>CM036589.1:66425010-67675010 GCA_020745705.1 Hemiprocne comata | reverse complement strand
AAAAACTAATTCTTGATAAGGCTGTTGGCCAGTTCCCAAGCACAGACTTAGTCTCAGTACATTAAGAGCATCTCACAGAAATCATGTAAATCAATAGAAAAATATTTCCCTGTATAAATAATTTGTTTATAGAACTATCATTGCATATTACAGCATATAAACAGGTCTTCTGCTGTTACCAAAACTCATGAGATAAATAAAAGCTGCAGCCAAGCCAGTAATTCATATTGAATCAGCATTCTCCAACAGAGCTCTGTCCTGTCTGCAAGTTTCTGACCAGGTCCAATTACACTTACTTGTTTTCCAAAGGCCTTTTGAGAGTTACAGATGAAAAGCGCAGTGTCAGAAATATCACTGTTACTCAACCCCGTTGACCTTTCTCTGAAGGCTGTGGGAAAAGCAAGGAAGGAACTTTTGCTGTTAAGAACACAATATATGCACATACCTATAACAAAATTTAGCTCACATACTGCAACCATAATCCAAACTTAAGCAGGTGAGGGAAAGATGATCCAACGATTTAAGTAATTTACCAATAAACTGAGAGTCTTAATTAAGACTTCCCACTCTCTGTCGGTTTCCTGCAAAAACTCATTCAGCTCACTCAACTACAGCAGCCTGTTCCCACAGAGCATGACCTGCAAGAGGGTCTCAAAGTTAGTTAATTCTCAAGCTGTGGTACCTTACAGTCTGACCAGCTCATACAGCCGTGCTGCACCCAAAGCAACCTGACCCCAAGGACATGACTCGTCCTGCTTCTCTACACCCTCACTGCAAAGGTGCAGTTAGCAAACCTGATCCAGCAAACACTTGTACAAGAAACACTAAACTGCAGTAGCTATTTTTTTCAAAAAAAATGTTTAAGCACCTACTTATTCCCTAGGATGCATATTCCTTCTACACTATGTATTTTATGTGCAATCAGCTAAATCTATTTCATTATTTACCTATTTAATAGGTAAAACATCACTTCAAACAAATTAGAACCATCATATTAATTGCTTAGTTACGGATTTTTTTTTTCTTTCAGCCAAACTTGGCTGTATTGTGACATCTAAATAAACAAACATACTAAAGCCATTGCATTGTTTATAAAATAAGAAGAAAATCAGGCTCTGGTGTTCATTTTAAATAGATTTTACTTACTGATGTTTCATACATCCTATTATGCCCCAGCACTATCCAACACCTTCCAAAAACATATTTTTCACAGACTTTGATAAAATTATGTTATCTTGGGCTTTTTCTCTTGGACACTGAACAGAAGCCAACAACTCACCCTAAACTACTGAAATTTAATATTAGCTGATGTGCTGTACTGTGTAAAGCTTGGCAGAAGCAACAATTTAGAAGGTTTTAAGTCTGATATCCTGGCCAAAATCCAATAAGGTCAGTAATTACCAGGCCTTCAAAAACCTGTTTGTAACAGTACAGAAACAAGGCAGGTTTATGAGTGCTTCAGAGAAGCTGGGCCTAGCTTGAGACCAAATCTCCAGAGTTCCTCACTCCAGTTTAAGCTCCATATCAAGCCCTGCAAAACAAGTAAGAAGTTCCCTATACTGGTATCTTCAGGGTTTACCTTTGAGATACAGAAGCCATGTAATTTGATACTTCATCATGATCATAGAAGAAAGCACATCAGAACTCATCCTTCTGGTGCTATGCTTTAATCTTGACCAAAAGGTGAATTTCTCAAAAACATATGCAGAGTGAGCTGCCCAAATGACACCAAAAAAAAACCCAAAAAACAAAGAAACATACAAACAAAAAAACCAAACCCCAAACAAAAAACAAAACAAAACACCACCAACACAACAACAAACAAAATACACAAGTCACAGTCCTAGATCATCGAACTTACTAATTCCACTTACCACTTTCCTCTAGCAGTGCAGACTGGAAAAGCCCAGGATAAAGAAGTTTTGCCAGACAGCCAGTACATTGCTTCTGTCTGGGCTATACAATGAACTTCCAGAAATCCACCACGCTCATGCCACACACATATCCCTCATGCAGGACAGAAAAACTCTACTGTTAGACAACTTATCCTGCAACTGTCCGCTTTTCAGTTACCTGCTGCAAGACTAGAACCTCTGGAGCATATTTCATAACATGAAGAATGTTTAAAATGTACTGGAAGTAAATGAAGACAAATTTTATTATAGAGCAGTTAAAAACTGAAGTACTCACTTTGTAACATGAAGTCTATGAGGCTGCGGTCTTAAATATTGATTTTGCATTCATTGTCATTGACAGAAGCAATTCTGCTTTCACTGAATGTAATAAATATGCCTTTAAACAGAATAAGGCCCTTTCAGCAAGAAATTTTACATCTATCTGTTTATAAGCCTAAAATTAAAACTGCTAGAATTGAAAAAAAGAAAAAATAACCAAAGGGGTTTTCAAAAATTTAAAACTCTGTCATGCATAAATGGAGCTCATCAGAGAAAGTAATTTCCCTGCAGAAAACACTCCATCTTTTGTTTTATGTAAGTTAGCAACATGAATATTTTATTCTTAGAGAAACTGCCTTTACCCTTTTACATTTCATAGCTTTGCATGGTGCCTCAGATAAATAGGAGCTTTTTTTTTCCCCCCTCTCTCTCTCTCCTTGCTGTTCAAGCCTATTGCAATTGCAAATTTTGCCATAGCTCAGTAGATATTACAGTTTGGAATTTGTCATTAACAGCAACTCTATCCTTTAGCCCTAACATCCCTTCTAGAAAGTAGATGGGAAGAAATGTGCATAAAGGACAAAGAAGGTACTTATTCTCAAGATATCCATCATCATTTGTAAGGCACACTGACTATTATTGTCTTCAGGTAGTTTAGGTTTTTCTCAAAACCACTTTCAACCTGGGCAAAATTTTACAATTACAGAGAAGGTACTAAAAACACCTACATTAAAACAATAGCCTAAATGAATACTGAACTGAATTTATCACTGAGATGTATTTCAACACCATGATGAGAATAATAAAAGAAATCAGTACAGTGGATAACATATTGCATTGCTGGGAATTTGTTGCACAAAACTGTGAGCAAAACAGGCTGCACAAGAAGACAGATCCTATACAAAATTGTGTTTTAAATGAGTTTCATCTCAAGAAGCTTAAAAGTAACTTTTTCGATCAAGTTAGAAATTCGGAGAAGATAGACTGTTTAACCTACATGCAGTTCCAATATCACTGTAAATTCTCTTCTTTGAGAACAATTTTATTTTTAATTTTGTTACTTGGAATGTGAGAGTTTGAGTGGTTGATTTGCTCGCTTAGTGCCACTGGGGGTTTTTTTCAGACATTTTTATAAAATTTTTTTTTCTCTTAAGAGTGAACATTTCCAGAAAATGGTTGTACCATATATTAGAACATCCACCTAAACGGGAATGCACTTTCTTGTTCAAATGTGATCTTCCACACAGACTTTTTGAACTACAGGGAGTGAGCAGGGGTAGGGCATCAAGGGCATGACAACTGGACATATATAACAGAAGGGTAGTATGCATCAGAACCACTTGGGTGTCTGAGTGGCAGAGGGTAGCACTTTTTGAAGGCATTAATTCAAGGACGGGAATACTAAAACACCACTGCCCCTGGCTAGTTAGCTCTGCCAATCCAGACTAACTTGCACAGGCTTAAATTAAGAGATTCATGCTATTACCATTGCGAAAGCTAAAGTACTAATCCTAGACCTATATACAGCATTTACATTGCTCAGGATATGTAAGCCAAACTGTTCACTCTCTGTTGTTTGTAGAGGCCTGATTACTGAGGAAAAAAAAAAGGACTGAATTTATGCTGGCTAAGGATGATTTTTTTTTGCATCATGCTGCAAGGCAGATCACCAGTAAGCTTTGCCAAAAGACCACACAGGAAGAGTCTACAAGATAAAATCACTTTCCAATTGCTATACCATAAGCCAGCACTAAAAAGCTTTGCTGTCTTAGTCAAAAATCATCAGAGGAAAATTTGCACTCTAGAACACCTGAGTCTAATCATGCAAGAAGGAAAAGACCAGTCACTGTCCAATAAAAGTCATTTGGTAACAAACTGTGTGTAAGAAACATCACTCTCTGAGATCATTGGTGAAGGTCTAACTTCCTCTACTTCTGAAGTTCAGAAAACTGTGAGAGCTATGTTACAAAACATTTTTCATTTCAGCCACCTGCTTTTTGCCTTCCTTCTCTAAAATAAATAAATAAATAAGGTTTTCCATACTGGTTATTGTAAGAGGGTGAAAGCATTTGCAGAGACGAGGACTCAAAATTCCCACAATAAAGATATCAAGAGTACTCCATGCCTAGAAAGCTTAAAAAACTGTCTTAAAGACATGCATATATATTTGTTCCTTATTCGACAGTTAAAGGTCTACAAAGACAAGAATCTTGTAATTTCTGACCTCTGCCAAACAAGAACAGCAAAATTTCAACTTTCATTAGCTCAACAAGTGGTGTAAAGGGGAGAGTTTGTCAATGGTTAAGATAGGAATTTTAAAACCTAGTTGGGTGGGAGAGTATGGGACATAGCAGAGAATTTGAATTCAGTATTCCAAGTTTAACTATTGCAGAATTGTAAGCTGAGTTAGTAAAACTACATAGATTTACATTACTTTACATGTAAGTTATTATCCAGCCCTGGGAATCCTTCTCAGCATTAAGAAATTAATTGCTGATCCTTTAATTTAGCTCCATCTTTGGTGTTGTGCTCAACATATTTGACCTACTTCATAAATCATTGCTGTATTTTTACTTTAATTTGTTATTGAAATTGTTACATGTTTTTGTTATTTTACCTTATGAGGTCCTAAGTCATTATGTATACAAATATATGGTTGGACTTGATAATTTTGAAGGTCTTTACCAAATTTAATGATTCTATATTCTGTGCTTCTACATATGCTGAGTTATATCTCAAATTATATTCCATACAGACAGTTATAATGATTACAGATATCAATGGATATTTGCTAGTATCATGTCTCTTTAGCTTTTCCTGTCTCCATCTACTCCAATTTGTCTTTAATTCTTTCAGTGTCCTTAACCTCATTAGTGGCCACAGGGGTTGTGAAATTTACTTCATTGGAAATGGTAGTAGTGCTATACAAATGCTTAATCACCCTGCATTTAAAATTTTCAGAAGAAAGTTGGCAATAATATACACCAGGAAAAAGCTGCCTCTTCCACTATAAAAAGTGTTGATATAAGAGTTATAAACTGGGGGAGGTCACTCTTATGACAGTTGAGGATATTCCAGAATCTAAATCCTGAATGATGATGACAAAAGTCACAGCTGACAAAATTTATAAATTAATGAGTAAATGTTATGTAGAACAAGAAGTTTTCATTCCTTTAGACAGTCTAAGCTTTCTTGCAGTCCTCAGGGTTTCTGTATTTCAAAAACTACAAAGGCTTTTAGGTCAACTGTCCTGCTACTCTACAACAGAATTTGAACTGGGTCCACAAATCTAATTTTCTAATTGCAGACAGAGCAAAAAAAAATACTGCATTCATTTTTTTTTAAATATTAGAAACATCTTTTCAACTTCAGATTGCTGATAGAGAAACAATAAACAGCTCAAGATCATTCATGGTTGAGGTCGCTGTATTACATTGCTTTTAAAGACAACTCTATATATAGTGCAAATTATCAGTGACCATGAACTCTGACACAGCACTGCTTTTGGACAGAGGTTATTTTCTAGTTCCTTCATACTCTGATTTCTGCGTTGGGCTGTCTTAACAACACAGCCATAAATCAGTGCTATTTCCTGTATTTTAATGTGAAACATAACTCATAAATAGAATCTTGTGTTAGTATGCAAATCTATCACTGAAAGCCACAGAAATTAACTTTGTTTCAAAACAGTTACATTGTCCATTAAACCATATTTCAAAAAAACAGCTTAATGTTATTATCAGGCTCATGTTGCTTTATTCTCTTTACCTGTTATGATAGCACATTTAACAATAAATATTTCATACAAGCTTTTAACTGTGTTATTCATAATGTAAACACTGGACAGACAGAAGTTAATGCAAGGAAATAATTTTGCCAAGGAGTTGGATTATTTTCTAATTGCTTATTATATATGTATAATCTTGCCAGAACTCAAGATTTAAAATTCCACCTTCTTCAAAGCTTTAATGTTATTTGGATCTCTGAAGTATGTATATCTAATTTCACAGCAGTATAACAATTCAAGTGTTATATTTGAATGTCTGCAGCAGCCAATTGTTGATTTATTTTCTTTGAGGCAAAATGCAAATAATCTCTTAAGAGGTTTGCTCACAACCCTTGTGTTTAATATATTTGCAGTGAATAAATTAAAAGAAGCCCAAAAATTACTTTTTAAGGCCCTATTGAATATAAAAACTCCATTCAGTTTTAAAACATTATTTGGAATTTTTCCTATGAGAAATAACTGGAAATCAACACATTAGTGACCTTGGGCCATTTCCAGTATAGGGAATGCCAACTGTGAACTTGCAGGGTGGAGAAATATGCAGCTCTACTGACCTAGCACCTTTTTGAGCTCTCCACTAGAAGCTCATTCTTGGGCTACAGATAGTAAAGATAGCAGAGCTGGCCACAGACCAGGTTTAACAAGATAGAGCAACTTCCCGGGGTATTTAGAGCTAAGTTTCCATGGGAAAAAACAACTAAGAAGGGCATAGAAAATTTTTAAAATGTCATATTTTCCTAGAGAAGCCCAATTCTGTTCTCATTGGAATAAATTACAATTTGGCAATTATATTGAAGGAAGCAGGGTGCAGTCTTAAAGTACAAATGCTGTAATGTACACCAGGTATTGCAGAGGTAAACACTTCCCAGATTTCAAATAATCTTTAATCAAATGGATCCCTAGTAAATTTTTTCTAGTTTCAAAAACTCTAACAGACTAAAATCAGTTCTTGGTTCTATAGTTACCCATTTAGCTTTTCATTTTAATTTTAGACTCAATTCACTTTGTGAGAAATATTAATGTTTTCCTATACATCTTTCATCCAACAAGACATTTTCTTTTATGCAAGCTGCTTTCTACTTGGAAATGGAATCATCATCACAAAAGGATAATGTTTGAAGGCTCCATCTGATAAACTGTTATTTCTTAGAGGAAGGACAAAGATTATTACCGAAACTAAGCAAATAATTTGTTAGATTTTTTCAAGTGAAGGGCATTATTTTGTATATTTTCTCATTAAGTCAATATTTAGCTTGTCTGCAATTTATTCCAGATTGCTAACCTTTTAACTTTGACCTATTTTTGTGAACAGTGAAACTGTGTTCTGAAATCACATTAAAATTTGGAGTTTACAGACCAAGAAGATCATATCTTTGCTAGAATAGACTAAATGAGAGTTTGTGCCTGGGCAAAGCAAGTTCATTTAAAAATGGATAATCCTGGATGAATGATTGCATTTTTTGCTTAACTGTTCCTTTATTATAAATAAGAAAGCATCTTAATAATTCTTTAAAAATCACACAAGAAAAAAGCAATCATTCAATACTCAGCAGTATAAAAATATATTGGCTAAAATAGACACTAATTTATTTATCCTTCTTACTCTTAATGTTCTTTCAACTTCTTTTTTTACATAAGAACTAAATTTGAAATTTTGGAAAAGTTTCACTATCTTAGGCTTCAGACAATCACAACCACATGCAGTCTGGAAATACTAAGTTACAGAAGTCACTAAACCTGTCATTAAATGAAGAATCAGTGGCTTTGCTTCAAGCAACTTATAACAGATTATCATCAGTTTTATCCATATGTTAAATAATTTTAAGGTATTATCAAAGTTTCAGACTGAGTGTGCACAATGAGTGTACAATAATTCTGATGTCTGGTGGGACTACTGAAAGTATTATGCATCAGTAAAAATTTCCAGTTTGGTAATTCAAGCCTTACCTCTAATAACCCTATTCTATGGGTTCATTTTGCTTTTGTGATTTCAAATAAATTTTTATTTAAGTTTGACAATATAACCAATTGTTGTAATGATATCTTCATGTTCCTATCCTACCACAGCCCTAAAATGTCCTGAAAATGTAGTAATCCCTTGCATTATAAACTGCATCTGTCTTCCATGGGAAGATTGTAATTTGATGGAAACTCCTCAATAACTATTTGGATGGAGTAGCTTCACAATGCATCTGTCCAGAATGCATAAGATGCCATCATTCTGAGGGTCAAATGTCTAACAAGAATCCACTTTTCACTACTTTATTCATTCCCCCAACTACCTGCAACTTTACCTTGAGTTCCTCATGTTGCTCCCTTGCTGACTAACATTCTCTTTTTATCTTTCTGTATTTGAATTACGTTGTTGTAAAAAACAAAGTATCTGGACAGAAAAATGGTCACACCAAATCATGCCTGCAAAAACTAAATTGTTCACAAATTAAGGCGAAATTTATTAAAGACTGGGAACTAACAAAAAAAACAAACATTCTGCGAACTTTTATCTGGATTTAAAAGGATTCACTTATCTGCATCATCTGAATGATCTCAAATGTCAACAGTGACCTTTTCCTTTCATCTGCCTAACTTGTAGAAGAAACCTCTCAATTTGTACACAGAACTCTCAAAGAGTTGAACATATTTTATCAGGTAAAATGAACTCTCCTTCCATATTCTTTCTTCCTTTCCATAGAAGAATTTTTCACAAGGATTGTCTCTTCTCTGGTGTGTATTGTAGTAAGCATACTAAGAATGCATTCCTAACTGAAAACCCCAGGCACTACTAGGTTTTAGAATTCCAGCCTTCACTGCCTAAGTGTCGTTCCAAGCCTTCAAAATTCTAGCTACTAAGGCTGCTGCCTCTCTCTTGTTCAAGCAGTTTAACAAAATATATAGTTATTCTGGTAAATTTGCCCTGAAAACCATTGGGTTTTCTTCTGCCAGTTGACTGGGCAGCAGCGAATGACCAAACTACATTGTTTTCCCCAAAGCAATAACAGCTAATAAAAATAAAGTTACCAAAATTTAAAGCATTGAAAACAAATGGAATTTTTTTCTAAATTAACATTCTTGTCAATTAAACAATATCGCATTGTTCCCTGTTTGCTAGCACATATGTAGAGATGTGACAGACATGACATTTCAGTGAAATGGGCATCTTTACTTTTTTATAAGCTAACATGAGCAAGATCAAGCAATTATTCAGAAGCTAGAACATCCAGTAACATGGACAAAGTTACAAGTACTTACAATTTGTCTTTCATTATCATCTTGATAATCAGATGGTTCTGGTTTGGAATTGCTCTGACATCTTTTTGTTTCAATTCTTTAATATGAAATGCACTCCAAAGATTCCCAGTGGCATTATTCACCAACATCTTGACATGATGTAACCATGATTGGTTTGCATCACCAAGATCTCTAAAGACTTGGAGGAGCAATTCATCCGATGCTGTAATATGTCTATGAATTCACAATGACATGCTCAGGAGATTGTTATGACCACAAAAAAAAAGCATACTGGAGTGATTAAGAAATTTGCAGCAGTATAAAATGCAATATGGATATTTTTTCCTTTTTTTTTCACCTCAACCATTTCCAAGCCTTTTCTTTAAAACAAAAACCATATCTATGCTTACAGACTATACAAACCAGACTTACAAACTAGACCTGGAGTACTCAAAATTACAACCACAAACATGTGGATCCTTTATCAATTTCAGTTACGGATGAAGATTTCCAACACTGTGCAGCTTAGTTATCTCCGAACATGACTTTGAAGAGGCACTGTTTATAAAAACATGCTTCAGATATATGATCTGCAGTATCAGAGAAACACACTTAGAAGATGTTTTTGTTTTGTTCTGTTTTTTTTTTTTTAAACTGGAATGGCTTCCTCTTTTAATGATCCTGACCTGTTTATTCCAGTGAAACATTTTTGGTTTTTTCTTTTAAAACTAAACAGGAGTGATACATTTCCTCTAAGAATGACAAAGGGAAAGGTTCAAACTTTTTACTATATTTTTGCTTAAGAAATTCAACCAGGACATAGG
Source organism: Hemiprocne comata (assembly GCA_020745705.1). Taxonomy (NCBI): domain Eukaryota; kingdom Metazoa; phylum Chordata; class Aves; order Apodiformes; family Apodidae; genus Hemiprocne; species Hemiprocne comata. The sequence continues at coordinate 67,664,997 of CM036589.1, read as the reverse complement.
AAAACCCTGCTAAGCTTCCTCCTCTCTCTGAAGCAGATTCTGGTGGCAGGTGAGGGTTTTTTCAAGCAAAAGCAAGGAAGCTAGGGCAGTTAAACCCATACCCTGGTGAGTTGTCTTCTCCCTGCATAAGGAGTAGGCTCAATGGAATGGGAGGAAGAGGTGGTAAAAGGTGCTCCTCACCCATTTGCCTTTCCAGGCACTTGATGGCTCAGCTCACTTGACAGTGAACAGGGTCTGCCAGGCATATTCTAAGCAAATTTGCTGGATCAGCCTAGTCAAGTGAGATGGAGAAAGTTTACTGCATTTGTGCCTACAGACTTGCCTCAACATGTGAAGACTGAGGGTCTCTTCAGTAAACCCCAACACAAAACTTCAGTCATCTAGAGAACTACTAGTCAAAAACTGCTGTGCAGAGCAAGGCATCTCCTGATCAAGAGCTTTAATTTCCATCCAAGGGTCATAATTTCAGATATAAGATACTAAAGCAAGTGTTAGACAGAACTGAAACCCTTAAGCCATTTTTTGTGGCACAAGACCTAATTGCCTATAAATCACAACGTATTTTCTGCTTGGCACATAAAGCTTGTCTATAAATACATAACTGCATGGCACTGAAAAAACGGAATGAAAAATATGGCACTTTTTTTTGTTTTGAAGCTCCAGATTCAAAAGAAAACACTTCAAAGTGGGTTATCTGTTTTTTTTTTTGTGAGGATTTCTTATTTTTGAAAATCAGTCTGCTTCTAAGCGTTTAGATTTTTATGAAGATTCAGTTTAATGTAGTCACATGACCTCAAATTATTTTCTTAAGCTGCATTAAGAAAAGGTCATCTCAGCTAGATATGCAGCACTAATAGCACTGGCATTAACAGTATTTATTTTCTCTCACAAAAAAAAGAAATTAATCAACTATGTTCAGTTAAATCTGGATAACCATAAGAACTGAATATCTCATATGCTACTTCCCACCTTGCTGTGACAGTCAACAGCAGCACATAACTGATACATCTACTGTTTTGTGACTGCATGCAAAATAATCAAGTGGTAAGGTGTTTTATCCAGAAGAGTGGTATATCAATAGTTGCCATCCTTCCCTCCCCCCCTTGGAATTTATGGAAGATCACAGCAGTAACTTATCGCACTGTGACTGAGAGTCCATCATGTATTAGAGCTCATCTTTCCTGTGATTTAAAACCACCTACACGAGTGCTTTAGAGCTATTTCTGAGATCCCCTGAGCTGTTTAAGTCTGTATGAATCATGAAGCCAGTGAAAGTTTTATCAAGTTTCACTGTTCTCAATTTTTATTTTTTATATCTAGAACAAAAGAGAGCTCCAGCCTGGGTCATTTGGGGGTACACAGAGGAACACAGCTGAGCCATCTGGCTTGACATTGTTCTCTTTCCTGACATTTAACTTCAGGGCTACACAGGGCTGGGCACACCCACCACAATTCTCCCACACACTACAGGATCACTTCTGAGCCATGTCATGAGCATGATTAGTCCACATAGCTCACAGAGGAGGAGCAGAATAAGGTGGATTTTAGACACATTTGTAGGCCACAGCGCACAATCTAGGACTATACAGCCACCAAAAAGAATTTGTAATGTTAACTAAAGGAGCCTCAAAATAAGAAAACTCTGCGCCCAGAACCATGACACAACCCAATATAGTCTGAGTGCCATGGGTGGTAGTACACCAATGGTGAGTGAATCCTGTCATTTAACATTAAGAATGTGGTAACTGCAGCTAGATCCCAAGAAGAGTCTTAGCATCACCAGATGTCCTTGACTTGGGATAACTGCCTGCAGCCACTACCTGACATACTTTGCTGGTCCTATATAATAAATAATACATATATACAATATGCAGTTAAATGCTGTATATCATGAATGCCATGTCAATCAAAGGGGAACTACAGCTGAACTTGAAAAACAGGTGTCTTTCAGGAGGTTAAGAGACAAGATTAACCTGTCCACAAGCTGTCCATGAACATTTTCTCATTCTCTTCAAACATTCCAATAATACCAAGTTAAAGGCACTGTAAGAAATATGTTATCTTTTTTATGCTCAAAACAGTCCTCTAAGCTTTAGTAGCAAAGCAGTGGGCCAAACATTCTGCTAATAAAAGAAAAAAATACAGTAATAATCAAGACAAACAGCCACAGAAGCCAAGCACATTGTTACATAGGATGTCACCACTAAACAGCAGAACTGTAACTCACCAGGAAACTGTCATTGCACCAGGAGTGTTTCAAATAACACTTCAACCTTCTCCACATCCCCTCCAAATCCAAACTGCACAAATGTATTTTTTTAAACAGTCTGTAGGATTACTTTCCCTTCTCTCCACATTTAACAACAGTCATGCAGTTATAATTAGGCATAGCCAGATACCACCTACAGAATGCATCACAAAATCGTGCTTGTTCATGTATATGCAGAGAGAATGGCAAGTAGAGCAGAATGCAGATTTTTCTTTATAAAAGGCTCTACATGCATTGCAGGAAGAATTAAAATGGACATATCCACTGTGATGGAGTCTGCTGCTATGTCATCCAGGGCAGCAAGAAACTATTATCTAAAGAAAATAAGTGTTTCAGTCTTGTGAGCCACTCAGAGCTGTCAGTGTAACAGATTAGCTCCTCTGCCTTTCCAGGCAAGGAACTGAGGCCACCCAGGCATATTATAAGAGGACACTATATCTGAACTTCAATGGGTCTTCTGGCTGAAAACTTGTATTTGAAGAGCATGGATTAAACAATTTGAATTTCAGAGCTACATGCCTTTGCAGACTGGTAGAAAAAAAGTACAGGGAAAAGCCACACTTTGCAGGCTTATACAGAGCAAAGGAATACTTAATTATTTACAAAATTAACATTTTTTTATTACATCGTGCCTTCCATGCTTCTGTATGATTGAAAACAGATTTATAAAATGATAAAAAACAATCTTGAACAGCCAGATAAACCAGACCGTGAACTTGACCTCACTAGGAGAAACTCCTGCAGCTGCAAACAAAAAGCAGTAAGGTTCTAGATTCTGCAAAGCTTCTAGATTCTGAAAAGCTTCTAACACATCTTAATTTCTCTTGATTCCAACTGTAAAATAGGAAACTTGGTATAATTCTAAAAAAAAAATGTTCAGTGGTTTTCATTACTCTTAATTGAGGCACCCTAAGTCTCATTTCCAGAACTAATTAAAATCACTGCCATAAATTCGTTCCATCTGCTCAAAATTTGAAATTCCCATTCTGTGCTCCTAAGAAAAGTATAAAACAAAATCCTGTGACTGAACTGAAAAGGGACACTCAGTAACCCTGGAAGTACTAATAGCAAGCAGTTTACAATCACCTCAACAGCTGAAATTCCTTCATGAAAATTTAAGGGACAATTTAAAATAGCAATAAAAAAAGGCAAAGAGAATTTGCACATGGATTATTCACAAATAGGAAAGAGTCTTGCATTAGTCAAATTAATTGCTCTTTCAAATTGTTCACAAAGCTCTCTCTGAGTGCAGTTTTCTGCCATCAGTCACTCAGAGTGCACCTGTGGGCAACTATCCTGGCAGAGCTGTTACTGCTGCTCTGGTGTGGACAGGATTACCTCTTTTCTTCTGGTAATCACATTGAGTAACTTGAAATGGAAAAGTAAAATAATCTTTAAAACCCACATACAATAAATCATTGTTTTTAATTTCTTTTTCCCTATTACAGATTAATACTGCTTTTTCAAGTGGAATACAAAGAAACAAGCCTCCAGCACAAACACCATGTGACTTGCATACTTGTAACTATTTAAAGATCTGAACAAAATATTAATGTGTCAAGCAAATATTAGGTAAGAAGTAGCTAAACATGTTAAAGCATTAATGCACCCATCTTATTTCACAGAAGTGACATTTTTGGACAGTTCAAGTGGGTCAGTAACCCACTATGAAAGCAAAACCTTTGTACTGCTTATGTCCTAGGAGTCAAGAACTATTTTGTGCAATTATCTTACTTTCTGTGTCCAAATTTCAGCAACAGCAGTATATGAAATGAACAATTTTAGTGGAGAGTAGAAGAAACGTGGTCAACAGAGCCTAGGTGCTCCACCTTTACTCTTCCTTTGTTGCCTGAGAAACTGAGTCACTATTTACAGCGTGTAAAATATACTAAAGTGAAAAATCTTCACCAAAATGTAAACATCTAGCTTAGCTCTATTAAGAAAAAAAAATCCTTATGTTCACATTGAAATATAAATCTCAAGAATAAACACATTCTGCATTATTAGTCTTAGGTTCTCCATTCAGTGTTCAAAATGTGCTCCAGCTTCAGAGCACCTTTGACAATCTCTCTATGGCAAGGCTGCAAAGGTCCTGAAAGAACCACTTCGTGGCAACTTTTAGCAAAGCCTGTTAATAAAGATGTAAGGTTTGGTAAATGTGTTCTTCTTTTTAAGCTCAGCTTCTGGAATTACTGTAGGTCCTCACATTTAGGCCCAACCTTAGAGAAGTTTTTGCAAAGTTTTGAAGCATCTTACTTTGTAAAAAAAAAAAAAAATAAAAAAAAAATGCACACTTTTTTGCCCAGCTCTAAAACACAGTAGTCCCTAGTTGCCCTTCACTCACACTGATTTCACATTGTTTATTTCACTACAGCTAGTCTAGATTTATACTAGCTCAGTTGAAATAACAAACAAATTACATATACAGCTAAAATATCAGGATAAAGTTTAATTATCTAAGGTGATACTTGAGCGGGACACCAGGATTATAATCCTTTTACTAACAGAGATTTTACTTACAGTATGCCATTGCCAGAAATACCGTCTATGCCCATCCTAGCAAATTCAAGAAGCATTGGTAGTGATGCCAAGTACCATAACACAGTTACCTTTCAGTTAAACTGTAGCAGGACCCAAGCAGAGTTTCTCCCTGCATTAGCTATTGCTTTCCCAAGCAACTGCTGGGCACAGCTGTGCAGTGAGAACACTCTGGAACCTCTTCAGCATGTGTGCAGCCTCCCTGGGTTAGGGGATCACTGACTCCTCTGGCTCCAAGAGTGCCAGGTGTCTCTTCTTTGCAGTTTAGACATAGCCTTGAAGTTTCATAGATGCCTCAGTATCTCATAACGAGGTACCAAGTGCATCTTATCTAAAAATAAATTATTGCAAGGAGGGTGCATGCTAAATCTCAGCCTAGCAGGAGGTTATCCAAAAGCACTGGAGTTAAGATATGTAACAGCCCAGTATATCCTGACAGAAGATTGAAATGTTGAAACTATTTTTTTAAAACCTTCCCTAAAAATAAAGCTCCTTCCCTGGCTCAAGAAAATTGAGTAATATTTCATGTCTACAGTTATTTGTGATGATGAAAAGGAGTTCATCTGCTGACAACCTGTCCCTTATACATCAAGCGCTTCTCTAACAGTGTGAGAGGAGGAAGACAGTTGAGTGTGATTTAAGTGAAAAGAATCAGGTCTCTGTACATTCTAAAATAAGGGCTGATTATACTGTGCATTCATATGTATGTCCATAAATTAGCGTCCTATAATTAAAAGTTGTCCAAAACTAAGTCTTACTCCCCCCTACCCCACAAAATTTTCACTGTTTCAGCACACCAAAATAGCAGACAAAAATCCCCAAGACAGGTTATAAGTTCAGCCTCATGAGAGGTAAAATTCAATTACATTTGCTTCTGAGAAGCAGATTCTTTAGTAGAATACAACACCTGTGAACCAGCACAGCAGCATTTTCAAATCAAAGTTTCCAGCTTTCTGCTGGAAGCTGAAAGTTTCTGTTTTCAGGTGTTTCATTTTTTTGCTAAGAAGTCAAAAGTGTCTGTAAAGAGCACACATTTCTCACACAGAAAATAATTTTAATAAAGAAAATAGTTTCAACAGAATATTTCGGGCCACTTCTACAATGAATTCATGCTGGTTTGCCTTTTACAAAGCAACAGCATGAAACCTCAAGGTTCAGAGCTAATACATGAGAGCAGCCTCAGCCCCACTGAATTTTAATCAGAGTACACCGAGCACACCCACAATGCCCAACTTCACATTATTCATTTAAATCAAGTGGAAAAAAAAAAAGGGGGGGGGAAAGAAAATCCTCGCTTTTTTTCCTCTTGGTGGAGCCTTCTTACATTTGGACGCATTTGAATTACGCTGTTTTATCTCCAGTGACAAATCTGTTATACCTTGGCTGCACCAACATCTTAGGAGCATGCTATTCCTTTCATTCATTTCCCTTGTGCTTTTACCTCCACACCTAATGTGCTGTCAGAACCAGAGAATCCATCCATAAGCATTATGTGATGAGTAACTGCTGTATATGCAAGCACACAGGAGAAATGAGCTTTCATTTTTCTTTCATTGCAATCATTTACATAGTGAATGTGATCCCATATAAATTACTTCTTGTCATCTCTTTACATTTGATCAGCTGAAGGATCCTTCTGTTGAAACTGGGGGAAAGAAAGAAAAGCTACCAGCAATTTGACACTCCTTTATACTTAAGAGTTTGAAGGTTTGTACAGTTTTATACTCAAACTGCTATACTTTCTGATGGTTTCTACCCTTAGAAGAAGATTCCTTTGATAGTCAGACAACTTCTATCTTATCCCTCCAGGCTAAAAAAAATCTCTATTTTCATGACTTCCCTTAGAAAATTAGAATTTCTGTATACCATGATATTAAATGAAGAGGTGTTTCTTAAGTGGTTATGACCTGACAGAAATGCCTTAGCTGTGGGAGAACTGACAAAAAAGTGTACTTCTGGAGGCTGAAAGAACCCACAAAGTCTGCATTACTGACATACAGCTTCCTTGTATAATTTTTCACATTAATATTGGCTACGTTCTCCATGAATTTAACATAGAGTCACACCTTGACAGGATTCATCCTAAATCACATTTTTGTCTACACTTCTTAATACAGAAAAATCCACTTTGCTTTAAAGTGACAAAAGGGTATGATTTAAACTCTTAACACAAGGCAATTCACAGCTGAAATAACTGAGCAGCATAACATGTCTTTTTCTGTGCAGGTTTTACAAGATATGTGAAATTGATGGCTAGTGCTGAGTACAAACTCCCTTCCATTAAAAAAAAAATCATATTTCTACTGAATATTTTCCACTGTCTTTAAGGTGTCTTTAATGTTGGGGGTAGGGTAGAGGTAGTTTTTTTAATACCATTAACATCACTGCAGCTTTCTCAGACAAACTTTGCTGTCCTGAGATGTTTATAGGAAAAATAAAACAGGTTTTGCATTTGCTTGACAGAAATTCAAGAGTCTTATGAATACTAGTGAAGAACAATGGGCCAAATTCTGTTTACTGTACTTGGTACCATTATTAGCAGAACTCAGAGAAAGAGCACAGTGACAGGATATGGCTCTTCATTTTCATGCATCCATGTGATCAAGATGAGCAGCTCTCAGCACACCAACAGTTGAAAAAAAATATTAAGTTAATTAAGAACATTTCTGGGGGGGTTTTTCTACTTGAAGAAATATTCTTCACCTATGACCCGTTACTTTTCTGCCCAAGAAAACTAGCCAGACTGCAACTCTAGCAGGCTAAAATTTAGATACAACATAACTGTGCAAGTAGCCTAAGAAAGCAGAGCATAGAAGTGGGCTCCCTCCAGACTACAACAGCATCATCATTAGCTCCTATTTTCAAGCTTGCTCCCGAAGTGGAGTGGAGGCAGGAGGGAACACACATAAATGGATTGTGGAAGACAACACACTAACCACTGGGAAAGATGATTCTTTCTTCAGTCATTATGTTAAATCTGAAACTCCACCTTTTTTTTCATACAAATATCAACCATTTCCTAAAGAATCACATACAGGATTGCTCTTTCCACCTAGCACACATGGGACGTCAAAAACTCACTCGCCAGCGCAGATGCACAGAATCAGGTCTCCAACATGCACCTTAGCAGATCAGTGCAGTATTTTCTTCAGTTTTACAGATTATTCTCAAGCAGGAAGCCAAAATTTAAATGAACCAACAGCTAAATTGTCTTAGAAGACAATATGTGTACCTGAAGTTTGTGAGGTCTGTTTGAGAAACTGGAACCAGATTGCAAAGAGAGGAGCTGCACAATTCCTGAGAAGGATGGGACTATAAAAGAAAAACAAATAATCAAAACCAAAATCAACCCTAACAAGTAATGTAGTTCAGAAATTGCATTTTCATTAAAGTAGTAGACCTAATGTGAGAAGACTGAATGTTATTCTGAAGGATGTAATATTAATACATGTTAGTTTTTTATGTCTTTTTTTTCCATCATCCAAAAATGAGTATCAATTTATTGTTGTTGATTATTTTCCAGTTTAAGAAAAAAACACCAACTTTTGTGTTAGGGAGCCATTGCAATGCTGGCCAACCACAACACAAACATAAATAAGTAAGCCCAATGGAAATGAGAACTTTTAAAGTCAAATAATATAAGAATCGTTCGTTCAAATTACCCAACAAAATGCTTTAAAACCAGAAAACCTTCAAGGAACATCACTATTGGTAATTTGTTATATTTTCTGAGCATGAAAGAGACCAAAAAGGAGGTAACTTCATTTAGAGGAATACCATAACAGAGAAAGCCACTTGACTGCAACAGTCTTAAACAAAACAACAAAATAATTTTTATGTTTTGCCAATCACTCTTGCACCTACATTTTCTACTGTGAAATAGAATCATAAGAGGATTCCATATAATAATTTTACTTGTTCTATTCATACCAAACCCAGCCATGATGTCCATTGTATTTTTAACCATTATAGCCTTATTTAAATCTTATTACTTCAGAAGCAAAATTTTAGGTTGAAAAATTCCACATACACGGATGTCCTACACTGTCTTCATAAGATGGTCTCCTGTGATCTTCATTGAAGTAATGTATTATCAAAAAATAGATCGATTTCCTTGTAATTTTGGATGATAAACTGCCTTTATATAAAGTAAAATCCCTACAAACCTGTGGCCACTAAACATTTATGTTACACTTTTAAATCAATGTTACTCACAGATTAAACCCTTTGAGTTTAGGCATCAAGGCTTCTTTAAAACTACATACAGTACGAAGCTCCCTCTTACAGGGATGCTACAGCACAAGTGCTCTGAGGAGAAAACAGACAGTCCTTTATACAGTGCTAGAAAAATCACCAGCTCACGTATCTACATAACTATTTACATAGCAGAAAGTTCCACAGATATACTTTATGAAAACTTTCCCATTTTTTTCTCTGCGCAGCCCAACTGATATAATGTGTCTTGACAGGCAAACTAATATAGTCAACTTGAGAGCAGGCTTCCCCTCTATAATTTTTATCTATTGTAAACAAAGAGTTACAGATATTTCTCTGCTAGCTCTGTTATATTAGTTGAGAACCAAATACATCAAGATTGACTTCTGCTTCTTTAAAATGTAAGATTTCTAATTTTACACCTGTCATTAAGAGCAAACATAACAGATCTTGTAACAGATACATGTTACTGCTCACTTTTCAACACTGTTACTGCATTTGTTTTACTGGTTTTGTTATCCTCCTTATCATCTAAATTATTTGCCATTAAAATTCATGTACTCTCCTGCATTAGGTCACATCATCTGAGCTGGAAGTAGGCTACTATGATAATCACATACTTTTCAAAGAGCAATGGTATGTCTTTGGGCAGAAAAAGTCCGTAAAGGAAAGTATGCTTCAGTAGCATGGCAGAAGACCCGCTCACACACAGAATTAATTTGTGATGAATATCATGCATAGGCTTGTACAGGCAGTCATGTATCCACTCTACTCTGCTCACTGCTTCCCACAGCCCCCGTCAGCCTTATTTAGGAGAGACATCTTAGATGATGATAACATCACTCGACATTACAGGTTTACTTAATACTTTTTTCAAAGTATCTCTTTCTTGCTTTGAAACTGTACATAAATCAGTGCAGAGGTTCCTGGCAGATCAGGTAATGGGGAGGGGGGATGAGAAATGTGTTTTAAACCTGTACCTTTCACACAGATCTTCAGGTCCTTAGGGCACTAACAGATCCTAATGGCCCTGCCCCTTGCCCATCTCCCAGAGGTCCCATTTCACCTGGGGCACTGGTCCCCAGCGTTGCCTCAGTACAGTGCCTGTGCTCAGCCCCAGCCTCTCCTGATCCTGGCTGGACTTCCTACACTGATGCAGGACCTGACCCACCACTTTGCCCTGTAGTGTGGATGGTCCCTGGGTTATCAGTGGATCCCATCTGTCACCAGCCCGGCTGGGGCCCCATGGGACTTGCAGCCACTGTTCTGCTTGTGCTGGGGTCATGCTCAGCTTAATTTTCTCTTCTCTTGGGTGCAGCACTGAAGAGTGATTTTTCACTGTGCTTCTCACCAGAACATTGAGGATTTTTTTAATAAGTGCTTTTATCCTGGAAAACAGAAAAAATGCCACTATTTACAGAAATCTATTGCTTTTTCTACGAAGGTGTCATTGATATAAGATTTGAGGCAAAATTTCTGGTCAAAACTGACAAAGCACTCCCTACACCATTATACTCCCAAATTAAGCACTAAGTTTTCTACATCTCTGACAAGTGGCCATGTCATTGACACTTTATCTGTACATGCATGCCTGTATTTTCACACACACACGCTTTCCTGTTCAGGCTTATTTACCTGGGAAGATGTACATGGAAAGCTGATTTGATACCATAGATATTTTGGGGGCAGGCTTGGGGGGTGTGGTGGTCAGGGGTTTTTTTGTGGTTTGGGTTGGGGAGGGTGGGATCTGATTCTGATGGAAAGGTGAAAACTTTGAAAAGTTCTCACAAGATGCAACTAGGAAAAAAGCTTTACAACAGAGGGCTGTTAGTCATCACACAAGGAGAAGCTATGGCCCAGGATTCCAATTTAGCAATTTCTGCCTAGTCAGTGGACTAACAAGAGATGTGATGGAAAAATCAGCTGGCATTCAGGCACGTTTTTGAAAAATATCTTGAAGTCACACTATTGAAGCACATTTTTGTTCAAATCGAGCCCTTTCCCTTCATACATTACCATTTTGACAATTTGTCAAATTCCAGCCAAGCCATTTTTAATAAAAATGGTGGACAAGATCCTTTGAGAAATACTAACAGTTTACAAAAAGTAACCTTTTTATTCACTGCCTCATCTTTCATTCCTACTACTTGCCATAAAATATCTATATCTATCTGCAAATGCAGTATGGGAGAATAGCATGGGGACAACTTTTCAGCTATGTACAATGCTATAAAAAAGGAAAAAAGAGAAGCCAGGACAATATCAAGTGGATCCCAGCTGACTGAGACATCAATCCCCATACTGTGGTTTAAGAATTACCATTGAAGAGAAAATCCAAGCTTCACCTTTTGAAATCATAAAACCATGGAAAATATTCCAGGCTCTTCCAAGACTACAAAAGCAACAAGAGGTCTATATGATCTATTTACTCTTTGGTCTGATTTACAGAAATAGCTCCTGACAGAAGGCAAGTTGATAATAAAAAGTGAAGCTTTCCCACTCCTCTTTTAAGGACATCTTTAGATGTTGTCTCTCTCTTCTCCCCCCATTAAGTGATAGATCTAAAGAATAAAAAGGAACTGAAGAAGTGGCAAGATCTAACGCCTGTTGGACTAAATACGTAAATTATGAAATCAAGTCTCAGAACTGGGAGACCTTAAGTCAGAGTACTGGTAAATCAAGAAAGTGATAAAAGCAACGTTCACCATTAGAAAGGCTGCTGATTTTATCTGTGACATTTCTAGCCCTCAGAAGTCTACAATATTTTTCATATAAGATCAAAGAAAATGCATTAATATTTGCATATGGTTTGCTGCATATTCCCCCTCTTCTATTAGCATCTCTCTCACTCCCTAACTTCAAACACTGGATAATACTGAAATCTTCAGTTTAAAAGAAACAAAAAACCCTCCACTTCAGATAACTAAAATGCATATTGAAATTAATGGGAATCATTTGATTCCTTCCTGTGACAAAATAAAAATCAGACATTTTCTGGAAAAGAAGCATCTTTAATCTCCCAGGTGAAACATGAGAGAAGTGTGATTTCCTAATGAAAGTCTTCTTGTTATTCTCACATTTTTCTGCATGCAATTTTTTGCAGTGTTTGTTGTATAACTGTGAATTGGCTTATGTTGTTTGAATTTCTTAGCCAAGCATTTTGCTTTTATTGTAATACAATTTTATGATAATTAAAAAGAACTTTTCACATTTAAATATTTTCTGCATGATCGGTATTAAAGCATTCAGCGTGAGGAATTAATGAGAGTATTGAATTAAATGTGTCAAATGCAGCCAATTTTTAAAACCTCAAAACAACAAACACAAAGGATAGAACTTATTTTGTCTGCTTAAATGATGTTCAAAAGCTTAGAGCTGTCTCATTTTAAGGTGCCTTTTAATATCTGAGGTGGGGGTTACTACTTACAGTATCTTGGCCCCATAAGGAACCCACTCCTTTTATTGAGATGGTGTTTACATTTTTCTATTGGTTCAAAATGAACCAAACCTGGGATGTGTCCTGTAACCATTTATGAATACTAGTGGCTTTGTGTACATGACTTCAATTGCCTATCTCTATGTTACAAAAATGACATAAGCTCTTCCCCAGTCTAAGTGTACAACCCATTTGCATTCAAGTCCTTAGTGAGGCCACACTAACACATTATGGCAACCTCACTTCTCTGCCCAGCCTGGTTTTCATGCAGGAAAACACAGAGGTGTATCTAACGTTCAACCATCAGGCCACCATCTCAAGTCATGTAGCAGTATTGCACACAACACAGTCACACAACACAGGAAAGTTACTGTGATTGCTGAAGGGGAGCAGAGCTTCAAAAATACTCACTTTGGGTTCACACAGGTTATTAATTTCTGAGTTTAATACTGAAAATACTCCCAAAGGTGGGTTGCAGGATTAAAATAAAATTGTATTGATTTAAATTAAACTACTTGAGAACAGTCAAGCTTTTTACTTTGTCAGCTACTTTCTGCCTGTCAGAATGATGATTCACACTATTGAAAGTAATGCCCATTTCTCCTTACTGAGCACCCTCGGAAAGACCATGCACGATACAGTACTTCATATCTGCTTCTGAAAGCTACATCCTCTCAAAAAAGAGACAAAATTCTCATTACAGAAAATCCAGAAATCCAGCCACTTCTTTCCCCTTATTTTAACGTTGCACATCTCTCTCACTGAGAAAAGAACACACCTTATCTAAAGAGTAAATAATTTGCAACTGTCTTGTCAGAGATTTGAGGATCAATACTTACCTGGCTAAGGGCTACGTTAAGACAACATTTGCTTCCTTTTGAATTTTTGTTGAGCATATCACAACCATTAATGACTGCAATGCATTGAGCCTAAGACTACATCAATTGATAACAAATACAATTTTTCAGGCTAAATGTATTGATGGAATTTTTATGCAAATAAAACAAAAATAAACTATGTTTACCCAATTTGAATGACAGATCATAGAAAGATAAAATAAAATGCCTTCTTTTAACTGTGTGATTTATTTATTTTTTTTTGGTCACACTGTCTTTCCGAAAGTATGGATAATAATTAATGCTTCATTACATTAAGCACACAGGTTAAATCAAAAATCCTACTACATACCTAGGAACAATTAGCTGTGGAATGACATAAGACACAGCCTTCAGTTCTCAACAGTCTAGGAGGAGTTCTTGTTGAACCATTCAGAAAGTCCAAATTATATATAGTTTTGCTAAATTTCATCCTTCTCATCAATCTCTCAAGGATTGTTCCCAGGAGACTGGTAAGGAAACAGGGTCATTTGGTCCCTTTTTTAATGTTACAGTGGGGACATCCATAGCAAAATACAATAGCTGGCATGACTGAACATGAAGGAATATAATGAGGACAAATGAAGTACCATATTCTAATGTTCTTGCTCCAAAGTTTTTAAGCACAGCAAGAAACAAACTATTTCTTTTATATACGAATGTATAATAATACTGGTACAGTACAGAAATATTTCCTGTTATTTAATCAGTAAGTAAAATGTTTGTCTTGTGAAGGCTGATAATCTGTAACTCTTTCCAAATTCCACATTTCAGACTAAGCACAAGTGTGTCATTTTGAAGGACAGAATCTCTCTTTCTAAATTACTTTGGCAGAACGCTATTCTGTAGGCACAGATTTAAGGACATCGCAATATATATATATATAAATATAAGAAAGTTATATATAAATATAAGAAAGAAGATTTTACACTTCCAAACCTATTTACAGAAAGACACAGGAAAAAAATCTCCATCTACATTACAGGAATTTGGGCACGGTGAGGACTTACTGCATTTATTTAGATACGTTATTTAATTAAGAGGCAGCACGAAACAAAAGTCATGAACAAATAACCTTACAACCACTCAAAGGTCCTTTAAGGCTACCTACCCCTGGCACAGTCACCCAGAGCAGGGAAGCTGGGCGGGGATCTTGGCAGACGCTTTTCACTACAGAAGGGCTGTTAAATCTGAGCCATGGGTTTCAATGCCCCACGCTGCTGCAGAGCATTGTTATGCTGGAAGGTGCCAATGGCTGCCAGCAAGTATGCCTCTGATCCATGGGAAATCACAGACTTTGCAAGCTGGTGTGCATGCTAGCAGCCCTTTGTTAAGAGGAATTGAAGTCTTTAATAGAGTAAAACAGCTGAAACAACAGAAAGCCATGTGGGAAGGCCCAGGGGACTGATTGAAAACCTCGGGTCCTGTATTGAGAGGAGGTAGATGGGCTGGTACATGTAGGCAAAAAAACACCAGAAAGCTAGAAAAACAGTTGAAGGCTTGGCCTTGTGATCAGAAATAGACCTCCTTAGGTGCAGGACTGAGTGGAAAAATAGGTTTAAAAGTTTGAAAGTAAGAAAACTCTCCATTACTACTCATTTCTGCTGTTTAGGAAAAGAGGAAACATTCACTGCAAATGACTAGGGACACTCCAAAGAGATGCCTGACAAATATAAGAAGTTTCTCCTCCTCCAGAAACAAAACATTAAAGCCTAGCTAGACAGTTTACAGTGTTGAACCCACAATGAAAGGATCAATTTCTGCAAGAGACAGAAAGATGTTTCCATATCCCAGTGTGAACACCAGCCAGAACTGCTTGCTTCAGAAGCTGAAATGACTGTGTCATGAGGCCCATGAGCTTCCCATGCACCTGCAGGACAAGCACATCTGTCCTCTTCACCTGGCAAGCATCTATGCCACAGGGGCACCTCAGGATTGGCAGCTGCACCCATTCCGTCAGTAGCCACATCCCTGGTATCAGGAACTGGGAGGAAATTTTTAAGGACCACTGCAACCAGCTGTATATTGTCCAACCTATACAGACAGTACAAATCACATGAGAATGCATCTTTGAGTGTCTCTCTCACCTCACTCACTTGGTAGCCAGTTTTCAGCTCTTGGCAGACTGTTTGCCACCACCATTGCAGCTAGTGATCAGGCCCAAGTGTCAACTGTGAACTGTTCCACCTCTTTGCATTTAAAAAGCCAAGGTCAATCTGGGTGTGAGGCACCATTAATAGTTTTTAGAACGCACAGTTTGAGTAAAAATAGAGATCTAATTTATGTATAGGCTTGGACAAACCAACAGGAAAAACTATCAAAAAAAACCACACAAAATATTGGGTAGCTAGGTTTTCTTGATACTTCTTGAGGGACCTAGGCATTTACCAGAGTCAATATTATAGCAGTCTACCTGAATGTGAAATGCATAGTAGGTGCAGCTAGTTCTGCACATTTCCAAAACTCCAACACATGCCTGAGAATGCAGACACACAACAGCAGAGACCCATTAAATTCAACAAACAGCCTCTTGACACAGGTGTGTGGATCCTGTGCACAGAGACAGGCTGTTGCCTCACGCCACAATATTATTTATAAATGACACCATTTTAATGAAGATTGATGGTTCCTAAATCGAGTCCTGCTGAAAGGAAGGACCAAAAGTAAAATTTTCTATGTATGGTTTAGGTACTTTCAGACAGATATATTAAAAATTTTCAAAACAAAGTGGAAATCAACCTTCTGAGGTGCTTATATAAATACAGGTATGGGCCCATCACTTCAGAATGTAAATAAGCCTTGGCTAATCAGGCCCTTCAAATCCATGCTGTCATTTAAACCAATGGGCCCTAAACAGGAATATGTCACTACATTTTTTTCAAAGTTGTTTGCTGTGCATCTAACATATTATGTTCCTCTGTACTGCTGTCACATGAAATAGTAACAATATTAGCAACTAACTGCTAAGCACACACATTTGTGTTGTAGTTGTCTGTACTCAATAAGACTATAATGTCTAAACTAATCTCAGATGATGAAGTTGACATTGCAAAACTTTATTTCTCCCTGGTTAGATTCACTATGAAGAGGGAGCAAAGCAGAGACACTGGTAAGCCTTACACGGATGTATTGTTGACAGCACAAGAACATGTTTATTTTTGTTATTCCTTCTGGTGCTCATTATAAGCACCACATTTTTGGATGAGTTATGGCCGAAGTGTCTAGCTATCAATAAAACATCAGTTTACTGAATCTGCAGCAACATGAGACATAAGTGCAGCAATCTCCTGTTTACTGATGGCACATTATGCAACATTATTTTTATTCAACCTTAACCATTGGAAAATTAAAACAACTTTGATCACTTTTGGAGATTCTGGGGTAAGATTTCCATTTGTAACTATCAATTATTTAAAGAATAGTTTTAAAGGGTTCTTGGAGCTTTTAAAAAAATTATAGTAATTTAAGCAGCAACGGCAGATGATTACAAGTCTTAAGCCTCATATGGAATAAAAAGTCTGTATAAAATAGTCACATTGCCATCTACTGACAGCTCTTTATAAAAAGGCTTGCGTTTTTCATTAGCTGCCTGACTATATACTTCATGCTCTCTCTTGAATATAGTAGTACAAAAAATTAGGAACGTACAATATATGTGGCTCAATACATCTCACAGCAATAATCCTGCTTCTCTTCGAATCCATTCCAACCTACTCAGGCTTTCACAGTTATACACTGCAATTAGATACGTTTATTAATGGCATTACTGCACAGTATTTCATAGGAGGTAAAACTGTTTTCAGAAAGTAACTACAGAATGGTATGTTAATAAATCTGTGCTACATGCGTAGTACATAGGGGCTTGCTAATGGGATTTTCATAACAACAGCATTTATCTCACTGCACATTTTATAATACCAATCATTGGCAACCACAGCATTGTTATTATATTATTTGAAAAATAGGATTTCATGTTAAGGACACATTGTATAGACTAAAACAGTAGTGTTACAGATGCAACTGTGTATAAAAAAGCTTTTATCTCATCTTTATACATTTTGGCCTGAGCCTTAACGCCTCAGTTATTACAACAGGAACATCTAATTGCACCTTAAAACCAAATCTAGACCTCATGTCAATTCTACCTTACTGCAACATGGGGCTGTGGAACCTAGAAATGATCTGTAAATGAAGTGATGCAGTGCTTTTTCATGAAAACAAATATACCAAGCAGGGATTTCCTCACTGTTACCCAACCAGCACTATGATTCCTCTGCACAAGCTGAAGGCTGTCCTTAGCTTCTCACTGCTTAATTCCGTGTTAGGAATTTCTGCATACTCTCTGGTCCATGACAAAATGTGATTTTTTTCACCCTTGGCTCTAATTGTAATACTCACATATGAAAGAAGGAAACGACAACAAAGTAAACTAACAGGTACTGTATAACATACAGTATTTGTGCCCCGTTTTTCATACTGCCAAATCCGCCCTTCACAGAAGAGTTTCTAAAGCACTGAATTCTCTTTACTAGTTCAGTTAATGTCATTTCTTATACTCATTTGAACATACTCCAGCATTTTACCTTTTGTGAGACATTATCACCCAGAGAAGGTGGTACCGGGCAGAACACAGGGCATTATAAAACCCTGTTGAGAAACTTTACACCAGTGATCTTCAAGTGCATTCTAAGGGCTTGCTCCTCAGCCAAACCAAGTTAGTGGTGAAACCTTCCTCCATGTAGCAGAGTAACTCAGGATCAAGGAGTTAATCCAGCTGCATTCACCACTCCACATGCACAGACAGTCCTTGCACTCTTACCTAATCCGTCAACAAAAGCAATTTTTTTTAGAAAAGAACTTAAAAGTATCAGCTAAAACAAAGCAGTACCTCAAGGAAAGTCAAGTTAGTTTCCGAGTTTAAGGAGACTAATGAGCAGACAAAAGTGCAAAATAAGCATGGGTGAGAATTTACAGAAATGGAACTACTGACCATTAATTCCTTGTATGCTTAGCCTCTGAAAATTAAATAATCTAAGAGCATCCCCAGAGAGATCCAACAGGAACTCTGTTGTATGTTTATGCCCTGTTTCACCATGGGTAAGCTGTCCTCAGACCTCACAGTATCTTGGAGTCCTTTCTAGACGTCCTTTTGTAAGACTAGTGTATGTTTATTGCACATATCCTAGCATACTCAAGCATTTTATTTTGTCTCCTTTTCTGGAGTTATTCAACCACTTAAATCTTTTTAGAGGTATTGAGACATACTTAATTATCACTCACTCAGTGATGTATCTGTACGAACTACAATAACTAAATGTCAAGATAGAATGATTAGTATGCACACAGTATGAAGAGGAATGCAGGCTGCTGCAAGGTAACACTGTGTTGGGCTGAAATTCTTTTTGTTTACTGACAAATAAACCAAGTGCCAGATTTACCACTCTGCAGCTTTCCATTTTGTCTTGTCATCCAATGGTTGCTGGCAATAACATCAGCCCAAAAATCACCCTGAAATAAAGCTCTTGCAATTCAATGAGTGCAGAATAAACTATGACTACCACACTTGTCTCCTTTTGTAAACACTGCAGTTTTTCTAACAAACTACTATATAGAGCGAATAGAAATATATTGCACAAAATTTATAAAATTTCTCACAGCAATCATTGAAAGACAACTTTAATGAAACTTGAATGGAGATCAGTTCTTTAAGGAACAAAATAATTTCCCTAAATAACAAAGCAAAACCCAAGCTGGCATTTGTTTCCAGAATAAGATACATGCTACACTAAAATTCAAGGTCAGCATCAAATCTCACAAGTTTTCCTTAAAGGTAACCATCCTCTCAACTTTCCTTCTTAAAGAAAGAGGTAAGTGTTTTCTCTACTGAGGTGACAAAAAAAAAAAAAAAAAAAAAAAAAAAAAACAAAAAAACAACAACAACCAGCTTTCAAATCTAAATGTAAACACATTTTGAGCAAAAACCTAGTAGGAAAACTAGAATAATTTCTTTCACTGGGAGTGTGACTGAGAAACACAAAGATAAAATATGAAAACACAGGACATGCATAATATTTCTTCCCTTGGAGAGCTCAAACATGAATTTCATAACAGGTGTTGAAGGGGGTTTGGTGGGGTTGGTCTGTTTTTTAAACAGAGTATTATTTTAGCTCTCATAGTAACAAAACAGATCGACTAGCAGAAAGTTCTTAGCCAAAGACAAAACGCTACTTGTTTGGCTGCACTCATTTCCTAAGTAGTATCACCCAAAATATCATGCTCAGGCTCTCCTCTCCATATGAGAGGATGAGGAGCTGAAATGGCCAAGAAGTCTGTAAAGGCAGCAATCAATTAACGCAGCTCGGAAGTGAAAGCACTTTGTTTGCAATGCAGAGAATACACAGCAGTGATAAATTATTGCTTTAACATTGTAACAGCATCTGTTGCACACAGCCTGCAGGGCTAAGGTCTGGCCTTTGATCTAGATCACTCACGCTGAAGAGAACAAGGTGATCTGGATACCTGCAGGACTCTCATTGCACAGGTTTAAAGGAGCTATAAAATATACTCTCAAAGATTGATTGCGCTTCCCCCCCCCCCCCTTTTTTTTTTCCTTTTTTTTTTTTCTTTTTTTTCCAGGGAATGAGGAAGGTGTTTTGTTTTGCTTCAACAAGTAAAAGATAGAATAAGAATGAAAAAATCCACTGCAGGAAGAACTGGCAAGCTGGAATATTTAGGTTTTCCACTATTTCTGTTTGTCACAAATAAAAATATACTTACATACAAAGTGTGGCTGAATGAGGGAAGAAAACAGTTAATAATGATGGTGGACACAAACTTCTGTGACTGACGTGAGAGAACCTTTCTCAACTATTTCATTTTAGAACAACCTCCACACACTTAAAAAACCAGCAAATTCCATGGTGTCAGAAGTGTCACTTCTGTAGTGCAGAAGGTCATGTCATTCAGTACAGCACCCTGGGAGAGCCTCTGAATTAAGAGTTTGGTCTTTTAGTACCTATAACTCATTAAAAACTAATTTGAAAGTCTCAAGGTTTCAAAGGCACCAACAGCAGAAAGTAGTCTGGAGAGTACTTAGGAATGGTTCAGCCCCAAGGGACTTGTATTCCTGCTTTTGAAGAAATCGCTTGATCATTGTCCATGCTTAGAATTAAAAATACAAAAAATAACTGCAATATTAAGCCTTAAAGAATATTTCTTTTAAAATGTTAGGAAAGTTTTCAAAATAAGTAAAGGTTTGTGTGCCTTTGTTACCTGAATCTGCATATTCAGAAGAAACAACCCAAAAGAGTGGTAAATGATGGGGGTTTTTTTGAGATGTTCACACACACACAAAGGCAACTCAGCTTTCAGACTCATCCCTACTACAGTATGAAATGCCCTTGGTGGTGAACTGAAGGCACAAGTGACAGAAAGTAGGAGTGTAACTGTCATCTTCAATGTCTTATAAGACCAGTGGCCAGTGCAAAATACTTTTGAAGGCTGCAGTGGGTGACAAGACACTAAGAACAGATAGGAAAATAAAAGGACATTGACTCTCTTTATATTGTCATTGAGTAAATCAAACTTTTGTTTGTAAGGTCAAGATACTTGCATTACATTAAGAGGTCATTAGCAGAGACAAGAATTATCTGTTACAGTGCTACAGGCAGATTTTTCTTTTTGAAGGTCAAAGGATATTTCTGTAGGAAAGAAGGACATTGGACTACCAAAAGATCTCAGCACAAACTATATTCTGATGTCTTTAATACAATGGAAACATGGCATATAGGGTAGCTAATGTAATAAACCAAAATTCTAGCTTCATAAAACTTCCTAAACAAATTTTGGAGTCCAGATTTTTTATTCTTTTTAACATATATAGCCTATAATTATTTTAATTATTTCAGCACTAATTATTTAGCAGGAAAATTTGCCTTATACTATTGACCCTGATCCAGCAAACATCTAATTTTAGGCTTGTGTTTAAGTGCTCAGAAAGTAGTTCAATGTTGAAGTACTTAACTAAATTACTGCAAATGCAGTCAGTAAAACATTTTAAACAAACATTTCAGTTATGCAAAGATACTCCCCTAACGCCTGGAGTGAGGCTAAATGGCTAAAGTTTGCAATACTATCTTTTAGCAACCTTCTTACACATCTGGGCATGAATTTCCATATTCAGTGAGCACTCAAGACACAGATACTGCCTTTTGTTTTAGAAGTACATCACTCGTAATAATAGACTGCTCGAAACTGCAACCATCTGCAACAGTTGGTACTTTTAGTTATGTGACCTTGTGTTGCAATTCTAAAATCACGAGTTTGACCCAGACCCATGGAAAGTGACTGCAATAGATGCAAGGAAGGTCCCTCTGCAATCACCACACTGTACTGGCTGTCAGTAATAATACACTGAATTCAAATGTGGTAACAACCTTTTCACCTCACATTTCACTGTACGTAAGTGCTAAAAGAATCTACAGCTTAAGAGATCTATCATATTTCTACAAACATTTTATGCAAAGTTTAGAGAAAGAGATGTGATTGCATAACCAAAATGCTCCCTAAAATAACATACTGCTTTTGTTTCCCCTAAGACACTGCAGAGCAGGTAAGACAATGTTAACGAAGGGCTAAGAAACTGAGTTATAAATGACAAATGGGCAAAATTCACAGCCATCAGCTACAGCACCTTAGTCATACAGAGAAAAAAATCAGAAACAGAGTTAATTCATCATCCTATGTTCACTCTGGTAACCAAGCTATATCAATCACAATTTATTAAAAATCATGAAAATATATTACATGATAAATATATCCTTTAATGTTGTAGAAAGCATCATGATCCTAAATTACTCTTATATAAATCTAAGCCCTAACTTTAAAACACTTAATATCTAACAATCCTAATTATTAGACAAGGTCTATTATTAGTATTATTTGTACTAGTGCACTTTCTCAGCTGCATAGTATACCCAGTGCAAATCTGTAATGTGTAACCCATCTGCCAACACAGAAACCATGTATCTTGCAGCTTGAGTGCTTGGAAGCACTGATAGTCCTTATGACAAGTTTTTTAATGAAATAATTCTTTGCTTGTTAGTGGAATTGAGGAAAAGAATACATTAGACTGACATATCTCATCATCCTGCAAAATACTACAACCCAAAACTGGAGGTGAGGAGTCATAAAAGGCAGACAGCATAATGTGCTTATTTGTGGTCTCATCCTGGAACCAGTGAGAATTAGTGTTGACCAGCATCAATTTTCTGCCCAGAGAAATTAAACATGCTGCAGTCTGGTTAAGTTCAGTGTAAAAATATCAAATGATTGCCCACAAATACATACCTTGAAAAGAAAGTGTTTGCTCCCTATTTATTTCTACAAAAATCACAAACAGCTTTGATTCGCACTGCATGCCAAGCCATACTAAAAAACATGATACACAACAAATATGAACCACAGACATGTTGACCCTCTGCTTCTTATGCTTCCAGATGTCTCAGTTTTGTGTGCCAAACCACCTTCTCCTCTTTCAAAATCCTACTTCTACAACTTTTGACAAGTCCTTTTCCTTTCTATGTTATGTTTTGTGGTGGAGTCACAACACTGGGTTTGGAAGGCATGTTCCAGAAGTACTTAAGGGCTATTTCCAATTAAAAATTCAACTATACTGTTATAAACAGAAGAGCTATTAAGCATTTAGTAGTAATAAGAACCCAAATGACAACAGTGGCCTGTTAAAATATGGTAGCAATATTATGATAATTGTAAATCATAAAAGACAGAAGTGTTTAATAAATATTTCTGTTGTATACTTCAGAGACAAAGTAGTATGTCTCAGGAAGTGATGAAACACTTTCCTATATTAAGTCAGGAAAACATTAGCTAGCAGACTCTGAAGTCTGACATTTTAAAAATAAGCAGATACAGATAACTGAAGTGCTTTAAAAGA
Organism: Hemiprocne comata; assembly: GCA_020745705.1. Classification (NCBI taxonomy): domain Eukaryota; kingdom Metazoa; phylum Chordata; class Aves; order Apodiformes; family Apodidae; genus Hemiprocne; species Hemiprocne comata. Next base: position 67,641,709 of record CM036589.1, on the reverse strand, counting down.
ACCAGCCAAGCATTTTTCTAGGCTGTCAGTGACTTCTGTCACATTGGCAAAGCTTCAGAAGACTGAAGAAGAGGTAGCATTATACCAATATGACAAGATGGGACTTTATAAAATCCCATAGTAATTACCAGAGTAAAACACTGAGAAGAGCAAGAAATTAATTTCTACAAGGTCAATCCTGTGCACAGTTGTAACTCCCATGTACTCAAATCCAAAAATCAGGGTCTTGTGTTTTATATCACTCAGAAGTAGAGACTGATGTTTGAATCAGAGTTCTAGTACAAAATACTTGTTTACAGGAATGTATGAAATTTCAGCTTCTTTAAACATAGAAGTGAACTGAGACAACTCTCACTGCATCAGAATTCCATCATTCATCCTACTCCAAAAATTTGCCACAGAATAACACAACTTGCATCTGCTCGGGTTTCATAAAATATTCCTTCTCCATTTCCTGGTTCTATCCCTGCTTCCTGTGTGAGGTAGTTGTGCTGCACAAAAATGCCACTTCATGTCTCAATAATCAGCCAAACTTCTTCACACAGCACATCTGGATTTCTAAATAGCTGCCTTTATTTTGAATGAAAATACATGTAGATGTGTCTCATAGCTGCCATAAAATATAGGATTGTAACTAACTCGACCAGTTTCTATTAAATTAACCCAATATTATATTTAACTGAAGAGGGACCTCGTGGACAGTGGTAAAATTAGTTAGTGTTTGTTGTTTTCAGTGTATTTTATGTTAGTCTAATTGACAAATGTTCCCATTCCTGCAGTAAAACAATGTAGTTTTCTAAGCAGTGAAGGCACACATAAAAGCTTATTTCTTGAAATGACTTGGCTATGGGTTTATTAAAAGGAATGTATAATCAGTTAACAGAGGCAAAAGTTCCCAAGGTTATTTATATTGCACAGGATAAGCAAAGCCAGCTGATTCAAGCTACTGAAGCTGCAGTACAGTGGGTCAGGTCTTGTATCTTAATTGTGCCTAATCAATACAGAAGTAGCTGACTTCAGGAGCAACAAGTGAGATAAAGTAGTCTTTAACAACCACAAGTTAAATAGTTTAGACAACTGAAAGATAAAGTGGCCTGTCCACTTCCTGCTTTATTTTCATGTTGCAGGCTCGGTCTGCATTCCACCTACCCAGAGCAAATTCTGCTGTCACAGGACTTGTTCCAAAACAATATTGGGGTTGGTGACACTCCTAAAGCCTCTGCATTACAAGTGAGAGATTCAAGAGTATCACACAGACATGCAGCCTCAATTAGAAACACACATAGCCATCGTTCAATTATTGATGCTTTCCTCCCCCCTCCACACTTGGACCACCTCCATCCTTTTGAAATACAACTTTTGCCAAGCTCCCCTTTCTCCACTCTCCATGACAGGATTCTACATGGTAATCATAGGAGAATTTGGATCATACCCATTGATTATGACAGAAACTCAACCATCACTCCATAAAACTATCCAGTGAGCAGGATATATCAAAGGTTAGACTGGGTTCCATAAATTAATTATAAGAATGGAATTAAACTAATTAAACTAGAGGAACCCACTGCCACGTGGAGACATAAAAACATCAACTTGAGAAATATTCTGCAGAGGCTTGAATGCTTGTATGAAAGTGAAAATGAACAATATGCAATCAGAAGGAAGTAACCGATTAAGACAAATCTTCAGAGGCCCCAGGTTACTAATCAGTGAGACAAAGCTAAAGGTTGTCTCTGGGCCATTCATTTTGGATTATTTCATCCTGTACCACTACGGACATAAGAGTCATGCCTTTTTTTTTTTGTCTAAGAACTAGATTTTCTTGTACTAAATAGGTTACTGCTTCCTGCACTCAGCATGGAAAAACATGTGGCTTGACCATGCTGAGATGCTTGCTTTTCTCTTGGTTATGTCCTAGCTCAAACCAGGACATTGTTTTATTCTGCTTCCTGAGTAGTTTTGGAAATGCTCCTTTATGAAAAAAAAAACTAATTCTGCCTTTAAATCCTGCAAACTTTTTGGAACATTTAGTATGCAATTTATCCATGAAAATAAGACCAAACACAACCAAATTTGTGTATCAATAAGACTATGAATGACTAAAAATAAAGAGTGACATTCTCTCAGCCAAGAACAGTCCAAGAAAATCCTGAAACTCTACATTTATTGAGTCAGTGCGTAGTCTAGAGCCTCTTACCAGTGATGGCAAAAATCATATTTACAGCATAGATAATCCATATGGAGCACATATGAATACAACGGATAAAATGAAGCAGATTGACTATGAGAACAATATGATCACACAGACAGAACACTAGTGTTTCACAGACTGATGGTTTTCTACTTTTTTAAACACCTTTATGTTCAAAGTTAAATCATGTACCACTCTGATACCTTCTGAGGTAGAACTTGAAGCAAAGGAAAAAGTACTGTTGTGTAGAGTTCACATAAGGATTTCCAAGCATAAAAGACAGCACAGAAAAAGAATAAGGGAGAAGAGAGCAAAGGAGAGTTCAAGTATAGCATCTTTGCAAAAGTGAATAAGAGACAAAAGTATGCAATTTTGAAACAAATCTTACATTACAAAAACAGGGTCGTCTTTCCAGTAAGTGTTTGGCCTTTTGACCTCCTATGCTTTAACTTTTCACAACTTGTGTTTGTTTCGCAAAATCTGCCTTTCAAGTAATTTACTTTTACTGTCCTGGAAAGTATAACCAAAAGAGCAATTCCTGCAACTTCAAGTTCAGCCACAGCCTCCATGACACCATAGCTCAGGGTGCTCCTCTTTTGAAGTGTCTCTTGTGGCTGTTACATTGAAAAACCTTCAGAGCCTTCCACTACTAAGTGCTGTAAAACTAGCACCCTTTTGAGTTTGTCCTCACCTGTCTACAGAAGCTTTAGAACTTTATTTTTAATAAAAAGGATGGTTATCTGCAAGCATTTACTGAGAGGCTGAGTTCAAGCACACATTATAAAACAATGAAATGCAAAATAAAACCAAATTACTAACATCAAAGATTCCAGTTTCCCTTTTCTGACAGTAGCTCCCAGTGAGAAATAACCTTGACTGCCAGGTTAGAGCTGGAAAATGGCAGCAATGGGAGGAGGAAGGCACATTGAAGCTAATGGCGAGCAGGGCATCTGCGTTTCCTTTGAAATCCTTCTCCAGTCACCCGTAAGGGCAGCTGAAAAACAGTACAACATGGGTGGCACCGAGCCCAGGCTGCCAAGTTTTGATGCAAGAAAAAAAAAAAAAAAACCACCACCTCTCTGTGGCAAGCACAAACAGAGCTCTGTGGTACCAATGCTCTGGACAGCCTGTGCCAGAGCTTAGCCACTGCCTTTCAGTGCACCTCAGTGAAAGGCAGGGACAAGTTCTTCTAACCAAGCCCAAGAGACCCTAGCCCCTCTGACACTACTACACTGGTGGTAACAACCTGATATGCTTCTATACAAGCATTTACACCTAAGTTTCTTGATTCACCAGTTGTCCCCATGACAGACTGTTTGTTCTTCATTTACATGTGGCACTAAGAAGAACTGAGAGTGGCAAGACCTTGTGGGTGGGAAGGGGAAGCCTTTCCTGGGGAGTATGGGAGCAAGCTGAGGAAGTGAGGCAGAAAGCAAGGAAGAGGAAAGTAGTCAGCCAGGAGCCTGGAGCATACAGAACCTGGGAAACTGCTCAGATGGGCCAGGCTGCAAAGGGTCTAGTGGCTTGGAGAAACTGCTGGACACAGAAAGCAAGGAAAGACTGAAATGAAACTTGGAGGCAAAAAATCTGCCTGCAAAACAAAAGAGTTTACAGGGAGAGAGCTGTTTATAAGCTCATTTTAGTTCTAGTCTCTGTTTCACTTCAAGACTTCTCTGTTTAGGAAGTTATTGCAGTTTACATTCTAATAAAACATGGCTTTCAGCTTAAAAGCCTTATTACCTTCTTTGGGGTGCTCATTATATAAAAAAGGAATAGAGGTAAAACCCACAGCTCTGGCTGTCACGAGTCCTATCAGAAGCACATTAAGCTTATTTAGTTAAATTGCTCTTATAACATTTTTACTTACACATGAAAGCATAAACAGGTAAGAGCACTGCAGCAGTGCATGCAAACTTTCTTTCCTAAAAGGAAAAAATATTTTAGAAAAGTAAATCCCTTTATACATGCATTCAGTACTCACATTTTAAATATTGTATATGAACTTTTCTGTTGGAAGTTGAAAGTAGAGAGAAAAACAACTAGACACTACTGCCACAGTGAAAAAGAAACTTGTCATAGCAAGACAATTTTAGATGCCAAAGTGGTACTGGCAAAGAATAAAAAAATGGGTTGGGGAAAGACAGCAGCTTGTAGGCCATCTTTTGGAAGCTACTGAAACACAAACCATGCTGAGCTTAATGTTTCAATGTACCTGTGTGAAAAAGAGTCTGACAGCTTTCTGGTTTTAGTGCAATTATAAACAAACACAGTCCTGCAAACTCCTTGGCTAAGCAAATGATAGTGCAACAACAAAGGAACATCTGAATATCCCTGGACATACACACTCAGTGGGTGTTAAAATGTAAATAAGAATTCCTATCATAGGAGAATATGACCAAATATTTTAGATAGCCAAACCCATGCACAGATGATAAATTGCAGAAGCAACAGCCACTAGATGACAAGATCTACTTTGGAGCCAGCCCTCAGCTTCTGGCAATTTATATTCAGGTAAAGAAAAGAAGTATACAGTAATTATCAGACAAAGTATTTGGAATGAAAAAAGGGTTCATTACTTGGATGGTGGACTTTTCAGTATTTTTTCCCTGCCCCAAGTTATCTTACTGATCTTGTATATCTGGCTGTGAAGGGACAGCACTTCTTTTTGAACTAGTTTTCTTTCAAACCATACAGTAGTGTTTTAAGGAGAAATCCAACTTACTTCACATTATTGAACTTCTCAGCTGCCAAAGGAGATTTATTCTGAACCCATAAAACTTGTTGTCTGTCATAAAACATCATGTGTTATGGAGTCAAAAGACATCAAGGAAACATCCATGAGACTCTGACTGATGTTACTCTACAAATATGAACTATTATCAAGCAGCAAGACATGCATGCAGCACAGCCTCCAACCATCAGAACTAAATCAAAGTTCAAAAATGTTGCTGACATATTTCCTTCACACAGTTCTGACAGGAGGTGGAGAGCAGTCAACCTGATCTGAAATGGTGCAGCAAATGATACCATCCTTTAGTGAACACTTAATTATGCAGCAGAGAGCAAAAGTCAAAGCAAATCTTACTGCCATTTGCAGCAAATAGGCAATGTGAGACTGATTGGAACACTGAGCTGAACTGGGTTGAGTGCCATTTGTTCACACACTAAACAGATTAAAATAGCCACGTTTTTGCAAAGGCTGTTGTCAGACTTCCAGCAACATCAACTCTACAAATATTTCTTCCTGAATGCATTACTTTTATCAGCTTAGAGATTAATAATAAGAAGTGACACATTGCACTCAGTGGAGTGCTGTTTTGGTCTGTCTTGGGTTTGCATGGCAAGGTTTTGGTAGCAGGGGAACTACAGGGGTGGCTTCTGTGAGAAGGTGCCAGAAGCTTCTTCCCCCATGTTCAATAGAGCCAATGCCAGCTGGCTCCAAGCAATTGTGGTAGTGCCTCTGTGATAACGTATTTAAGAATGAGGGGGGAAAAGCTGCACAATTGCAGCCAAGGAGAGGAATGAGAATATGTGAGAGAAACAATTCTGTAGACACTAAGTTGAGTGAAGAAGGAGGGGAGAAGGTGCTCCAGGCACCAGAACTGAGATTCCACTACAGCATGTGGTGAAGCCCATGGTGAGGCAGGGTGTCCTTCTGCAGCCCATGGAGGTCCACGGTAGAGCAGATAATCACCTGCAGCCTGTGGAGGACCCCATGGCAGACCAGGTGGATGCCTGAAGGAGGCAGTGACCCTGTCAGAAGCCTGCACTGTAACAGGTTCCATACAGGACCTGTGATCCCATGGATAAAGGAACCCACACTTTCATAGATTGGCATGAATAGCTAGTGTTAAATATAGTGAGATAGTAAAAAAGTATAGGTACGGAATTAAAACTGGGATGAGTTAGTTTTAGGTTTATTTTTGGTCAGGCTTAGTTTGATTTTTTGTTTGCTTTATAATTTCAGTGGAGTGTCTCTATGCATAATTTCATAGAAAAATGACACAAAAAAACATGTCCATGTACAGTATATGCTGCAGTACAGAGAAAATAAAAGTTCTAAACATGTTACTTCAAAAACAGTTTATTTCTAACAGTTATATAGCTAAAACTAATCTGTTAATTTGATCACTTCTTCCTCGAATTCCAACAGTCTGAAGACAGTTGCTTTCTAAAAATGAGCAAAGTTGATCCACTCTTCTCCTTAAAACTTACTTTTGCCAGTAGGGAAGTTGCTGACATGCTGAGAGCAGGCAGCATTGTCTCATCCATCTTGCACTTCCTTTTCTATGCATATGTGCTGCCTCATACACCTACTTAGACTGTTAGATACTTTGCAAGCAGCTGTCTTGCTTTTTTGCTTGACATTTAACATCATCTTAATTCCTGACCAAGGATTTCAGACTGCATTTTTAAGAGAGGCATAAGCCAAATGAGTGACCACTGAGAAGAAGTGCTGTTCCTACACCCTTCAAACCCTTCTTCCCTATCACATGCTTCCACTCTTTATATTGCAATAGCTTTTTGTCAGTCACTAGATTCCTCCATGAGCCAGTAAGACCTGATGAGAACAACAGAAAATAATGTATCATGAGTGGCAGACTGTGACCAAGGGTAGAAATGCAGAGTTAAAAGTTTTTCGACTATATAAGATGTTCACATCTCCTCAAGAGGAAAAACTAGCCTGGATCACCGTGCAGCCTAAAATTTGCTTCATTCCTCTTGTATTATCTACCTACAAGTTTTGGAGCTAGGTTCCACCTCTTTCCAGTACTTGCATGGAAAGTTTTATTATTATGAATCTTAACTATCTAAAAAACACAAATAACACACCCTTGGCCAGCATATTTTGTGGTGAGGTTGCACAAGCCACAGAGGAAGAGGAGGAGATGGATGCTCTTCTCCCATTCTGCTCCTGCTCTGAACAGATATCTTCAGCAACCTGCAATGATCGCTGCAGCTTTTCCATTGCTCTAGCTCCCAGTTTGTAAACTGGGAAACCACTGCTTTTAATTATTTCCACAACAGCACTCTCACATCAACATTTAGTGGCTGATTTAATGATCACCCTAACTACCAAGAATGTGTGGGGGATTTTTTTAAGTCAGATATACATTGACAGACACTTATATTGCAGCTAAGTTTGCAAACCTGCAAAACAATTTAATCATATCAGAGTTTCTAGCTGGTCAGCATTCCCCAAACCCCATATCATTTTATACAAAAATACATAGGAAATATTTCTTCGCTGTAAATGAAGAACATGATGAAACCCATTCCACTGCAATTATGTTGAAATTTCGACCACATTTTATGTACTCGTACATTAAACATGGCAACTAATGAAGTAAGTACGAGTAAATGTTGGGTTAGAACAGCAATAAAAATAGCTAGAATTAATATCTTGAAAATCATTAGTAGAAGAATAAGTAATACAAATGTATGCTATTATTAACCACTTTTGGTAATGAAATTATCAATAATATTTAGAGACTATGTTCCAATAACAACATTTCATAAAAATTGGAAAGCGAAAATTGACCAGGATGTCTGTTTTGTAATTTATGATTGTTTATCCAAATAAGCATAATTTTTCATTTTATCCTATTAGTTAGAACAGAAACTTCCAAGACAATGGGTGGGTTTTAACACCCAAAGCAGAACTGTTGTGACTTTGCTGAAAACTCTGTTTAACTTGGTTCATAAACTCAGAAATACAGACACAGCTGCAGAAGTATACATTGTTTTCTAAGTATAGAAAGCAAAGCAGAGACATGTACCATTAATATACTGAAAAGGTGAAAGCTTTCTGGAACATTGGATTCAGGCATTCACCACAGAAGATCCTGAAATTTCCAAATACTTAATACGTAATCAGGTATGAAGCAAACAACCAGTAGAATTTGATATCTACACCTTTTCACGCATCTTCAATTCCTACCAGACCAATATCTTTAAAATACAGGTTTTTAAAAAGTCCAAAATGTGCATAGTCTGGAAAACTAATGTAACCATAGAAATTGAGCCCTTCTGTGCAATCTATTTGATCTTCAACATTACGGTTTATACAGAAGAGAAGAAAAATATCAGCTCAGGAAACTTATTTTCATCTGCAACAAGTATTCTTTCAATCAACAGATTTGGTAATGATTCCATTCATAGGGTAAGAGCTTATCCAGTGGAAGTTATTTTAATATTTTCAGTATTTTAGGAAAAGGGAGGTTCTTATTTCCACATAAGGTGAAGAATCTTTCAGTTGTTGCATTGAACTGTCCTCATCATGGTGACACTTGAACACTGATTTAAAATGTTTGCTTTTCCATTAATGAAATCAGGAAGATAGTGTTTATAATCTTCCTTTGAACTCATGATTAAAATACATATATAAATAGATATATATTTATATATGTGAGCTTTTAATGGTTTTGATCTACACTCTTGACACTTTGATCCCACTTTACTTTGAAGATGGTTCAAAAAAGAAACTTCTAGTGTATGCTACAGTACCATTATTTGCATAGGAGATCCAGAATTACCATGAAGAGATGTCATCCTAATACAAAGGGAGACAATTGTTTTAACTTCATTCACACTTTCACTAACAGTAATAGCAATCAAGTACTGTAGAGTCCCTTAGGCTGTATTGAATTTTTCATGTTACAGAATCTATTATATTTCACAATTCATTGTTTTCCAAAATTACTTTAAGAAGTGAGCCAAGTGGCAATGGTGACACAGGAGCAAGTATTTTAAGTCTTCCCATTAGCTTAATATTGAGTCATTTTCATATAGCAAACATACAAATCTATGCATCCATTCAGATTTTCTCTAGTGCCTGATTCCAAATGAAAGATTACTCACTTATTTGTGTTTGCTTTTCCAAAAGCTGCAGTGTTCAATGTTCAAGCTGCTGCATTCAAGAACTGCAGCCACTTTTTCTGAAAAGCCAACAAGCAAGAATGGCCTCCAACCACTGCTGTAGGCTTTTGAAAACATGATGTACACAATAAATGGCTGTTTTCTGATAAAATGGACCTTGTTTGCCACTGATAAGCATTTTGTTTAGTGTTAAAACCAGATTTAAAGCACGAAATTGTTATGAGCTTGTATTAATGAAAGTCTTGCTGCACAGAGTTGATCAATTACTGTCCTTTAACTCTACACATTTATTCTATATGATGAGAATAAGTATGTAAAAAGAAGGAAAAAATCTAAATACTTTACAGTTGTATGAAAATATTAATCTGAAGTCAGACCACTAAGAACTGGTTGCAAATCCCTGCAGGCCTGTTGGAAGGGTAGGGTAAGACCTGATTGCAAATACAAGCAAGAAAATAGTTTGCATTACACTCAACTTTACCTCAGGGCTTCCAAGGCTGCTTTGCAGGGAACTTCTGTAACACTTGCCCTGCCATGTGCTATTGTACAGTCTTTACTATGAGTTCTGGAAACTAACACTCAGAGACAACATTGATTAACTAACTTTGTTGACAATTTCAGTTTTGAAAGACTGCTTTCTTCAGATTTTGCACAAGGCTCTGCAAGGAAAAAGCTAAATTTTTCATTTAATGTTTTGCAATATATTTAATTTGTGCTATTGCTGTCTTAATTCTTTACATCCCTATTTCCCTCAAATTTTATTCCAACTAAACAAAATTCCTAATTTTACATACACACATAGACCATACACACAGCAATGTCAGATCCCTTACAGCCACTGAGAACTACCAGGCACTTGTGAATCTGTAAGTGTACAGCATCCCTGAGCACAGATCAGCTAAATCTACTTCCTTTCAGACTAACCTACACTATGAAACATTTAACTGGTTATGCCTTTTGCGTTATTTTCAATCTAGCTCAGATTTGCATTGTAAACAAATCAATTTGCCACTTTAATTGTTTAGCTCTGAGTCAACTTAGAGGGCTGAGAGGGCAGACAAAACATAATAAATGGCTTTGTGTCCAGATTTTATCACAAGGAACTGAACTAAATAACTTATGAGCCCAGTCAGTTCTGTACAGTTATGAACTAGCTCTTCCTCCAGAGTAAATTAAAATTCTTATTGCACACAGAAAGCCTACTGAACACATTTTATTACTGTCGCAGGGAAGTGCAGAAATAATGGAGGTTGAGCTAAAGTAAATATATAACCTGATGCATCTCCAGTGGATTGTTTGCTAAACCTTGTAATTTTATGCACTGGTGTTTGAATGGTGTCTTTTCTGCCTGTGTACTCAGAAGGCTCAGTAGAAAAACAGAAGTTGCTGGGACATGGCAAAATGAGAGCTTTGTGATGACAGAAGAAGCTACTGTAAACAAAGAATATGTCCTAAGAGCAATGGCAATTTTCTGCTACATTTTCTAATAAGCAATCTCATCCTAATTCAGGGACAAAGGGGATTTTAGTTGGCATTTGGGAAAAGAGCAGAGAGCTTAAAGTAATAGAAACTAAGTAAATGGTAAAATTACAGAATTTAGATAAAATGGAAGGTGGCATTTATTCTATAGTAGAAATTCATAGGTTTAGAAATATACACTTAACTATAATAGCGTATGTGTACAACGAACAGAAGAACACACACTTTAAATTATTGCCAGAGAGCAAAGCCAAAGTCTCTAAATGGGATAAGCACACAAAGAGGAACATTTGTCACATGCAATATGAAGGTGAACCAAAAACAGTGACTGCATCCTTCTAAAGTCACAGGAAGGCAACAGGCTAAAATTCATCCCCCTAGAGGCAAAATCCAGCAGGTCTAGGATTCTGTACATGAAAGAAGACAACTTTTGCAATAACTGAAATACATGGACTCAGTGATACAGAGACAGAACAAGCATAAACCTTATTACTTGTAAACTAAAAAAATCTGACCTCTGAGAAAAATATATATTTCAACTTACTTTTTCTGCAATGATTAGATGAACCTACAGCCATCCCATGCATGAATAACAAAATGTATTTTAAGTTACTAGCTAATAAATGTCAAACCAAGTGAAAAACAGAATTGCTGATTGGAATCCACAAAGGGGCAAGACTAGTATTTATCTCACAAGTTAAATATTCAACACAGTAAGATCTTGGAAGTGATTGGACAGGATTTTGAGTCTAGTCTTTGAGGATAGCTCTTGAGAAAAACATGATAGTGGTGTAACTAATGGGACTCTGAAATACAGAAAGATCATTACATTAATTCAAGCTGAGTAATAGAGAACAAGCTCATCTGTAGATTACTTCAAAACTAAATGATCAAGAAGAATATATATTAAATAAAAATCTCAAAACTACAAGAGAAATTAAGCTCTATTACATAACTGCAAACACACTTAAAAAGATCCTTGCAAGTAAAGTAAATAAAAAAATAAATAACTCTTGCATAAGGAATAAAACCCAAGGAAGCCTCAGTAGGAAATAATGTTACAGAGGCCCTCTTACAGAAAATGTCAGCCTTTAAGGAAGTAAAATCTTGCTCAATTAAGGAAAGCCTACACAGCAGGGGATAACCAATCTAAAACGGAAATAAAGAGATCTAAAAAGGGATTTGAAGACTGCCTTGTAAAGAGTTTTCAAAAGTTTGAAAATACAAAGGAAGAAGCTGATAAGGGTCTCGAGGGACAGGTTGATAAAGGTGGGAAAGGTGTACTCGAGATGGCTAATGCCACAGCAGAGAGGCTCAGGAACCGCTTTGCATTGCTGGTCCTTGGTGAAGACAGGGAGATTCTCACACTCAGCTTATAGCAGGAAGGATCAGAAGAGCTTGGTGAAACAAACAGCATTAAACCTGATATCAGAAGCTCTGGAGGACCCAGTAGCATTCACATGAGAGCACTGTAGAGATTCACACTGAAATCGCATTACTACTGGCCAGGATGTGTAACACTGTGTACACAATGTGTTACATCCTGTGTAACCACTGCAAATTACAGACAGCCACTGTGGGAGACTACAGTGCAACTCCCAACTACAAAAACGGCTCAGGGAAAGAACCTGAGACCTACACACCTCTGAATCTCACTTTCCACCTGTTAAAACAGTGAAGTCTATGACAAATAGGAACAGCATGTGAATACGAATAGTCTATCCAGAAAGAGTCAGCATGACTTCTCTAAAAGGAAATTCTGGCTTACTAATGTGATTCATGTCTTTAAGGGCATCAACAAAAAGGAAGATGAAGATGATCCAGCAAATGTATCATACCTGAATTTGCAAAAAGTGCATGAAAAGTTTCTACATGAAAGGCTTTTCAAGAAGCTTAACTGCCATAAGATTGTAGGCAAGTTCCTTTTATGGACTGAAAGCCAGTTCAAAGCCAAGAAGCAAAGGGTGGGTTTAACTAGCAATTTTTCAGGATGGAAAAAACGTAGCCAGCAGTGGGATCCCCAGGGATCCTCACTAGGACTATTTCTATTCAACTACAGTTAACAAATTCAACATCAATTTAAAAAATCTGTTCCTATTCATCAGTGACCAGTGAAAGGATATAAACAACTAAATTAAAAACTCTTTCAGCTGGTCAGACTGCCAGTGGCAAGGAAAGCCAGCAGGACCTTTGCAAACACAAGTAAGTGGGCAAAAAAGGAAGGAAATCAGTTCATTATAAAAGTATGTGCTCAGGGAAAATAGTCTACACCATACTTATATACATGCATGATGCTTACCTCAGAAATGGAAGTCAAAATCCAGCTGGGGGATCTCAAAATAATCCTTGACAAATTGTTCTTCCTGGACAAACTGGCCCAATGCACAGAACAAGCCAAAAACCCCAGATACCTTGGGCATTATTAGGAATGGTGCAAAAAAACAAGACAAAGGGATCCATCTCTTTCCACATCTTTAATGCAGATTGCAATGTTAGTCAAGGTCAGATCACAAGCATGCAGCAGAGCTGTAAAAAGTACAGAGGAGGCAACTAGAATGTTCAAAGTGTTGGAAGAGCTGCCTTAAGAAGACAGAGTGAAATGGCTGGAGGGAAGTCCCATGCAAAAAATATGCAGAACTGCATTTGCCCAACTCTTTGCCACACAACAAGAAGACATTTGGTGAAACCAAAAGGGGACTAATAAAAAACAAAATAAGTACTACTTCACACAGTGGATATTAAACTTCTGGGATTAGCTGCTACAGGAGGTTGTAGAAGAATGACACAATCAGAAAGTTCAGAAAGGAATCAGACAAATACACAGACATCAGGTGCAGAGATCAAGACTCAAAATACTAAAAGGATACAAATAAATACTAAAAAGCAGGGCCTCTGATGTCCCTGCTACAACTCCAAGTATTGAGGAATAAAATGCAGAAAGTAGGCATGCTCACGTGCTTTGTCCCAGGTAGCATTGCTTTCTGTCATTGCTGGAGACAGGCATGCAAAATATTTCTGCTACAAAAGTAAATGCATTTAGAGTAGTATACTTTGTAAACAAATTTAACTTAAATTCTCCTTGTACTTTTAAAGAAGAAAAGGTTCTGCAATCCATTTAAGGAATTGTAGCACACACTCTGACACAAAGTCTCATTTCACATTGGGTATTAGTGATACCAACATATCTGAATCACTTGGTGACACCAGAATGGTTGATGTTTTGTAGTGGGTGTTTTAGAACAAGGTTCTGCTGGCTTTGACACCTCCCACTTCAATGGTGAGATGAAAAAGAGCAACCTTACCAGGATCCACTGCCCCTCTGCTAAGGGCTTGCATAGTTCTCATCAAACCAAATGTTGGGATGCGTCACTTCACCAAGTGAGAGAAAATAATTCAGCAATTGTCGAAAAGGTTTTAAATGAGTGACCTGATTAAACAAAAAAAACCAAAACACAACAACAAACAACAGGACACAAATCAAAAAACCCTACACAAAACCACAGAAAGGGACTTTGCTGTTGGTCTACACAGATTCTAAAACTCCATGAGGCTCAAAAAGGGATTGAGTCAGTACACAGAAGCACAGCATGATCTCACAACGGGATTCAGGTAGAAATTAAAGTGCCCTGACAGTCACACACACTTTGCAGAGGTAATAGCATAAATAAGATCTGAATTCTGGCAAGAGGTTAGTACCGTCTAGAACTTGCTCATAAAACTTGTCTGAGGAAGGGAATCTGCAAAAAAAGCCCAAGAATAAGTCTTTACTACAGACTTAGTACAGATGTTGTCTCTGGTCTTGCTTCTTTCACAGGATCAAAAAGAGAACACAGCTTTACCTCCCCCAGAAAACAATCAGATAGTTTGGCCAGCAGTCTGTGTCTACAATTGTCCTGTCTGCTCACTCAGGAAAGATATTGCTGTGCTTTCAATGCTGCAGTTATCTAGGACTGCAAAGCCCACTCTCTAACAATCATTTAGATCATTCTTCTGGCTTTTAAATTCTTCATTAACCTACCCATGTTGCGCTTTTTCCTCACACTTACTAGCTCATACACAAAGTCATGCTAGCCATGCCCATATTAATTACTTCAGTGTTTCTTTAGAGCTGGAAAAAAGGAAGCTGAGATGGTCCTTCAAAAATCCCAGATGCAGCATCCATGGGAAAAATAAATAATTATCTCAGTAAGTAAGGATCTCAATTCAATCAGTTTCTATTCAGGCTTTGCTCAGAAAAATTCAGCCTTAAGTATCAAATGAACTGCAGTAACAAGCAGGTATTCTGCTCTCTCATAAGATACTTTCCAGTTCTCACGTGGCCCATTACCCATTCCTCCCAAGTCAAGATTTCATAGTTAAATATTTTGAAAATATCAAAGCAGAATTTTCTTCATCATTTTCACCTTGATAGTATTTTGCATACACTAGCATCACAAGATCAGACCTGGCATAAAATGGGCACCACTTCCTGTCCCCAGTTTCCATTTGAAAATAGGTTTTTTCCTTATAGCCACAACTAGGACAAGGGATAAAAAATGTCACAGAGAGCTCTTCTCCAACCACTACGCAGCTATTAACACCATATATTGTATTATATATTTTATTAACAGTCGAAGGGGTTAGAAATAACTTATTTCTAAAGGAGAGTCAAATGAGCTCTGTACAGCTATTAGCAAGATGACTTAACTAATAGGTAACAAATTGCCACCCTGATTGGACCCAGCTGTCTAGCAAAAAACTGGAATCATGCTTTGGAGTGCTTGCTTTTGTAAAACATTGGCTGGGTGCAGCACTATTTATATGCAACTCTTCTGTGCACTGCATTTGAGATGAAGTGATAGCTACCATCTTAGAACAGCTGGAAAGTCATCTCTGCCATCAAATCATATAAAGTGGGGCATTTTTTAAATTTATTTTGCTTTTAATTAGGACAGTGAAAACTCACACTCCAAAATAAGCACGTATGCTAGTCTACTATTTAACATGGCAGTATTCAAGAAGACTAGGCCTGATCTTGCATTTATTCTATTCTACTTCGACTGGCTTATACCAGATTTGCAATGACAGAAACACAGACACTTTCTGAGCCGCTCCCATCTTGATGTTTGTAGAGCCTGATAAAGAGGGGGTGGAGGGAAGGAAAAGAAAGCAGAACAGAAAGGGCATTTACTCCTTGCCAGTCTCCAGCAGCTCAAGCTGACTGCACGTTGGCAGACTTTGATTTCCCAGGTCTGTAATTGCTTGCCCCAGTTACATCTTTCTCAGAGGCCACCCTTTTCCCTGCAGATGCCTAAGCAGAGTTATCAGGTTTGAAAGGCAAGTGAAGGGAACAAAAAGCCCCAAGTTTGACTGATTCTCCTCACACCTCCATCTGAATGCAGATTTTTATCTCTGTTATCAACATAAGGCCTGTAGATACACAGCTTCCTCCTTCTCTGGAGCTTCTTCACCATTCCTCCCACAAGGAGATAAAAGGTTTACTCCATCCCTACACAGCCTCTACAGTTGAGAGTCTGATAAAGGATGAGCCATGCTGCAGCTACCCATCATCTAGCAGACTAGAAGTAATGCAGATACACCTCCATCTAGCAGGAATCACTGTAGCTTCTACATTTTCACAAGGAAGACCAACAAGACAGAGGCAATACACAGTAAACTGTTCTGTCTCTCTCCAACACTCTCTAGTTCAGGGTTTTTTCTGGTCCCCAGTCCATGTTTGTGGAAGTTTGGTTTCTGATGTAGATACTTTTCATCACTTCCTGAATAATTTAAAATAAAAAAAATCAAAAAGCTTTGAGCTTGTTCAGAGTAGGAGTTTCTAGTTTCAGCAGATTTCTTACATCTGAGGACCAAAACAAAGACATCACTGAGGTTCCAGTTCAGGGCATGAGTTAGCAGCACAAGCCTACAGATGAACAAACAGTCCTCTGAAACATGGACAGAGTCTCCTAAGCACAGCAAAACATTTCTTCTAAAAATGCTTTCTTCCAAATAACAAGATATGTAGACATATGTCAGTGACATTACAGGCTTAAATCAAAATGAAAGGACAAGATAGCCTAAAGAAGCTACACTAGTTTAGTAACTGGTGAGGGTCAAAGGGTTACAGATGCGCTGCTGGCTTTCCATGCATATGGCTCGTGTTTGCTAGAGGAAGACAACTCCTGGCAAACCACTCACTTTTAATGAACTTCATTTAAGAAAACAACTGTTCTCCAAAAACGTGGCCAAAAACCTAGTTGTCTGCTCACATTATTATTTCAGCATTCACAAGTAAGCCTCATGAACTTACAGCTTCACAAAAAGGGGATATTTCTTGACTAAGAAAAGACAATGACAGTGCTCTGTATCCATAGACCAGACACTGAGCCCTTGCATATCTAAATACGCTGCTGCAGCTCACAGACTTCATTTTGATCTTTACTTATTGTAAGATTGTCAGGACAATAGGAGCACAGTTTAAGAGTGCAATAGGCCATATTCTTATGCCTTCTCTTCTTCCCCTCACTGTTGCAACCTTTACCATAACAACTCTTTCCAGTACTAATACAGACCTAGAGTTCAGGACATTTACTGTTCTCTTATCACAGAAAAAAAACTAAGCTGAAGCAGAGAAAAGCTAAGAGGTTGGCCCAAGGCTAACCAGCCCTAGTGGGGGTAAGCTAACACAAAAGGCCCCAGAAGGCGGCAGTTAAGCACTAGCAGTTTTGTATGCCTTTTAAAAAATGCAGACACAAGGCCTACTAAAAGTATGACTTAAAGGAATTTTACATACTCCCTACAACAGTAAAAGTATGTATTTTACCAGAGAACTCTCAAGTTTGGTAATGAATTGGGTTGTCTTTACCAAAACTGAAGAATCAAAAAACTACCTTGTGCCTTCTATTACTTGTCTTACTGGTGTCAGTGAAAGAAAAATGAAAGCAAATGCAATAAATTCCAATGCAGTTCACATACCTTGTCTAAAAAGCTACACAAAATTATTTCAACTTCACCAGAAATTATCTGTACCTGGTGGTGGTGCCCAAGCACCAGTTTTGGGGGGCTGTGAGGTGGCCCCTGTGAGGAGCAGACAGGGCTGCTTCCCACCAGGAACAGCCGGTTCCAGCCGGCTGTGACAGCCTCACCTCAGAACACAGCTGAGCGCCTCAGCCACAGCGGTGGCACCCTGAGGAACTTGGATATAAAAAAAGGCAAAAATTTCACACAAGGCAGTGAGGAATGGAGAAAATGTGTGAGAGAAACAGCTTTGCAAACACCAAGACCAGAGGAGGAGGAGAAAGAAGCGCTCCAGGAACCCAAACATTCACCTGCTGCCATCTCCCCTGAAGAGGACAATGGAGGGGCAGGTATTTCCCTGGCAGCCCTGAAGAGGACAACACCAGAGCACTTATCTACATTGCCTCCATGTAGGACTTAAGTTAAGCTGGGTAAAAGGGGAAGGGACTGTTAATTTTGTCCTTGTTTTTCACCATCCAAACCTATTTTAATAGGTGATAAATTTATTTTCCCCAATGAAGCCTGTTTTGCCCATGGCAGTGACTGACAAGTAATCTCCCTAACTCTATCTCAACCCATGAGCTTTATTGTCTTATTTTCTGCCCCTGTTCCGTTGAGGAAGAAGAGTGAGTGGCTGGGTGGGCAGCTGGCCAAGGTGAAGTACCCCTACTCCCATAACAGCTAATCGTTATGCTTTTCTAAACGCCTCTTTCAAATAGGTTGCAGATCAACATGAAAGCTGATATTTAGCACTCTGTTTAGTTTTAATGACAAGACAACAAGAAAAAAAGGGTTTTGAAGTCCATGCTGTCATTAACACCCAATATACTTTCCCAGTAGCAAGTAAACAATCCCTTAGCAGAAACAACTGCTTGTTAAAGGTATATAAAGGATGGTGGTGTTAGATGTGAAGTCTGACAGCATTCAAGCTATTTGACTGGACATTCCTCATAAATCCTTGACAATTCCACCAATCTTCTGCCCACAATGAATATAGTATTTTATATACACACTAAAAACACAGACAAATTTGAACTATTTTAGGCACTTCAGGGACTTCCTCACAGCAGTAGTATTCAGTATTTACAGAAGGAAATGCTACATTGTTAAAAAATAATGACCTTTGTATTTTTCTAACATGGGGAAGTCCTTAAGCATTGAAAATGAATAAAATCATACAATATACCAAGGACTGAGTGAGGTTCTTGAAGGTTAATCATTATTTTACAGAAAAATTGTGAGGAAGAGGTGAACTTTCATCTGTGATTTTCCAGTGGTTAACACAGTGGATAAGCAATGACAATTTAAGAGAGAAAAACTCAAGTAGAGAGAAAATAATTTTAAAATGTCACCACTTTCCTGAGCTCTTGGGGGAGATAAACACACAAAAAACAACTGGGAAATAGCACATTTTCCTCATTGACCATTGAGCTCACCAGTGAGCACCCAACCTCCTTTACATAGGGGAGTTTTGGTAAGATCTGCTGAGAGGTGCAGAAGTACAAGAGAGCTTTTACTAACTTACCAGAAAGAAAACAGTTTATATGTTCAAACACTTCCTCTAGAAGACATAGCCACCGATTATAATTTTGCAAAAAAAATATTTTTTTATACCAAAGTCAATGATTATAGAGTGTTAACAAAAAAAATCCCACATATCTCAATGTAGTGATCATTCTCCCTGTTGCTGGAGCCATCTAATCATACAGTTGCCACTATATAAAAAATAACACCAAACCATTTTGTACATTCCAAATGCATATAGTAAAACTGAAAAAGATAGTCTCAATGCAGTAAAATACACAAGTAACTGAAAAGAAACAATTATGTGTTTTTCTGCCTCCTGGGTAGTTAACACTGCTTTTAATTTCATCTCTGTCTTTTCGTATTATCATCTGCAGAAGCTCATGGCCAAGAGTTTGCCCTCGTAATAGTTGACTGTTCTCTTTGATATCATCACTCCTTGCTCTTTATGGACAGGCCAATATTCATTGTGATTAGCAAGGGACAGCCCTGTCTATCTAGATTAGTCACGAATACTTAGCAGTTCCCTCCATGCATCATCACTAATTGCTGTAAAAGAAAATGTCTGCATTTCTTTTTTAAACAAAACAGACCATAATTTTCTCTCTCCAGGGAAGACAACAATGCTTCACTTGTATTCATCATAGCTGTTGAGAATTTGTTTCTATAAGTAATTCCAGGAAATAACTTATTGGTCAGCTTTTTATTCTTTGTCCAAGACTTTACGTTCCATGAACCTGTACTAAAATATTACTTTCTTTAAAAAGACTTAGAAAGGTGTTACCAGGTAACTCATAGTTATTCTTAGCTGCCTGACCATGCATTCCTAGATACTAATCCTTAGAAAAATTTAGTGAAAAGTCCTCCTACCACAGAAATGCGTGTGTGTGTGCCCAGTCCTAGAAAGATATAAAGGTACTATTTTTATTTCCAGCTTAGCTGATGTTCTTAAAAGAAGAAAAAAAACAACACAACACACATTTAAATAGGATACAGTTTGATCCTCCCCCATATTAGGCTGGTCTCTCTGAGAAATTTGGTTTTTCCTCAAAAGTTGCATTTATATAATTACCAGGTTTTTTTCTTGTCTTAAGAGACATTTTTTAAATAAGTTGGAGTTTCGGGTTTTGCTTTGTTGCTTTCTGTTTGGTTGGGTTTTAACCGATTTCTTACTGAAACGTGTCCATGGTAGTCTTCCTGGTTTTCTTTCTGATGGTGACTGACAATGCTTAAGGGAAAACATGGCCCATTTATATTAAGTAAAATAATACTGAGCTGATACCAATAGTGTTTTAAAAGACTCTCAAATAAGAAATCTTCTGTCTTCATCTATTAAAATAAAAAGAAATACACACAATGTGTAATCATTGCATAAATCATGTACATCCGATTTTGCCATAGGATCATTATTTTGTGTTAGAGAATACTTTCATCCATCATATTTTTTTCCTGCAATGAAAGTCAAATTGTGTAAGATTGATAAGAGTTTATCTGCCAGAAAAGTGCTGTTGACTGATATAACCTCCTCTACTAAGAGCAATTCTTCTTCTATAGAACAGCACTAGAAATCACATTGCTGAAAGGAAGGAAATGTAAATACGAAAAAAAATGGCAGGTGAACAAATTTAAAATAAAGTCATTGTAGAACTGTCAAGGAAGTTTGAGACAGTTATGAAGGCAAGGAAATGGAAAGCTTAATACTAGTTTCACACACACATATTTCTGCTACCCTTCCTTTGCAACAGCTGCCAAATACCATCAACATGCCAACTCCAGCCAGAAAGTCCAGTTCAGGCTAAAGCTCTCTTCTGGAGTTCATTTTGGCAGGGAAATAAACTCTGATCAAAGAAGTGACATAGAAATCCTTTCAGTCATCAATGGCTCTCTCTACATCCATAGATAGCACAGTCCAGAAAAAGCAAATCTGAAAAGAAGGTCAATAAGTACTGAGGAACACAAGTTTTACTTTGCTTTGGTTTGGGATTTTGAGTTTGTTTGGGTTTTTTTGTTGTCGGTGGTGGTTTTTTTGTTTTTTTCAGACTGGCTTTAACCTGTTTCCACAGACTGAATGCCAGTTAGCAGTTCAGGTATGCTAGGTGCACTCCCAGACTGCATCCTCTAGTTTAGGTTCATCCAAAAGGACTCCAGTTCTCTCAGTCTGGATGGCTCCATAACACAAACCAAAGCGAGGGGGAACAATTCCCTTCACAAATATGTTCCTTATCTAACCTAAAGCACTTAAATGGATGTACTCATGATGACTTAAAAAAATATCCATGAAAACAAAATAGATTTATGCCAAAAATAATTCAAGTTAAGAAAGCTTTTGCATTGGATTTGAACATCAGTTACTACATTAGTGAGGAATTAGTAAGGCACCTTCTGTCAATACGGTTTTTAGCTTTGCTTGTTGTCAAACATCTGGCAAACACAGCAGAGAAGGGACACCTGAAGATGTCCTCAGTCAATCAATATGCAAACACCTGAAGGGAACATCTATGGAGGATTTGTGTGTCCTACTTAGCATTTTAACCTGGAGTTGTCACCGTTTAACATTCACCATAAACCATTTTGATTATTATTGTCAGACTCCATGTGGAAAATACAAACCATGCAAGTAGAATATTTAAGATCTTTCTTCTGCTCTTCTGTGAATCTGATAATGAAATCAATCTGCTAATTAACCAACTGCTAATTCATTCCATACAGCCATTAGTGCACTGTCTCTAACACCTAAATATTATATTAGTTTTTTTGTATTGTTACTTTGTTCCACATTTTTCAAGGAGACAGATTATGGAGATTATTCCATATTCCAAAGTCTCCATGGCAGTATCCACATGTACGTTAGTGTTATAGATAATAAAAATTGCCTGTAGTAATAATTAACAAAGCAGCTAGAAAAACTTAAGAGAAAATCAAGGTAGTGAGATTTTTGCAACTACTTCCATATTATGATAAAATTTTTCTGTACTCTTAGAAATCTTCAGTTTTCACTAGATCTGATGCTAAAATACTAGCTGTTCTATAAAACTGATCTAAATTACAAACTTTTTTCTGAGACTACATGCATAACCCTAAATCTGCATAGCTGCTAGCTGTATTGAGACAAAAAATCCACATATGTGGACCATTTTGAAGAATCATGGCCTTAGATTTATTAAGTAATACATGCTCTTTTTAAATCAGTATCAGTGCCTGTAGCCCCTTAAACATATTTTTCCTATGAAATCTTTTAGCTTTGTGATCTCTGGCACTTCTAAATGAGTAAACATGAATTAAAGACATGAGATTTAAAATAGATTTTGTCTGTCAACCTGAAACATCATCTATTGCCTGAAAAGTCTTAAGGACACACCTTCATGCAAGTCCTATTTTAAGACATTTTATTTGTGAACATTCTGATCATCAGCATGATATGCTGTAAATTCAGAACTAAGAATATCTGAAAATAAAATTCAGTAAATAGAGGTCTACAATGTCACTTCTGCATTGTTAACTATAAGCTTAGTCTGTGCTTCTTGCAGGAGAGAGAGATAGAGTAAATGTCAGACATATGCACACTCCTACTAATCTGTCACCAATCATCAGGGTCTAGAAAAATATAACAGGTGTGATCTTCAACTGGTTGTTGACAATTATATCCTTAGCAGGGCTTAGATCCACTAATGAACACAGACATGCAGAAGCCCTAACAAAAGTGTTACAATAACAGTCCAGGTGATTTTTAGTCCTATTATTCCTCTATTTATGGATGGAGGAAGTTCAGTAGATATCCAGGACTAACCCAATATTATTCTATCTCTGTTCCATCTGCAGAAGTTAAATTGTGCCTTCACTGCTGATTATACAGGTAATCAAATTCCTATCTCTAAAGCACAGTCCGTGCTCTAGACCTGCATATATTGTTCAGGTCAACCTAAAGTGTTTGTTTCCTCTGTGGTCCTTTCACTAGCAGAGTGCAACTTTGGTGGGTTTGGAGCCATAGGGTCAGCAGTAGAACCACAGAGAACTCTTGGCTGGGAACAGCTAAGGGAATGCTCCATATGATAAACTCTTTCCCTTCTTTCCTTGCCAAGACTTTTCTTTCTGCATCTGAGGGAAGAAGGTCATCTCCTTCCTGTTGCCTGCACACACAACATAATGAATATATGTTCAAGACTTCTGAACAGGGAGTACAACTGTGTTTGTCTCACCAGCTGACTCTCATGCTGGGAGGCACTGCTTCTTCTGACAGCTCTGGAATCCAAAGGTGATTATTTTCTCTTTTCTTCCTCCTGTAGTAAGATTGGCAAAGTGCCATCTGGCATCCAAAGGTCTGATCTGGGATTTAGATTCCAATCCTTGCACAGTGGGAGAGTTCCAGCAACACTGGTAGGTTAGAAAGTCAAACAGAAATGCTTGTAAGTCAATAAATTGCCTGATCACAGCCTGAAGTAAGGAAGGAATACACCCTGTACAGCCAGTATCACTGGCTGTCTCTGTTCTGACTCTTGATTTTGAGGCCTCTAGTCAAGGCCTCTTGGTAGACCTGCAGCTGTAGATGGGGATCTGGCCTTCATGTTTATCCAAAACTTCCTAATCATGCAATGGTTTTGGTTGGAAGGAACATGTAAAGGTCATCAAGTCCAATTCCCCTTCAGGAAGTTGGGACATCTTCAACTAGATCAGGTTGCTCAGAGCCCAACCCAACCTGACCTAGAATGTTTCCAGGGATGGGGCTTCTATCACTTCTCTGTGCAACCTGTGTGTTTCAGGTGGTGTTTCACCACCCCCATTGCAAAAAATTTCTTCCTTTTATCTAGTTACCCCATTTTAGTTTAAAACCATTACCCCTTGTCCTATCACAATAATACATCAAGAACCATTTGAACATCTCTGATGCAAACTTGTCAGGTTTTGCAAATTTGGAGCAAATATTCAAGTAAAATACAAAGGTATAAAAGAAGTTAGAGCTTCCCTACATAACTCTTATTACCTATGCCACTGTATGTACTGATACAAGAAAAAACTGCCAGTGATAAAAAAGTCACTTCATATTTCTGTAGTTAGCTAAAGTGTCCTAGAAGTGGAAATATATTGTTTCCATATGTATTTTGAGACCTTCTCACATTAATTGAGTGACTTGAAATTTAAAGAAATACATAAAAATAATCTTCACAATTGACTACAGTTTCTCTTCAAGGTGTTTCATGATTTACCTTCAGTGCCAAAGATACGTTATCTGCCCCATTACAAAATCCCAAGAGACACATGATGCTCTAGTTTTTCAAAAGGAAAACTAGACAAGGTCACATATATGGAGGGAATGAGATTTGGAAGGAATGAAGTATATGGCTATGACAGATTAAGTAACTAACAGAAAAAAACTACTGACTGTTATCTATGCTGAGATTTTTGTGGTGTTGGCATATGTCACTTATTGCACAGTAAAGGATAAAATATAGTTCTTGTAAATAATGAAGACAGTCTAAAATTCACTGGCAGTAAGGCACTGCATAGCAGTTTGCACTGCTTACAGTGGTTTTAAATACCTGCCCCCAGGTTAGGCTTTCAGAATGCATGGCAAATTCACATTCACTCAGAAGTGCATGTGTGACTTGAACCAAGTCTGATTTTAGTGAATTCATTTCTGAGACAAATGAGCCAATTGAGTATAATAGCTCTGTGAAGCTGCCTAGAGTAAAACATATGAGTAAGTAAGTCATAGCATGATTGAGGCTCAAGACATTAAGAAACATACTGCTGCTACCCAGTAATAGCATCACTAATGCAGCCATTTATTGGTTTATTTTTACTTAGAACAGGAGAAAATGCATTGCCCTTCTGAGACCATAAGAAATCAATAGATTTTCAGCTTTTAAAAACATGAACTAAACCAGTTGATTTAGTCTGCAGCGAAATCTGTTGTGGGTATATGACGCCATTAATTCTCTCCACAATATTATTTGCATTTTAACAGACACAAGCAAAGATTTCAGTAAAGCAAGAATTAAACTTATGCTACACTGCCTAAAGTGAATATTATGTACATTAAGAAGCCTAAAAAGTTCTTTTAACCTTTTTGTTTTCATGATGAAGACAGTCTCCAAAAATATACATGCTGTACAAACACCAACACAAAACAGCACCAAATTGTGTTAACAAGGTGTCATTGAGTACACTTCAGCTGTAAAATTGCCAAATATCACACACAGAAATGCATGCTGAATAGAATCCCACACATGGCATACGTTAATGCCTTATTTTGAGAAGATCCAGAGTTACATATCAACGTGTTTACATGTTAATTTTTCCCTGAATAGAAGTATATTGCAAATAAGGAATGGCGGGACTTAAGGCCTTGATTATGACATTAAATCTCAAGTTTGCTGACCCGAGCAGTGAGAACAAGTACTACCTTGGTAAAGAGATTTTATTCTGGATCTTCAAAGTAAAAGAGGCACCACTGGCTCAGTAGGAGTAGCTCTTTCAGAGCAGTATGCCTCCACGAGGGAGGGCAACACTCCTTGAAGAAAGGCTGGGATAAGTGAGTTCAGTGATGCCAAAAGCTTAAAAACTTAATTTTATTTGAGAGTCTCCTTGTTCATTATTATTCTCAAGAGGTTGTCTGGAACTCAAACAAACATATGAAACTTTGGTTGGAGTCTTATAATTAAGACCTGACACCTGAGAAAATGTAATTGTGCAAGTTCATTTCTGCCACCGTATCAAACCATGAAGCTTTCCAATGTTGTGCTTCACCAACCAAAAGGAACTATGAGGGACTCCACACTGGCAGATTGTGCTGCAGGTATTTATTTCAAAAACTGAGCCAGTGTTAGGAAGATATTCATCCCAAACACAATGAGGCTGCTGGTACACTGCCCAAACATATGTACTATTTTTTTTTTCCAAACAAATTAAGAATACTTCACCTCATCACTTTGCTTCTCATTTGCTGGTTAGACAGGGGTTTGTAAAGATACTTTTTTCCACCTGCCTTTGCAACTTGACAGTAACAGCAGTTCTCCAGTGTGGTACTGAATTAGGAGGCATTTTGTTTGTAGTGTTAGAGCCTTAATTGAAACAGTCAGAGAGCAAAGTTTTATTACAGAGAGAGAGAAAGGACTTTTTTAATAAGGCTCTAAGGAGATTCAGTTTTAATGATGCTTTAACACAATGTTTTAAACCACACAGTACATCTACATGTTATTTCTTGTTGAATGTTGGTTATTTAACAGCAGGCTGGCACCAGATTGCCTGCTGCAGATAGTTAAGGCTGGCTTGTACAAGTTCTGACAAACTCAACATTGATGAAAGACAGCGTCAATTTTAATTCTTACAGTGTTTCACTACTTGACACTTGATTTCTCAGACTACTATTTAGAACAGATGTTCTTTGCATGGCAGTAAGTGTAGACACAAATATAATCAACTGCTAAGCTATATGTCCTGACATAACTTGGAACACTAGGTATGAGACCAGGATTATAAAAAGTAGGTACATTTGTTCCTCATTGGTGCTTAACGCTCAGCACTTTTGATACAGATATGAAAATAGAGATATAAGGCTCCAGCTTTAAAAAAGGAAACATCAGGAGTTAGATGTTCAAAAGAGTAAGCACAATATGGATCAGAAGTATATTAGTAATTACTTTATATTTATATGGTTCTTAAGAATAATGAACACTGATGAGGCAAGCTTCTGAAAAAAACGAGCAAATTATGAATTTTCAATTAAGTTGTTTAGCTACAGTCCAGTTATATTTCAAATCAGTCGACAAACTTCATTCTTCACTAATTTACTTTTCTCTCTCCTCCCCACTTGGGGA
Source organism: Hemiprocne comata (assembly GCA_020745705.1). NCBI lineage: Eukaryota > Metazoa > Chordata > Aves > Apodiformes > Apodidae > Hemiprocne > Hemiprocne comata. The sequence goes on along the minus strand of CM036589.1, from coordinate 67,614,823 downwards.
ATTTTCACATTTTTTCTTGTGAAAATGCAGAGGTTTGGGGTTTTCTGTTATTGCGGGGTAGTGTTCTGTGTGTGTTTGGGTTTTTTTTCCTTTTCCTTAAAAAAGATGCTGTCTCAGATGAAGAAAAGATAGAAATTTTATCTGTAGAAGATTAAACTGGAAACAAAATTAACGTAACCCATTAAAAACTTAAAGGACATTAGAACTTGAATCCTTCCCCTTCACAGGCAGAGCTGCAGCAAGCAAATGGTAAAGCAAGCTGGTTTTAAAAATCAAAACTGTATCATTGCCAATATGAAATTTTTCATCTACGATGTGACATCTTTTATGTATACAGGGAACTCGTGACATACAACAAGAAAGTGGGAGTACAAAGAGTAAATTGCACATCATGGACTGAAAAGCTGAACTACAGATAGTCATAAAAACAACAGTGATAACATGCACATAGGGCATTTCTACCCAACCTTGAACAGGAAGAAATACTCAGATTTTTGCAACCATTCCTATTTTCCCCCATAGCCCATTTCTAAAAGGCAGGTAGGTATACCCTAGAGGAAGTGCAAAAAAATCCCAAAAACACCTACAACAGCATCAGAAGTGTTGATAAGGTGACTTCGTCAATCATGGGACATATTAGCAGTAGTAAACAAGGTTGTCTAACCTGAGTGTTAACCTTCAGAAAGGAGGTATAAGTAATGAAATAATCTAAAGCCCCCAAACACATCAGTTGGTATGCAAATCTAATAACCAGTTACTTCATTACTGATGCTGATGTGCTTTTTGTTGCTGCTAGAGGAGAATTTGCATTTGATGGTAGAAGAACTATCTAAAGGCAGTATATATCATGAAGTAAAACACCTAAAAAATCCTAGTAATTGTCAAAGACTTACATAATTAACTAAACACAGTGTAGAGTAATGGAAGTAAACATCTCAGCTTACATAACCAAGGTCATAGAAAGTACTTTTTGCCATGGTTTCTGGTGAGTAGGAAAAATAATTCAATGACACTGAAAAATTATTTCAGGATAACTAGAAAACACACAAAAAAGGAGAAAACTATAGCCAAATTTCCTTCTTAAGTACTTCAAGCCTGGAATATTTGTGGTCTACCTATGAAAGTAATCTCAGTCTGGAAGCCTATTAGACCGTGCAGCATAGCACTAAGCAAAAGCAGTGTTTCCAGAAACTCCATACTCGTATATATCCAAGTATTTAGCAGTGAAAGACCACCCAAATAGACTGAGTTCTTACTGAAAAAACAACTGAAGATCTGACTTGAAATGCATTAAGTACCTGAGAATATGAACAAAGTACAGAGCATCAGAATTAGGATGAGGATAAAACCTTGCATTTCCACCATCTAGCCATTTTTAATACAAACATTTACATTTCCAGGCAACTCCACACACAAGACCTACCCTTCTCAAGCATTACTGTAATCACATTTTATGCACACACACAGATCAGAGATGGTAAGGACACCCCTGGTCCATTACTCCGTTCTTTCAAAATGCCTGTCTTTTCTAGACTTCACATCTTTTAGTGCTTGGAGTGGTTAAATTTTAAATTATCCCAGCAGTGGATTCTCTGTAGCTTTTCTGGGGCTCATTCCACATCCTAAAGAATTTCATTTCCATCAACTTTTTCTTTTCGTCTCCTTTAATTGCTATTCGCATTCCTTTTTCCTATAAGTCCATTTTCTATAGTTAATTTAACCTTTTTATTTTCATTTAGTTGCTCTGAACTACATTTTAAATTCTCTATTCAACCAGACAGTTATCATATCCCTTCAGTTACTATCTCCCTGACTACACCTTTTTTGGCTGTTGTCCTTCACTGCCTCCAAAACCAAATACATAATCTTCTGTTGAATTTTGCTGCATGAAAAGGGCACAATCAGACCATTTAATCTTTTCCTACTAATTGGTCCCTTCAATCTCCAGTCTCTTTCATAGCTTTTTTCCCCGAATTTTTTCCAGCATATTCACATTTTTGTTGTGCCAGCTCCAACAGTGCCAGCACACCTAGTCTAAAGCATGAGTGTTTACATACCGAAAAACATACATGCGAATGGTGAGTACAAAATAGAATTAACTTACAACATATTTTAGACAAAATCACATGCCAGTTCAAATCTTTGGAGCACACCTAAATGTCCTGGAATTAAACTTTACCCTAGGAAACAGCTGGAAGTGAGTATGCAGTAGTATACACCTATCTTGATCAATACAGGCAGTACAAGAACAATGCCCATTTATATCATATGAAGATCAGATATGAATGTTTCAAAAATTTCACAATTATCAGACATGTATGGCACTTCATTAGTGTAACACACTGTCTCAGATATAACAAACATAGAACCCACAGTATTTAGGTTTGGAAATTAGACAATATGCATACCACAAGATGCTCTTGTACCACCATGAACTGGATTTGAAGCAGGCTGAAGGACTCCAATTTGAAGAGTTAAAGCAACTTAGACTGTCAGGTGGGGAAAGAGGGAAAAGCCTTCCTGAGAATCAGTTTTGCCAATCTGCTGAACCTAGTGCAAAAAACATTTGGAAGAAAATGTAGCTTAAAATACAGCTGACTCATAAGCATAAATCCATTCAGAGAGGACAGTTAGTGGTATCTCTGTAATCTCTAACCTAGGTGTTTTCAGTTTGGACATACAAAAAGAATATTCTAGCTTGGTGTTTGCCAAGTGAAACCTGGAGCCTAAAACACTATCTCCTCATCAAGGAAAGTCTTCATTTCTGCATGTCTGACCTTCTCATCCTGAAAAATTAATTCTGCTAGTCATAAACAACCTTTTTACCATACATATGCTCCACCTTTACCTTGTGGTGCCTTCAGATAATTCTCCATGCTGATTTGTTCTAGTCTGACATCTCTGCATGCTGGGATTTAGGTTAACATTTTATGCTTCCATAACAGATGCTTCATAGACACCAGTCAGGGATTTTGTTAATTGCTTCTCCAATGGTGAGGACATCTCAGCTGCAAGGAATTAGGAAAGAATCAGGAAATCAACAACAGGTAAATTAGAAGTGGATCAGGCACTTCCCCATTGGAAAAAAAATGTAAATGTTAAAAGCTAAGTTTGATCCTCATGTTCACATATGCTTTCAAAATAGGATTTGTCAATTGCAGATGCAAAACAGTTCCCATTTGATATTAGTCACTTTGTCTAGTTTATATTCTGAAACATTAAAGCTGCATAAATGACCTGCCAAGTATTGATGTAAGCTTATTGACAAAACAGAATGCTTCACAGTAAGGGCATCATCTCACAAGGCTCCACACAGCGACTCTGTAATTACTGTTTCAGCTTCTGCATATCAGATCTCTAGTACACTGTGCATGATTCACCCAAAATAAAAAGGAAAGAATTAGCTGATATACGTAGGAATAAATTATCTGAAACCAATAATCTTTGAGAACTCACAAACTCAGAATTATTCTAAAATTATCAGTTACGCTTCTTCCACTAAGGTTTAGAAGTTATGGGTAAACTTAGCGATTTCTTCAAAAATTCATTAAATCCTTATGTAGTAGTGCATAGATCCTTATCACACCCTCCAGAAAGCTAGTGCAACACAACAAAATAACCTAAAAAAAAGAAGCAAAAGAGCATAGATTCCAGTCTAGTAGTCTATATAAAATGAGTACGCTTTTGTATTGTGCAAAACATACATACTTCAAGCCAGGAGATCAGGGGATCTAGTCAAAGTTGTGAATTTGAGCTAGGCAGACACAACTGTTAGTTATTTCACAAGGTGGAGGGGGAGAGAAAAAAGTGACAGAAATGGATACCACGTCTAACTAGGTCTGCATGCCTCAAATCCATAATGTAGTTTCTTCTTCTCTTGACATTTTTGTATGTTCATTCTACATTTCCACTTGCTTCCCACTGTCCTTATCAGTCTACTCTGGTTCAGCAGCTTACATGTTTATTTCTTTGAGAATATTTTCATTATGCTATTCCTTGATAAGAAAACAAAGTTCTAAAAAAATAAATCAACATCTTAGCTGTCTGGGTTTTTTCATCTGTGAAATGTAACCAAGTGTATGCAATCTTTTGGGAGTGGATATTACACTGATCTCTTCTACTGGTGAGAACAGGTCTAACAACTGGGTTGTCAACAATCTGTTTGTCTGGTTTTAGTTGCTTGTCAGCCAATCCAGGGCAATCTCAAACTACTACAGGTATCTGTCTGAGACACAAAGGTTTGGGCCAGTGGCACAAGTTAACAATGCAAAGGTTTCATTCAAGTTTCTTGGGTAGGAATCATCACCTTGAAAATAAACTCTGAATATTGGCTTAGTAGTTAAGGAGTTGTGCTATGAGGAATCACTTCTCTGCACAAGGAGCAGGCAAAATCTGGTGCACAAATGTGTATACTTCAATAATCCATCATTTCAGTATCAGAGATATTATTTGTTGGATCGTGAAAGTTTTGTTCAGTTACTCTATTTTAGAAAGTTTGTATTCTTCATTCTTCCAGGTTTTTACCCCTATTAATATTCATCTACAAGAATGATGCCTTTAAATACCAATAACTGTCCCACTTCATCCATAATTTATGAACCTCTTCTTAACACAAAATCCATAGGTATCACTTGTTGCCCCTTGACTCCAAATATTAAAAACCAGACAAAGCTGCAGTGGACAGCATAGGAACATAACTGTCATCTTCTGCATTCTCAAATAAATCTGCAGTTTAGATAAAGTTATTTATTTCACATCTGAGACAAAACACTATTAAAGGCAACCCATGGCTTCAAATGCTTTTATTTACATTTTAAAAACGTTTAACAAGGTAAACCTCTTAAGAAATCTTGTATTATTTGAGTGAATGGGTACTGAATCTTAAGAAAGCAAACATTCCGAGCCACTACAAATGGCTCCCTCAAAGGGATTTTTTTCTTTAAATTACAGCTGTCAGTCAAAAATATGACTTGGCTTTTGTTATGCAAAGACTAGGTTTCAAAGGAAAGAGTAATGGAGAAAAAAAAACCACTTTACTCAAATAAGGATGAACAGGAGATCGGATAACCAGAAATATTTCAGAGAAGAGACAGAAGTCAAGTCTATAAATCAGGCTGAGAAATTTTTAGAAGCATTTCCTCATTTGCACTCAAGTTATTTACAAGCTAAAAGATGTCATTCTTGTTGGTAGCTTCCAAATCTGAATAGCAAATTCAGCATGTTATGCAAGGCACAGGACTATTAACATTAAGTGTTAACAGTAATTTTGAAAGGTGAGGAAGGACATCAAGCACAAGCCTTCACAATTCTAAACAACAGTGTCTGATACAAAATTGCATACGTACCAGTACAGACATAAAATACTAGCATGCAAAATATAAAATATTTACCCCTGGATGAACTTCCTGTTTTATAAAATGCAGAAGCTAACAGAGGACTGGACTCTGCAAAGTTTCCTAGTGTGTTTCCCCAAAAAGCCTCACTAGCTCATGTCTACACAACAACACAGGCACACAGCACAGAAATCCCCAAACTGAGACCCAAACAAATCAGTCTACACGTTGCAGCCCAAGAGGCACCATGGCATGTTCTTACAGTGTCAAAAATCAGCTCGTAAAGCCCTGCCTCCTGCCCCCATGCTACTGAACAGAGATCCTGACCCCAGCTGACCCAGGCTGGGGTCATAACCAACCCAGGCAACGTTTTCCTCTATGCAAACCTCAGCACTTCCAGTTTGAAATCCAGCACAGGCAGAAGTGACAGTACCCACACAGCTGGGTAGACATGTTCTCAGGAAGGGATATGTGCCAAGCCTGGTGACAATACTGAGAAGCCATGCACTGGGGGATCCCCTGGCCAGGAGAGAAAGGAAGAAGGAGAGGGGTGAACCAGAGGGAGACATCTATACTAAGGCCTACTAGTAGACAAGCACAAGTGCAAGAAGAGTTAAAGGAGAGTTTAGAGACACATCCAGGACACACAAGGTTTACCATTTAGAAACTATCAATACTTGCACCCATGAAACACACAACTGCTATTGTCATAAGTCAAAGAACAATAGTTCAATACCAAACTGTTCAGTTCAGCAACCTTCATTTTACTACCATTTTTATAATAATTACTATCAAGACATCAGGTACTCAGGTCTTTCTATAATTCTTCTATTCTAATAGAAAATCATGACTATTGATTTAAGTCCTGCATCATAAGTTTACTGGCTAGATTCCAATTTCAGCAGGAAAGCTTAACGCAGAAATCAGTATTCGAATTTAGAATTTGTACAGACTTCAAATATATCTATTTGATTAAATTAAGATTTTTACTCAGCAACAGAAAGTTTAAATACAGTATAAGGAGGGTAAAAATCCAGGCACAGCAGACATCTTGCTAGTCTAACCAGTCTTCTAAACTCCTGATGTTCCAGGGACACAATCAGTTGTTCAGCTTGCTGACCATGTTTACAAATATCTATACAGATAAAGATACTGCAAACATGAGAGCACCTACTTCCCAATGAAAAATGTGCTTAATATATGCAATCTCAGTGCAGTAAAACTTGGTAAGTGTGAATGCAAAAGCACTGACAAAATTCTGTAATCCTGGTGCTATGAATTAGGCTTTTCATGGTATATGGAACTGGTATACCACTAGGATTGGATAAGGTAAAAAAGGTAGATTTAAATTTTATATATAGGCTTTAATTTGCAAGAAGTGGCTGAATGGTGCAGCCACAGGTTCTTTGCTTATCATACCACCATTTCTAATGCTATTTCTTTTGAAGGTCAAGCAGCTGTGGAGTTAATTTCATCACTATAATGGCATGTTTTCTCTGCTGGTGGTCTTAGGCTATCAAATGTATGTATGTTGTTACTCTGAAGTTTGTGTCTCCCCAAAGGCAATGCATAACAACTGCTTGTTGAAAAGATTAAATGTAACATTTTTCAATCTCTCTCAAGATAATTCTTCTTTGATTTCAGAAATATAGCAATCTACCTGAACAAGCTATCAAAAAGAAATACTCTGCAGCTCATGCTGAACATGGACAGATCACAAGCTAGAAGGCTATCTGTACAGACACACATGCAGAGAAAATGAGCCAAATTTTTCCAAGAAACCTTGCATTAAGTCAATTTGTGTGATGTGCAGTGATACCACATCGTATGAAATTATTTGGGTTGATCTGATGTGTTTACTTAAAAAGAAAAAACCCCACACATTTAAAGAAAAGTATATTCTTGCATGTTACCTAACCTGAACTTGCCCTAGATCCCGCTGTCTAATATGGTAATAATGTTTGTAACACAGATTTTTTTATAAGGTAAAAATAGTGTTCAGACAATAAACAGAAGTGCATAACCAACTGAAATAGTACTGGCTGAGATGCAGGCATTATACTGCCTCATCTGTCTTGCTGTTCATCCATGTACAGAGCCTCTTAAGTACACATTACCAGCACACACAAAATCAATTATGTTATTCATTTTGGTAGAAGTACAGTCAATTACTATTTTGGATAGAAAGTCATTTTTTTCCTCATATAATAACAGAAGGGAGCATTTACCTTGCCAGCATCATCAGGCACAGAGGTTTCTAGTTTCATTACTGTTCACTGAAATTCTGGTGTGAAGATTGTCTGATGTTTGCAGCCATAAGTGAAATCTAGAAAACTGGGGGGAACTGGGTAGTTTAAGTGACCAAAGTGCAGAGATGAATGGCACTGCTCCAGTATCTCTAAATGTTACTTTTTCACTGATTTCAATAGATGCTATGTAGGTTCTAGACTGCAGGAAAACACTTTTGTAGAGGTGTAGATCAGTTGTTTCCTCCTTCTGCTCTGAATTTTCTTTTCCCCATCCTTTATACCTCTTACTCAAAATGTTATTCTTTCCATGTTCATTTTTTCATATTTTGTTATTTTTTACTGTTTAATTGCATTCCACTGGGGACTAAGCCAGCCCCAAGGGGTTCAACTTGATTTCCCCTTAGTACCAAGCAATAGTGCAATAGAAAATGGCTTCAAGTTGCACCAGGGGAGATTTAGATTGGATATTAGGAAAAAAATTCATCATGAAATGGGTTGTCAGGCACTGGAACAGGCTGCCTAGGGAAGTGGTCAAGTCACCATCCATGGAGGTATTTAAGAGATATGTGGATGTGGTGCTTAGGGACATGGTTTAGCGGTGGCTTTGGCAGTGCTAAGTTAACAGTGGGATTTGGTAATCTTAAACATCTTTTCCAAACAAAACAGTTATATGATTTTTTTTCTTCGAAGAAATCAGACCCCATTCACAAATTGTGTTCAACATGCAGTAACATGACCATCACTCCCACACAGGGTCTCTGTGCTACACAAGACTATGCTCTAGAAGAATCCAGACTGGACTGAGACCTCTGAGTTATGTATTCTATAGCAGAGCCATCTTTTTTCATCACCTCAAAAAACTTGGGCCACTTGCTATCGTTCCCTTGGACAATACCTTTCCAAGCTTTCAAAAACCACTAGATGACTTTGGGACATTGCATATCTTCACAGCAGCCCACTATGCAAAACAAAATCTAGCTTCAACCCCAAGAGGTTGCAATTTAACAGTGGTGAATTTGCTATGACAGATGGTTTGCCATGTCTGTAGCAGCAGTTAAGGGCAGACATGAATACCTCTAAACCACAATTCAGAAGTGTGCCAACAGCTCTAGTTGCTATATCGGAGCAGGTTTAATTATTTGCATGGGAGACCAAATTCAGGTTTGGTGTCATCTATTTGAACTGGAAGGTATATAATCTATGGTTGAGGGTCTCACTTCTGCAGTTGCACTCTTGGCTGCACTGGCAGAGCGGTGATAGTCACCAAGTCTAGATTGCTATGAGAATTTAACAAACAAAAAAACAAATAGGTGGAGATGAATGGGAGGAAGTGAGAAAGGAACAGGAAATTATTAATGAAATAAGGAGACAAAGATAAAACCTTGAGCAGAAGACTTGGATGGGCAGGGCATCCGGGGACAGAGATTTACTGAAGTTAGTAAAACATCACCACCACAAAGACTAGTGACTATGCCTACAAAAACTGCAGTTGCACCTCTGCGTTGCAGCCAGGTTGTACATTTTGCTTCCTTGACTGTCATGGTGCCAACCTCCCACCAGCTGCCACCATGACATGCTTCAATTTGGGAGCAAATAGCAAAGGTCATGCTGCTGGTACTTTTTATCACTTAGGTGACCTAGCACAATACTCATCAGAGGTCAAAAATCTCAGTAATAAGACCACTAGAAGTTAAGTGATGCCTTGCCTGACCATTTCAAACTGACCTCATACTGTTCAGACACTGAAGCAGTCCTGTTTGCAAGAAGTAAAATCATCAGATAAGGACTTAAGAGGCAAAGACCAAGCAAATCATGTCATGGCTGGTTTGCTTTATGAATCCATGAATCAACAATGAAGAGAAACAAAAAAATGCTGCTTCTCTCTACAGTTGTAGAGTAAACAATATTACCATTACTACCAAGTGCTATCTCCAGAACTGCTTTGTTTCCACTCCGTTTCACAGTTTACAATATACCTCAGTTTCCTTCTGCTCTGGTAAATTGATTTTTGTACAGCACGAAGGGATGTGTTCTGCTTCCGACTATAGATTGAAAGAAATACTACACATCACCTTACACTGAGTAAAAATCAATTTTCTACCTGTAGGTGATGAAGCTATTTCTCACCCCTGCTGAGTAGTCATATATCCCATAAAGCTTAAAGCAATAAACTGGTTCATTTCACCGAGAGCAAAAATAAAAGGTGATCTCTTTAAACGTATTATTTTACATGTTACTTAGGTGTTCCTTTCCAAAGGTTATCTGTATTTTTACCTGCTGCATTTAATATTAAGCTTTCTTCTCCTCACTTTTATATGCTCAGCTACTAACAAGAGACTTTGGTCTTGATAAAACCCCCAAACACATTACATCTGAAAAATGCAAAGCAGTTGTCTCTCCCTTTCTCCTGGTGATAAAGGGCATTCTAGAAGAAGAGCTACATTAAAAGCTGCGATCTGAATCTGAGCACAACAGAAAGCCAGCTGTTAAGATTTGGCTGTGGAGTGCTGCAAAATTATCTTATTTGCAAAGCTCACTATGTGGTGAGGCAGATAAATGATAACACCATGAACTAATAAAAGGCAGAAAGCTTTATTCTACATATATCTGGGTCTGACTCCAAATCTGATATTGAATATGCAGCTTTGAAAAATATTCATAAACATTCATTCCAAGCAGTTCTGCACATGCAGCATTTTAATACGGGGAAAGCAGTACTGAGCTATTCCCTGCATAACGGTACAGAAACAAATATTTTAACATTCAAGTGGAATAAAATCTTCAGAAAAGAAATGGCTGGCAAAAAAGGGGGTAATTTCTGGCAAAGGGTGCATTTCCAGCCAAACGAGAAAAACTTCTCCCTGTCAGTCAATCAATCAGCGCATAGTTTATTTTAAGCCAGTGATAATATGGCTTTGGAGATTAGAAAGCTAGTGAGCTACAAAGAAGAACAAATTAATTTTCCTCAAGTGAAGAAAATAAAGGCCTTCAACAAATAAGGACAAAAGTTAACCCTCTCTAGCAAGCTCAGAATGGAAAAAAACTACTCTGAAACATTATCTGATGTGAATTTGGTCAGTAACATGAAGTGGAAATAAGTGAGGCAGCTGAAAAGCAGGAATTATGTACCACATGTCTGAGCTGCAAGAGTTTAATATCATGGTTTCTTTTGTTGATTGACTAATTAACAGAGCTGTGCAGAAATCAAATGAAGAATGGAAAAATTTATCACATAGACGGCTTCAGCCAGAATTTTCTGATAATAATGCTTCAAGTTAGCTGCTGAGATGCATATTTAGCACTTTAGCCATAGCAGCCTTGCTTTAAAGTCATATAAGCACCCAAAAAATGTACTGTTGCTGTGGAAGGTACAAATTCACTACCCAGAAAACAAAGCAATTTTTATTTAAATTCTGAATTTTGTGTCTAATGTCAACCATCCTTGTTTGACAAAATTGGTTCTCATTCATCTCCCAGCAAAAAGCAATGGGCCACCTCTGCATCCTTGTAAGAGTCAGTTAATTATGTCCTCTGCAGTCTTCAGGAGAGAGGCTATTATACACCATAAAGATGATTTAGGAGCAGGGAGCTTCTCCACACACACACTTCCAGTGTCTCACAGGTAGACACAAGGCATTCAAACTTGAGGATGAAAGGGAGAGGTTGAAAAAAAGTCCTTCCTCCTCTTCCTCTAAGAGCAGGCTCTTGTCCCACCTTCCTATGGGATGGTGACCAATGTCACCAGTTCCAGCATCCCTGCCTCAGTCTGTCATCAAGCAGCTGCCCAGGCAGACACAAGGTGATATCACAGAGCAGGACAAGGTCTGAAAACTACCTCACATGTAACACCGTGTTCATAAGCAAAACACGGAGACACTTAGGCCCAGTATGCTCCAACAGGCCAATTAAACCAGTAGGATCTGTTGCCATCTGTGCTGCTCCTGACTTAGATATTATTACATTACAATAAAATTGTAATTGAAAGCCCACTACAAGTTCCTTTCAGTTTTGCACTACAAAATGCTCTACTGTATTGCTGATCGGCTATATCTTCATCTACTGCTAAGAAAACACCCCCTTCAATTCCCCAAGAGAGGATCAGAGCTAAAATGAGACAAAGATTATTCTAAGTGGTGGCACAAACCCCAAAAGAAAACATGCCTTTCAAATAAGTGCAGCAGCTTTTAATTTCCGAATTGTGCAGTCAAGCTTACAGATTCTTGTCTGATGAAGAAGAATATAATTACCTAGGGGCATGTCAAAAATAGCCATTTCTTTTCCCTTCCCCTCCTTTCCTGGGAGAGCAGAGTTTGGTGAGCCAATCAAGAAATTAAAACTGACATTTCACAAACTGATCGTCATGTTGCTATTATTTATTTTTTGTTTGCCTATTTAGAGTGAGTACAGCTATCAGGCAAATACACTGAGAATTTGAAACAGCCTTCAGCTGTTTCTGAACTAATCCTTAAGATAATTAATTCCCTAAAAAATAAATCAGGAAGTCTCAGGAGGTCATTGTGCTGTCCTACATCTGCTATAGTAAACTGAATGGTTTCAACTCTAGTATAAACAGTTTCAGTCACCTCGCTTTCATTTTAAGAACTGTCATATTCACCAGTTACAGAAATTTCAAGTTAATCCTGTCTTGAAATAAGACTGGTTAAAGGAAAGCAGCAGATTTGCTTGGGTTTTGGTGAGTTTTTTCTTACCTTTCAACAGAATTATTTTGCAATCATTCCTTAGTGCAGAATAGGATGCTCACACACTTCTCAAATACAATGCTCATGAATTGATTAGTTTCTCTTTTATTGACAGAGTATAGCACATGACAACAAGGTAATCTAGGGTGTTCTAAATATTCACACCCAAAGTGTAGTATATTGTATGTTCTGTTGTCTTTGGTGTACAGTAGCTTTGTTTACACAGAGACCCATTTTGGTGGTCAGCTTCCGAAGTCTTGACCCTTCTGCTTCAGATTTAAATTAATTACTTCTGGTTACATTATTTTAACAACTGAACATTTGGTTATTACTTAGTTTAATTTCCAGAACAGTTCAATTTGAGAACAAATCTGCATAAGCAGAACAGTCTTGTCCTACAAATCCCTGAAATATGACAAAGGAAATGTTTGCAGAACTAAATTTTAATCTTTGACACTTCCATTATAAAGACTATCAAGCAGGCAAGGGTCTGAGGTAAATATCCCAGGTTTTTTTTCCAGACTTTTCAGGAATTATGAAGAATCCTTCTAGTATCTGAGATGTGTGCTTATTAGCAATCACACAGGGGTATATGCTAGAAGGGACATTTTCCTGGGTTTTGCTCTAAGGTAGTCTGCTACACAGCAGAAAGAAAAATCCAAACAAAAAAAACCCTGAATATTCAGAAACTTCTTCCCTGATGTTCATAGTGATAGCAGTTCATAGAAGATCTCAAGTTGGAAGGGACACATAAGGATCATCGAGTCAAACTCCCTATAGATTTCAAGTAGAAAGCACATTTCTTTTAAAATGTACCATGAATGAAACAGTATTTATGAGTTGTGTCTTGGTAGGTAACAATAGTTTCTATACCATTAAATCATTTCTTAAATTACTAACTGCATGCGACATTAGCCAACTTGCTATATTATATAGAATTCACATTGCTAATTACCAAATAAAGAAACCAAAATTAATTATTTAGAGGATCATGGAAACATGCACAGTACCAGCACACCCATCAAGATGCTGGAGATCACCTCAAGTACTAAAGAAACAGCCAAAGTTTACTTCATCTAGGAGCAATATAATTACTTTAATGCCAAACAATACTTTTAAATAGGATGTCTAATACCCTAACTTGGTTGCTTCCTTGCAACAGTTACCTTAGACATCGGTCATGGTGAATTTTCTGGCAAGAACAATGCTGCATTCATGCCTACACATCTTTACTACCATTTAGATTAACTGGCATGGTGGTGCTGCCAGCACTCTGGTCACAGCAAAAGGGAATTGATCATGAACTAACTCAGCTTGAAAAGGACTTGTTTCCATGTATGTTAAATCCATAGTGTATGGTACGATATTAATACTCTTGTACCTAAGTGACAGAGCTTTGCAATTCTTCCTAGTTCCTAGTTCTTTAAAAAAAAATTGACCAACAGCTCTTAGCAATTTTTAAGATATTTACAGTATCATTAACCATAGCTGAATAGTTCATCTATCACAAAAATCCCTATAAACTACATCCTTGTGCTTGTATGTATGTACTAGGCCCTAAAGAGATATTTTAAAAATCACAGTAGGCAGAAATGGCCTGTAATGAGACAGCTTATTTAAAGTATCTCATTAACTTTGGTCAGAGTAAAGCAGGCTGCTAATAGCCTCCAATGTAAGACAATATAACAAACTTATTAATGATAAGAGTCTTGATAACTATTAATTAGAATGCAAATAATAACCACTGGCATTAAAATTTACAGACTATGCCCGCAATACATAGGAAATTTTATCCTGACAGTACAATATTTGTCAGCACTAGTACAAGACTCTAGAGAATCAGCCCCCCATCTCTCTCCTGTTCCTGAAAATAATTTTAAAGGCGTATCTTCACCTTGCAAAAATTAGATCAAGTGCTTTGGTATGTAGAAAAGTAGTTTGCCTCACCGTTTTGTAAAACCACAAGTCACAAGATTTACCTAATCTTCCATCTGACACAAACCCAACATTCTCATATAACTCAACAGTTAATATTTGCTTTGTGTTTCACTGAGATGGTTTCTAAACATGGTAAATAATTTAAGAAACTGCAAAGTCCGCATGTGAGAAGATTCACGTGAACCTTGAAAATTCTTTTGTTGCATTATTTAGTATATTTATAAATGTCAGGTTACTGTTCATAGAGGTACATCTGTTTGGAATAGCACTTGCAGAATAATGTTTGCAGAGGTTCATATGAGTATTCCTCTTACTGCTGCTGGCAAAGATTTTAAAAAATGTTTTTTCCAATTCTTCAAGATGGCAGGTCCCTTTAAACGAGATGCTTCATCTTTGTTCTGTCTTCAACTCTGCATGTTCTATGGCAGGTCAAGAGCATTCCAGGACTGTGTAATTGTTATTGCTATTGTCTTAGTGGCATATAGAATCTCTGATCTAACAGGATTTAAATCAGAGATCTAACAGGATTCTCCACTAAACTTTATGCTGTACAGTTATGATGGTAGAAAAAAAAAATACAACCTCTACTGTAAGGAGTTTCCACTCAGAATGTAAGAAAAAATTATGTAGACAGATAATGTAAGGAAACGTAAGGAAAATAAATAATTTGCCAGGATATATCCACATGCCATGGGGAAGATTTTATTTTACTTAAAAGCACTAAGCATATGAGTACAGTAAGTCAGAACTATCACTCAGGGCATTAGTTTCAAAGTACCTGTCTTGTTTTCACTCTGAATTATTTTTTTTAGAGATGGAAATTACTACTGCAAGTCTGACCTGCACCTTCTATTTAAGATCATTTAAGCAAACCTGACTCATTGAAAGTCCCATCTCAACCACCATTACTTTGAAGGTTAGGTTAAAAAGTAGCAGACCAACAGGAGCTGAACAGTTAAAAAAACCTACCTGCTCTTTAGACATGTTCTACATATTATTCAAAACACTTGAGCTTTTTAGACACTTTTTTTGTTCAAGGGCAGTTACTCAGATCATAGTAAAACATGCTTTTACATTGCAATTGATCAAATCAAGTTAAGTGAAAAAAATTCACTCCCAAGCTGATTTCATACCAGCTAAGATCACACCTAGAATAAAATCATTAAGGAACAGGGCATAAAAAAAAAGCATCTATGATACATCATTTGACCATGTTCCCACATTCCTCAGCACCACAACTCAAATGTCTACCAATACAACGCATCTTGAAGTACCAAGAGACAGGGTACCTGCAGTATGCCATGTTTCATACAGATCTTTGCTAAGTTTACACTCGATCAGCCCAAGGGATAGATTCCTAGAACATAGTTATTTGGTACACCACACCAAGAACTGGAAACGTGTTGGAAACTGGGTATGGCACGAAAGTAAGAGTTTTGTTCTTCAAACATCTACACACAAAAATATGAAAAACCTATTCAGAGAAGTGGCAAAGCACTACCCTACAACTTTTCCTGTTGAAACGGGAATACCATTCACAGTGCCCACAGACACTTCAGGAAAGCTCTTGCCGTGACTGGTGTGCTCCATGAGAACCATGCTCTGCCCTCCTCCCAAGGCTTCCCATCTCACCAGTGAAGATGCACCTTCAAACTAACACTCGGCCTATTTGCTTAAAGGTGGGCAACATGAATGACTTCTATGAATCTAATGGCTCCAGAGTGATAATCCAGTTATCCAACACTGGCAACATCACAAGTTTTTACAGAAGTCCCGTAATACAGCTTCCTTTTCCTCCAATAGAAAAGGGTTTTTTTCACCTAAAAAAGAATATAGAACTGTTTCATGTAAACAGGAAGACAAATTATCATAACTTTTTTTAAAACAGAAAATTTTAATCTTTGCAGACAAAATATTACTAAAACTAAGGACTGAAGACCCAGCTTAGTTGCCATGTTATTTTAAAATACAATTGATTTATAGAAGAAAAACTGTCAGATATTGGCCATATGAAACATTATGAATTCTAAAAGTCTGATTTCCGTCTTAAGCAGATAAAACAGGTATTATGAAGTCTTACAGTCTTCCATTACAGATACTTATGAAAAACTTTTCTTGGACTTCAGTTGCAAGTTTTATCTGCTTTCTTTTTCCTATATTTCCCCATAACATCTTAGTGGAGAATGATCGTTTAATATATTCCATTTCTTTCATTTAATTTCTGCTATTTCAATATTTGAGGGCTACTGTCACATAAAACTGCAGGAAGTATTTTAATTTTTTTTTGGTCAAGTTTTTCTGTTTACATCTCTTTGCTGCAACAAAGTAAACATGCTTTTTAAAAAAATTACTTTATATGATCTCCATTAAAAAAAAATTATCAAAACAACTTCTGATGATGATAGCTTTTTCAAGAGAAAAAACTCTCGGCTATGCAACTCAGAATTTGTACAGAGAACACAAGACAGATGTCCTAGGAAATGCCTTCCATAAGATATTCTAGTTCTGCTTGTTCTAATAAGCAAAATAAAAATTGACCTAAATGACAAAGGTAAACTAGAACTTTTTAAAAGGTTAACCCTTCTTTAGCCTGACTTGAGTTATTACTAATAAGCCAATGAAGTCTGAAGGTGTGATTTATCCATGTGATGTAGGTTGCTCTATAAAACATGAATTGTTACCTACTGAAAGCCATTGAAGAAGCAGTGAAGGTCCTAAAAGCACAATTATTACAAGTAGTGAATGAGACATGTCATACAGCAAATAAATTTAGATAAGCCAAGTCCTAAACTATCAACATTGGATATATTCTTCAGACATTTATAAGTTTCAGCCAATGCAGTCTGAAGCTAGTTCAGTTTGAGAAGTCTAAGCAGGGCTTAAGGAGGTAATAAAAGCATAAAATAGCATGTGCATAAGGTGAATAAAAGCCTTTTTTTCAGCTGGACCCTTAGGTAACTCACAAATATCACAGCCAAATGCCTTGTTAGAGTTTACAGTAAATATTTACTGCTTACTCTGATCTCTGCTTCAGCAACATAAAACACCTACATGTGTTTATCAAGTTACATATTCCAGATGCACACTGGCCAGAATTTGATCCAGAATACTTTAAAGGACATTTTAAGTTCATGTACTATGGGTCTACCTTAGAGCCTGGATCCAGCTTCACCAGAAAGCCTGAGGTGGGCCTATGATGTTCTTTGAGGGTACTGCCATGTAATGAAGAAAATTCACTTCTAAGTATACTTATGAATGCTTTGCGCTGTGGTTTTGATGGCATTTACTCAACTTTTCATACTATTTACCATACAGACCAAAACTATCAACTGACTAACACCAGGAATCAATGCAAAAATACATCTTTCTGCTGACAGAAGTTTGCCTTCTCTTCTGAATACATCTCTTTAAAAAATATCAAAATATCATAACATAATATCATAACAACATTATCTCCTCCTCTGCAAAATGTACTTATTAAAAACATCATTGATTTCTTGAACAGATGGTCCTGAGCAATTTACTTAACAGGCAGACTAGATTAGAGTCATCTAAGTGAAGCTCTTAAAGAAAAATGAAATGTTTAAATCTTTGTATAGAAAGAACTCTGAGGTCCAAGTATTAAATGATTCCTAAAACCTGAAAAGTATGAAAAAACAATGGCAAAAAAAAAACCTATGCAGAAGCACTAGCTGCTCCTGTTCTGTGCACTATTTTCATTTTTGTCTCAGCTGAGAAAAAATAGAGAAGTTTGAACATAATGCTCATCTTCACCTCCTAGTCTCAGCAAACACGAAAGACAATACAGTAAAATAAAAGCTTTTGGATAATTTTTAACTGCTGCTGCTAACTTTTAAATATAGGAAATAATTTATACTGTCTTCCAAAAGATTCTATTTCAAGTGAAAATGAAATATTAAAACAACAAAGTGTCTTCATCTGTAGATGTAAAAACATTTGACTGCATCTTGCTGTGCTATCAAAACACAAAAGCTGTCTTTGTTGGATTGTTCTCAGTAACAAACACCATCTATTTCAGAGTGCCCCAAATGCCACTGTTTGGTTTTGTAATTCCTTTTCCTGAAACAATCTAAACATTAAACACAAAAAAGTCAAGTGCCCTAAAAGCCATGGCAGTTCTTAAGATCATTTTAAAACCATGTATTTTAGACATCATTTAATCTCTGATTTCTATGAGGATGCACTCATTTACATTTTCAACTTATATTTTTCCTCTTCTTAAAAGATAAAAATCCCTTTTTTTTATCTCAAGCTGAAAAGAGATTCTTCTATTACTATTGACTGCAACAAGAAAAACTGCAAGGTACTACAAAACTCCTTAATAGATGAGAAGCTCTGGAAACATAGGACCAGAGTACCTGCCACAGAAATTCAATTTTACTACATTTTCCTAGCTTCTTATTTCTATGTTTAAGCTACTCTTCACTAAAACTGGAGAATGAGAGAGACTTATTCTCAGCAGAGCTTCAAAGGGCCTGGGAAACTGAAATTTCAGTTGAATTCAACATTTTTAAAAGCAGTTTTCTATGAACTAAAAAGAAAGAAGTGTGAGTTTTTCCTCCTCTATTCCCTGGTTTCATTGCCCCTAGCGCTTCAGATTCTAGAGGGGAGAGGAGAAATCTTTGCTGTCCTCATTTCTCCCACCCTCTTTAATTTCATCTGTGACTTTAATTATATTTCTTCTCATAAGCTTGTCTTGCTTTTATTTTATTTTTAAAGAGATAAGAGCTTGCAGCAAGGCTCTCTAAAAACTCTTTCAGGTCTATTTTTAATGCACATAGTAAAGTCAGAAGCATACATTAAAAAATAAAAAGAGTAGCTTATTATTAATTCCAGTTAAACTATTACTGAGAATCACTGATCAGAATTATACTAATTAATTTTACATAATCAGTGATTTTCTACAAGAGCAGCTTTGTGAGCACTTACAGCCTGTCAGCCTTTGCTCAACGTTAAATCCTCACCTTTTGTGCTTGCACACTTTACAGAATTGTCGAAAACTTGTCGACAAAAGTAACATTTAAACTTTTAGGATATGCGGGAGCTAAAAATGGAATTACTGTCTTTTGATAATTAATTACTGCTTTGTATTTGCTAAGTAGGATAAATGTTTATTAATCCATGTGCAAAGTTCTCTTTAAGGTTAATCATTTTAACACTTTGCAGTACAAATACAAAACAATTCAGCACTTGACAGCTTTTGTTAAGCTTGTTTTTGATAATTGGATATAGAAGTCGCTCGTGGCCATTTGGATGGAACTCTTCTAGTTTCACGGAGCTTTTGAAAGTGATCAGACTTAAACACATCACTCATTGTGCTGAGCCAGCCTGACAGTTTTGATAGCCCATTACAGTAGTTTCTATTTCATTTCTCAAAGATTTCAGCAGACATCTCAGAATTAGGCTACCTTGGTATCTCAAGTTCCAGTGGGCTCTGACTTTGATCTCAGGTCATCATTAGTTAATGCAAATAACCCATGGCGAGTCCTTTCATATCAACATTAACTGGGAACTTTTGCAGTGCTACTTTCTCATATCCTTTTTTATTTATAACCACATTGGACAGCTTCAGAGGCACCTTTGTGAATCAAGAACTATTTTTCAACAATCCAATTAATTATTAAGTTGAACAACAATTAATGGGCACGATATTTGTTTGATTAAAAGCACATCAGCAATAGCCTCGTGGAAAATAAAGTTGTTTGCATTTTATTACAGAGAAAGTGAAAGAGAAATGCATATTGTAAATTCTCTCTGTTCTTTTCTTCTTTGAAATGGTAATAGGAATGCAACAGGGAGAAAAGCTGGATCAGGACTGAGCAAATAGGGGGAACGTTATTTGTGAATATTCTATGATGTACAAACCAAGTTTTCACTTGGTATTATTCCTGTGCTTCTTTTTAAGATCTTAAAAATTCATAGGGCCAGCAGTGGCAGTAGTCAAACAGTAACGTTGCATTTCAGACGATCTGACAACAGAAGGAAGACATGCATTTTTAATTTTTAAAGAATAACTCAGAAGTGAAAGCAATAGTGTAATATGACTGAAATAGCAGGAGAAACTCTTCCATTGCCCTACCCAGATGTTCAGGTGGTCCAGCTTTACAAACCTGTTCTATCAGCAGCAGCAACGTGACCTGGCTTGCTAAACCAAAGAGCATTCACTATCCTTTCTCACAGAAGAATGCAAACATGCAAGGAAACATGAACACAGTTTTCTATGTCAAAGATAAAACACTTTTTGAACTATAAGTAAAACTAAAAAACAATCCTGTGCAAGAATCTGTTCAAAGAGTCCCCTGTGTTTAACAGAAGCCCTTCCACGTTGTACTAGATACGTAAGACACTATGTTCTGAACTCTCATCTTGTCTCTTTCCATCATAGGATACACTGAAATTATTCAATATTGATAAAGACTAATTAAAGCTATATTTACATCAGCTAACAATCTTCCTCTAATTTTAGATTACTTCCACGTAGACTGTGTGTTGGAAAGATAAGAGATTACATGAGGAAAAAATGTAAAGAAGGAAAGGAATCTATTCTTTAAGATTTTCATTACAAAGAGGCCTGGATTTGGTATATCCATAAGAAACCAGTGCCAAAAACACAACCAAAAATTATCCAATATATGTAGTCTGTGCAACTGGTTCTCAGCCAAGATACTTAGAACTGTGTCAACAAGTACTGAAGTGTTTCTGAACAATCTGCAAACAACAAAAAAAAATTAGACACCCCAGCATGATGATTTGCTGCTTTCATTGTTGCTTTTTATTTTGTTTGGTGTTTCTTGTTGGGCTTTTGGAGTTCAGTTTGTGGGAAGGTTAGGGTATTTGGGGGTTTTATGTTTTTTTTAAGATCTCTCTCCCCCCCGACTTCCCCACCCATGTTAACTTAAATTTAGGCAGACACTAGTTAAGCCACGCACCCAGAGGTGAAACAGAAACTTTAGTGATCCTTTTCTCTCCTAAGAATAACAATATAAATCTGACTGAAGAGAGATTCATAGAAGAATTATGAAAAGGCACATACCACACTGTGCTGTTCCATCTTCTCTTCCTCTCACTCAGAATAAGTGAATGCTACAGAAGTAGTTTTTAATCAGAAGGAATTTATACTTTTTCCTACTGCATGTTTCCCCCTACCAGGAGAGAAACCAGTTGATCAATGTATCTTAAAACTTGTGCTAATTCATGCCTGAAGTCACTTAATACAAATGAATACATCGCCCAGAGCTGATGAGGGCAATGTGTTACTGAACCACATCCTCAAACAAACATTAAGACTGCTATTATCAGCACAGGATTCTGGATTATTCTAAGGTAATGCTACCAGTAGCAAATCTTACTTCTCTTCATCAGCAAATTATAGAAAAAACTTTATATTATTTTTCTTCATGGTAAATATAATGGTCATTGGTACTCAATGAACATTGCAGAATAAAGCTATAATGGTAAGACAACAGTCAGTTACTTTTCTCATATATGGAGATTAATAAAGGTCAGAGAAGACTGACTTGGGAAAAAAAGGGTTGACTTTTGAACAGACAACAGAAGGCCAAGATGTGCTACATTCCTTAGATAAGGGGAGTAGCAGTCTCTTATCTGTGCTGCAAGAATTCTCCTTGGCTAAGCAGAACCAGATGCAGCCAGACTTGTGGTTACTATTCATCGCTAACTCAAAGTGCTTCGAAGTTAAGAATTCACTGCGAGGAAGACTTCCAGCCTTCATCCTGAAGACCCCATAAGACCACTACCAGACAGCATTGTGCATGTGGAACTAGGCGGGGAAGTAATTTTCTAAGAATTTAATGAATATGTATCATGAACTTATGAATATTCATGTAGCTGCTAGATAAAAATAGAGCTTTACTAACACGGGGTGTGCAAGCTAGGAGGAGCTATCCCCCTTGCACCCTGCGCCACAATAAACATACCTACTTTATAACCTTCCTGAGGTTATGAAGTTTGTTTCCGCACGTCAGACCACTCACTTAGTCTCATCTTTAGAAGCTTGTGACAGAGCAAAACTTTTAGACTTGCATTTGAATTGTAATACTAGTCATTAATTTAGTTGTAACATTTACATATATTTAAGTTTCAAGTGTATCTGGTTAAGATATCGCTATGCAGCAAACACTTAGAGGACATGTAGACAATTCAGGTGTATGATTAAGGAAGCCACGCTTTGCTACAAGACACTGAAATGATGGGGAAAATCAGAGGGACTATCAGCAAACAGATTCAGCCCACCATGAAAAAAATCTTGACAGTACCTACTGGACTATTAATTAAAAGAAGAGGAAACAAAATTACTGTCCCCAAACAGTTAAACAGTATCCAAGAGCAGACCAGGAGAGGGCTCATCAGCATGCTTTGCAGATTTCTGGTGCAGATGACAACAATTTTATTACATGCCCTGCCACCCCCCACAAAAAAAAAAAAAAAAGAAGTTCAAAGTAGAGGTGGCAAGGTATTTCCAGCTATGAGGGGCTAGGGTTTGTGTGAGAGTGTGTATACATTACTTATTTTTAAGTTTGGTTTTCAATTAAGATGCAGTAGACAGTCCCTTGGGTGTCAGTATTTTGTCCCCATTGTGATGTGTCTGCAGCATGTAACTGAAAGATGCAAGTAAACAAAGATGCTACCGATATTTGCAACAAAACCTAAAGGCACCTCTTGAGATTTCCTGGTCCAACTTGCCTGCTCAAGCAGAGTCACCTAAACCAGGTTGCTCAGGGCAGCATTCAGTTCAGTTTTGATTATCTCCAAGGACAGACACTCCACAGCCTCTCCAGGCAACTTGCTGCAGTGCTTGACCACAGAGTAAAAGGGGAGATTTGCATTCTGTTTTCCTGTTCTTCAGTTTGCACCAATTGCATCTTGCCATGTCAACCAGATACACTGAGACATGTTTGGCTCAGTCTCCTTTACTCTTGCTAATCTAGTACTCATACACATTGATAGGCTGAGAGCTGGGACTGCTTAGCCTGGGGAAGAGAAGGCTTGGAGGAATCCTTTCTTCATACATCTGATACTTCAACATCTTCATTGCCCTTCACTGGGCACTCTTCAGTATGTCCATGTTTCTTTTGTAGAGCCCAGCACTGGTGCCAGCACTCCAGGTGTGTCTCGCTAGTGCTTCCTAGTAGAGGAAAGATCACCTTTCTTGACCTGCTGGCAACACTCCTCCTAATCCAGTCCGGGAGGCCATTAAGCCGCCTTCGTTGCACAGGCACATTGCTGCCTCACTTTTGCATTGGTGTCCACCAGGAACACCAGGGTCTTTTCTGCAAAGCTTCTTTTCAGCTGGCCACCAGCGCAGGAGATTATTCCTCCCCGGCTGCAGGGCCCCATGTTTTCCTTTGCTGCATTTCGCACAGTTTCTGCCAGACCTTTTCTCCAACCTTGTGAAGTCACATTAAACTCCACACGATCTATGCTTTAATAGACCTTCTTCACATTGCCTCCAGTCATGCCACCAACACTTTTATTAAGCAGTAACAGCATACATCTTGGTGCACACAGTGAAGCTTCCCTTATGTTAATTCTACCAGTATTGAATTACTGCCTACTATTTAAAGTACCCAAATCACTCTCTACTGTGACAACTTTTGTCACCTTAGCTACAGGTCAAACTGTTTGCCCTCTTTTCAAGATCCTTAACGAAAACACAAAACTGTACACAGGGTGGGATGTCCTAATCTCCCTTCTCAAGGAATTTTTCTCTAGAACTGTGAAATCTCTTCCGTGTTTATCTTTCAAGTTTTCACTTATCAGTCTCTTGATAATTAAGTTTGCAAGCCTGGGTAACAACTTTGGTATAAATAAATGGAGTATTTTCAATTTCTCCCACCCTTGCACAGAGAGTGTACTCTTAGTTGTTCTTATTGAATCCCTGTTAAATAAAAACTGACATACACCTCAATATATGCAGCAAATACCCAAGAAGCAACTGCATTTTTAGACTCTCATTAGATATTTTAAAGCTGTTGAATAATCAGAGAACAGCATCAGTTAGGAATAATGATTTTGAAAGAAAGTTTGAAACCACAAATCAGACTGAAAAGTTATCCTTGCATTTACTGAAATCATGAAAGTGGATTTTCCTCCAACAGTCTGTAGGCACGGGCAGCATGGCTTAGTTTAAAGATAGTTTCATTTGACACTGAGTGTAAGGACAGACTACCCTCAGTGAAACTTGTGTACTGAAAAAATGTAACTCTTTAAGAAAAGCAGATCAGGAATAACAATATATCAGAAATTATCATATTCAACACAATACTTTTTTTTTAACTCTAAAGTTCTTATAGTGGTTTAAAAGGAATTTAAATTAAAGAGAAAGGTATATACAAGAAAGCACTTCAGTCACTTTGTTTCTGCTTCACGTAACATTTATCATCACAGCAGATGAGCACTGCTGGATTGCTTTATACAGACATAGTATTTATCTCTCTTGACAAAATCCTAAGATACTACACCTAAGTTTAGTACACAATGCATGCCAACCATTTTAAAGAGACCCAGAAGTGCTTTGCCTACTTCATCTTTTTACCTCCCAAACCCTAAATTCACAAATAAATTTCACATAGAAATATGACAATGTTTAAAAAAAACCTCCACAATACACACATAATCAAACCCCTCAGCTTCTTAAGACCATCCACTGTGTGAATCTTTCCTGACTGGACCTCACATCCCTACTGGAACCTCTCCTGCCAATAAGTTAGATCAAGCAGCTAGTCTTGTCCTTAAACTGTTTTATCTTGGCTCCAACACATCTTGGGTTCACCGTCAGCTCTTTCCTTCCAACAAGCTAGCAGTGAATTTCTCAGCTAATACTTCTTTGAAATTGAACCTTATAGCCCTGATTTGTCACTACATCCAACTGCACTCGGAAGTAGCAGGGAGAGGTGGCCACAGGGAGCTGGCTCCAGCTCCATTATTCATAGCTGCTGGGTGTAAATCAGAGGTATATTGTGGCTGCTGTGAAAAACAGCAGAGGACCAGATGTAACAGCTCTGCTCAGTCACCTTTTCCTGCTTCTGTGTTCCCTTTTCCTTAGGCACACAAAATATTTCCAGCAAAAATGCTTAAAAACCACAGCAGAATTCCAAGTCAGAACATTAATAAAGACATTAATTCATGTCTTCTGAAAGTGAATTTTCCAAGTGGTTGTGTTACCAAATTTTTTTCATCAATATGAAAATCTATCCCTTTAATAAAGGAAAAGAGACTCTTAGGGTAATGGGGGGGGCGGGGGGGGGAACAAGACAAAAAAACAAATCCACACATCCACTAGCTGAAGCTTTTACAAAATACAGTAAGAAAACTCATAAAAACCCAAGATAAAAAAGAGTCGGAAAAACTGTCAGCTAGCCTGTCTTTCATGTCTGGGATATTATTTTCCCAGGAATCATGCCAACGCAGATTTGCACCTTATGGCAAGACTCAAACTGGCAGCAGGGGTAGCAGTCCTGAGGGAGAGCTTTCCATCATCACAGATCCTCCAGAGGTCTGAGTGCTGGCCTGAGACCCAGGTGATGCTCGTCAAGTTATTTGTGGCTCCTAATGAAAACTGACTTACAAGAACTACTTTTAATTATTATTATTTTAAGAGGAGCTTTGGCTGGGAGATTTGACTGGCAAGGAAGGCTGTTTTCTTGGTCTGAAATACTTTTTTCAAACTGCAGTTGAGGTGTTTGCCAACATACAGGTACTCTATATTTAAAAGACCATGTATTTCCAACTTTTGGGTTATATATTTCCAAATCACCATACAGATGAGAAGTTCCTTACCTAATAATTTACTATTAAATCAGAACAGCTAATTGAGACTGCATCCACTCAGCTCCAACACCTTTTAGTTAGTGGATGTCCCTGTCACTTTGAATTCTGGTGTGGATGTTTTCTCCAGGATGCTGCAGTTGGTGCCAGGCTTGCTGCTTGCAGGGGTCCCAGCCAGGTCTAGTATAGACAGGAATTAAAACTCAAATACTTTGCCATTATGTTCGCTGCTATCCCAAAATAAAAACTGACTCTGTATCCACTTTAAAAATTAAGCTTCATCTACTATTTCAAGATCACAGAATCAGAAAAAAATTTTGGAATATTTTAACTACCAATTCTTAGGGATAAATGAATTAAATAGAACTTAGTGGAAGGTTTTATAAGAAATATATACAAAAAATGAAGGAAGACCTACAATAATTTTATCTGCCTATACACAATCAAAATAAATAATAGAAATTACTAATTTTAAAATAACCTTGTCATATTTTTAGTACAATCCTTTTTTAATTTTATGGCATTTATAACATAATAGAGAGCAGTTATCAAGTCTTATTAGCATAATAAAGAACTATAACCTGTAGCAGTCAGGAAACCAAATTACTGCCTTTACATTTAAGGATTGCATTGACAAATACATTGACCTTTATATTATGTTATGCTTAAAGGTTAAAAAAAAAGCATTATTATTGGTTTTATTGTAATTTTAGACACAGTTTCTTCTGAAAGGTCTATTGAAGGATAAAAGATTCATATAAATTGTAGGGATGATAAATTATTAATATCCTGGGATAACTTACACAGCAAGTATTCCAAGCTCTAGACTAAATATTCCCATAGGAACAAAGAATGCAAATGGATAACAACCCTTCTGCCTTTCTAAGGATACTCATCTGAAAATGGCATCTTACATAGTGACATTTTTTTAAGCTTTACCTTGTACTGCACACAGTCATAATTCATCTCTTTTGGTTTTTGAATATGTTTCTTTGTTTCATTCATTAAAATTATATATAAAAATTTCTTAGAGCTGCTTTTCAGAAAATATCAACTGGCAAGCTGAAGGCCCATCAACACTGCACAGCATCTAAAAAATAGGTAAAACACAGCAATGCATGAAGTTTTAGGGTCTCTAACACAGGATTTATTGCCTAGCCCCTTCATTATGAATATAATTATGACAGTTAGAAAAGAATAGTTCAGATGGAAGGGACCTACAACAAACATCTGGTCCAACAGCCTGACCACTTCAGAGCCTAACAATACCATAACGACAATTAAACAATTACATTACAGTTACAACAACAATTACAGTAATTATCATATCTTGTAGAGCAATTTTAGTTTGAGAACGCTAATAATTCACCAAGTCCAACTACAGTCTTAGCAGCTCATCCTCAGGTATGGAAATTATCAGGATGAATTTGCCATTGGAGGAAATAAAGCACTAAAAGTGTTTACTCTTCATATTCTAGGGGGAAAAATAAGTCTTATTTCTAGTTCAGTTTAGGAATTTCTCTCATCTTTGTCTCTATATATTCCAGAGGCACACTCAGAAGCACAACGGAATGTGAAGAATCTTAAGGCTGGGGTTGGGGTTTTTTTTGCATCTTTTTATGCAGAAATGAATGATCTGGACATGATACAAAGATGATTTCTACCCTGATTCAATTTCAGCATCCTTGTGGAAGTAGCACCTATACTCACAAGAATATGCACAAACCTGCTGAAATTCTTTTATATGGGTTTTTCAACCAGCTCTTTTCTTTGGCTTGCAAGCAGTATGCTAACCTGGGTGTTTGCTGACTGATCTGTTAGGATGATGTTAAACTCACTGTGCATTTTTCACTGACTGTCTACAATGTGGCATATTGATTTTGCCTCTCTCTGGCTCACTTCTAAAACCTACACAGTCAAAACTGTTACTTATTTGAAGCTTTCTACTTCTCCAGCCCTGTTCTGACAGATATCTGTGTTCTGACACCATCTGCTGTCTTCATATTCCATCACTGAACCACAGGCTAGCGCTTCTGCTGTGACAGCTTTTGAGGTGTAAAATACACTTCTCTTGACATCTGCCTCAGCTCATCCATCCTCAACTAAAAAAGGTCTGAGAATATACTTGAGATACTTTATTTTAATTTCTCTATAGGATCCTTCTTCATTAGAAGGATTCCAACTTTCTGGGGTTTATTGTCTTTCCATTTTGAAGAGAGTTCATATCTTTTGTACACAAGCTCACAATGCTGTAGGCAAGAAGGGAATACCTGATACTCCAGTTTAATGCTGCTTACTCCTGTCTGCAGTCAGAAAAAACAGAAACCTGCACATGGCCCTTATAGGCGTAAGAGGGCCAAGATATTCCAGCTCTTCTGACTGCCATGACACACTCCAATTAAAGAAACCATTTGCTCTCAAAATGAAAATAAAAAGCAAGCTGATTAGATGAGTTATGGTCTACTGGACTAGGAAACCGAAGTTAATCCCATCCGAGACTACTCCTTGGCACACAATTAGTCCACCTAATGTCTTTACCTTTGAAGTTCTGATGAGATTCACTGACTTTCACACAAAAGTATGACAAATCAGTTAGAGCTGTCAAAGTACTTTGACATTTGGGATCTAAGATGTAGCTCATTCTCTAGTCTTTATGAACCACAATGCAACAAATCTATTTTGGAGCAAGAAGTGAGGGTTGTGCCTCTTTCTTCTCAAACTGACCATCAATATTCAACATAAACGTAGTGGGAACATATTAGAATTAGATGGCCAAAGTCATGAGTACTAATAACATGAAGGAATTCTTATGAAGGAAAAAAAAACATCTATTACTAAAAATGTAGTAAAATAGAAAAAAGAATATGATTTTGAGTGATACTTTTCTGAGAAACAAGAAACATGGCTATGAACTGCTGAACCTCTATCTTCACTAAAAAGAACCCATATTACTAACTGTGGGAGTGATGTTACTTTCCAAATGTGCCTATTGCAACACGATGTAGAGAGAAGCACTCTTAAAATGGTATAATACACAATAACAAATCTAATGGGTTATTGTCACTCAGCTCAAGAGGTACTATTCCTTCCTTCATTCCTTATAGGCTTCTTATGTCTTCAAACACATTTAATCCCTAAACAGGACATCTGATAGCATGTGTTCTCACCTCTCCAGAGACAATCATCAAGAGTAATTTAGTTTGTAAAAAGCTTTGTATTAATAAGGATATTGATTTCCACCATCTCTTCATTGTTCCAGCTTCTCTCTCACCTCTCTTTTCGAGTCTTCCATTGCTTGTGTGTCCTAACCTTTCAGCAATAAAGCTGCACATAAAGGAAAAACCCCTTTTTATCATAAGTATCACATTGGTGCTTTTTTTAGTTTTTG
The DNA here is from genome assembly GCA_020745705.1 of Hemiprocne comata. Classification (NCBI taxonomy): domain Eukaryota; kingdom Metazoa; phylum Chordata; class Aves; order Apodiformes; family Apodidae; genus Hemiprocne; species Hemiprocne comata. Next base: position 67,585,407 of record CM036589.1, on the reverse strand, counting down.
TCAAGGGTATTTCTCTAGCTTGTGCCTGCCTAATATGCTCTACATATATTGTCATTCTATCAAAATAAAGACCTACTCTGCATCAAGTAAAATAACTGGTTTATGCCATTTATATAGCAGGTCCAGGGCTCTCTCCTTTTTGGCCACTATAAAAACCTTTACTTCCTCCATCATTAATCATAAGAAATAAATCTAACAATGCACTTAAAGCTTCTTTCACTGCCCTGTAAAATGAACATACAGGAATACCTAGCTCTGCTACTTTATTTAAGATCCTTTCACAAGTATCCATGTAGTACTTCATGACAGAACTAAGAGGTTTTTTCATATTTCTGAATGAGTGGACAGATACTTAAGATACTGTAATTATTTTAATTGCTTGATTGTTTTTTGTATTTCTCTGCAGCACATAATTCATAATAGAACTTGTGCAAAATTATCTCTTACCTCTTATGAAATAATTATTAGCTGTCTGGCTAGAAATTTCCTATAAATAATTTTTTTCTTAGTATTTTGTGATAGAAATCTGTACTAATATTCTACTATACCTTTGTGTGTTTTATTCAATATATAATCACTATTATAAGCCTTTAATATTTAAATAAATACTTATGTCATTTTTCATTTACATAACTTCTGAGTTACATTTAAAACACCTTGAAAGACACTTCTGTTTGCACACTACATACTACTTTTCAGATAAAGATCATCAGCGTTTTTTCTGCTTCATCATTTTGCAAAGCAAAGTTTTAATCTCTAAAGTCTTTAAAAAAAGGAAAAAAGAAAAGAAACCCAAAGTATTGGCTTTTGTTTTAATTCCAGGAATAATAGGGCCTATGAGACAAGACTTCTGCAGTTTTAAGAGGTTGTTTTAATTTCTGTTTTGCTTTTTTATATGAGGAAGCACCACCAATAAAATTACTTATAATTTCATTCTACTAATAATCCAGGATTTATTTTCTGAGTTAAAATGAAAACACAAGATTGGCAGTCACAGAACTCTGCTCAGTCCCTGGGGGCATTCCCAAGTTGCCCTAGTCCAAAACCTTAAGCATGTCCTGTTGTTTTACCTCTTCACCTTTTCTGCTTTCCCCAAAAGTTGTAAGCTCCCTGCAACCCTGCTTAATGCCATTGCCTCTGCCTAGTGAACCCCTTAAGGTTACTCCTGAAAAGCCAGGCTACTCCACTGCAGTATTCCACGGACCAGGCCCTCACGTGACTTTGCAAAATTGTATTTCAGGACTCTCCCCCACACCATTTCCTATCCCATCCCTACACAATTTCTTCCTTCTCTCACCTTCTACCTACACCTTCCCATAGAATCGTAGAATTGTTCAGGTTGGAAAACATTTTCAAGATCATTGACTCCAACCTTATCCTAACCCTATCACCCTATTTCTGATGACCCCCCACTAAACCATGTCCCCAAGCACCACATTCAGACGACTTTTAAACACATTCAGGGAAGGATGACTCAACCACCTCCCCGGGGAGCCTGTTCCAGTGTCTAACAACCCTTCCTGTAAAGAAGTTTTTTCTGATATCCAACCTAAATCTCCCCTGGTGCAACTTGAGCCCATTTCCTCTTGTCCTGTCATCAGTCACCAGTGAGAAGAGGCCAACCCCACTCTCACTACAACCTCCTTTCAGGCATTTGCAAAGAGTGAGAAGGTCTCCCCTCAGCTTCCTCTTCCCCAGACTAAACAGCCCCTACTCCCTTAGTCGTTCCTCATAGGGGATGTATTCCAAACCCCTCACTAGCTTTGTTGCCCTTCTTTGGACCTGCTCCATCACCTCAATGTCTTTTTTGTACTGAGGTGCCCAAAACTGAACACAATACTCGAGATGGGGCCTCACCAGTGCCAAGTACAGAGGCAGGATTACTTCCCTAGTCCTGCTAGTCACACAATTTCTGATACAAGCCAGAATGCCATTGGCCTTCTTGGCCACCTGGGCACACTGCTGGCTCATATTCAGCTGACTGTCAATCAATACACCAAGGTCCTTTTCTGCCAGGCAGCTCTCCAGCCACTCTTCTCCAAGCCTGTAGCATTGCCAGGGGCTGTTGTGACCGAAATGCAGGACCCGACATTTGGCCTTATTGAATTTCATACAGTTGGTCTCAGCCCATCGATCCAGTCTGTTCAGATCCCTCTGTAAAGCCTTCCTACCATCCAGCAGATCAACACTCCCTCCCAACTTGGTGTCATCTGCAAATTTGCTGATGGTGCATTTGCTCCCCTCATCAAGATCATTAATAAAGATATTAAACAGGAGTGACCCCAGCACTGAGCCCTGGGGGGCACCACTCTTGACTGGCCGCCAACTGGATTGAACTCCATTAACCACAACTCTTTGGGCCCAACCATCCAGCCAGTGTTTAACCCAGCAGAATATATGCCCATCAAAACCACAGATGTGTCCTTCCTGCCTCTTCCATTCTCAAATATTACCCTTCCCCTCCTGATTGTTTTTTTCAATTTTCTTCCTTGCTTATTGCTGTTCAGAGTAGCAGGAATATTAAATATTTTTAATATTGATCTTTTTATCTTCCCTCCCCCTTGTCTTTTGAATAATTTTCCTCTTGAGCTCAACGGTTTAGCAATTTGTACTTTGGTGTGTTCTCACTATCTGTGTTGAAGGAAAACCTATTTTCTCATACTCTTCCACTAATTCAATTTCTCAAGGATTTAATCCTGTCCTTTCCATTCTTTAAGATGTACTGCTGTTCTTGACATGCTTAAAAGAACAAGTCCTATTTTATATTTTCTGTTTCAAGGCAGACTAATCTTCCTCAGTGTAGCCTGTGACAGGTCTTGAAACACCAGTACCGTATGTTCTCCTAGAATAAGATCAAAAAACTCCCTAGCTTGCCTTTTTTTCTTTAAGACTTTTTTTCCCACTCAAAATGGTGCAGTCTTAAAATTGCTTTATCATGTTTACTTCAACTAAGAATAAGTCTCTTAAATAACTATATGCCCTCCTCTATCTATAAGCCCTGCAAATATTTTCCATCATAGAAAGGCACAAGTCTTGCCTTAATATATAGCACACTTGTCCTTCTGAAGTCCTTGCTTTTTTTTATTTTCTACACTCTTTTCAAAATCTTTTCCTTTCTTTGTAGTCATATTGATTTTATTTTATAAAGCTACTATATTTTCAGATCTTTATTAATATTTATCTTACATTTCCATTTTTACCTCAATTTTTAACCTCCTATTCATTCCTCTCAAGCTTCATCTACTAAAGACTTAAAGACTTGATAAAAGTGGACCCCTCAAAGCCTGTCCAGAAGTAGGGACTGCTCTGTTTGTCCCCTAAGCACACACTGCTCCTTCCTGTAGTGTACATTTTTTGAGCTTTGTGGAAGCTTTTTGAGGAACAGTCCTCAAATACAAGTGCCCACTGTTTCCATAAACAAGGAAAGATGTTTTTTGAAGTTCAGCATAAAGAAATATGACATTTGCATTGTCCATTACTCCATCCCCTTTCCCTCTGTCTTGGAGCACTGAAATTCCCCATGTGCTGTGACAGTCCCCCCAGACAGCCTGGATCTGCACAGGTTCAGGATTGGACTAGGATTTAGTATCATGGGTCTCCTGTGATTATAGTATAAAAAAAGATGAGAACTGGGTTTGGAATCAGCATAAAGACTTATCATCCCATCTCAATTATTTTGCATGCAGTATGCTTTCAGACATCTACTTTCATTAACACTACTTTCTGCATATTAATAAGCATGATACACTATATGTCATATACAGTAATCAGGACACTTTCACACTGGCAGTAACAATTCGATGAGTACCTAAAGCATCTAACTCAAAGTTTGTAGCTGTGGATCCAAAGTGGCTAAGCACAAATAGGGAAGATTCCTCACACAACTCAATACCAGACTGATTGCCTCTCAAACACTTGCCTTGATTTGACTAACTGCACTCCTTGAGCATAAGTCTATCAGTACTTGAACGTCCTTCACACATGGTACTATAAGAAAGTTCAGTGATTGGGCCTCTCCAGAAATCTAACATTGCAAGTTTCAGCAAGCTCATGAAAAAGATTTTCACAATGACAAATTAAAAGCTCTGATTTTCTTTTGCTGCAAGTTTTAACCTTGCATTCTATTTATTACAGAGCTTTATTTGCATTGCTATTAGACCCGAGGCCATCCAGAATAAAACCTTTTTTTTTAATTAAAGGCTAGAAGGAAACCACAGACCATTCACCTTTAATTAGAAAAACCTAGAGAAGTGTGCTCTCACTTCTTTATTAACTGACAGCTGTCCTGAGCACCACCTGGGATCAAAGCCATCCAGTTCTCTCAGGGAGTGCTGTACTGGTACACATGACAGCCTGGGAAACCACAGGTGGATGTCAAGCCTCTAAAGATGTATGTCACCTCCAACTTCTGCAGCTACACGCAGGTCCCTTTCGACGTCACCAGGCTTTGCACAGGTCCACTTCATGCACATCTCATCAAAAGATCAACGTCACTCTAGATGTATATGAACACACCCATCTCATGCAAAGGAGAATAACACAGGAACACTGAGCCAGGCAGAAACCAGTGTCAGGGCTGGGTGGTCCATGAAACCGCCACAAAGCACAGGTCTGTGCTTAAGCTGCTTGCTCAGGTCCAGAAGCCTGGGCAGTTGCCCGAAGCAAGCTACCCTGCACATGAGCAGAACAGCATTTCCCAAAGTGGGGAAAGAGCAGGCAGAGTCATATTTCATCCAGTGCACCAGCTGAAAAGGAACTAGAAAGGAACTAGAAGCAGATCTTGATCAAAAATACTGTGGAATGAGCTGGGCAGGGAGGGTGGTCCAGCAATCATGCCTGAAAAACTGAGAGCAAACATACGATCCCTTGCCTGCTCCTTTTCTGAAGCTCCATAACTGTCTTTATCCCTTTTCCCTCAGTTGGTTATTTTCCTCCTGCAAAGTCCCTGCAAATATAAAAAGAGTTCTGTCCATTTTGTCTCAAATATTACAGTCCCTTAAACATGAGAGCAGGATAATCATCCATCAGCCAAGGCACCTCAAACCATTCATGAACCACAGCCTTGGAGAACCTGGGAAAGGAAAATGGGTTCCTCAGTTCCAGCTCTAAGCCCAACACAAACGTCGTGCTTGGCAAGACGACACTTTCAGTTCCTTAAGATACATCACTTTGGCTTTACAATGTGTCCTTGATACTTAGGGAACCCATAAATTTGCAGGTCCTGGCAACAGAACAGTGTATTTGTAACCTGAATACACAGTGTTTTAGTGACATTTAGTGCCACCAAAATGAAAAATAATTGCTCACCACTGGCTATAAATTAAGTATGTTGATTTTGCCAAAGGCAACATTTACTAGAAATTGTAAACAGCAAGCAAGTCAGAAATCACGTAAATCATGATCTTAGCTAATTAAATTCTGCATCTAATGGACTGAAATTTATTGACAACTCACTAAAATGAAGAAATGCAGTAACTGCATTTATTGAAAGTAATGAATTGTTGGTTTTTGGGTTTTGGTTTTTTTGCAAGCACTTAGAAGGTTATTATAAAATTGCTCTGGGCCAGAGTGTTTACATACAACAGCCAATTACTATTCTTTAATCAGAGAAGACATTCCTATTTATTGCAAAATAACTTACTCGGGCTATCGTTTCCAATTTTTATTCTTGTTTCAGAAATTGAACACTTACTAAATATTGAAACCTAGGAAGGTGCTAGAGATGTTTGCGAGGTACATGTGCCAATTTACTTTGTTAACTTTCTCCAGTCATTTCAGTATTTCTATCCTGTAATTCAGAATTAATGTAAACATCTTTGTTATTAAACTAACTAATAGTCTTCACAGTGGGAGAATGTGTTCAGTCCAGTGCTGAGATTTGCCATATGGTTGGCAGATATTTTATCTTTACTTGCAAAGCAAACTAACTTCTGACCAACCCATCCATTGACTGGTTTGAGTGTTAAGTCCAGGAACAGAAATCACTAAAAACACATTCTGGCAACAAAAAGAATATGAAGGAGAAGCCTGAATGAAGAGGCACATTACTGAAATCAAAGGAAGAATCTCCACTGCTCTGTGGGTGAAGAATAACAATCAAGGCACAGATTAATCAGCAAATAAGAATAAAAAGAGGGTTAAAGGAAGAAAAACATGCAGATAATTCAACAGAGCAACATTTTATTGACAGCTGTAATTGGGACCAAAAAAAGCTATTTTGGCACACACAAAAGAGCACTACCAAAGTAGCTAGGATGCTAAATGCAGGAACTGGAAATAACCAGACAGATAACAATGGAGAGTGGATGAGGGGAAAATGTAGCTAGAAATTCTCAAGGAAACAACATTGTGTTTCTGAGGTTGGCAACAGGTGAAGAAAAAGGAGAGATGCCACTAGCATCTGTGCCAATTAGTAAATTTGAGGGTTTGTATAAGACTTTCAGAGGTGGCCTCCACCTCAACTGCAAAGGAGCAAACAGATTAGCAGCTAATTATTGTGAATAAAGTTTCATATTAACAATGATGGTCAGCACAGGAATTGCTTATATCCACCTGTAACAAAACAATGGAATAACAACTTTGCCCTTCATTCCCCTGTATTTTCTGCACAGTAGGATGGTACATACTCTGGGAATATTTTCCACTGCGTGCACCTGCACATGCTGAGCATGACTGATTTCTTCTCTCAGCTATTTTAGCACATTTGCATCCATTTGATATGATTTTTAGATCCCATTTAAATTACTCGGTGCTGTTCTGTAAAAGCAATAAAATACTTTAATTCATTGACAATACTTCTCTTCATTAGCCCAAATTGAAGTAAGTCTAACACATTGCCTGTAACAGTCTACCATGCACCTCTCTGGTCTGCCTCCTAAGTGTTGAGCTCCACCATAAAAACTTCTTGTATTTTATAATTCTTATATGCATTCATAGCTGCTTCTTTACTAAAATTACTACTTTAATGAAGATATTTCTGCAACATCTTAAATTAGTACGCCTTAAGTCCTGCAAGGAGAAACACTTCATGTCACCCTAAAGCTCTACCTCCCAAGAGCACTTTTCACAATACTCAGAGGGAAATACCAAAGGTAACAGAGGAGGCCAAGAGCTGAGCTCCAAGGAACCCAGCAGCAGAGACTCTGGCCTAAACACAGACCTGTGTGACCAGCAGCAGGCATCTGACTACCAGGACAGACATCTGTGGTCACCAGCCACTATCATTTACAGTCTAAGAAAAAAATATATGTAGAGTAAAACATTTATGAATCCTAAAAGTACTAGTCTGTATTCAGCTGTAGCATCTGTTTATAGTGTACAGCCACATATCCTTCACTTCAGGTCCCCAAGGCCATTTCCGTGTTGATAGTTTGTTACTCCAGTGAACACCAGCAGAACATGCAATTCAGTTGACAAAAAGGTTCCCAATAGAATCATAGAATGGCTAGGGTTGGAAGGGATCTTAAAGATCATCTAGTTCCAATCCCCCTGCATGGGCAGGGACACCTCCCACTAGACCAGGTTGCTCAGAGCCCCATCCAACCTGGCCTTGAACATCCCCTGGGAGGGGGCATCCACAACCTCCCTGGACAACCTGTTCCAGCATCTCACCACCCTCACAGGAAAACTTCTTCCTCATATCACTAGCTATTCTGTAAATACATATACTCCATGCAAGCCAAAAATCAGTTCAAAACATGCACACATTGCAAATTCAGCCACCTACTGCTTGGGTTAGAGAAGCTGCAACTTTTATTATTAAATATCACATTTAAGGCTCCTTTATATTCACTTGTAGATACTGGATAAGACACAGCTGCCTCACATGTTCTTTCACCCAGATGTGGCAGCACAACACAGGATTTGGCAAGCCACAAATGGAGAAGAACAGTGACTAAAGCGCAGGTGGTGAAGGGCTTCAAAATCTGATGGACATTGTCATGCAGGTGGTAATCGCAGCAGCAGAAAAACAAACTCAGTGAGGATAGAAAACAGTTATAAATGCTTCACTAGTTACAGGCTGGAAATATCCATACATAGCACCACAAGATGAAACACATACACACACTCCATAAATGTAAGTTTTAAATAGAAAAATACGTACTTCCAAACCCTAGAGTCCAGTAGAGTTACATGGCTCTGAGTCATTTTCAACTTCTTCAGCATATCAAGAGAGGGAGTCGTAAGTTGAAGAGGGAACAGGTAGAAATTAGAGAACTTACTTTACTTGCTGGTAGCACAGGTGGCAGATACAAGCCATACATGGCCAAACACATCGGCTTAAAATTCTGCTTCACTCAAAATCCTCAGCCCAGAGAGGACTTTTCTTGGAGAGAAATCAGAAGAAAAATCAGATTAACTTATCAAATTCTTAAAACACATTAATTTCCTTTGACCCATTTAACTCCAGATAAAGCTTGGCACTTTATACAACCCCTTAGGGAAGATTTTGCATTTTCTTCTTTAAAAATTTAAAATAAAACTTTCTTTTCTTCATTATTATAAGCCTATCATGCCTTACCAAGATAGCCAGTGTGACCAGAAATCAGTCTTAAACTAAGCAGATGCTAACCCACTCTTCTCAAAAGCATACAAAAAGGTTGGAGATTTTAAAGGATACTAAAGTAGTCAGATGTTCAAATCTCACTGAATTAAATGGGAGTTTGTCACCCAGTTCCTCGAGATTGCTTTGAAAAAAATCCATGCTGAACAATAGCTAATAATAAATTGAAAATCTATTTGAAAAACAACCAAGCTGTCCCGAAGTACTTTACAAACAGAAAGGAGTTGAATAGAGGAAAGTTCATCTCAACTAATTCCACAACCTGCACTCAACAAAAGATCAGACTTTTCAAATAGCTTATAGCACAAGGTGTACCTTTCCATGTCAAATCCGAGAGATGAATTTTTCTTAGCACTTGTAGGGAGCAGTCCCCTGAGTTACAGAAACCTATGTCACTGAGCCTTCCATTATTTACATATTTAGCAAGATACAAGTTAGCCTAGCCATTACAGCTGTCCAGAAATTATTACTACTATAACTGAGTTTTATGTTTGCAAGGGATTAAGGCAATCCCTATAGAAGATAGGTGAATATCACTAATTCCTGAACTTGGTCTCTGAAGGGACATTGCTTAAAATATTCAGAGCGCTTCGCAGTAATTTCCATTCTCCACAGAAATAAAAATTCTTAGTGGAGCTTTCAATTCACTTTTCATGCAAAGCTATTTAATTTTATTATCAGAAAATAAAAATGTAAAGACATTAACAACATGTAATTTAAATAAGAATCTGGCATATGCGATTGCTTTTCTAAATCTCATTTGAAGTTATTTCATATAACAATATGCAAAACAAATTAAAATGATGGGACACGTCAATTAAAACGTTATTAGGAAACATTTATAATGTCAGAAGTTCCCTTCATACTGGTGTCGAAGATAAAAGGTCGTTAGAACCTTTGGCTAGTAAAGAGTCTGCTCCTGCAGCCAGATCCCAAAGCCACTCCAGACATATCTGTGGGCAACTCAAACCACAGGGAAGTGGGTGCAGGAAGGCCCACTGTGGACACGGGGCAGCAGCAGCAGCAAAGGGATAAGCAGAGCTTTGCAGGATTACTGGATGACAGCAGGGACCTCATTCTCATCTCTTGCCTACTATTTATACCCACATAAGACGACTTTAAAATACCATTCACAGATTTCAATAGCATTTAAAAATCCACTTTATGCAGATGTGACTCTTATCCAGCAGAAAGGCCAGGAGATATTGAACAATGATTTAAAAATTCTAGTTATTCTTCCACAACAATCTCAGTAAAATAGTAAGATAACAGCTCTCATGTTACTCAAAATTAAAAACAGTTTCCATCCATTCTTGTCTGAAAAATAAAACTGAAAGTAAAGAGCTACAAGGAGACTCTTTGACAATCCCCTGCAAATAGCTCCAATAAGTCACGTCAAACTGAGATACTCCCTTCTCAGCTCTAGCAAAGTGTGCAATACAATAACACAGATTTAAGAGACCAATGAAATAACTATTTCTGTTATTTTGCTAAATATTAAAAGATTTAGAATATTGACACTATGCCAGCCCCTGTTCCACAGTTTTGCAGGGCTAGGTCAGTAGACACCACCTTTTCTGTGAAGATTCATACTTGCATCAGGGCTTTCCCATCCAGTTTCTTATTCTCTCCTTTCCAGAATTTCAGAATTCATATATATGAATACTGAGGTATTTCTAAACACAAAATAATGCTATAGAAATACAGCATTAAAGAATGGATTGGTTTCCACTGATGGAGCACCTAATTAAGGTTAAATGACTGTTTATTAAATAGCTTCAGGATTTATTGTTTTAACACGATAACTCATCAGCTACAGCTTAGCTTGAAGGAATTTAGGAAAGAGAAGTTAATTAACAATAATTTTCAATCTGCCAAAAGCTACTATAGGTTGAGCAAGTATTCTATATACACATGAGCATGGCCTAAATAAATAAAAAGATACTGCTTCCAGAACACTGAGCATATTACTAAAATCAATTGACCAATATTGACTTGGAGATTTTAGTAATCTAGAATAGTTAAAGGTAACAGAAGCCTCTGAAAGCACAAATATTCCTTTTACTTTCTATTGAAACACTGACCACAGTGATTTAATTAAGCAGCACATGCAACTGTAGCTTCAATGCAGTTTAAGTAAATAATACACTGGAGAGCAGCTACAAAAATCAAAAGGGTAAACCAAAGCAGTGAACCAACTTGTAAGGTTCTAACCTGATTTACTAAAACTATATTTGGATGACAATCTAGTAAGAATAGAAGAAAAACCCCACGTAGCAAAAATTGTGCCTAATTCAGAAAAAATAATTCCTGTATTTGTAGGAAATGTTACATCACAACATCGTGAAATAAACTTCCAACTCCTGAGCAGCAATGGCTGTAAGTTGCCATTGAACACCTATTTTTTATCACTGTGTATTTCAGACTATTTTTCTTTGCTTTTAACACTTAATTATCTTATTGGGTCCAGGCCCTCTTGAACAGTCATGTTCTTTATACAGTCTTTTCAGCCAAGCAAATCATTATTAAAGGCAGGATCCATTTTCCCACTAAGACCCTTTTTCACTGTTAAAACCAAGGCTTGCAATAAAGAATGGATGCAAGACTAAACAAGAAATAATTTCTAGTCACTTACTCTGAATGAAAGCAAACATCATTTCACAACACCAAGCAAACAACAAACAAGAAAGTGTAGCCACTTGGGGATTATTAGAATGAGTAAACACTACTTGTTTGAGCATTACAAGACTGTATCTACACAGTACGTTCAGTATTAGTCTAAATTTAACTGGGCAGACCGAGGGGAAAAAAATGTGTGTATATATATGTATAATATATGCACAATGAATATACACACACCTTTTTTTTCCCCTGAGAGTTTCTGCTTTCCTGACCTACCAGTGTGCTATGATCAATCTAACAAGAGAGAGTGCAGGGCTGAAACAGTATTTTCAATCACAGTCACAGCATTATTTCCCTACTTGCAGTTACCAGCATCTCCAAAATGTGTAAAAGCCTGTAAAACAAAGCCATGCACTAGCAGGTGCAAACTGCTTCCAGCTTAGTACAGCTCTTGGAGCAGTGCTACTGGATTTGCTGATAGGATGTTGGTAATTGGTTGATCCTGCAGGAACCTCTCTTAAGTTGTTCTCTGTTGGAAATCATTTACATCCAGCACCAGGATGGGGAAATACTGCTAATTGGCTACATCTATTCAGAGAATCCAAGCTGGAGTTGGCAGCCAAAGTAACTGGCAACAAGAATATTGTCAGCTTCAACACTTCCTAAGCTTTCCATCCAGGAAATGTTAGAGAGGAACGTATACGAGTATCACTTCAGGCTTATCAGAACACATTTTACTTCTGTAGCCTGTAAAAAAGATGTCACACCAATTTTTCACAATTCATTTGGCATAACCAGAGTTCCTTGTGATTTCTTCCAGTGGTTAATCCATCACTCAGATCCTTTTTTCTGCAAATAAGCTCAAGGACAAGCTATTACGATCCCTTGGCTGAGTTTTTCGCCTTGCAGTGACAAAAGCTCCCTTGCCTGACTGGTGCACGGGAAACCTGTGCTTGTACTTCTGCACAGACTTCTGTGTCTACGGAGGTGGCTGTGGCATCTACAGCCTAAGCCAGACAGACCTAAGTCCAGAAGCAACATCACTACAGATTTCAGGGCTTCTCAGCAGAGCTAGCCTGGGCACCCTGCCTTGGTAACACAGCAGCATAATTTCTGGAATTTTTTCTTTTGAGCAAGTGCACATCTCTACGAACCTGCTCACATAACTCTTGCAGTAGGTATAGTGATGGATACAAAATGAGAAGGATTAGATCAGGAGAGAAGTGCTTTCTTGAGATACAGGCTCTTAGACAGAACTGCTGTGGCAGAATATGAGGGAGGAATAATTTTTAAACTATCTTTGCCTCCCAGGAGGCTCGTTTTATGTGCCAGAGTATGGCTGTGGTACAAAGGTGTGACTGCCACAGCTGAAGGGCTGCATTTAATATAGTTACTTCAGACACCAAAACCTCTGAACTCTGACTCCAGTGTGGACCAGTGTGGCTATGAGAGGGTTTTACAGCCATGCAGGACCCTGTAACTGCTGCTTCTCTGGGAGCCCTGAGCTATTGCAGGCCTGCCAAGCTGGGCTAAGAAACATGGTATAAACAAAGTTTAAGGCCAAAGCAGAACTGTGAGCATTGCCTTAAATTATAGCCAAGCACAAGAGCTGTCTGACCTCAGCCATGCTCATCCCCAGCTCCCAACCCGCTCTACAGGCAAATTCTGTGCCTGGACAACTGCAGCCACTTGCCACCACAAAAAGTCATGCAACAGCTTGATTTGCAGCAGGAACCTCACCACAGAACCAGCATTTAAGATGTCAGGATTAATGTGATTTTGGCGGGAGTCTACTGAAATAATGAATTTAAACACAACCATTGAGTCAGTAAAACTACATGTCAGGAGGTGTGATAATTGTCAGATGGAGGAGGAAAAAAAGGAAAGAGCACAGATAGAAATTACAGCTTGAGCGTTCTGCTAGAATTATAAAAATGTGGGATGGAACTGAGAAATGAGCTCTAAAGGTGACCTAGGCAAAGCGAAATGTATGAAGAACATAAATCTGTATTACTTGAAGACTTGGCAGCTAATTTTAAAGATGAGATAAATTGCTTCTGAGCAATGATTTTTTTTAGAAAACAAAATCTTATGTGAAGTGATATTGTGGCTATGGTTAATAACTCACAAGATTACTACACATTTACCTGGAAGGTGCTTCAAATATTATACTTCAGCCCTTTACTCTAGAATTGTTTAAACAGATACATACGGTCAGATATAAACAGGTCATGGTCATCTGTGCAGATCATAAATGTAATGCTACAGCACATAATGGTTTAGAAAGGGTCCTTCAGCTGGCAATGCACACACAAATACACAGGCTTCAGTGTTTGAAAGAAAACTATTTGAAAGACCTTTTATGCAGTCACACAGGTTTAGACAGGGATAAACTTTTACAAGTATACATGCATGTATCAGATTCACAGACTGCAGAATAGCCTGTTTGGATCAGAACATGCCTCTCAAAAAAAACCACAACAACAGCATTAGTAATGGCATTGGCAACTCCTTTTATTCTGTGCAAGCCTTCAGAGTTCCCATACATCCACAGAAACAGTCTCAAACCTCTGAACATCAGAGTGAAACAGAAAGCTATACATGGAGCAGCCCTTCTACATGTGTGAAATTGCAGAAAGATAAAAAGTTAGAGGAAGAGAATTGTCAAGGTGAAAAGCAAGCATAGAAAATAAAAAGGTAAGCCACTTTATTTCTGGTGTTTGCTGTATTCATGAATTTTAAGCCAGTTAAAAAAAAATGAAATGTATGATCGCCCAGTCCAAGAGTTGCCTCTCTTGTTTTCTCTTACATAAATCACTTCCATTCATTTAGTCACACACATGGCCTGTTAGGACAAATATAGTTGCTGCAAGCTGAAAATCCAGTTCCTATGCCTCTATCAATTAACCTGTGAAAGAAAAGAACAAATTAGATGCCTAGCCTGTTTTTATTGCCTTTTTTTCCCTCTCTTCAAAAAACATGGCAAACATCTTGCTCCATTCTGCTTGCTCACTGATCCTGTGATTCCTGCCTTTGTTGCTGTACATGGCACACTGAGCTAACCCTGGATGCAGGAAACAGTCAAAACAACACCATGGAAAGTGTAAACTTTGAGTAACTTCTGGCTTCTTTATGAAAGGACACTAAAGGTAAATACTATTTTTAAAAAAGTTAATAGGCTCCAACCCTACTCAGGAAGAAAGCTGAATTCAAGTACCCATGCTCCCAGAGGGCACAGAGTTTCAGATCCCACTCTACACCTCACATTTAGGCAGCTTACAACTCAGCACAGAGCTTTTGGTTAACCGTGCACTTGCACCCAATTAAGCATTAATGTTCTGCTCCTGGAAACGCCACCAAAACCAGGACACTCTCCAGAAATTTAGGCCAGTCACAAATATTGGCGACTTACTTGGAAAGGAGAGACTGAAGAGTCCTAGCAACAGGTGTTAGTATAGCACAAAACTATAGGCCTGACAATAAGAAAGAGACAGCATCAGTCTTACTACCCGTTTGATACCTAATCTTTTTTGATTGTTAAGATTGTGAAAGTTGAGAAATATTTCTGCTGTTTATGCTTGTATCTTTTATACAATTTCTGCCCTGGCAGGTGTTATGCTGCTGTCTGAGATCATCTGTTCCTGCACACTCCTGCTACAAGGACAATCAAGTTCCCTCAGATTAGCTCCAGCTCGTATTCTCAGCTGAAACACAACTTCCAGTGAGCAACTGCTTTACCACCTACTGGCCAGAAGGCAGAGAGAGTTCAAACCCCTCTTCCACTTTACTCCTAAATTTGTATCAGACATGCCAGCAAGAAGACTTGTTCAATCAACAGAAAATCGCAGTAAACTGAGCTCCCCTTTACCTACAGGTTAAATGGCAGCACATTTTAATTCTCTTAAAGATTATTCAAAACCAAAATCTGACACAGTACTGCCCGGTTATTACTAGATGGGGGGGGGAATAAAAATAAAGTGAGGGAAGTCAATTATTCTTTCCCTTTAAACATTCCTTACTGCTGAGGGTATTTCCATCCAGCTTGTTAAACATCTAAAATTCTCTGAACCTTTTAGACTTGAAAATGTTTATTGCTTATTAATTTCCACTTAATCAGTTCAGAACTTTCAAGCACATGTGATCTTCTGAAGCCTCAAAATAAACAGTAGAGATTAAAATACTAAGATTTTGGGAGGGACTGCTGGAATAATCAGTTACAGTAAAGCTGGGGAGAGATTAAATGTTCTCAGGATGTCCCAACCACAATACTTTAGAATTCCAGGGAAGAAAAATTCTTAAGGACAACTGACACCCAATCTTGTAGACAGAGCTAACAAATGTATTAGGTGTTTGTAAGCACTTCTCCTACATTACCAAAAAGATGCATTCTGATTGGAGACTCCAGAATAGATGGACAAGTTTCTATCCTGAATTAAGGAAGATGGGAAAACAGACTTTTGATCAGGTTCTGAATGGATTTATGTTTGCTAAATTTGCCTCTCTGAAACAACACACAGACCTGGTTTATTCCAAAATATACAACCATTTACACATACACAGAACAGGCATAAACCCACTTTCTAAAACAGGGCATCTTTAGATGCATCCTGGTGTAATTTAAAGGCCAAATGGCATGGGATGAACAAGTATTAAGTATCCTTTTTAATGCCTAGATATTTAATGGCTTCAGAAAGAGACTTACCAGTATTCACTAAACAGTTCACAAATACAGCAGAAGTTTCCTATTTTAACAAACCACTAATAATGACAAGAAGCAACTACATAAACTGAACCCAAATAGCCAAAAGGTGAAATACAAATTCATGTAGAATTGCAATTTATCTGCTGTGCAATTACTGTCTTCAGTTTTTACACCAACTACACATTTTATAATCAATTAAAAGCAACGGAAATTCTAATTAACTGTATTTTGACTTCAACATATTTTTGACCTTCTACACAGATTAACTACTGTCAAAAACATATTTTCAAACTAATTAAAACCCTATCTGTAAGAATAAATCCATAATTTCAGTTGATTTGGGGGTTGGTCCTTTTTGACAAATATTTTAAATGCCTATTATTTTTGTTGCAGTTCATACCTTCCAACCATAACTGCACAAAATATGAATCATTATTTCATACAACCACAGCTGCTCTTGTATGTCATGATGAGCCAAATCATCCTCTATAATAACACCTGCTAACTTTAAACAGCCTGGGAGAAAAAAGAGGGTATCACAACGTACATTACCCAATGCTACTGTGCAGATACTTAGTTCTTCCCACCCTTCAATTAAATGAAATAACCTGTTTCTTAGTAAAGACACTTTATTTAGTCTAAAGACACAAATACCTTTGATATGCAGATATATCTTAAAAAATCCAGACAGGAAGGTAGTTTTTATAAAAGAGAAAATTATAATAATGCTGATGAATTTACTAATCATTATTGAAGAATGACAGTTGTAAAAGGTACAACACAAGGACTGCTGATCTAGACAAATTAAAACAAGAGGATGTGGAGAATGGGGAGAGAGGAGAAAGGCAGGAAAAACTGAGATCCAGTGGGGGTGGGGGGGAGGGTTTGTGAAATGAAGAAAAAGTAGGTAGAAGCAAAACAAGAGAAAAATAACAAATATTGCCATTAGGATGCATTATTAGAGGAGGGAAGCTGAGAAGCACAAGCATTTGGTAAGAGGTCTGCAATGTCCATGTTCTGGGGCATCTGCAGTAGCATCCCAGCCCAAGTTTTCAGGTTTGTTTGGTTTTAGTAAACATTGATTAAAAACACTAGCAACATGCTTGTATTATTTAAGAACTTCTTTCAACTCCTTCTTGCCATGTTCCCTACACTCCAAATAGAGGATAAATTAAATCTTCTGAAGAATGTTTCCATTCTGAAGCATGCTGTCATCTGTTTCCCAGTGGGAATTAGACTTCATTAGCAGACCTGGAGGGCATGCTGCAAGGCACTTCCATTTTCACAGCCTGCTACACTGACTGGGGATTTGATCAAGGTAAGATCAACACATGGGAAAACAGGTTAATGTTGCTGAAAAGTTGAGTTCTGTCTTTCCCTGTAATTTGTTTCAGTGACAATGAAGATCTGGAAAATGGTTTTGTGTAAGTGAACCACAGATACTCATCCTGCTGAAACATCTCTGTAGGCCCAAAAGGGATATTTTATGCAAGTTCCAAAAAATTATTGTAATCTACAAGAAATGGATCAGGCTTTACATGAAAGTATAGAAGTACGAACAGACGAGAAAATGAAAATTTACACTCCAAATTATCCAAATGTTTTACTTTTTACCAATGTGACCAACTCTCCAAGACCAAGATGGTAACAGCTCAGCTCTGTGAGTCAAGTCTTTAGTGTGACCTATCAGGATAACATGAGCTACTGAATAGCTATTCATCAGCTATTAGCAAGAAAACTATTTTTAGTGAACTATTCATGTTCAGCAAACTTTTAAAACCCAAAAGAAAACAATCTGGATTGCTCAAAACAGCAGGTGTTACCATGTTATAACATTCCAAAGGGGATTTAAAAGTAGAAGAGTCATTGGTATCATATGCTGTGCATTGATCACTTGCATCCACTTCACTTTCCTAAAACGAGTGAAACTACAAGAGTTTCTGAGAACATCAAATTTATCCCACCAGCATGAAACGAGGCAGGCATTTGATGATGAAGCACTAGCATGAGCATGTACATGTGTTCAGGTTTGGGTTCAGAAATGGAAGGCAACAGTCTTTACCTACAGAGAGGTTTTTAAACACATTGGCCCCATTTGCTAGTTTTAAAAAGGTTTCATTAATACAGAACCACTTCACCCCATGCTTAAGAGTCAATTACATGTTTACACCTTCACAAAGATAGTGAGAGACTCCGAGAAGTTTCGGTTCTCTTTTATTTACACTCCTTTATAAATCTGGATAACTAAGTGTTCATTTCTCAGAGCAACTCTCATTTATTTGTATTATGTAGAAAACTACATCCAGCAAACCAACCAAAATTTTCCCAAAGAAACAGATTTAGTTATGCATAACAGCAAAAAGATTTGACTTGAATTTTAAAAGCATTTTTCCCCACTTGACCTAGGCTTACAATTCATTGGGAACTCCTACTCACATTCTAAATCTAATGCTTGCTGTGAACCTGCAACTCATTCTTTTCTAGTAAGATCATCTTCTGTTTCAACTGAGTAGTTACAGAATTAGCTGAATTATGTGCCTTATATCCAAAAACTATTAACCTGAGCAGTCTCTCCTCAACTGCTGCCCAACTGCAACAGTGCCTACATTTCTCAAAATGTATCTTAAATTCTCCGGGTGTGCAAAACTCCATTCCTTCAAATGTCCAGAGTTGTCAAAGACTGGGCAGTACTATACAGCCTAACATCTATTTTCATGTTGCTCTTAAATGATTTAGACCTTGTGATGCAAGTTTCTGACAACTCGATTTAAAGATAACATACACAATATTAAAAACAGATTTGATAAAGACCACCAAGTGACAGCTTTTTGCAAACCATTTGTTTTATAAAACATTCTACTCACTTTTCATTTAATTTGTGCCTGCTCAAGAGATTTAATCAGCTGAAGAGATTCAATGAAGCAAAATGAAAGTTTAAGATTCATGTTTAAACTTCAATTTATAGAGAAAAATTAAGTCTGTTTGCAACAGTTTCTGTCATTTAGAGAAAAGACTTTTTCTGATCTAGGCTGGTTGAACAAAGAAATACTATCCCAGTGAAAAGTTTAAATCACAGTAAACAAAGATTCAGGAAAAAATACAATCGCATTTGGAAAGTGGTGCTTCTGTTCTGAAAATTAAGAACACCACCAAGATACATTATTCATTGTGTCCAATAAAGACACCTTGATATTTAGGAACAGCACAACCTGACAGTCCCACAAGATACCCTGGATTCTGGAAGTCAAAGTATCTTTGATCTAGTTTGTGCTTCAGCTCTACCAATGAGCTGGACACAGTCTACCCTCAGGGCTATATTGTGCTTCTTAGGTCCTCCTGGGTTTTATGTTGTTTATTAAAACTGTGTGTCTTATTAAGCCACCAAATAGTAAGCAATTAGCCAGAGACAAAATGAAGGGAAAAAAAAAGAGGAGAAACAGACTATTTAATATATATGTCAAAGCTTTTGGTGGAAATATTATGGCTCCTGGGACACTGCTTTTAAAATTTAATTATCATTCATAAGTCTAGATTCACATTTTACTTTCTAGAATTGAGATCATTCAAAGGTCACTTCTGAAATAATCATGGAGCATATATCTCATTACAGTCTGTGACATGAGTTATGTTTTCCCAATAAACCTGGGGAAAGGAAACATACCCCAAAGAACAGCAAGGTAACAAAGTCTGACAATCTGACAATAAGAGAAAATTTATCATAACAAAAAATCTAATAATGGCTCCTAGCACTTTTTAATCACAGCTACTGCACTGTTGCATCCTGAGAAACGTGGCTTGTTTTAATTATTTATTGAGAGTTGATGGTTTATTTGGAAGAAAATGCAATTATATCCTGACACTTTAATCACTATCAGTTTGTTTTGTTCCCCTGCTACTGCTAAGAGGAAGGTTACCTTCCTATGGAAATTCTGACATTTCTATAATTAGTTTTGCAATTCTTCCAAGAGACTGAAAGTAGTCATATTATTAAATTTGTGCAAAAATTGGAGTTAAGATATTATTAAGATTGATGGCTAATGACACCAATAAACTAAACTTGAAAGAAATTAAATTTCTCTTTTCCTGTTAGATACATGCTATATATAGCCTTTGGGAAGCAAAATCTCCACTGACGTCAAAGATAGAAATCAAGCACAGCCCCTTAACATACCCAAATAGCTCCAATATAAAGAAAAAAAACAAGTTTAGGGAAAAAAAAAAAAATACTTGCAAATAAAAGGCTCATAGAAAAAGAACTCTTCTCCAATTAAGTCAATGGGAATTTTGCTAAATTTAGCCTTCAGGTTAGAGGTCTGTTCTTGCCAATTCGTCTAAACCAGGAAAAACAAAGTACATTGTTGAAAATGCTGTGGAAAGCTTTGGCTCGTTGCAGCCTTCAGAGTATTTCAGAATGTTCAGTAAAATATTCATATATCTGTAAGCAGCTGAATTAAATGTTTAGCATCAAAATCCAGTTAACTCATTCTGCAGAGATTCTAACACTGTTTGTACAGAACCATGTGATAAATGTGCCAACCATCCTTCAAGAAGCACTACCCACGTAGCTGTGAACAGGGAGAGGAAAGGAAAACACCATAAGCAATGAGGCCAGATCACAGCAGCATTGTTTAGACTGACTTCAGCATCCTCAAAATTCCACTTTCATCCTTCTATTTTACTGTCCAGGGACTTTAATGGACACGAAGTTATTCTGCAAATGAGAGGCAGTCCTGCTTAAAAGGTCACTTCTAAGTCACCTGAACATGCCTTGGTCATCACCGAGCCCAGGTTTCATACCACAATTTTCAGGCAGACTGATGGCACTTAGCACTGGCTAAGTGCTTATTGAGTGGTAACATCTCCTGGCCAGCATGGAGCTAGCTCAGGCCACTCCAACCCTGCAGAGGGTCCCTTCCATGATCTCTGGAGGGCACAAAATTCTTGCAGGGGCAAGCAAAGCTGGTAACAGGTGCCAGGCACTTAGACACCACAGCCAAGAACAGGGACATGATTTGTTTTTCCCCTCGAGTCTCACCACACCATTGTATAGGTGTTTTAATGTTTACTTAAACTAATTGCTTATCTCTACCAGACCCATGCTATGTAGCCTTAAAGGCTTACCAGTGTCAATCAAAAAGGTAAAAAGTAATCTGGGGTTGCAGGAAATTGGATGGTCCAGATGCTCAAACAAAGCCTAGCTTCCTAAAAGCAGACAGTGTTTGAACAGTCAATAGTTATGTCAAATACAGCAAAATGGAGAGGGATTTTAAGTTCTTTATGTTGGATTTGAAGATAAGAAAACATACATTGGTCAATCTGTCAACAACACAGCCCCTCTCACCAACCCAAACAGTATGAACCATTCACAGAGAAATGACTGAAAACACACTTATCTAATATAAAAGTGGCAATAGGTAATTTGAAGAGAAAGATACACTTGTTCAAATTATCCCCCACAGCTCATAACTACCTCACTTTGCGCCCTCAGAGTTTATCAATGTTGTAGAAGACATTTATTGACTTTTATTTTCCCTTCTGTTGCCAAAGCACACCAAGGTTAATGCAGTTACTCAGCACCTCTGATGCAGCCAGGAGCACATTTGACTTTAAAACATCCACAGTTTACCAAAGTGAGTATCAAACTGCTTAAGGAAATAGTGACAGGAGTTCTTTGCAAAGTGTCACAGTTAGTAAATGACAATGACAACTCTGCTCTTTACTTCCTGTCAGGGCAAAAACTAACAAGGAGTTGGGCATCCACAGAATCCAAATCAGTTCTGTCCTGGAATTAGACAACACCCCACAAAAAGTTAATAATGAGTTGAAGTGGCATCTCGCTAAATTGATAAATACTGGTCTATGGACCCTATTATTGGGGCGAGGAAAAAAAACCCACAAAACTACCCTCCTCACATTGCCGTGTACATTCCTCAAACTACTCTTCTGCTTTCTCAGGGTCATATTTGAGAACTGAACCACAGGAACCTCTGCATTGCACCTCTATGCTGCACAAGTTTTCTGGGAATAAAAAAAAATACAAAAAAAACAAAACTAAGTAGCAGAAAAAAGGAAAACAATTCCTTTAAACAAACCTCAACTTTTTCCATATTAAGTGTACCGTATGCCTAATTTAAGAAGGTAATCGCCCCTTTACAGTCGAGAGAGTGCAAGCTTTCCCCCAAGGAGATCTAACACACTGGAATATGCTTATTTGTCTGCCATCCTCAACCCGATCCCTTGCAGCCTGTTCAGGTCAATTACAGGATTCAACTCCCTAGTTTCCCAGTCTTCATGCAAATAAAATGCATGAGGTTTTCTTAACACATGCATTACAAACCTCGTAAACATGCACAACTGATAAACTTCATCAATTACCAAGTTCTTCTTAAAAAGCTAAGTTAGCCTAGGGGAAGATGGCTTTCCAAAGAAGTTCAATGGTTCTTCCTTATGAAAAAAAGAAAAACCTTTAGCACAAATCACAGCTATGCCTTGCACTTGAAAACATGATTTGAAATGTACTGCAGGTCTTTATGGAAATCCCAGGGTAAGAGGAGCAAGAAATCAAGTTGTGATTTTTTTTTTTGTCCTACTTATCTAGTCACATAAATCTTATGCCAGACTTACCTAAATCCATTATAAGACTTGCTTTATCTTTTAGTTTTGTTTTTTTTTCATTCTAGCTTTTCACTTTTAAAGATGACTTTATTATCTACTTTATTAATACTCTTATTAGACAAGATGATTGTATTCCCAAACACTGGCAATTTCTTAAAATTTACTTCAAAGTATTTTGAGGCCACCAGTTCCTGACATATGGTGAGCTTAGAAGACAGACATACAGTGTAGTAAAACAAAATATCCTGACGTTGCAAAGACAGACATTTTCTCAACTAAACATTGTTATGATGCTATGCCTAGTGTAAACCATTCCATCTAATTCCAGGAAACACTGATATGTATCCATTTGCCCAATTTAGATAAAAGATTGTCATACAAGCTTATTTCCTTTGTTTGCTAATGCACTAAACCATGAAAAATATTTAAGCTTATTCCCAGCTGAAGAGTATGAAATATCTAGGTCATTCACCTGCATTCTACTCCTTAATTACACAGCTCTTGGTACTCCCACTGAAAGAACACATTCCATTATAAACCAAGAACTAAAACAGCATACACAGATGAACCCCAATGAAAAGGTTTCTCCACCTGAGGTGAGCTCTAATTTAAAACTCATAGATCAGAAGAACTGGGGTAGACACAGGGATGCATGCTAAAATAAAGCCAAATCTATATTCTACAATATTACTCTCTCTTTACAGATTATGAGATGTATTTTTTTTGGTCTAAGTGCTCTGACACTAGAGTGTGCCATTAAGTTATGAATCCCACACTTTTTAAGTATTCAGTACCTTCTAATACCTAATTAACATAGTTTAACATAATTACAACATGAAACCATCAAGTGGCTAGCTGAATGAGAAGTGCAATGGTGGTAACTAAACAAAGTATTTGCAAAAAATGAACCAACAAGATGGTGTTTATTTGAATGACTTTTAGTATTTTAGTGCTGTACTACACCACCAATAAGCTTCTATGAACAACTGATCTGTTCCAGAGACACAAAAAGGCTCAGCTAAGAAAACTTCACACTCAAAGTCTTTTTCAGTTTTTTTAATCAGACAGCACTCACACCTGTTAAGTTATACTATCAAACCATAAGCAAAAGAACAATCAAGGTACTTCTCACTACCAGAAATGGAACACAGAATCTTAAATCCAGGCATTAATCTCCTAAAATTTAAAGTTCGCTCCTGAACTCTTTCATCCATAGAGTTCTTGTAACATTCTATTCTTGTAACATTTTTGGTGCCATTCAAAGTCAAAGAAGGGTAAGACCTGTTTTCTAGATATAGTTCCAAGTTAGCTTAAGCTGGCTGCAATCTCAAGAGATCAGTGCTTCTTTTTCCTTTCCCTTTTTAATCAGTATGATGATAATTTTAGTCCCCCACGTTTAACAGATTATTTCAATGCCATTGTCAGCCACTTTTTTGTATTTTAGCTATTCTTGTCATATTAAATGAACCTTTTACCTTCCTTGAATTCAACAGATCCCAAACATCTAAAGAGCTCATGTGTTTTCACCCTGAATTGGTCTTCATATCAATGCATCTGTATTTTGCTGTAAGAAACATCTGGGACAACTTGACACAGTCTTTCAGAAATATGGTAGTCCATATGGCAGAACAAATGCCAGGAAAGAAGAATAAATTCTCTAATTATTACCATTTAGTTTCACTTGGAGCTAAATGAGAAAATAACGAAAGGTGTTTCTACAGCCAGCAGCCTGATGTGCTGACCTTGTCTGCCCCCAAGTCAGAAAACAGAAGAGTAGCCCTCTTCTTGGCCTCATCACCTCATATTGATAAAGTGCTACGAAGATATTATTCTCTTAAAAGGCTGCACAACCAAGCTCTGTAATTACTATTACAAGCCATATTGTGTAAAAGTAGTTGAAAAATATAAACTACATGAAACACTGAATAAAGCACAACTGCAATTAGGCCTCTATTGCACAAGGACTTGCAGGTCGGGAATGCAGCTCACGTATTTTGCAGTGAACACACATTATTCAAAGCTCTGAAAAATCTAGTACGCTGGGACAGATTTTCCCAATTGCAAATAAGCATCCTCTCAACTAGTCACATCTCCTCCTAGGTTGAGGCATTCTTTACTCATAACAGGCAGTTCTGCTCCAAGAATACCTTTCACCTTGCTAAAATCCTACCCACAGTACACGAGTATCATGTTTTGAGATACCAAAGCAAAACTAGATAGTAGTAATCCCCCATCACCATTTACGTAGCTCAGTAAAATCATAGCTTATACTGAAACAACACAACACCCCAAATTTCTACTTTTTTCCTTTAGTAATAATTCTGAGGCATTACATTTAAGCTGCACATGCATCAAAAAAGTTTTGTTCACAATTTTAAGTTACAGGTGCATAATATATCACGGTAATTCCATACATAGAGACTAGAGAAAAATATTTTGCTGAGAGTGGTAATCCTGAGAAGGATAAGAAGTTCCTAGACACTAGATTTCTCCACTGTGAGAATTGCTATGTGAATGTTATAGCTATAACAGATTTAGCTAAATTCTCTAAGGAGACATGGTGAGAACATATCAGGCAGCCCTGAACAAGAAGCTATATTAGACAAACCACTGTAGGAATTCCTGTGCTCAGAAACATCCTTGAAGCATAATACTGCCATTAGTGCCTTTATGAAAGGGGATTAAGAAGTAGCTGCTGATATACCTTGCTTAAAGATGACTGTCCCTTCTGAGCCAGTTTCCTTATGGTGCTCAGAGCACTGTGGGGCAGGGCATTGGTGCACAGAAAAACATGGAATTGCATCAAAAGATCGAACGTCTCCTGTCCAGAAAACCATTTATTAGGTTTGCGTGGCAAGGTTGTGGTAGTGAGGGGACTACATGGGTGGCATCTGTGAGAAGCTGCTAAAAGCTTCCTCCATGTCCGACAGAGCCAACACCAGCTGGCTCTAAGACAGACCAGCTGCTGGCCAAGGCCAAGCCTGTCAGCAACAATGGCAGCACCTCTGGGATAACACAGTTAAGAAGGTGGAAAATACTGCTACGGAACAGCAGCCAGAAAGAGAAGTGAGAACATGTAAGGGAACCAATTCTGCAGACACCAAAGTCAGCGAAGAAGAAGCAGATGCTCCAGCTGCTGAAGAAGGCTGTGACCCCTTGGGAAGCCTGTGCTGAAGCACACTACTGTCAGGATCTGTGGAGAAAAGGAGCCCATGCTGGAGCAGGCTTACTGGCAGGACTTGTGATACTGACTGCACCCCATGGAAGGGACCCACGCTGGCACAGGTTGTGAAGAACTGCAGCCCACAGGGAAAACAGACATTGAAGTTTCTGGAGGACTGTTTCCCATAGAAGGGACCCTGTGCTGGAGCAGGAAAAGAGCATGGGGAAGAAACAGCAGCAGAGAACATGTGATGAACTGACCACAAACCCTGTTTCCCATCCCCCTGTGCCACTCCAGGGGGGAGGAGGTAGCAAAATCAGGATTGCAGCAAAGCCCAGGAAGAAAGGAAGGGTGGGGAGATGTTGTTTTTAAAATTTGGTTTTATTTCTCTTTATCCTACTCTCATTTGACTGGTAATAAATTAAATTTATTTTCCCAAGTCTGTTTTGCCTGTGCCAGTAATTACTGAGTGATGTCTTCCCAGCCTTGTCTCAAACCACGAGCCTTTTGTCATATTTTCTCTCCCCTGCCCAGCTGAGGAGGGGAGTGATAGAACAGCTTTGGTGGGCACCCAGCATCCACATTATAGCAAATATGTAGGAATCACCTGAGCTCCAGATAGTTAGTTCCCTGTAGGTTATAAAGAGGAAGGGTGAAGGCAGGTTCCCCTAACACAACCATGCCAATCAAACTCCAATGTCAATTTAAACAGCAAGAATTTAGGGCCTCTTTAACTATCAAGACCTGACTGGACAATGACATTTCACCTCCAATTCCTCTCAAGTTTCACTCTTACTTGCTGTAAATATTTTCCTACATCAAGTACTGGTAAAATAATGTAATGCTACTCAGCTACTACACTTTTCAGAGTATACTTCTAAGACTTACTAGAATAATATCTGTGCCATTGGCATGGCTGTGTCCCTTGCTAGAGGCAACTGCATACATCATCTTTCAATGGAAGCACAGGTTTTAATGTTGATGATATTTTATGCAAGACATTTCATACAGAATGCAATCAGTAAATTTCATTCCTTACAAGGCTTTACAAACAATATACCTCTCAGAAGAAATCATGCTCTAGGTTGTGTCACATTTTTATCTGACATTATGCTAACATCTGTTTAATACCCCTAAAAAAAAACAACCCCTAAATATCCTCAAGCACAAGTTAAAAATTACAATACTAAGGAAGAAAATTTTTGGTACTTGAACTGTACAGATGACAAAGTAGCTGATTTGTCAGCAGATCCCCACAGTGACATTTTGAACAAGATGAAAGCACAAATCTTGATTGGATTACTTCTATTACTGACCTTTCAACCCTCCCAGACTTCATTGTGGATTGATTAAAGGGGTTTTATTTCCAGGCTTCAGCTACAGACTTAACACAGTGTAGCATTAATCGAAATTTTCGAGTGCAACCTCCAGCTAACCAGTCATAGAATCACTCAATGATTTGGGTCAGAAGCAATCTGAAAGATGATCTAGTTCCAACCCCTCTGCCATGGGCACAGACACTTCCCACTAGACCAGGTTGCTCCAAGCCCCATACAACCTGGCCTTGAACATCTCCAGGGAGAGAGCATCCACAACTTCCCTGGGCAACCTGTGCCAGTGCCTCACCATTCCAGTGTTTCACCAGTCGTACTGAGTTTTTTGTCACTCTCACCCTCCTGCTGAGGCCAGGCAAGCCCACCCATTCAGGACTATCCATAGGGCATAGGAAATCACAGCACCAGACCATTAATGATATGGACCTCTAAGGAAAAAGGCTCCACTTGCTGACTCAGTACCAGTGCTTTGCTTCAGGAAGGCAGCAGCTGATCTGGAGAACATTTCCATCACATCAGGAACTACAGATCTGCTCCCAACTGCACTTTGCTTTCCCCTTTTCAAATCCCTCCCTCTATGTCTCACATCTCTCACAGGTTTATCAAGCTGTGACTAACCAAGCTCAACCCTCCTATTAACCCCATTAGAGACCTACAAAAAGACAGGCCCAGGTTCACCTGCCCAAAACAGGACGATAACTGCAGGTGAATTCAGAACCACAAACTATTAAGAGACCCTGCAACACAGTGGGCTGCTCTGGGCTGCCATCCATGAGTAGCACAGAGTCCAGAGAATCATTCAGTAGGCAGTGGGGGACAGCTGAACACCAGCTCTGTTTCCTCACAGTTTTAGCACAGGTCATCCTCAGGCAACCAGCCTGAAAGCCATGGTAGGCACCTAATCAAGTTATAAATTGCTTCCCTGATGTCAGCTCAGAGGGAAAAGGAACCTGCATGTCATCACCCCAGACAGGCAGCTGGAGTTGTATTTCTGCACCATGGCAACTTGAAAGTAACACACAAAGAGAACAGCATGCATCCAGAAATTTTGCCCTGTAGGATTTCTCAGAGTACTTTGACTAGACTAGGAGAAAATCCCACCCATAAAATTATGTTTACTGCATCAAATGAAGTATCCTCCAGATACTGAAAAGGGTATTGGGAAGAACTTTGCTGAAGAAATAAAGGAAAACCAATTGTAGTGAAAGTGGTGTTACAAGCTAACATTTACACATGAATTATTAACACATTAGAGACACATTGAGCTCCAGAAATGTCTGAATCCCAGATGAAGAACACTTGAAACTACCGTAATACAGTGCAATGCACTGTAACAATGAAAAAGTAATACATTGCTATTTTACTTAAGAAAGGGAATAGGATAAGATAGCATAGTCATCATAGTCAAAGACAGTATAAAGTCATCATAGAAATCAAATTTATACTGAAGTGGTATATTGTGTTCACTTCAAGATTCTTCATTTCAAAAAGGAGAGATGATAGCTGATTAATTCAGAGACAGGTGCTAGATGTGATTAGAAGTGCTCAGTCTCTGTGTTAAAGCGCTAGGGCAAGGAAGAGATTCTCAAATATATAAAACAACGTGACAGAAAATATAGTTCATTGATTTCTATTCATCTTTTCCTGCAAAAGATGACCACACAGACAAGGAAAGAAAGGAAAATTAAAAGCTGCTATTTATTATCCCTTCTTCCCTACATAGGGCAATTAGTCTGTGAAATTTGTTGCCACAAGGTTAGGACCTAGATGACAACAGCAGAATAAATAAGTGGTCAGAGTAA
The DNA here is from genome assembly GCA_020745705.1 of Hemiprocne comata. Classification (NCBI taxonomy): domain Eukaryota; kingdom Metazoa; phylum Chordata; class Aves; order Apodiformes; family Apodidae; genus Hemiprocne; species Hemiprocne comata. The sequence continues at coordinate 67,556,606 of CM036589.1, read as the reverse complement.
ATTTTTGTAATCAGTCAGGAGTAATGACAAACAGAAACCAAGCAGTGATTAGTGAGGTCAGCCTTGTCAGTTCATGAGTTTAGGGAAGAAAGCTTCTCCTGTCTTTTCAGGAATGTTTTTGAACCTTCTTTTCTTCTAACATTTTTGTTGTTCTCTCTCGTCTCCTTTTTAAGCCAGTATTTGGAGAGGACATAATCAAACACTCAAGCTTCAGTTAAGAAGCCCAAACATGATAAAGGATGTTCTTAAGTTTACTGTCTTCCCAAACATTTTTTTAACACAAATATATACACACATACACTGGATTTAGTAATGATAGACTTACCATCCATTTACACCAGTATTAAGTTTATGGAAGGAAAACAAGATGCCTTCTTATGGACAGCATTTCATTTGTCACACAATTATAATGTTACAGTGGGAACTGAGTGTAAAGGAGATGATTTTATTTTGTGAGGAGGTATACTTAGCATAAACACACTCCTTTTGCAGACCCCTTTTCCCCCAGGGATAATTTCTTTAAGCATCTTTTGAAAGCAGAGATCCACCCCTCCATAGAAGCCATGCTGTAACAAAACCTAAAAACAAAGAAATGAAGCCCAGTTTTTAAAATAAGGCAAACTAGATTGCACTGTTACTAAAGAGTGCCTTCACACTTAATTCAGCTGTTTATTCTTGAACATATTTCTTTCTCTTCAGAAAAGCATGCTCCAATTCAGCATATCACTATGATGTATTATCAAATTACCCATCTTTTTTGAGTTCAACCTTTTCTCAATTGAAAGCAATTATCTACATTTCCTTTCGTTTTCATTTTCTTTTTTTCTTCTGGATGGCTCATTATTGCCCAAGTTTGCATACTAAATCAGTCCTTGTACACTGGGAATTATCTCTGCTTCCCAGAGAGGATGAAGTACTTAGCCTGTAATGAACTTTGTATGAACTTCCTAGAATAAGAACTCACAAGATGGAGCAGCAGGCTTTAAAACATACCTGGATACATTATTTAAGGCCAAATACAACAAAACTATTTTAAGTATTAACAACTGTGAGATGAAAATGAATAATCTTCTGCAAAGAAAACAGCCAATCTGACAGCACAAACAGGCTGAAATAAAGCCAATCACAGCAAAGTATCTTCTGGAAGTTAGGTGGGTGGGCAGGCTATTCAGTGGTGCTCCTGCCAGCCTGTTGTTTCACTAGGCTATACTGCTGCCCAGCAGTGAGCAGAACAAAGCAAAAGCCATGAGGCCAGCCTCAGAGCAGGGTTTTCACGCCCACTTTAGTGTTATAACCTAGAAGATGGCCCTAAAAGTAACCTTCCTAGTGTAAGAGCAGAACTGGGAGAGATGAAGCATGATGAAGCATGTACTGCCCAAATTGTATACAATACACTGGCTGGTACCAAGAAGGTAACAAAACACCTTGTTTCCCCATTTGACTCTTAAATTCCCTGGGTACCTAACGATACATCTTCTGGCACACTCAAAACCAGCAATATCTAACTAGGTTGTGTGGAAGGCTGATTAAAACCTAAGGACAAGGCAAAAGGAGTTGAGTACCTGTCCTTTGGATACACAACACACACCACAAGGACAGTGCCTGTCAGATTGCAGCAAGGCTGCATCCTGTCCTCAGCAACTGCAGCAGCCAGACCAGTGGCAGGACACAGATGGCAGACTGCCACTTCCTAAGGGACAGGGAGCTGAGCAAGAGGTATTTCAGCTCTGTCCTGGGCACATGGGCAGGGGGTGTGGGTGGAAACCTCAAGAGAGGCTGGTCAGGGCCATTAAGGACCCAACACCCACTTCAGGACCAGTGCCTTCCTCTACTTCTGCATTACACTCCCCTCTCTCCACAGCAGAAGCAGCTCAAGAACCAATGTGCTCCATAACAACTCTCCTTGAGGCCAGGCTCACCCCACCAGGACACCCACACACAGCAGCAGAAGCCATCTCTGGGCCTGGCTGGGGCAATATGGGAGGCCCTGCTCAGTTATGGGAACTGACTGGACCATACAACGTCCAAAGGACTACAGTGATAACCAAATAAACAATAAAACCAAGGAACACCTGCCTAGAACAAGCCCCAGCTTTATTTTCTCTGCTTTTCTACCTGCTAGGTTACAGGCTTGGGCTTCTTGGAGACATCCTAATGATGCTACAGCAGATAGGTAGACACAGCTCATACATATAATCAAGGCAAAACTTTTCAGAGTCACTAACCATGCTCAGCCAAGGACATAGGACAATCATTTGTTATTTCCAAGTATGTCACTTTGGACACAATCAACATGATCAAACAGTTCCGTTTTCACTCCCTCTCCCAAAGATTTACCATTACCTCAGTCATTTGTGTTTATAGACTTTTTCCAAGAATGAATTAATTTTTCTTCCACTGCATTGGTATGATTTCTGATTTAGAAGTACATTTTGAGCCCTATAAATTACTATTTTCTATGTACTTAATATGCACTAGCTATGTTTGCTCACTTTCTTAGCTAAAATGCCAGATGGTAGCAAGTTAAATGCACTAAATACTTCCATTGCATTATTAACACTACAGTTGCAAACCAAATGTGTTGTTATCTCATCAGGAGATGAAGCAAGTTTAAGAAAATCTATTGTCTATAAATGCATGCCAATCGGCATTAATTATCTTATAACTTCCTTTAATTTTGTATTAATTGCATCTTCTATCAGGCTTTTCATTATCTTGCTTGGATTAATATTGGTCTGACAAGCCTAAAATTATCCTGGTCATTGAATTTACCCATATTAAATACAGTACAGCATTATCTTATTTGCAATCCTCCAGAACCTACCTAATATTCTGAGCCTTGATGAAAATCAAAATTCTACTAATTTCTTCCTACTGTATGTTTAATTGTCTGGTAAGAATTCAAATTCAACTTGTAATTAATTTTCATATTCACATTTTTTAGAAACACCCACGTGCACCTTATTTCTTTTAGTGAAACACTGTCCCCCTCCCCCGTTTTAATATTTGCTACTTTCATTTTCTCTATCATTTGAATTATTCTCACATAAATGTGTCACTTCTTTGGTTACCTCTTTTCAATAAAGAACAAGCTGTCTTTATCTTTTACTAAGCAGATATTAAATTGGAATTGCTAAATTGGAAAAGCACTTGAGTTTATGCACTGTTTCAATCACACAATGCAAGAAATTAAAGATCATTAATTTTCTTGAGAGCTGTATTTTTAAAGGTGGGAAAAAAAACAAATCAGTTCTTCAGTTAGAAACTTGGTTCCTCAAAAATAAGCACAGGTAATGGGGCTTTGATATACCAAGAAGTCACAACCTTAAGTTACTCAAGGTTCCCATGCCATCTGTACAAAACCATAACAATAAAAAAAAGAACATTTACTTTGAGATTCTCACCCAAACCTTTTTTTGCATTCTTTTGCAACAAGACAGAGGTTTTTCGTTAGCCAGATTAGATCAAAAACTGATTTAAAATTTTGTTGACATTTTGATTAAAAATGTGTCGTAATTGCTTTGAATTTCAGTGTTAACAATAACATTCCATTCTTAAGGAGAAAAAGAGAAGAAAGGTCTAAGAAATACTCAGGCATTATTTTACTGGTTTTCAAACTAGCTACAGTTATAAACAATTTTATGGGTCTAGTTTAATTTACACTGATTCCTAACTGAGCTTAACAGGATAGCAAGCAATTTTTAAGAGATCTTTCTGCCTTTGCAACCAAAGTTGCAAATAACAAACAGAATTTGCTTTGTGAGAAAAGAACAAAGCAGCAAAAAAACTTTTGGAATTTTTCCAAAGTAAAAAGTTAACTTCACTGTCAAATGTCTCAAGTTGATGAAGTTGAAACCAAAGGTTAATATATATTTGAACACAGTTTCCCATTTATCTAGTATAGACAATTCCACACAACAGGAGCACAAACACTAAATCTCTGCTTGATGGTACTGTCTCACTCGTCCTGCTTTCTATTTCATGTGACCAAGGTGACTTATTTAGGAAGCAGCTCACATTTATTCAATTTTTACTATATCCTCTTTAAAGGTTTGCTTAGAGACAGATTGTCTAACAATAACTTTTCTCAATATCCCAGAAGCCCAGGCTCTCCACTGCAAAACACTGTTTACAAAATATTTTTGGCACTCTGAAAGAATTAGAGGTTCTCATTTAAATTTTATGACAGAGAAGCCAGAAGCAGCATTAAAATTTGTAGATCTACAAGGGACATTCAAATGCCATCTCAAATTCTAATCATAGGCTGCTAGGACATCTAGTCCCATAAGCATGAGTGTCTTTTGGCAAGGATAAAATCCTTTGAGTAAACATCATATTTTTTTGTTTGGCTTACCCCCCCTCCCCCACATCTGGCATTTCTAATTGGAGGGTCATATTTCACCTCCTCTCACTTTCTTGCTTACCTTTACCTAAGTCCTGAAAAATGCAAACACTACTTTGTCTTCACACAAGAGAACAAAAAAACTGCCATACAGAACAATAAGTTAGAGATTACCACCAAATTTTTAACCAGTGAGGAATATGTTAATATTAAGTATACACCAGCTGGACTTAAAAGTTGCCCCAATGTCTTGGTTCAGGGAAATACTTAAGCAAGTGCTTAATATCTGCCTGGTCTCAGAGCAGTTGTGCCTCAGCATCTTTTTAACAGGTATAGACTTCAGCACACCCCACCACACTCACACACATCATTGCCCAGTCACCTAGCAAAACCTTGTCATTTCAGCAGATGGGCTACTACTTTCAATAAGACCACACAAGCATGTACCCAAGCCATCCACAGGTACCTGCATCCTCAGAACCTCGCAGCTCAGGTGCAGATTTCAGCTGGTGCCTTTCCCTTGTGTGTCAGGACTGGAGGACCAGGAGCTACAGCTGAGAGGAACACCACTCTTATCATCCACATCGAAGGCCAGCTCCTTGGTGCTGCTGTTTTTAAATCACTTCTGGAATTTCCTCCCCTTGCAAAGTGTTTTCCACTGCCATTCAGCTAGCATCACCTATGTACACACAAGTATTCACTTCCTATTTTACTGCTACTTTCAACTGAAAAGAGACCAACTTTTATGATCAACTTTTTTGCTTTTTTTACTCTCAACTCATCTGGACAACACAAAGGTTTTGTTCTGCAACGTGAATCAAAGCTAGTATTAAATATTACTTTTTTTCTTCAGCAGCCTGAATTGGCTTCTGTTTGGATTTTAACTTAACATTTGCATGAAAGACTTCTGTCAGTTTTCTACTAACCAATATTAAAATGCCCCACAGTGTTTTTCTCCAGTATTGCAAGAATTAAGAATGCCTTGTGCTTATTTCTGAAGTTCCTGCAATACTAACTATTCCAAGTACTCCCAGCAATACACAAAACACCTAAATGCAGTGTTGTTAGCAATTTTTTTTTCATCCCACACCTCAGTCTGCTGTTCTCAATTCCAAATCCTCAGGTCCTAGCCTCATGTGATTACATAAGTTCCAGTTGATTTATTTTTGGTTTTTTTCAAATACAATGACAGTTTTGTGATTGCTGAAAAAAGCTTCAAAGCTCAATTCAGGTGTTCCCAAACACTCCTCTACAGCCTTTCAAATGCACTGTTAAAAACCACCTGAAAAAACGTTAGTGAATTTCATAACAGAGGAACCTTAAAAGGAAGAACAACACAGGTTTGTCTAGCTGTTTGGTATCAACTAGCCAAGGAGAGCAGCACACACAGTGACTCAGTGCTTAAGAGGAACTGACAGCTGAGCACCTGCTGAACACTAAACTGAACTATTTTGGTTTTGCATGCTGGAAACTGGATCTTCTTTAATCACACACACTGCAGACTAGAAGCTATTATATAGCTACATATATATATGACCTAGATATCTTTCTTCGTACAGCAATGAGAAAATTAGGATTTCACCTTTTCTGCTACCAGGTTTATGGTCTTCTGAGAAGAAAAAGAGTATTTTCTCCTTCTTTCAGGAATAATACTATAATAAAATAACCAGATGCAAGAACAACGTACGTGCATTCAAATTCTGTAAAACTTTAGTAATATATACTATGATTCCCTTTTACAATGTATAATTTTATAGAGTTCTTCCTATACAAAAATTAGTTCTTGTTCCTGTCGTTGATCTCAGATTCATTGTAGCTCATTTTATTTTTTTTTTTTCACATTCCAGTGATTAAAACTGGAGTCACAAGGTGCTTCTTCAATTTTATTAATGCCAAAGTGCCTCAGGGTTTTGCTCAGCACCAATAACACTAGATTTGCCAGGACCTTAACAGTCAAAAACACTTTCCAGGGTAGTTCAGGGACTTCATATCAAGAGCACTCCATGAGGTGAACTCTTCCTGGTCCTCATTTATGTCTAGTAGCAATTATAAAGCCATAAAAGTAGATTGTCCTTTTTTTTTTACATAATATTCAAAATATTTGTCAAGGGACTGGAAAAAAGAGCGGCATGTAAAGTCATGAAAGAAAAAAAAATTCCTTGTTTGATTTTGTTGCATTACCTGTTTAGGCACACAGACAGGGCCCTCAGCATGCCTCTCCAAAAAAATTAACTACTGCTTCAATACATACAGTTCTCCTAAACAGAATTTTGAAGGAAGAGGAAGAAGGTTAAGTGTCTTAACATCCATTTAGCTTAGGTTTAGCTCTCAGCACAGCAAGCATTCCACCTTAAAAAGAAGGATGCAGGGAAAGAAGTAAAACAGCATGACCAAATATGCATATTTTGTTGCTTGAATAATGGTGGGGAGCCTCATTAATAAAAAAAATTAAAATACATTATTAAGAAGAAAGACACTAATATTGCTTCTAGGTTAAATGAGATTGCCACAAAGCATTCTGGAAAATATTTTAAAGCTTTCACTAGGGTAAAGGTAGTTTATATTTTTGCTGAAATGTGAATGTGCACAAAGAAAAAGAAATCGAAAATATCCATTAAAAAAGCACTTGAAAAAAAACTTACTGAGAATCACATCAGAAGAATGGCTATAAAGCCCTTTTTTAAATTAAGTGCTACATTTACTTGAGCCCATTTTGAAAACTCACATAAAACTATTGAGTGGAAATTATTTTTTTTTTAGTATGCATGGGGACAATGTGCAAAAATGATATCAAATATTTGATAATCTGACCACCCTGACAGGATGACATAATTGCACCTACCGGAAAATTCTTCCAGAAGCAACTATCATCTTGACAGTGTTACACTAGGGCCAGTCCATTTTCTTACACAGAAAGATAAGCAGTGACTTACAAACTGCTGTGCATGATCAGGGGCATGGTGAGTGATCTGCATATGCAGATCTGAAGAGCACAACTGCCTCAAAGCCTGTTACCCCACCGATTTATACAAGTGTAGCTCTACAATCAACAGAGCACTGAGAATTGACAGAAGCTGGGGAACAAATCCCAAATCTGCACGATCATCCTTGCCAGCACACAGCAACCTGCAGCCTTTATTTCTGTCAACAGCAATGAGAACTGGAGGCATCCAAAGCCATGTCATTTGGAGACCACTAATTCTAAGTCTACTAGTCTGCTGCATTTGCCAAATCAAAATTGAAATTAGTTTTAGAAATTGCCTGGAGTTTAATTCACAGATACAGCAATCATGTGAAGGAAAACCATATTGGGTAAAATATATATATTGCACAACAATATTTTAAAAGAACCAAGAGCAGCAGAGTTAAGTGTAGAGCTATGAAATAAGGACTGAAGTCCAGTCTACAGCAGCTAAAGTGTTTGTTGCAGAAGTTTTTCTTGTGAAACAATAGCCTGTGTACAAAGACATGGATATCATTGGCCTTCACTATTAGCTTTAGTAGCACATTTAAGTAATGTTTTTTTGCAGTATACAGAAAATATAGACTATGTACACACAAGAGTGAAGTGACAGCCTCTGGCATCATTACATGGTAAATTACTGTCAAGTTTAGCAGCACAGAAGGATAATACATTGAGTTTCAATCTTTTGATGACATTTGATTGTCCTTTACTGATTGTTTTCTTAGTACTAAAATAATAGCAAGGAGAAGTAAGAGAAGGATGTATGGAGAAATGAAGTACATGAACGTGTATTTTCTCCTTCTTCCCTATTACCTCTCTCATTTTTTCCTCATTTTTGAAGCAAAAGAAAAAGGACTTCTTTTATACTGAATTAAAGAGGCATTAAAAATCCCTGACTAGCTCATAAGGCACTGGTACCACAAATCATGTTATTACAGAGGGCTGGCTGATTAAGAGCTTTCAGTCAACATCCATACCGGTGGGAGCAGGAAAATGCAAATCACAAAGTTGCCCATAGCCATAAATTTTTACTTTTAAAAAAGCTGTTAGTAGACACATGATTTTCAACATTTGAGTCTTTGAATCAGTCAGCAAAAGATTTGCAGGAATATGATTTTTCTCTGGACTGTTCTCCACAGCAACTGCTTTGGACATGTGCTATTTAATCTGGGCAACTAACATATAGTGGGTGACTTCAAAGTTCAGCTTCCAAGGAGGATGCATTGGTGCTAGCATGAATTTTCACTGAAACAGCTACTTACTGGGCACTTCTGAAACTCAGTAAAACTGCAAGTATTTTCATGTACAAAAATTCGATTATATACAGTTGTTAAAGAATGAGTCTCTGACATGACAGGGAAATAAATTTTCTGTTATTGCCTACAATAGGAGCTCAGACCAAGAAAGGAAATCATAGTGTATTTCTATACTGAAAGAGTGGTCAGGCACTGGAACAACCTGCCCAGGGAGGTGGTTGAGTCACCATCCTTGGAAGTGTTTAAGAAATGCATAGATGTGGAACTTCAGGGCATGCTCTAGTGGCTGAGGTTGTGGGGGTTTTTTTGTGGGTGCTTTTTGGTGGAATGCATATTTTTTGGGTTGTGTTTGTGGGAGTTTTTTTGGGGTGGTTGGGTTTTGGGGTTCTTTTGTGGGGTGGGGAGGGTTGTGCTGATGGTTGGACACTGATCTCAGAGTTCCTTTCTGACCATGACGATTGTGCTTCTGTATTTTGTGCACCTTCTCCCTCCACCTTCAAAGCAGGTTGGGTTAGGGAGATGGTTGATTTTACTCCAAGCAGAAAAGCTGTTTCAGAATTGGGCTGATTTCAAGGATCACAGCCTTTTCTCTGCAGACTGCACCTGGGGAGCTGGCAGAGATCAAGTCATTTGCCAGTGTCTCAAAAGGAAAAAAAGGATCCCCACGTGAGCCAGGCAACTGTGCCAGATCATTCCAGACCTACTTGAGTGCCCAGCTTGCCAGGCCAGCTTTTTCTACTTAATCAATAAAGTCAGTCACATACTCCAGAGAGAGGGAAAACATTTACTGAGAGGAGAACCAGGACAGACATGCAGTCCCTTCATTTAAGTTTGTAAGGATCAGAGCCATCAGCACAGACCACTCAGAGGAGCAATCTGGTAGAGCTCTGACAGATGGGCTCAGGTACTGCTGTGACAGGTATTTTGCACCCCTGCAGACTCTTTGCTATAATGTCTCAACCCAAAGACAGACCTTTCCTCAACACTGTTGGAATCCTACCCTTTAATATTCTCAGCTTTTGAAACACTTGCTCAAAGGCAGATCTCTAAAAACATTTAAATCAGACTAAACATTTAAAAGTGGAGATGCACCAGACCTCCTGTTCAGGCCTACTGAAGAATTGGCCACTTTTGAAATTCGCCACAAAGTCATTTAGACACAGAAGTAATAAAAAAACACACCCAACATTGATCTGCATGGAGTATAAGCAACCTGCCATTTGTGCCCACTACAAATCAATAACTTTTTTCCTTTTGCTTTCAATCCTTAAAGCAGTTGAGCTGTTCCAACAGGTTTTGCTCCCATCAAATGTCAAAATGGATGGTGATTTAGTTCAAACACATTTCCAAACTTAGTAGTTTCTCTGTTCTCCCTCTGTGTGACCATTCAGTGCTTTGTCTTATTCATACATGTAAAAATAGGTAAGTAATTTCTCTAAAATACAAATAAATTCTCCCATTTTCTCCCTCAGTATACTAATTGTTCCCACTGTATATATAAAAAACCAAAATTTTGTTTTTATATATACATATGTATCTATGGATAGATGGACTTTTAAACATACATTTAAAATCATATACTCGTAGTTAATATTGATACAGACTACTGTAATATTATATGGGTTTATATATATTATAGTTCATCCATATATTTAGAACCTACTTTATACTTCAAGGTATTACAATTGCTGTTTAGTATCTGGTGCTCTGAAGTGTCACCAGTGTTGTAACTGTCACCATCCACCAAAACATATTTGTTTGTCCTTCAGTAACTAACTCTACTTTAAGTAATATGTGCAACTTAAAACATGTAGGCCTTCTGAGCTATCAAACAATATATGTGTTAAAGCATCTTTTTTTAAAAGTTTATAATCATTTGCCTGCATCAGCTGTTTGTATCCCCAAAATGATAAACTACAGTCTTAAATTCCATGCTGAGCCAGCAAATACATTTTGATCCACTGCAGGATTCTCTTTTTCAGTCCTTATACACTGACCTTCTTCCGCACTACTCTCTCATGCACATGGCTATGTTTATAGCTAAAATGTATGGGAAACAGCAAATTAATAAGATCCTAGTTCATTATGCTTTAGTAGATTCAATTGGGGTGCAATATGTTGTTGGGGAGAAGTGGCTCCCAGAACACATGCTCCTGATTCACACTTGGGCACAGGCTCACCAAACACTATAAACAAGGCAACTACCTTTCACTAAACAAAAAAGCAGTTAAACACTCATTTCTTAGTGACACCCAAAAATAGGCCTATCTACACAAACAACAAAAGGCATCAAGAATTGGAAGTACCAAAACTGAACCCAAATGCAAGCACAAAGCAGAATTAGACTTGCATGGGCTTCCAAAGCAGTTGCAAGGAGCTGAAGAGGCTCCCCAGTGTGAGCAACCCCAGAGAGGTACTAGAAACAAAGATGTGAGGAAGCAGAGAAACTCCTGCCAGGGGACCACTACATTTTTAAACAAGAGTTTATGGCTTTCAGGTCAATTAAATAGTATGTGTTTACATTCATTGGATAAGGAGTGTCAAAGGCACCAGCTTTTGTCACCAAATTCTCCTCCTAACAGAAACAACCTGGAACAAACAAGATGATCACTAACTTCTCAGACTGATTAATAGCTAAAAAAACACATTTGCTTTCAAATACCTCATCCACATTCCCACACACAAAGTGTGAAATTAAACTAATTTTTCTAAGACTAAGTTAACAGACACAGTACATTACTTTGATTACAGCATACATTAGACTTAGACAACCGACTCTTACAAGCAGTCTGAGACCTGATCACAAACTGAAGGCATAAACCTAAATTGGATCCTTCACCTAAAGTACCAAGGGAAAAAAATTAGTAATCAATACACACAAAATACCTACAGGAATGTAGGTACAAATACTTCACATCTGTTTAAATGAAAATAAAATAAGGTGTGAAGATTACTTTAAGGCATTTCCAGAAAAGTCAATCAACTGTAGTATTTCCTCTTTCCTTATTAAAATACCTATCCATTTTGTAGGACCAAGTGATTATTTTGAAGAAAACAGCACAAACCATTTAACAGCCTTTAGAGTAAAAATGAATCTCTCCTACTCTTATTTCTCCCTCAAGATAAAAAAACCAAACCTCTGAGCTGTCTGTAGGCCTTCAGGGATTTTGCATGCTTAAACCTTTAGCAAGAATATCCATAAGAAAGGTGTCACCATGTTTCAAAAAAGAACATTCCAGAGGCTCTCTTCTAGCAAAGGTGGCATTATCAAGGCACTTATAAAAAAATACAATATGGACAGGAATTTGCCCTGAAGCAAAGCATTCCTTTCTCCAACTAAAACCATACTAATAGGGTAAATTAAGTCCTTTGCCCTGTGAAGGACCTTGGTAAGATGCAGCTGGCACAGGCCACAGCCAGGAACTCTGTGGATCCACCATCACTTGCATCTACTCTCAATCATGCTGATGGGCTGCAGGCATCTAGTTTCCTATTCAGCCTTAAGGAGAGAGAGCTCTTACACATTCACCAGTAAAAGAAAAGCAATTGTTCATTAATCCTCTGCTTACAAAGCAAATGTATGATTTACAATAGTTTAAAAGTTTTAAGCACTCGCATCTTGTCAACAAAGGCTTTGGAAAGATTTGCACATGTTCAGAGCTCAAAGGAGCCAAAAAGATACTACTTTTTTTTTTTTACATAAAAATAGGCTGAACTTTCAGAAAGTGTTGTTTCTGAATAAACATACTATTTTTAAATAAGTAGTATTCAACATTAGAAAAAATTCTCAAAATAGTAATATAGGCAGCTTCAAAGTGTCTGTACATGAAGCCTTGAAACTTAACAGCATTTTCAATAGTCAGATGCAATTTCCTGATCAAATATTTTCTAACCAAACAATTGCAATGTTTTCAAATTCTACATCTCTTTAGTATATAATGGTAAAGTGTGAGTAGTTTGTGAATGACAAATGAAAGCAATAAAGCAGAGCAGGTCCCAAAATTTATTAAGACCGCTGTTGCCCCATTCTTTTCAAACCATTGTTTTCTTTGATTCAGGTTGAGAATCTTTGGATCCTACTCACAGCATGAAGTTTCCACATGAGAAATTAACATTCAAATTGATCCCCTCTTGGGTTTTACCTCTTAAAAAGAGGGTATTTTGAGATACATTGGGACATCTTACCAATTTTGACTACAAAATTGACATGTACTAGATATTACCATATTATACCCTATCCTTGGGATCATACTATCCAAGTAGTTAAAGTCATTCTGTCACAGGAAGTGACATTAATATCACAGTCTGCAAACAATGAGCAGAAGGTCTGGTGCTACTACAAATAATTCAGTAAGAACAGTAACCAGCATTTCTGTAGTCCCAAGGACAAAGAAAAGAAAGAAAGAGCTTTTCAAAATGATTTACATTAAACTTAGGCAATCAACCCTCCAGGCAGCTTTGCAAAGTGAAGCCTAAAATTCTTTTTATCTTAATCTTTCTTTAAAATTCTAGCCAGAGGAAGAAATTCAAGGGTACCTTTTCTGTGGAATAATGCCATCATTTATCATCCAGGCTGATATGCAAACTGACACAGGATATGGAAAATCTCTTTAAAAGATATGGGATAACTGGACTCCTTCAAGTTTCTAACAATATTTGTACGACCATTCACTGGACAAAGTTGCACCAGCGGCCCTTATTTCTGAACACTATGATTATAACCTTTCAGTTGGCAAGGAAGTCTCCTTAAAGTAGGAATGCATAATCCTTGCAGCTATTTTTACATGTATTCTTTAAGACTCATTTTCTAGAGCACAGATTCTTTTTTCATTATCAGTTTTTCCTTCCAAATGAAATATTCAATATTTATGTTTTCCAGCACACACACATCTTCTAATGTTGAAGTCTGACATATTTCAGAAGTATAAGGTTCTATCAGATGAAAATAAAATCAATGGTGCATATACTACTGTAAGAAATTATAATGGTGATTAAGGATAATCTGAAACTCGTTAGACTATTAGAGTTAACTTAGCTGTTTATCTTCTACCTTGACTACCTGCATACCTGGTGAACACATTGCATATAATTTTGTTATTAAATATATTCTACTACAATCTTAAAGACTTATGTATCAAGTTGATTAGAAATAGGAGGAAGTAGCACTTCCAAAGGACACAAACTTACCTAAGTACAGGCATGACACTGAGCAAAGGAGAAGGGCAGGTGAGCGGCAAGAGCAGAAGATGCAATGATAAACTACAAGAAAATTATTAACTGAGCAGATCTTCAATCAAATTCCAAAAGCAAATGAGGAGTACACTCCTAATGCATGCAAGCCACAAGACAGATATGCATAGGGACCAACTTGGGAGAAGGACAATGAATTTTTACCAAAACTGCAAAAAAAAGAGATAGAAGATAAGTGGTTTGTCAAATGAGGATTTAAAAAGAGAAACCGAGAGCTTGATTATTGTCTCATAGGAATAGGCTATTTGTGCAAGATAAGTAGAGGAAAGATGGATGATATGAAAGATTTAAGTCTGGGATTTTAGAGGCACAGCTGAGCCTCAGAGACTATTAGTTATAAGTGGATGTACCAAGCTGGCCAGAGAGGAGTATGAAGTACAGCATGATAAAGTTGGCAGAGCTGTGCGCGCTGCTTGCTTTGTAAAGAATGATCTACAGGCAGTCCTACCATCTGCCAGACAAAGTTGAAGAACATAGAAGGAAAATTTCATAATATTTTTACACTCTTGTTCATCTTCATGAATCATACACTATAAAACTGGTTAGAGTATGACAAAATAAAATAAAAGATTCTGCTAGATGGGAATTGAGAAAATCTAGGTCATAGAAAAACAGGTACATTAGACTGATTTAATGATGATTATCTCATTACACAACTATGAAAAACAGAGAACATAGAATATAGATCTTTCCCAAAAAACTCCAGCAGGCATCTCTTAAACACCAATTGGGGTAACAGCACTGTCACCACAAGCATTGGCCCACATGGCTGCACTGTCAGGGAGGCAAATCCCAGATGGTCAAACCCCACATGAGAGAGACAATAGTCAGTCAACTACTAAACCATTTATCAAAACAGTCCATTAATTCATTTTACAAAACACTATTTATCAACTCTAGAGTTAGAGCTTTCTAATAGCTCAATATACAGATGGACATTAGTAACAAGTGGTGTCCCTCAAGAGTCTGTATTTGGATTGGTACTGTTCAATATCTTTATTATATAGTTGGATCAAGTGCACCCTCAGCAAGTTAGCAGATGACACCAAGCTGAGGGATGCAGTTGATAGTGAGAGATAGGAGGGATGGGAGGCCATCCAGAGGGACCTTGACAGGCTTAAGGAGTGTCTCTGTGCAAACCTCAGGAAGTCCAGTGAGGCCAAGTACAAGGTCCTGCACCTGGGACAGGGCAATCCCCTGTATCAACACAAACTGGGGATGAAAGGACTGAGAGCAGCCTTGCAGAGAATACTGGGGATACTGTTGGACAAGAGCCAGCAATATGCACTTGCAGCCCAGAAAGCAAATTGAAGCCTGGACTGTATAAACAGAAGTGTGGCCAACAGGTTGAGGGAGGTGAATTTGGGCTTATCATTTTTCTCAAGCCGTAAGTCTTCAGGAAATAACTGTGTACAGTAGAGCATGATCCGAATTTCTCATTATTTGAGTTAAATTCTTGAAGAATGCAGCCGTTCTGAGCATGCTTTAGCAGCTGCAGGATCTGAACAGGTTTTCCATGCATTTTGCATCCTCTAGGCTCCTATGGACCATAAGGTCTCTGAGATGGCTCTTCTCATGAAGAAAGCAGCAAAGCAGAGGAATCAGTAAGATCTAAGAGACAGATGAGAGAAGACCTAAACATTGACCACAGGAGTGCATGAATAGAATAGAATAAGAACATAAAATGCAGCAAATGGAAGTTAATAAATTAAACAAAACAAGGACCAACTTCGCAAAGAGACTGAAGCTCAAAGCAGTAACCACAGGAAACAAGATCCAGCCTGTCCAAAAGCCTAAGTCACCAGTCAAAAGGGATATGGGATAGGACATTATCATCTAAATGGTGAAAAAACTCCAACATACTCCAATTTAGAAGGCATGGATACTTCATATGAGACCTACCATAGTATTTTTTTTTATTACAAGAAATTTATATGGGGATGAATATGGTCAAAAGAAAAGAGCATATGAAGAAAGCCATTAAATTTAAACAGTAAATAATGCTGCACACATACACTTAGATACTCCTGTGAAATGTAGATAAGTAGATAAGGTATGGGTTTGTTGATCAGGTAGTGAGGTGGATCAGGAACTGGTTGATGGGAAGGAGTCAGAGCGTTGTAGTCAATGGGGCAGAATCTGGTTGGAGGTCTGTGACTAGTGGAGTCCCTCAGGGGTCGGTACTGGGACCGATGTTGTTCAACATCTTCATCAACGACCTGGATGAGGGTATAGAATGTACCCTCAGCAAGTTTGCTGATGACACTAAGCTGGGAGGAGTGGCTGACACACCAGAAGGCTGTGCTGCCATTCAGAGAGACTTAGACAGGCTGGAGAGTTGGGCGGGGAGAAACATGATGACATTCAACAAGGGGAAGTGTAGAGTTTTGCATTTGGGGAAGAACAACACAATGTCCCAGTATAGGTTGGGGGCTGACCTGCTGGAGAGTAGTGTAGGTGAAAGAGACCTGGGGGTCCTGGTAGACAGGAGGATGACCATGAGCCAGCAATGTGCCCTTGTGGCCAAGAAGGCCAATGGCATCCTGGGGTGCATTAGAAAGGGTGTGGTTAGCAGGTCAAGAGAGGTTCTCCTCCCCCTCTATTCTGCATTGGTGAGGCCGCATCTGGAGTATTGTGTCCAGTTCTGGGCCCCTCAGTTCAAGAAGGACAGGGAACTGCTTGAAAGAGTCCAGTGCAGAGCTACAAAGATGATTAAGGGAGTGGAACATCTCCCTTATGAGGAAAGGCTGAAGGAGCTGGGTCTCTTTAGCTTGGAAAAAAGGAGGCTGAGGGGTGACCTCATCAATGTTTACAAATATGTAAGGGGTGAGTGTCAGGGAGATGGAGTTAAGCTCTTCTCAGTGATGACCAGTGATAGGACAAGGGGTAATGGGTGTAAATTGGAGCATAGGAGGTTCAAGGTGAATATCAGAAAAAACTTCTTTACTGTGAGAGTGACAGAGCACTGGAACAGGCTGCCCAGGGAGGTTGTGGAGTCTCCTTCACTGGAGACATTCAAAACCTGCCTGGATGCGTTCCTATGTGATGTGCTCTAGGTGACCCTGCTCTGGCAGGGGGTGTTGGACTAGATGATCTTTCGAGGTCCCTTCCAACCCCTAGGATTCTATGATTCTATGAAATATGTATTGCTGAAATAAATAACTATTGTGAATAAAGACTTAAATTTTACTAGGAGAAAGAAAACATGCCAAACGGATAAACCCATATGACCATTTACAACTCACTTGCAGCCCAACTCAGCATTTAGACAGCAATCAAAACATCTGAAGTTTGCACTCAAATCATCACAGAGAATGCTGGAAGCTGCTTGCTGAAAATAATACAAATTCTTTCCCCCTTTCACTCTTCTCTTTAGCAGTGTGGCACTCGTGTAGCTGCCATTTGCTCCATTAGGATTCATTATTATGTACACAGAGCCTCCCACACAACGATATTGCTATTTGCCACCTCAAAGTAAGCTAATAGCATTTTCAAAATGCAATTAGAACCTTTCAGGAGAAAGCTCAAGCTGTGTTTAGATAATATGAATTTAACTCTCTACTACATTTCACAGACAGGCACACCAAAGCTAATAAATTCTTCTCATGTCTTCAGATTATTAACACACCTACTGGCAATGTCAAGATGTTAGTTTAAAGAATTTCAAATATGAAACAGTTCAATAATCTGGTTTACGACAGCTGACTGACAAAGCTAATTAACTGCCTGAAGAAGATTCTTTATAAATGAAGCAACTTCTGTCTGAACATATTTCCAAGAAGAACAAAATATTTGTTTTGTCTTTCTTCTCCCTTGTATTCTCTCCTTTCTAGCCTTCTCCATCCCATCTAATCTTTGATAAAAGGTTTCTTGCTGTTATGTGTATATTGCTCTTCCTGTGATTTGGTGGTTTCTTATTTTCTGTGCCCTTTGTAGCTTCATGCTGGACATTTCTACTTCTCTCCTGCGGACCTTTTTTTTTTAAAAGGTCTCGTTTCAGGCTCTACACAGAGCACTTTCATATCTCTCCTTGTGTCCTGAGGGAGTTACATGTTTGAGCATCTACAAGCTTTCCCCAGCTGTGAGGTTGCTGTTCCACAACATCCACCCGCCTCAGGTATTTTTCTTTTACAGAGCTTCCACTACCTATCATTTTCAGAAGCACAGATCTGTTTGTATCCAGTTCTAGTCACACAGAAGGAAAACAGTACTTTGGGCTTTTTTCTTCTCCACTTGACTAGCAGAAAGCTATGCTTTGGGAGAATTTTTATGCAGAGGAAGCCGACATTGATAGCTCAAGTTGTTATTATTATTAGCCTTTATTTTAAGCAGGCACTATACAAGCACAGTGTGTTGCTCTGCCAACAAATCTCCATCTTGGCCTGAAAGACATCGTTACACCCATTAGATAGTGTAT
Source organism: Hemiprocne comata (assembly GCA_020745705.1). Classification (NCBI taxonomy): domain Eukaryota; kingdom Metazoa; phylum Chordata; class Aves; order Apodiformes; family Apodidae; genus Hemiprocne; species Hemiprocne comata. Next base: position 67,538,376 of record CM036589.1, on the reverse strand, counting down.
CCTTAGTGAGAACAATCTATTATATCAGATAAAGTACCAGTTTTGAGACAAACATGCAATAGAACAAATGAAATTACCCATTGCATAATATTCATTAAAAATTAAGTGCAGTGACAGTACAGAGGTTAGAAAATACGTGCAATATCCAGATAAAAAACACCTGCAACAAGAGGAAGAGTTGTTTTATGAAGGCAAACAGCAGACCTTTATTCCTATCAGAACCCAACTCTGAATATAAGTATTGCTGTGTTTGAGCATTACAGGCAGAATAATAGCAGAAGGACTGCAAATGCTTATTTTTAAACCAATGCTAAATGATGCCTGTGATGCAGACCACCACCAGCAGATTAATTTTAATTGGAATTTTTCTTTTGCTTTTGTCACCACAGTTCATAGAAACCTACAGATATTCTTAATAAAAGGTAATTTATTGCCCAAATCTTTTTCTAACACCAACAGAGCAGGCTGAAAATATTAGTGCACCTCATCATGAATATCAAAACAATGAGATATCAGAGGACAATAAGCAACTCATGCAGAAATTCTAGTTTCAGTTGTCTGATCCTGCTCAGTCCTCTCAGAATGAGGGAAACCTAACCAGCATCAACAGAAAGCAGATGTGTATCCTGTGTCTTCCTGCCTCATTTGCCCTGCCCTTTCGCTCACTGATTGTATATTCAGAAAAGGTTCTGGTTTTCACACTGAGTCATCACTTCAAGCATTATGCCCATATTGCAGAACATCCTCAAGGAAGAGGGGTGGGATCAAAATAGAGTGACTGTCCCTTGCTGGAGTTTCCTCTCACCTTGATCACTTCCCTTTAAGAGGAATAACTTTGATCTTGTCACTTCTCCCCTCCCAGCTTTGTTGAGGAAGACATTGACCATCTTCAAAATGTCTGCAATTCCCATCTTTCAAAATAGAGGATGGACAAATATTAGTAATTTACAGGAGGCTAAATGAGACACAGGAACCAACTTGTATTGCTGCAAAACTGAGATCTGAGTTATTACCATAGTCCTTCCAAATTCTGCTCTTGAAGTCAGAGGTATTCACATTTTAAGTTCTACTTAGCCACAAAACTTAAATTCATGTAACATGTCAATTTTGAATCAAATACTTTGTACCGTTTCAATCAAACACTAGACAGGAATTCCTGTTTTTGTTTCTGTTGCCACATAAGGCAGATCTGAAGACAATTCTTCAACAAACTCGACGGGCATTAGATTTTGGGGAAATAAAAACACATGAACATGCGTTTAAGTATGCATATATTATTAAAGAATAATCAGTAAATAATCCTTATTAATGAGTATATCAGGACTGAGTCAGAGAGTGCAGCTCTAGATGAATCATTTTTTCCCCATCTCTCTTTAAAACTCACTGATTGTGCTTTGCTTTTAAGGCCTATGCTAGCTAATTAGGGAATATCAGTAATCTATTTTTAATATGTACCATGTTCTGTTCTTTTTAGTGCAGCCTTAAGATAGACTTTTATCTTTACTGCTGTGCACAGATCATCTGAAAATATAAGTTCTCTACTACATGACAACTCATAATGAGCCTTAATGAAGCTTGGGAACAGCTGTTAGAAACTCCACTTGAATAGGTTTGCCCAAGCAGCAGTTTATGATGCTTTTTCTCTCATAGCACTGTTGAGTCATCTGCTCACCATACATATGAGAAAAATCAGAACTGAAACACTAAAGCAGCTTAATCCTTTTTCCTTAGACATTTTATTTTAATCAGAGTTTTAATAAATACATTAGGAACCATCATCTCTTAAGCCTTTCACCTTTTTAATTATATTCCTGCTCTGAACATCAGCAAAAGCTAGTGTTATTATGCAAATTTTGCTCTAAACTCATGTCCTTACCAAGTGCATAAGAAACAGAGTTCAAACTCCATTTTTAATTATACTATAGATAAATGAGCTGCAAACTATTAGCAATTACAATCATCTCTCATGATTTTACATGTTACCTAGGCTAAAAGTCAAAAGATTACGTATTTTGGGTAGGATGGAGAACTGAAAGAACTATGAAGGTTAAACATGATCAAAACAAAATCTGTTACTTCATGTTTGTCTTCTGTTTATTGACCTTTCATTGCTTAGACACTAAGCTATATTACAGGACACTCCAGGGTTTTTTGTACTGTTTTTCTGATTACAAGGTTGTATAGGTTCCCTCCAGCCTTTTTTTTTTTTAAACTTAATTTGCTAGTCATTCAATCAGAACACACAGGAGCAGGTCACTTTCATGTCAACTGCCAAGCACTTCATGAAACCACAGAATTTTCCTCCAGTATCCTCCTCATCTGGTTTTGTTCCACTAACACTTAGAGGCCTAATTCCTACTCTACTAGGCACAGAACAGCTGCAGCAAGGAGATAGCATAGTTCAAAAGCACATTGCTTAAGTCTAGAGCCAATAGATGAATAAGAACTCAGATGACAGAAGGAGGCAGATTATTGCATTGAACCCAATACACAGAATCCACAGAACACATGATAAACTTTTTCTCCTTCCCTCAATGTTTCCCAATGAAAGTTTCAAAAAGTGTTTTCCAAACATTTGCCAACATTTTGAATTATTTTCATCAACCCGATAGTCAAAAACTAGTCATAGGCATTGGGATTCAGATTTTTAGTTAATTTATTGTTTCTGAGCTTCGAATAATTCATTATTAATTTTTTCAGCTGCTCTGTAAGGAAACAGAACCAAACCAAACTTAGAAGATTCTTAATAGATCTGTATATGATAAGCAACAGGAAATCAGCCAATGCCCTGGTCCAGTGAAGTTTTACTATCAACTGCAGCAGCACCAGAATTATTTTCTTCACTGATTCTGTTCTCCAGTATGATGTGACTGCCTTGCACAAAGGCTTGGAACTGTTTGCTCGTAGCAAGACTTATTTGCTGAATTTTTCAGAGTTCCAGTCTCATGGTTCATTAAGCTAGTGATGCTAACATTTCATTTTCATGATTGTTTGCTTTGGAGGATACTACACAATTACCACAACACCACTGGAAAAAAAAAAAAACAGATTTGCACGACTTAGACCTGAAGCTGGCAGCTTATTCAGTGGCTTCCTTTCCAAATTGTGCCCGTCCCAGCAACACTGCTATTCTAAGCTCGCTACATACAAATAAAATAATGCATTGTATCTAATAACTCTCAAACAGAAACATGAAGACTAAGGCCATAATTCTTAGTTATAAGGACCTTATTAGAAATAGCTGCACTGAAAAGAATGTCAAGCATCCTAGAATATGATGCAGGACAGCGTGGGATTTGCAAGGGGTTATGCACCAGAGTCTTTTGCATAAAGCAGAAATCTTAAGCTGCTTAAACACCTTTATTTTCAGAAGGGAAGAGTAAAAATAGAACAAGGCTAGGGTTTTTGAGGCAGCCACTTTCTCTGAAATAGCCCTCATAAGTCACATTATCTGCATTTGGTTAGTGAACTCGCTCCCAATAGACACAGAATAAAGGGAGGATCGTGGCAATGCTGTATAATTCTGAAGTTCTATTAAGTAAAATTAGCAAACATTGTAAGTAGCAACAGAAACCATACATGTGAAAGTCGCACAGTGGCAGTCAAATTTTAGAACAACACTTACAAGGATATATGATAGTTCCAGAGTCATCTACAAATAGGTCTTTCCGTGCATGAGAAATGCCTATGAAAAATACACTGTACAATTTGGAGAGGAGAAAAATCTTTACACACTGCAACAGGACAAGAGCATAAACCAGCCCCAGAAAAATGGAATTAAAAGTCCAGAAGCTGTTTCAGGAGAAATTAAAAATTTCCCAGTTTCACCTAGCAATATACCCAGATTGAAGCAAGGTGGCTTTATCAAGTCTATCAGGTCATTAATCTAAGATGACACTTGGTGTCTTTAAGCATTATTCTCAAAGAAGACAGTCACTCTAAAGAAAGTCCCCCTTTTGGATCATAAGAAAAAAAAGCAGCAGTAACCTACAGGCTCACAGTCTACTTTGCACAAGTTTTATCTTCTTCCTTCACTCAAGTAGACATTACATTTTAGTTTCACCCCATTCTGGGAATCTTGCCTCTGTGTATTACCTGGACAAGGTGCTATTTATGCCAAGAAACCGAAGCTACAGGCAGATGCAGATACATATTTTCCTCCACAAACACATAGCTCTTCAACTTCTCTCTCAAGGGGGTTAAATTATCAGCTATTGTAAACATAAACTGCCATGAAACGTTAAGTCCAATGGGGAGAATGAAAGTCTAGTTCTAGTAATTGAGTCTCCCTAATGAAGTTACTGTGTACAGCTCTCAGAGACACATTCCATTTTTATTCCTCTAAATGTACGTAGTCAAGTTCAGCCTTTGGAGTAAACAAAACACTATTTACTTTAGCAAAGGACAGTGAAAGTTGACTTTCAGGGAAAAAAATCATTAAAAATCAGTAGCAGGCGATCATTTGCTCAAAGAGATCCTTTTATCTTGCGAACAGTCTTAATAAAACAGATTTTTTATGTGTTTTTTTAAGGGAAGCAAACGTAGCATGCTATTGCATTTGCCACCAAATTCAGAACCCATTAGTAAAATACAGCTGAAATATGAAAACAAGGTAGTCTCAGACACAGAATACTCGAAGTTACATGAAAATTGGCTGCTGAACAAAGAATAGATACCCTAGTTATTGCCTTCACTAAGGGTTTATCTTTCCATAGACAGCAGCCAAGTAGCCAGTGAAGTCTCAAGCTTGCCAGCTACACATATGCAACTTCAAACCACCAAGCTTAGGCAACAGCACTCACCTCAGACACATGGGTAAGGGACACTGAAGGGAGGGGTGGTTTAGGTAAAGAGAGGAAGATAGTATCATGGAAGACAAAGGCAGACATTTGGGGGCTTAGAAGGCACAAAGCAAACTGGGATCTATAGTAAACTACATTTTGTTAGAGTTCAAATTAAATTAATCTCTCATTTGAAACTGTTCTACAAGTAGGTTAAACTCAGTCTTGCATAGACTCTTCGGACTGTTTGGCATTTTAAAAGGACTTAAGAGTCAGAATTGGACCATGTATGCTGCACACCCTTCTTGATAAGGTGTTTTATCCTAGCACTTGTCACAGATATTCATAAAATCACTTAGGTTGGAAAAGACCTTCAGGATCATTGAATTGCACCATTAACCCTACTCCACCAAGTCCAGCACTGAGCCATATTTCCAAGGGCCACATCCAGACAACTCTTAAACACATTCAGGGATGGTGACTCAACCACCTTCCTGGGCAGCACGTTCCAATGTCTGACAACCCTTTCAGTGAAAAAGTTCTTCCTAATGTCTAGTCTAAACCTGGCACAGCTTGAGGCCATTCCCTCTTGTTCTATCACCAGTTACTTGTGAGAAGAGACCAGCACCTACCTCTTTACAATGTCCTTTCAGGTATCTGTAGAGGGTGATGAGGTCTCCCCTCAGCCTCCTTTTCTTCAGACTAAACAGCCCCAGTTCCCTCAGCCGCTCCTCATAAGACTTGTTCTCAAGGCCCTTCACCAGCTTCACTGCCCTTCTCTGGACACGCTCCAGCACCTCAATGTCTCTTCTATCGAGGTGCCCAAAACAGTATTCAAGGTGTAGCCTCACCAGTGCTGAGTACAGCGGGACAATCATCTCCTTGGTCCTGCTTGCCTGATTGTCCATGTCATATGTATCTTATTTCAGACTTGGGCTCCCTCCTGGTGTGAACCACTCCTCCAAAAAACCAAGACATGGTCATCTAGGGATCATTCATTCCATGAATGGCTCTTGTAATTCAACACAGGTGAGATCACATTAGGCTTGGCTCTCTGTACCCAGTGAGGCCTCCAACACAATCCCAGCTGGGACAGTGCCCTCAGATTTCCCCCTGAACATTCATGTCACACAGTGTTCTGGGAGAATGCAATGTATGTACTTTGAACTTAAACAAAAGAAAAATATATTTTTTTCTTTCTTGGTAACCACACATGACTCAGAACAGACTTGAACAAAAGCTGTGCAATGTGCATGGATCCAATCCAGCAAAGAAATAGTTTACACTGAACAGCATGAATATAAACCATCCGGAAGCACTGAAGTTCAGAATCATATATTGGTCCCGAGTTAGTATTTAGAAGTTCACACAAACATTGTACTACACAGAGTCTACAAACCAGAAGCATCCATTTCCCTGGTCCATGTAAACTGAAGACTTTGTATGGCAGAGCACCACCTTGTAGCTTGCACAACAAGAAAATAATGTTGTAATTTAAAGCTTTGTACTTCTATGCTAGATCTGTAGCAAACAGAATTCTGAAAGACATGTTGTACATCTGAGGTAAAATCCTGGTCTGTGAAGTCCACTGGAGTTTTGCCATTTATTTCCCAGGGAACAGGGCTTCTCACTCATTATCCAGGTTTTTGTCACTGATTATAATCTGTGCATTAAGCAGTTACTCCAGGGAAAACAGAAACAAATTTCAGAGTAAAATAACTTATTTTTCTAGTCCTTGATAGGGAAGCGAGTGACAATAACCAGCTACTAAGTAAAACTTTAGTTTGACCTAAAAAGACTAAGGGTAGAAACCTAAAATAGAACAAACAGTAAAATTCATTGCCTAAATGGTAATATAAAAGTAATCCTCTAAGTCTTCAGTATATCACCCGATCTGATCCAAAAACAGCTATGCAGCTTCTGTCAGATTATGTCAGGTAGGAGCTACCCATCTTTAAAAATGCAGCATTGACTGCCAAGTGAAAATAGGCTGAAAGTATCAAACACCTGATCTGGCACGGGAAAGTCTCCTCCAGCCCCCAAAAAACAACAGTCTTGCTTGAAAAACTGTACACTTGGAGCTACTGCACCAAGGAATAATAGAATATTTGTTTTCATTATAGATTTCCGTTCACATTGAGGACAGATGAAATTAATAATAAGGCAAGTACTTGGCTACTCAGATTGATTCCTTTGCTCTAAACTGTACCTAATGAAATCTAATTGGTCTAAAGATTAGCACAGATATTCATTAGTTTGAGAAAAACGGTTATTGCACTTCTAGCAATAATATAAAAGCTGAAGCTGCTTGAATCTTAATGAAGGTGTAAAAGATAAAAAAACAGAAGACTGTTTAATAATAATAAAAAACTAAAATGTACTGGTAAGGCCATGAATTCAAGCCTTGATTAGGTTCTGTAATTGTAAATTAGGCAAAGACCAAAGCATCAAAACTGAGCAGTACCAGTTTCTAAAACAGCAGTCTGCTTTAATGAATCCCTGGAGCTACTGTTTTAACTATTAGCAGTTTTGGGGGCTTCTTTTTAGAATAACCACTTAAACAGTGCTGTATTTCTGGTTAGACAATGCTGAGCATATCAAATTCATTCCAGCATTCCATTGATGTTATATAAACGGCATAGGAGATTCAAGTAACATACTAAAATCTGTACAGAAAATGGCTAGCAGCTTCTCTTCCCATTCACACTTCCTTCACTTCTACATGTACTTAAGAACTTGCATATTCCTATTTTTCTGTTCCTTCCCATTCCCCTTCTAAATTTAAAAGGAAAAACTTCATTTTCAGAACTACCATATTTATTTCATAAATTCTCCCTTTTACTATATACTCCCTAATTAATGTTCTTCCAAGTCAGAATATTCAGAAATCAAACATCCCCATAAAAAGATGGCATTATTTTAACCAATCTTTTTTTCATTGTTTGTTTTGTTTCCTCCATGAGTCTAAAAGCTTGCTTTATTGACCACTTCAGCTGGATGGACAAGCTACAGCAGGAGATCAGTGCAAGTAATGGCATTCTCCACAATATTACTTATAAAAAAATAATTAAGGCTTGTTTTTGTGAGTCAGACTAAGAAAACTTAATAAACATACCTAGAATAGCTGACATCCAAACACTGGTTTCTACAATAATTTAATATCTTCATAAGTCCTAGCAGTGTAATCAAGATAGGTACAGCATCAAATTATAGAGGCCATAAAGGGAAGCAGAGTACCTCTAGACACACTGAATAGCAAAAACTCTAATCTAGGACTGCCTGTATTTTGAGCTGGTGTGATTTTATGCACATGTACCTGTTGTGGAAGCAGCAACTAGCAAACCAAGCACTGCTTTCAGGCTGTGGCAGAAAGTTCTCCATAGTGACAGCTACTACCAGAAAACACTGCCTCACAAGATACCTGTGCTTGGTATCATGGTTAACCTTTCAGACAGAGCATGCAAAAAAAAATCTAAAGACACGACTTCAGCTTTGCTACCACAGGTTTCATCAGTCCTAGATACATCTACAGGGCAGCCCCACTATGAAACACACCCCTTGAACGGTGTTTTGAGGTGACACTGAAAGGATGGGATCCTAACACGTCATCAGCAAAAATCAAGCACAGTGCTGTTTGCAAGAGCAATTAAACAAAAGGTATTTGAAACAGATGTTTGTGCATAAATAACTGGAAACTCTGCTCTTACCACCCACCACTTAACCAGAGACTGCCAGAAAACGTGCACATCCTGCTAATAGCCCATGGAAATTCAGAATATTTTGCCAAATCTGAATTTTCAACTGACAGTCATATTGGCAGCAGGCAGAATACAAAACACATTTTCAAGACCTCCTAACAATTCTTCCCACTGGGAGATAAATAGTGCAAGTTTTCACAGCTCATATTTTGTACATGTTCATTACCTGTAAATATTGCAATTATTTTATCCACGTGTTGTACAAAGATGAATAACGCAATTAAAAGCTTTTCAGAATGCTTTAATATCTGTGCTACCTATTTAGGGAGCTATTTCAGCCTGCCTATAGACACTGTAGAGCCAGCTTTGTGCCATGTGTGCTTTTCAAAAAGGAAAAAAAAAGTGTTATAGCAAATATTAGTATTTTTGCTTTACTTCTACAGAAGTCATTCTATATCCTGTAGGCAGTGAAATCCTAGCACAAGATAGTGTAGCCATGTTAAATCACCATAATGGCTAGTTAGAATATAATTCATTACTAGGGAAATGGTTCTACATTTTCACTATTAATTTAGAAGAGTGGTTCAGAAGCATATGCTTTCCAGTGTAAATTTCCTGGAATTTTGTGCTGACTACCTATTTTGTGTCCTGTTTAGGTTTTTGTGGTTTTGGTTTTTCTCTCCACAAAATGTATTTGTTATCACGAACCTAGAACTTGCTATAGAAAAATGCCTACTGCTGATGTGTTTCATGCTGAAAAATATACCACACAGTCTTCCTCTTATAATGTTTCTTAGTTTTCAATACAGGAAAAAAATCCCTTGGCTTGCATTGTATAATGAACTATCTTAACAGTCATTTGGAAATGAATTACCAAAATCCTTTAACAAGTACAAAAACTATACTGAACATTCAGTGCTGAATATTTATCAGTGTGCCCAAAGACAGATGGAAGGCATATTATCTTCCTTTGCTTAGGTAGTGTACAAGTTCTAATACATTACTTTATCATCCTCCTATATGGGGAGATGGTGGGGTGGTTCAGCCAGTTTTCTTCACAGGAGAAGGCTTATTCTTACATATTCCCAGTGTGCTTTTTTTAAAAAAAAAAAAAGTTTTAACAATCTGTCCTTCCTGCAGCTTGAAAAATTAACCAAATGACAGGTTAAGTACCTGGCAGACTGGCCACATCATACCTGTGTTCCTGCACAGGTCTCTGATGTTTAGCATCTGTGCAAGCTGATCCAAGTGCTCCCTAAGGTACTGATCCTGACAAGATACAGTGCTCACCTTTGCACCTGTGAACCAGCCCAGTGGGGCCACACACAAATCAACAAGCACAGGCTGCCTTATCGACATATGTCTAGAGATGCAAGTATATACAGACAGCTAATACTTGAGAATGTTCGTGGGTGTCACACACATACAATTCAACATAATTGTGTTATTTTTAGCCATTAATGTCTTCAGCTACTTCTGTATAAGTGTTCAAAGGATTCCTCTAAAGGTGTTTTTGGGGTTGAGAAGCTTTTCTTGTTTGGGTTTTGTTTGTTTTGGTTTTTTAAGAGTAATTTCAGAAACTATCACTAGTACATTCCTGTGCTAACATCAGCCTTACTTCTTACATCACTTATGAAAGAGCATTAGTATTAGAACTAGCACTAACAAAAAGCATTGTATGTAAACAGGCCCCCCTAAAGAATAAATTGTGTAAACATGAATATGGTCATCTTTCTCTCTTGACTCAGATGATGACAATGAAATAATCAGAGCTAGCCCCTTGCAAGTTCCTTTTATCAATGTGTTGAAAGCAATTACCAGAAATATGTCTATTTTCATTTACTACCTTTTACAAAATATGGCTTCACATAATCAAATCACATAAATGCTAAAGTCACAAATAGGCATAAATAAGGGAAAGTTGATTAGGAGTCTATTAGACATCTACTTTTATTACTCCCAAGACCTCAGTGCACTATATGAAGGCATCCCTAACTTTCTATAAATGCTCGGTTTGAGTGCACACTTGCAATGGGTTCTCAGACCATTGCAGTGTCATTAAACATCATTACATTATTGGTTCTTTTTTGATCTGTTTTTCAGGTCTGTACACATAAGGCAAGGACCATTAGCCACAAATAAAATTTCAACAGAAGCAGTAACACATTAAATGTCCCAGCACAAATCAGCAGAACTCTTGCAGAGTGACAAGCAGTTGTTTTCCTCACCCATCACCACAGTGGTATACTAAAATTTTTAAGTTCTCATTATTCATTTATTAATGAAATTCAAACCAATTTCAAAACAGTTAAAAAACCAGCCAAACAAACTTTTAAACCATGACTATCTAGTGTAGTTTTGGTGGCCCTGATGAAAATAATTTAAATGCTTGAAATTATACCTGCTCAAAGAACATGTTCTTTAAAGCTACCAAGTCAGTTATGTCGGCATATATAGTTATATATATTACAAGTTATATATATAACAATTAACAATTAATCATACTGGGAATTGGCACCAAAGATAACACAGTAGCTGTATAAACATCTAATTCTTCTCATTTTATACAGTTATACTACTTACTTTAATCTTTAACGTATTTATATGAAACTGGCAACAGTCACATAGTAGCCAAAGCCTTTTAACACCATCCTCTTAGTCACCTTGCATCTTAACAGGGGACCATAAAACATAGGCCATGGACTATTGCTTTCCAAACATATCCCTCCCCTATCTTTTCCCACAAAGAACAGTTTAATTTTAGGAATGTATCAAAGGCTGAGGCGCCTCCTGAAACTGAAGGAATATTGTTAAAACGCAATCCGAAATCTGTTGAGGTGCCCAGGATTTCCTCAAACAGAACAGTTGGACTTTAAACCTCCAACACATTTAGCAAATTTTCCCTAGGGGAAGAATAAAAATAAATACAATAAGTCTTGGCAACTGAACCTTGTGCTGTGTCATTCATTAACTGTGTTACAGCAGTTACATGCCCCCAAACCCTTATGATGCCCTCAATGCAAATAATGCAGGTTTGCCTTAAAATAATGAGCCAACTTGAACCTGGGTGCACTTCCAGGCAATCAATTAGAGCTAAGTCAATGCTAAATATGACCCACTGTACAGCAGTGACTTAGAACAGGCTATTTTATGGGCAATAGCTGCTGATACTATGCTGACACTTTGCCAAGCAACCAACTTGGCAAAATTGAAATGGTCTTTAATCACAGTTTCAGTTAAATTACATTCTTCAGCAAAACATGCTCATGACAAACAACAAACTGACAGACACTAGCCTCACCAATTCAAGGTACAGCTACTCAAACAGTGTCAGTGCCAAGTAAGTAAACTAATTTGAATAAAACATATGGCCCAATAATGAACATTTTCCTTGAGTGTAGGCATGCTGCCATATGCAGACATAAGACACAAAATAACATGGCTTTTCTAGAATAGGTCTTTTCTTCCAACCATAAATGTCAGGAATGTGAATTTAACAGAAAGCATTTTTATAATTAAGTTTCATAAATTTGTATTGTGATGGGGCATGTTCAGTTAAAAATTGCCAATTCTCTTTGCAAGCTGTTAATTTTTAAGGTGCTATTAAATGCAACAGTATGGGGATAAAGAGATCAGCAGACATCAAAACAGTGATCCCTCTATTACTTTCTGTAAAGTAGATACTAAAAAAGGATGAAAAAGAGCAGGTAATTTGGGCCTTTACCCCTAAAGGATAATAAAAAGCATTTGCTTAATTATATCGCTAGCTTAGTAGAGATCAACAGTATTGCACACGTACTTAAAGCTAAACATCTACTGAGCTTCTTTGTGATTCTAGGTGTTGGTAAGCACATTCCAAAAGCCTTTTAAATTTAATGTCTGTTTCTATCATATAAGTGACACTAGTCAGAATGGATGTGTTAAACACAGAAAATCAGATCTTTTAACTTCACTTCTCCAACTTCTAAAAATTTTACAAGTGAAAGCTTTTCAGTTAACTTTCACGTGTTAACCAGCAGACACAAGGTCTCTGAAGTGTGATTACAATTTAATTTCTCTGGGTAGCACCCACCTGATAAAAAAATATCTGCTCAAAGCAATCTTATTCAAAGGACAGAATCCTATCTTTGAGTAGGAACACAGAATATCCTTTTTCTTTAAGAGAAAGTTCTGTCTTGCAGCTGGACACTTTACTTTGTCAGTTCTGATTTCTCAGCCTACAGTTGCCAGACATCCTTCAGTTCCTCAAATGCTTGAGGCTCTATGGGGCAAGTTTGCAAAAACAATTGGCACAGAATAATGCCTTAAATTCTGTTAGCAGGAATGGGTCTAAGGCAAGGCACTCCCTACTATACTGATGCAAAAGCATGCTTCAGTAAGTTGCTGCATGTTGTTATTAGAGCTCTCTTAATAAATGTCATCAGCAGAGATACAAAAGTGATGAGTTATTTAATTTAAAATTCTATTTCAGGTCATTTATTTTACTCGTTGTTATTGGCTTTTATCTAGAACAGTGGCAGACAAAATAGTCAGTTATGTGATTTAGACACCTAGCCATCTCATTTTTGCACTACGTGCTCCAAGAAAAGGCAAAGAATTATATGCAATGTTGACAATTTATATTCAGCAGAGCCGCTGTGTGACATCTCAATCTGTTGAGATCTATCATACAGTTACCACTGTAGGCCACTTTAAAATTACCCTCCTTTCTTTCATAACGCCATGTGGGGAGGGAGACATGCTGGCTTCTTTTTATGTTCTTGCACCTTCTCTCTCTAAAGTCCTCTGCTGAGTAAAAATATCTGCCAGTCTGCAGATCTCATTGTCATTTACTTTCAACATACAGATTTCCCCAGAGACATGAGTGTATAGATTTTTTTTTTAAGCTACCTTATACTTCAGAGATGCCAAAGTAGCAGCAAAACTAGACACTTTCAACCTACTATCATATGTAAAACTCCTTACAAGGTTCTGTTTCCTTCATGCTAACTTAATAGGCTTTTCTCTTTTCCAAAGGATTCTTAACACATTAGAGTGATGTGTTATAGTAAGTCAATGAAAATCAAAGAATGACCTTAGAGAAACAGACCTGCTAACCAGACTCATAGCAGACTAGATTGTTACTAATATTAATGACTAGCTGTGAATATTCTTCACATATTTTCTTGACATTTTCTTCCCTTTTGATTTAACATCATGCAATCAGCTAGGCAGTATCAAGACAATAACTTTGAATATATGGCATTTGTTCGTAAATGAATGGACATCTTTCTCATTCTACCTGGCTTGGCTTATATTCTCTTAGCATAACTCATAAGTAAGAGCTCAACATTTTTTGAAGTTCAAAAATAAAATCCTCTAGAAGAGATAACTTTATAAAAATACCATAGATCAATATATGAGTCTATTTCTCTCAAGCAAATGCTGTGGAGTTTTGAAGTTTCATGAGCTGATACAAATGAACAATCAGCAGTTCTACAAGGGGAAGTAAGTAGCTGAAAAGCAGAGCTTTCAGTGCCTGCTAATAAACACTTTGAGTTGATGAAATACAAATAGAGGGGGAATTGCATTTTTAAAGGTACACGCAGACACACATATATATATTCTGAGTAAAATTTGACAGCAAAAGAAACCTGACAGCCCACCATATTGATAAACCAGGGAATTTCTCATTCACTTAAGTTCATTTGGGACCCTATCACCAGAAACTCATAAAAGACTAATTCATTTTTGACAGTACCTTCCACAGCAAGACATGTTAACCCATCTCTGGATTCTGATTTCACTAGGAGGAATTTTGAAAACATTATGCAGTATTAAACATCCCTAAATGAAAGAAAAAGCTGATAGAAGACAACATGGGCACATGTGACAACCATATTCTAGTGTGCAAAAGCTGGCTGATTTCTAGCCTTTCTGTAGGAATGTAGCAGGGCACTGAGGGCCTCAATACTACTTTAAGGAGTCAAGTATTTAAGAGCTGTTAGACTGCCAAAAAATATCATCTTAAGCAGCAGCTGTGCACACTGTCCCCATCCACATTCAGTAAACAGTCAAACCAATAGCAAGCATACTTGTTGGCTTTGTTAATAACAGATTACTGCAGAGGATATAGGAATGGGAGCACATTCCTCTATGACAACTGGAGAGAAAAGCCTGAGAATAAAAACACCCAGTAGGTAATCCACTACCTGGTTTTCAAAAGTCACTGTGCTGCAAAATCTGGTTTCTATATTGCAGAAAGAAAATAAATTATTAGTATACTTTATTAGCTGTTTCAGAGTTGCGGGTTGTTAAGAGAACAAGATGTACAGTACAATTGACTATCAGCACAACTGTTTATCTTTTCAGTCACAGAAGAATGTTAGGCAGTATTGAATCCAATATGTAATTTACAATTCAGCAGACATCTATGGCAATATAAGTCCAGGAAAATAGATGGTAGTGCCAAGAAAGCACTGACAACTACTGACACTTTCTCATTTACTGTTTGCATGCTCTGGAATTCACCAAGTCTTAAAGACTCTTTTAACTAACGATCAGCATCTTTGATCTCCAGAAAATTACTATGGCATGTGTAGAAATGAGATTCATAAGAATCCTTACTCTCTTGGCAGAGAAATTAATTTAGTTATTGTATTTCATACTTAAGGAAAAAAAGGAAAAAACACCCAACAAAACAAAAAACCACACACAACAAAAGTATGGCTAAAATTTCAACAAAATAGATCAATCCAAGTAATCATCATCCATATTCAGAAAAGCATGAAAGACTTTCCCTGAAGACAAAAGAGTTCCATGAATTCATTTGCAATCTGCCGTACATATTCATTTCAGCATCTTGCACCATGAATTATTCTTTTATAATTTCTAAGATCATTTGTCACTCATTTAGGTCACAAGCATTCTGAAAGTGACAAATCCTCTCTCCTAAATAACTAAGTACTATTGATGGTACTTAAAAAAATATATTTCAGCATTAGTTGTTTAAGCACACAAAGCAAGAAGACTGCTTCACTGAATAACTTGTTAAATTTGGGTCCATGTTTCAAATTCTTTGCAGACTTGGAGGAAAGACTTCATCTTCACACATGACATCACTCTCTATTAACATCATGGTTTGAGTCTGGTCTTCCATAACATTATAAACCAACAAAGAACAGATATCTTCAAGTAACTACACACATATCTTCGCATTCACAAGATTGGCTCACTCCTCAGTACAAAATATGGAAAGCATTAAGGCCTTCTGTGAGATACTTTGAGTCATAAAATAACTTTCTTGTGCAAAACTCTCTCTTCATTTACTTATCTATAGAACAGTCACACTAAAAGCCATGATGAGCTCCTCATTTCACTTAAGTCTTCACAGGTATTGGGTCTTTCCTGGAACCCAGAAGAGTCAGAGTCACCTGCACACATTTACCACATTAGAAGCTCAATGGCACACAACAGTGTCAGAGAATACAGAGAGAAATACTAGCAAATTGAAGTCCTAGTAAGTTGCAAGACAAACTTCTTAATCAAGCTTTATTGAAGTCTGCTTTACATATGCTATCAAAGACACTGTAGGTTCCTCATTCAGCAAGCAATTTCTACAATACCAATATTATTCTGAGAAACCTTAGAGCCATCACCACTAAAATCTCCTTAGAGAAAGCAAAAGTAGGCAGGAAAAAAAGGACTAAAATTGGTCCCTGAAGCAGCACTGACTATTAGTGTTTTACTGGAATAACAATTAGCACTTATGCTTCACAAATTCTACGACATTTGTCTGTTGCATTACAGTGACTAAAAGGCCCTGAACATTAAAAAAAAAGCTCTTAGCATTTTTTCTTACTGAATCAAGTGCTACATAAGTAAGCACCAAAAGTTGGTTATTTTAAAATAAGCACCACAGTAAACAATTAAACTAGAAGAGAGCAACATTTTCCAGTGGCAAGCTTTGTTAAAATATTGCTCATTTTTAAAAGAAAACCAACAGTATTTACAGTACTATGAGGATGTCTCTACTGCTCAGCTGGTCATCACAGCATTAATTTGGACACCATAAGCTTACCAAAGACTAGAAAATCAAGTTGTTAAATACACCACTTCTTAACAAAGGCTTAAAAATCACTTCATCTCTAAATCAACAGTAATAAGAGGAACCAGCACAAAGTTACCCAACTTCACACCCAGAGAAAACCTACCTTTACAATCAGATGGTCTGGGGCTCAACAAGTCTGCAGCACTTTTCACTGTGAAAAACTACTAAAAGAGCTCTAGTTGCACAGAATGCACTTCTGCCTTTACAAGAACAAACATGCCTCCTTCCCCTAGAGACAAAAGCAAAGCCTCCAAGCACAGAGGCAGAAAAACTAAAATGAAAGAAGCTCTCCAGCCTTCCTTCCTTATATGCAATCACTAAGAGCACCTGGTAGCCTCCCTTTTATCAAGAGTACTCATGAGTTTCACCTGAATGCCATTTCTGTCCCGCTAGAGCAATAAGCTATTAATTGCTGTATGAAATAAGTTATTTGCTTGAAACTAAGATGTAGTATATTCTTTCCTTGCTAAATTTAATGTATAGAATGTGTCCTATCAAAGGCAGGTACTTAAATTTTGAGATGGTTTAGCTAATATGATAATATTCAAAGAATAGAAAAGAAGGGTAGTTTTCTGATTAAGAGAATAAAAACAGTGCAAGTTTTCAGGAAGCTCCTTGTTCTGGTAGTTTCTCTTTGTGTCAGGCGAGCACAGGACCACTGGATGGTATTTGGTGTTACTGTGCTGGGATGTAACCTGCCAGTAGCAGTTATTTCAATAACAGCCTTTTTGATTCCATGTGAAGTACAAAAGCTCAGTGCCTCAGTCTTATTTTGACATTATTAAGTAGATTTAAATGATAAATGCATTTGATAGCATCCAAAATCTTCCCCCTTTTCATAATTTTTGCGTTCCTTCCTTCTTTTCAGGAGTTGTATTACCCAAGTATGTATCCCTTTTCTTGCTGCTGCTGCTGCTGTCATTAAACTTTACATCTTAGTTCCTGAGTGCAGCAGAGCTCTAAGCATGCCAAGGACCATCTGTAGGCAGACTTAATGCAATCAATGAAGTATTATAGCATTGCTAACCAGTGTACTACAGGTTTAAGTATCCCATTATATGCTCCAGAAAAAACAAAGTTCACTCACAGTGGCCATGATTTCTTCTAAAAAAAAACTATTTGGGAAAGTTTGTAAGATCTAACTTGAGGCATATCTATACCATACATAGAATCATAGTCTTGGGTTGGAAGGGACGTCTACAGGTCATCTAGTCTGACCCCCCTACAATAAGCAGGGACATCTCACACTAAAACAGATTGCTCAGAGCCCCATTCACTACAATGACAGTCATTGACTACACCGTAATATACCAAGCGTGCTATTAACAACAATAATGGAGTACATAGAAGAACTTTTGATCAAAGTCCTAACATTAATATTACTGTGGTTTTAAATCTACAACCCTGATACTTCATTAAAAGTATATGACAATTGCCTTTGCCTCTTCCCCCTTCTTAGGGCAAGAAACGCTGCAGATTTCAGAGCCAAATCTCTCGCAGTAAGTTGACTGAACCTTTTGAATATACAATATCTAGGGATTGCAATCTTTAACAACTTCCTTAAGTGAAGGTCTAGTCTATAGCCCAGTTAACACATCCAAGAACCCAAGATGGCTGAGCCCTCACTCTTCTAAGGAAATACCATCTCACAGGTATGAGGGCAGCTCTCTTGTCCAATTTTTAAGCGCAAAACAGTTAGAGAACAGATTATTTAATGGCACCCAACAGTGAAAACATAGTACAGATGCTTCTGTTAGAGCAACCAAACATTCTGCAACCCTCTTTGCTGTTATTCTAATGAACATTTCCAAATGAAGCCTTTAAAACAATCCACTCTGAAAACAGTGAATCGATATGGAAGAATTCAAAGAAAGCTACATTCTTTCTTGTATTTTGCTTCTGTCACTCTTCACCAGAATTGTGAAAGATCTTAAAGAAGGTCCCTAGAACCCTATTAAACAGAGCACAATGGATTTAATCCATTATGCATTGCTCAGGACTTCTTTCACAGAGGTGAAGCCTGAAAACTGAGGCACTTAAACCTAGCTTTACAAAGAACTCCCTGCAGTGACTCCTGCAGTCACCCAGGAGCCCTTTTAGAAGAAAATTCTAATTAAGGGCCTAACAACATGGTTAGATACCTAACCCGAGGTATCTGCTTCAAAAAATGCCATCCCCCTAAGAGCTTGGTTTGGAAACCTGCTCAGAGAAATTTGCTTTAAATCTGCCCTTAAAAAACACCCTTAGCCCCTTTTGCAGTGGGAAAGAGGTCACTAAGAAGGATTGTTATTAATCATTCTCTTCCATGAGACACTGCCAACATCACTAAAGCTATTCATTTGCTCACAAATTTCATATTCATTACAGAACTTTTATTCTTCAGCACAGCTAGGAAAGAATTACCCTGCTTGAGATCAGTGTAATTACAGAGAACCTGGCAGATTTAGTATCCTTTTCTTTCCTGTTAAATCACAATTACTAGCCTCAAGTTGGACAACCATGATTTGGCAATGTAATGTCAGCAAAACCCACCTTTACAGAGTCCTGGTAGAGCTCCTGCAACTGAGCACTTATCAGATTGCTGAATTGGTGCACTCCTAACAACTAGCTTCATTTCTGAAGGCCATAGTGCCAGTTCTCTCCTTGGCTTGCCCAGTACTCTTCTTGTGCAGAAGCCATCTCTGCCTACCATCTGTTTGTGTAAATGAGATTTTGCAGCACAACTCCCAAACGCTGCATATTCAAACCTGCTCTTTCAGACTCATCAACAAGGACATCCTCTTCTGCTGCTGTGCTTTGGGTTATCAATTAATCATTTCAAAGACACATGACAGCAGAATCAAACAGTACACAAACCTTGTAAAGGTTTTCCAAAAAATTACACTGTGCTTTAAGTAGTACAAGAAAAAGATAAAAATAAGCAAAGCAAGAAAACACTTCCATGTGTCTCTTATTTAATATGTGCTGGTAACTAATACAAAAAATATAAAAGTAACTTTATCCAGAAGGCACTTACCTACCTAACTTCCAGTACAATCAACAGGGTTTAGGTACATTCGTGACCTTGAGAACGCAAACTTATTATAAGGCATCTGAATATTTTTTTTCAAATTGGCTTTAAGTCACTCATATAAACAAGACTTAGATAAATTGTTATTACTAGATTCATTATGCAGTGAAAGGCTGTAAGAGAACTTAAGTCTAACCTACAGAGGCATTTTTGACATTGATTCCTACTGAGTCAATGAAAGATAGGAGCCTGTACGATTTAAGATAGGAGAACCTAAGTATGTTTTAAATGCCTGCATTTTCAGAAGTTATTAGATAGAAATTTGCCATTTTAGAAGCTTAGACAGAGTTTGTTAGAATAAATGATATCTGAGACCCTTGATGCAACAGAAATGCCTCCATTTATTCCATGGCAGTGCAGACCCACCTTTGGGTACTGCAAAAAGAAGAAACAAGACTGATGCAATTCATTAAATATCTTACACTATGTATTTTGTCTGGAGCTTTTGCAGCTCAAGACTCTATATTGACAGCCTGAATGTGTAAAACATACCTGTTAGACTAAAACCCAAGAAAACTGTTTCAAAAGTTTAAAAATTCACCCTCACCATTTTACAAAAGTTGAAAGTCATGGTATTATCTGCGCTCTGGAAATTGTTTCAGTAATGATTAAGATTACTTGAAATGAGAATTTGAACAGAATAATAATTTTGCAGCATTCTAAAGAGTACATAAAGATGAAAGCTGTTGCAACACAGGGTTGCAAAAAGGATTTTCATCAGGAAGTTGTATTTAATGGACTCAGGTCTGAAGTATTGAAATCATATGAGATACCCTACTTTCACATTATTTCATGGCATCAGACCTAAACATTTCCCGTGACTTGATGAATCTTATAGAATTACTGTCAAACTGTATTTGGCTGAGAGATCTGTTTATATGAAGCTGATTCATAGTTTTGCTGCTAAGTAAAAAGATAAATCCATCTGCTGTCTTTCATCTCACCTTTTTATGAAAGCTTGCAAGATGAAGCCTGTAGCAATTTTTATTTTTTTTAATCTTTCTTTGGCTGTTTCACTTTCAAATATCAAATGACATTTTTTCAGCACAGCCCACTGAAGCTTCTCTCCACTGAGGTTATATAACATCATTAATTCTTAGTTCTAAAACCTACACATGCAAGGTGGTCACATATTTAAATGCACATCAGCCTCCTGCTTCACACAAAGGTTGTGGTGTGAGAAATGTCAGAACAGGTTCTTACTCTGAGCAACTTTAACTTCATTCCAAAGACCCTATTACTTAGAGCCAAAGAAGAAGGGCAGGATATTTAACTTCCTTAACACTCAGTATTTTGAGCCTGTTTAATATTTAGGGGGGCTTGGCTTCCTCTGTTGACATACTCTTCAAATTCTAGACTGGCAAAGCCTTCAAGTTAATGTTAAATACACACCACGGGGAGAGGTAGGTGCCTGTGTTGTTTTAGTACAGCATGGAGCCACAGGTGGGAAACTGAAAATGGATTCTAATGAGATGCCTAAAGCCATCCTCATCTGCAACAACCTCAGATGAAGGACTAAAATAAAACTAAACTTGAAATGTTCATCGGATTAGAGGACAGGATCTTTGATTAGCACAGGAGTGGGCACACTGCAGCTGCTCAGAAGCAGAGTAGCCACCCAGCTCTGCTAACTACCTGGTTGCTCAGTCTTACAAGAGTCCTGTTAGCATTTATAGATCACGAAACAACATCACTGCTCATTGATGCTCCATCTTCCCATGCCAATCATCTAGTGCCACTTGTTAGAAAATCTACTTTTGCTGTTTATGAAGAAGATACTAGCACTGATAGAGTGACAGATTTTTTTTTTTTTCATGAAATTTGGATTTACATCACAGGATAAAATGTACAGGAACATCTGGCAATAGGCTGCACTTTAGATTTTACGTTTTATTCAGAGCAGCACAGAAGGTTTGGGCATGAAGCCATAAATTCATAACAATCCTAATTAGTGTCACTAAATACTAAATTCTGAAGTAAAAAAACTCACACCTTGCATGATAAAGTGAAACATTGCACCAGTGAAGCATCAGTCATCACCTGTTGACATTTACTTTAACAGAATATTGAGAACAAGAATGCTTATAATGCTGGAATCTGATATCACAGAAATAGAGAACTTGAAAATTTATGAAGAAAAAGATACAATCAAACAGAAAAAATTATGGCGACTTCAGTGCAAAGAAGTGACACAGGGTATAACTATGATAGTACTCAATAACACGTATTAGAAGGGACGTATCAACAGGGCTATTCTGCTAATTCACAACTTTGTGAATAGATAGATGCTCTCTGAGGAGGGTCAGGCAGCTCCTTCAACAGGTAAGTCACTGTTCTGCCCAAAAAGGCCTTGCATAGGCAACATTCCAAGGTGGTTTTGGGCAAAACAGTTGACTTAAATCCCCTTGACTTCTGGAGGCAGTTGGTTAAGACATGGTACTGTTGCAATAAAAAGACTAGTGCTTTCTGGTAACAATGCAGATCTCCAGTGACATATGAAACCTGGAAGTCCCACTGACCTTAGAAGGCACTTAAAAATGAAATTATGTGAGTTTGCTTCAGCCTGGTTAAAATGTACACATAATACTGTGCCATATACACACTGGCTGTTTTTTTGTTACATTTTTTAACATTAACTTGGAAGGGAAGTGTAGAAAATGTACCATGAAGAGCCATGCTCTTTGTGACAATGAAGATCGTCTTATAAAATTCACAAGCAACTGAAACAGAGACAATGAAAGAAATATATCTTTGCCAAGTATCTCATTTCAGGGGGATTTGTTAAAATTACAGTCTCAAAATTCACAATCTATTTTCTCAGTCCTCTGAATGGATGGGTTGATGCAGCAGTTCCTTCACTGAAAATCTTTAGAGTATTTATTTTCCTGTTTATCACTCATAACGTAATGAGCAAGAGCACAGTGCCACCTGAAGAGACCAAAACCAAGTTGGTTCTCATGGACGTCCCTACTAAGAAGCAGCTTAAACAGAGGGGAGAGGCTAGAGAGCTAAGATCACCAGTCTGGAAACTGCTGCTCCCTCAGTTTAGGAAGCAATTTTTTTCCTTAAGCACAAAAAGATTATCAAAAACCTTTCACATTTCAGAAGGAAAAAATTGAGAATCATTCCTCCCACTCCTTCTGCCAGAAGTTTAACAGAGCACAATTTCTAAAAAAACCCCCATAAATTTCTACGTAGTTTTCCAGGATGATAACACAGATACATTATAACCAGATAGATGAAGCACTTACAATAATAAAGGTAACCAGAAGAGTGTGTTGACTCTTCTTTTGATCTCTACTAAACTGAGTGTCCTGGTTTTAGAGGCTGAAACCATGACACTGAGCAAGATCTCAACGGGATACATTATCTCCAAGATACTTACTTCCATTATTCTCCATTCTGCATCTCTATTAGTAGCTAAAATAATAAATTATTGACAAGGATTACTGGATATACAGATTCTGATAATCAGAAAGTCCCCTGCAAACAACCTCATAATGTAAAGACTTCTAGAACAAAAACGTCAATCTAAAGATTATTATCTTGATATTTCTGCAGGATGGCTGCCATCTACACCAAGGATGAAACCACATCATCATCTGTGGATCTAGAACTGTACAACAACACACATACATACTTTTCCATGGGCTGCAAGAGCACTGTTAACTCCTTATTGGTCTTCAGGATAGTGAAAGTTATATTTGCTATTCCAATCCCTTTCCTAAAACAAAACAGACCATCTGATGCTCTCTTATACATTACACATCCAGGCTTTTTTCATTTACTAGCTCAACAAAATGGTCTTTGCATGTAATGCCTCCTTTTGATCCTTCCTTAGTCTATATGCCATGGTTCATATGCAACCTAAATTAAGAATTGCATTTATTTGTGTTCATTCCTTGGTTTGCCAAGTGACAGGTTTATTGGCCATGTTAGTGATGTCACAGATTTTCTTTGTATTTCAGTCATCTGGAGTAGCATTTGGAAAGGGCATTTTCTGCCTAAAATCAATAGCTTCTCTAGTGCTGTAATATTTCTTTTTACTTGGAAATATTACTCAGAATATAAAAGCAATTGATTGTAGGCAGAAAATATACTTGCCAATTGCTGATGGAGAGGGGAAAAATACAAAGTGCCCTCTAGCTTAAGTAGTTCCAGCTGGTGACACACCAGTATTAATCAGCTTATGTGTTTCAAAGGCACCAGGGCCTTCTAAAGCACAAGCCTGATTTTCTTTCTTACAAGTTGAAACCCCAAAGTCTGATTTATTCCAATGAAAACATGAACCCAGATTTCAAACAGTGTCTTTTCAGACATCTACTTTCACAGGAACTGCATTAGAATATCCTGTTGTTGAATTAAGGTGGTGAAAATGCAAGTTGACTTTGCTTATTTTAAATGCAAACTTTCCAGTAAGCTTATCAGAATTAAAACAGATGAGCAGATCAGTGGATCAGATTTAAAATAATGGAAATTTGCCCTTTCTTCTTTGGACTGAAGTTAGTAAGTTGTGTATTTGATTGTGACAAGTTGTGATTACCTAAGAAGGGTGATCATTATACAGTAGATACCCGCATAGCTTTGGTTTGGCACACTTGTTGGAACAACAGTTCTACATACTTTGTTACACACAGTTGCACCCAGCAAATCGCTCCAAACGACACAGTATTTCCCTGTTTGTCCTCTTACCTGCAAACCTGCTACAACCACTTAGCACTCATTTATTTTCTCCATTGTAACTGGCAGCAAGCAAGTCTCATAGATTTTTGTACTACCGCTGGCCACGTACTGCTCCTTCTCATGTTCCCCAGCCCCACACAGTGTGCATCAGATGATAACAGTAAAGCTGGGAGAAGAAGAAAGGCCCAAAAAGGAGTTACAGAGTTTCAACAAGAGTGACGTAAGCAACAGTCAAACGGCCAGATCCCTGAAGATGGTTTGAGCAACAGTTTTCTCAATGAAATTATGGTACCTCATTTGTTTCTCTGCATACCAAATAATCTTTGTAAGAGCCATTTTAAGGCTCATATTTTCACATGTACCTAGGTGAGATAAAAGTATGAGTTCCATTCATACTGGATTGGTCGCCTAACTCAAACTTTCTTGAAAGAACAGCTAAAAGTGTGCAATTTTTGCCAAATAAAGCCTTTCATTTAAAGGAAGCCCTGACTTTCTTAAGTGTCCCAAAAGCATCTGGATGTTAAATCACCTAATAATAAGTGCAACAATTTCAGAAATTATATTCTTCTATGCTTACACAGTTCAGTTATTCAAGGATCTAAAATAAAGCCCTTGACAAATTCAAGTCTTCCATGATACATGTTGAGGCTCAGAACCCACTTCCAAGTCTTTTCTGCATGGGTTCTTTCCTTCTGAATTTATACTACCACTTTATGTATCCCCCAGACATTTACTCAAATTGGGTCTCAGGAAGTACTTTAGTGTGTTTTTTATATCGGCAAAAAGATTTTGAAAAAACATTTTATTCAGGAACTATTGTAAAGCTAGAGATAAAAGATGGGATTCTTTTTAAAACAACAACAAAAAAATCCTTAAAACCAGAAAATGCTTTGGCCAGTTTCTCTTCACGGGTAAGTCCCTCTTCCTTGCCCTGACATTATACAGAGTCATGAAAGCAGGTAAAGCCTTCAGTTAGCACACTTAGTAGACTATTTACATTTTAAAAGGGTGTTTTGGAACATGCTGAATTCCAAGCAAGCATTACATAAAACTGAATTTTATACATTGGGCAAAACTGAACTACATTTGTCATGCTGCTTCAACAAAGAAAGAGTCTACAGCTTCATAATTTCAAAACATTTTCTTCTATCAGGGAATTTTTTTCACCCTCCACATGGCAAAGAAACAATAAAAAACAAAAAACTATTCCAAAAAAACCACAAACAAAAACTTTTGTGCTTGAACCATAAAGTTTTGGTTTCAAAACTATGTATATAGATTTGATTATTACTGTGATTCACAGATAAACTTATAAAACTCTAAAGGACAAATTTCCAGGACATGCTTTTGGTTGGACGATTTTTAATATGATTAAGCTTGAAATATTGAGACATAAGCTTCATTGAGAAATTTAAGAGAGTTTAAGTCTGTTTTTTAACAAGTAAGTTAAATAACATAATGGTGCTCACATCCAGCTGACCAATGAAGGCAGTGATTAATGGTGTTCAAAATCATCCACTCAGGGATAAACCTGCTCTTGTCTAATATTTAAGTAGGGTGACAATAAGTTATCCATTCTCCATATGAACTGCTTTCTTGTAAATTTATTCAATTCTAAATACATCTAAATATTACAACATATGCTACTACATACTAGACTTCTAACACTGCAAATATTGTGCATAAAAAGAAGAAAGAACTAGGAATAACAAGCAAATATATTCATTCAGGCAAATGGAAAATGAAGAGAACATTGTCATAAAGAGGCTCAATCCATCACTTTATGCTTCACCAATTTTTAGTGAGGTCTACCTCACTCATATGGCAACCTACCAAATCTTGGTTTGCCCAGAGTTCATTTTACATCAGTTTGGTCTGTTGCCCAGCAAAGAACTTAATAAACCTTATCAAACTGAAGAATTAAATGGACTGCCACCTTAGGCATCCCTCGTATCTCAGCCTCTTTTTCTCAGTCATGCCACTTATCTGCTCTGCAGTGCATAACCACTGTCTAACTAGATAAGTGTTACTATCAGCAGCTCTGCACTTGATCCAGTTTGAATCTATCATACTATTGCAGCTGAAGACTGTCAATTCTACTCAGCCCAATATAAAATATTTTTGTTGTTGTTTTCTGTTCTGATATGCTTTTCTGACTTCTTCAGTTCTTCTGACTCCTAGCCTGACCCAGATGTGTAAGCAGAAAAATTAGTTGTTCCACCAATTTTTTTTTCTGCATAAGGTGAAAACAGGAATTATCTGTAACCCCTGAATAACTCTCCCTTCCAAAATTGCAGCTCTATTTTCAAGAAACAAATGCTTTGAGAATTTGGGGTATTCAGCTAAACCCAACTGATTTTGCACAACCTCAACATAGGCCAAAGGTGAGGATCATCCTCAGAAATGGCACTTGGGCTGCTAGTTAGGGTTTCTTCTGACACACCACTTCCTCAAAAGAATTTTCTATGCTGTCATTGCCCTAAAGATTCTTTTCACGGTTTCAGTATCAGTGGCATCTGCAGAGTGGAGCTCCAGCCACTTGAAACTCATTAAAACATACTTGAGATTGACAATAAGTAGAAAACATCTGTCAGACTTGGCCAAGATTTCAATCAAGTGTGATGCTGCTGTGTTACGTTGCGACATTGAGTTAATAAATGACTTGGCTGCTGTCAATGCAAGGAAAGTTGGGTTCTAATTACCAGCCTGATTTTTTTTTTTCCTGTATCTGAAATCTACTTTCACTTAAAGGCTCATAGTCTATGTGACATGCATTAAAATTAATTTGCTGAATCTAGAAGCTGAGGTAAAGTAAGATAGACACACTTTGTAACATGCTGTATTAGACATCAGCTAATGTATAACATGGTGTACATATGAGAGACATGAGTCTCCAGCAGTAGGTAAGTAACATGCTTCTCCCAAAGAGCCTTGGAAGAGTAAACAAGTGTCTACCTGCTACTTTCAGCCTTGTTTTTTTTATTAACCTCAACAAGTCTCAAAAGCTTCTAAGAACCTAGTGTCATTTTTGAAAAATAATGTCCAGGAAAACCTCTGAGTTACACAAGTTATTTTTCAAAGAAGATAAAAAAGTGTGTACCTGACTGAAGATACAGCAAAGTAAAAAAATCAAAAGGCTGTATTACTATTTCAAATGGAATAGGAAAGAAGTTGCACACAGTTAATTCCTTCCTTGAGGAAGACAAAGTTTTTCAGATATAAGTGAAGGCAATCCAATCTGGGGACTGATGGGCTTCATCCTTTCTCTTGATTTTTTTTCAGTATCCAAATCATTCAAAGGTGTTACAGCGATTTCTTGAGCTCTCCCTTCTTAGGGACTGCCCCACAAACAGGCTACTTTAGAAAAACAGTTTTACACGAAGTAACGCCCTCAACAAAATCAACACCTCGGCATCTAGTTAAGCCTTTACAATGTGATTTAGATGATATAAAAATGTTCTATCTGATGAGCATGCATTATAGTAAATCTGTAGGTGCAGGGAGACCTTATCAATGAAATGTTAATATTAATACAAAGCTGCAATGCTTTTATTTTACTATCCTGGTATGTGAAAAGCATTCTGGTAGCTGTTTTACTAAAGGGATTATTTTATTACAATATACTTCCAATAAGTAGATTTATTTTATTTGGCCAGGTTTCAGCTTTTTTTGTTGAAATGTAAAATAAAAAAGCAAGTGTAAAAAGTAGTCAGACTTACTAGCTGTTCTGGCAAGATTCTGCTTCCATTAAATCCACTGTAAAGATTTACCTGAAACCACCAGAAAAACATGAAGGCCAATGAGAAGTGCTTTTCAAGATTTTTCAGGCTGTGTGCAGATATATGGGAGCTTTAATTCAAGGCTGCATGTGTGGCTAGAAAGAATAAAAAGTTAACACATGGTTCTTGTTCTTTAAGAGCCAATCTGTCATTGCCTCTTGCAAGCATTGACATGTTCAGACTGTGTGTGCACCAAAACTGCAGCTCCAAAGAGTGCTTGTTTGCTTTCTTTGTTGTTGGCAGTTTTTCTTCTGAAACTGCTCCAGTTTTCTGAAATTATGGATAACACCTGAAAAAAACAAAGGTTTTGCCACCTATTATTTCAGGTATAAATTATTCCAAATTTGAATTAAGATTATTTAGATAAATATACTTAAAATCTTACATTTTGCATGATGTTCAATTTCATATATTCACATAAAATCTCTTTTCCTTTACTTGCTGTGCAGGACCTTTAAGAAAGAAGAAAAGTGTTTATCTTTGGGTATCACCTGTGGCCAAATCAAGACATCACTTTCCTTAACTGCACTTTGGAATGACACATAAATGCAAAAACCCTCATTTTTTTCAAATGATGGAATGCATTACTGTGTGTTTTATTTTGTTTTGGTTTATAGTATGGAGCCCTGTCACACACTTGGTTCCCCTGTGAGAGGCTGGCAGGCTGTCTATTTGTAGCTGTGTTCTTACTTTTAAAAAGAAAATTGTTTATGCAGTCAGCAAGTGCCTTTTCTAATAGTTTTTCTCTTCAGAGGAGCAGCTCTACTTCCACTAAGATATTACAACATGAAATAATGTAATACACTCACATGTTCTTTACATGCATATTGAACAATTTAAGTAATGTTTTGAAATACACGGCATCATTGCAATGACTTCTCCTTTTCCTTTGGCTTCATGACCAAAATAGATGTCTTCACAAACATGCCACACTGAGAAAGCAAGATGCTCTGCTCCAGAAATTTGTCCTTCTTTTTCTTCATGATCTAAAGCTAGATGGGAAACTGCAGTTTCTTGGGCTGGGGAAGGGGTCAGGGTCAAAGGCCAAGTTCAGACAATAGTAATAAGGTATTTTTAGCACAAGGGCTACTCATACTCTCCCTCTGTGAGCAAACTAAGAAATCAGATGTTTATACACAGAGTAAGGTGACATCCAGTTCAGGTAAAGATGACAAAAATCTGAACTTCATAAAACTGCAACAAGATTCTTCTAGTCTTTTTAGTCCTTAGGATTCAATAAAAATATCCTTTGACAGCTTAGTCACTGAAGTCCTTGGTGACTTTAACAGACATCCAGAGAATACATCTATTTCTGCCAATTCATAAATGCAAATTTATTTTAGACAAGGCATGAATAACCCACTCATTCATCCTGAAGTACAATCAGATGAAAATGCGTGCGTTAGGCAACCAGCCATATGTTATTATTTGTTATGGATCTGCTATATCTAAATTCATTTCTATCCCTTTTCAGAAGAGAGACAGATTATTAAACAGACAATGTAAATCTCAGTATTACAGTCAGGAAACAATTACAAAAAGTTCTCTAGAAGCCCCTATAAACCTGTATCATCTCATGGTCACTAACATGTTCTTGATATTTACTTCTCAAAAACTGCCACTTAAAAAAATAGGTTAGGTTGTAATTTCTAGCTGATCTCCTGTCTTTCTAGAAATAGAATGAGAACGGAGTGGGTGAAATAAAACAGAAAGCCATTCTTGCATCTCCAGCCTCCAGGCTAGGAGAATCCATCAACTGTATGTTTCTCTTACGCTGAATATTCACTAAACGTTATGTTGAACTAGTTTCTACGATTTGCTTATCTGTATGAAGTAGTTTTGCAATGAAATAATGCTTTACTTTTTTCCTAAGAACACTGTATCAACTCTTGCAAATGTATTTGCTCTCTACCCTCTGTTCAGTATACTGCAGAATACAGCTCTGTTTTAAACCCATTGCCTCACAAATTAAATGAGCTATACATTACTAGTTACTGTGTTCCAGTTGTGCTTTTAGCGTGACTTTGGAAAAAAAGTTTTAACTATGTAATTTTGCATTATTTTTATTAAGTATCTGATGCAAGAAAATTAGTCTAACATTCAGTCTGCAGCAACATAATATATACCAAAGCATATAGTTGCATTCAAAATATGTACGTGCTCACAAGCAGCTAAAGACAAATGCAAGCAATTTTTGTCTCTGTTCAAAGCCAACTCCAGGAAAGCCAATTCAGTCTTGGTTTAGCCATAACTAAAGGACAATGCCCTTGAGCTAACAGCACCCTTTTTTTAGAATTCACAGTATCTTCCTTATGTTTTTAGACTATGTCTTGAAAAAATGTTCAGCTCCTAGGAACTCTACCATCTAATATCACCAGCAATGACTCCTCTGAAAAAAAAACAAGTGATCCTAACAGGTATAGAGGAAAGCCCATCCCGTTCTTTAGATATCTTTTTAAAAAGAGCAGCATTCTGTACAACCTTTAGAAAGAAAAAGATGCAGGAATCTTGACCCAAAAACTGCAGGAAAAGTCCATTATTTAACAATACGTAATGTATTTAATTAAATATGAGGAACATATATTGCTGTAATCACCTCAAAAATTAGATAATATTCCCAAATTATGTCCATACAGGATGAAGCTCTCCTAAATGCATACAGACCTCCTAGCCTAATGAATATCAAGTTTTAAATAATAAAATCTGTAGAACATCTTGTCTCTGCTCTAGAATGACTTTCACTCATTAAAAACAAAACTTCATTAACACCATTGCTTCAAAAATCATTCTTTGTACTCGTTTTAATCTCAAAAATAAAAGATTTTCCTTCTGGAAATCCAAGTCTTCCTGCATGGCCTGTTTTTGTTCTTCAAAATCTCTTAGCACTGCTGTGTAACTACCACCTTTAGTCTCACCCAGGGGTAAATACAGCATCCTATGGCATTCCTAGGAATAAAAGCAACATCACAGTATGAGCAAGTGAATCACTCTCAAGACAAAGACAAGGCTATTTTCATGTCTTTGAATCCTGTTGAAGTTTGTCAATGTCAGGTCAACCCCCCCCAAAGACAACACATCTTCAATTAGAGATGTAAAAAACAGTTTGCATGCAATTTAAATCCTGAAAACTGGCAATCTTCTCATGAAAACCACAATTATTTCCTTTCTCATACATCAGTACACCTGATTAACCATAATTTTTCAGTTACATGAATTGATCCTTTATTTTCAAGATAGGAAAAAAATGAGCATTTTTGACAGGCATTAGTGATGTGCCATTTAGTCACCACACACTCAAGCTTACACTGCTAGCAGTTTAAACTGCATGACCAAATTATATTATTCACTGCTAAATTCTTAATTTACCTCACGGATTCCCACTCCATTCTCATCATGAAAAGTTGGTCTTCTCTCATTTTCCCCACTAAAACAATATAGAACTGGCTTATGAGCATCTGCAGCTTGCAAGCTTTCTTGTGCTGAGCACCAACCAAATATATTACCATGCAGCAATTAGTGGAGATAGGTATTTTAAACTATTGGAATACCAGAAGAGGCACTGAATTTTTTCTTTAAATATATAAGGTTGTGTTCATGTGAGCCTAGATCTTCAGCTGGTTAAAGCATTAACTTCTCCTTTGCCTTCAAGGAAACTGTGCTGATTCAGATCCCAAATGAGCACTGTAATCCCAATTAAGTCTGTCGGTCTATATGTAAAGTTCAACAGCAGTGTAAGGACACTGCTAATTCCAGTCACAAGTTCATTGTGATCAAAAACATGAACCTTTTCTTTCAGGTTACTAACACAGTGCTCAGACACGTGCAAAATTGAAAACTAATGGGGAAATGTCACAATTCAAAAGAAGCTGACACCTGTCAATGGGCTTTTAAAAAGAATTTACCTATTTAGCAAAAAAAGGTAGAATATTGTTCTGTTCTGATAAGACTCATTCACAGTTAGGACTCTATTCTTTAAAACATCTCTTTTTTCTCTTTTTTTTCTTTCTTTTTTTGTGGAAAATCAGATGATCTCTTCCATTTTAAAAAATGATACTTCCAAAACATCCCAAAAAAGTAGCACTTTAAAATTTACCATATCTATTTTTTAGACCCTCCGAATGTTTAATTTCCCTTTCTCGCTGTTAATCCCATTGAATTTTGATTGATTTTACTCTTCCACTTTTTTTAAGATCAAGGGGTTTTTAAGTCATGTAATTTCTCTCCTGTTTTCCTGCAGGATTTTGTCATTTTTTGATTGTCCAGAAGCCTGGGAAGAGTCTAAAGTTTCCCAAAAGACATTGAAGGTGTTCTGTGGTTTGCAGTCAATGCTGTTCCTGACTGGCAGCAAAGGAATCACATAAGGATTCATCTTCTGTGACAGTATTACTGCTCTCAGCAGACCAGCTGGCCACAGAGCCCTCCCTGTGTGCCCCTGCATGTAGGGTATTAAGCACACGACCCTGGATGCTAAGTTGATTTCTAATACAAAATGTGTAAGTAACATGCCATTTCAATTTGAGTGTTTACTTTTAGAAATTTCTTTTAATAAAAAAGGGCAAATTTCTGTGAAACATTTTTATTCAGATGAAAGCACAATTTGCAGAAGAAAACTGTCATAGTGAGTATTTTGGGACAAGTCTGATGTGGAGCAAAAATAATTAATTCTTGATCATTTGAAAACTTCTTTTTAGACAGAAATGTCAACTTGTTTCAGAACAAGCAGATTTCTTCATGGGACATGCTTCTGAAAGGAAAATTTTTAGGGCATGACATACCCCCTCATCACCTTGCACTGCTCAGTGGGGGTAAAGTAAGTTACAGGAGTAAAGAAGAGCCTGGTAGAGGATGGAAGGACAGATATTGGCTTAAAACTTCTCTTTGGTTCTCACTACTCTTATCTATTTTAATTAGCAACTAAATTAATCTTCCTCGAGTGGAGTCTGTTTTGCCTGCAACAGCAAGTGCTAAGGGGTCTCCCTGTCTTTAGCTCAACCTACAAGCTTCCTCATGCTATTTTTTTTTCTCCTCCTGCCTTGGTGAGGAGGAGGAATGAGAGAGCAGCTGGGTGGGTGTTTGGCCCTTAGGCGAGGTTAACTTAACTCACCCCACTGATTAGATTGTTCACAGAGGACTGGGAAATTGCAACTACACTGAACAACTTCAAAAATCCTGACAATGGGTCTCATTCTGCAACTCTCTGTATCCAGGAAAAGACACAGGTCTGTGCAGAACCCTGGTGATTTCAATGTGCCTGCCTGCAAGCACAACTTTATACACAGAAAACCTAACTGGAGCCAGTGAGGCTCCAACAGAGTACCAAGCTCCACCTGCATCAAGACAACTGCAAGATGGGGGACTATAATTTGCTCAAATGAATCTGAAGCCAATATAACTGCCAAAGGCATATGAAGCAAAACAAGAAAATCTCTTCACAATTAGCCCACAGCCACTTAGCTATATGACCATCAACATACTAAAGAAAAAAACTTGTTGCCAACATAGTCAGGGCTCTCTTAATTTCATGCACTGTGACTTCAACAAGTTCTTCATTTCTCAATTTATTTCTCTAGAAGTGGCTTCATTTAAAAGCAGGGAAACCACATTTCATGCTCTTCAGTTTCATTAAAGATACACAAAAGCCCTCACCAAAAGAAGACTACTCTAATTAAACCATTGTAGCAGAAGGAAATATTGAAATGATAAATCTGAAAGGATTCTGACACATTCTATATTCTCTTGCACATCATTCTGTATCATATAAAAAAAAAGAGAACTCCTCCCTTTAAAATAAAAGGTTTAGAATTACATGATGAAACATGTAACACTCACCCCCCAGTAACACCAATAGAATATCTCACAGATTTTCTAAAGTGTGTCAAGAAAGAAGGTTATCAGTAACTTCTTCAGCAGTGTGAGAACATGATATTACACCCTCAGAAAATCAACCTGTATCTGCTTGACAAAGCAGGTATGGTTAAATCCCCTGCTTAAAACTCATTTCACAGGAAATGTGATATAAATACCACATGAATTGCATAAGAGAAATTCAGCCTCATTCAATATGTGCTTCTTAATCGGCACTTGAATTAAAGCAATGCTGAAAACAAAATAAAAAAGTAAAACCTGAGGATAACTCCTTCCCTCAGGAACTGAAAAATAACACTTTTTTGAATTTGCCAGGAGCAAAAAGAATAACAATAACTGTTCCAAGTCCAACATCGGGGACAGAATGAGGTGGGGTTTTTTTCACTTCTGAAGCACATTAAACTAGGGTTATGTTAAAAATGAACTCAATTTTGTGGTTAACCAAATAATTGTTCCAAATTCCAACAGTATGTGAGGGATCTCGAAGACATCTATCAAGAGTTTGTTTCCACATGGGTAAGCAACCATTTCTGGGTCTGGTCTGAACCATAGAAGCAGCTTATATTTATTCAAATCATTCAAATCCTCTTTCATAGTGGATAAAGATTTTAGACACCCTTTAGCATTCAAATCCTGTACAGTTGACAACAGTCTACTGGCTGTTGCATCAGATGAGGCTGACAAACTATTTCAGTTAAACTCCCCATTGCTGAAGATCTCTATCACAGCCTCTTCCCTTTTCCTTTTCAGGTCTACAAAACAGCTTAAAAAGCAAAATGTAAAAAAAAAAATAAATATATATGCTTCCTTTCTTGTAGCTCTGTCCAAGGAAAGGAGATTATCATAAGGTTTCTATCTACAAGATAGCCTCCTCCACAAACACATCTGCCACCCCTTCTTATAAGCTGTACTGCCTCAGACTTCTGTAGTTGGAGCTTCCTCAAGAACGACTCTTCAGGATCTTTCTACATGAAAAGGAAAGTCTGGGAATGCATATGAATACACAGCCCTGACAAAGCCTGTGCAGCCCCTAACATATGATGCTTCCACCTGGTTTCTGATACCCTGAGACTTCCTTCTAGCTCCAAGATGAAAGAGAAATGGCACTGAGACAGGTGATTAGACTTCCTTATCCTCATGGCATTTTTTTTATTATTCCAGAAAGAAACACCTACACAGACCATTTGAATTATCTTCTTAGCTACACAAAGGATGAGTGAAACAGATACTATTTCTGTGATCTTTTTTTTTATTCCTGTTGACCTTGTCACATTAGCACAGTGTCTAACAGTAGACCCAGAAAATAATTTCCAATAATCTAAATCCTATTTATAATAGGCAAGAGGCACAAGAGAGCAGATTCCAAGGAATTCAGGAAACCAAAATGTTGCTTCTTTAGCAATAGCCTGAATGAAAATGAAAGACTTGTCTTCCAACCAGAAGAGCAGATGAAGCAGTGAACCTTCTCAATCTCACAAAACCCTCTCTATCAAATTAAGAGCCACGAAATATTAACTCTTGTTATTTTAAATTCACTTTTGTTGTTCTCCTTACAGTCCATTGCAAACACTGAAATATTAGAAATGTCCAGTAGACACGTTTGTAGCTCTGCCCCTGCTATCAACAGCAATCAAAGCAGTGAAGAGTGCAAATGCATTACTGACTGACTTTTAGGAGACTTTTTTCTTATAAATCACTTCCCTCCAGCTACCTGATCATTTGGATTTCAGAATAAAATACATGTTTTCTGAAGGGTTCTGACTGATCTGCATGGCTTACAAGTAGAACCATGAGGAGTCTTAAATGACAGGGGCCACATGCCATCGTCCTGGTTTTTTATGATTAGATTGCCTGAAATGAACCATGGCATCAGCTCAGGAGGAAAGGTCTTATTTTTTTAAAGAAATCTAATATTGCAAAGAGCGATAACTGATTTTTTTTATTTTTTTCCCTAGCTTGTAAGGTTTAGGTAAAGTTGAATTGAAAGTGTATTGCAAAAATATTTGCTAAATCCATACACTAAAAGAAAATAATTTAAAAGCTTGCAGTATATCTATTTCTCACTTGCTTACTCCATGTAAAACAATGGATTGCACACGATACATATTGGTGGGAGAGTGGGTTCCTGAAACATAACACACTGGGAAACTGTGGTCTAACATACCTTACCAATTTTGCCTGAAGCTGTTTCCATCAACAACAAAGAAAAGGAGGTATCATTGATTTCAATGGATGGTGGCTCAGATGCAAAGACAGTATACACAAACAAAGCTTTAGGGACTGGTTTTGATCACCCAGGCTTTTTCTTTTATTGTTATGCATCTCTGCATTTCCCGATTTTGCTGAAATAAAGAACAGCTGTTCTCACAAGCTTGCCAATTCAAAGCTGTGAAGACAAAAGTTGCATCCAAATTTCCTTTTTCTTTAATAGCATAGTATAGATCTTATCTCTTTTGATGGAGAACAAAATAAGGCCAAAAAAGGGAAGGAGGAAAATCAGTCTCACAATTCTGCTAGTTGTGGGAAAATGTATCTCTCTATGTATATACAGACACAGTCCACTGGAATTTCTTGCACCCCAAGATGTGGTCTATAGAACAGATACCATGGTGAAATGGTTCACGCCCTGTGGACTGTTCCCCAAAATTGCTCAAGGGTCATTACAGTGACAAACTGGAGGACAACCTCAGCAGAGCTGGCATTTTTCCTGGATGAAGAGATAAATGTCTGTTCTTCACTTCACATGACACTTGCACTGATGATATGATACATATGCAGATGAGTTGTAGGTACAGAACAATTGATGTGAATATGCTCGGTGGACATGTTCTGGTTTTCTGGACATTCAGCACTCCAAACAAATATCCTGAACCCTTGTTTTCTGCCTTAACAAAATCTTTGGCAAAATAAGTGGATATGACCAAAGAATCGTGAACATCAGAGTAAGATGTAAGCTGGGCATGACCCCACACTGGTACATAGCTTAGCATGTGCTATAAATCCTGGCCAGAAAGTTGGTCAAGTTTTTTACTACTGCAGACACATCACGGAAGTAGCACTACATGCCACAGTTCCCCAGAAAGGTACAGTAGCTATCCCTCAGCTTTCTAAGAGCATGGATCAGTTCAGGGAAAATGCTGCACCCACACAACTGCCATGTTTTCAAAAGAAATGTCTCGCTTTGGATTGGACTGTGCAATGCAAATGTACCTGCAGCCTCTGTACTCCCTGGTTAGCTCAAGAGTCACCACCCCACTGTCGCTGCCATAACAAAAGTTTACATATATCCTTAAAGTGGGGTGTAGTCTGTAGCTGTGGAGCCAGACCTCCACATTTGATCCTCGTTCCCTTTGCAAACTCAAGGAAACAAATTATGCATTGTGCCTTGGTGCCTGTTGCTCAAGAGCTGAGCTGCTGTGCTTTTCAAACCAGAAGGACAAAGATTCCTGGCTGCACCTAAGTGGGGGCAGACAATTAGTGCGCTACACACACACACTCATGGCTAAAAGAACTTTGTCTCTCTGACACAGCAGCAAACAAGGGAGCCTGACTTCTAGGTATAGCACTTTTTTCTTCCTTTCTCTGCTGTCACAGACGGTGAAATGAGGCAGGGATGACAGCTATCAAGTAAGTTGCTACTTACCTGCAAGTCAAGTGCCACACGCAACTAGTTGGCAGCATAGATTCCCACACGTATTAAGGGCCCATTCAGAATCCCAAATAATAATTTACCTCACAAGAGTTTGCTCATTATGTGCTTTGCCTGGCCCTTGTGCTCTTTTAAAACCCTCTTTGAGTAGGTAGGCATGAAATAATCTGCTGCTGCCTGTAGCACTGGCCTTTTTTTTCTTTTCATATGACTGCAAACAGAAACTCCTTATTCAAAAAGGAAAAGATTATTAAATTCAGCAGAGTTATTTTTAAAGAGATAGAAATGAACTGTGACTGTAATCTTAAGTGTGAGTCTTGCCTGGAAAGCTGCTCAACACACAACAGGTAAGCAGAAAGCAGATATTCAAGTCAAGTCTGGCCATTTGCCTGTATAGTCACCATTAAGCTGACAAAACAGTGATCTGGTACCTCATTTTGTTATGAATGGTCCTTTAATTTGGGGTTATTATTATTTTTATTAAAGCTTCCTTTAAGCTGTATGCTCTTTTGACATGAATCTTCCTTTTCCAAACATCTCAAAGGGATTTAGACATTGCTTATATTTTACTCTGGTGAGTTTCTTAACTGATGTTAGAGTGACTCACATGAGTAATATGAAGCCCAGTATGTCTAAGCAGCACTGGAGCCCTGTCTGATTAAATCTTTGTATCCACAGCAGTTCACCTGAAAAATCGCATCATGGTTATGACAGGAAAAGTCAGCAGCTGGTAAGTCAATGAATCAACACCCCATACCTCTAAAGGCTAAGTTTTAACTTACCTCCTTGTTTTAAATAGGATGATGAATGATGGTAAAAATGGCACTCGTTCTTCATCTTTCTCATGCTCTTCTTTGTTCAATGGCTGATTTGCCCAGCTACAATATTTCTTTAACACATGAGCTTATTAAGTGCACTCCAAACCTGAAGTTTTAATGCTATTCTCTATGCAAACATTCTCCTGGTATATAAACTGCCACAACAATCTCCCAGCTACTGTGATGACAGCACAATGCCTTAAACAACATAGTCTCAAGCTGGTCAGAATGATTATTAGCATCAGTCACACTTGATTGAAAATAAAACAGATAAGCTGTATTAAACCATCTTATTGGTAACCATCAAGAAATGAAATGAGCTAATTACTATTTCCTTTCTTTTCCCAGTGATCTGCGATCACTGGATGAATGCTGTGTAAACCAGAAAGGTTTTTGTGGCCATCCTTTAGTAATTGACCTTTAGCTCCCCCCATTTCATTTGCCCTAAGTGTTAATTGACTTTGAAAAAGCAGTATATTATCCTTTTAGGAAAAAAAAAAAACGCAACTCAGTCCCCGCCAACATCTTATAGCATCAAAACCCTGTGAAATCATAGTGCTGTACAGCTGGAAATGAGTCTCCAAAAGAAATGGAAAGAGGGTGGGGGAAGGAAGCAGATGCATCATTGAAAGAGCTCCACTGCCATCTAGAGAGAATCTGCACCAGCCAGTTTTCTGGAAGGAAGAAACAGGTTGTTCGTCAAAATATTTCTATTCTGATGCTGTTTTGGAGGAAAGTAGGGACTCTGCTCAGGTTAACCACATCAGTACATATTTCAAAAGAACTTTGTTGTAATTTGCACTAAAAATAACATACCCTGAAAGAGAATCTACCATAAATCTTAAGGGAGATAGCTCTAAAGGCTCACTTATAGGCTCTTCTACAATGAGGTATGATATCTGTGCAGTTTTGTTTCAAAAATGCTCCTTTAAAGAGATAGGTGCTATATCTTTGCAGAAGGGTGCTTCAGTCACAAACAATTTACATTTTGACAGACATTCTGTGCTCCCAGCAGCTGCCTTTATGATATTGCTTGTCGGTTAGAAAGAATGTCCTATTTCAGCCTATGATTTTTCTCTCTTTCAAATATATGAAATTGACTTTTCTGAGTATTTTATATGCAGCAGCTTCACAAAGACCAAGTCAGACAGAGAGCCATGAAATGTGTTACTAGTAGCAGTCCACTGACTAATCTGACCAATTTAATTTACTCTGCTTCTGTCCAAAGAGCAACTGAACTCCATTTAGTGTACATGATGGGTCAGCTGCTATGAAAACAGGAGAGGCATTCCTCACCACCAGCACCTTACTCAGTTACATTCTCAAGACAGCCGACACATGGGTACATGGCTAACTGCATCTGGAACAAAAGAAATTAATTTGTAGTTTAGGGTACAGTCAGCAAGTAATGAAACTGCATTGCTAATGCACCTCA
Organism: Hemiprocne comata; assembly: GCA_020745705.1. Taxonomy (NCBI): domain Eukaryota; kingdom Metazoa; phylum Chordata; class Aves; order Apodiformes; family Apodidae; genus Hemiprocne; species Hemiprocne comata. The sequence continues at coordinate 67,498,509 of CM036589.1, read as the reverse complement.
AAAGGGAGAGTTCATTACTGCTGTCTCACAAAAACACTCACTGTGAATTGTGGTCCTCTTGGTCTCCATCACTGTTATTTACTTGCTAATTAAAGAGCAATGTGGGACTAGTAACAGCTAATAGGAAGTCACAGGTTCCTCTGTCTACTGACTCCCTGAAAATTTCAAAACCAAAACCTGTTTGAGGACTAAGGACTGCTAGTATGAACCTAGCTGTAACCACTAAAATACTGTCTGGATTTTTTTCATATTACAGTGCAATTTGTCTTTGCTTCCTTTGTGAAATCCTATTGGGTTTAAATACCTTGAGACCAACCAAATCAGTAAATTAGTTTATGGCCATCTCCTTTAGCTAGCCAGCGAGGTGCTGTGTGATAGTGCAAGGTTATTTGTCTGCTATGGCAGCAGTGGTGAATTAATACTACCCAGAAAAAGATGATGGTGGTTATACTCTAGATAAGAACATGTAAAACATACTACAATTATGAATGGCAGTAGCAGAATTATTTATACTATTCATTCCCATCTAAGAATGGCACCTCAAAAGAGGATTATAAAGGAAAATATACTCAGAAAAACATTCTTCATTTTCACTGAAAAACACTGAAATCAGAAACATTTGATTCCACACTGCCCTGCACTCCTTGACATTTATCCTGACTGGATGCTAAATCAGACCATTCTGAACACTCAATTTATATTGGCATGGGTGGCTACTCAAGGTGAAAGCAATGGAGAATCAAGCCTACAGAACCTATTATGCAAACCATAAGGTTCACTAAGCCAAGAACTAGTCTCAGTGAGGTGACTGGCTGCCTTCTCATTTCTATTAATGGTAACTCTGTGATCCCTGGACAGAAGAACACAGTAATTTTGAGTGATGGGTTTATGAGGAGAGAGAATCCACCACTTCAATGGAGTATTAGGAAACACAGAATGCAGAAGAATGAAGTGGATGACTGACCAGATAAATCTTCCAGTCCAAATGTGTGGCAAAATGCAGGAGACATTGCTTCCATTCATTATAGCCAATAGACTTGTCAGAAGGAAAAACAGCAATGCACCTTTAAAACACAATTTGTCCTTTTTGCTGATAAACAAAATTAAGCTGTGCAATTCAGGGAGAGAAGAGCAGGCATAAGAATAGTTATTGTGAAAGCACAAAAATGTAAACATGGCTAGACTGGGCTCTTTGCTACTATCCTGCTTCTTACCTTGTCCAGAGACCTTGAAGACAGTCCTGAAATAATGACAGAGAAGAAGAGCTCACTTTATAAAAATACAACAGTAAAACTGAATTGGGTAAATGTCAAAAGCCAGGCAGTTGTAGACACAGTACTGCTTCTGGTGAAGCAGAAGAATAGACTTTCTTCTTCTTTTTCTAAAGGCAAATCAATTCACCCAATAATGTTTGAAACATGCAGACCAGCCCTTCGTCCACTATATTTCACACCAGAAGTTGTTTTAGGTATTATTGCTAACAGATAGTCCTGTTAATGTCAGACACAACTACATCAACAAGAAATAGAAGGGAAGATAACATTCATATTGTGGAAATGAAAGGATTACATCTCTTTTGTGTCTGGAATTTATTGTGGAGTCAAAGGGCACGGAAGAAATTCTCTTTGATTGTACATGCCGCTGGATATAATAGGATGGGCTTCATGAGGATATGAATTTCAGCTTTTTTTGAGGGCTCACTTAAAATGTATTATTTTTCAGGGGATATAAATAAAACTCCTTTAAAGCCATTTACTTACAATGTCACTCTAATCAACTTATTTCATGTATTGATGCATCTCTCCCCTCTCTTCCAGACTTAGTCTTGTTTATTGAAACTCTCTAAGGGTAGACTGTCTCTCTCTACTATTTTTTTTGTGAAAAGACTGGTACAATGAGACCAAGTGCCCACTCTGAATGTGACTGTTATGTCAGGGTCCCATCCTTGTTGAAAATTAAATTCCCTAGAACATATTCATTCATGCTAGCTGTTTTTGTTCATTTTAGCAAAAAGAAAGGCGCTCAAAGATCTTCCTCCTTCTTTCACAAGCTCTTTCCTCATAGGTTCATTGACTAATGAATCTCATCCCAGATGTAGATTCATATGTAGGCTTCTCATTAAATACCATGTAAAACAAGGCATGGCTGGCATTGCTGCAGTGCAATATTTTATAATGTTGTAAGACAGATATATTTTTATATTGTTTGTAAATATTTTTTTTTTTATAATAGTCTGGGTCTGCTCTGGAGAGAGCAAAAGCAGCAGTTTGATGTTGTTTGTCTAGTTTCTTCAGTGACCTCTGCAAGGCATTACAACAGTCCATTACTCATTTGGAGTTAACAGTTGCCCTTCTTACACAATGTCAGGAACTTGCCTTCTCGATATAGAGTATCTTGAGTTTGATCATGATGGAGGATCACTGTGCACATGCATGCAACCATGATACTTGACAGGAAAAGTCATAAAATCATATACAGAGATAGCAAATATCTTCATGGCAGGGCACTAGTGTCATTCATCACTTAAGCAGCTGGGGTCAGGTGCTAATCAAGAATAAAACACCAAAACACCATTGAGACTAGTCAAGCTTCACTGATTTTCACCAGCTAAAAAACTGTCCTGTCATATAGTGATATAGAAGAGCCTCGTAACACAGACAAGGATGAGCAAAGAGGCAGCAGATATGAGTGCTCTTCTGTTCTTTATAAGTTACCCCTAGGGATATTCTCTCTGAAATTGTTTGCTTTTTAATGAGCTCACCCAACATTTTGATCCACTTGTTTCAGACCTGACTGGAAGCAGTGTTCAAATTCTAATGAAAAATGCTGTAAGATACTGTTGCATATTCACTTTAGTACATAAGATATAGGCGACGAGGTGCTTGGGTGAATAAAAACTATCTAGCACACGAGAGCCAGAAGGTACTTAGGAGTAGAAGCAGTTCCAAAGAGGAGTTGACTTGTGGAATACCATCACATTTGTATTGATTTTGTTTACTTTATAAACCTGAAAGGAGGAAAATGCAGTAAAGTGATGAAATGTGCTGATGATACGAAACAGGTGAATCAACAAATACACAATAGGGAAACAATAAAATTCACAGGGACTTGGCTAGACTAGAATTATGGGCAGATAAGTGGCTTATGCAATTCAATTTGGAAGAAGGTAAGATAATGAATCTACAGACAAAATAACAAGAAAAGGGAACTCTATCTTCAGAGGACAGAGAGGCAACTGCTGAAAAGGCTAGCATTTTAACATCCCAATGCAGGAAATGATATGCTGTAAACTCAGGTTTCTCTAAAACTGCTCCCTTTCTGCCAGCCTGTTTATTTTCAGTGGTTGCTGCTATATAGCACAAGGCATTAGCCAGAAGGAAGAACTGAAAAAATATGCAAAATTCTTCAACTTTTGGCCAATTTACTGACTCCTTTTCATATTAAAAAGGGGACAAGAAACAATCTTTAAGCACATAGAAATTAAAGGAGATTATTCTAATACTGAGCTAGATTAGGTATTATGAAAGTGACATCTATAATATGTACATCAGTCTGATTAATAAAATGAAACAGAATTGGGAAAGTACAACGTGAAGAAGACAACAAGGAGAACTACATGTAGGCTAATACAAAATAAGTATTTAGGAAGTCTGAGAAACAGGTTATACATTTGGAAAGCAGTGAGGAAGATTAACCACATCAGTCTTACCAGCTTTACAGAAGCACAAATCCCAGGATATTGTTGTGAAACCCATAAATGTACTGTTAAGAGGAAAAAGGAAAAATAAAAACCAAATCCTGACATCCGAGACAGGATTTACTTAGGAATAGAAAATCCCAGAGCTGCCAGGATTATCCCAGTAACTTTTGTACTATCGAGAGCTCCCAAGCATTGGTAACACTGCTTTGACCCCAAACCTTCTGTGCCATGCCAGTAATAGTGAGAAGCCATTACCCTTGAATATTTTAGGCATCAGTAGTAGAGTCTGAGCTCCCACAAGACTGATTTCTGCTCAGCTTTCCTTTGTGGTTTTTCTGTTGTGAGGAGATGGTAGGGAGGGTTAAGAAAATGAGGTAGGAAAATGGCACAGCAAAGGAAAAAGTAGTGAGAGTTGGAACATCCCTTCTTTCAAAATATTCCCTCAGGTGGGATACTTACCTACATTGTCCTATGTGAATCTGCATCCCACTCCAGGATTGACAGGGAGGGAAGTTTTGAGTCCTCCTCTTCCACTCCGCATGAGGCCATCCTAAATGTCCTATTTCCCAGTGCTCTCTAATCAACTTCTGTTGGCCTTTTCTGTGGGAACACTTTCACTTTGCACATAATACCTGAATATTTGTTGGTAAAGAGACAAGACCTCAAGTATTTTGTCCCCTCCCTGGAAGTATTCAAGAGCAGGTTGGATGGGGCTTTGAACAACCTGGGAGGTTGTGGGGAGGTAGAGGTAGTGGGAGGTGTCCCTGCCCATGCAGGGGGGTTGGAACTAGGTGAAATTTAAGATCCCTTCCAACCCAAACCATTCTATGATGCTATGATTTTGTCTGTACCATAACACTACTCAAAAGAAAAACAGTCATTTCCATCCCACTGTACTGCAGCAGGCACTTCACAGGACTGAGATACTAGCAAAAAAAATGTGTGTCTGCCTCCTCATCCTTCCCTTCTTCCATTCAATTCAGTAATAATAAAAAGGCAAAAAAAAAAAACCCCAGAATTCCCCAATAAACCAAACATTTCTATGTTCAACATACCAGTTCTCTACTTCACACTAGCAGCTACAGCAGAGTGTATCCACAAAATACATCAAGTACCTGAGCATGTTCCCTCTCTCACACATACCCCTGCTGCTGGAAGAGGCAGCATACAAGACCAGACTCTGAAGGCTCAACAATGCAATGATACTGACTTATAATAAAAAATAAATTACTAATAGCCAATAAAGGAGTCCAATAATGTACCAAACTGGGAAATATTTGGGGAAGAAAAGGCTAATGAAGGCTCTGCCATTTCTGGGGGGAAATAACAGCATTTTGCCCTTCAGTGACTCCTAGGTCAAATACCCACACTTTACATGCAAAGACAGGCTCTGTTTAAAATTCCAAGAATGCAAAGATCATCTGGACCAAAGAGACTGGATGCTGTCTTTCCATTTAATATCTAAATATTAGCAGTAATGGTTTGTTGTTTTGTTTTCCCCAGCCATTACAGTAAAACTGATCCTACAGTCCATGATGTTCTTGTAAGATCTTCAGCATCACCTGACTGGCCATGAACCTGGCTGATGCAACCAGTGGGCCAGCAAGAACAAAATCCTGCTCATTGGCAAACACTACACTTGTGGCTGGATTTTTTCAAATCTGAACTGCTGCTCCAAAAACAAACAAACAAAAAGAAATAATAAATAACACATATGACTACACAGAGAAGAAAAACTCACATGAAAGACCAAACTGTCTTTCAGAAAAGACACAGGCTCAGTTTCCAGGGTGCTCCATCTGTCCTCACAGGAACCACCCAATTGTCTACTACTGCCTAACAAGAAAAGCATTGTTTAACCACCTTCAGATTCTAGATACTTGCTTTGACATGCAAAATCAAACCACTGTAATAGACAACCAACAGAACAGAAGAAAAACCACCAGCCAATCTAATTCCATGGTTTTCACTATGACAGTTAAGTAAGTTACCATCGTTTATGCTCCTTTTACATGTTTGAAACATGTCTAGGACATCTCAATCCTCTCATTTAATCTGTCATGACAGTGTCAGAAATGGTAACACGTATTACACTCCTATGTTAAAGGGGCCAAGTGTGACAAATACTGCCAGGCGTATTCTTCAGGCGGCATGTAGAAGTTTCACCCATTTGTGAAATATCTCTACTTAAGAATTATTCAGATGATTACATCTCTCATTTGTTTCACACAACCACAAGGGGCAAAGGTAGGCATTACACACACACAGAGTATCGCAATTTTTTTTAATATTTTGTGGATAATTACACTACTGCTAGAGGCTGAATACTAATTGCCTGAAATCAAAGTAAAATAAAAAGCAACCCTCATAGCTGTTAATTTGACAGCTGGTCATTTCCTAAAAATCTCACAAAGAATCCTTGGGCCGAGACAGCTTTTAAAACTGTGTAAGGCACATTTCTGTACGAGGCCACATAGCAGCAGGGCTTCAAGGAGGGAACCTGATCTTTATTTAATAGACTGGCAGCTACAAGAAAGAACTCCAGCCCATTTGCAAATGTGCCTGTAGCTAATGAGTGTCTGTGCAGCTCAGAAGGGTTACAGATCTCCACATAAAACTCTGACCTAAAGCTAACACTAAATTTAGAATGAAATTATAGGGGGGGGGAAATTGTGTAAATAATTCATAAGAATTTTAATTGACATTTCTTTTTTGTGGCAACGAGCCCATTAGCATCATGGGCAATTACCTGTTTTTTTAATCACTCTTTATGTTGTAGTTGTGCATTATATAAACTACCCAGTCCTGATATGCTAGAACAATCTAATGACTAATTCTGCAATAGTACTTCCAGTCACACAACCAGTCCTGTTTTCTTCAGTGGAACCATATCAGTAAAGGCCGCTTACTGGTGAGAATGTCTTGCACCATACCATAATTCTGAGACAAATTATGCCAATCTTTTATGCACTCCTAAATCCAACTATTTTCTACATGATGAATTACAGGGTTAGATATTATTTCATTCAGGGGCAGGTGATTTTAGTGCTTTTTCAGATAAAACTGATGTCACAGCAAGAGTGAAGGAACAGTAAGCATAGTACATTTATATATATTCTCACACACTCCAACTTGCTGTAACAGTACTTTACTAGTATTATTAAACCTACTGTCTAAGCATCAGCCCATGGAGCTACTAAAACCTATCAATCTCTTTTTCTTAATCTAGGTTTAGCTTTTTCTCACTTTCAGAAACCACGCTGGTGGTAGCTTACTGCTATCTAAGGATTCCATGTCAAAGCAGCTTGGAGAGAGAGCAAGCCACATTAGCAGTAAAACCTTGGCCTTGGGATTAGATTATGTCAGTCCATCAGGTCAGTCTACTCGCTGGTCACTGGTGTTGACCATCTCATTTCAGGAGTAGCACATCTGTGAAAAGTTACACACAGAGTATAACATTTGCCTCCAGTGTAAATTCATGTCCAGACAGAATGAGAAGTTATATTAGGAAAAGGTTAAGATATTATTAATTTTTTTCCCAAATGCAATCATGTCCGTTGATAGATTTCAAGCTCCTTCTGGAAACCTCTGCCAATCTCTAGCACATTCCTTTCCACTGCTCTGCACAAGTCTGCACTGGGAAAAGCTGGTGAAAACGACAGCCCAGGAGATACTACTGGGTAATTATACTGTTCAGTCATAGCTTCCAAAATCCCCTGAGTTCTCCAACACTCTGCCTTGTCAGGAAAAGTCACACCCCTAAAAAGACAAGGTCTATGCTGTAGTATCGGAAGATGTTCTTACAGTGAGTATTATGTATGCACCAAAAGAAGCAGCATGAGAAGCATTTATGGGATCACACAGATAATAAACAAAAGCAAAAATAAAGTTATCAGTGTAAGCTTCAAGATGAGAATTGTCTTCCTCCTTCTGGACTCAACCTGGTAGCTACAATGAGCCAGAAAGGATATTTTTCAGTAAAATAATGTCAATTGTCATGTCCACAGTGCTTTGTATCCAAAGTGATTAAAGTACTCTGATCAGTTCTTCATGTTGATTTACAAGCAATGCCCGAGTAAGTCTATAGAGAACTAAATCCATGAGTAGCTCCAGCTGCTAAGAAAACAACTCACTTGCCTGAAGTTGTGCATATGCTTAAGTGTTTGCAAGAGTTGGGCCTAAATTACAAATTACATTCCTCATGCCTCTGTGATCGAGCATGGCAGCTGTTTTAGCTTCATACATCAACACGACACAGCCACTGAGGCGAGAGAATATCTGACCTCATGATGCTACAGGGAGAACTGCAGGTAGGCTGATTAAAATTACTCAGATGGAATGAGTCTTAAAATAAGAAACTTATAAATTATATAGTCCTGTAAATGCCAAGGGGACAGACTACCCAGCAACTTCCTTACACTTACTCTCAGTTTCACACAACCACAGTTTGGGAGTAAAGTTTGAACTCCAATACCAGGCAGAAGAGAAGGCAGAGAGGCACACTTCCTACCAGAACTTCGGTAAAGACAGGAGAGAAGGAAAAAAACCCATGGGAATAATCAAGCTAAAAGCATTTATTTTAGCAACAGTATTAATTGTATTAAAATTAGAACTGTAATTTTGTAATCTGACCACCTGTAGACTAGAAGCAAAGTACCGGACTGCCATCTGCTGGCACTACCATATACTGAAAGCATGGCAACAAAATTACGTTCTGGAAGTTCCTGCAGGACTTGGCTCTTGGTGTATCTGCTGGTGGTACTGTGCCAAAATAACTGCACCGGCTTGCACCAAGCCATGTGCTGCCTGCAGCAACTGTATTAGATGCAACAAAAAATACAGAGGTTATGGTGTTTGCTGACAGGTACTGCAAGATGTAAGAGCGACCAAAGGAAAAGCAAAGGGAAACTACAGAAAAAGAGTAAGTCGTTGCTTGCATCTGCAAACCTGGAAGCAGGTTCTATCACAGCTAGTAGACAAATTCAATACTAGATGAAATTCCAGCAAAACAGAAAAGTAGTAATCAGCCTGAAGGTTATTTTTGTCTGAGGAAAACAAGCAGATTTTGATGTACAATCATGCTATGTATTTTCATGCCATATAGCTCCACATAAGAAGTTGGCTGAAGCCTTCAACTCGCTTGTTTTTTTCTGAAACTAAGGATAACATCTAGTGTATGTTAACTTAATGTTGCTGTAAATTCATAAGCTATGTTGATTCAGAAAAGTTTCATACTGAGAAAATCAATACTGCATACATTTTCTTCTAATATTCCCTAGAGTATTCCCTTAACTATAAAACCATTTATGGCTAAAATTAAGCTGCCCAATTGTTCCATTACTTCCTCCTTCTCATTATGTACTAAAAACATCCACTCAGCATTTTTTTTCCTCTACTAATGTAACAGAAACTCATCTGCTCAACAAGATTTATTGCTTGCTTTTTTCCTATGTTCACAAGAGATTGTTGTGCATTTTGCAGTAGGTCTTTATTATCTAGTAATGATGGCTTGCAAATTAAATTAGTTTTTAATGGCACAGTTAAATTCTAATTTATGTTTTGGAGCTTTGTTTAATTCATTTAGTTATAATGTAATCGCTTTCTCACTATTATCTTACATTACATAGGAAGAACAAAAGAGTAGTGACTCCTCTCCACATACTCAGTTGTTTTGCTTTTATCAAAACTTGCTACTAACTGCACTTCCCTGAGAAACTTTTTAAACAGGCTTATCTGAAGAGGGGAGGGGGACAAACTAGGTTGTTGCTTGTGATTCAGAGCCTTGAAGGAGTCAAACAGAACACTCACTGTAACTCCCTGGGGTCTGACTGTACACATTGCCTACGCACGTACACCTGTTTGAGGCATGACTCGTTATTGCCCTACAGGTTTTTGGCAACAGGTATGCATGAGAACAGGGCAGTAAAGAAAAGGTAACAGCTCTTTACCCTCACTTTTTCAGCTGTGAAGATCTGGCCCCAAACCAGTCTGTGACTACCAAGCTTCCCAAGAGCTACATTGGAGGACTGAAATGAGACTTAAGGAGTGATCATACATCCCGGTCTGCCTCAAAGTGATTTTCCTCCCTGTATTCCCAACAGGTCATGTTCTGCCCTCTAAATCTTTGCTTTTGTGATAACAGTTTCTTACAGGCACCTCACCTGGTCTGCAGAAGGTTAAAAGAAAAGTATTTATTTGGTACGTCGTGTAAGAAAGATTTATTCTATGTGTAAGGAGTTTGGAGAGTACCGTACACTACAGATTATTTCATCCAGGAATTAATGTAGCCCTACAAAATAACTTGAGAAAGATGTTTTATTGGCTTGGGAAACTACAACACTGAGGCTAAATAACTTCTGAAAGCTTATACACTAAACACCTGGTAAAAATAGATCCTACACTTGCAACATACTAGTTTTGAGTCAATAAGGTTGATTTTGCCCACAAAATTTCATAAACTAGTTAACCTGGCAGTCAATCACATGTATTTTTGAAGGCACTCATCTCTGCCTTTCCATAACCTAAGCTTTCAAAATTTAAATAAATAACTATAAGTAGTTTAGTAGTTTAAAACAACACACAAGTATATGCAAAACTAAAAATTCTGTCTTCTCTAATCTGTGTGCCACAACATGGTAAGTTGTTCAGGCCTGAAGAGCAAACCTGTTCCAGACACCAGAAGAGATCGTGAGCAAGGGCTTCAGAGATCTTGCCTCCTGCTAAGGTGACAACTCCCCGAATAACCCAACAGAAGCCAGATCCCTTTTCAGTACCCCACTTTCTAGTCTGTAACCTGGTAACATCAGCTTTTACCCTTCAGTCTATTTAGAAAGATGGCTCATTTTTTTTACAAACCAATTACTAAATCCTTTTGAGTAAAATGAAAAGAGCTACCGACGTTTAAACTACCACTACCAGAAAATTGGAACCAGTTGCATATAAATGGTACTGCTTAACTACAAAAAGAGCAGAAATCTTCTGGATTGACATATTTTGGTATAGTTTCATTTGGGATTCAATGTCTTCTGACATGCCATTTCCAGAAGTGACTCCAGAGAGCCTATCAAACTCAATTTACCCTTTGCAGTCTGCTACTCCTCCTAAACCAATAAAAACTGTTTCTGAATGTTTGTGGTGTAAGAATAGGTACTGACATTAATTAGAGGCCTATATTCGGCCTAGGGACAGCTGTGTTATACATGTGCACTGTTACCAGATGTTGCAAACCTTTAGAGAACAGCTTTTGGAGTTTATGACTCACAGGTGTAAATTCAGTTTTCTGCAGACTTGTCCGTTAAATGCTATTAACCCGGCACTCTGAAAAAAACCCCAAATGATAATTTCTAGTACTGACATTGCAGTACTGAAAACTTAAGGGTTTTATTCTACTCTTGAACAAATACGATCAAAGCTGTTCACACGAGAAGAATTTGCATTTTTTAAACTACATACCCACATTAATCTCGCAAAACATATAGATCTCTATCTCACTGTTTGCTTCTAGTGATACTATCAACAGATTAATAATTATCAATTACCATTTGGTGACATTATTTTTAAAGTTACAATTTTTTCAAAAGCAAAAGGATCGGAAGAATGACTATTAACATCTTTTTAATTAATGTTTCATAAGGGTAAAATACCTTTTTCTCAATGTGCTTCTTAAGCTCTAGGAGAAAACATTAATTGGGTTGTTTTTGAAAGCTTTAACTTACTTCTAATAGGCACAATTATTTTCCAGTTCTACACTATGATTAAAATTTTTCAAAATTAACAAAACTATCCAAGATTATACTTCTGAAATATTTTCTGCACAAAAGTTATCATTTATTCAGCCCAAAATATTTCTCACCTGTTTGCTGCTGAATACAACAGCCAAAGATTGCCTGCTCCAAGACAGTCATACAATTAGTATGACAGACCACTATAGATTTCAATTATGGTCTCATGATCAGTGCATAGAATAAAGAGGGAAATTTTGTAGAAGAAATCCATAGGAAATATAGCAGACTGACAACTGACTAGAATTCAATTTTGGCGACATGATATTGAAATACAGAGAAGTAGCAGTACATTGATTAAGTTTCAAACTGCTGCATTACTAATACTGTCTCATGAACCTGTATGCTCTGTTATCACCATGGCAACATGATCATCAGAGCAATTCAGAGAGCATGCAACACTACAGACTGTTCATTTACATTTGTGATAGACACTGAAAAGACTTGGGATTTAATAAGCCCAAATTTCTTCTAGTGCAAGGAGGAAAATGAAGCCCAGAATCATAATTGAAGTACATAAATTAAAATTATAGAAAAGCAAAGGGGAAAATGTTCACAGTATCTTTAACACACAGATTTATTCCAGATTGTACAATAAGAATTTCCACCCTCCAAAATTCTCATGACCCATTATGTTACTGGAAACAGGATACTCTTAATGTGTTGTGCTGCATCCAAACAGAAATGCTATTATTTTAATCTTAGTCACATCTACTCTGCAGCTGAAGTGGTCTTCATATTCTGGACTTTAATCTTCACCTTTAAAATCTGAGTAGTTTGCTCAAAAAAATCAGATTTAGACTTCACAATAGATTTCAATTAGTCCCTAATTTGTGGATATTTATATGTGATGTATCATGATGCACACATAATAAAAGCCTACAAAATCCTTTAGAAACATCAGTATTTACGTCTCCAGGCTCATAACTCAGAGCAAAATATAAGACAGGTCTGTATCAACCCCCTGGACAGTACACCTGCATTCACTCTCTAAGCATGTACAAAGTTGCAGCCAGCATCATCCTTTTGTGAGAGAAGGATGCTCAGATGGTCATCCTGTTTACAGCATGGTTCCACATGTAGCTGTTCCAGTACAAGTCACAGAGCTGCAGATTAAATTAAAGTAGGAAGAAGAGGCTAAGAAAAGGTATATAGGAATTACAGCCTATGCCAGAAACACTACGTACTATCAGACTTAGACATACAGAATAATATGCAAAAAAGCTGTTATACTGGTGGCATCCCTAGGGTTATGAGCAAGCAATATTTCACTTTGAATAACAGTGGCCAAGCGATTCAGGCTGACACAAGTAAAATTATTTTCAAAACCTCATTTTGACAAAAAAGCCTTAAGTAATTTATTTGCAAATGGCTGAAATTGTATCTGTATGAGATGACTTTACAGGAAATTATTATCTGAACACCTGCATTTTCACAGCTCATCCCTTTTGAGATAAAAGATTTAAAGTCACGGAGAAAATATTTCTAGGCATGGCTTTATGGAGAAAACTTGAGAAAAAAAAATAACTTTTCAAATTTTCAGAAAAATATGTTTTAATAACACAGACTACGTCTATTAATCTGCATTCTACGCGTGTATTTTTCAAACTGAAAAATACAGAGACTTCTCCATCAGTCCCTAGCAAAACTCAGCTATTACACATACACTAACCAAATGCATGTATTCAGCTATGGCAGCATGGACTTCTCCAATCACAGAACATGTCTGGCAAAATATGATGTTCTCTATAAGGGCTAGAGTGATCCACATGAGGGAGGAGGAGGAGTACTGTAAGAGATAATTTCTTGCTCTCAGGTTTGTTTTGGTTTTTTTAACAGCAGTTATTCACAACGCCTCATGAAACTGCAATTCCACTGTAAATCCTGCAGAGATATAGAAGACAGAGAGCAAGTGAAGCAGTCCGGGGCACAAGATAAAAATACCAAATCCATTTCAGCTCCATATACATGGTATGGAAACAGAAATTGGCTTATATGGCATGTGTATGTACACAATAACATTGACAGACAATTTAGCAGTTTATATATTAAAGGGAATTCAAAGTCAGAACAATCAGAAACACCAATGTTTTAAAACCCATCAAATTGAACCCAAGCAAACACTCAAAAATAATAAAAGTAATAAAACAGATTAAGCAGTATTAAACAGAAAACACTTTTATGTAATTCAGAGCCATTACAAGGTACTTCTTTATAGTCATCTGTCCTTTTAAACAGTGAGGAAAAGTAAAATGCCATTGTTTTCCAAATGTATAATTACAGCAGTTCACAAAGCTAATCACAAATTAATATCACCAGGTACAGTTTCCTGCAAAGTAGAAACTTCATGGACAAGAAAGTAATTAATATACATTGTCATGTTTCCATGTGATCAGATGCATTACTGACCAACACGCATTGCAGAAAGCCTGCAGAAACAGACCTGAAGCACAGCTAGTACAGTTAGGCAGATCATTTCTAGCACAAACTGAGAGTTTATGTGATGGAAAAATATATGCTAGAGGAAATCCAGCATGTAAACATCCAATCAGAAGCAGAAAAAATGGAATTATATTGAAATCAGCCCCAGACTGTACTTGCAATTTCATTTCAAACTAGAAAACAGCACATTTCTCAGCTTCTATCAGCTTCATCAGCTCTTGTGTTATTTCAACCAAAAAATCAGGAAACATCAACAAATGGTATCATAAAATCAAATGCAAGGTTGACCACCTCAGATAATTTTCAAGTTTGGCCTAGAAGATGAATCAGAACCTTAAGCCCCACATTTTCCTTCCATGATTCATATTTACTCAAGTCCCCCTGTTCCCTTCTCTCTCTCTCTGTCTTCACTTCTTTCCAGAAATGCTAAAAATCAGGGAAAATCTGCTTCCTTACTGAGATTTTGTAAGCGCCAAATATTCCACCCATATGATTTTAAATATTGTTGAAGATAGTTTCTAACCCTCTGCATAAAATAGAATAAAAGGTAAGTCACTGCCCATTCACATTTCCTGCTACAGCAACCAACACACTTCCCACTTACAGGAAAGAGCCCAAAACACATCATGAGACACTCCAGAATTTTTCAAAAACTGACTTACCCCTAGTAAAAATAAAAATTAGGAAGCATTTTGCAAATGTATGCTACTAGTCTTCTGAAACATGTTAATAACTTTTATGTGTCAAGGGCCTGCTGTAACTTAGTACCAAAAAAGCATTAAATCCAATTGCCTTTCACTGATTGATTTTTTTTATGCTAAAGGATAGCCTCTAATTCTGCTCCATGAAGTACATATTTGCCATTGACTGCAGACATTAAGAATTATGGCTAAGATATATGAATGGAAGTCATCCGGGGGGGGGGGAGTGAAAAAGGCCATACAAACTTATGTGAATCCAGACACTGAAACTAAAATTGTGCAGTTTAAGAAAGAATCAGACAAAAAATAATTTTAAGAACTACTTGATGATTTGTATCTTGTTCAAACAAAGTATTTATAGGAACATATCAATGCCATGTATCACCATACAAAACAAATCCTAGGAGGGAGTCAGGAAGAATTTTCTCAAAATAACATCCTAGTCTGTTAAGCACAGTATGGCATGATCCCATTCTTGGTAAAAAATGGATTCTAGTAGCAATGGAAGCTGCACTTATCACTATGAGATGCCCAGCTTTCCTATGAGACTTGGTACCACAAAAGACTAGCACTGTACAGTCTTCAAAAGGGCAATGCTCAGCTCCCTTATTTCTGCATTCCCCCAGCACCTGCAGTTCTTCAAGTGTTATAAATGAGTGGCTGAAAAGAGCGTATTTCCCTAATGTGCACAACAGATTATTCTTTAGCCCAAGTGTGGTCACTGAGATTGAACAGCTCAGGTCCTGAAAATGTGGCTTTGAAAAAAACTGGAAGAGGGGAGATTTAGGTTAAACATTAGGAATAAATTCTTTACTGTGAGGGTGGTGAGACCTTGAAACATGTTGCCCAGGGAAACTGTGGATACTTCATCCCTGAAGGTGTTCAAGGCCAGGTTGGATGGGTCTTGGAGCAACCTGATCTAGTGGAAGGCATCCCTGCCCATGGCAAGGGGGTTGGAACTAGGTGATCTTTAAGGTCCCTTCCAACCAAAACCATTCTATGATTATAAATAAATAGGGGTGCAGTCACAGGCTGTGTCTACAACGAGTATATACTTACACTCCGTCCCAGTCACACCCTGGACAAGACCTGCCTGTGCACCGTCCCTTTTCTGTTCCTCACTCCCTACATCCATAACAGGAGCTAACCAAAGCCTGACATGCAGACCAGGCACACAGGCATGCAGGGCACTGTGAAGATGCTGTTCACCCACAGGCTGCAGTGCCAGCACCTCTGCTGCTAATGAAAACCTCTCAGAAGTACTCTTTCCCTCGCCTCTGAGCATTCCTTCCTGTCACCCCCTGTTGTCATCATTCCTTGTCGTTTTTAATTTAAACATTATTTCTTAGCACTCCTGCTTTTACCTGCCGTGTGTTGTGGCACTGTTCTGATACAGGTCAACAGGTGCTTCAAAAGGGAACCCCAAGGACTCTGCAGTTGCAAGGAGCCAATGGGATGGCCATCCCGGGGCTGCACGGTGGCAGGAGGAAGCTCTGGACAGGGTCAGGGAGCCGGGGGCAGGCATGGGCCAGCTTTCCCCCAAGACTAGAAGTGCCAAGAGCTCAGACAGTGGAAGACAAGTTTTATTCGACCAAAAATTACAACAGCAAGCTTTCAAATGGCAAAAGGCCACCGCTGCAGTTAGGATGGCCAGACACAGGGCTGGTGAGTAGACCCCTTTCCCAGCCCATCCTATCCCCAGCTCTGCCCTCAGCCCCACAAGGGCAGGAGGTCCCTGGGTGACTGTGTGCTTCTCAGTCATCTCTCTGAGTCACAAGGAAAAATGTCTGCATCCCAAGCTGTCTGCTGGCTTCAGCAGTCAGCATCTTGGCTGCTGCTGGCTACAATTAGCCCCTTGAGGGGCTGGCTGGCTAATTGCAGGTGACTATAATTAGCCCTTTACAGATTGCCAGGCTCAAATTTGATCACATAAAGGCAGGACTTTTTAAAAACAGTTTCTTGGCAGCTGTATACTAAGCCCCTGTGGAGGCATACATATACAGGAATGGTTATTCCATGGGAAGCAAGCAATCACTCACAGGGATTTCTTTTAATGCCTCTTCATGTTAACACGGTATAATGAAAGAAATTAACTGTAAGCGTTCTAATATGGAAGTACACACAGCTGAATGCAAAATCACAGCATTTTCTAAGCAAAAGACAGAGGAACAAAATAGGTTTTACCTTGAACTATTCATTACTAGACCAACAACAAATTATTTCACAAAGGAAACAAGGACTGTAGGGCAAAGGTGTCATTTTCTGCATGTACAGCATGTATAAATGCTTGGGGATATCATGAAGCCTGTATCAATTTGAAAATACCAAAGCAACAGGTTTCTCTACTGTTTATACTCCCAGACAACACCAAAAAGGAGAGGCAGTCATCTTCATTTTTCTAAATACAGTGGGCAGTAATTTCATGTTTAAGACTTTTATGCAGCACCCAGTAATTTAATATATTTATTTATTTTTTGGCAGCTGTGCCATGCATTCATTACAATACAAGTGCAAAGGATAAAATGCAAGGGGAATCCAAATTTTCATTTCAAGGGAAAGGTTTCAAATAAGCAAGCTATGATGAGAAACACTGTTATGACACTGCTGTCTGTGTTCTCGTGCTTGCGAAGTGACACAAATCTGTATGTCTGCCATTCCCTACAAATACATAATATGCAAATATTGCATCAATTCCGATGGGAGCTTTTATGCAGGGTCACTCACAGTTAGGGTTTTATGACTCTGTCCTGAGATGTCAATTATTTCCTTGAGAAATATATTCAGGCACAGTGCAGAAAGGAAATATCTGTTAGCAAAGAAAATACTTTTATCTACAGCTTTAAAATGGATTGCAGTAAAAACTGAGAAACTAACCTTTCAAGGCATAGTTATATGTATACTAGACATCCTTTATTTAAAAAATAAGATCACTGAATAATAACCCAAAGCTTAAAAAGAGGTGTTTTCCCAACATAGTCCCTCTAAAGAAATCCTCCCTCCCTTTCCAAAGCTCCAAGTGTTCAGTAAGATCCATTTTAGGAGAAAGGTAACAAATTACAGCAATTTGAGGGCAAAATATGGAGAGGAAGGAGGAAAGAGTGGTCACTCCTTCCAATTTTCCTTCCATCTTCTGATACAGTAGTTATCACACAGTTTGGAGTAGTAAAGGGGACTCAAAGCAGGGAACAGCTATGCTGAGTGCTCACCTCAGGGCAAAAAAAAGACTTCAGGCTGAACAGTCTACCTGGCAATTACTGACAACAACAAAATGGCAATTCCGTCCCTTCATCCAGCCAGGCTTCACTGGGAAAAGAACCACAGAAAACAGCTATGTGGTCACACTCACCTTCCTCCAGTGATGTTTCTCCTGCCTGTGCATGTCCCAAAACCCACATAGATCTCTTTTTATTTGCACATTTCAAGTTGTAACAGCTGGTTCATTTTGCTCTACGCCTTATACCAGTCATACCAGAGAAATATTTGCAAATGATAATTCAACAGTTCCCAAACCAAACTGCTGAAAATGCTACATGCAACATCAGATAACAATTTAAATTGAAAGAAATTATCTGTAATAACTGCAAGTTTTGATTTGCACTGTACAAAAAAAAGAAAAATCACATTTTTCCCTACTTAGCTCTATTTCTCTACTGTTAATATAAGTCCAGACCTCTTACATGAAAAGCTGAAGGGTTTTCAAAAGCTTCTTACATACCAATCTCTTTTTTTTTTTTTTTCTTTCTCAATATAGCTTTATCCATTCAGGGGCTGATCTGAATTTCAGCAGTCAGCAGGATGATTCTTGTTGATTTCAGCAGTCATCTGTGGAGCAAAACCAAACCAAGTTAGCATCACTTAGAACCTGAAACAGAAGTGGTGCATTGCCTGATGAAAATTATTTACAGGATGGAATATGTGAAATAATTACCAGCAAAAAAGCTGATGTTTGATACTAGTTTACAAACACTTAAGTAGGCAGTCCTAGAAATGCTGAACCTGTCAGATGCTATTTAGGTAGCCACTGGCCTGACAACTATTGACCCATAACTGTTGGCCTCTTGCCTTTGTGTTCTGTCTTTCATACCCATGTATTCCTTCCCACCCTGCAGAAGTTTTGAAAGGCTACTTTTTTTGCTTCATTTTGTTTTTAAGAAAGTTTTACTGTGGTCTTCACCTCCAGGAATTACCACTGTACAAATAAAAAATACTGAACACCAATTTTTGAAGTGCAAAATAGCTGTTCCAGTTGATTACAAATTAATTTTTTCTGCCTGTTGTTGAGACCTCCCTTGAGGGGTTATCCCTGTAAAACGAGAGGGACAAACAACTGATCTAGGTCTTCCATCAGATTTCATGGGATTTTCAAAATCAGCATCATCTTAAACAAGAAACTTTTTTAGAATTTGCTATTTAGTGCACAATAATCAAAGTGATTTAAAGGAAGATTTCTTTCCCTGACCAATACCCTAAATATACTCAGCTCAGCTGCTGCCTTATTTCAAACAAAGCAATGGCAGCAGTATATATATGTGCCCTCCACAACACAGAACTAATAGCATTATTTGCTTTAATGACAACTTGGCCATGGACACTGGTGCCAGTACTCCAGCATAAATCCACCCCATTAAATGTCCTGCTTCAGCCTAATGCTATGAGCTTTACACCCAGAAGCTTTATTCTGACAAGCAGGGAGTTATATAAAAATGGGGTCCCATCTTCGCAATTAGTTTTAACAAAACAAATATCACACAGACAGATCAATCCTCAGCATCTTATCTCCCTTTCAGCAACTTACTCTTCTACATTTTCACATATCTCAATAATCAAGCCCTTGAGGCAGGCACATTATCATTTTTCCTCCTTTGTCTATAAAGGACAACACAATTCCTGGCATTACAAAAACAATAGTAATGTCCTGATTGCATTAGTTTGCCCCTATTTGCCTAGAATAGAATGAGCCCCTTGGAAAAATGTTATTTTTTGAAGATGGAAGGAATAGAGTGAGTTTTAATAATATTTTATATTGGCTTGTATGCCCCATAACATAATTTCAGAAAACTCTGGATTTGATTTGGGCTGAGGCTACGCTCCCACAGTTGAAGTTTCTTTCATAATTCAGATTTTCTTGGGTTTCAGATCTACAAATATAAAGTTTCTTCCATGCATAAATGGTACAGCAGTCACTGCTCCCTCAAAGTCTATTCTTCCCTTTTTGCTTATGAAAGGCAAGAATTATTTTAAACAGTGCTGTCCTTCATGCTTCACACCAACTACTGGTTTCCAGTTTTGGAAAGTAGTAAGTTTTCCATTCTTTACATTTGAGTAATAAATTATGGTCCTGTAATGCTTTACCCAAATTTCTAAGAATTCAGTTTAATACTGAAGTACAAAACATTACAAATAATGTCATTATTTTATTAAAAATAAAGGTCTTGTTTCCTAGAAGCTTCACATGTTTCCAGCACAGTAATCATCCTAAACAACATTTCCAAATGGAAGTGGTTGCTTGCACATGGTGTTTATTGCATCTAAGATATCAAGGTCATCTTTTGCATTGCTTCAGAATTTTAGAGGAATCCACCAGTTCTCTCAGTAAGATTACGTTATACAAGTTATAGTGAATATTCCTTTGAAGAAAGTTATGCAGCCTTGTACACCATTGCTTCCAGTAAACACTTCTTAAAATGCAGGGATCATTAACTGGTGGCTCATTTCCCCTGAGTTCCACCAAAGAATCCAGGACAAGAAAGGTGCACGAGGTAGTGACAGCTTATCTACCTGTAATAGATAGATCTGTTTACTCCAGCTGTGCAATGATGAAACTCAACTGAAATCAAGGGATTTCCACCACTGGAGTATAAAACAGTTATCAGTCAGGCAGAAATCTGAAAAGTTTGGCAGTTGGAGCTTCCCTCCATTTCCACCCTTGTTCCCTCCCCTCTGAAGTGTTCAGTTCCAATTTTTAAATAATTAGGGGAGAAAGCAATTCTTAATAGGGCACAGGATTAGGTGCTAGGAAATGCAGGTTCAGTTCTGTCACTATTCAGCTCTAAAGTCCACACCAGTGAAATCATTCTACAGATGCCAGAAAAATTAAAATACTGCAAAACAAAGCCCTCTATTTAAATGCCATTATTTTTTCCAAAATTGAATCCCAGTAATGAAATAATAATCAAAAATATCATAAGACTGGGGAGGGTAGTAACTCCAGTGCTTACTCATGCTGATAAAACTTTTGGTTAAAGCATATTAAACCTGCTTATTATGCTCAGTTTAACAGTAGTAGATCCAATAATGACCAGGAAACAACTCTTAATGTGGCTATCAGGTTTTGAAGCAAAAGACATTGAGCTCTAATTTCCACATTCTACTCAGACAACTGGCAAAGTGAGGGAGTCTGGACTACATGGCATTATGTTTGGTGTAGAGTGACAGTTGTCAGACTGACTGGTGGGCTTAAGTTTCATAACATATTATTATATGCATTTCACTGTAAGCCCACCATTGCAATGTCAAAAGACAGGCACAGAATTGCTTATTCAAAGATTCCAGTGAGCAGCTCATTGCTACCTCCATCACAGATCCAAAGCATATGCTACAAAGCTAAAACATCTTCCTGCTTCTGTCTGCTGAATTTTACATTTGCTAATGACTGATAGTGAAACAGGTGCTGCTGTAAAGTCATGGGAAAGCACTGAGTTAACCATATGACAGTAATGCAAAGTTGTCCACAAGAGGGGAAGACTTCAAATTAAAACATGTGTAATTCATTTCCTTCACAGAATATTCTCTGGTGACATTTGCACAGACCTCCGTGTGTTAGCAATCTATTTGTGATGTTTTGCAAATGGCTCAAAAGCCGTTTTTGCTCTGTGGAGTGACAGCAGTAGCAGTGATTAAATGAAGCTGGAATGCAAGGTCCTGCTGAGCTTCCACTGCCAGGGAGCAGCCAAACCACTGTACTTGGGAAATTTAGGGAGCTTTTGTGGGTTTTTCTCTTGTTTTCCTTGCCAATTTGTGATTTGTTCTGTTTGACTTACTTACCCTTTCCTTAAGACTGTCACTATCTATGACAAGCTAATTATGATATATTCATTTCTGAATACTTTTAGAGAGATGTCCCAGAATGTCAAATAATGCTGTAATAGAGATGAGAAGAAAACAGCAGGTGCTTGACATCTAATTTAGTTAGAGTTTCCAGCCTGAAATTAAAGAAGAAATGAGCATACAACACATACCATGCATATATTTATTAAATCTCTATGTACCTGCATAGCAGAGAACTGGAATTAACTGAGGCAATAGATTTCAGTGTTGTTCTGTATCTCTCATCTACTACACATTTACAGAGAAGCAGGAATGCAGTTTGGAACATCCATCTTCTCTGCAAGTTAATAAGTTGCAGAGATTCTTCAGAGTTGGAACTAGGTTTCGATATCAGGATATTACCATCGCATTTGATAGCAGTTGAAGCTGTTCCACATCTAACAGAAGAGGTATCACACTTCTCAAGGTTTGCAGTTAGAGGACCATCAGTTAGAGAAAATATTTATAAATATTACTGGCACAATCTGGACCAGTCCTGACTGTCCTGTCTAGGAAGTCATGATCCTATAGGAGTGAATAATTCTAATAAAACTATGAATTAAAATGCAAGTTCACCTAGAGTTTATCTGACCCCTAGGTCTCAAGCAGTTTGCTGAGAAAATTCTCTCTTCACTGAATCACAAGCTCACAAGACAGTGGCAACATTAGTGAGTTTTGGGGAAAGAGAGGAAGCTCTAACAGGAAAGGTTTTAAGCAGCAAGAGATGTCTTCTTATCACTTACATTGTTTTTAGCTATTTTCTAGTAATACTTGCATCATTTTGTCATTTTAATGCTTTCTTATCCCAGCTCTAGCACTATGACTATACACAAGTCACCGCACTGCCGTTCCCTCTAGACAGGTATGCAAAAGAGAAACATAAGCTATACAAGCCTCTCAAAGGGTTTTGACTCTGAATGCAAGTTTCTATCTTGGATCTTAGCTTCCTTTGAAACTGATGGGGCTTCAGAAAGGTCCCAACAATCTTACCAGAATCTAGTGGAAAGTGTACCCTGGCAACTTGGCCAGACATTAACCATGGGGTTTTACCATGGATACTTTCTTTCAGACATAATTTTCCACATGTATTCTTGGTTCATTGCAGTTTAGATTTGTTTAATGTGTGATTTATTTTACTAGCTTCATTTCCTCTGGTACATATTAATTTTCTTACACTATTATATACCTATGCATTCTATGTATTCTTGTAATGCCTAGGATTTCCTGCTTTCCCATCTGGACACTAAGAGCAGGACTTAATGAGCAAGCTGATCTAGGAGTCTAATACTCTGAGTTGCATGTAACATTAACACATACAGGCAGAGGAGCCAAAGCATCCTCTAGCTGTGACTCTTTGTTGTCTCTCTCCATTCAGTTTAAAGGAGGTTAGAAGCTCTAGTCAAGCATCTGTAAAATTATGTAGCTAGGCAGTACTAGCTGTGCAGAGTGGGTGCAGCTGAAATCTGCAAGACATCAAGAAAACAGTATGATTAGATATTAATTTGGCCTCACTATAGTTACTCTTCCTTATGTGCATATTGGTTTATACACCAGCAGGCAGTGTTAGGCACTCCGAGTTCAAACTGGGTATCTCAAAATATGTCTAAGAGCAACCAATCTACCTTCAGCATTCTTTTTCTGTGGCCACTTTTGACACCTGCCCAATATATGCCTGATTTTCCATAACTGCAAAAATAATGTAATTATTGTGACAAGCAAAAAAAAAAAAAAAAAAAAAAAAAAAGTGTGACTAACTGATATTCTTTTCAGCTCCTTATTGTGAAAAGTGTAATCCACGGCTGCTGCATTCTATATGTACAGAGACTCCCTAACGCCCAGGAGACAAAGGACAGAGGGCTGCATAGCTCCACGGACCTCCTGAGAGAGCTGCAAGCAAACTCTCAAGATGGACAGCAGCTTTTCATTAGGTGAGTGAGCCTTTACAGCCAATAAGAAAACCATGTCAACATTCTTGCAGAACCGGCCCAATACAGAAATCTGTATTCTTTTCCGTTGAAGTTTCCTGCACCCCATGATTGCTCCAGGATAAAACCTAAACCCTGCTGACCTATTCACAGGTCATACCACGAGCCCTGAAAATAGGACTGTGGAGACCTGTTTAGGTCGAAATTTCCTTAAAGTGTCCTGGGAAAAAGTACTTTATTTCTATGCCATTCGGCCCTTCAGGTTTGGCAAGGATATTAAGATGATGTATATGCAAGAATGAAGTACTATACTTCTCTGTACATTAGGGGAGAGAGGCTTTGGCTTTTTTTGGTTAGCTCTCAATATTTGATAACAATCTTCAGCATTAAAAATATCATGGTCTGTTTCACACAGAAATATATAGATATAATAAGGTCTTATTAAGAAAACTAAGTTTTCTTTGGGTGCTCTTCCGTCTTTGAAGTATGCAAGCGTATGTCGAGTGGAAAGTCCTCATGAGATTCAAAAGACCCCTGAGAAACTGGACTTCCTTGTAAAGCACTTCTGAGACTGATGTGCTCATGGATTAAGTGCTTTTGCTTTCTTTAAAGCAGCTGAATGGATACCCAAAGAAGTCCTGTATATAATGGTACTCTCTGCAAGACCTCAAAAATGACAACTTCATTCACCACTACAAATTGCCAATTCAGTAACCCTAATCCTGAAGTATGGCACTCACTTTTTTTCAGCACAAAAAGCCCAGTTCTCTTGGCATTTATGAAGCTGAATATATAAACATGTCTCAAATTCAAGCATATGCCTTGGACAAACCTGCATCAGGTTGGTATTTTCACATTTGAGTAATTCAAGCCCAGGAAGAGTTGATTATGCCTCTAGAGTTCTCTGAGTGCTGTGCACGACTAATGAAAAGAAAAAAAATCTTGTAACAAAGAGCCTAGCATAACACAAAGATTAAGTATTTCCAACAGTATAATGGCCAAAACCTACATTTTTATAGCTGGCACTATGCACTCTTTATAACAGTAGCAACACCTGTAGCGAACGCACTTATTAACTAGAAGCCTGGGGCTGTCATGGTCACCTCAATAAATTACTGCTGCACACAGAGCTCAAGTCAAAATGCAAAGCTGGGCTAATGCAAAATGTGCAAAGCCCCTTCTGCTATAAGCAGTATATTTTAAGAGACAGCTGTGACACCAGTGTGCCATGATCCAGGCTGGCTATCTGCCAGTGTCCAACTCATTGGTTTGAAAGTTTAAAGCTATGAGGCCTAATTTTGCTGCTCTGGTACCCTCTGGGGCTAATCAGTCTGGACAGAGGATTAGATAAATGTCACAACATTTCTGCTAGAATCCAAGCTAGCTGTCAGTATAAATGTGCCTATTGTGTAAAATACACTTCAAGTGTAACATCTTAACTCCCAGGTAAGATACCAGATCTTAGAAAGAACCCTAGTGACACTAAACTGGTAGATGGAAAAGCACTAAGTTCTCCAGCCTAGAGAGATACACCAGCTGCAACCACTCCCATACCACAGTGAAACTTGCATCTTGACCTTTGCAGGAGAGAAACCCAGGAACATGAGCTGGAGGACATAAGAAGAGCACTCCAGGTCCTTCACTGGGCATTTCAGGATCAGGAACCTAGGACACACTGAAGAATGCACTGTACCTCACCATAACTGAAGTATTAAAAAAGACAGTTTTTATGTAACACAAAGTTAGCAGAATGTTCCTCTTTCTTTCAGACACTGCCAAAAGAGTTATCAATCGTGTTAATTTTCAGATCGAGGGCAGTTTTATACTTGGCTGCTTCTGCACAAGTTAACTCAAAACTAGCTAAACACTGCAAAAGGGTCAGGCTAGCTATTATCTTAAATAAGACTATTTTCTGACCTTCTTCCTTGTTCCTCTTGCTTATATATATTAAACAATCTAGTGTCATTTTAAACTTCTCTGATGGTCCTTGCAGTTTCTGGAGTGTGTCCTCTCTAAGAACTTTTAACTACTTTATCCTTCCTCTAAGAGTATTTGTGTACTTCAGTTTGCTTGTGATAGACACAGTGTGCTCTTCTCTAAGCAGATCCAACTGAGACTCAGGCAGAGACCCACTTCCTTCAATGCCTGACTCATAGGTCAGAGCTGCTTAATAGAGCACAACACAATAACCTGGTCCCAACCATCATTTGCAAGAGAACCTTTTAAAGGCATAAAAGCTATATCAAACCAAGGATAGAACAAGTCCTCAAACCTTGCCAGCAACCCTCTCTATTTTCTGGTAAGCTCTAAAGCCTTCATAAACACATGTACAGCAATGTCTTGAGGAGAGACATGCCTCTCTGAGAAATTGGGTAAATTAAGATTTAACATTTTTAGGAAATTATGGAATCTTTTGCTGAAAGGCTCTCAAATTATCAAACTGTAAATTCCTCTAGTCCATTATGTCCTAGAAGGTTTTGGTACAGGTATTTCATGAAGACATTGCAATCTCCTGCAAGCTGATTGCCTCAACAGAAACTTAAAAGCAGCAATCCTTATGCTAACTGAAAATACAAGCAATGAAATCACAAATAGGATTTCATAGCAAACTCTCAGAGGTGCCCTTGAACATGCACCAAATAGATTTACAGTTGCTTACAAATTCCCCCTCTGCAAGTGGCATATGTGACCAGGTAGGACCAATTAACTTGATCCATTCATGGTAAGCCAGTGACAATATTCTTTCAGACCAGACTTAACTTTGGATCCAGCCCCAAATCCATAATAATTTTTAAAAGCCAAAAAACCCCCAAACCAGGTACATTGTTGAAATCCTTGTTCATAGAGCTCTAGGTGCAAAACTGACGGAAGCTCAATATTCTTTCTTACAACACAAATCACTGAAAGGTGACAAAACAAACTTAACTGACAGAATAAACAACGGACAGTTCAACAACCTGCTCTGCCACTTTAGCAAATGTCTAAAACTGTCAACATAAGGATTTATAATGAAAGTGTTCAGCAACTTTGGTAGCTTTTAGTAAGTGCTCACTATACCTTCCTTTATCTTACGTCTTCCCACTTCTCTAATGCAACCTAACATGCAATTTGCCTATTTTACTGCAACTGTTCAGTGGGATCATGCTTTCAACAATTTTTGCCACAATAATCCCCAAGTCTTTTTCTTGACCACTGTGCTGGATGATTGTTTCACTTAGCAGGTATTCCCCAGATCATTTAGTTCCTTCAACTTTAATTATCTTACATTTCTCTACACTGAACTCTATTGGCCATCTGCTGGCCCAGTCTCAGGTGAAACAATTCCTTCTAATTTTGACTGCATTACTCTGCATTATTTGTTCTGCCTTTAATCCTGGTGTATGCAACTCTTTTTCAAGTCAGCTTGATAGGTGTTAAGAAAAATAGCTCAGTCAGTTCAAAAAAGAAATAAGTGCTTTAGAAAAAAAAACCAACTTGGCTTCTATATGAATTTAAGTGTTCTTCAGAAATTAAAAAAAAAAAAAGTTCACTTTTCATATCACATAGGAAAGACAAATTACATATTGCCATAACCTGTGTGCTGTATCCTTCTCTCCCAAGGGAAGACCTAAAAGTCAGGGCTTGGAATAATTTTTTTGCCATTCTGGAGACTTCTCTGAGGTTGTGAAAGCTATTTATTCTTCAAGCTGGACTTAAACTGACCTGTGAGTTAGCTGATTATTGCAGCTCCCTATTGCAAGTTTTGTTGTCTTTTATTGGCAACTAATAGCTATATTTGGCACTTAAAGGAACCAGTCCAAAGCCTGTTGCATCCACTTAGTTTTCCCATTAGCTCTAGAGTAAGCTTTCCTAAGGATTGTCTACTGTTTCCCACTCAAAGAACTTCAGCCAGTTAATTAAAGACAGAAAGATAATCTTCTAATAATTACCTTTTACAGAAGACAAACTTGAATCCCAGAGATCAGCAATAGGTTTTGATCATGGCTTTTTAAAAATGTGCTGAAGAAAATTAAGTGGGTGGCATAGGGAAAGAATCTGCATCACAAATAATCAGACTAACCAGATTTCCCTTAGCTTTATTCCACATTAAAGTGTTTTCCATCATGTCCCTGGAAGTAGACTTTATCTGTAGATTCTATCTGAAGACTGTGAGGTTAACTCATATTCGGATTAAAAGTTGTTAACTTTCTACCTCAGGAATTTGGTAATGAGTGATTTTAATTTTTTTCTACCACCAGAAAAAGAAATTAAAAAATAGAAAACTGAAGTTTTTTAATTTGCTGAGCAGCAGGTTTTGATTTTTCTCTGCCACTGTAATGATATCCTTTAAGAAAGGCAAAGAATCAGATTTTCTAAAAATCAGAGGTTCTGATAACTACTGCAGACAGAAAACCAGTACTATAAATTCAGGTCCCACCAAGAAAGGGTGGGGCTTTTGCATACTCACACCCTTCACTTCTGAGAGGGACTGGTCCATCTGAATGGTTAGGTTTGGAATGTATTTACATAAGTGGTCTAATAGACTGAACTCTCTCTTTAAAGTCACAATCTGGGCACCAGCCATACTTCAGTGACTGAACTCTCAGGTTACCCTTTGGGGATGAACACTTCCAATCCGATTTCACAGAATCATAGAACGGTTTGAGTTGGAAGGGACTTTAAAGATCACCTAGTTCCAACCCCCCTGCCATGGGCAGGGACATCTTCCACTAGACCAGGTTGCTCCAAGACCCATCTAACCTGGCCTTAAAGGCATCCAGGGATGGGGCTTCCACAACTTCCCTGGGCAACCTGTTCCAGTGTTTCACCACCCTCACAGTAAAGAATTTCCTCCTAATGTCTAACCTAAATCTACCCTCTTCCACTTTAAAGCCATCCCCCCTTGTTCTATCACTCCATGCCCTTGTTAAAAGTCCCTCCTCAGCTTTCCTGTAGGCCCCCTTCAGGTACTGAAAAGACACTATAAGATCTCCCTGGAGTCTTCTCTTTTCCAGGCTGAACAGCCCCAACTCTCTCAGCCTGTCCTTGTAGGAGAGGTGCTCCAGCCCTCGGATCATCTTTGTGGCCCTTCTCCAGACTTTCTCCATGAGCTCCATGTCCTTATGTTGGGGCTCCAGAACTGGACACAGTACTCTAGGTGGGGTCTCATGAGAGCTGAGTAAAGGGGGAGAATCATCCCCCTTGACCTGCTGGCTACACTTCTTTTGATGCAGCCCAGGCCACAGTTGGCTTTCTGGGCTGCAAGCTCACATTGCCAGCTCATATTGAGCTTGTTATCTACCATCACCCCTAAGTCCTTCTCCTCCAGACTGTTTTTTCCACCCAGCCTGTATTTGTGCTTGGGATTGCCTCGACCCAGGTGCAGGACCTTAAAGCAGCTGCTCTTCTCTAATTTCTGAAGGGCTTTGTTTAGCTCAGTGACAGCACTGATTATATATAAAATTGTCAGTTATCTAGTATTATTGTTTATAAAGTGGCATCATCTTAACACATATTTACAGATAACTCTATGGCTGTTCTGTTTGTTTCCACAAAATGAGTACCTTTACTTCAGCGCTGCCTTTTGAGAAACATCAGAGGAATCAGTTATACACAAACTCATTTTAATTAGGCTTTGTAAAAACCAAAGAAGTGTTTATGCTCGAGCAGCCCTCTTAGCAGGAGCTTAAATTATGAACAGGAACCTCTGCCCTAGTTGCACAAAGGAGTTGGCACAGAAGCATGTCAGTCTCCTACCACTCGCTCTCATCCCTCAGCCACCACTGGCACGGTTTTCCTGTGGAGGAGAGCAAGTGAGGGCAGCCAGTGCTAATTCTAAAGCAGCTTTAATTCTCCATCAGCTTCCTGCCAAGAAATCTGCAGGGTCAACAGGGAACATTGTTAGGGAGTCACAATTCTTGTTGCTTGGGTTTTAAGCTTTATTGCAGCTTAAGCTTTGTTAAACATTTAGAATACCTTAAGAAATACACTGTAAGCACTGATAAGAGACATCTGCACCATACAGAATATTGCTCTCACTCCACTAAGAATGGACCCAACATCACATTTAAGAGGCATGCCCTTGCACTTGCTAAGAGGTGCAGTTATACAAGTCTTGGTGCTTTATTTTTCTTCTCGAAGAATTCCTTATCTTTCTAGTTTCAGATTATTATTTGCTTCTATTCTTGTGAAATCTTATTTCATAATTCCTTTCGTTCAGTAGCTTGGTACCAGCCCTCCACACTCTTAGTAGGCAAATCAAGGGATTCTTCCCCTTTCAGTGAAATGTACATTAATTTAAATGTACAAATATATAAATAGAAGAGGCACTGCCTACAGCACACTCTGAGTATCTTTGAAGCCAATTTCTTTAATATCTCCTTCAGCATTACTTAACATCCTTCTAGTCATTGTGGCTACAGTTATATCATGATAACTTGGATGCATTAGGGCATCCATGGTCTCAGCTAGTGTCAAAAGCAAGACATTTGGCCTTCCATCTTATCTTATTATTTACCTTGGCACAAAATCAATGTCTTGCCTATCTAAATCTATATTACTCTCGGTGGTAGTCACATACAGTTTCAACTACAAGATCCATAAGGGCTTCCTGCAAACACCTTCTGGGCATAGAATCTTTACTGCATTGGTATACAATCTTTACTAGATTTATTGCAAAATTAAACCACCCCTGAAAGCTACTCTGCTAAATCTCCCAGCGTCTCCATCAAGCTCTGGTAAATACTACGGATTTCCATTGATTTTCAGATTACATTTAGAGAAGAGACTATCATTCAGTGTGAATCCTACAGTGCTGAGGTTCAGATTCATCACACTTAACCGAGGTACCAAAGGTAGGTGTGCAATAACCATAAGCTCCCTCTAAAATCATTAGAGACAGACACTTTCAGAAAGCAATTCAGATTTTCAAAGGAATTAATGGCTTTTGGAGTGTGCTTACCTCTTTTAAGTGAATACAGAGGGAGCATGAGACAACAAGGTTCTTAGTTGAGGCATGTCAGCACAGTGCTAAAAGTTAAGTGGCTGGAAGGTCCAAGCTGCTTCTGACTATCAAATGCCGTTACACTAGATAAAAATAATATGGGTGCACACAGTTCTCCCTCAAACACTGAACAGAATTAAGGGACCAAACATAAGTACCTTACCCAGCTGATCGACATCATTTATATGTAACAAAGCTATGAACTGTACAGCAGCCAACAAGTGTCCAACCTACTCTCTAAGAGCTTCCATATCCTTTCTAGAGCTCTTCATAACAGTGCCCATGTCATACAATCATTCCTAGCTTCCTTTTAACACCTACAGCTGGATTTAAATGCCCAAAAGTAAAATGGCCCCTTATTCTTGCTTTAAAACCTTTGCCAGTAGGACATGCATGTAAAGGTAACAATGACTTGCCGAAGTGTTTCTTCAGGAACATGCTGAACAAGAGCAAATGTAGTTAGTCATAATAAAATCATTACAGGTTATAATGCCAGTTGACTTTCATAGTAAAGTGAACTCATGAATAAGAAAAAGTGGAGGTGTGTCTACTCCCTTGTAAGAAAACAGAATCTTTATTATTAGTCAGCTAAGTTTCATTAGCAAAATAACAGCATTTGGGAGTCAGAGCAAAACTAGCAGACAGCAGGCTAGCCTATTTAATCCATTTTTAAATCCATTTCTAATAGCCTTCAACTACTGTTTTTAAGTGGACAATGTTTAAACTGCTTACTGTAACACAAAATCACCTTCCTCAATGTATAATTGAAGCATTCAATAAACGAGGTATTCTGGCAAGTAATGAAAATCCGGGCACTATATGCAACAGCAAATATTTGACTGGTTCTTCATAAGAAAATTGCAGCATTTTAATATTTACTTTCACTCAGAGGTGTTGATGATTTCCCTGCTGAGCAATAAAAGGGGAAAACTAAAAGGGTCTTCATAATCACTTGATTTTCCTTTTAAAAATTAGTATTTGCCAAAATATTCTCCGTACTCCTATTGTTTGTCAATTAGAAAATGTAAATTTGCAAATATATTTGGAAGCGCTACTGTTTAAAAATAGCATCTCAAACTTTGATTTTCCTATCTGCTCTCTGCCCTAAGGCGAAGAGCAATTTCTCTATGACAAGATGGATCTGGCATTCTCAAGCTACATCAGCATGAACTATCATCAGCACTTGCTGAGCATCTATCTCGTGTTACATACAGTTCCTAACACATTTATGCTACAATGGCAATTATAAAAGTAACAATGGCTGCCTGCGGATGGTTATTTGATCCATAACAAAAATGAATCCTCTTATTGTTATTATCACTGCTATAAAATCCATCCTGAGTAGATGACAGATAGCAGATATTTTATCTCTTTAACTATGTAGTCTCTCGAGAGTAAATAATCAGTTATACACAGTGAAAAGGATGCCCCAAAACATTACTTCAATTTTGAGAATTAAAAATATTTGGAATAAATCTCATCTAAAGTAGTAACAATAGCCTGCCTGCTCATGCTCTTCTTCAGAATTAAAAGTGTATTTAACACAACTAGGTATAATTCACAAGATAGAAAGTCACCTCATTTGCTGGCTTTCACCTAGCAGGCACACAATTGGTAACAATTTATTAAGCTCGTCTGCACCTTCAGCAGGCAAAATAATTGAATTATGCAGTGTGCTGTTCCTAGGATTGGTAGCATGATACAATTCTTTTTCTTTTTTTTTTTTTTTTTTTTTGAAGATTCAATATGACACTTACTTTAAAATACTTCCTCTATGAAAAAAGGGTCAAATCCTTAGTTATGCCTGAAAGCAGCTCTTCAGCATTAACCTTGTTTATCCACACCACACCTCGAGTTTTTCATGATGAAAAGTAAACAAAGAGGTCTGATTTTTCTTACTTTGGCTTCCTGAAGTTATAGCAACAGGCTAAGCAAGCCCTCTAGGCTCTCCTTAGAGTCAACAGTGAGAAAGAGGCATCTCCAGAAGGCAACACATCCCATCCCAAAACAAATGTTATGATACAGAATTGCTTTCATTTATCTGTTCACCACTGAATAAATGAGATACCTGCCTTTTTGGAAGAGTCAAAGATGAGAAAGTCCTCTCAGAGAGTGTCTTTGTCCAAAGTAACACACGACTCAGTAAAAGCAAACCAGAACCAGCATTTCCAATCAGTAATTCCTGGCCTAATTGTAGGACAACAGCAACAGATTTTCAGAGAACAGAGACTATGATATGATTAATTAAAACTATCCTACAGATAATTAAATTCTGGTATAGATAAAATGTTACGTAAGTGTAACAATATTATTTTCTCTGTTATCAGAACACTCTTTAAAAAGCCTGAGAAAGGAAAATGTATTCTTTTTCAAAGAACACGAGGCTAAAAAACATTAGCCCACCACTCACCTGAGAAGACTGGATTTTATGGATAACTATGAAATGAGGAAAATGTTGTCAAGCTTAATTTTACATTTTCTGCTTTTGTCAGCTTGCATGAGTAACTTCTATCCCCTTTTGCACAGCTCTTAATGTATTAAAAATAATGAATAAAGGAGACTCTAACAGGAGAAGTCAAATACGACAATATAATTAAATTACTCAGCATCCAGAAATCTCTTGCTTTTCAGATCTATGAGTTAAATATATGCCAATTCAATTTCCTTAAACACTTGACAGGACCTATTTTCTATGAGATGCCTTGCTAACAGGCTTTCAGTCACATTAAGTGATCACAAAGTGCACAGAAGTTGTATTTTACTGCACAGCCCTAATTGAGCTGTCTCAGCTAAAGTACTTGAATGTTACAGAAATGTTTGTTATACAAGCCCACTTACTCTCAAACTAGAAAATAACATTCTTGCACATCTGAGTGTAACTTACCCTACAAAAAGGAACGCAAAAGGTCTTTTATCACCTTCTCATTTAAGTGAATTATGCTTACAGATTTCTTTTACAATTCGAATTCTGGTTTCTTCCGCGACACTCTCCAAACTTCTGCGACAAACTCCAAAGTCTCAAATACCTTTCATTTGGCTCTCATTACATTTGATATTTCCTCTGACCAAGAAGTACACCTTAGTTCCTAGTAGCATTCAGTAGCAATTCATACCTCAGCAGCACTCTGTGAATGAGATTATATATTTTTGTTTTCAATAAACAACTCATTGTGCACATTTGCCTTTTTCCTGTAACTTCTTTTGGTATTTGTTTCTCCATTTCTTTTGAGCATCTATCCACCCAGTCGAAGTTAAAAGTCACATTTAAAGACAAATAAAATACAAAGAAAACAGATGTAAAAAATCCTGATACCTAAACATGAAATACAAGTGTGGCTAAAAGTCACAACCATCCCAAATCCCTATCTATCTGTCCCATACACCTTCCCCATGGCAGTGAAGGAAGTAAAAGGTGGAAATCAACTTCTCTCAAGCAGGAGACCAAAACTCTGCTCTTCTACAGAGTATGGATGTGTTGTAGCAACCAATGTATTGGGTGAAAGCTCTAGCAAAGCTACTTAAGTTGTAAAGCAAGACAACATAAACACAGAATCTGGTATTGGTACTTACCTGATAGGGGCCACTATTTCAACCTGATCCTCTCTTGAACAACTCTCTGTATCTCTGCATCATGGCTCCAAGAGCTCCCAGCTGTGAATACAGAGGAAGGGCACCTCATCTGACCCCACAACTTGGGTGAGAGCAGATCAGTAATACCAAAAGGTACGATCTTGAGACATATCTTATCTGCAACTGTGCTCGTGGCTCACTGCGTCAATATCTGCCTTGGAGAAGAAATGCCAATCTAAACGACATCTTTCAATACTAGACTTGAGCTGTTTTTCTTTATTTCTGAATATCTCAGTGGCTTCTTGAATGAATAAATAAATAAATAAATAAGCCAAAGCATACAATAACTGCACATCAGACCCTATTTAGTGGTCTTTTCAAGGCTACTGAAAAGTGGTTTAAATCCAGTTTTTGCCTCAGTCTGGCCCTACTTTTGCAAGCTTATTATCAAAAACACAACCCAGAATACTTCTACTTGAGAAGAGAAAGGGGGAAAGAACACTAACGAAGAGCAGAGACTGAAAACTGTGTTCATTTGTTTGCAACCAAGGAGTCCCAAAATCAAGTAATACGAAAACCATTCTTTTAGTAGGCTTCCTTCCCAACATGCAATCAGTGTAATTACAGGCAGGGATATTAGATCACAAGACAGAAAAGAGCTTGCACACAGGGCCATAAAAATAAACTCTCTGGTCTCCTGTCAAATCTTCTTCTCCGCCTGTGCATTACCTCTGCTTTTCCAACAAATCCATTTTATTTTATTTAATTTAGTCTTCTCAAGTGTCCTCTCATTATAATTCAGTGTCTACAATAGACCTGCACCTTGCCTGACTGATTTTTTTCCCCTTACATTCATGCTTGGCAAGCATTTAATAGTAATTAAAGATTTCTCTAGTTCATTCAAAGGGCACACAGATAATCAACTGGTAGTGACTTTGACTGATAGACACTGTCATGAAAACTGGAGGATGAAATCTTTGAGTGAACTTCCATGAAGAAAAGCTCTGTAGATAATATGTTACAAACTATGAGTGAGACATTTTTTACCACATGCCATTGTTGCTTAGAAAGATGGTACAGACTACCAGATTGGCACAATGAAAGATTTGCTGCAGCCATCTCGGTTTCTCAGTGATCTTATTCGCCCTGGGGTATGTCACCTTCTCAATATTATATTACAGCCCTTAGTGATATGACATATCAACATAAAATCAATAGCAATAAAACTACACTGAAGCACCCTTCATTGCTGAGAAATTAAGACAAAAAGTTAATCTCATGGAATTCAAAATAATGATGAAAGATGACAAAAAAACAACAGTGATAGTGAAAGGGCAAAACAGCTGAAGGGTCTCTGTGGGTTATCATTGCAAAACATTATTTCTGTATACATACACTTGATTTAGAGCTGGTTACATGAGGACTATAGCACCACAAAAGCTAATAAGTCATTGCCTTGGATGACAGCCTTAGCACCTGTGCTTCATCAAACAGCAGGAAGCCTTATAAATTACCTAGAGAAGCAACTGGTGACCATACAGCATGCCTTCGAGAATCTTGCAAATCCCATTTCAGCACACTGATTAGGTTCATTTCATTTTCTGCATTAGTAAAGCCCACACAAACATTTTATAGTACTATCTATCCTTTTGCCCTGATTACTGTTTTCAGGATCAAGTTAATATCACTTCTGTTTCTTATGCTAAGAGAGATGCATCATTTCCAATTTTTGAAGTAGTGCCAGCGTGTCTTTGAAAGCAGTCTGGAATATCTACTAATTTTAAAGGAAAAGTAATTACTAGAGGGTGATGTTACTGAAGACCCTAGGCACTTGTGCTTGAGGACAGATGGACTGTTTATTTATATGAGACCAAAGTGACAGAAAACCTTCAGAAGTGTTTAACTTGGTACTGAAAGTCTTTTGTTTTTCTCAAATTGCACCAAACATTTTTTCGTGTCAATGGAATTTTCTTAGAGTTGAATAGAAATATTAGACTGTGTGTTAGCATCAAGGAGAGAAATTCCACTGACATAACTAGACCTCTATTTGTATCAGCAGGGAACAGTATCACTGATAGTCTTGATAGGATACAGATGAATATGAAACAAAGTAACTTCATAAGTTGCATCTCAAATTCCAGCCTGGAAATTTTTAAGATAATTCTGAGATTTATTGTTGCCAGCAAACAAAGTGATTTTAAGCAGGTTTTAAGAAGTTTCAAAAGGGAGAAAACACAAAAATAATAAGTCTGCTTCAAATATTAAGATGTGAACTAACTCAATGGATTTAAAAGTATTTGGAAATTAAATCTACCATTATTTCCACCTTTAAACAAATGAAAAAAACCCTGAATTCATGCAGAGGATACATGAATGGCCACTAGTAACAAAGAGAAATGCTGCACCAAAATTTCTGGTGTATTGAATACTTATTTCTGAGTTTTGTTTACTAACACATTACACAGCATTACTTTACACCTGAGACAAATTTGGTCATTTTCTCCTTCTCTGTTTTGAAGACTAGACAAGAAATACATTATAAACATCTGCCAGAAGAGATCTGAGAGTGGAAGAGAGCTGCAAGAACTCTTTTTTGAAAAAAGAAGGCAAGTTCAAAAAATGTCACTATCCATGAGGGAAGGCAGAAGCCACATTCAATTCATTCCACAGTCTTTGGCCACTACTGTAGAAATTGTCTCCTTTAAAGAAAGTCTTTATATTTACATAAATACCAGCAGTGTTCTTTATCTGGAAGGTTTAAGGAATCACTCAGTTATTCTGAATCCATGCCATGGATGGAACCCACTAAAGATAAGAAACAAGACTTTTCATGTAATTATAGAATCATAGAAAGGTTTTGGTTGGAAGGGACCTTAAGATCATCTAGTTCCAATCCCCTTGCATGGGCAGGAACACCTCCCACTAGACCAGGTTGCTCAAAGCCCCATCCAATCTGGCCTGGAACACTTCCAGGGAGGGGGCTTCCACAACTTCCCTGGGCAACCTGTGACAGTGTCTCACCACCCTCACGGTAAAGAATTTCTTACTAATGTTTAGCCTAAATCTCTCCTCTTTCAGTTTAAAAGCATTACCCCTTGTCCTATCGCTACCCTCTCTGGTGAAAAGTCCCTCCCCAGCTTTCCTGTAGGTCCCCTTCAGGTCCTGGAAAGCCACTATAAGGTCTCCTTGGAACCTTCTCTTCTCCAGGCTGAACACCCCCAACTGTATCAGCCTGACTTCATAGGAGAGGTGCTCCAGCTGTTGGATCATCTTCTTGGCCCTCCTCTGGACTTGCTCAAATCAAAACCTCAGCAGGAAAGCACCAGAGAACTGATTTCAGTGCTTGTATTGCCAAGAGCTGTTGCAACATTTTTTAACTGGGTAAAACCCCCTAAGTACTGAAGATACACCCATATACATATAGCAGGTATGGAGCAACATAAAACTGAGCAGTAAAGTCAAGCTTTGGTCCATCAAGAACACGTTTGAAAGCTCCTGCTACATGACAGCAAGCTATAGCGCAGATTCATTAACCACAGCTGTTGTCTTCTACCAAGGAGGGCACATCAAAAGTGCAATTGTCCCAAAATACTTTACTGTACCCATCAGTGTTACCTGATTTTTAGTTTCATCTTCCATTGGTTTACATCCATGAATGTGCTTCATCCAACCCCTGGCAATCTTCATAGCAGTAGCATTTTTGCATGAGATAAAGAATAACTAGAAATGCTTAACATATGCATATTGAAGGTATAGAAGTTCTTCACATTTAATTTGCCTAAGTAAATTAGTAGGGGACTAATCTAGCAAGAAACTACAATTTCACCCTTCACCTAAAAGCCACCTTTCCCAGCTGTGGACTTAGTGTTGTGAGTGGGAACATATTACAGCCTTAATACAAGCATGTCTTTTTGCAGCATACTTCTTGACAATACAGATTTGATCAGGTTCTTCCCACTCACAGAAACCACAATCAGCAGACATTTAATACAAGGGGAGAAAATTTGAATGCATGTCACAAAAAACACACAAATTGGTTTCACCAGCCGGAGTACACCAATAGGAGGTCATTATCCAAGGAATATCAGGACAGCATTATAGCCTTAAGACTGTAATGAGAATAACTCGTAAAAACGGTTTAAAGATTGTCCACTCTCATTTTGGTCTCTATTACTAAAAATATTTTCAGTAACATAGCTCCATATGTCACAGGACTGAGGTTCAGAAGATTAATGCTTCAAGGTCTCTGAAAACTACAAAGAATTTGCAATCTTCATTTCAGCCTTTATTAGCCACCTGCCATCCTACTCGCATAATTGATAGCCCATTTTATTTGCTTCTCAACTCTCAGCTCAATTCTACCTTTGTTAACTTGTCATTCACAAATGAAATAAACAATCATACAAAACACAGACTGTTAGGAAGATCTGATACAGCTTAACATTGTCTTAGCTCACTGTATGAGCTCTAGCAGTCCTGCAAACCTCTAACAATCTTCTTTGTACAAAGTGTCTGATTCATCGCTCCCAGTACAGAAGAAATAAGAGTAGGAAGCCCAAAGGATTAAATAAATATGCAATTATTACTTGCTACTCATAATTAGGATTATGAGTGGCTCAATGCAGAAAGGAAGACCAATATGGAGCAATAAAAAAAAACCACAACGTAGATACAACTATCAGTCATAGATCATACAGACAGTGATATTCCCATAGCTTTATGAGCTACCAATCAGCTGAGCAGCAGTCACAGTGTATCTGCATGATTTTGGCCAGCTACATATGAAAACTGTTAGCTCAAACAACAAAGACATTTAAATCCACACTTGTATCATACTGAAAATGTGCAGGGAGCTAGTTACTATAGCTGAGCCAATGCATGTGAAGTTATTAAGTTAAATTTCTGCGCTCTTAATAAGGCAAAAGACAAAGACTACGTCCATAAGGAGAGAGAGCACCTAACAGAATAAGAGCAGAAAAAAAAATAAATCTAAGCTTACAGTGAACAGACTTTCTGCAGGACCCACAATATGTTTATAAAATAAATGAACTAAAGAGTGTACCAAAAGTCCTTTTACAAGTTACTGGCCTAGTCAGACATTGTTATTTGTAGTCATGGCTGAAAGACTTGGCTTAATCTGTTAATTTTAAAGTTCCATATTGGCATCCTCTTCTCAATTTTAGGATGAACTTCCTTAAAATTTATAGGGTGCATTTTAAATCAAAATTATTCAGTCATCTTCAACAATTTTTTTTTATAGGAAACCAGCAATAAATAACAGAGCTGCTTAATTATTACAATCTAATTTTTAACACTCCTCTTTAACGAAATGTCTGTTTCACCTTTGCCTTCTTGCTAAGATTCTCTTAGAGAGCTCTAAGGGTGAAAAGATTTCCCAAACATTCCACATGAACCCAGGGCACACCTGGCTCAGGGGACAATAGCTGATCAGAGCTTATCACTGACAAGAATTCTAAGTCTGTCTGATTAATGAAGGGAAAAAGGAATACACAAAAGCAAGACATTATATCGGTTCATATTTGCCTGTTCAAATTAAATAATTACACTCAAGTTTTTATAAACATTTGACCTATCAGTAAAGCCTAGTAGATCATTCCAGTTTCACTGGCATACACCAGGATTTCAGGAAGGGGATGTCTTACCTTTCCCCCTTCAGAGAACTGGCGTGATGTGAGGCAGATTGCAGAATCAGTATTCTGATCAAGTATTTTGTACTGTGTGTAGTGCCACAACAGCCAACAGGACCACTTACAAGCTACAACTCAGTCCAACAGATCCAGTGACTGAAGAATTGAAGCTGAACTCACACTATTTTTGGGATTTATTTTTATTATTTTTGAGGTTTTGGGGATTTTTTTTTCAAGTGTAGATTTCTTCCTAAAACATAAATTCCAACTCAACTAGAAATCTGTTATACTACAAGAACTTGGGGTCAGAATCCTGTTATCTATGACCACATATTTGGCAAAAAGTTACCTGGGATTAACCAGAATCTTATTTCAAAGTGGTTTAAGCAAAAGTGATGAGAACCTCTGAGTATAAAACTTCAAGGTGACCTTAAACTAATCAACACCAAAAAAAAAAAAAAGCTGTCTGCTATAGATTTTTAGCAGTTCACCTAAACAATAAAAGTCTTCTAAAGAAATCTAAAATATTTTTCTAATGGTTTAACCATCTATTTCAAGATATAGGGGTCTCTTACTGCTCATGCACACTAGCTATAGCAACACTATCATACCACTATATTTAGAAACAGTATCAGTAGCATTTGCAATTCCTTTATTTGACAAAAAGCCATGGATGCAATAGTGGTTAGATAAAATAGCAAACTATGCAAGAACTCAGAGGAGTGGCTGTCAGATGCTACTTCAGTCATACCTGCCCCAAAAAGGGCAATCTAGAACCAATCCCCCACTGTCACTGCCAGAATGAGAAACCAAGAAAGCAGAGATGTGAGTCAATCACGCTGCAATTTCTGGAACTCAGTAGCAAAGAAACACTTCTAGCAACAGCTTCTGCAAGTGCTCAGCCTTTCCCTTACACATTCCTATGTATCTCAGAAAGCTGTCAGGCTTCCTGCTCCCTTCATCTTCAAAAGGTACTGGGAATACCTGTCTTCCCTTTCCATACATTAAGGGCTGAGGAAAGAGACACAGTATCCCTGCATTGCCGAGAAAGAACTCTGCTTTCAGGCTGCCTTACAGGTTTTCACTGAAGCTCCAGCAAAAGATGTTACAGCTGTAGGGTACAGAGCCCTTCTCTGTTACTCCTCTGCTGGTCCCACTAGCACTACTTCCATGCACCTGATAGCTACAGCTGCCCACCACTCTAATCACTGAAGTCAGAAGAGGGAAGCAAGACCTTAAAGCTTGTTTTCTGATGCTAGCCAGATGCATCCCTCTGTCCCAGTAACCACTTCATATGAAGCTTTAGTGTGCATATTGTTTCACAGAGGCCAAACATCAAATTTCTATTGAACATGTCATCTTTTGATCCCCTGAAGCCTTTCATGCAAGCTGGGATTTAGAGACACAGGCAGAGCAGGACCAGAAGAATTGTTCCATTACTACCTACATTGTGTCTGCAAATAAATGGCTCCATGCTTCGGGACCTCTCTTTTAACCAACAAAGCCACCTACGCACTTACAAAAGCTTACACTATTTTCTTTAAAAAAAAAAAAAAAAAATCCCATTTAGATTGATCTAAAATGAACCTTTCTGCATTACGCTGCTAACCTGTAGAACATTCTGGCTGTAGCTTTTATCAATTCCTCCCAATAGTGTTTTGACAAACAAGTTTAACATTGAAACCAACAGTTGCAATTTGGCAGCCAGGAGCTCTCTCTCTTTCATTTTAATAATGCTTCTGCCAGGACTCACTGTTCTTGTTATTCAAGGTACAGCAGCCATAACTCATGTCTCTGGGGCATTATTGTATGTATACTTGGGAGTAAAGAGGGCTCTTAAGATGTCTAATATGATGTCCTTTGCAATCTGTTATTAGAGTATGCATCACCTTGCCAGTTAATCATACCATTATGAATGCTGAAGACATGAAAACCATGAGGGATTGGAATGCATATATTTCTGGATTAAGAAAAGCTATTGGAAAAATACAGGCAGACTACTGAAGAACTAGGTTTGGAACTGAGTTGGATTGGTGAAAAAAACTGAAATAGTTTAATCAAAAGGGCTTTTTGCCACAGTTCCTTGTAATGATTCTGGAAAAAGAAAGGGAAAGAACACACAAACTTCCATCTTCTACTAAAAATGGAGATGTAAAATGAGGAGTTCAGTGCATTTGGATGAAACCAAACATAATTAAAAAACAATATACAAATACATCAACCCTCTATTTACCTGCACTGTCATTTTAAGCTAGAAGAGGCTGATGCATTTAGTCAGAGTCATCATCAGTGCTGCATAGCATCATTAATCTCTTGCTTGTTTATGCATTAGTGTTCAATTTACCTTCCTTGCGTGTACTTTGCTGCCACCTCCAGGATGCTGTGGTTCTAAGACTTAAATACTAAAAAAACCTGCAACCAAATTGAAGTTACTTTGCTCAGAGGTGCAGTATTTCAAATCGTAAACATTACTTTAGTTTCATTTTTTAAAATCATCAAAAATCTGTCTGCAGACACCATTCACAAGCATGGGTGTCATGATGCCTTACCGATGCAAAAGCTGCAGGCTGCCGAGAAAAGTAAAATGGTGCTTTAAAATAATAACCTATTTAGCATAATGCTAAATTACAAAGGAGATTTCATAAAAATTTATTTATGCCATACATTCATTCTGAACAAGTCTTTTGTGATTTTTATTCCACCTAATTCTAGGAAAAGAAAGAGTAAACAGACAGCTCTGAAATCGAAGCATTTTACAGGGTTGGGATTTTATTTTTCTTTCTTTAAACAGTGTTAAGTCATTCAAGGCACATGGCTAGCCCCTTAGAAGTAGGCAATAACTGCAGTGCAAAAAAAAAGTTTCAAAATTCTCTAGAATGAAAAGGTACAAGTGATATCTTTCTTCCTCCTTTATTAATGAGAGGATCAACTTCAAGTGGATGGAGTATCAGGTATCATTAAGGAGTTCATCTAAAAAGTGTAATGAGGTGTTCAGTCTCACAGTGCACCATTGTACACAACAGACTACAGAAAATTTTTCCTAAAATTAAGACTAACAGTAGACTAGAGCAAAATTTTTTAAGATGCTATATAATTAGTAATATTTACTTAATAAGTCATGTACAACAGTATTTTTTTCCTTATATAAAAATACTTCCTGTTACCTCCATTTGGATATCTCCTGACATCATATCAATGTATTAACTAGGTACTATGATATCTTGACTGCATACCAAGCACTTGCACTTGGTCACAATCCCAAAGCTGCACCCACATTGCTAATACACTGGTAAGAGTTCTTTGCCTCTCTCTCTGAACATCAAGCCATTTCATAAACATATCACTTAGCTTTTCCACATTCACTTTCAATGGTTTGCCTAACCACTTTTTGGGCTGTCCACACAATACTGCAGCCTTCATTAGCTAAATTAATTTGACATGGGCCAAGACACTGTCATAACTGGCTTGACATAATACTTCAATACTTATTAAAACCTGATAGATCTCATTACTATCTTTTAAAATGGAGTCAGAGCTTGCTAAGACTAACAGTATTCTGGTTGTAGACACACTTTTTTTTTCTTTTTTAATCTCCCAAAACATAAGATCTTGAAATCATAATTTCCAACAGTGAAGACAAGCTCACCAAAAAGATGCCGCTACCGTTAGTTCTGATCAAAAAATAAGATTCGGTGAAAACTAGTTCATACTCTACTAGGACTTTCACTTTTTTTAATGAATCTTCCAACGTCAAAAGTATAGGATGCAGCCTAGCTCCACCGTCTAGAATCTACACTTCAGATTTTCCAGTCCCTGATCAACTGTAACAACTGGCAAATTAACACATCAGACACCACGGCAGAAACAGTCTGCACCGCTGGATTAGGCAATGCCACACTCTTTCTCTGTCCAGAAGATCAGCATAGGTATTATACATCACAGAAGCCACAAAACAGTGACATTCAAAGTGATGTCTTCAATTTGTTAGACTTTCGCAGTGTTCAT
Organism: Hemiprocne comata; assembly: GCA_020745705.1. Lineage (NCBI taxonomy): Eukaryota > Metazoa > Chordata > Aves > Apodiformes > Apodidae > Hemiprocne > Hemiprocne comata. Next base: position 67,454,669 of record CM036589.1, on the reverse strand, counting down.
CCTTCTGGCAAGTGTTTCTGGACAAATCATGTACATGGCAAGCACATACAAGTATCTTTCTATGTTATAGCTGAAGTGCTTTTCCAAAAATCATTCAAAATTATGTATACAGGGTAAGTTATTTGGCTTTATTTTTATTCTTGGTGTTATTTATATAAAGACTTCAGTTGCTAAAGATGAGGTGTGTGTTCACTGGGTTATTCTAAAATCACTTGGCAATAATCTTGCCAGAAAAAGTGGAAAGCATAGTAATATGACTTCCATTGATTTTCTGCACTAAGATCATTACAAACGTATCAAAGCCATAAAAATGCATAGAATACAAGCTCGCTGTGTTCACAATAATACTGAACTATGCTTACCTTTCTGAATTCAAAAGGCTCAATTACTTTTCCTCTATTTGAGATAGAATATACTCCCTTTCCAACCTGATAAGAATTTTAAGTAGTTATTAATTTGTACACAGGAAATGTAATATTTCTTTATAGTTGAAGAGAGGAGTTTAAGAGGAAGGCAAGCCAAAAACATTAGTGTAATGTTTGTATGTAACTTGATAAAATTTGACCTGCAATCCAGAAAATAGTGCATTATGTGTCAATATTTCAGAATACTTCAGAACCACTAAAGAAATAACACCAAAATAAAAGCATTGTACTCAAGAGTAAGGACTCAGCTGCCTGGGAAATTCACCCACAGCAGCCCCAAACTGAAACAGTCTACTCTGGAACCTTGGACTAACATGACCATCTACTGAAAATTCCTTTAAAAAGACATCATAACACAAGCTCTCTTTCGTTGTGTTTTGGGGTTTTTTTTTCATATTAGCCGTCCTGAAGAACTAAAATATATATCAGCATATCAGCATCTCATCAACATGGCATATTTGTGGTTATTATTTGGTCACGGGTATAACTGCCTGCTAAAAGCAATTCCATCACTCAAGTAGTAATAAGGATTTTTTTTATTGTTTTCCTCTAGTTTTTCTGTTTGCCTTTTACATGCTCTGTAAATCCTAAAATTTACATTCAAAAATGTCTGTAACCCAAGAAAAGGCAGAAAATAAAATGAAAATACTAATCAAAAAGAACTTCTGTGAAGAGATAATTTTCTGTTATTCACACCAACTTCTTTCTTATACAGAACAGAAATAAAAGGCTCATCTAGCCCATATATCTGAAATTAAGTTTTAAAACATGTTTTCTAGAGCACATTATTAAATCTATTACTTTTATAATACTTTATAATTTTTTCATAGCAGAAAGCTGGATCACATTTTCTTCGCTGTTGTTAACTTGCTGTGGGCCCATGTAAACATAATCCCCACTGGATGTTCATCACATACAGACTTCTGCTGTCAATATTCAGTATGTTTCTTCACCAGAAGCCATCAATATGACCTACACACTGTATTTTCTAACTGGCAGGTCATGCATCAGCCACACGCTGTTTATTTGTTAGCTTCATTGATTTGAAACACTTTTTTATGCTTTCACTTGCATATCCATTAGGGGGATGATATTAGAAGAGGCCTCACAACACAAATGCAGTGAACTACCCAAAGTGAACACACCATGAGATGAGTGTCCATGTCTTAAAGAGCAAGAGAAAATGAAAGACTGTAAGTATATCCAGCTGCTTTCGCCATCTTGATTAAAGGCTAACAAGTTTTTAGGCATATCTGTTCCTCACAAAGTTTATACACTCCACTTACCAGGTAGCATCATCAATATCTTCATGATATCAGCCTTATCCAATTTTTTAAAATACAAAAATGCACACTTTCCCTATAGTTTACATAGCTGTTGTGACACCTAATTGTCAAAGTTTTGACTCAGGATCAGCAACTAAACAAGAGACAATTGGTCACGTGTTGCAGCCATTAAGAAGAGTGACTTTAAATGGGGTCCTGACTAAAAGAAAGCTTACTGAAGGAAAAAAAAAAATTCAGTAAAAGGAAAATTAGCTTAAACCTCGCTTAACCTAGGACAATAATATAGACAGGAGAAAGAGTTGAAGTCTTCAGCGTGGAGAATTAATCACAACTTCCAACAGCTTTAAACCAGGCATAATTAAGCTTCCTCATCACATGAGGTTGAGTGGAAACAGTATTGCTTGATTCCAACAGGAGGATTTAATGCCCCCTTAGCCTTGCTTATAAATAGTCTTCATGAGATTACAGTAACTACAAAAAAAACCAAGAATGTGTAATGCATAATTTCACCCCAGAACAGCAAAGGGGTCAGATTCCCTATTTTTTCTGAACATAGAAAATTCAGGACATCAAAAAACATAAGAAAAAAACCTGATCAAGACAAGCCACAAAGGAAAAAAAATAAACTAGTGACCACTGTGGTCACAGTGCAACTCCTATTTTAGGCTAAATCTTATTGAGATGAGAGTCCCAAGACACTCCCATTTAAACTAATTTAGCATAAAATACCACTCGATGTAACGGTGGCAATGTCTAGTCTCAAATGTCTCCTGCAATTTACTTTTAATCTATAACGTTCCCCACCTTCTGTGCAATTTCATGGTAGAAAAATAATACTTTTAAAGGCTACTTTAAAATAGTGTTTCTGGTTACAGACCATTAGTTGTAAAAACACTGAAGTACCCTACTGCTTCTATTCAAATGTAAATAGTTGTGATTTTTAACATCTTACTATTCAAAGGAAAACAAGCTATTCATTTACCACATAACTCTTTATTCAGAACATTTTGAATAATATTTGCATTCACCATTTTTTTTTCAAAGGAAGTAATTTTTTCCCTTAGTTCTATCATTGTCTTTCAAATGTTGCTATCACTATTGCTACTAAACATCATGACATCTTCTGAAGAAATTATAACAACTGCAGGAAGAGGTAAAATATTTCAAATACAAAAGCACATTGTAAATAATAAATCGAGCAGTTCACAACTGCTGAGCCTCGGTAAGAGCTGAATCACAGAATCTTAGGGGTTAGAAGGGACCTCAAAAGATCATCTAGTCCAACCCCCCTGCCAGGCAGGGTCACCTAGAGCACATCACACAGGAACTTGTCCAGGCAGGTTTTGAATGTCTCCAACGAAGGAGACTCCACAACCTCTTTGGGCAGCCTATTCCAGTGCTCTGTCACTCTCCCAGTGAAAAAGTTTTTCCCTATGTTTACATGGAACCTCCTATGCTCCAGTTTGCACCCATTGCTCCTTGTCCTGTCACTGGACGTCACTGACAAAAGCCTGGCTCCATCATCCTGACACTCCCCCTTACCACATGAGTAAACTTTGATGAGATCATCCCTCAGTCTCCTCTTCTCCAAGCTAAAGAGGCCCAGCTCCCTCAGCCTTTCCTCATAAGGGAGATGTTCCACTCCCTTAATCATCTTTGTGGCTCTGCACTGGACTCTTTCAAGCAGTTCCCTGTCCTTCTTGAACTGAGGGGCCCAGAACTGGACACAATACTCCAGATGCGGCCTCACCAATGCAGAATAGAGGGGGAGGAGAACCTCTCTTGACCTACTAACCACACCCTTTCTAATGCACCCCAGGATGCCATTGGCCTTCTTGGCCACAAGGGCACATTGCTGGCTCATGGTCATCCTCCTGTCCACCAGGACCCCCAGGTCCCTTTCTCATACAGTGCTCTCCAGCAGGTCAGCCCCCAACCTGTACCAGTACATGGGGCTGTTCTTCCCCAGATGCCAGACTCTGAAGGTAGGATATCTGACGTAATTATAATTCTCTCCTTGCTACCTTTTGTCTCAAGACTTCTATCCGTAATTGGTTAGTTCTTCCCAATTCCCATCCCCTCCCCATGTCCACTCTCCCCAGTATGAGTTAGAAAGGCCAGTACAGCAAAAGCTAAAATACAAGTACTGTCCATTCCCTGTTCCTCTCAGCTCACCTCATTCAGCAAAAGCAATAGACAGAACAGAGACCAGGAAAGGGGCAGCAGGGAAAAACAACTATGCAGAAGAATGCCCTGAAGATCACTTACACACTTAATCCCAGGCATTCTGGCTTTCAGCAACCATGGAAGTCAATGCTGAATATTCCAGTAAAACCACACTGTTTGAGTAAACAATTTTGTATTACCTTTACTTTAGCTGATAGAAAATGATGCAGTATTCTGTTCCCTATGCTGACAAGTGATACATTGGTACACCTGTCATTCCTGAAAACTGTTTCAGGTATTTCACTTCTCCACAACTGTACTGAATTTCTAACTCTATGTGCAATTCAACATCTGAACAGTAGTGCTAGAGATTCTTATTTGTTAATGATATATTACAGTAGCCCATTTTTTTCCCCAATATATGCTTCCTTAGGAATATTTTTACCGCTATTTAACTACAATGTTTGAAGGCTGATCTCAAACTCCTGAAATTTGTTTTTCCTGGTAGATGTTTGACTTATGTTTTGTCCCCACTTCCAAGACTGCACATAATCAAATGAGACAAGAATACTTCACTATCAATATTTTGTTTCACTACCATGCAGCTTAGCATATTTTACACCAAAGCCTTTCAGATGGTCTCCAGGTTGCTAGCTAACTGAATACAAGTAACCAACTTGAGAGATTCCACTTCATTCTGATTTATTTCCTAGTCATTTTTAGATGAACAAGAAGGCTGCATTTTCTAAAAGTTCTCAGGAATTCTCCTCCCATTGTATTCCAGAAAACATAATTATTTGCCTAGAAATTAGTAGTGAAGCAAATGTTTTAAATCCAAGTATTGTCAATGCACTGACAAGCTGCACTGCCTAGAATAATTCTTTTCTCACAGATACTGAAAAGGCTTTTTTCTACCTTAATTGCAATTAAATATTAACCTTATACTTACATAATTAAAAAAATGTAAATTACAAAACAGAATTCAAGAACTGAACTACTTTCATGTTAAGACTCAAATATTAACAAGAGAAAACAATTCCTAAGTGCAAAATAAGGTAAGTTGTTTTCCCCTCAAAAGTAATTTGTGATATATGCAGAAGATCTGTGCATTTGTGCTGCATATTCACATCTAGGCAGTCATGAATGGAATCTACACCACCCGAGTCCCAGCCTCTCAGTGAATCAGCTACTACTAAGTTGAAATGGAAATATTAAAATTAACAATCAACTGCTTTAACAGACAATATCCTCAAGCTTCCAGCAGTAACCTGGAGTGCAAATTTACCTGTCACTTCTGTAGTATTCAAGAACCTTCTTCTCACTTTTATACTATTTGCATTACTATCAGCACAGTTGCCTCTTTAGAAAAGACCTGTCTAAATAATGCTGCTCAGTGCCAGCCATTAAAAGGGGTAATCCTAAGTATAATTTTTAGATAAATGCAGCCTCTCTTTCACTACATTAAATTTCTGTCTCCTAGTTTATGTTCAGATTTGCCTGTACCTGTTCAGTCACACTACTTCTCATTCTGTAAGATCATTTGTAGGGACTTCATTCAACTTACTTAAATATACAGCATGGTCTCTCTTCTTTAGTCTACTCTGAGCTCAGATTATTCTGAGTCTGGAAAAAATTCTAGTGTAGATAAATGGTGCAGTGTCTAAAGAAAAAAAAAAAGAAAAAAAAGAATGTCCCCAAAAGACCCATTATCATTATTAATCCTTACACCTCTGCCTTCTAAGTCTTTTCTGTTCCCTTCACTCTTACATCAGGAGAAAGTGATGGACCTTTGACCACAACCTTATTCAGTCCAGCCTCTTTATGTACCAGCCACTGAAGCCAGGCTGCTCCCAGAACTAGGGAAGCACAGTAAAAAATATCCTGCTTTCAGAGTCACAACTCCCTCTTCAGTCCTAGAGCAGAGTATCTGCCTACTACCTATTGCACATATCTCATTAAAAATAGTATTACAGCTGAAGATAGGGGTAGGGGGGCGGGGGGAAGCACATTGTGGGTTTTTTTTTAAAGAGAGAAAAATGCTACATAACACCAAAAAGTTCAATAACTATCAAGCACGATTCCCTATTCACTGCATTATATACCTAAAAACAAGTAATGTCTGAAGATTTTTCAAAAGCAAATTTTGGTATTTTAGAGTATTTCAGTTCTTAAGGGATGATATTACAGGAAACAGAAGTTGTGTTTCATTTAAATAACGTTTCAAACATTCCTGAAAAACACATCAACCTGTAAAAAAAGTGAAGCTTTCAAATCTATAGTCCACCGAAAATACCAAAACATTTGGCAATTGTGGGAAACAAAGCTCTCAAACTCTCATTTCTTGCTTGGCTTTGCTTAATGATTCCAAATGAACTCTGTTTTTCTGCACTGCAGAGGTTAGCTAGTATTTCAAGTCCTCAGCCTTAGCTGACTGCACCTAGAGGTCTCTATTTCTTCTTTAAGAACCAGGATATAACCTTGTGGAACATTCCAATAGAGCTTCTGAACGAGCTTTTGCCTTGGCCTAGATAATTCACATGACTGCCTCACATGTGACTTTTGTGAAGACTGCTGTGTGTGAATCACAGAATCACAGAATTATTAGAGTTGGAAGGGACCTCTAGAGATCATCTAGTCCAACTCTCCCACTGAAGTAGGATAACCTAGAACACATTACTCAGGACTGCATCCAGGAAGGTTTTTAATATCTCCAAAGATGGAGACTCCACAACCTCCCTGGGCAGCCTGTTCTGGTGCTTTGTCATCCTCATAGTAAAGAAGTTTTTACTCATATTTAAATGGCACTTCCTATGTTCCAGTTTGTACCCATTGGCCCTCATCCTGTCACTGGGAACTACTGAAAAGAGCCTGTCCCCATCTTCCTTGCACCCACCCTTTAGATACTTGTATACATTGATAAGGTCTCCCCTCAGCCTTCTCTTCTTGAGGCTAAAGAGTCCCAGCTCTCTCAGCCTTTCCTCATAAGAGAGATGCTCCAATCCCCCAGGCATCTGTGTCACCCTCCACTGGACTCTCTCCAGTAGTTCCCTGTCTCTCTTGAACCATGGAGCCCAGAACTGAATGCATTATTCCAGATGTGGCCTCACCAGGGCCGAGTAGAGGGGAAGAATGACCTCCCCCGACGTACTGGCCACGCTCTTCTTTATGCAACCCAGGATTCCATTGGCCTACTTGGCAACAAGGGCACACTGCTGGCTCATGGATAATTTACTATCTCCCAGGACTCCAAGATCCTTCTCCTCCAAACTACTTTCCAGCAGGTCTGCCCCTAACCTATATTGGTGCCTAGGGTTCTTCCTTCCCAGGTGCAGTATCCTACACTTGCCCTTGTTGAACCTCATGAGGTTCTTCTCTGCCCAACTCTCCAGCCTGTCCAGGTCACGCTGAAAGGCAGCACTGGTCAGCCACCCCTCCCAGTCTGGTATCATCAGCAAACCTGCTGAGGATACACTCTGTCTCCTCATCCAGGTCATTGATGAACACATTGAACAAAACTGGACCAAGTATTGATCCCTGGGGGACACCACTGGTTACTGGCCTCCAACTCGACCCTGATCCATTGATTACCAGCCTCTGAGTTCTGTCACTAAGCCAGCTCTCAATCCAGCTCACTGTCCACTCATCAAGCCCACTCTTCCCAAGTTTCCTAATAAGGATGTTATGGGAAACAGTATCAAAAGCCTTGCTGAAGTCAAGGTAGATAACATCCACTGCTCTCCTCTCATCTAGCCAGCCAGTAATGACGTCATAGAAAGCAATCAGTTTGGTCAAGCACGATTTCCCTTGGGTGGGTCACTACAGCCAAGTTTGCCCCCAACCTTCACATGCCCAACAAGACCCTCTTTGTTTGTCAGTACCAGGTCAAGCCAGCGCACTGCCCCTCGTAGGTTCCTCAACCACCTGCATCAGAAAGTTGTCATCAACACTCTGCAGAAACCTCCTGGACTGCACGTACCTGGCTGTGTTGCCCTTCCAGCAAATATCTGGGTGATTGAAATCCCCCACGAGAACCAAGGCCTGTGATCGTGAGGCTACTTTCAGCTGCCTGTAAAAGGCCTCATCAACTTCCTCATCCTGATTAGGTGGCCTGTAGTAGACACCGACAACAGTGTCATTCATGTTGGCCTGTCCTTTAATTCTTACCCATGAGCTCTCGACACGTTCTTCTTTCTCCCCTGGCCAGAGTTCAGTACATTCCAGGTGCTCTTTCACATAAAGAGCCACTCCGCCACGTCACTTTGATGACCTGAACAATATCCTGAACAATACATAGTCATCCATGACAGCGCTCCAATCATCTGAGCCACCTCACCATGTCTCAGTGATTGCAATGAGATCATAGCTGCACAACCGCACACAGATCTCTAGTTCTCTGTTTATTCCCTATGCTGTGTGCATTAGTATATAAGCATTTCAAAGAGGAAAAAATAGTAGCATGCCGCCCATCAGGTGCTGAGCCACAACACCCAGGCACCTCTCTAGCAAGCCCTGCTGTATCCCCATCCCCCTTTGAATCTGGTTTAAAGCTCTCTGGATGAGCCCTGGTAACTCTCGTCCTCTTGTTGCCCCCAGGCTCATTTCCAGTGGGCCTGGTTTTACCCCCTACCCCCTTCAAGCCTAGTTTAAAGCCCTCTCAATGAGTCCCGCTAACTCCTGGTCAAGAATCTTTCCCCCTTGTTGATAGTTCTATGCCATTTTTTCCTAGCAGACCTGGTGCCATGTAAACATCTCCATGATCAAAAAATCCAAAGTTCCTCCAACTGCACCAGCCTCTAAACCATTCATTCATCAGCCATGTTTTCCTAACCCTTTCAGCTTTTCATGCCACTGAAGGAACTGAGGAAAAGATCACCTGTGCTCCTGATTCCACAAGCATTCGGCCTAGTTCTCTGAAATCCCTTTTCATTGCCCTAAGACTTGCCTTGGCAACATCATCAGTACCCACCTGCATGACCACTAGTGGGTAGGAATCAGAGGGCTGGACCAGGCCTGGGAGTTTCTCGGTAACATAGCTAACCCAGGCCCCAGGGAGGCAGCAGACATCTCTGTGGGATGGGTATGGCTGGCATACAGGCTCCTCAGTTCCCTTCAAAAGAGAATGTTCCACAACAATTACCTTCCTTTTGCTCTTAACAGAGGCAGTCCGAATGCATGGGGCAGACTGCCTCAGCAACTCCCTGGATGGACCTTTGTCAGTAACCTCAGTTACCTGGTTTTCCTGATCCAGGGCCATATACCTTTTCTATACCACAAATATATGACCTACAGAAAGACACCATGGCACAAGCTTCTCCTTTCTGTTATAATGAACCTGTTCTGCCCTACGGAAGAACTAGTGAAGTACCTGAGTTCTTGCAAATTTTTCATTAAACAAGGTATGTAGTTTAATGTTGCCTGTGACCTGTTTCTAGAATCTAATTACAGTCAGCTTGTTCACATAGCCTTCAGACAATTTAAGGTATAAGACAATTTACATAATTTTCTTTAAAAAAAGATAAAACATGAGAAGGAAAAATCTAATCAAAATTGCTAAATACCTCAAAAAATGTTTTCATTTTCTAGTATGTTCTCTTTTTTAAAACAAAAGGTATATTCATAGTGATTAATTATCAAAGAATTAGCAAGATCAAAATTTGTGGATGGTACAGTGATATTTACGTATGAACCAGCCTGCAGCCCAGAAAATAGTTATAGGTGCATTTATACTTAAAAGCAAGGCAGTACATTAAATTTGGGCAATCATTCTCACAAGTTTCACAAAACTACGTCATACATTGTTTCAAACTTAGCGGGAAGCTCATGAGAGGTCAACTTTTCCATGTTCTAATCTACTAGAAGGCAAAGATGTGAAATTAAGAGCTTGATGATACGTGAGGTTCCCCTAAGGAAAAGCAAGTTGTTTTGTTGCTTCGGTCCACAGCAGCTTGCCAAACACTGTTTATGAACTTGGACACCCTTCTTAAAATTGCAGTTTTGCAGTTAATGAGCCATTGATATACATACTTCAGAGATGCATAAAATTAGGACTGAGGTAGACTGCTGACCTGATAAATTTTTCATTAGAACTTTTTCAGTTCTCATTTTTACCGAAGTCAGAATGAAACTAAGACCTAGGTAAGGCCCACTGATTTCAAGGAATAGTCCCACTCCATTCCATAGCGACCCCATTGACTTCAGGAGGATAATTGATGCTGCCAATGCATGAATCCAAACCCTGTGCTTGACAACAGCCTGAGTAGGCACTAAGATAGAATAAATGTTTCACCCTCTGCAGCCTGAGTTGGAGCATGTTCCTCTGGAACACACGGGCATTGGCAATAAAGTTGCTCTTTATACAAAAGACACATGCAGTAAAATGCTGACTTTGCCTTGCCAGATATTTTCATGGATATCATGTTGGCATTTTTCACAAGCACTACATTCAGTGAAATAAAATGGGGTTTATGAGATTAATTGGCAATTATTAAATGAGCAGTGATGATAGTACCTGAGTGTCCTGTCTTTAAGATCCTATCTAAGCAGATAAAAGGGTTTGACTGTGATCTTGCGAACAGAATAAGTTCACTGATAATAAAATAAGCCCAAAAATTAATTTTCTTATCAAACATATTTGCAGGACTTACTGAATGGACAACTTAAATGTTATTTCAAAGTGCTATCAACTGGTTGCACTATGCAAGTTGAAAGTAAAACCTGAGGGATATCCTATAATTATTGTCAATATTGATGTGATATTCTTGAAAGAAAGGATAATTAATGGACCTAAGAGGCCACTCACTCTTGTGCCAGAAAAGCAAGATTCTCTCCCATGCCCCTTGCTTTTAAAGCAAGAAAGAGAACATTATGAATGGAGAACTAATTAGAAAATTAAGTCTTTTGGTGAATTAAGACTTAAAGACAACTAAACACTGCTTCCAACAAATACTCTTTTGACCTATTTCACCAGTACAGGTACAACTTGCTAATAGCACAAATCTACCAACCAACTATGGAGTTGGTCTAGGAGTTTAAGATACACCATTGTAAGTTATTTTCTTACTTGAGAATGACTAACAATGAATCAAAATTACTTAATTTTGAGACATTATAAACATATTTAATTCCATTGTAAAAGAATCATCATTATTTATCATGGCCTAATGAATAAGGTAAATCAAAAGAATAATGGTATCTAATTTCTTCTAATTTTTCTGGGAAAGAACTGAGACATATACATTCCTAATAAGAGAGAGATATCGAAGTACACACAACAGCTCTGCACACTTGAAAACTCAGAAGAGGACAAATTAATCCAAAGTGAATTTTGGCAGCCTATGAAGTCTGGCTTTACTTTAGTATCTTCTGTGGTCCTCAGGTTCAACTCATTTAATAAACTCCACAGCTTAAAGCTTAAATGATTTTAAAAAGGACATGTAGTCAGAAGACATATTAAAAGCAAAAAACCACACTCAGATGTAGCCATGTCAAAAAACAGAAAAATTGTAACGAGCTCTATGCTTAGGAGAGAGCATTGTGCAGTTAATGTAAGTAATGAACCTTTCATGTGAAATGATGTAGTGTCACAACTCATTTGCATCCCACTTAAAGTGTAATTAAGTTTCCCTGACAGCATGGCTTATGGCTGAAAGAACAGACCTGGCTGCTAAATTAATCCAGAATCCCTCTAGTTAATAACACTCTGCAAAGAAAACTTCACACACTTTCATTTAAAGTTCCTAAACTTACATTTAAAGTGGCACTATAAGGAATTTCAGAGAACGTTTTTAACGACTTCAAGCCACACTCAGTCACACAGCTGACCTCAAGATACGTGTACTGAACCCAAGCCACGGTTTGATCCAAACCACAGCACACAAGATAATGCAGCAACATGTCTAAACATGTTTCCATTTTTTGTTATTCTTGAAAAACTGACCTATGCATTGCAAGAACTCCATCACCAGGGGAACGTTCTCAACTGCAGAGAGAGAGAAAAGTTCACCATGAAAAGGCGCTCCTAACTACATCAAAATTATGATCATCAGCTGGTTCACTACTTGCAATGACACCAATGTCTGATTTTTTGATAAAACAATAACATCTAGCAATGCCCAGTAATAGTCAACAGTTGTTTTAGCTTTAATTGAAGTAAGCCCGAGCATTAACCATTCTTTCCAGCCACCTATAAAATCCATGCTCTAAAAAGGAGTTACTAAAACATTATAAGATTGTCTACTTAAAGCAGCCATGCTTTTATTTTTGGGGCTAACATTTTAGGCTTTATGAATCAGTTTATTCTTTACTGAGTTTCAAATTAAAGGTTTTATTTTGCGCAAAGAAAGGTGAAACACTCCAGAATACATAAATTTTATAAAATCCACATGGATCTAAGAAAAGTTAACTCATTACCATGTACCATAAGTTATGGCCTATCTAGAATAAACAGCTCCTAAACACGGTCATTTACCATTATATTCCTGTCTGCATGTTACAAACAGCGAGGAACCTATGCAGTCTCTCCATTATTTTGAAACTCTCATTAGAGAAAATTCTGTTTCTGCCCCTGGAAAGAATCCAATTTTAGCAGCTCCACGAGATCATTCCCAAGAGCCACTCTGAAATACATTACATGAAAATCTGCAAAGTCAAAATATGGATCCAAAAGGAACAGGTACACAGTGGCTATAATTAAACTGTGGCTGTTACAAAGGGCTTATTCCTTCTCTACAAGAGGATTAGTTATAACAGCTTTTGAGACTACCAAGTATGACTAACTGAAAAACAAAAAGCATGGTTTGCAAAATGTTTTGATGTTCTGGAAAACAATTTTACTCTACAGTTGAACAAAATGAAAGCTGGTAGCAGCTATTTTTAATATAAATAAATATTCCACTTAGTCTCCAAAAATATGGTTTACAGTTGGTGGTAACAAAACATGAACAACCAAGTCTATCTGAATTTGAGGGATTAAGCTATAGCTTTCTAATATGAATACAATCGCTACTTAAAAAATAAATCAAAATAATTTCAAATACTTTTCTGTTAAGGGAATGCTTTAGGAAATCATATTGTGCCCAGGAAGAGAAGTTTAAAGCACCAATTATTCTTCAGAGTCATGATTTATAATAATCAATGCAGAACCTAAGAAGTACTTGAAGTGTAGCCCCTTGGATGCCAGAACTTGCTCATCTGCCCAAATGTGACTTTCAATATAAGATAATACAGTGATCCAGAACTGATGTTTGTTTGCAAGTAGTTTTAGTCATTACTTGACAGTAGGAGCTGATTTATCTCTATCCACAATAGTAAGGCATATGGTTCCCAAATCTCCCCCAGATTCCATTTTTGACTTAATGTTTTGAAATACACTAAATGAGTAACTAATGGAGAACACAAGAAACAGGAAAACAGCGTGCAAGTAAGTGTTACGAGTTCTGCTAATAATTTAAAGTTAAAAATTAAATTATCTTAGATATGATGAAACCATAATTCATAGTCTCTGGCTTTCATATGGAGACACTTGCAAGTCTAACATGTTACTCAAGGCCACATGTATACCTCATCAGATACAACTGTGTCTTGGCCACATGTTTCAGGGCAGCAAAATTCAATTTTGCTTTAAATACAATTAGGTTTTGAGTTGGTTTTGCTAGTAACTATCAAAAGTTTATTGGCATTAACTGAACTAGTGTAATAACAATTGTATAGTAATATTGTATGATATTAAGAATATTAATGCTACTATATTCCCACCAATCAGGTAGGCAGATACAATTTTTTTTTTTTTAAGCTACCTATAAATATCCTTGGGGTTTTTTTGGCAGGGACGGAGTAATTTCCAATTCCTTTGCTGAAACAGTGAATAGGAAAACATGCTCTAAAAGAGTTAGAGAGCACCTTGGGTCCTTCAGACAGCCATAGAATCGTAGAATTGTTCAGGTTGGAAAAGACCTTTAAGATCATTGAGTCCAACCTTATCCTAAGCCTATCACCCTATTTCTGATGACCCCCCACTAAACCACGTCCCCAAGCACCACATTCAGACGACTTTTAAACACATTCAGGGAAGGATGACTCAACCACCTCCCTGGGGAGCCTGTTCCAGTGCCTAACAACCCTTCCTGTAAAGAAGTTTTTTTCTGATATCCAACCTAAATCTCCCCTGGTGCAACTTGAGCCCATTTCCTCTTGTCCTGTCATCAGTCACCAGTGAGAAGAGACCAACCCCCCTCTCACTACAACCTCCTTTCAGGCATTTTTAAAGAGTGAGAAGGTCTCCCCTCAGCCTCCTCTTCCCCAGACTAAACAGCCCCAACTCCCTAAGTCATTCCTCATACGGGATGTTTTCCAAACCCCTCACTTAGCTTTGTTGCCCTTCTCTGGACCTGCTCCATCACCTCAATGTCCTTTTTGTACTGAGGTGCCCAAAACTGGACACAATACTCGAGGTGGGGCCTCACCAGTGCTGAGTACAGAGGCAGGATTACTCCCCTAGTCCTGCTAGTCACACAATTTCTGATACAAGCCAGAATGCCATTGGCCTTCCTGGCCACCTGGGCACGTTGCTGGCTCATATTCAGCTGACTGTCAATCAACACACCAAGGTCCTTTTCTGCCAGGCAGCTTTCCAGCCACTCTTCTTCAAGCCTGTAGTGTTGCCTGGAGAGCAAAAAAATTCGAAGGTACTACAGAACCACCCAAGCCTGGAAAGAAAGTAAAGCTACAGTAGTTCTTGCTCTAACAACATTCTGCTTAAGTTCTGAAATCAGGGCCACTGGGCACTATAAATCAGCCCTGGAGCTTTGAAATCAATGTGTTCCGACATGGAATGAATATAGCTGAATACCTTCTCTGCAACCTGTTTGGATATAGCTGTTACACTTCCTCTAGAACATTCATTCCTTGTAACTGTATGCAAATACTCAACCTGTATAGGATGCTTCAGATTCTCATTAGCTGAAAAGTCTCATTGCAGATGACAGTCCAGATGACATTCCATTCTGGATTTAATTCAAACCCCATTAAAGTCAAAAGGAAAAAAACTTATTTCCAGACTTCAGTGGCCTCAGAGCCCAATATTACTTTACTGGTGAAAAGAAACTGTTCATACTTGCAAATCAGGCTCCCAACTCAGTTCAATCTCTTCTTTAAGTACTGGATAAAATGCTTATATATTCTTCCAATCATATACCCATGGATAACATGGAATTCACTATTCTCAGGTGGCAAATACTTTCAACGAATGATACACCATTCCAACTGCTTCAGTTTATATCCACTTTTTATAGCAGATCAATCCCTTTGCAGAGCATTTAAAAGAAAGTCATTAAAATTTCAGCCTAATTTCTCAGGTAATATTAGCAAGGTACTTTGAACTAAAGCAATTTCAAATACTCCAAAATATTTTCATTATCTGCATTACTCAGACAAGCATCTCCAAGTTTCTACACTATTTCATGATTATTTATTATTTAGGAATTATTTAACTGATTCCCCAATGAAAGTTTCAACATATAAATTTAAGAAATATGGAAGATCCCAAATCAGGGAAGAACTGTTAGTCAAGACTCAGGTGAGCCTGGGATCACAAAATTATAACTAATTCATTGACCCAACTGAAAACAAGAGCTTTTGTTAGAAGCTCTCCTTGGGACAGCCACTATGCCAAATCCTTACCTCAAAAGCTGAAGTAGTGTATTTATATTAAGAGCAGTGGTATTTAAAAGAAACAAACCACAAATAACAAACCAAAACAAACAAAACAAAACCACCACCACCACAACAAAAAAAACCACAACACAACACCAAACTTAGGAAAGGAGTAATTACTGCTTAACTACAAGAAACATTTTGATCACACAGGGTGAAGTACTATGAGTTTTGTCATTTAATTCAACAGGAGTCAGATTACAACCTTAAAAGTATAATGAAAGATTATAATCAAGTTAAGTTTCTGCAGTCTTGATGATACACTCTAACCATTCTCACGAATTCTGTCTTGAATTAATACTCTTCATTAAAGTACACAAACATTCTAAAAGCTACCTGACAAAGTTTTCACACATTACAGAAATCCTATTACTCTAAAAACATTAACTTAAGTGTGCAGTTAACAGAAAGTGTGAGCTGTTGAAAAAGTCTGTCTGTATTCTGCACCATGTGTTAAAGTGAGACTTGACTTCTTGATAATAGGGAAAAACCAGCTTTGGTCTTCATAGGCTCTCCATAAGGCTGAAGGATAAACTTGAAATAAGATACCCACAGAACAGTTTTCTGATTAACTGGATAACCTGAGCCAAATTACAAGGGATATGGAGGTATCCTGTCATTATTCAAAGTGCATTATTTCAATGGTTTATTTTAGGACACTAAAACAAATGAAGTGAAATGTGCGGGTTTTAGTAACCAGTAGAAAAAAAATCATATAGTGGAAGACAGAAAAAAAAAGCAATAACTGTCAACTTGCAAACTTCTCTGTAAACAGAATACTGGGGAAAACATTGAAAAAACTGTATTGGAGAAACTGATTTTACCATGAGGGTTCTCATCTATTTTTACATTATTTAAAAATAATTGCATTTAACCTTGAAGATGGTATGCTTTACACAGAAACCTACTAAGTGAAATAGTTGGCAAGGTGGGAATTTATTATGAAAAATCAGAAATATTTTACATATTCCTGGATTTTACACTATATTGTTCTTGAGCAAAGTCACCCTTAAAAAAATAGCTCGAGTAACTCCTTTTCCACTTAAAACAGAGCACCATGTACAAGCAAGCATTTCTTGATTTAAGAGTCTTCTTTTGTTTAGTGCTGTTATCTATCAAGTAATTCAGAAAAATATTTCTAAATCCTAACCTTAAAAAATCCTCAAGTCTTATTAGGCATCTAAATTGACAAACCAAATATGTTTTAAAAGTGACCTACCAATAAAAATATTTCAGCCCTAACTTTCTTATTCTAGAAATTCTTTTTAATGAGAAAAAGTAAATTTTCCCCACATAAGTAGTGAAAAACTACAGAAATTATAGAAGAAGGGAGCATTGTCTGCAGAAAAACTTCTCCACCAGGGTGTCTTTAACTCAATACAAGTTCAAGAATGCAGTTAGGTTTTACTGAGTAAATTAAAGGGAAATGCAGCTCCTAATAAGGCTATGATGGCATGAAAACAATGTGAATTATGTTTTTCCAAAAATCTGATCATTCTGCAGTTATTTTTCCTGCAAATTCTCTGATCTCATTGATAAGAACACAAATAAGAAGTCCTCCAACTCTTAAGAAAATGAAATAAAAACAATAAGGCCAAGAAAGAAAACAAGGAGTTAATTTCAGATGGTATTCTGTTGTCCTTGCATGATACTACTCACTGCAAAGTAGTCTCCTTCAGAGGGGATTCCTCCATATTCAGTCTAACAAAATCACCTGAATGTAACAGAGTTTTGATTATAATGTTAAAACAAGCTGAGAGTGACCATTCATTAAATACTGAATTTAACTTCACATCTAACCTCTTCTTCAGTCAGCAACTGATCAACGTTAATTCTCCATCAATTACAAAAATCACAAGCAAATGCAGTCACATAAAAGACAGTAGTATTTTATCCTCATGTAAACAATTGCAATAGTTACCAGTTCAAATTATAAGGGTATTTGAATTTAAATTATGTACAGACACACAAAGCATAAATCAAAACTTCATCAGCCAACTTTTTTGCTCCATTAGAATTTCATTACTAAACAGGGAAACAAATTTAAGGACCAAATGTTTTTATTCATTTTATTAATTGCTCATCCCAGTGTATACAACTGGTAAAGAACTCTATATATGAATTTAAGTCACATGAAGTTTCAGCAATCGACAGCCTCACAGTCAGTGCAATGTCTGTTACACAAACTAAGCTATAACTTTATTTACTCAGAACTGAAGCAAATTACAGATTATATCAATTCCTATCAACACCACTAGTAAAGGCATTTTAACCCTGGAGGTTTTGCAACGGCCCTATCTTTTGGCAGCTATATGAACTTTTCTCTAGTTATCCAAAAGTGAAGCTTACGTGGCTGCATGACTTGAGTATCTGCCCTGTTCCTATTACTTCTCAAACTGTGGAGCAACCTCATCTAAAGAGCAGGGCAGGGGAAGCACAATGCATTAACAATAAACAAAATTGTATAATTTTTGTGGTGAATAAGATGGTGAACAGGTAGAAAGAGGTTCAGGTTACTGCCCCTATAAAGTAAACAGGGATAAAATTTTCAGTCATTTGCATTTTCTTTAATAAGCAGTTGCTAGTCACCCAGCTGATGCATGTACCCAGCACATCAAGCACGTTATCCATGAGCCCCAATAGCAGGTGCATATCTCCAGAAGCAAACTATCTTCTGCTTAGGACAAGCATCAGAGAAGAGAAAGGCACAGGGAGCACAGGAAACAAAACTATAAGAAATGACAGTCTGGGAAACTGTAAGCAATATGTTCTAATTATGTGATTAAGGATTCTTCGTTCATAATAATGACCAGTGTATATAATTTGCATGTTGGTGGGTTTTTTAACAGCATGGCTCTTTACTTGTCAAGGGCTCTGATCCTGTCAGAAAGGAAGCATCAACAATTCCTAGAATACCAGATTAAACTTTTTGCCAATCACAAACTTGCAGATACTGCTCAGCAAATCTCAGAATTACGCCCAAATTTGAATCAGACTACAGATGCTTATATACTTTAAATCCAAACAATATGCCAATCCTTATAGCAAAGCAATTCCAGCACTTTTCTGGGAGCTGATTTAAGAAAGATGGAATGGACATTTGAAATTGCAACCTCATCACCTACCACAGATCCCCTCCCACGCTCTGTGCAAACTTCAGCGAGTTTTCTGGCTTCAGTTTTCAAATTTACAAATTTACTTGCAGTCAAGACTGCTTGATTGCAAATGGACATCCTATGCTCTATGGTACTACTCATTGCAACTTATGGCTTGACATATCTAATAATAAATATTAATATTCCAGAGTGGGTAACAGGTGGCATCAGTGGATTTCTTAAAAATACAGCTCTTCCAATGTGCAAAGTCTCCTAAGAACCAGCCTTTCAGATCCACACATCACTTCAGATTCCGCCAACTTTTAACCTTAAAAGGTTATTTAAAAATAACCTTCAATAACAGTGCTAATGGAGCTTAAACAAATGTGAAAAACTTCGGATCTCTGCTTCAAAAATCTTCTAAAGATATCAAGCGCAAGCTTGTAGACCTTAATGAAAGCTGATGATATAAGTTGATATAATATGAGCAAAGAAACAGTTTCGAAGAAAAATTTCGATGTATTCCTGTTGTCTCCATTTGTGAGAAACAGATGACTGATACTCAGCTCACTCAGAGTCTGACAGCAATTACAAGCTCCTTAACTGTCACTCTTCTAACAAGACCTAAGATTCTTAAGTAATTTCTATTGCAGATAGAAGGGCTCAGGGAATGAGGAACACAAATCCAATGGAAACCAGGCTTCGCAAAACAGCTTGTAATATGTTCTAATTAGATGTTGAAATACACACAACTACCCACAATTAACAACACAACTAAGTTAGAAAAGACCGTAAGTGCCAAAAAATGTGAAAGCAATGCTAGGTGGCTCCCATTATGTAGCCTCCTGAAAAATAAAAAACTCACCTTGTGAAATACATGGGTTTGAGATAATCCAGTCCTTATGACCATAATTAGTTATGTAACAGCTGCTGAAAAAATGGACAATTGACAGTTCTAATAAACTAGCCATTAACTTGCACCTATAAAGGCCTGATTTTAAGAGCAGTATATTTAATAGTTCAAAAGAATCATTAGATTTGCCAATTAGTAACATCTTTTTTTAATTAAATGATCTTTCCATGAGTGGAGAAAAAAAAATACAAGAGATGTTTCATGAAGTTTAAACAGAGAAGCCAGCTCTTCTGACTAAAATCCAATTTTTAAGGGCTGCAATGGCTAAACCAGTGTTTGAGCTGTAAATATCGATGCACAATCTGAAGACAGAAAGGAGCAAAGTTGCACAAATCTTTATCCAAAGATCTACTTTAAGGAGGTTATTCTGGTCTGGCTTATCAGAAGAAAAGAAAAAATTATTTCCAGCAGAAAAAAAAACAGACATTGTTGAAAACTGTATAGGGCTTTCAGAATATGTGTAAGAATCATGGAGGGGAAAGCTGTTAATAACCAAAGGGAATTCAGCATCTCACATTATAGTGAACCCAAAATTAGGTGAATGCCATCAATGCTTGTGATGTAATCTGTACAGTAGTCTCCATTGTAGTGGATAAATTACACATTTTATAAGCAATACTACCATGACTTTAAGCACTTCAGGCACTGCACACTCAGGAGGATGAAAAGAAAGACTTGGCACTGAGGTACTAACACATGCAGAATAGGATTACTTTTCCCTATATCATTTACTAAACCTGCTAATGAATCTGGAGAGCCTCACCCAAGCATCAAATCCACAGATGAACTGGGATGGAAAGCAGTCAATTTACTTTTCTATTAAAAATAACTAAGCAGGTGCTGAAATAAAAAAAAAAAACAAAACAAAACAAAAAAAAAAAAAAAAAAAAAAAAAAAAAAACAAAAAAACAGATTTCCACTTCTTACTAGCTCAGGTATTTTTTTTCCCATCTTGAATGCTAAATCTCAGTAAGTCTTGACACCACAGAGATGTAACATGTGGAAATGGATTACTGTCTGAAGGAACCTCCAGTATATATAAAAAAAAGCTTTCCTTCAAAGGAAACAAGTGCTTTACATTTGCCAATATGTTAAACTGTAGGAGTTACCACTTTTCCCTGACCTGATGACTCTGTTCCTTTCTTTATGTCAATACTCATTCAACTGAAATATATTTTGGTTTAGGGTTTTTGCAGGTGTTTTGGTGATGTTTCTTTTTCCCCTCTGAGAGAGAGGACCTGGGGTCAGGGTTCAGTGGGGAAAGGGCTTATTTGCTTAATAGATGGAGTGGTTGCCTATACTGACTCATCTCGTGGCTGGATAAATTCCACTGCAAGCACAAAAGGGATATTAAGCCAGAGGCACTGGCAAGTCAAAGCTGTCCCCTTTTAGGAAGCAGCCTGCACTCAACTTTCAAAACCATCTTTTATCCCAAAGACTTCACTAATGAAGTATTCACTATACTTCAATAGTATCTGAATGGATATAATATAGTCACCATTTCCTACCCAAAGAACAATATTACTACATGACCTGACACAGTTTGAAATATCAGGTCCCTTAAAGGAAGATTTTACTCTCTTCCTGTCTACACAGATTATATCAACAGTTTAGAAATTCAAATAAGACGGGCATATCTATTTAACAATATCAAGAAAACATAATTAGATTTGTGATCTATAGACTGTTATCACTTTACCTATTGTCCTCAAGGCAAAAGAGCCTGTAGAAGAGATTGAAGGGATTCATCAAGCTATAATAAAGGAGCATAAAAAGCCAATGTGGCATAAACTGCTCAAGAGTTCAGAAATTACCAAGTACTTTTGTGCTTCTTTTTTTTTTGTCTATGATTATATGATCCTACTCCACATTGAACTACACATACCACATGAACTACTGCATTTATTCCATACTCTTGTTTCACGAGGGACAAAAAAACCCCAAAACAAACAAACAAACCCAAAACAAACAAACAAAAAAACCCAAAACAAACAAAAAAACCCAAAAGGATGGAATCACAGTTCAATAACTTGAATTATAACCTGCTATTTGGAATTGCATTTCTTCCTCTTATGCAGAACTTGGCAATATTTGCCAAGTCATTTAAACCTAATTTTACACAACTTACCACTAGATGTGATCCCATCCTGCCCCATATTCCACCTCTACAATTTCATTCATCAGGTTCAAATATCCACTACAGGTTAAAAGCAATAGCAATGAGAGCCTAGTTATATTATTCAAGGTCCACCAGACTATAAAAGACAAATTTAGCACTTAGCTTTCATGGTGATCTGGTAAACACAGTAGAATGTGAAAGTATTCCTGGATCTAAAGAGAATATCCTGTAAAAGTCACTGATTTTTTTTATTTATTTTTTTTTCCCTGGTGCTTATCTCCATTTCCTTTTTCCCCTCAAAGCTCTTTCCCTTGAATCTTCTGGACTTTTTTTCAGGCCAAGTCTACTATCTCCTACCTTCCCTTACTTCTTCAACCATATATCCCCAGCCATCCCCGTGTTTTCTTGTGCATCTGCTTTTACATTTTCTATCTTTTTCCCAGAATTAGTCTTCCTTCATAGCTCCATGTCCCACCCTACATTTCCCATTCCCTCTTCATTTCATGGTTCACATTCAGCCCACAATAGCTAAGACTGAGCTTTGCAATTTCCTGAATTCTCACAGCTTTCTTGTTCTACTTCTCAGTACCTTGGCGCAGCATGAGGTTTTGAAAACATTAGCAAGAAAAGTTGCTTCGCCTCTCAGTTGTAACACACAGTTCTAGTATAACTTATAAGCAATGAGAAACAACTGCAGAGAATTACAAAACAAATCCTTCGATTGGATTCACAGATATAAGGATAGTGTTTCAGACCACGAACCCATCTAGCACAGTGGCCTTTATCCCTAAGTAGATGCCTAAGGAAGAATAAGAACAGGTTGTAAAGAAAGCCTACGCTTATCTTACTTCACTCTCAGCTTCCAGTTATTTTCAGCTGAGGGGTTTTCTTTAAACTGATTTTACCTACTTAAAGACTCCCAATATATCTTTTTTGCAAGGACCTTCCACAGTCTGCCACCGAGCCCACAGAAGCTCCTCAAACACATGGTGGCAATACAATGTTAGGAAAAGTATCACCTTTCCCTGCCCTGAGCATGGCAGTCACTAGCCTCATATGATGGTCTGTCAGCCTCATATTAGAACAGGTCAACCCCCCATCCAGCTTCTTTTTGCTGTTACGTGCATCCAAGCTCTATACAGTAATTTGTAGCCCTCTACCACATCCTCACACTACCTCTTTTCCAGGCTAAAGACAGCCCTAGCCTACTAGTAGATGCTCATTAAAAAAGAGCATTGCCCATCCCATAACCTATGACAGGGAGGCAGAAAGATCACTCTACAATGAACAACTTAAAGCCTAGCAACTCTGCCTTCCAGTGGTGTATTCCCTCTCCATGCACAATCTTCAGAAAATACACCTGTCAAGATGCAAAAAAAACTTTTGAAGATGTACAGAATAGCTTCTGAAAAGCTGTTTCACAGAGATTACAAAACACTCCTCCTGACAATAGTATGGACCACTTGAGTCTGAAGATTTCATTCTAGAAGTCATAAGAATTCTGGAGGTACAAACCCACATTGTTGTCTTCTGACATAATGAACTACTTTCCTCTGAAACAGCTAAGTATTTTGTTGAAATTTTAAAAAGTTGGAAGTAGATATCTGGCATAAGAGGTTACAGACAACCCTGTTAACATCTAGCAAAATAATACACAACTTTAAAACAAGAACCAATTACTTAAAGTGCCAGGCACAATTAAATATAAATACCAGGAGTTGTATAAACTTTAAAGCACTGAGAAAGAGAAAGTACCAGTTTCCAAAATGTTTAATTTGCTGATCAAAGCAAACTCAGCAGTAAGGAAGTAAACCGATTACATTGCCCAGACTTAAAAGAGATGAATAATTTTATGACAGCTACTACTGGCACCAAGATATAAACTTCATTGCCTGCAGTGACTGAGTTCAAGAGAGCGAACCCATGAAATGAAAGACAAGATCAAACTGGCTAAAAATGTGTTCTACAGAGAGGAATTCTGTATTTTAAAAATACTACATCTGAAAATGCCTTTTTTTTTCTTCAAGAATCTGTTGCATATTCCAAGAAAGCCACTAAACTAATCTACCTTTGTATTCCTTTTCTTGCCTTTGGCCCTATCAGTAGAACAGGCAGGCCTATTCTTGTCTGTCCTCAAGTAATCAGCAAAAGTCGCCTCTGCTGGCTTAAAAGGCATTTTATTTAGTCTTATGTGGGGCAGAGAAGATGGACCGTTCTCCACATCTCACCCCGTGGCTTTTTAAGGCAGCAGGTTATAATTTAAAGTATTTCATGCCTCACTTGAGCTCCTGTCCAAACCCTTTTCCTCAACATTGGATCCTTCCCCTCCTCGGGTGTTGAAACAAATGTAAAAACATTAAACTTTTGTTTAATCATTGATATCAACAAACAAAGAGAACAATTCCCAAACAGTATATGCAGTAACATTCCCAAAAATTCAATCTATCATTAAAGTTTCATTACTATTATTTTCATTTAAACAAGTGAGTAATACCAAAGGATGTAATCTGGCAATGAAGGCACAGTAATTTAGATTTTACTTCAGTGCTATTTTAACACAACTTACTTAGTGCTGGTTTACCACATAGATAAGAATACATTGTATTTGCAAATAAACTACATAACTGGCAGAGGGTATTTAAACACATACTCAGTGGCAGTCTATAGCTCTATTTCCGAAAATGAATCATGAACATATTTTGGTATGTTCATAGCTAGTGAAGATATAAACAGCTCCTCCTGAACCATCACTTAAAACCCTCCCACAGCTAAGGCTTTTCTTGTTTTAAACCAGAGGAAAGAAAACGAGCAGTGCCAAGCAGTATGGTCAGATAGAACTAGCTTCTATAACTGCATTCTCCTGATACTACTGATACAAATTTCAACAGATAGACAAGTAGATGGAAAAAGGCATTAATTGCGATACACTTTATGTTTAAACTGTTGCATTGATCTCACTGGGACTATTTGTATGAGCATGTGTATAGCTGTTTATACAACCAGAGTAAATAAGAGTTCTATAATCAGCCTTAAAGCACTTGCCATCACTTTTGCTGAAGCACTGTTCTGAGACACTGTAGTAAACCAAAGCCCTCAGTGAAAGCAAAACGAAAGAACCATCAATAAAATAAATGCAAGTTAATTATCAAACTTCAATGGCATTATTAGAAATTTATCATAATTAAATGCAAAGAAGTCCACTTCAGAGATGGTTTGAGCAGTGTGAAAGAATAGTTTTATATTTTATGTGCAGCAAATTACGCATTGTGCTGCTCCTATTTTGAAAATATTTTACATTGTCAGAATTTACAATACAAAAAATGTTCTGTGCTGTGCCTTTCAGAGGCACAAAACACCTCAGCCTGGGAAACAGGAAGAGCAAGCAACATGGTACTTAGCATTCATCAATATTGTATCATCATAGTCCTGGGCACTACAAATATTCACTGACTTGCATTTCTAACAAGTTTACTGGAACAAGTAATAAAGTAGCTATGCCAGCCATGGCAAACAAAATACATATAATCCAGCATGAAGTTGCAGTTCACTAGCTCTAATATCTGACCTGGCATATTAGAGAAAATTTGTAAAAAGTATACAAAGACACGAACAACTTCTACTCCCGTTCAAAGCTTTTGCACAAAAACATCCCACTGTGTGGTGTCACTACATGCAGTGTTAGATTTTATCACCTTCCATACCTGACAGCCTAAGTTGCTCTATCTTTGCATTTAAGACAAATCACTTCTGCCAGCAGGACTCATTATCACTCAAGTTTTCTTTAAATAAAAATTCCTTTTTGCATTTTTGTATCTAAGAACAACAAATTTCTGCCCTTCTTAAGCTACAGTTTTCACATTTTTTCACATTCTCTAAGCTTCACTCCAGAGAGTTTGCACCACTCAAGCCTCACACTTAAAGGGATGCACCATCTCTTACAAATCAGTCTGTAATTAAAGAAGAAAAAAAAAAAATCCCTTCAGAATTAAATATAGGCTTTTTGGAAAGTTTGCAACAGACTATCCAAGATATTTGTAAAAAAACCCAAACAAACAAACCCAAAAAAACAACAAAACAAAGAAATAACCAAAAGAAAATTCCAATCATTTATGTATCAAAATACCATATTTTATATTACAGACTGACACCTTACGGAATTTATCTTCTGTTCATTTTGTGTCAAAATTATTTATAGAATTACTAGTGTAGGAAAAGAAACATTAGAACTGTAACTAAACAGCATGATATAGTGTTTATTTTCATAAATATGTCTCAAAAATATCAAAATAAGCCATCACCAGCTTGACTGAAACATCTTTTCTCTAAAATCAAGGATCTAGTAAGACGGAATTGATCTGGTTAAGGACAACTAGGCTGGTAGCACCAAGGCATAGTTTTGATAACCTTCTTCTTCCACCTAGTGGCAAGAAGCATAAAAAACAAGGTCTTTAGGAGTGCAGTCATAGAGGTTTTCAAACATTATCTCAATAAAGATTCACTGACATTTTAAGGAGGACCGAGTCATGTAGAATTCTGGCTTTCATCTTCAAGTTCACAAGTAATAAACATACTATCAAAAGGAGCTTAGCAATGCACTTACAAGGCAGAGTTGTTGAAATTTAGGTTCTCTGGACAGGTATACTTGTTTTTCATGAAGCTCGGTATTTTTGTCTTCCAGGTTATTCAGTCCAATCATGTAATTAAGAGGCTGCAACTATCCAAATCTGCACTCTGCCTCAACTTCTCAAGTGTCTACTAGGAAGACCAGTGCTGTTGAATATCTTTGTTGGAGACATGGACAGTGGGATTGAGCACATCCTCAGCATGTCTGCTGACAATACCAAGCGGTGTGGTGTGGTTGACACCCTAGAGTGAAGGGACGTCATCCAGAGGGACCCTGACAGACTGGAGAGGTGGGCCCATGCCAACCTCCTGAAGTTCAACAAGACTAAGTGCAAGGTTCTGCACCTGGGTCGGCACAACCCCAGGCACAAACACAGGCTGGGGGGGAGAATGGCCAGAGAGCAGTCCTGAGGAAAAGGACTTAGCGGTGGTAGTAGATGAGAAGCTCGACATGAGCCACCAGTGTGCACTCGCAGCCCAGAGGGCCAACCACATCCTGGGCTCCAGTACCTGAAGGGGCTACAGGAAAGCTGGGGAGGGGCTTTTCACCAGAGACGGCAGTGATAGGACAAGGGGTAATGGTTTTAAACTGATATATATATATCAGGCTACATATTAGGAATAAATTCTTCATCGTGAGTGTACTAAGGCACTGGAATAGGTTGCCTAGAGAGGTTGTGGAAACCCTCTCCCTAGAGGTGTTCAAGGCCAGGTTGAATGAGGCTTTGTGCAACCTGGTGTAGTGGGAGGTGTCCTGGCTCCTAGCAGAGGCGTTGGAACCTAGTGATCTTCAAGGTCCCTCCCAACCTTAACCATTCTATGATTTTACGAAGATTTGAAAAAAAATATTTATAAACATTACAGCAAAACTGCTCAGCATTTCATTAAACTTAGTGAACAGCAGAATAGTATAAACTAAGACACATAATCCTATTGTCCTTTAGACAGAGAGTTGATTGTAGCAGAATATTAGAAGTTATTAAAAGTTTCTGCTGAATTACCTGGCCACAGTGAAAAACCATGCCTACTAGTATTGAGCACTATGAAAGCAATAGAAATATGTCTATTATCTCTAAGTAAGAGCAGTGTTTTCAAGCTTACATTCTGCTTCTCTTTAGGATCAACATTTTCACATCAGAACCTACTGAATTATAAAATTGATTAAAACAGAAGTGTATTTGCAGAGGCAATGACAAGTTGATAATAGATCCTTGTGTTTTCAGCTAACCCTGGCATTAAACTTGGAGAAACTCCATCCTTTATCCTTTGTGTGGGATCTTCTCCTGAAAAAGGACAGGAACAGGTGAATTATTTCCTCAAGTTTTGTTTTTTTTTTTAAAAGCACTGAAAACATGTTTGGATATTTACCATGCCTGGTATGTGTTAGCAGCAGGACTAACAAAACATGGCTTCTCATACATTTCTATTTTATACATACACTCTGTCTCCTAAGTTTCTTACCTCAAGATAACACTAGAGCATAGGTCTGTGAAATCTAAGCTCACTTCTGTGACAGTATCTCATATCCCTGAAGCCCCACACATTTCCTAGTTTCCTAATCAAAGTCCCAAGGTAGGAGGTTATATGCCTGTCAACTGAAGTTAAGCATGCACCAACTGCTTCAAGTATTGGGCACTACAACTAAAGGATAAGGGCTAAAGAGATGACCTCTCACTTTCCTCAATTTGGGGTGCTATAGTGAGGAACTGTCTCCAGCTATTCATGTCCACACATTTTGCAAGAATCCAGTATCTTTTGAGGCTGTCTGTTCCTCTGATTCAGCTGAAATTGGCTAATGGGTTTAAAAATTGTTGTGGTAGTGGGGAAAAAGGATGACAACACTGCCAGAAAGGCAAAAACACAGTGATAACCCAACAGCCTCATTTCCTTAGGAATTCTGGTTAAATATGGTAAAATAGTTAAAAATCACCATCACATTGACATTTTCACATGTGAAAATGTTCCACTTAAGGTTATCTAAAGCCTCTGCAGAACTAAAAAAAAAAAAAAATCAAATACCTGCACTCCCCAGTGGGTATTCCCCCATTTCCAAGGAATAGAATTCCTGCATCTTATATTCAGTATGTCACATGATATAACAGGTACAAGGCCAATTATTATCCACAAAAAAAATTTATGAGACAGATTGATTTTCTAACATTTTTTTAAGAGAGCAACAGATAAGAAGTGCCCACAGGGCTGAAGTGTTTAAATCCATTTCAAAGCGAAATGATTTGCGGATAGAATGCTTGTGCATGAGCTTTGCTTTCTATCATGCAGCTCTGCATTTTACCAAATTGATATCTTACTTAAAGTGTATCCAGTGTGACAATTTTGAGCATTTATCTGTATTATTCTTGATACAAGTTTGACATACAAAACCAGCACAATGCTGAATGTCTATATATATACACACACACACTGAGCTAGACTGCATTGAATCACCTTTCTTCTACACTAGGATTAACAATTAATGAACATGTACTTAAACAGAACTCAAGCAGAACAGAGTTTCTTTTGTCTTTTCCTCATGTATTAAAATAGAGACAATTCAGGAAAGAAAGGCAACAACTGTACTCCAAAGTGTAAAACGAGGCCAGGTTAAAAGCAAAGAGCAAGAAAATTACTAACTACTATCCCAATGAACATTGGAATGCATCCCTGCAAAGTCCTGGGAGCTTTAAACAATGCTGGCAATGACTGTATTGCCAAGAATTCACTGCTATGTGCCAAGATGCTGTGCTTCCATCTAACACATGCCTTAAGTAGATACCCCCTCCTACGGTAAGTTTCTACCAAAGGATTAATTTAACTTTCAACCTTTAGAAACAAGTCAGTGCACAGGTTCCAACTCTGCACTCCATGAACCCTTATGGAAACCTTCTGATGACAGACAGCACTTACAGATCAAACAGACTCTTAAAGCTTAAGAACACACAAGTGAACCAACTGACAGCAGAGTGGAGTAGTATGTGCCTTGAATAAAGTCTACATGATAAGTCCCATTTTCAGAAGCATCTAGCACTACATTTTGTACCACAACTATTTTACTTTAAATTACTTATTTAGGGAAAGTAATCTATTTCCCTCAAAGCTTTGCATCCAAAGTCATATCTGAAGTAGTCAGTTTGAAGTGGGAATGAATATGAGATGAAGCCTCTGAATAAATAATTTTATGTACTGTCCTTTACATACAAAACATAATTCACCATGTGAAATCAGCCTCTGTGAGAAAAATACTAAACTCATTTTGAACCTTTGCATACCTGTTTTGACAAACTGTTTAAAATTAGGTCTAAAGCTTTAGAGAAATGTTTTTTTCACTTTTGACTGGAATTTCAAAAGCAGCTTTGAGATGTCAGTATCTAGAAGATGTTTTCAATCAACAATTATTGGATTATTCAATATTTCCAACTAATGCTATTCTTTGAAAACTGTACATGGACTGAAGAAGCCAAACAACTGAATGTACAATACTTAAAATTTTCAACAGATGGCACTTTATAGCAAGGAATCTATTGTGCCTAATTAAAAGAGAACAGAAACAATTGTATGGCTGAGTGCATTGACATGCCAATGTCTGCATCTGAAAAAGACTAATGTCCTTAAATTTGGAAGTATAGTTCTATAAAACAGAGTTCAAAGACGAAAGCTAAAGCCAAACAAAAACTCTGTGGTAACATTCTATCTTGGATATTAATCACACTGAGATGTTCACAAAGGCAGGATACTCCAATATTATTTTCTTCTCAGGCAGAATTTACAGGTAGAGTTAAATTTAGACAGTGAAGAAAACATGACCATCAGTCTATGGTTATTACTGCCTACAAGCTCAGAAGAGAAAAGAGAATCCTTTTAAGTAATATGACCTAGAAAATGCAGTCTTGTGCATTTCACAGGCATTTTGATGTCTAAAGCTACAGAGATTTTAAGAACCATTTATGAGCTAAATAAACATGAAAGGTCTTGGAGCATTGCTGCCTCCGAGTTACAACCCAAGTTACACTTTTCTTTTGTCTGTCAGTTTGCTGTGAGTGGAAGGTGCTTACTAATTAGAGTCACAAAGGGCAAACTGAGAATGACAACATTTAAAGAAATCCATGGTGAGCAAACAGTTATCTTCAGTTAGCTAATCAGTAATGATAGAGAAGTCACTCTTCATGGAGAATGATGCTCAGGAAAGGAAAAAGGGCAATGGACACAAGTTGCAGCATGGCAGATGGCAACTGAATAAGTTTTTGTAACAGAACCTGCTAAGTATTGAAACAAGTGACCCAGACCATTTGAAGCTCCATTTTCAGAGTTCTTCAAAATTCAAAAAAGGCCTGAGCAAACTCAACTGGCTTCAACAATAGCCCTGCTTTGAGCACGATGTTCAACTACAAGAACACTCATCCTTCCTAGGAACTAGTAGGATTCTAAATTGTTCAGTACAAAATGGTACACTGAGGGGTGAGACCTGACACCACACCCTCAGGACTTCACTTCTGAAATATGCTCTCTCAATTATGACTGAGCCATATTCTCTCAGACTCCCAAAACAATCCTTCTCACAAAACTAGGAGAACAAGACCACCTTTCATCCTCTGATGATGATATTTCAACAGGATGCAGGAAGTCCTTTTTCTAGTAAAGGACTAAGGACCAAGGACCATGTCTCGGTCTGAATCCTCATTCTGAACTAAACCAAAGGAGTTTAATTTTAAAGCCACCTATTTTTCAGATGCAGGACTTGGTTAGTGGGTGAGCTTCCCATTTTCTAAGTAAATTTATACAGAATCAAGTCAGTAGCCATAGTCAAGCAGCACTTAATATACTAAACAAAAAAGGAACATCTCATTTATATATCCTGTGACACCTTACAGATTAGATGTTACCATCTAACAGTATTCAGTACTGTTAAAAATATTCATGTCCATATGTAGGAAATGTAGGCACATACAATTAGCATATTTCCAACATTAGGTGGCATGCAAACAAAATTCTCAAACATCTGAATCCTTAAGCTGATGTGACCAAAGTCTTAGAACAAACAAGCTTTTGTAGGCACACAACTACATCAAAAGGTTTTACTAAACATTATTTATCCTGGAAACTTGCTAGAATACATAAAATCTTTTGTAAATCTATCCTCTGTACCTAAATAACACAAGAAATTCCACATTGAATTTGAAGCACAGAGGTCTGCTAATGAAGTACTACAGATTAAGTTCGTTCTTCAGCACTGTGCAAGGGAAAATTTCAAGTATAAAAAGGGATAGGAGAGAGCAGTGTTATACCTCTGCAGCATCTTGCCATGCAAGTACTGGGCCACAAAATGCCAAGATAGCTAACATACTTTTCTGTTCCTGAAGGAGGCATTTTTCTCGTGATTGCAATCAAAAGACTTGGGGACTTAAGAATCTCATTCAACAGCTAAGAAACAAACAAGCAGCAGCAAAAACACAGCAGAAGTGCAGCAACTACAGGAAACGGAAAGATTCCATGCTAGATACTGGCCTTGTCAGGCTTAGAGCTCTCATGAAAACAGAGCTGTAATTCTGGCACATTGTTTCACTGGTAGAAGCAGATTCATATCTTGCACAGGTTAGAAACTCCATACCCAGATGAACGGAAACACAAGCTGTTGCATACTTCATATATTCAGAATCAACTGCCCTAGATGCTTTATTTTAAGATTGATCAATGATTTTGGTGTCAAGAAAAGCCTCACTAATCTGATATTTACAAACTCTGCTCAGAATGAAGTTGTTTCCATACAGCTTCATCCAACTTCAAATGCTATAAAAATTTATGCCTCAATCCATTTAATTAGTGAAATACTTCCATAAATCTGATTCAGGCTGCTTCCAGTCTTCTCCCATTAGTCTTTTCAGGTTCAAATCTTCGAAAAATTCCAGGCGATGACTGCAAAGAGAGAAGAAATAAACAAAAAAAGGTGTAAATCTTTGTGCCTTAAAAAAAGGAAGTATCCTGAATAGGTTTAATTGATCTTTATTTTCACATTTTCTTAAACAGGAATGTAACAAGTATTCCATTTGTTCTCTTTCCAAAACTTGAGTTTATAAATAAAAAGCATTACTGTGTTTCTGAAACTCTTGTACTGGAAAACACAGGGCAAAATCCTCAGCTATGAACAGGAATCGCAGATCATAAAATTAAGTTAACAGAGAGCTCACATTTTAAACTCCCTCAATTTATCCTCTTTTAAGACTTATCCATAATCCAACAGAGTAAAAATTTAAAACTTTTGACCAACTGAAAAATCATATCCCAGGGATATCCTTTCCTTACAGAAAAGAGAAAGACCGGATCGGCTAATGAAGCTACTACACATATTTTTTCTGTAAGACTAGAAGTCTCATTTTCTTTTAAACATTATTAATCAGTTTTTGCTAAGACTTTCTCCTTCAGGCTGCTATACAGAAACAATAGAAGGAACACACTAAAGCAAATAGCTTATTAATACTTATATTAAACAACTGCCAAACAGCATACAGAACATCGGACGCTACACTAATCATTTTTAAAAGGCAAATTGAATTCTCTTATTCAGAAGTAATTTGTAAGAGTAAAGACAAACTATGAGCAATTAAAACAGCAAGGTGCAACTTCTTCTCATAATTGTATCTGCTACCAATGTCTGAAAAAGTCAGGGGTTTTTTTGGAAGGGGTATTACAAAAAATTGAAGGAATCCCTTCCTTAAAAATACTACTTTTTACTTTTCTTAAATAAAGGCAAAAAAAGGTAACTTCTCTAAAACTCACCTTACTTGGCTGTCATTGTATGTTGAGTAACAAGTCTGCATAAGAACTATAGTGCAGCCTCTAGAGCTAGATCATTTATACAAAATGCCCAGAAGAAGCAGTTTTTATCAAATCACAGCAGCCTCACAGTCACAGGCCCAAAGCACAACTTAAAAATCAAGATATTCTATTTCTTCTATTTATACTGGGTATCCTGTTATTATACTTCTCAATTTTTTCCATAATATGGAGCCATCTGCAGAGGTGAGGTTGTTTAGAACAGCAGGAGAGACACAAAAGAGATTGACTGGAAATCTATCTGGCCAAATTAATACTAAATGGAATTTCAGGAGGTGCTTGAGGCAAGGAAAACAGTAGCACAACCTATCCGTGATTTAGCTGAGGAAGGTGATAAAACAGATGCCAATGGTGTTGAATGCATCATTTTCTATGCACCTAGGGGATAACACAGAAATCAAGCACTAATTACAGCTATCTGCCACAGTGCTTTACACAAAGTACAGTGCCAATGGAGCTGGGGATAAACAGTACAATTAAACTACTAGTGGCAATCTGAAAACCAGATTGGCTCTCTTTCAGTATTCCAAGAATAGTGCAACTAAATAACAGAAGTGTTAATGTTATGCTTACAAATCTGGTTTCTGTCCTTCCTGTAGTTCATGTCGAGGCACAGGATAAAGCGCCTCATATTTTCTCTCTTCTCCTGAGCCATGAATTGCAAATGCATTGAACTTGTTAGTGCATGGTGGAAAATAATTCCAAGGAAGACGAGCTTTACCCTCCCATGTGGTGTTCGTTCTGGTCACCTCAAACTCTAAAGGAAGCTCTTCCTGTTAAAGGGGGGAAGGGGAAAGAGGTCACATCATCTTCCAATCAGGCAACAGGTATGTAAAAACAATTAGGTTTTCTGTACATTATGAATGTACTTGATCACTTACTTTCCATACTTTTCTTTTGCCAGAAAGCAGCAGCAACAAGTGTTCTCCATGGCTGTCAAAAAAATAAGAGCACAAATTTCTTAAAATTATGCCAAGTTATTAGCTTACTGTTCTGCCACAAATACATACATTCCACACACTGGAACAATTTCTGTAGCCAGTCTTCCTCATACGTATATCTTACAAGCATTAGAACTGGAAATGCAAATTAACAGTAGTGACTTTTTCAGAGTGCTGTACTTACGGACAAAGTTCAACTTCTAAATACTGTTCAGTTCTGTCATTCAGGAAAAATGCCTCTACAACTTAAAAAAAAAACAAACAACAGGCTGTCAGTATTTTATACTAACAGTTTTGTAATATCCTGACGTATTCATATCCCACTAAAACAATTATGTTTTCACAACACTTGGACTGTGGCAAAGCATACACTCAAAACAGAGCACACACACCCCATTACTAATACTGCTAAATCTCAGAAACAGTAGGAAAGCCTTTAGCTCTTCAATGGCTTTTCCCTTTAGATGGCTGATTGTTTGGACAGGGGATTAGCATTCCAGGTGCACCTGAAAGCCAGGTATGACTGCTGAATCACCTTTCAGGAACACAGAGTAGAACTATAATGGGTTTTCACACAGCAATCACATTATTAGAAAGATTTAATCAGAACTACAATTAGATTGATAACTTAATTTTATTTTTACATAAGCCTATTAAAAATATCAAAGAGGTGCTAATACTGTTCTAGTAGAGCTTTAATCAGAATACCTCAATAAATAGGAAGCAGAGAACTACTGGAAATATTTTGTTCAAAGCAACAGGTAAAAGTGAAAGTATTGACAACAATGGAGAAAGAAAACAGCATTACTATAAGAATATTCCCCATTCCATTCAGGTACACTTTTGAATCATATTTTATAAGTTGCCCATTGTTTCACACCTTCTTAGTCCTCAAATATACTTTGGAAAAGTGATTAAAATAAACAAATGTTTTAGCTATTGCCCTGTACTTCTTAAAGCAGAAGGAGAATCTACCTTTAAGATCTCACTTCTATTTACCTACTGCAAATGCATTTATATATATATATATATATATGCCACAAAATTATTTTGATATTCAAAAATGTCAAACCTCTATTATTCCACAAGTTATTATCAGTAACCCAGAAACTATACTTGAGTGCCTATACTATTGACAGGAGTAGGAAGAGTCAACCTCATCATTCTTGAAATCAGTCCAGTTCATCGTACTCCATTCCTTCGCAGCCATCAAGTGACAAAATTGCTTCTTCTCCCAGTCATTGTACTGTACAGTAGAACAACCATAAAGCCAGCAGTGCTGGTGGTGAAAATCCCAGTATTTTTTCCCAGTATTTTTCCCCACAGAAAGGAATTTTTTTTTACTTTACATTTCAGATCTGACCTTTAAAAGTAGTACTGTGACCAAAGAAACCAAATTGAATTCGACATTATACACTCACAACCATTAGATCAGTTTGAAAAAATAACCATCAGGGACTCTTAAATAAAGACAAGGCATATTAACTGCAGAGGAACATCGAATCAGATATATTTGCAGCAGAACAGTTACACTTACCCTCATAGTCCCACAGTCTACTAAAAGGTTTCCCTGGCTCTCCAAGGGGTGCTGGAGGATCATTAAAGAAGGGAGCACTAACTTCCATTATCAGTCCAGCATTATCTGATTTCAGCCCAATTGTTACTGGCTCATGGCTCACAGGTAAACCATCCCATGTGTGTTTAATTGCAAATTCCATCTTCATGTACTACATAAATGAGAAAGGAAGTTTCCGTCAAAGGTCTCAGATTCCATTTCAGCACCAACTACACTGTTTGCTTGGCCAGGAAAAAAAAGGACACTTTTGTACAAAGAAAATAATCAAATCAGGTTTTTAGACCCCAGAAGAGCTGGGATAGTTTAGCAACTTTATAAAAAGCAAATAAATAAACAGTTACATGAATGCTTTTCATAGTTTTTTATACCGGCATGATTACAAATCACTCTGAAGTTTTACCAAGCTTAAGGCATTTCAACTATGTACCTAAATAAACACCTTCCAAGACCACCAGAAATATTTATCAAGAGAACAGATAAACAAAACAAAGCCTCCATAGATGATTTGGTAATATGAGAAAAAAAAAAAAAAAAAAAAGAAAAAAAAACTTCCATGAATCTGAGATGCAAGAAGATGAAATAATTGGCTAAAATTTATCTTGTGGTCATTGAAAACCAGCCAAACGACAGGATTTCAAGGAAAACTGCAAGCACATCCTGTCAAACACACTGAATGTTTGCAGAGCAGCAAAAACAGAGAACACTGTATTCCAGCAGTTGTTGTTAGAAATAACTGTACAAACCTTAAAAATAGCCTTAACCTATTAATAAGTACAAGAATCAGTGGACCCCAGTATCCAACAAGTTTATGGCCCCTTACCTCTCACCTCCTCAGTATTATGAGTTCCTTAGCATCTCCACAAAAGTGACCCTTGTTTTGTTGCCTTAAATATCTCCTAGCCATACAATAAGGGAACACCATAGTACATCATAGCCTGACTGAGAACTATGCATGTGCCATTAAGTCCTGTGACCAGAGAGGTGCTAGCTCAGTAGCTAAGCTGGAACCACTTTTCTTTCAGTGGGGAACACTGAATTGTGTTACTTCATCTCTACCCAGATAACCATTTTCTTGGGACTCACAGGAAGGTAAGCATAACTTACCACATTCTGCAGGTGTTACCAACAGATGCAGTACATCAGACAGAATGTAACCACATGCATCCCACTTCCCCAAATGTGATGGCCTTCCTCTTATGACCACACATAAGTGTGTCTCACACTTTCTGCTACATCCAACACTAGCCAGTTTCTGTTCAGCAATTTTCATGCTGAAAAGCACTGGACCTCCTCTCTTTGAGTTCAAATTGGTAAAATAGAAGGATGTTAGTAAGTAGATATACTCACAATCAAACGCCGATGATGATGTGACCAAAGAAGTGTGACAGATTAGAGAAAATTTGAAGCAAGAGATTTAGTAATAAGACACCTTCATCTAAGTCCAGTAAAAAACGAAAGTCAAATATTGGACTATCTCTTTTGATATATTATTTAAATATCTACTATTTAAATAAAACTTAAAACTAATTAAATTCTTATTTCCGCATTTTAACTGCATGATATGCTAAACAGGCATCAGATGGGCTTTCTGCATGGGACAGCCCTAGAAACTATGAAAGCTTCTGCCATCATTAATGTTCACTCCAACTCAAGTGGCAAGTTTCTGGAAGCAAAATGACACAAGCTGAAAGAAAACAGTGTACAAAGCATGGGGAGGGAAGACATTCAATAACATCCTTAAGCTAGCAGAAATTGACTCATAGCCCAGATTTGTTAGTAAATAAAACAGACAAGACTAGATCATTCACAGTTTAAAACAAAGAGATCCAGTCAGAAAAGGTAGTGCAGTGACACCTCTTCTGCAATAATTACCATGTACACCACCAAACAGAAGTGCAGTATATTAAATAACAAGTCCCTTTCACAACACAAACATTTTCTGAAACATATTCAATGGGATATTTAGCATTAAACTGATCTAGAAAACATTAAACCACTGGAAACTTAGGAAAGTGTTATGTTTTTAATTTTCTAAGGTGCAAACACTGAGCAGCATGAGCATGAAGTATCCAGAGATGGTAAGATTCTTCCTAGTGCTTTTTGAAATAAACAGGAGTATTCATGTAAATGGAGTGCACATGCCTTAAGTGTACTCATGGTCCACAAGCAGGACCACTTGCTCAAATGAGTAAAGTTTAAGAGTAGATAGGTGCATCTAAGAAAGTGAAGTGTTACAAACCCATTTTATCCTACACTATTAAATTAACATTATGCACTTTTAAAGTCAGCATTTCCTTCTACTATTCTATTTTCAATCTGTGCTAATATATTTAACTTTTTGCATTCACTGGTCAAGGCAAACATCTGAAATAATTATTTGAAAATACTATCAGATATCAACAGTGTTTTAAAATAACATAGCCTTCTAATAGAAGTAACCTGGGAAGATCTTAAAATCCAGGTAGAATTATGTGACTAGCTATTAAAATTCCTGAATGAAGTAATGGATGTGAAGCTTCTTGTGCACTAAGTTTGAAAGGTTGTCTCAGGAAAAGTCACAACATATCAAGTTTAAAATTAAGCAGTAAAATAATAGATCCTTCAAAACTACTTTAGACACTACTGTAAGTGTAGTGTCTAAAATGAAGATGAAACACAAGACACATCAAACATTCCTATTTGTACCTATATGAGTGACAGATAAACTTTAAAAAAAAACCCAAAACTTAACTCCTGCAAGCACAGCTTACAGTGTACTGAAATGAACATATTGAAGATTTAGCCCATTGCTGTAAACCAGTATTATTTTTTGCACTGAATATGCAATTTTTAAAAGAACCATGAAGTAATAAGGACCATTGCAAAACGTTCAGTAGCTTCCATTAGAGGTCTACCTAGTGCTAAGGTTGCCCAATTTATGGGATAGCAGATCTAAGATTTTGGAAATTAATAGTCATTGGTCCAAGTTTTATTACATTGCATAGACCTAGGTAAGATGGCTACTAGCGTGATTTTCAACTATAATAAAAACAGAGGAGACCTTTCATTACTTTTTACACCACACCTCAGCCAGTTGTTGATAAGACTGTAAAGCGACACAAATGCTAAATGAAATAGTTTTACAGCAACTACTTTCTCAGACATTTAAAAGCTCACACTGCATGGTCTCAAGCTGCGCGGAGCTGACAGCATCACGCCTCGCTAGTAAGGAGAATACTGCTGCTGCTTGCCGCCACAATCACCTCGCATCTCCTCTTATCGTGGGGATTTATGTCTTCCATCATCCCAAACCCTATCGACGTTGGTAACAAACTTAAAAACGAGCAGGAAGTAAGTTGACCGGTGTTTTTCCTAATTGCTCTAAGAGGACAGGGGAAAAGCTGGAAACCGTGTAAGAGCCAGCAGCTTTTACTGTAGTTAAGACCTCATTACTAGATACAGGTACAAGCTCCCAGAAGGCTCGAAACTATTCTCGGTTTGTGTTACCCTCCACCTACTCCAGCCACTATCAGCGGCGACGGCGACATTTCCTCAAGAGAAGCTGAAGGCGCAAGCGCCTATCTTTAAGACGCAAGTTTCTCAGAAAAGCTTAACAAGGTACTCCTCACACCTCCAGACACCCACTGCGCCGCGGGCAGGAGCCACCCCACCGCCCCAACGACCCGCCCTGTCCCATCACGCACCATCCGCCACCACAACGCTTCCGCGCGCAGGCGCACACCGCTCCCCGCCCTCCCCCGCCTCCACTGCCACGTGACCCAGGCGCCGTCCGCGTCCGCGCACGGTGGCAAAGGGAAGAGCTGAGGCGCTCGCAGATCGTGGGGCGGGGAGCCGTGCGCGCGCCGGAGTTAACCGTTATGGGGGTGCGGCGCGCGGGCTACCGGTCGCTCGCAGGCGATGGCGGCGGGGTTGCGGCGTCGGTCTGAGGGGAAGGTGCAGAAAGGGGTGACTGTGGCTCCTGCCCCCACTCACACAGCCGCGGCTTCACTTCTCGAAAGAATTGCGAGCCTGTAGGTGAGGGGAGTGCGTCTCTGGCCCCTGGAAGTTACTGCTGCTGTCTTTCTCCTGAAGGGTTCTCTCCTTACCTACGCGCCAGCGAGGTGAAACCCCGCCGGGCACCGGGGGTGGCGAGCGGATGAAGTAACCAGCTTTTCCCTGGGTATCTGCAGGACGGGAACTCTGACCGGCGGTGAAGCTTGCCAGCGGGAATATGGCCACTGACCTCGGCAGCGAGAGAGCGAGCCAGGTGAGGTCTCTGCAAGCTGTCGGTTTCCGGGGCTGCCCGCCTGCTCCCCACACTTCGCGAGCTGGACGAAGTGCTTGCCCTGGAGCTGTCCGAAGGATGGGGCAGAGGAGCTGAGGCCTGGACGCTGCCTCTCGGGAGCTATGGTCAATTTCCTCAGAGAGTGGAAAACCTTTTGCTTGTGGCTATTGTAATGAAGATTTATAATGTGTAGCTCTTCTAGTGTTTGCTGTAGTAAACAGCAGCAAAACTATTTTCAAATTAGGTGAAGACTAATAATTCAAAGCTAATAATGACCATAATAGACAAGAACACATGCATTTTTTGTCATAATGCCTTTTCTCTCTAGTTAAGAATCTACTGTGTTTCCTATGCTTAATGTACACCCGAAAGGAAAAAAAGCTGTCTTGCCAGTTACTCGTAAAATTTGCTTTACAGACTAAAATAATTGAGTTTGTTGTTACAATTTTGAGCATTTTAATGTAAGCTTAATACGATTGAATCAGACTACACTTGAATTACTTGCCAGCAAATACTGGCAAAAATTGCTTCTGCGCAGGTTATATTCCTATAAATAGGGAATTGGTTGATGTGTTGTCCCAAGAGTTTTACTGTTTGTCACTAATTCGTGTTATAGGAAAGCTTGATAGCATGGCAGAAAGTAGGACCAGATCAAAGTGCATAAATTGCTATGGCTGTGCATCACTCAAAAATAAAAATAACAGTTGATATTCAACTTTGTATGACAGCTTTGGATGGCCAAAGATGACAGGTTATCTCTCGATTCTGAGGACCTTAGTAGCAAAAAACCTTCTGTCTGAGCCAAGAGTCATCCTTGCTCAGAAGCTCCCATCTTTATCAAGCTTTGCATGAGTATTTATTATACTGTGATGTGAACAAATAACAGATTTTCAAATATTAATATTTTGGGTTTTCATATATATTTAGTTTGTTTGGGTGTAGATTCTTATTTTATAAATCTTTAGGCTCTAAATAGAGCTCAGGCTAAATTCACCATGAAATGGTAAGAGTTGCCTTTTCTATCAAGGAGTTTAATTCTCTTATTTAAAATCTTATTATGTCTTGAAAGGTGCCAAATGACAAATTTGAACTTGCCTTGTATGCCAACTGAGACATAAATTACTTGAGGCCTGTTCTGAGTCTGAGATATGGATTTGTTTTTCTGATTTCAAGAACATGAAGTCAAAGTTCTCAAACACTGAATGTAATACAGAG
Source organism: Hemiprocne comata (assembly GCA_020745705.1). Classification (NCBI taxonomy): domain Eukaryota; kingdom Metazoa; phylum Chordata; class Aves; order Apodiformes; family Apodidae; genus Hemiprocne; species Hemiprocne comata. The sequence goes on along the minus strand of CM036589.1, from coordinate 67,413,512 downwards.
AAAAACTCTACAAATAATAATTCCTCCATTACATATTTTTGTGATAAGCTACTACACACATAGAACTTCTATCAGAATGTATGTAATGATTCACTGTTGAAGGTGAGTACATCTGTAAGGGGTGTTTTAAGATTTTTGCATCTGTGGCCTCTCGTGTTTGCCGACTGTTTTGGCTGGCAAGGGCAGCTACTTTCTCCTTCCTGTTCCTGCTTGAAAGAGTCCAGCGCAGAGCCACAAAGATGATTAAGGGAGTGGAACATCTTCCTTATGAGGAAAGGCTGAGGGAGCTGGGTCTCTTTAGCTTGGAAAAAAGGAGGCTGAGGGGTGACCTCATCAATGTTTACAAATATGTAAGGGGTGAGTGTCAGGGAGATGGAGTTAGGCTCTTCTCAGTGATGACCAGTGATAGGACAAGGAGTAATGGGTGTAAATTGGAGCATAGGAGGTTCAAGGTGAATATCAGAAAAAACTTCTTTACTGTGAGAGTGACAGAGCACTGGAACAGGCTGCCCAGGGAGGTTGTGGAGTCTCCTTTGTTGGAGACATTCAAAACCCACCTGGATGTGTTCCTATGTGATGTACTCTAGGTGACCCTGCTCTGGCAGGGGGGTTGGACTAGATGATCTTTTGAGGTCCCTTCCAACCCCTAGGATTCTATGATTCTATGATTCTTAGTATCCTTTTATTATTACCTCCTTACTGTCCCCTCTGTCTTCTCTTAGAAGATTAGAACCAGAAAAAGAACCCTGAAAGAATACTTGATTTCTACTTTTGTAGACTTTTTCACATTTATAGACTTCTAATTTCTAAGAGATTGCTCTCATGCCGAGATAACTTTGATGCTGGGTACCATAAGCCTGTCTGAAAGGCTGTGTAGAAGCTGAAGCATCGGCACTTTACTGATGCTGAGGTATGTGGAGATGAACTTAGGACATACATTATAAGCTTATGCTTGTTTTTTTAAGAGTGAGATGGTTCTCCTTAGATGCCACTATGCTTTATATAGGAGCACCTCCAGGGGTAAAAAAAAAAAATTTTTTTTTTTTTTTTTTTTCAAATTTGGCCAGCACTTACGGATTTTTGAACATAAACCTGAAAGTGACCTTGTGAGGTATTGTGTATGATGACAGTATATGCAGACCAGCAGCTTTGGGTTGCATATAAAAATTTTAAACTCCATGCAATCGTGTGCAAGTACTAATACGTAAATTATACCATTACAGAAAAATGGCCCTGGTGGTGATGGCATATCAGGATCCAGGATGATGGACCAAAGGTAACTGATTCCAAATGATTACTGGGAATACTACTAAATATTCAAAATAAATAGCCATGTGCTTTTAAAAGTGTAAATATCCAGATGAACCTGGTCTTACATATGTGTTCACAGCTCTGAGAACTTGTCAATGGAGTCTACAAAAGTGTTCCTATAGCAGTTGTTTTTAGACACTGTTCCATTTATTCAGTAAATTAAATATTACTTTTCTTCCACAATCTGTAAAATAAAAGAGATGAGTGAAGGAAGTCTCTAGGCTAAGTTTATTATCTCAAAACAAAAAGAGCAGGTAAGATTGTACTGATCTAGGTAACACAGGTAACTGCAGTTTGTTGAAGTCAGATGAATGTTTTTAGAAATGATCATTTTAAAGTCTTCAACTAACAGTTGCCTATTGGTAAATTGTTTAATAATAGTTGTCATTTCCTGTTATGAAATTAACCTGTCTTTTTTATTAGCTTTTAAGGCATTATGACTCTAGACTAATACAGAATTTTCAGAGAATTACTATCAATTGCAAAAATAATAGGAAGGAAAAAGCAGATAAGTAGAACTACATTATTGTACATTTTTTATAGACCACTTTACTGTTGCATGAAAGCAGTAACGAAGTTTAGCCTTTAGTTTAGGATTCTTTGTATGAAATATTAATGTTGTATTAATGCTCATTTATAATGTCCCATGTTCTAGTTCTGTTACACAGGAAATCTGCAGTTAATGATCAAACTTTAAAAAGTAATTAAATTTGTTCATTTGATTCTGGTGAATGTTGAACTTGGAAATAAAGAAAAGTGACTGTTTTGTTCTGTTCTATAGATTACAAATGCTTTAAAACTAGTTAATTAGCAGAAGAATGTTTCAGCATTTACAAAACTTATTTGAAGCATGTTTTTCAACTTTTTAGCTTGTCAACTCTAATCACAGAGCATGAAATGAGAGAACAGCTGCAGCTTTATAAGGTATGGATGTTCCTAACACTTCAGACTCTATATTCGTAGGATTTTATGCTATCAATATCTCAGCCATTAGCTTTTGTCCATAAAGGCAAGTAAGCCAGTGCCATGCTTCACAAACTTGCTGGATTGCAGTCAGCCTCAAATGGATAAACTAAGAGCTTTCTATGAAAGGTTTAGGAGTTTGTCCAAATTACAGATAACTGTGTGTTTAGGGAAGTAGTGTTGTGAAATGAAACATGCATGTTTTATTTCTCTAGATGTTCTGATACGATTGCAGATATTTTCCAATGTGACATTCAGATGAGGCAGCTCTTTTCCCCTTTCCTGACAAGTCTGGTCTCGGCCATACAGTCCAGTTCAGTCCTGCAAGTGTAGATACACCCAGCCTTCTTAATAATTCTTTAGATTAAAATAATTCTTTAAACGTTTATTGCCATGAAGGCTGAGGTGGAGGGGGGACTGTCCTTTCAACCACAGAAAAATGAAACTTTTTGATGATTCATATGATCAACAAAAAGTAAAGTGATATGTTTATTAAAGAAAACCTGTGGCATACAGAAAGCAAACCTGTGGTTTTGTTGCACTATTTAGTTAACAAAACAGTCCATTTGACTCATGTAACTGAAGTTTACAGTTAATTCCTGAAGTCTTATCTCAAATGCTTACTGCATAAAGGATGAGTTATCACAGGATTGTCAGAGTTGGAAGGGACTTCCAGAGATCATCTAGTCCAAATCTCCTGCTAAAGCAGGATCCCCTAGAGCACATTACTCAGGACTGTATCCAGGAGGGTCTTGAATATCTCCAGAGAAGGGGACTCCACAACCTCCCTGGGCAGCCTGTTCCGGTGCTTTGTCACCCTCATAGTAAAGAAGTTTTTACTCATATTTAAATGGCACTTCCTATGTTCCAGTTTGTACCCGTTGCCCTTCGTCCTGTCACTGGGAACTACTGAAAAGAGCCTGTCCCCATCTTCCTTGCACCCACCCTTTAGATACTTGTATACATTGATAAGGTCTCCCCTCAGCCTTCTCTTCTTGAGGCTAAAGAGTCCCAGCTCTCTCAGCCTTTCCTCATAAGAGAGATGCTCCAATCCCCCAGTCATCTTTGTCACCCTCCACTGGACTCTCTCCTGTAGTTCCCTGTCTCTCTTGAACCATGAAGCCCAGAACTGAATGCATTATTCCAGATGTGGCCTCACCAGGGCCGAGTAGAGGGGAAGAATGACCTCCCCCGACGTACTGGCCACGCTCTTCTTTATGCAACCCAGGATTCCATTGGCCTACTTGGCAACAAGGGCACACTGCTGGCTCATGGATAATTTACTGTCTGTCAGGACTCCCAGATCCCTCTCCTCAGAACTGCTTCCCAGCAGGTCCACCCCCAACCTATACTGGTGCCTGGCATTCTTCCTCCCCAGGTGCAGTATCCTACACTTGCCCTTGTTGAACCTTGTGAGTTTCTTCTCTGCCCAACTCTCCAGCCTGTCCAGGTCACACTGAAAGGCAGCATTGCCCTCTGGAGTGTCAGCCACCCCTCCCAGTTTGGTATCATCAGCAAACTTGCAGAGGATACACTGTCCCCTTGTCCATGTCCAGTTATCCACTGTATCCCTAAAAAAAATTTGAGTTAATTAAGAGTAAATCTGTAAGAGCTATAAAAATTTAGGTAAGTTTAATTGTCATAGTAACTTCTGAGTGCTGAGATGTAATAGGTTTTAGCAGCTGTGAAATTTAACATCCTGTGACTTTCCTTAAAGAAAGTGACTTTCATTTACTTTGTTATGCCTGGTTAAATTGTCCATATTTTACAGTATCAGTCAGAATTAGAAGATTAAAGAATTACCAAAATTTGTCACTTAAATGAGTGCTTACTCTTGCATGTTCTTGTGTTAGGCAAAAATGAGTGAGATGAGACGAAAACTTGAAGAAGTCACCAGTGAAAATGAAAGGTAAACAACTGCATTGCCCTATTACTACTGCTGATTTTCTTAATTTCTAAACCTTAAAAAGCTTTTTTTCTAGTCCTTAAAATCTTTTGAATCTACCTAATAGCTGAAGATCTTATACTCACAAGCTTAATGTTATTTAAGTGCTCAATACAGATTAGAGCACCAGGTTTAGAAGCTTTAACCATATCTCTAAACGAACTAGGTATTTAACTATTTCAAACTGTCTGTTGTGGTTATAGAACATAATAGATTTAAATACGAGTTTGAAGTAAATAGTACGTAGAGACTGAAAGTACAGTATACTTGTTTGCTGAACTTAGTTCTTTGCATTTCAGGCTGCATGCAGAGTTGAAAGCAGTTATTGAGCAGCAAATGGAGGCTCTTCCTTTCATGCCTCTAGGAACTGATAGTATTGCAGATGAAGAAATCGTGCGAAACCTTCAAGAACAGCTACAACTGACAAGTCAAGTGTGTGAGATCAAACACTTGTACTATTTTATATCTCTTGTGCCTTAGCAGCGTTCAGCATTCCTTGAGAATATTTTGAGGCCCTCTTGACTTTCTGTAGCTAAAAAACCAAGTACTTACGCTTACAACTTACAAACCTGAAGGAACTTCTCTCCTAGATTCTTATAGGAAGTCTTTTTATATTAAATTTGTGCCTGTAAGTTTATTTAGCTGATTTGATCTTCATATTGAATACCTGACCAGGAAATAATATAAATACTTTTTTCAATTAAACTTATTTTAGTAGCTTGTCATTTTAATTAAAAACATTGTAATGTGAAATAAGGAGGTAAACATATGTGGGATATAGCAATAATATTTAAATCTGAAAAGATAAGGAAAATTGTTCAGCGTAGTACAATTGTGTGTCAATCCTGTTGCATGTGATTAAGGCAAAGTTAAATTGACAGGAATTTTTGTATTTGAATATTCTATTTATTGTAGGCCTACAGTAAATACCTGTAAAAGTTTGAGCTGTAAAAAATATCTATGGAAAATTTGCAATTAACTTGTAGGTGGAATTTGAACTGTTTTTCAGCATCTGAATTTGGTATTTTGTCTGCATACTTGTAATGTGTGCAGAGAAATGTACAGAAAAATGACATTTCTTCAAAGTAGAAGTTAAGACTTCTCTTTTTAGAGAATGATAGTTGAAGGTAAATGTGCTGTAATAGAAAATTCTATGCAAATCATTATTCTGTGACTTAGGAAAAGGAACAAGCGATAGAGCTCTGGCAGACTGTATTACGGGAGCATGATCGACTCCAGCAGCAGTACCAGGAACGCATGACTGAAACGCAGATTCACGTGGCTGAAAGGCAAAAGCAGAAAGTAATTTTCAATTCTATTTTTTGTTAATTTTGGAATGTCTTTCTATACTGTAGTGGTTCTGGGTTGGTGTGTAGTCAACCTGAAGTGGACGGGATTCTACCAGTGCTGTCAGTTATTTTCTGTAGTGGTAATCTAAAGCTGAGTGGTCAGATGTGGTTGCTGATTAATCAGCTAAAGGCACTGTTAAAATTTGAGAAGTTCTTTGTTTCAAGTAGGTGGGCAGGAACTTGAGGAATGCACTGAGTCTCAGTGCATTATAGGTATATGTGCACAAGATACACATGTGCATTTAAATAATATGTTTGAATTGCATGGTTGGAAGGCTTCAGTAGATTTCAACATTTGAAAAAGCTGCTAAAGATTTCTGAATTCTAAGGTGGAAGTCTTTCATGTTTTCTCCTCTGTTTGAATCTTGAATTTTGCCTGTAAAGTCAGAGTGGGATAATCGGAAAAGCAGTCACCATGTCCTTTTGTCATTTCAGTAAAGAAGCACGTGTAAACATGAAAAATAAAGTTCACCAGTATTCTTCTAATGCTAACTTGTGTTTAGCAGCCTGTTTCTCTTTTGTTGTTTCTGGGAAAGGCCTTTCAAGAAATTTTAGCTCAGAAAATAAGCTGTTTTGCCCTGCAAGCTGTGTAGACATGCTCAGTGTGTGAAGAACTGAAAAGAAGCTTCATGCCTGTATTTATCTCGCTACAGATATTTCTAGGTCTGTAAAGAGATTGTACACATTTTTAACATTTGCTTTCTATTTTCAAGTACACTAGGCTTGTGGGCACAGTTACAGCTCACCTATAAAACAGAACATTTTTTCACTATTTTATTTTTTCTTTTGTGGTGTAAAGTCTACCTAAACAATATGCTCCTTTCCAAAAATGAGGAGAGGTATCTGTACAGCTATTGTGCTCTGTCAAGTTTCACAATTATTTCAAGTAATAGTTATGAGGACTCTTACCTGTGTGTAGTTCCAGCTTTTTGCTCCTGTTCCTTCTATTGGATTATTTCTTGTGTTGTGCTGTCAGTTATTGGTAACATAAACATAGGAGGGCATACAGAGTTAATGGTGGCTGTTGAAGGGTTTAAGGCTGTTGGATCCCATTTTTCATTGGTAACTAAATTCTTGATGGGTTTGAATGCCACTGTAACAATAATGAGGTTGAGTTGCCTTTTATTCTTAACCGCTACTGGTGTCCCACTTTTCAGCGAAATAAACTTTAAGTTTTGCTTTTAATGGAGGACCAGAAAATAGCTATCAGAGGTAAGCAGAAATAGGTAAGACCAACTAGAATTGGAATTAACAGAAAGCAAAGATGAGAGAGGGTGTTGTTGTAAAGGTTGTACATAGTCAATAAGGGAATTGTTGGAATAGTTTTCTGGCGCATACTTAGCCTTGAGACTGTCAGGTAAACACAGTCATTTTTCAAACAAGGGGTGCATGTCTGCTACTGTGCATAGCAAAAATTCTTATAGTAGCATCACAGTCTGGCTTTTTAAAGGCACTACTCATGTATGGTTTCCTATTTTGATAGTAAGTGTGTATGAGTTTTGGAAGGAGGCAGTTTGTAACTGAGTGAAATTCAGATACATCTTTCAGCAGTAAATCTAATTTTCCAGATTGGTAGGTGAACAGCTAAAAGCAATCTAATTAAAAATCTATAAAGGCATATTGAATTTCCTGCAACATACTTTTTTTTTAAATAGTTTCAGTTGACTTATTAAAAACACTAATTATGCACTCATGATGACAATAATTATAAGAAGTTCTGAATTCTCTTTTTAGGAGCAACTGACTGGCTTTCAACAGTGGTCTCAGCAACTATGCATGGCCAATGAGAAAATAAAGTTGGTAAGCAAACCTTCTGAACAGTAACCTGGTAAATTTTATTTTTTTTTTCCTACTAGAGGAAAAAGTTATACGAAGTATACAAGAAGAGCAAAAAGTCCTTCATACATACCTGGTTGACAGAGAAATTGTTCCACTTAGATATGCAGACTTGTCTCGGGGCCAGTAAAAAATCAAGTAGTTATGGCCTTTTTCCTTAACTCTGTGTGAGCCGTTTCTTCAGGAAGTCAGTGGTAAGCTTAAACTCAAATTTTAATATGTTGTGAGTGTTCTTCAGTCACACATTCCAAACCATCTTCACAAAAGAAAAAAGTTATTTAAATATGATCTTAGATATATGCTAGCTCTGCCACATGTTTATAGATTACTAGTTTTGCACTGCTGGCTTCCCTATCTTTGTCATTGACCTTTTCAGGGATTTTTTCTGAGCTCTCATGATCTTCTAGTGCTTCATCTATTTAGATTATGAGACTTCTTAGTCTCTAAGCTTTAGCCTGGGACTGTCAGGATTGACAAATAATTTTAATATTGTAGAAAAATTGAGGTGAAAAACGGTGAAGTCTTCTGGCTGAGCAGCTTTTTCCCTGAAAGACATGATTCCTATGTGATTTTTGATTAACGTTTGTCTTGAATACCGATAGTCTAAAAAGACTCCTAACCTACTCTCAGCAGTCTACTTACTCTCTTCTGGCCTTATCACTGGAACCTTTTTTGCCTCATATCTGACCTCTTGTTAAAATACAAACCTGGTTCTTAAGTGTGAAAGAAAGATTACTGCATTCTTTGTCATCGTGCCTCTGTTGCTGAAAACTACTATATTGCTATCTTCCCTTTCCCCACTTTTTCTATTCTGTTCAAAGCAAGCCAAGTCTTTATATGTTCTTTGACAATGTTTTTAAGATGTCTGATAATTCCTCTCACCTTTAAATTATTTATTATTATTTATTTATTATTATTTATTGTTTATTATTATTTATTATTATAAATTATTTCCAATTGTGCCATCGTTCTTGAACTGTGATGCTGAAAACAGTACAATACTCCAATCAAGCCTTTACCAGTGTTGAGTAGTATATTGCAGATTGCTACAGAATTGTATTTTGCGAGCAGTTGTCCTCTTTACAAGCTATTTCACTAGTATGAAAGTAAAATAATGCACTCACAGAGGAGCTTTTGCCTTAGGTAGTCAGTGTTGGTCTCAAAATTGTTTTCTCTGAATGTAGATACTTAGGGTTACTGGGAGGTTGCTGTCTGAAAACAATCATAAGCAAATACAATAATGAGCTTTTAAAGCAGTCTTGGAAGTTACAGACTGTCAAATCTGCTGTTACAAGCAAATCAGTAGTAGATATCTAAAAAAAAATAATAGGATCACTGAATGCTTAAAATAATAGACTTGGAAGAGATGATGTGAAGAGGAGAGAGTGAAATAAGTGAATTCTTTCAACAAGGTTAAGCAGACAATATTAAGATACAGGTAATCCATTTGCATTATCCAAAAAGCATGTCCTGAGATAAAGAAGCATGCCCTTTCTTGAGCTAACAAACAACAATGGTGAAGAGACAGAGTAATTTGTCAGGGTTTTTTATTGCATTAAAACAGCTGTGTTTCCTAGATGTGTTCAGGTTACGAGTTGTTCAGCCCATTCAGTATTGAGGCACAGTGTTCACTACTGATGTTAAACTATTTAGGGTAGTGAAAACAGAGGTAAACTGCAGAAATTTGCAGAAAGATCTCATGATGTTAAGTATCTGAGTGAACTTTATCTGACATTTCATTGGTAATAAAAGCAAAATGGTGTACATGGGCAAGAGGAAGCTTTCATTTTGGGTCTTGAAATTAACTGTTAAGACTTAGAATAGGTATTTTAGGAATAGGAAGTGTCTGAAAACACTTCTTAGCAACAGTTACAAAAGCAAGAAGATGGTTAGCAGTTATTAGAACAGGGGGAAAAAGAATATCTTGTGCTGAAGTTCACAGTACAGTAGTAGTTTGAATGCTGCCTCCAGTTGTGGTCATCTCGAATATCTCAATATGCAATATATGTATATATAAGATGTAGAAAAGGCTAGTAGGGTAACAAAACTATGAAATTATTCTCAAATGAGAAGACAGTTAAAGGAGAATGACACCTCCAGCACTATCACTGGTATAGAAGAAATGAAGGAGAAGCAGTTGCTTTTTATTTCTTATCTCTAAAACAAGGGAATTATTTCCAGGAATATGTGCTCTACTGTGGTACTCATTGTGATAAGCTATTCTAGACATCTAAACTAGTTGGGAATGCAGATGCTAGGTCTGAACTATTACAGTTCTCATCTCAGGAAGTTCTTACACTACCAAAATGTGGGAAAAAAAGAGGAGGGTTTGGCAACATCACTCACATTTGCCTTTCTGAAATACTCTGCCTAAACCCTGGCACTTGGACACCAGCCTCAGTGTTAAATAGACATTACTGGCTGTTTTTATAGTATTATATTCTGTGGAAATGCCCTGTAAAAATTCTGAATATACGACACTTTAAATACAATAAGCAACATATTAAAAGTATCTCCTTATTTTGCAGAGCAATCAAGAGTTTCTGAAAACTATAACAGACCAGAATGTGGAACTAGAGCAGCTACGAAAGCAGCTGAGGTATAAACCGGGCAATTAAAAACATTATTACAAATGTTTTCTATAGCTTTGCTGACCTGCTGCTGTATGATGGGCCTTTTTCTACTGCAAACTGACTTTGTAGTGATAGTTATAAGGGTTTCAGTTAATGCCTCTCAAGTTTGTTACTAATGTGTATATCTTTAATGTTAGGGCAGCATATTTCCAGTTAGTCTTGTCCGGTTCAGCGGTTTCCTGAAATAGTCAACGTTTGACCTTTGATTTTAAAAAAACCAAGTGTCAATCTCGTAACAAAATTGACTCTGAAGATAGGTTTTCATTAGAATACAATTTGCTCCAAATCCAGTTACATAATTACACATTATAGTTCTGAAATTTGAATGTTCAAAGTAGTTTCAAGGTTTAATGTTTTTAATAAAATTTCCACTCACCGTGTCTCAATAAAGGGCTCTAAACCATAGGCTCTTTGGAAGTCAGAAGTAAGAGAAGGATTAATCATATTCCTGAAATATATAAAGGATAATGAAAAAAAAACTGCAACACAATTTCATTATTATTTGTATTTACAGCCATAGTTTGTTCAATGCCAGTTTACTGTACCTGTTAACTCTTCTAATTAGTGATGTTTGAGGTCAAATTAAAATTTTATTTTAGCAAATACTGGATTTGTGGACTGTCAGTAAAAAGGAAATTGGTTCATTATCAACCAGTGAATTTTTAACACTACCTAAAGCTTTAAATAAGCTTTTAAAAATAAACTTTTAAGTTTATAAGCTTAAAATTTATAATATACTTGAATTTTGGTTAATTATTAAATTTCCCTTTGAATTTAATGATTTTAATTTCCTTTGATACTGTGATTAAAAGATTAAATATTATTTGAGTGCTATGATATCTTAGTATTATCTTTTGATTTTAAAGAATGCCACACCAAAAATGGTAAAAATCATTTCCATTTTAAAATAAACAATTATACAGGTGGCTGTGTGTGTTTGTTTATGCACTCAATTTTGTATGCAGCTTTTGCTGGTAATGCTGGTATTTTGAAACCTACATTGGTTGAATGCATGCCGGTACTGATTTTATCCCTCTGAGCAAGAATGGCTGCATCAGATGTTCATTCTCTCTTCCAAACTCATGCCTCACTGCAAAGATGGGCTGTTAGACAAATTTTCAGCATCTGTTTAATGTGTTTAATTGTACTACTTGTAAAATTCCGTGTCATAATACCTACAGTAAAAGATAACAGGTTTAGAGTGAATGAACAGATTCATTCATGTTGAATATTGGTCATTGTTGAATATTTATTTACCAGTATAGAAATTGTGGGGTTTTTTCAAGATTGGTTGTACCCAGACTTTCTTGCTGTTAGAGCAATAAAAATTAGCTGCTTCTTAGTATTGAGCTTTCATCCCCTGCCTGGTTGGTTACTGTTTACTTAGTTGAAGAATATTTGTTGTTGTTGTTCTAAACAACGTTTATTTTTACATTTTCTTTGTACAATAAATTTGGGACTAGAACCTGCTTACAAATGCCAAATTATCTCAATCACTTGAGGATGTGTTTTTGAGGGTAACATGTTTGCACCTCTCATTTTTCTTAGCCAAGATTTTTCCATGGAAAAACTAGTCTCAAAAATAGTGTTTTGGAGAAGGAAAATGTTGTGACAAGCAATCAAAGTTTAAGGTGGCATTCAGGGTATTTGCTAAAGTAAAGTATCTCCAAATTCAATCATCACTTGTAATTTGCTTGTGCATACTACCATTCAATTCTTAAAAGGGAAACAACAATATTTTCATAGCCCTACTTTTTGGAAATTTCTTTCCTTGCTGAGGTTGTTACTATTGAATTACTGTTTTTGTATCTCATTCATCTGTAAATCTTTCATCTTGCATAGACATGCATACATTGACTCATGTAATAACTGGGTATGATACCAATTAGCATTAACTGAACTTATTTTAAACATTCAATAAATACTATCAACATTCAGCCTATTGCTGCATTTCTAACCCTCTCGGTGGTTTTTATTTTTAGAAAACAAAGTCATTCAGGTTGTCCTGGAGAAGCCAGGTGTGTGTTTTTGTCAAAATTAGATGTCTTTATTTCCTTTGGTCTCATCTTTATTTCATTTTTTAAAAGGAAAGTCGTTTAGGTTTGAGCTCTGGCTTTACATGAAATTCTGTAATACCACTTTGATCAAGTAATTTAGAATATGGTATGACAACCAAAATGGCCAAATTACTTGATTTGTAGCCATGCATGCAAACAAGGATCTGTATAACTGTCTATATGGCAATGAGTGTGGATAGTAGAAGGAAGACATGTGCATGTTTTCTGCTTAAATTACTGCTTCAGGAAGAAGGTATAGTAAAAGAAACAAGTCCGAGGGACTCACTGAAAGCTAGTGGGTCGTCTAGCTCTGAGCTTTTACTCACACATATGCAAATATATGTGTGTGTTTTTGATTAGTTGCTGTTTTATAAACAGTGAGACTGTGGGTGAATTTAGACCTCCATCAAAATATCCATAGGGCTGCAGTAGTCATCTTCATTCTCACTTCAGAACACTAGATTTCTGATTCTTTTATAGCTGAGGAAGACTGCTCAACATTGGGCTTAAGTCAAAGCAGTTAACTGCATGCCATTAATCAATAAATGGACAATCGGTGTCCTATCCATTAATGATCAATAATAATAGAACAAGTAAACAATGATACTAGGCAACATATTAATAAACACACACAAACATATGAACAGCCTTCTGTCATTGACCCCATGAAATACTAATCTTGCCCACACTTGCTCTTACATAGGTATGCACACTCTCTAAGAGGAAACATGGATTAAATATGTGTGCACAGATACTCCCTTTTTGGGAAGCATGTGCCCCATCTGCACACCCCTCCTGCTGGAGGGATGGATGCTCCAGCTTTACATGTACTTGTGCTGCTTCCCAAAGTCTGCTAATTGCTCCCTACTGAGAAGCCCACCTTGAATTCCTATACACACACCTGGTAGGGTGGTCCCCATGGATTTCTCTCTGGGCTGTCTGGCTGGCAGCTGGCTGCAGGCTACTCCTGGGGTCTGGGGGGGCAGATGTTGTCAGGCACGGGAAAGATGGCAATGTCCATAGGGTGACTTCTGGCAGGGTCAAACACAGCTTCACTGCTGGGCTGTCACCTACAATCCCAAGTTTCCATGTATCTTTTCAAGCTGTCATCTTCTCAGAAGTCTCTTCATAACTGTTTAATCTGGCTTGTGAAGATCATGAACATTTTTTGTCATTGTTACTCTCCCTGTAGCATTCTCAGTTTTGGGCAAAGAGACTATCAGATGAATTTGTCTCTCTAATTATGGGCACTGATTACACTTGAGTTCTCCTTAGACGAGCTAGAAGTTCTTGGAATCCTAAAAACTAATACGCTTTACTCACAAAGCTAGTGACAGCAGCACTATATAGCTCTAAAATAAGTCCTGCAGTCATCCTCAAAGAAGTCTGGAATCCTTTCACCAGTTATTTCTCTAACATGAAGATATATAGATATAATTTGCATGGATTACATAGCACATATTGGAGACAATTCTAATCTTTTGGATCTTTTTATCAGATTTACATTGATTTATGGTGATAAAGTAACGAGTCTGGAGAGGAAAAGTGGATTTAAAAAAAACCCAAGTTGTTTACAAGAGAATTTAAGTTTGATTTTTATTTGTATGGCATAGATTCAGTGTAATTTTGGAACTTTTGATATTGCAAATTTTAAATGTGTGTTGATAAATTTTGGGTTTTTTAAGATTAATGTATAGCAAAGTATACAATCTGACACGTATAGCCATAAAACACTTCAGACATGCTTCTGACATGTTTTCATCTTGTAGCTCCAGTATGCATGCCTAAAGGAAGACTGCTAGATTAAGTTTTTGCAAGTAATCTGGGAAACTGAAGACAAATCTATATGCTAATAAAATAATTCTACAAGATCTGTAGAGAAAACACACAAACTAAGAAGTTTGGCATTGTGAGGAAATGGATCTGCATTTCAGAATCTTAAAGCTTTTAAACAGAGAGAGCCATATCTTTTAAACAGATAAACTAGCCAAGTTTATATTTTTAACATATTGCATAGTGAAAATAAAAGCTCCATCTTTAGAATAAATTTGTCACTTGTTAAACATACACCTCTAAATTTGATCTGAATTTGATCTTTAATATGCATTTTTAATACTTAAACACTTCTGTGTTTTACTACCTCTTTATATTTTTCTTATTTTTCCCTTCTTATGCTGAGTTTTGAGTTTTTGTTTTGTTTTACAGCATGTGTTAAATATTTTGGGGGAAGCAACTTAATGTTCTCATAAACTTAGCAGTACGTTTTGTAGGAGAAAGGTGCATGATTCAGAGGGAGTAAAATCAAAGGTTTGGACCTGAAATGCAGACCATGTGTCTGGGGATAATGTTATCTTTGGTTTTGCTTTTAAGAGAAATTGTAACAAAATTAGCTCTTCTGATTAATGAAGCTGAAATTAAGTCTATTTGCTTAAGATTTTCCTTTAGGTATAAGATGATCTTGTCTTTTATGCCATTAAATAAAAATTATTCTTTCTAAAAGGAATTTCTGCTTGAAGTTGATTCACAACAGTATGGTTACGAGTGCTCCAGTTTGTATTAGCTTATCTAATACATTTGCGCTATCGTACATTCCGTCATTGGTCTTTAAATTTAGCCCAATATGCAGCCTGAATAATTGGGTTACACCCCAGGTGAAGGACTCTCTATGTCTTTCTGCTCCCAAGTCAGAGGAGTAGGGGTGTTCTCATTCCAGTAAGTGTTTCTACTGAGGAGGAAGTCTGTTTCATTAACTAGTCCATTTTTTTTTCTTTCCTGTTTCAGCCCATCAAACCTCTTCAGTTTACAAAGCACATCAGTTCAATTCTTCAGAAATGGTTAATGATTTTTTTTTTATTCCTGCTGAAATTGCTTTAAAAAGTGAAATCTAATTCTGAAAAAGATTTATCTATTAATTATCTGTGGCAAATTATATATATGTTATTGAACACTTAAAGTTTTTGATTGCCTCATCCTCCTAAATATTTAATCAACACATACACTTCCCTGTTAAGCTATCTTTAAGAAGTTGTTTCCACAGAACAATTGTTTAATGAATTTAGTATTCTTCTCTCACTGCCACATAGTAAGAAGGAGAAGGAGGAGGAAACCTCTTCTGCCCTGTTCTACTGTTCTATAGGAACAGTATTATGAAATCTGACTGCCCTTCACAGCTATTTCAACAAAGTTATAGATAAGTAATTTTTTCCCCCTATAATATTTTTAATGTTACTCATAAACTGTTTACTTTATACAGAAAAGCCAAAACAGATGGGCGGACAGCAAATGCTAAGGTTGATGAAATGACCAGATTGATACAGAAGCTTCAAGGCCAGTTGGAGAGAAAGGTATTGCAGAGAAAGGAATAATTTCATGTTGCAGTTGAACAGCTAGACAGTTGTCTGAATCCTGATGTTAAATCAATTGCAAGTTGTCCTCTAACTTGTTGCTTGTTAGTATGTCTTTAATTGTTCAAGGAAACTTAGATAATGTCTGGATAATATGTATATTCTTTCTAGGAAGAAGACAAGATATCTGCCCAGCAAAGAGAAACAGCATCTGACAAACGCTTGCAGCAAATGCAGTCTAGTATAAAACAATTAGAAACAAGGTAAAGGTAGCTCATTGGGTGTTAATAACAGGATACATTAAGTGAGATAAAATATCATGGTTTTTTAGCCTGTGGATTTCACATTTCTGAGCAGTTCTGTTTCCTCAAAATACAGATATCTTATGCTTGCCTGCTCTCTGTCTTATTTTTTCTATGCTGCAACCTTTTAGAAGAGCTTCTGATTTCAGTGTATTTAAAATTATAAAACAGACCACCTGATTTTATTTACTATAATGGAGAAATAATAAAGCATATATTTTTCATTCCAGTGCATACATTCTAGTTAGTCAACTCTCATTACCTTTAGGTGAAGTTCTAAATAAAACCAGTCACACTGAAATTTGAAAATGTTCATGTAAAATACAGGGTTTTCTCACAGTGTTAAGAAAGATTTGGTTTCATGTCTTAGTTCAGCAATCTTTGTACAAAAAAAATATTTCATAAAACTGTTAAAACACGCTTCTTAACAATGAATGCTAGGCAAAAGAAGTAGTTTGAGTCCCTGCTGAGGAGTAGAACTTAATTCCAGCACTATGTAGTGGAAGATCTAAGACACTGTGAGGTTCTTTTGGGTGGATTTTTGTCCCCCTTCACTTTTTTGTCCCCCTTCACACTTAGCTGAGCAGTGATTTTGACTCAAGTATCACAAACAGTTGTTGAATTATTAACATTAGTCAAATGACCTGATAGCTAAGAGAATTTGTAAATTTCTTACTGAAATAATCTTGTTCATCCTTCCTTCTTGGTCACAGTCTTGAGAGCGTGATTAGCAGACACTTCAATGACTGTAGAAACCAAATAATTACTAGGGAACCAACCTTGTGACTATGTGGTCAACTACTGCCTGGAGGAGTTGCATGGGCTTGTGTGGCTACCTCTACTTGATGAATTTCTCTGCCCCAAGCATTGTTGAGGCTCTTAAGTTTATTTTAGAATGTCGTAAGGAATTAGGTAGTGTTATTATTTTCTGTAGGTTTTTAGCTCTACAAAAATTGTTTTGGTTCTACGAAAAGAAAGTGATTGCCTGTCTTTGTATGTTTGATTACAAACACGTTAGCAAGTAAAAAAGCATGGCTGCTTGAAAAGGCAGCCCAAATGTTGCCAAAGTGCTCACTACGGATGTTTAGAGCCGTGCACTTATTGAACAAGCAGCACTTGTGGAACTTTCTGAGATTTTTTTGAGGATACCTCTGAGACACTCTTGCCCTTTCTCATGCCTGCCAATACTAGCAATCATAATTAAACAATAAGAATTTCTGAGCTGTTGTAAAATTACCAGTGGTTTTCTTGTTCTAATAGTATAGCTGCAACTTCATTGCCCACATCCAATTATTCCATTTCCTCCACAGAGGAAAACTTTATTCCTTCTGGGGCTGTTCTATTCTGTTTTAATATAGAACATTTTCAGTGATGCGTCCCAGGATAGCAACATTCTTCTCAGTATCTTCTGAGATTAGATATCTGAGTTAACTCCTTTAATTCTGTTTCTTTCTAGGACTTGATGAATATTAAACTCAAAGACTGTCCAAAAACAAGCAGAAAACCAGGAATGTAGTTTTGGCAACTTAGGAATAAATACTTCCTATTAGTTTAGTTTGAAAGTATTAGTGTCTTAAATAGGCATGTTGTTGTTAATGGGGTAAAACTATTACTGTCTTGTAGATTACGTGTTACTGTCCAAGATGCTGAGCAGCAGCAAACAGAAAGAATGGTGCTGGAGAAACAAATGATAGAGCTTCAGACAAAGTGTGCTAACCTAGAAAGGGAGAAGTATGATGCTGTTGCCAAAGTCGAAGATTGCATACAGCTCTTAGAAGAAGCTAACCTACAAAAAAGTCAGGTAAGGCAATGAATGAAGAAATTTCTTAGGTATTAGAACAGTTTCATCACTTGCAGTTGTGAAGTGCCTGATTATGTATTCTTACAGGCACACATGCACACACAACCAAGCTTCTTTTATGTCCGTTGTACTAAAACTAGTACTGTGTAAGACAGCAAGCTGTGCAAGCTGTGGTATGACTATGCATTACTTAGACTTACTATACAGTATAAATTTCAAAGTATACGCTGAGTGCCTGGATAAAGGTGATCTAAGTACTAATACTGTACGTGAACTTGAATTTTCAAAAATTTCTGACAGGGTTTCTTACTGAATACTTATAAACAAACTGGGCTATCAGAGTAAAAAGGAAAGTCCTGTTATGAATTTGTAACTTACTAACGGTTAGGAAAGAAGAGCTAAAACTAAAGGGACTTTCTCGTTATATGATGGACATAGGTCACCGAGAGTGAGTTCTGTATTCATATCATAATTATTCAGAAGAAATTGGAAAAAGTGACTTAAGTAATGAGCAGATGAAGTCTTCAGTCTGAAAAGAATTGCAAATGCATTTGTTGTGTATGATAAAATGGCAGAAGAAATTCAAATATGCCCTACCGGGTGCTGAATTTAGTCTTAACAGCCAAAAAAGGGTTTAGGAGATGGTGTGGATGTCTCTTAGCAATACGTTCACACCACACAATCCTCAGTGGTACTCCACACAATGAATAGAATGTTCAGAGTGAGAGTTAAAAGTAAAGATGCCTTTAAACATAGTGCATGTCATGTGCAGTTTTGATCAGTTCAGGCAAGATAGGGGTGAATTAGAAGAATGCAGCAGGAGTCAACAAATAAAACGTGGAGAGGCCTTAAAACAAATTTTTATATGCAATATGTGATTAAACTCTTAGAGGATGATGTGTATCCTAGAAGTATAGATACAAAAACAGTTAAATTCACAACTGGACAATCCACCAAAACTTCCTTCCACCAACACAAGGTTTATCCAGCAGGTCTTGATGTGTCTACCGATAAAAAAAAATAGTCACCCTGTTTTCCCTGTTCTTAATGTTCCTAAAGTATCAGGTGTTTACTCTTTTAGAAAACAGGATACAGGGCTTGGTAAACTTTTGTCTAATACGGGCTCTTCTAGGTTTTAATGCTAAGCTTCAGTTCAAGTCAGGCTTTTAGAAATCTAATGAGTTGTGTTTGCTGGCAAGACAGCTTTAATGCACATCTGGTGACTGTAGCCATTCAGTAAGTGAAACACAATTCAGTTAATGGGAATAAATAGAGAAACTTAGCATTTATTCTATTTGACCTAACATGTTGAACTGTTGAGCAGTTAAGGAGATAAATGCTCCCTCTCAGTCTGAAGCTGTTTTCAAACTTGAGGAGCCTCCTGATTATCTAAACTAGCTTTTTACTTGTAACTTTTGGAATATTAAAGTTAGTGTTGTCTTTTTTGCTCTTGCAGATTTTAGAAGCTGGCAGACCTGCCCCGGTTTGGTTTTTTTGACAGAAAAGGGAACTAACTTCTTTAAAGAGATCCTGCTACCTTCTGGTCTGCTTCCAGAACACATTAAAATATTGACAAAGCATGGGGGTTCTGCTCATTGCTGCAGTTCAGCTTCTGTGATTCTTCTTGGTATACAAAAGAGGGCTATCATCCAGTTACAATCTTTCTTCCCGTGTATTTATAGTAATTTAGGAAACGTTTGGGTGGCATCTTTTCATTTTCATAATTTCTTTTTAACTTTCTGTATCTCATTTGCTTTATGAACTGATCTTCTACAATTCCCTTTACCTGTTAAGCTCTGGTTCAGAAAGGAGTGAAAAATTAAGTTTTACATCCACCAGCCCTTGATGGCCACCTTTGGGCTTGTCAGTTCCTTTTTCTTACTAAGATATGTTGACCTTTAACACCATTCCCCTACAGCCCGATAGTGAGGATATAAAAAATAAACTATTTTTTTCAGAGTTTAAAAACCAGAAAACACTCTTTCATTTGAAAATTACTGATAAGGAGTATAAATCACATTTCCAGTCTGCTAAGTATATTAGTATATCAGAGCAATGTTACAACACTGTTTTCATCCAAAAGTAGTTCAGCAGATCATTTGATACTGCTTATTTTGAACTCACATGAAGTTGACAGAAAGAAGTGGCCCAGTAAAAATTATTGTGATGGAAATTGCATCTCTAAGACAGTAACTGATCAGCTAGAGATAAATAAGTGGCTTGTTGTAAGGAACAGTTTAGTATAATGCTGCAGTAAGAATAAGCTGGAATTTGCAGTCACTTTTTAATTTACTCCTCTGGCTAAAACATTGTTAATTTTTCAAACTGGGAAGTTTGTTAATGAACAGGATAAACAAATGCAGCATAATATATCAGTTAGCTGCATCTTAAACTGTGGCCACAGAGTTTAGTTCTTGCTCTATAAGAGATTGAGAGGTAGGAATAACAGGCTGTCATAATAATGCTACTATTACATTAATATTATAAAGCACACAAAGCTAAGACTTTAGAAGAGTTTTTAAAGAGTAGTTTGAGAAATAAAATGCAAAGTTGAATTGAATGGGAGCAGTGAAAGAGAGTATGACTGATGAAGTGGCACATTGTTGCCTGGAGTGAGTAACCTTCTGTAGGCTGAACGTAAATCATCCGTTAAAGACGTTTTGATGTCTTTCTCTCTTTATGCATCTACATATTCTCTAAGTCCCACCTAGGATTTTTCATCACACCCATCAAGAATTCTATATTCTGTAATCATTTTAGACCAGTTTCTCCTATTGTACTTCAACATCAGTAGCTTTCTTGCTTCCTCTGGAGGAAAGGTTCCTTGCTACACCCTTTTCTGTATTTCTCACCATTCTTTTATGCTAAAGAGCTGTTTGGTTCATTGTTATCCAACATGAAAGTGACTGCATACACATTCCTTAGTTGCTTATCTGTATTTATTCCTTTGATTTCTTGGGAGGTAATTTAGTATATCCAGCATAAAAAATTCTTAGCTGTATGTTGGAGCATGTACTTGTGTTTATACAGGTATTCAGTTTCCTAACGCGGAACTTTCTATATGTCATTGTTGGCATTTTTTATTACAGATTCTGGCCCTGGATGAGAACTTGGGAGAGTAGCTTTGCCATTTGCCTATGCTTTCTTCTGTATAATTCCATGCCCAAACAAAATCTGAAAGCCCCAATACTAAGTCCCAATAGAAGAAGGCATCTACTGACACTAACTTATTGTCTGTTTCTGATTTACAAGAATCTGCATTTAGTGCAAGATGTTCTCACTGTTCTTGTTTTCTTGTTGTGTCACGGTATCAGCTACTTCAAAGAAAAAAGGAAAAAAGGTTGTTTGAACAGTGACTGTGTGTGGTTTCTTCTTTCAGTGCTAGATGCTATGTCACCACTGAAGTATCAGCAGTATTTCAAGGTTTTATTTTTTTTCTAGGCACTCTTTGGGCAGAAACAGAAGGAAGAGGAAATCGAAAAAATGAAAAATAAACTGTCTCAACTTGTAGAAGATGCTTCTGCAAGAACTAGAAAGGCAGTAAGTTATGATGGGAAAGATGCTTTTGTTTTCCTCAGCATGAAAAGCTATTGATGGTGCATGGTCATCATGAGCAGTTTTCTCCTAAGTGGTTTAATAATATAGGTAGCAAAGCAGCATACCGGCAGTACTGTATTCTTCAGCTTTGTTATCTAGACATACACTCTTGCAAACGAAATGATACTCTCAAATCTCTCAAGAACCACAAGTGTTGATGGCTGTATAGACACTGGTACAGAGAAGGCTGAACTGCAAAGATGTGAAAAGAATGGCACATCAATTTCAGAGATTCTGTTCAGTAACTTGTCAACAGACTGTTGTATTTGTATAAAGGTATTTAACTTCCAATACACAGTCTTATCTTGGAAGTTGCTGATGGAAGCTTAACTTGCATGTTTAGATGATAGGACCTGTTGAAAGTTACACTATCAGGTTTTTGGCATCTCAGTACTTAAATATATTTTCCTATTTAGGCAAGACTCTTGTAACAAGTACAGCTAACAATGAAAAGCCTCAATATCACCATGCACTTAGAAACAGGAATTTGGTAGAGAAATTACTAATAAAATTGTTGTAGTCTCTTTATGATTTTGTTGTTGTTGTTATGAGCAGCTGAAAAATTGAAGCTCTTCTGATGAAAGACTAGTCACAAAATTAGTTTTCTCCATGTTGTGTCCCGCCTTCAGTTAAATTGTAGACTAATCTACCTAGTTTCCCAGTAATTACCTGCATGTCAAAGAGACTTGCTTTAAGGCAAACTCCAGAGCAGATAAAGGCTTGTTACAGGCATGTGTTGGCAATGTCTTTTGTTGCAAGTAGGCAACAGTGTAAATCAATTACACAACAAAAATTACGAAAGAGATAATTGATTTTGCCTCCTTTCACTTTCTTCACTACAATACAATGTGCATATAGACTGTACAGGGATGAAAGGATTCTTTTATCTCTCCAATCCTTTCATTTCAAGAGGTTTCAGGAACATCCTCTCTAAATTTTTAGAGCCTTTAAAATGAGATTAAAAATGGTTTGAGCCTTCTATTTGGCAGTTACCTGAAAGAATAAAAAAAATCATGCAGATTAATTAAAACTGCAATATTAAATGTCATACATGGTTTGGAGAAGGTACAAGAGCCAAAAAGCAACTAGGACAACGGCTGTAGTTGTGATAATGATTTACTAATCATATTTTTGAAATTTAGAAATGTCCTATTTCTTATTTTGAAATAACTTAGTAAAAGTGAATCTTATAAAAAGTAAAAGTTTAAACTATGAGTTGTCCTGCTTCTCCAGCTATTAACAAGTACTTCTTTTGTTGTTGTCCTGGTCTGAGCCTGGTCAAACTGTGATAGTTATGTAATTTAAAAATACCTGTTACACAATCTGCAAATATCTTACATCTAATGGACAGCAGCCTTCCTGATAGTCTTACTGTTCTTTTTGTAAGGCCTTGTTGTGATGTCTTCCTTTCAGCTTTTTTCTCAAACACCCTCAGTTAAAGTAGTATGGATTGATAAAAAACATGCTTTCACATTTATGTAGTAAAATTTTTTTTGCAGTCCCATATATTTCTGTGTTTATATACATGCAACACGTATAGATATATGCAAAAACAAGGTAGAAAAATAGTTAATGGGATTATTTTTTTAGTTTTACTTTGTCTTTGATCACAGATAGACTCTGCAAAGAAGCAATATAATGTGCAGATTTCTCAGCTAGCAGAAGAAATTTCAGCTCTTCAGATGGTATGGTGTTGATCAGTAAAAGTAGTTTTGATAGCAAAACATTTGAGACTTCTGTTTTTGTTGATCAAGTAAAACACTAAATTCAGGTTAAAGTAAGTCAAGTATAATATGACTAACAGAAAATTGTCTAGGACTGTACTTTTTTTACTGTATGGCACTTTATGTTCTTGGTCTTCAGACATTAATGCAACATACAGTGTCTTTCATGTTACTTGACAAAAGCAACTGTCTGCAGTCTTAACAGTCAGTGCACAGAAATTAATATTTAGGTGTAAAGGATGTTGGCTTTGAAAATTCATTTTTGAGGTACAGATTTTCCTTATGTGTATACAATCATACCTTCCACTGAGAACCTGCCTGGCTCTGCAGGAAGTAATACAGTTCTGGAAATTCACACATTTATTTGTATAAGCTTATTCCTTGAGTTTTGTGTATTCTTATCGTATCAGGCATCTTGACAATGAGACTCTATGCTCTAGAAAATACTTCCTGTATGATGGCTTCCTTAAGTATTCCTGTTTCTTTCAGGGGCAAATAAAGCATGGAAAGCTGAGTCTTGCATATCTATAGTTGGATATGTAGAAATGAAGTATATGAAAGTTGTGAAAGTATGCTAAGATAAAGTCTGTGCATCACAGTCACAGTCCTGAGTGAACCAGGAGCTTGTAGCAAATGATGTGGGAGACCAAAGGAGCATGATGCATGTGCACCTATTTAGGGATCAAATTTATTAAAAGGTTGCATTTTACGAGTCTTAGTGTGTATAGTGGATGAGACTGATCCTATAGAGAAAATAATGAGCAGGTTAATATAGTCAAATGCGTATTTATCAGCAGCAAGAATTACCTTTACAATGGCTGGGGGTTTTTTATTTGGCACTTCTTGAATTCTTATTTTCAGTTATTTTTATTAGATTTATGTAAAAATTACTTCTAAAAATAGGAATGTGGACAAAAACAGGGTCAAATTGAACAAGCCATTAGAGAAAAGAGAGCAGTGGAAGAGGAACTTGAAAAGGTAAGGCAATTGCATGCGTTTTTACATCAAGTTTAAGATCTCTTTTTCAGAAGGAAAAGTTGTGGGTTTTTTCTCATTTCTTATGTGATTTTCTTCCCCCTTAATTTTCTTATTTTATTTTTTGAGCAGATTTTGTTAATTGTAAATTTTCTGGTAATATTTTTTTAAGATGATTTTTCTTTAATCTGTAGTGTTGTAGCAGGATGCTACAAGTGTTTTAAAGCTGTAATACTAAACTGAAAAAGAGGGTTCTTTGAAATGTGCAAAAAGTAAAAGGAGAGATGTTTGACATAATCCAGAGGAATGTTGATAGATATTCCTGTTAAGCTCAATAGACAGAAAACTAAGTGAATGCCAGTTCTTTGAAAACTTTTTTTCCAAGTTGCAGCAACAATGATAGAAATTCAGTTTTGTTTTAAATCACTAGAAAATAGGACCCAATGAGAAGTCAGTACTACACTGCCAATCCCCAGCACAAGGTAAAAATTATCTTAAATGTTATGTTTATTCTTTAGATTTACAGGGAAGACAGAGGACGTGAATCTGACAATAGAAAACTAGACCAACTGCATCAGAAGTATCTACTTGCAGAAACTACAAAATGTGACCTTCAGATAAGTCTACAGACAACCCAAAATAAGCTAAAACAACTGGAATTAAAGTAAGATGTTACAAAAACTGGAATGAAAAACAATGGAAATTATTAATGGCTAATTAAATTGTTGATTATGAGTTACGTTAACCAGTAGCAGGAGTAGTATCGAGAAACTAATTCTGAAGTAAGGGCAATTATGAATCACTATAAAAGAATTACAGGGAATCACATGCTATAGAATGAAAGATTTCCTCAATAAGATGAGAACTGTGAGCAGGTGTTTGACAAAAAACAAAGTATGAGTGTATTATTTTCAAATCTAGTGCATTTTTAAATGCTATTAGTGGGAAATAGTACTCTGAAATATTCAAGCAGAATGCATTACTTTACATCTAAAGCGCAGTATCTTCTAGTACATGCAGAACGCTGTGTTTACATAGCATACTAAATTTCAGTTCTGTGTTCAGAGCTAATAGACATTATTGCAGTTTCAATAATAACTTGGTAAAAAGTACAACATGGTACACATTTTTAGACCAGATCATTGTTTTCAGCGTGAAAAGTGTAGGATTCTCTAGAAGTTAGTCATTTTTCTACTCTGATGATCATAAATCCTGTCACTTTGCCAGAGCAATCCTCAGCTGGGAATCTGGAAATGTTATAAAAATTAAAATCTTCTGTTCCACATTGTGATTTTACTGAGATTGCTACAATAATAGATTGGTTTCTATGAATTTCATCATCTTGATAAAATTATTTGCTGACTTGTGCATAGTTCTAGCTGTCAAGCTCATTAAACATGCTAAGCTGATAGAAACTTTCAAGAAGAAAAGGGAAACAGCTGTACTGGGTCAGAGTAAAGATCTGTCCCAATGTATATTTTTTTCTCTGTATGGTGGTAGTTCAATTCCTGAGTTCCAACAAGTCTTTTCTTCTCTGTCAGCTCTGAGAAAGAGAAATCTCGTTCCCAGGAAGTTATCTGTAAATTGCAAAGCATTCTGGATTCAGAAAGAGAAAAGAGTACCTTTGTCAGCGAACAGAGGCTGAAACTTCAGCAAGAGAATGAACAATTGCAAAAAGAAATGGAAAGCTTGAGAAAACTGGCCATAGAGGCTCAACAAAAAGCTGAAATAAAGGTATGTTTTAGAAGCTCTTCTTATTTTAATGTAAGACTAATATTTGCTTACTAAAGCAGCAGTTCTAAGGGAAAATTATTGAAAGCTTACATTAAGAGTGAAAGTTTCCATGATGCTTCCTGATTTCTGCTTAAAAGTAATTTTATTGTAGCACTGTGTGTCTTCAGAATCTATTGGGTAACTCAATCTCTGCTAATTAAACTGTAGTGTGTTTAAAATTCTGCTTGATAAGAAGATCCCAAATGTTCTTTGGTTTTTATAAGATGAACAGATTTTCCATCAAGTGATTTCACTTATTCCAATTCCAGATCTTTGTTTATCTACTGTCTGTAATGTGTTAGGAATCTCTATATGAGTTTCAGTCCAGAGTGTTCAAGTACTTGTATGTCCACCATGTTGTCAGAGCAGTATGTAACTCATAAATAATTAGTGTGGTTGTTAAACACTGGTTCTGTATTTTCTGCACAGAGAACATTTTCCTTTATGAATAGTTGCAAGCAAGATAATTAACAGAAAGATGGTTGTTCTTCTTGAACATGTTCCATGAAATGTAGCTGAACTGACTGCAGGTGGAATAATGAATTCATAGTAACCTGACCAGATTGGTAGTACCTCTGGCTACTAGAGGGAGTAACAGCTTTGATCCTTGATATGCCTATATGTACCAGATATAAAGCTGGTACTTCACCCTCTGCTCTGAGCTCCTGGAGTGTAAAGATACTGAAAAGAGATCTAAGAATCTGCAGAAATGAAGACGACTTCAGTAGTCAGTTTCACAAGTTATGAATGGGGACCGTCTCAAATCCAGTTACCACTTTGCACCACAAGATAAAGGAAGCAATCAAATTAAACAGGGAATCTTGTTCCAACTCCAGAACCCTTTGGTCAAACATAGTTTACAAGCAAAGGATCAGAGTCTTGTAACATAGATAGTGGTTATAAAGCATATAACCAGATCTTTGTCTGTCTCATTTTTAATCAGGCTTCCATTATAGTCACAGAAAAGATTTATTGCTTGCCTTCCTTTTACTCTGATGTACAAAGGATTTTAGATGCAGTTAAGAAACTCCTAACACATTTTAGCTAGATGAAAAAGAAAGAACGTGTTTCTGTGGAGAAAACACAAGGGAGAAGGATAAAGATTATTTAGAAAAAGAAGTATACACAGCTCATTATCCTTTATTGTCAGTTGTACTATTTGCATAAATTGGCTTTGGGAACATGGATGTCTTTAAGCATATAATTACAAATTTAATTTTTATATGTTACATGCTTTCCACAAATGTTTGTAAATTTAACCCAGGTGTTGTAAAAAAAAAAAAGTTAACATGTCAGAGACTTGATTGTATCCAATTTGTGTTTCTTTCTAGATAAGCACAATGGAGCATGAGCATGCTGTGAAAGAAGATGGGTATGAAGCCCGACTTAAGGAAATGGAAGACACCAATCAAAAGTCTACTGCTGAACTTAGACGTCTGTTAGTAGCTCAGCAAAAAGCAACAAATGAGTGGAAGGAGAAAAAAAAAAATCTTACTGAAACTACAGAAGCCACAATCAGTAAGCTAAAGTAAGTGCAATTTTGTTCCTCTTCTGGAAGCTGTTACAGTTTAAGTTACTGTGTAGCAGCAGACCTCTGGTGAAAACACTGAAAAGCAAACTATCCAGACTAGATGATGTGCTTCCAGCAAAACAAGTGAGAATTTTCTAAAAAGAACTTTTTGTGCTCTTTATGAAGTTTAGCAGCTAAGCATTGAAGTAAAAATTTCACATCTTGTTAATGTGTGTGAATTTTGTAGTGGCAATAAGTAAATTGAATATATTGTTTTTAATTTTCTGTTTCAAAATACAGCACACTCCATTTAGTGACTTTTAGCTTTGGATTATGAAAACCTCTATATTTATAGTTATTCAGAACAGTCACCATAAAATCAGTTGTGGAGTGAGACACCAGACTTCTAAAATAAGCTGGAAAAAACCTATTGGGATGCACATCTAATGTTCTTTTCTGAGCAGTTACTGTCATAAATGAGGATATGAGTTGTGTGATTGCCCTAAGCACAAATATGATATAAACATTACTTTTCTCTTAATTCATACAGGTTGCCAGGTAACTAGTGGATACTTGTCTTCCCAGCACAGAATATGAGAATATTTTCAGTTTTGAAAGGGTATAATAACAAGGGCATCTCACACAACAGATACAGATTACATCTCATTCCTGGATGCTGGGGAATACAAGCTCCTGTGGTGCCTGTGAGCCTGTATACATAAAGACATCAACTGGTTTAGAAAAGACAGTGAAGTTATTGGAAATGAGTGAGTAGAGAGGGAAGTATTCAAATGAGAAATCAGTCATGTGCAAGTTATATCTGAAATAAATTCTACAAACTTGTCTTTGTTTTAAACGCATACTGCTATAGTGTTTGCATCTACTTGGATGTGAAAATCCATTAAAAAATGTTAAGAATCCACACTGATCAGTTTATGAAATAAGCAAATATGGCATCTGTGTTCATCTTGCCTTTCCTTTTCAGCATGTGGACACACTGCACAGTGTTAAAACGTAAATTAATTGATCTGTACACAGCTAATTTGTCATGTCTTCACTTTTCTGGATTTGCGTTGCTCCACGTCAGCTTCCTTTTCATGTCCTTTGTTTGGCTGGGGAGTACCAGCTAAACTGTGACTAGTTGCAAGCTGACACACTCCCTCCCTCACTCTGGTTAGCCAGCTAGCTATATATGTTTGCCACATGCTTTATTTGATTTCCAAGCTCTTAAAACTCTGTCAGATCAAGCAGACTATGAATAAGAGATTAAATTAGCCTGATATTTTTACAGGACTTCTTAGACGTTTATGTACTGGAGATCTCTTCCTCTTCAAACCTGGTTGAAAACTGGAGGAGACTGACAGACCAATAAAGTGTACTGAAACAGTAACTTCTGAACTAGGAGGCCTGATTTCCCAAATCTCATTTCTTTAAAATTAAAATGGTGACAGGCGAATATAACATTGCATATAGCGTGATCTTTTTTAGGAAGTGTATTCCATGGCTTTGACGAGAAAAATTCAGGGTATACAGCTTTGTTAATCTGAGAATTTTGAAATTACTCGCTAACTTTAGTCACTTAAAGTGCAGGATGCACTCATGTGTAGTCCTTTGCTCAGATTGATTGCAGAAGTTGCTTACTATCATGCTAACAAGGAAGCAAAGTTTTTGCCCTGTTAAAGTTGGAAACTTGTGAATTCTAGCTTTATTTCCTTCAGAGTAATCTTTGGATTTTTCACGTTTTATTATTATAATGGTTTACATATTCTCAACTTGAACCATAGTATTTCCAGTATCCTATGCAATTTTTGGAGTCAGTTTTTTAAGCATAGCTTGACATTTCTTAGTTGTCAGAATACCAGTGGTGTAAGTGGAATTATAACACAAGTTTC
Organism: Hemiprocne comata; assembly: GCA_020745705.1. Classification (NCBI taxonomy): domain Eukaryota; kingdom Metazoa; phylum Chordata; class Aves; order Apodiformes; family Apodidae; genus Hemiprocne; species Hemiprocne comata. Next base: position 67,384,500 of record CM036589.1, on the reverse strand, counting down.
TAAACCCAAGCAAGGAAAATAACTTCCTGGAAATGTTGCCCACAACGAATCTACCCTACTGCTACTCTAATTTGATTCCCTTCTTTTTCAGAGAAGTAGGTCAATTTGACCTCCAGTTAACTTTGTAAATAGCAGTCTCATATGCAGTAGTGCTTCCCTTTGAAACTGCTTTCATTCCTCTTCAAAGTGACACAGCATCTGTCATGACTAGTTGTACCTATTATCTGTCCAAATAGAGGCGTGCTGTGAGTTCCATCCTGCTTGAAATACAAGAACGATTGCTAAAACAAGTATTAATGACTTCTGTTTTACTAGCAGCTTCACTCATCTGCATTTCATTTTTTTTCAAGTGCTCCTTTTCTGAGTGTTTAGAACACTTTGTAGCAGTAGTGATTTGTTACCTATGATAACTAGTTCAGTTTAAATTTTTCAGACAGTTCAAAATCACACTGAATCCAGTTAGTTAAGAGATAATATTTTTGCTCATTTTTCTAGGAAAACAAGTACTACATAATCACTCAGGGTGGTCATTTTTACTTCTCCTAAGTAAACAGTTTCCAGTTTTTTACCTTAACTGTCCAAATATAGGCTGGCTTTATTTTGCCTTAAAATACACTGCATTTTGCAAAAATTACTAAACAGTTCTTTAAAAAGCCAAAAGTCTCCTTCAAAAATCATCACAGTGTTGAGCATGTCTGCGAGGCTCTGGGAGCTGTGCTCATTCACTGACAGCATTAGTGGTACAGCTTCACTGTAGGTAGTTAGCTGGGTCTTAACTAATGTTTTTTTGACATCTTTTGTAAATGCAGTAACTAGAGGAGAAAAATACTACAAAAGTGTTTCATGCTAAGGTAAATATAAGCTGTTAAACTTGTAGTTAATTTTCTGTAAGTGAAACTACAAAAACTCTCACAGTCACTAGGTTCATAACTGCATCTTGAATGTGGTTCAGCAACTTGCAATTAAAAGAGGAAAGCTGCAGACTTCAAAACAAAGTTGTCTGTGAAACAGCTGCTTTCCTGCTTAAAGATTTCATGCTAAGTTTTAAAATGTTATAGTGGACCAAAAGCTTTAGACCTTATTTATCTGCAGTAAAATGCTGATATAGAACATATGACAGAAATGAGGGGAAGTCTGCTTTGTAAAATCTGCATGAAAAATAGCTAGTAAATTTTTAACATGTCCCTTTTCATGTGAGACTGCCTATGTGGCAACATCTAAAAAACTCCTGCAATAATTTAATATCCTATATCAGAAAATACTGCCTGATGAGCAGAATAGAAAAAATGTTTATCTCATTAAAAATTTTCAGTCTACATTAAGTCTGTATGATTCTCTGTGACTTCAGTAGATATTTTGGTGCAAGCAAAAAAGGGAAGTCTTTTAAGGATGATTTCATATATCATGCTTTTACATACTGTATAAGCTAGAAGCAGAAGTTTTTACCAGATATTTGCTTTACCTAACAAGGAAGCTGGCAATAGAAACAAGTTTTTTCTCTGCTAGAAGGTTGTAATTTAAACTGACATAAGGAATTTCATAATTAAATCTGTGCAGTGATGCTCTGATATTATGGTGACAGGTAGCTATAATAGAACCTAATTATCAAGAAAATTTACAGCCGGTTTATTTTTCATGTTATATGCATTACCAAATACTGAGCTATATAGTGCAGAATGCAGTCAGCATGAAAATCAGCTCCTGAGTTACACAGTAATAGTTATTCAGTGTGAAGTCCTTGCTTATATTATAAATTAATAATTATCATATTTATTTGAAGCTTACCACTTTGTGTTTTGAGTATTTTGTGTGCACTTACAGATTGGCAATTCACTTACTTGTTGTGAACTAGAATAAAGTTGATTATTTAAACAGCAAAATAATTTTGCAGCTAATGTATTTATCACAGAAGTATGAGCAAGACCACTAAATAATAGACTGATACTGGTTAAGCAGGATCTAGTGAATTACGGGCTCTGTTTCAAAGTTCTCTTGAGGCTAGTGCAGGAAATGGTATCACCAAGCTTTTATCACCAAGTGAAAGGCCAGTTTCCACCCAGCTTTCCTATATACATACATTTTTAAGTTTGTGTGGTTTTGAGAGGGTTAGTTAAGCTGTGAGCTTTTAAGGAAAACTTAATAGCTTCCTTAGAACCTTAATCTTGTCTTGACTGGGCAGCAAGGCTATGAACTGAGATGAAGTTATCAACATACCCTTTTTGGATTTAGAGAGCATTCCAAGTTTAGCAGCATATTGTGCTTATTTAGTATATTTTGAGGACAGTCTGAGACATTCCTTGACACTTCATGAAGTTACTGTTTGATGTATCGGATTCATGTAAATATATGAGCAAATACAGAGATTGTGTTGGTGACATGTAGCAGAATTTCAGTTTTTAATAAGAAATATTATTCTTACAGCATAGCAGTGTGCTTTGTAAGTGAATGTTTTTCAGGAAGTTACAAACTTCTTAACAAATTCATATCCATGTATTCTGGGGAGGTATTTTACATAAAAGCATTTCTCATACTGCATTTCACCAGAAGTTTGCTGTTAGTGCAGCTCTCATAAGCATTGAGTCAGTGTCCATTTTTCAGTGTAGGTGTTTCCCATTCCTTTGCCTTAAATTCATGTTCTGTTGCTGTTTTTCTGTTCTCTCCTCATTACTTTCATTTTCCATGTGAAGGTGTCTGAAACTTTTTGGCTTCTTTACTAACTTCCCAGAAGCAGTTGCTAACTTTTCCATATTCTGTGCTGTTTATTTGGTGTATTTTAAGTCTGTAGTGTTTTGTTTCTGAGGTGCAATACATATGCATAAAGGAAGCATTAACTACTTTTTAAAAATAAAGGAACATCAGCAAACATTAGATGATTTTTTTAAAATTAAGGAAAAGTAAATTTTGCAACCTGTAAGAGTAGAGCAGAGTGATGATGTTCTAAATAATATGAGAATCTAGTAGATCAGGTAAAAATGTTGATAGATTGATACTTTCAGGCTTCACTGAAAATTACTGTGTGCTTTCTTGGAGTGTTGGTTCTCAGTTGAAGTTAAACATGTAATCATTGCCCATGAAACTGAACTTGGAATTTAAAAAAAAGTGCTGAAACATTAGGCAGGGCATTGAATACTTGTAGACTAAATTCCACTATTTTTTTAATTAAAATACATTCCAGTCTGTATTTATGGGAAGAGTTTTTTTCCCTTTACACATCTTAAGATGCTGTACACTTACAGAAGGATTTATTGGTAGCAGACCTCACCTTCACCTTGCAAGAGGGCAAGGAACCAGTTTGGCTTCAATATACTTGTGCCAAAAGTCAATCTTGAAGGTAACTAAGAAGGTCAGTCCTTGCAACAGAGGTCATAATTCCAAAGAAAAACATTGCTCTTGGCAGCATGACTAACAACTCATGACTAGTGTTTATTCTCTTTATTTCTGCAAAACATCTAGTCTGGCAGACTATGAAATGAAGCTGTTCTGACTTTTGATTGCATCCATTCAAATGTACTTTGTGTTCTAATTTACTGAAATGAACTTAGCAAATATTTACAAACATAAAATAGTTATGCAAATGAATTATTAGTTAAAAGTTCTAAAAAAGTGGCATAGCGCTCACGTATTTAAAGATTAGTTGTCCCAAGGCTTTTCTATTTGAATTGAGGTTGTTTCTTTTCTCTTAGAATGTATGTGTATGTAAAAAAATTAATTTAATCTATATCTGTTTATATGTGTTTATGAACACATACAGAAACTAGCACCCTCAGATTAAGTTTGGGGGAATTTTCTGTTCTAAGTAAAGATGAATGTAACTCTGCTTAAAGACCTGTACTGTGTTTGGCTGGGATGGAGTTTTCCCTATAGCAGCCTGTATGGTGCTGGGGTTTAGATTTATGACCAGAACAGTGTTGATAACACGGCAGTGTTTTAGCTGCTGCTGAACTCAGCTACTACAGCACCAAGGCCTTCTCTGTTTCTCACTCTGCCACCCCAGCGAGTAGGCTGGCAGTGGGCAAGGAGCTGGGAGGTGACACAGCCAGGGCAGCTGACCCCGACTGACCAAAGGGACTTCCCATACCATATAGTGTCATGGTCACCAATAAAACTGGGTGGAAGCTCTTCCAAAGTAGCTGTTGTTTGGATACTGGTTGGGCATTGTTCTGCTGGTGATGAGTGATTGCTTTTGCACGTGGGTTTTGGTTTTGTTTTTTTTTTCCCTTTGCTTACTAAACTGTCTTTGTCTTGACCCACGTTGTTTTTCACACGTGTACCTTTCTGGTTCTCTCCCCTTTTCCTCTGGGAGGAAACGAGCAAGCAACTGAGTGGAGGTTTACCTGCCAGCTGGGTCATCCACCTCAAGACAGATGTGGCTTTTGAAACAGAAATGCATATTAAAGCTTAATTTTAGTTGAATTGGTTTGGTTACTTGCTGTATTTTAGTAGGCTTGTATTTTGACAGTTACATCTCCGTGATGGTCTGAGATTAAACCACCAATTAATTTCTGACCAGGAATAATTAGTAAAATGAAGTGAACTTCAGAGAGGCAAGAAGTCATCTTTAACATTCTTTACAGGGGTTTCAATGCAAAATAGTAAGGAGAGAAGTACAGAAATTCTGTAAAGCTGTCAAACTTATTTCTAAAGGTAATTAATTTCATAACACAAAAAGACTTTTAAGCCTTGGTGAATAATTTAACTATTTTATGTTCATTAATTTAATTACTGACACTTACTTGAGTTTCTATTTGAAATTTTTTCCCCTATATATGGAACATTTTTTAAGTGATCTAAATAACCAAGTCGGAATTAGGCTTAATGTTTAAAAAGTGTTGCTTCTCCACAAATTTCTGTGGAATTTGATCAGAAATAGAAGCAATCCACGTTGTTGTTGCTGATCTACAGGGATCTACAGAGAGAGAGGAATACATACATATATATTTTAAGGCTCTTCCTTTCACTGAAGTACTGTAATGCAGAAAAATGGTTTCTATGGCCATATTTGAGGGGAAGAGACTGGCTAGGACTGTTCTTAATACCTTACAGCATTGGGTATAAAACTATATAATCCTTCAGAATTAAGGTGAGAAGAATAAAGGACAGCAGAAATATAAAGTGAAGTCAGCAATACCAAAGGAATATTTAGGAAATTTGTAAATCGGAAGGCAAAAAATTTCACCTGAAGTGGCATGCAGGATAGATTGAGAAGGGGTAAGAGGTAAAGTTCTGACCACAAAATTTAAGCAAAAACAGGGTAATCAGCTCACCCAGCATTTACTAAAAGAAAATAAAGTGAAAGGCTCTGTGCAAGTTTAAATAAGAATTACAGATTATTACTTCATCCTGTGAAGGCTGACTTGACTGGTCTGTACTTATGTAAACTAGGTTAAGCAAACAAAAAAGAGGTCATTCTATGGGTCATAATAGATGGTTAATCCCTTCTAATTGGTATATCGGTATTTTTCATAGATTTTTATGTTCTACTCCTAAGAATGAAGAGAAGAAAAGGGATAAATTGAGAGAGAATTTGGCATATAACGGGTGGTTATACATAACCCTTACCAGACTCCTCACCAGTGGCCAACAGCAAGAGTATATTTTTGTTGAACATGATTCTGGACCAGGAATCAGAACAAGACTCATACTGAGAAATGATGAGAAGTGAAATGTCTTATTCAATCAAATGATGGAGTTATCCACAGAATGCCCTTCAGTGGAGTGAGTAGATCTTGAAAACTGCAGATGGGAAAGAGGTAGATCTTGTAACTTGAAAACTTGACAGGAAAGTGACAGTTCTCTCAACTTTGCTATCAATATTACTTTGGCCTTTTAGACATATGGATGATTGTTCAGGTAAGGTACAGCTTAGCTTGGATAGGGGTAATAGGCACACACAAGTCTCTCTTCTTTTGAGAAATACAAACAATCTACAAAATAGTACATGAGACAATTTATAAACGTTGGCTTAAATTATAAAGAAGATAAGTACTTTAGAAGTTAATTCCACCTAACAATGCATTTCAGGAGCTTTCAAAATCTTAACTTTTTAACTAATAAAAAAAATAGTAAAATTTAATACTAATACATAATATGAACAAATTGGTAAATTAATAATCAGCTATCTGTCATTATGGTCTTAGTAGTAAGATAAAACATTTTTGGGGAAAAAATAAAAAATACTTGTAACATAAACACGTATTTGAACAACTAACTGAATGGCTTCATTTTAATATTCACTTGAATTAAAATTGTCAGTACTTAGAAAAAGGGAATCCTTGCCATATTGGTTTTAAGTTTAAATACTTTGCTTAGCTTAAGTCACCAGATTGCAGCTATTTTGGGTGTCTTTGTTCCAGTTTCGGCTTCTGAAACATTTTTGTGTCATAGAGTCCCTGACTCATCGGTAGCCTTGTGTGGTTTTTGGAGTTGTCAGTTTATCTCTTCTATAAATGTAAAGAATCTGTGTCTGAATAATTAGTTTTATGGTGCCCACGTATGAAGTATTGGCCAGGACTGCCTTCTCCTTCTCCCCACATCCTATACAGTACATTGAGTAAATTGCACAGCATCTTGAGATTAAGAAGTTTCCTCCATTTCTAAAACATTATTCTTGGCTGCATTTCTGTAATGTTTGGCAGCCATAGCTGCTTATTTTAAGATGTTCATTAAAGAAAAAAAAATAACAGGATGAGAGACAGCTGCAGGTACTGGCAGTATACAAAATTCATAATTACTAAGAGTAACTGAAGCATATTATAGTATAATTCAACTGAAAAAACAGCTGGCACGTGCTGTATTTGTCATATGAGAGCTTTGCAGAACGTACTTGCTACAGCTGGTGGAATTATCACCCGTCTGCCAAAATGCTAAAAGCTCACCTTTTGTTTCCTACTCACTTCACAAAGACAATATGGATTAGGGACTGATTTGATTATTCAGCAGTTGGGGTTACTGCTCAGTTTTAATACTAAAATCTCATAATGTGTGTTTGGGGGAGGGTTAACAATCAGAGTGAATCGACGCTGTAGCTCAACAGCCATCACGCTTCCTTATGCTTACAAGGTTCAACTCTTTTCTTTAAACACAGGGTCAGTGTGATCTAATTATAAAAATAATTTCTTGATATACAGCTGTGTAGGAACATGTAAATTCTCTAAGAATACTAATTCCACACCTCATTACAAGTATAGGAGACAGATTGTTTTGAATAACTAAGAATTTTTAATTTAAAACATAAATCTATTTCAGTAGTCTTCTACGATGATGTGGCAATAAAGATGGCTTGTCAGATTTTAAGCATTTCCTTATTTTCAAAGCCTTTTTTATTAGAGTAGTTAAACTTGAACAGAAGCAGTCTACACATAGTAAGGTGCAGTGTTTGAACAGTTTTCTAGGGAGTTTATTTTGAAAAGGTGTATATGAAAAGATAGGACAGGAATTTTATAACATTTCAGTTTTGCTAATAAAACAGTATAAAAGCTCAACTTTCAAAAAACAGCTGTTCGTTCACACATCTGTGTTGTAAATGCTTCATCCTGATGCTTCATATTGCTCACAGAGCACAAATTGCAATACTAGTGTTAAGTAGTAACATACTGGCTTGATCCTGCAATTTTAATATCTTTAATTCTTATATTATATAAAAATGTTCACATGTGGTAACAGAGGTATAATCTCTATAGAATTTTAGCTGTTTAACATAATTTAAATATCTGCATATATACTCTCGTATTTATAGCAGCTAGTCAAAAGGTGCTGAACTGTTTTTATGGTATCTGCTTGGGATTGGTTAACGGGGTTGGTTGAGAACAAGGGACTGGAAACTACCAGCCAGGTATACTCACAGCCTTATGTTAACAGATATATTGCAACTTTGTATTTCAAGTGGATGTAGCAGTTTTCAGTCAAACTTTTATGAAATACTAATTTAAAAGTTTTTAAGAGTAAATTATTGCTGGGAACTAAATGCCATCATTAAAATAGCAAAGGCTTTTTAAGATGTAGGTTAAAGTATCTCCTACCTTGCCTCCTTGCACTACTTATTCATGAAGGTGATTGCATTTCAGCATGCTTTCAACGTGGGAAAGGAAGGTAAAATGAGAATAGATTTGAAAATTTGTCTTTAAGAACTTCAAATAAGTTTGAACGTCAAGGTAGAAGGTGAAATTGGTGGCAAAAACTTTGATCTCACCATTTTTTGGTGATGGCTGTTGCTAGTGAAGTAGAGACTGGTCAAAGGTTAGAGCAGCCTGGTTAGTTCTGTAGCTTTCTCTGGCTAAAATTACCAAAGTTCACGTTTTTTCCATCTTTGGTTATCCCTCTTCTTCGGTGACTTGTGATGACAAGAGGCAGGAACTGTTTCCTTTGAGCACCAACTCAAAGGTCTACCGTAATCCAGATATTTTTTGTCTTTTATACTATACAAATTCAAGATCACTAAAACTCCTTCAGTATAGAAGTGAAAAAACACTTTGAGGAAGGTGGCATTTTCCTTTTTCTCATGAAGTCTCACAAGCACAGAATTATTTGGCTTTAGGTAGTTCACAGCACCTTCAAAAATGTCCATGTTGAAATGTGATTATGGGACACCAGTTAGAATGTTAATCTAAATATTGAATTATCTGCGCAAATATAGCTTATATTTATAGCACATTTGATAACATGCCTGTGAAATAAGATTCCATAAGCAGAAAAAACTTCAGTAAAATGTCAAATGCTCTTGACAAAGTCCTGTTGAACAAATCTCATTCCTCTGCCATTACAGTTTTGAATACACATCACAAAGGAGTGCTAGCTGCGTAGTGCTTTTGAAGTCAACATTTTGAGAGCAAGGCTGTAATTAAAAATACACCATAGTCCCCTACAATGCAAGAAAGTACCTATGAAATTATATGCTGATAACTGATGCACTGCTGTGTGTTAACCAGCATCTTTCCTTCTGATTTATAGAAGTGAGCTGAGTCAACAAAAACTTTATAGCCAGGAGCTCATATCTCAGCTGAAAATGGCAAATGAAAGAATAACTGAGGTAAGATAAAGACTGATATGAGAACTACTTTCAGTTACAACCTGATGCACACACGCTAGGGTCTTAACAGAAACCTATTTACATGAGTTATGGCGCTGGTTTAGAAAAAAAATGAAGGGTTTTTGACAGGAGTAGCCTTAACAGGAAAACCCCACTGTTTCTGCTGACTGACTTGTTCAAATGGCAGGAAGACAAATTAACTTTACCCTTACATGACAAGAAAAGGTAAAGGAGAGATCATCTTTCAAGGTTACTAATCTGGCAATTTTAGGCAATGCAGGAAATGTTTCTGAAGTCACTTAAGCCTATGTATGCATGCATACCTCTGAAAGGAGCAGGCATTGTGCTATGATGTACCATATGCAGAGATCCCTAATTCTCAGCATGCTGTTGTGTATAGTAGAATTTACACTGTATGTGCATATATGCCTAGAGATAAATGCATTATCCATTAAAGATTAAGGGCAGGGTTATCTTGGAATGTGAATTGTTCAATAATTAATGGCCACTTTAGAAACAGCTTTCTTGTCAGCCTCATAAATCCAGGATAATATCCAGTTCTATCTAGGGTAAGTCCTTCTGTGTTGCTTTTCATAGTGCGGCATAATTTAGTGGAGAAAAAAGGGGCTGATGTGAAAATAGGTTTCTGTACATAAAGGATGGTTAGGAAAGACTTGATGCTTACCCTTTGATGAATAGAACTGAAGAAATGTGTAGCAAGTTTATAATCTCATTTGTTCTATCCAGTATATTCCTTTTCCCTTTTGAGTACAACTTAAACATTTACATTGTAAGGTTATGTAAATTAAATTACCTGGATTAAATATCAGCTTTTATGCATTTTATTTCTGTCCCAAAAGGGCGAGATGGCAGACGAGGTGTATATGCACAAAACAAGATTTATTGCAAACAGCACCAGGGTCTTAATGAGTGAACCTAAAGGAAGAACAACCCAAGTTGTATGGGTGTTGGGTTACTAGGGTAGCAGAACAGAATGTTAAAGCAATAACACAGAAAGGTATCTTAACAATAAAATACACAACTGGTAGTCAGTTAGTTGGCAGAGGTTAACCACTGAAATGCTAGCAACTTACTTATTAACAGGCCTTATACTAGATCTAAAACAATTATTAAAATAACACCTAGGCAAATTGGTAATACAATAATTGTAATTATCTAAAAAGGATCCTAAGATGTCAAATTTCTAGAACTTAATAGTGAAAGATTTCTTAATATTTAAAACTAGCTAATAAAGACAAAGGGAGTTGGTATCTCTCACCCTTTTACAGCCAGAGCCGGGTGTCCCTTGTCTTGTTCCTCAAAGTCGGAGGAGTGATCACTTGAGCAGGCATCCCCACTGGAGAGGAGAAGGTCCAGCACACCTCCTAGAGAAAGTGTACAGGTGTATAGCTATACCTCTAAAATCTCTCATAGGAGAATAAAAGGAACACAGTGGAAAAGCCCAAGAAGGCCCTGTTCTCACCAAGTCTTTTGTTTATCTGTTCATTCTTACTTAATCTCTGTTTCGGCCCTAGTTGTGGCTAGGCTGGGCTCTGTGCTCTTCAACACTGGAGAACAGCTGGTGTTATGAACATTAATTTGGCCCTCTGCACTTTCATAGTTGTTACCAGCTCAGAGGCTTGCTAGGCCCTTTCCTTTCCCATGGGAATCTTTCCACTCCAGGCCCAGGGCTGTAAAATGGAGAGACAGAGAACAATTGAATCACAAAGGGAAACTGAGGCAGGTACACTGAGTTGGAGCGTCCTCCTACCTCAATTGACTCTGATTGCAAAAGTCATATGATACTATATTTGAGCTGGAAATTATAATTTGTCAGCAGTATGTCTTCAGTGTTATTTTAAGTGGTAAGCACTTCCCCTTTAGAAGATCCTCTTGTTTTAAGCTTTTTCACTACAGGGTGTATGGATCCAGTAAAAACAACTTTGATTTTGTAATGAGGTATTTCGTTTACACAGGATGAAAAATTAATGACAGAATATCAAGAATACATCAATAGGCTCCAAAGGCGACTAAGTGAGGCAGAACAGAGGGCAGCAACAGCATCTCAAAAGGTACAAAACTAACAAAAAGCATGATATCTAAGTACGTTTAAAAATCCCATTGAGTATTACAAAAATCCTGACTTTGTATCATTCCTGAGGCAGAGGTGATCATTTATGTGCAGTATTACTACTGTAACTTCAACAACAAGCTTGTATTTTGGATACATCATCACAAAAGTGATAAATATTCAATTAAATGCTACTCTGACAGAGTGCTTAAGTAACAATATAGATTTGTTTTATGGAAACAAATGTGATGTGAATTAAATTTGTGTGGTTCAAATAGTGTGAAAGAAGGTGTATGATCATTTTCATCTTCAGAAATGGCAGCAAGTCAACAAAGAGAAAAAAACTCTTAAGTAACTGCTGCTTCTGTTTACATAAAGCAGGCTTTTTTTACCTTGGTGTAGCCTACTGCTGCAGTCACAAGCGATGGCTTGACGTGATAAAGAGCAAATGTTGTGCTGATTCCTACACCTGTCTTCTGGGGAGTCTGATTTAAAACAAAGCAAGTCTTGAGTTGATGGTTAGACAACTGCCTTTGTGTCTGCTGTCTTCAGTGGCTGTTGGAGAAGTATGCACCACTGTGTGTACATCAGTTATGTATTACAATGTCAAAAATACTCAAAATTGTGCAGGCAGAATAGGAAATAATTGTGTTTTTCCAGGCCATGGGAAGAGGGGTAGGAAGGGATGGTGTATGGATCTCACTACCATGAGTAATATGCATAGTTTCAGTGGTTCTGAAAACTTCAGGCAAGGTGTATCTGTTAGAACTGTTTCTATGCCCAAGACCTCTTTGTGCACCACTGTGATCACTTGATGAGCTGAATTGTTGCTGCCTTCTTTTTCCAGTTCTCTTACAACTCAGTTCCAGCTTTGAGCAGTACTGTTCAATATTTCTAGACATTAGGGATATTTGGAGGAAAGGTCTTCTTTTCAGAGAGAGAAACCAGGCTTTAATTATCTAAAGCCCGTGGTACCTATAATTCTGTATTTTCTGTGCTGGGCAGTAGGTGAGTTTTTTCCACCAAGCATTCTTTTTTCCATACTATTCAAGCTATACATCTTGAAGCAAATCCCATTGGGGTTTATACACTGACTTCACTTACTTGCTAAGGAAATCTGCTCCTGAAGTTGGTCTCCTATTAAGTAAAGGTGGTCTTTCTGCCTCCTCATTTTTTCCAGTGATTTAGGAAATCCATCTGCAAATTAGAGCTTTTTAATGTTGGTGATCCCATGTGAATTGCAGAGAGGAAATGTTTGGTTGATCTAACTTGTCCAATTAGGACAAATGGCATTTTTTTCCCCAACAGCAGTGAGTAAGTGGGCATAGCAGCCAAGCTATAACATAAGCTGTGTTTCCTCGCTGTCAATGCTCTCTGTCATGACAAGGTCTATCCAGCTAAGTGAAGACTTGCTCTGAAGGAGTAATTTTTTTTTTTTACCTCCTGTTTGTTGTATCAATCTGTTCAGCTCTAATACTTCCAAGTTGCTATTCTCGCTTAAAAAACATGGTCACATCACTTCTCATGGAGTAAATTCTTGACCTCAGTACCCATAGAGGAAGAGGTCTTGCTGTTTGTGAAAACACCGATAATTAACTGTTACTCACCAGTCTCCCCCTGAAAGGTTACAAAGAGATTTGTTAAAATGTTTAGCAGCTAAATTGTTGTCCAGATCTTACTGCCAGACTTCAGAACTGCCTTGCCCTCTTCTGGCTTGGCAGAGGTTTCTGCCACCAGCTGTCAAGCATGTGGCTGCTTTATAGTGGCTTAGGAACTTCTGTGCCCAAGCCCCTTCCTCTTCCCCATCTGCACTCCTACTCTTCCCCCCAACCCCCAAGAAAAAACAAAACAGAACAAAACAAAAATCAAACAAAAAGACATACCAGCACTGTTCCTGCTAAAGGCTGGGAAAAAAAGGTCTCCAGAAGTACTGCCAAAAGCATGTCTGAAGAAACCAAGGTGTTTATTCTCTTCTAGGTCTCGTAAGACTGAACATTCATGTGTGTGCTTACTCAGAATCAGAATGGTAACTCTTCTCTGTGTTCTGAATCTGTAGGTTGAGGGCTACTTTCTGATTTAATTGTATATTCTCATTACATTATCCAGCTTACTTGTAAAATTAATAATAGGGAGTCTAGAAATTACATTTTTATTGTGATTAGTTCCGTGACTTATAAATCTTAGATTATTAAATAATAGTAATTCAGTAAGAAACCTAAAAAATACAAGATAATGTTTGCACAGGCTTAAAATGTATGGATTCTATGTAGAAGTCTTTAAAGTGTATTCCTGCTACCTAATCTTTCATAATCTTGAATTCTTTGGGATCTGAAATAAGACAAAAGCAGTATTGATCTAGAGAGTGTGTTGTAAATTCTACTCTTTACCCCAGATTCCCACTGATTTATGCCTGTGCCCTCTCCTTCATGGCACCTTCTATATCAAACGTCTACTGATACTTTGATCTTACAAAAAATTATATAAGAAACCATATCTCCTTGTTTCTAATTACAGCTCAGCCTGATAACTACACAAAAGAAAAAAGCTGCTCCCTGAAGGGTCTGGAAAATATTTAAACACATGTATTGTTGATTTACACCATGTTGGAGTTAAGAAGATTGCTGGAGAATTTCATATTGGAGCATTGAAGTCAAACGCATAGCAAGGCTTGTAAAACTAAAACAAACATTTTCTGGTTTATTCAGGCAAGAAAGGAGGTGGATGAAGATACTGTATCTGTAAGCATAGTAAAGACTGGCAGAAGACTCCGAAATGTTGTAATTCAAGTCCTTTAATGTAGCAGATGAAACAATCTGATACAGTGCTGTGGCATATTGCTCTTTTTTGGTCTAAAAAACACCAGCTCCAAATAGGACAAGACTGTTTACAGAGAATAGATAACATCACATTGAAATTCATGAACAGTTTTGCTCACGTAAAGTCGATACCTTTAGTTTTCCTTTGTAGTGCAGTAACTTGGGAACATGTTGAAGATCTTTTATGAGCTTTAGTAAGACTAATTAAATCATTAATGTCAAGTAGTTGCTGTTTTTATGGTAGTTGTTAACAGCTGTGAAATTCCTCCACTGGCTTCCAGTTTTAAGAATTGATTCAGCTTGTTCTGATGCCCCTGGGAAACAGTCAATGAATAAAGTGCTGTTGTGGCTATTCATACAGCTCATTTCTAAGGAGTATAATGTTTCCTCAGTTGTGCTTTTCCTTCTTTATTACTATTTTACAGTTGGTCCTTGCTTTCCCATTGATCTGCACTCTTGGTTTGTATGTGTCTGGGAACTTCAGTTCTCTATTACCTCAGTTTGCACAAAGCTGGTGAAGTCACCAAGTCATCCAGCTTTTATGCGTTTTGAAATAGTGTGTTTGAATTGTACAGATGCCAGTATGTGGCACATGTTTTTCTTTGATAGTTCAGAAACTTCATACAGAACATTCTAAAATTAGAGCTGAACTCTGTTTTCCAGCAGATATTATAAACATTTGATAGGTGTTATCTGACTTTGAAGTGCTCCCATCTTGGAATCAAATGACATAATTTCTTGTTCTTCCTCTTAAATGTGGTAATTCTAGTTTATAATGTTTAATTCAGTTGATGGATAATGCTTACCCAATGCTTGATGAAAACTGTTGTTTTGGACTAACAAACTGGTATGTCTGGCACAGTGGATCTCCACCATATTTGCATATTAGAGGACAGACTTGTCTTGATCACTACATGGAAATAAGTTTGTGCCACCTCCTGAAACCCTGGCTTTTTAAGTAGAACTTGCAAGATGGATGCAACCTCAAGAAAAAATCCGGTTTACTGCAGAGGAAGTTACTATTTCCTACAGTTGTACACACTTGTTTACTAATGCTTTCTCAGTTTGATATATGCCTGTAGTCATTGCGATCTCTGCTTTTGCTCTAAGACTTCAAAGATTTTTCAAAGTGACATGGATACATTGTCCAGAAGCTCCAAACGTCTGTTGGGGTGAGATTGTCATCAATCAACCATGTCTGTGATACAGAGGGAGGTAAGTACCAAGCAC
Source organism: Hemiprocne comata (assembly GCA_020745705.1). NCBI lineage: Eukaryota > Metazoa > Chordata > Aves > Apodiformes > Apodidae > Hemiprocne > Hemiprocne comata. The sequence goes on along the minus strand of CM036589.1, from coordinate 67,369,358 downwards.
CTTATTTTTATTTGCATAATGCACATCTGAGATGATGATGAGAGACCACCTGGAAGATTTTGTGTGAGCTATTAATCCCCTTCACTCCTTCAAGAGAGGCTCTACCTGTGAAGTGAAACTTGGCTGAAAATGGCAGACAACAGTAAGGTTTTGAGTAACAGTATTTGTGTATTTGTTCCTCGAGGCACAGAAAAGCATCTGCTTGATTTCCTTTTAATTATGTGTATATTCGTTTCAACTTGTGGGCTAACTCTTGTATAATGGTTATTTGCCAGGATATGAATTGCAATGATGCCACAAGCACTTAATAGTAAAGTTAAGGGGCAGCAGAACAATTATGGCAGGTGACGTGGGAAAGGAAAACATTTCTGTCCTGTCTGCCTCATCTTCTGAGCAGCTAAAAATTGAGCAAATACATCTGTCTGAACCACAAAAGGGAGCGTGGTCAAGTTAAGCTCATCATCCTAAAACCATCTCCTTTCATTTCCATTTGGCATCTAGAGGAGGCTGCTGGCATGTTGCTCACAAGTTGGACTTTGAGAGGAAAGGCACTTGCTGAAGCACTTAAAATTTGAGGCTTGCTGATTAGTTAAGTTTTGCTCTTTCCCTCATGGGACTAAATTGTTTCATGGAACTGAGCAACAGGCTCTTCACTCATCTGCCTTTGTTGTTTTTCACTTGTTGCTATGTATGTATTTCTTGTCACTCTTCCATTGAAAAGTTTTTGTTTCTCTACCTTCCATTTCCACCCCAACACCAATTTTTGAGTGTTTTAAAGATTCCCTAGTGTGACATTAATGCTTCCCATTGAGTAAAACTTTGTTCTTGGCTGTTTTTATTTAGGAAGAGGTTCTAGGTGAACAGTTACTTCCATTCAAGAGGTGAGAGAAACTGACTATGAAGGTAGTATGAGTTTCATTTTGGGTCTTCCCAAGAGTCCAATACCTTCTGACATTAGCCAGATTTTGAAAGATCAGTGCATAGAAGAAACTTCTTCATAGTCTATAAAGTGGTTAGCAAGCTGCCCTCAGCTCTGACCCAGTCTTACTCAGGCAAGCCCAGCAGTGCAGGGCCTTTCAGAAAGGCTGCTGTCAGCAAGATGTATAAAACAGCTGCAATGATCTCTTTCGGACTTTTATTCATGCCTTGAAGAGCTCGTACTAGTAACTCTTAGGAAGGCCAGCCTTTCATCTTCATTCTTTGAAATACGTTTTTGAGGGGTACCACTTGCAGCTGTCCACAACGTGGATGCATGTGATACAACTCAGATCTGAGAGAAATTATTTACCCATAGCTGTTTTTCCAGATGTATTGCTAGGCATCTGCCTTCACAACCTTCCACTTTTCTGCTTTGCTCCAAGTCCATGCCATGTTTCCACATCTTAAGTTTAGAGGAAGGAAGGGACAAGGACCTACTGTGCCCTTCACCCCTTGTCTCCTAGAGATCCTGCTATAGCAGCAAATGGTCTCTGTCAGCATTGCTTGACTAGAGCCAGTTCATGGCGTGAATGTACATTCAGGGTACTTGAAGATCTACAGATAAGAAACCTCATGTTCCTCTTCCAGTGGAATATGTATGAAGATTATGGACTTTAGAAGGACATTATGTATAAACAAATGTAAACTATCTGAGCTAAGTAATATCTCTTTGAGGATCTCAAGGAAAAAAGCACAGAATTTTCTGTTAATGGGACAGGTGCAGCTTTAAGTAGCAAGACTCTACACTATTTCTGGAAAAAAAGAACCAACCAAACAAAAAACACATTATCTTGCAACTGCAGTGTGCATTTTGATACCTGTAATAATCCAGATTAAATGCTTATTTTAACCATAAAAGTTGTTCAGATCTTCAGAATCACAGAATCATTAAGGTTGGAAAAGACCTTCAAGATCATCAAGTCCAACCATCGGCCCTACACCCCTGTGAACTCTGCACTGAAGTGTTTATAAAAAACCCAAACAAAACAACAACTGCAAATTCTAAAACACTGCTGGCAAGGATACTGCAAAAATGTACAGCATTTATTCACATACAGACAAAAAGGCACAATTCTACTGAATATTTTAACAAAAAATACAGCTGTCTTCAACTAGGTCTTTATAAATACTTGAAAAAAGGGAGAAAATAAATACAGGATTGGGCCATGTAATATAAAATAGTCATCTCTACATATACTTTTTTAGTTCTGTCTGTTTCTCTTCATGCATCTTTTTTAATTAATTTCAGCTGAATGGACACCAAAGCTAGGCACATAGTGAAAAATCTTCTGTACAAGGTTTTACAAATGTAATGACAATTTTCTCAAATTTCTGAAATTAAGATTTGTACACAACATGTATAACCCTTCATATAGATTTGTGTGAGTTTATAACCTAACAAATGGCATTCCAGGCAACTTTACAGAAGTTCAACTAGCCTACAGTTTGACAGAACACACCAATCATAATCAAAGATCTCTTGGTCAGTCTGCACAAGGAAAGGTAGCGCTTAAAAACGGAAATTCAGCAAATGGTTCTATCCCAAGAAAATACAGGGGTGGGTTTGTATTGTCACTGCTGTACTTACAACACCTCTTCTGCTGAGCACAAAGCATGGGAGATAAAACTAACCTACAGAGCTGGTCATACTGCAGTCTTCTTACAGCTTTTTTGGTTTTGGTTCAGCTTAACTTGAAACATTAGAAAGCTTATTAACCTAAATGTTGGGGAGCAAAACAGGTAAGGCATTAATTCTGCACAATATTAGCATTCATAATAGTGCAAATTAACAAGGTACCTCTTTCAAACTGGTGTGAGGTTAAATGTTTACTTAGAATCTAAATTTAGATTGTTCCATCTATGGCTTGACAAACAATTCTCTATATGGTCATGAGCTTCTTTGTTACAGAAAACATTGCTGTATGTCCAGCAGAACTTACCTGCATTTGACTGTTTGATCAAGTAAGTACTTTTCTTTCAAATACAGCCCAAGAGTGACTACGTAACTTCAGATTCACCAGTGCCCTGTTTGACTTTCACTTCTCTAAGTCGTGAAGTTTAATCTTACTTCTTGGGACCAGCAATGGTGTTTTAAAAGTACGCTATCTTACACAAAATTCCTCTTCCCCAATAGAGTAAGACTTCTGAGTTTTAAAACAAATTATAAGGATGCACTCTGTTGCAAGATTTAATTAAGTGATAACTTGCATAGCAAGATTGGGTATTAATAAGCTTTTTTTTTCCTTTTTTTTTTCTTTTTAAATTGAATCCTCTGGAAGACTCAGTTATGGCAGAGTGCTACTGTGTTGTCAATGTTCCCCGCTCAAGAGGCAAGAGTCTAACATTAAAAAGTGAGTGGAAGTGGCAACAGCAGGCTAGAAATAGAAAAGGGGGGGAGGGAGTTCTTTATGCCTGTCTTTCTGTAACACATTGCTGCTTAAACTTCGTCACCAGTACCTATCTGACTTATATCTATGCAGAATTCAAAAATTTAGAGGCTCCTAAACATTCCAGTTACGTGTGCACTCTACTTGATACAAAACAGCATCCTAATGATCTGTTAATATTATTGCTAATAGCTTACTAGTTATTGCCATTTGCAATTACTAAAAAAAAAGTACACAATCAGAATATGAGTTCCCTCTTCCATCAAATCTAGTCCAGGATAGAATGAAATATTTTTTTCTTCATTTGACTGTAAAGAGCTAATCACAATTTATTGCCTTTCCACGTTATTCAATTTAAAAATATATATTCATTTTAAAGCAACCCTTTAGTGTCATAAGCCTGGCTTTCCCAATACATACCATTAGTGCATACGTGCTGGGCTTTGGGACATCCTACTGACTAGTGCCTTAGAAATTTTTGTCTTGAATTGTCATACTGCCAGAGGCAGGTGACTGGCTAAATGGTGACAGTTATTCCATGGGCTGCCTTTCTCAGAACTGAGCCATTTGGGAGTTCCCTCTGTGCTCAGGCTGAGTCTTTTCAAGCTGTTGCGCTGCAAAGCAGCTGCAGCCCTGACCTGTTCCCTCCTCCTCCTCCAGTACAACGTCATGATTACATCTGGTCGTCTCGCAGGTGTATTTACATGTAAACTCTGGAGCTTATGGAGGGTTCTGAGCTGCCATCTATGCTCACACTGAACACAACAGAAGACATTCTGCAAAGAGAGGAGAAAGACCTGCCACCATGCAAAGAAAGTGACCACTTATAATGGGGTTTAGCAGTGCAGTATGGTTAAACAACCATCTTCAATTCAGTACACACTTGTTAAATTAAGATCTTGTGCTTTTCCAGAAGGCAGGGAAAGAGAGTAAAATTTTATCAGTGCTTTTTAGCTAAAAGGGAAAAATGCAGCCTACTTACCCCTACCCACCCCAGTCCCTTCTAAAAGGTTTTTGTGAGTTAGTGTTCCTCACAAATCCTACCTTAGTAGTGATGTCATTTCTCTGCTTACCCAGGCAAGTTGCAAATAAAGGAGAGTCAAACTTCTCACAGAACTGGGGGACAGGGTGGCAAAAAAACCCAACAGCTTTAAGTGCATGTAAACATGTTTATACAGCTCAGGAATAATGGGTTATCAATTTGTCAGTCTGTAGCCATGTCTAAGAACTCTTCTCTCTCGCACCAACAAGTAACGTGGAGTTGGCTTGTAGGCAGTGACTCTACTGACCACAGTGTTGACAACATGTCATTGTGTCCAGTCAGGATGCCAAGATGCTCCTCCTAATAATGTCCGTCCTTCTGCTGATAGTGCTGTTTGGACTGAGCCTTTGCTGCCTGCACTTTTTTTCAGCCACTTCAGTCTCCGAGTCGCTCATTTCAGCATCGGGGATGTACCCATCATTCTCACTGTCAGGCTTTAGCTTGCTTTTTGCCCTGTCCTTCGGTGAAACTCTGCCCATGCCCAGGTAGGAGTAGCTGGAGTTCTGGCGGCAGGTCTCCTCCAGGCTCTCGCCCTGCTGTTGCCTCTCCCCCTTCTTTGGAATTCGGAATCCGCCCCAGTTTTTCACTGGGCTCGTGGGCGTCGTAGGCACTTTAACTACTGTCTGAGTAGAGTTTACTTTGACAAGACTCCCATTGCATTTAGGCACTATATCCCTCCGTGTGCCAGGTGCTGACCTACCACTGGAGTGGTTCACAGACCTTTTATTTTCCGGTTGCCTCTGAGAGAGTTCTGTGGGTCTCAGTGGTTTGTGATTGTGTTTAGAAGTCTTTTCCTTTAGTTCTCCCTTGATCACCTCACACTGTGGACGATCGTCTCTTCTTTTTCTGTGGTCTGGTATAACTATGCCATTTTTCTGCTGTGCTGATACAATCCGTGTTTCTGCAAAGGTCTTGTCAAAGTTTAAGAAGTTACCTAGAGCTGCACTGCCTTCCCTTTGGCTGGGCTGCCTCAGCATGGATTTGCTGTCGTTCCCAGAGCCGTTTCGTACTCTGTCTCTCTTATGTGGCTTTTTCAAGGAGTGGGTTAGAGATGTGCCCATTTGCTTCCTGAAGAATGCTGAATGCCATTTTAAATCCTCTATCTTAGGGGCATTGGGGCCCAAAGATGGACTATTGAACAACACTGCATTTTCCATTAAGGAGAACGAGGAAGGCACACCTAAATGTAAACAAATTAAGTTAGTCAAGCAATTCAATGTCTGCCTTAAGACCACTTTTCAATATACCTATTTTAAGTCTGTTACTCATGCTGAACATGTTCTTCAGCATCAACAGGTATCTGGTTGCCTATCCACCACCTTGATGTCACGATTATGTGGCTATGTCATGGTTTCACAACATACTGCTACGTGTAGTTTACTTTCCCATAGCTGTGCTGCACCTGCTTACACCTGCAGCAAATATAAATCCTAGCACTGTTACATCCCCCAAGACACAAACTCCTCAGAGGGGAAAAAAGGAACCAGCAGGTGGATCAGATTGATTTTGTCTAAAATATCGTTTATTAGTTACTGAATACTTTAAGGATAGTCTTAGTTAATGCAACAGCTTGTAAGTCAGTCATCTTTCTGAGAAAGCACTGCTGTCAGTGACATTAGACATAAAAAAAACATGTAGCACTCTGGTTTTGAAACTACCTTTTCAAAATTCATTTCTTTAGACTGCCCTCTATGATGCTAAGAAGCACACACTAAATACTAATGCAGCGGCACTAATAAACCACAAACTGGAGAGGTACCATATGGCACTTGAATGCAAGTCATGGTCTCTCTGTCGTAAGGAGTCATTGAAGAATCACACCAGAAAGGGTCTAAAGCAGCAAGCCACTCAGTGCCCCATGGATAACAACACAGTCTTACAGTTTCTATAGCAATGTGCCCATCATTAGAGTTACACAGATTCTCCTCTTTTCTTCCAATCTGCTGATACATGGTGGACTACACAAGATATTAATGAGAACAAACGAGGTCCTGTTTGTCCTTCAAAATTAGTCAGTAGCCTGTAACCAAATCTGTCAATGCTTGTGCCTGTGGTGTTATGTGAAAAATGTACCACTGAAGCATACCTGAAACTCTTTCTTGTTCCAACTGCTTTGCGTAGATATTAAATATCTGTTCTTGAACTTTGCAAACAGATCTCTTGATTTTTTCCCTCCGGGTCACCATGTAAGTGAGATTACGCACCTAGAAGACATCAAGTTGATGAGTTTGGCAATATAGAAACACAATTCTTGTAAATCAGTGCTTTGAATTAATTTTGCTTAAGTGCTATACACATTTGAAGTTACTAATGTATTTAAGTTTAACCTTCTTCAATGCACTTACTAGAAAAGATTCTTAAATACCATTTAACACCGCAACACAGAAGTAACTTCTATGAATACCTGAATAAGACACATACACAGGAAATCTAAATAAATGCTGGAAATGCTTAAACATATTCAGTATTAAATAGCCTAGCACCATTTGCTTCTTACTGCCTGGGACACAACCGTAATTATAGTTAATAGCATGACAATGTGGAGGGCTGTTCAACAGGACCAGTCCTGATGACCCTGCCATTGCAGCATGAGTGAGCAAAATGAAGGCAGGCCAGCCTACCCATGCCATAGCACAAAGGAGGTAGCAGGAACTGGAAACAGTAACAAAATAATTTTTCTTATCTCAGGGTTTTTTAGAAGAAAATTACATTTCTGCCCTTAAAATGTGACTGTCTAATATAGACAGCCATGTAAGGTTCACAACCACAGCTCTCCCAGAGCTCCGAAGTGATTCCTTTCCCAGCTGAGGGAAGGGATGAGCAGTACACAAGGGTGGCATCAAGGCTCCTCGCCCAGCTCCGTGCACCTGCCTCCAGCCTGGTGCCCTGTGGATTACCACCTTGTCAGTTCATCTCACAGCCATTATGGAGGAGACATTTAACACATGTGACTGTTTTTGCTAAGGTCCTGCTCTATTTAAGGCTTCCAGTCCTGCAACAGCCAGTACATTAAGTACCTCATTACTCTGTGGATTTTAATTAGAAGGGATTTGTCTGGCCTGGTACCGTTTCTGAAACTGCCTTGTCTGATCTGAGCTGCACAACAGCTGCATCCTGTCCACAGAAGTACCTGTTTCACTACAGGAACTGGATTACACCATTTCAAAATCTGTTTCTAGACAGATGACACTGTCACTAATGTCATTCACAATCAAGTCTACCCAACTTTATCTTGAAAAGGGATAAAAACGTAGGCCCCATTTTAATTTTTTTTTCATCCAAGTTATCTTGGATGTACTATCAGTGGGAACAACAGAGTAGTAAAATATTAAACAATTATTAGTAAAATATTAGAATGACATATGTTTTGACATCACACTTAAAAATGGAAAGGATACATATAGAATAATTTAAGATCCTGACAATACAGTGACAAACAACTTATTTAGCTGATCAAAGAGAAGATTAAAAGAAGTCTTGAGCACACGGAGCAGAAACAAAAGATAGTAGGTAACAGCTATGTCACTGAGCTAGGGGAGGGTCGTGTCCTGAAAGCTGAAACTAGAGAAAAACTGCAACAATTCATTAGAAGAGTAATTAATCACCAGGAGCCTTCACAAAGGATGTAGTAGATGCAGGAGCACCTGCTGTCCTTTAAAGACTAGATACTATTCTTGAGGAGAGGCTCTAGTTCACTCACAGGTTACTGCAGCTCAGGCACCTACTGAGCCAGGTTCCATACATGTCCTACACAAGCCATATGCTGTATGAACATGAAAAATAACTTCAGTACTCTCTCTAGCTCTAACCTCAACTCTACTGATTAACTAAAAAAAAAAAAAATTTAAAAAAGGAAGGAATTAATGTCATTGAAGGATGTACTTAAAACACCAAACCGATTCTACTGAACCTAATTAAGCGGAGTATCACATGCCCCCCAAACCAACTGCACAGATAGTCCAGTGAACTATCCTACTGTGCTGTGTCAAGGAAAACCAGATCTGCTCCACATCAAGGTATCATCTTTTCCCCCCAGATGAAAAGAGCAGAGAAAGCCCTTCAAAGCTAAAAAAGCTCCAGCTGGAGGTTGCAGTACAATCCACAGCCATCAGTGTTCATCAGCAGAAAAGCTTAAGAGGGAAATACAGCATTCCTGCTGTAAGGAGATTGGATACTACACACCAAGACCTGCTGGCCCTGTGAACTAACCCTCTATTTGACAAGGGTAATTGGTGTAACCACTGTGCCTTGCAGAAATTTTCTGTTCAGGGCCTTTTCTGACAATACAGCTTTGAGTCAAGATGCAGCACAGAGTGCCTGCAGACAAGGGCGATAACTGAGCGCCTGGTCTGGAAACTGCTGCCGAAGGCCGGCGCACCTCCCGCCAGCACAGGCAGGGCAGCGGCTTACCCGCTCTAGATCCTGCCGGAGGTGCGTGAAGAGCTGCAGTCTTCTGAACAGAACATCCTGCTCCTGTTTAGCCAGATTGTCCTCTTCATCCTTCTTTGGGGTAATCAAAGGCTTATTGAAGTTGGCTTTCCTCTTCAGCTTCCAGTACTGGTAAAGGAACCCCACCAGCTCCTCGGGCAGCTGAAGCGCTTTAGCCACTTCCAAAGACTCAACAAATGTATAGAACTCATCCTCCAGCTGCTGGAGCTTCTGCTTACGGAGGCTGACTCTGTGGGCCTCCTCCTGCTTTTGATCCATGCTGTGGAAAGGGTCAATGTGGGTAGGAAGAGAGCTGTCCTGAATCCCGTTCCCGTTCTCCTGGCCTGGGCTTTCACTGAAAGTCTCATCATCTGCTTTCTTGGTGGAGCTGTGCTTGGGACAGTACGACTTAAATTTCACCTCGTCGTTCTCTGCCAGTATGGTCTTCATCTCCAAGCCACGGTCAAATGCACAGGTGACATGAAAGGCTGTTCTGCAGTTCTTCACTGAACACTACAGAAATTAAATTAAAATTAATCAAATATTAATTTAAGAAGCCACAATACCTGAAACTATTCAAGCAGCCAGGAATGCTTTGGAATATCAGCCCCATTACTGCTTTCTGCTTCTAAGCTGCATGTACTTTCTTGCTCCCTTTTAATTAGGTTTATGATTTAGAGCTTTCAGGCCAGGCAACGAAAAAGTGGTCCAGTGGGACAGGAGTGGTTAACCCCTCCCTACCCCAATCTCTCTGTTCAATAACCAGCAAATCCACAAGAGGAGTGTTCTTGCTGTCCCTGGAGCCACTCACATAAAGCAGTGTTGCACAGAGGAAAACATTCCCCTTTTGACTGTGCCAGCATGAGAGAGAGGGACAAATATCTTCATGGCTCCAGACCAGTCTGATACTTTTAATTAAAAGTCTTTCCCAGCACCTGGACCCCTGCTACCCAAAAGGCCTCAATTGAGGGAAATTCTTCCTATTATCCCGATTTTATAACATCAAATACTAAATCACTGTCAATCACTACATCACTGACTCAGCCTTCACTTCACCTGGGAGAGGAGGAGAAAAGGAAATTCCTTTTTCAATAATTTTTCTTCCTTCCCAGTGAACCCAGCTGTCATGGACTGGCAGGCACTAGTTCAGCTACTTTAGCTTTTCGTTTCAATTACATGTAACTTCCTCTTGCAAAATGCTGTCATAGCTATCACCAGACACAAAAGGAAAGGTTTACATATGTATATTTCTGTGTATATACACAGGCACACCTCAGCCTCCAGTGAAAATAATTTAAAGTGGAAATGAACATTAGTGTTCTTAACTAGGAGGAAACAAAACTATGCTCAACCCAAATCATCTAACCGTAGGAGAAATGCCTTGCACTAGGATGTTTATACAGTACTTTGTAGAGAAGCCAAATCTCTCTCCTCTGGGAGCTCAGATTGACTCAGCAGCCAGCTGGCACATAAAGGTACAGCAGTTTAAACTGCAGAAGTTTCAAATGAACATTCTTTAATAAAATCAACATATAAAAGGAATTAAAAAATACCAAAGCGCCTTTTGCCCTTTCCTCTCTTACTAACACCCAGGGCAAAAGCAGCCCAGCTGGCACATGGAACAGTGCAGCACAGAACTTGAGCCATTGTTCAGGATAATCAGTTCTCCGTGTGGCTAATGTTTTATCGGGAGAAGAAGGGAAAGCCCATCTCATCAGAAGGAAATCTGCTAAACCTGGGAGAATATCAAGTCTCGTTTTTCCCAGCTTACTGCAGCTGCTCTCTGACGCGTACTTCCATACTGCCAGCTTTTCTAATTGTTGTGCACATCTCAACATCTCTGGAGGATCACTCTCAGTTCATCCAGTTAATGCTGCTTCCTTTCTATTGCCATGGCTTTGTATATGATTTTTTTACCTGCTGTATAAAATTTCACAACATAAATCTCAGTATTTCTCACTACTAGTTTTAATGACACCAAGATTTACAAAGCTCCTATGTCAGGCAAAACTTAATTTTTTTGTCTCTCTCCCAACAGTTTCAAATGTAGAACTGTCTGAAGTGGCAGCCGTTGTGCCTGCATGTCATCCCATGTCATCAACAGAAGGGGAGAGGTGGTATTGGAAGAAATATGGAAGGACACCCCCCCCCTCCCCTACATACTAATGTACACAAATACTCAAGTGTTCAACTTAAACTACTGAAAGTTACCCCTCAGAACAGGTCTGGAGAATGGACAGAAGTTTTGACTACATAACAGCAGCCAAGAGGAAGGGGACAGCTCTGCAAGGAGGTATTATGATTGCAGATTTATATGCTGTGGACAGATTTATTTTCTCTACTTAACATTTACTATTTTATACATTCCTTAAGTAGAAACGGACTGATAGGTTTCACTGGAACTACTGTTGCATTGCTGTTTTACAACTTTTTCTGGAAACCTCATCAAATGACTTGGAGCAGAGGAAAAAAGGAAATGGATAAAACCTAATCTTAAAAAGTGTAGGACTTTAGGAAATTTCTTTCTTAATGCTGGTCTTACCATCATGGATCCTGTAACACACCAGCTACAGAACAGAGAAAGCTCTACTTCAGACTTCTTATGAGACAGTAATATCTTCCTGTATGTCTCAGGGAGCTTTCTGAGGATTGTTTTGCCAAGGTACATGAAGTACTTTGAAGGTGAAGAACATTACCACAATACTGAGCTACATTTTATTGTCTTTCTTCTACACAATCACAACACTGGCCCGAGTGGGTCACCTGACCTTACTCTTACCATTTGCTCTTTAAACTGAAAGAGGGTAGATTTAGGTTCGACATCAGAAAGAAATTCTTCACCATGAGGGTAGTAAGGTGCTGGAATAGGTTGCCTAGGGAGGTTGTGGAAGCCCCCTCCCTGGAAGTGTTTAAGACCAGGTTGGATGAGGCCTTGTGCAGCCTGGTCTAGTGTGAAGTGGAGCCTGATGATTTTTAAGGTCCCTTCCAACCTTAACCATTCTATGAGAAAGGTAGATAAGAGTTGTCTTGTGTCTCAGGAAACCAAGTATCTCCTACTTAAAAAATCTGGGGCTTGGTAATGTGTTTTCTCAATCTCTCTATATTTTAAAATTGTTCTTAGAATTATTATTCAACATTTCTGAATGATTTTGCACTGCAAAGGATCTGCAAGTGCTTTACAGCTAACAACCCCATACAAATATGAATCCAGGCTGCCCAGTCTGATCCATTCAGTAATTTATCAGTGACAATTCACAAGCTATGGTGAGAGGCTGAATCCAACTTAAACTGCAGAGAGAATTTCAGAAATATGCAACGAGACAAACTGGCACTGGCCCAAGAATGTGAGCTGTTGGTATGAAACAAACAGCTTTACAGTGCTGGCTCTAGAGTTTAATTATTTATTGCATATGGAAATCATTCTTTTTGGAACTATGATGACTAGACATCTGTTGTGATTCTGCCCCGTCTTGCTGTTTGGGGCAGGCATCATCCCTCAACTCAGGTATCAGGAACGGTAACGTGGCACCGCTGCTACAGCAACACCAACTGGGAAACTCACACTCAGGATGGGTTTTTTCCCCTTAGAAACACCAAGAGCTCTAGAATCTACCTACAACCAGCCTGAATCTCAGGGCAGACCAGTCATTGCTTTCCTACTGCTCAAAAAGCCTAACATTAAATTATCAGATACTCAGCAACTTAAAAGCTGGACCAACAATCAAACAGTTACAGAAAAAATAACTAAATAGGGACTAGCAGATAGGTTTCAGCATGAAAGCTTCATTTGTTTATGTGCTACATCACAGAAATATAGGGTTTTTTCCTCTACTCAAAAACATTTATTTCAGTGTACTAATGAATGTACCAGCATATCAACAAATTAGGAAGTTTTACAGAGTGACCTGGCTATTATTATTAAAATTTTACTAGAAAGTAAGAGCACACTAACATTCGAAAGCACACTGTGTGCAATTATGTTCATAGTAACAAACAGGAAATCCAAGCAAGTTTACTGTGGATACACATTTTGTGTATCTACTAAAAACTGACAAGACAAAAGAGATGGATATTTATGCAATTAAATTACCTGTATAGAAGCACCAACTTTTTCATTACAAAGGCTGCACACCAGTGCCCACCTACTGCTGGGAATGTGAGAAACCTTTGTAATGGGCTCCATTTTTTCTGGACTTCCAATGCTCACCTAAGAGAAAAAAGGTTAAAAAACACAGAGTAACTATTACACTGTTAAATTAAAAAGGAATCAGTTTTATCAAATAAATCAAATTCCTTGTGTGCACATGCAAAATTGGCATGTCCCAAATTCTTCAGTTTATAAGGAACTAAAAAAACTAAAATTCCTTTTTTTAAAAAATCAGTTCCTCACTGCATGAACAAAGCAGTTTCAAGGTGAAGCTCTCCAATTTAAAATTATCATACAGGATGAATATTTTGATTATGAGAATCCACTGGAATTCTCACTGTCACCAAACCTTCCTGATTCACCTTTAATGTTCCATTTACAAAACGAAATGGTACTTTGTGTCCCTGTTAAATAATCTTTGCCAGCAGAAAAGGCCTCATTTTTTGAGGCCTAACTTTGGTTGACAAAGGTAATGTAATTACTGTCTCTACAGATGATGCATCATCCTGCCAGACTTTACACCTAACTAAAGATCTTTTAGACTCTCTTCCTGAGAAGTACCATAGATATGTTACACTCACGGTAGCAACATGCTCTAGGTTGAACAATGTTTTTGACAGTTTTCTTCTCTCCCAGACTCACTGCAGCCCTGAACTCCTGGAGGATTGGCACCTACCTCTGGAATCCACAGAGCACAGCTAACGTGGACCCACTTGGTGCCACTCCGGGTTGGCTTCATGGCACCACCCTTCTTAGGACACAGCAAACACTTGGGCTGAACACCAAGTGCACAGGTCCTGCACAGCCAGCTGCCTTCCGGCACCTTCAGGATCCCGTAACATGCCTGTGTTCCCATGAACAGAAAAGGGAAAGAAAAGAAAGGAAACAACGACCATGCCTGTTACTTTTTAGCTGTTTACACATAGCCTCTTACAACTCTCAAAATGTTCTTCATGGAATTTAAAACTACAGAAACATCAGCTTGTGAGAGATCTTGGGATGCTTTCATAAACTTAGCCCACCACTTTCCTCGTTTATTTTCCAAAAAGATCTTCCAGTCAAAGGAGCAGAAGTCAGGAGCAGCTGTTAGGCAAAAAGCCACTGCCTACTTCCATTGGGTAAATGAAGAATGTGTTAGCCAGCCCAAAGATCAAGGAGACCCCCGACAGACAGCCCTGCCAGCAGTGAGGTAGGATGAAGTACAGTATCACAGAGACTCCATGTAACAACAACTGGAATGTAATTCAAAAGGCAAGAACCACAAATTCAAGAGCTCCCCTGTGCAATGCTCAAATGTTACTCCAAAGCTTAGGGGGTTTACTTCTTATTCAGAGGGAAAAGTGCAGAACAGCAACTAATTAAGATCACTTTTTTCAGAAGATTGCATCTTTATGGAGACCTTGGTCCAAATTACAGCCTATTTCAACCCTCTTAAGTTTCAGATTTCATATGATCAGAGACTAAGGATCAGAGAACCATGACAGGTCTAAAAACGTCTACTTTACTCTGAGCATCTCACAAGATGGCCATTTGTACCTCACAGCTGTCATAGGTGTATTTCTTTACCATTAGTACAAATGCATTTAAGCAACACATGCAAGAAATGCCATTATTGCTCACCAGACAACACAGCTTTCCCAACACTGAATGACAAGGCTGAGAAGGAAGCACAGGCTTATAGGAAGGCACCTGCCATAGTAAGAGGCATCAACAGAAACAGGTATGCTAAAATAGGATATGTTCTTCCATGCTAAGCAGACTCCTTAGCTGCCGCAAAAAGGTGGCACACAATATTGCTTTCATTAGCTAAGCTCAGGTCAGTAGGTTCTCAAATTAAAATTACTATAATAAATCCTCCTTGTGTCCCTACTGATTGCTTGAAAGTTCTTTTTTCCCCTATCTGCTGAGCCTAAGTTGCTGATACTAAGGGCGTGCCAGCCCCCAAAGTGTGCAGAGAGGAAAAGAAGATAGCAAGAGAAGTGACCAAGTGCAAATGTAGAACAATACACACAGGTCTGTGTTTTGCAGAGGCTACTCCTCACCTTCTAAGCTCCTCCACATGCACAGTATTCCACTTTTAACCCTCTTAGCGTGACATTTCTAGAATTACATGTAACGATTCTGCCTCTCCATTACATAATTTGTCACAACGTCTGTCACTGGAAAAAATCCAACCTTTTACCTTTAATGGTTTGGACAAGTTTCTGCCACCACCCCTAGACCCCCCCCACTGTGCTCTGGCCACCATACCTGGTGCACGCAAATATTGCATTTGTCACAAAACACCATTTCGTTGCCGTCTTCTCCATCTGGAGACTGACAGACATCGCAGACAACATCTTCATCATATTCAATACCAAGTCCTTCTTCCGTCTCAATAGCATGATTCATGTTGTCATAGCATCGTTGTTCAAACTCCTCTATGACCCTTTCCATCGTGTACTCATCCAGCTCAGGCATCCCTGGGAAAGAGAAGTTGTTATTATTTAAAGGAAAGAGTGAAAATCACTGCCACATGCAACTACAATTTCTTTTTTAACATCTGAGTAGATACAGCCGAGCCACATACATACGTGTCATTCCTAGACCATCGTGCCTATTCCAGCATAAACTAGGGAAACTGTAAAAGAAAAGTCCTCTAAGTCTTGTAACTGCATTAAACAAATAGAAGCTGAGTATCCTAACCAATCTTTCAAAATCGTGAGAAAAACTTCTGTAAACTGACTTTGGCTTCCTGGTGTTCGTATCGTTTTTCCATCTGGGACACCACTGTCCATGGCTTTTGCTTCAGGGTGTAACCCAGATGTTGACCCTTTGGTGAAAGATTTGAGAGCATTTTGAACTAAAAGTGATGGGGGCAAAGAGGAGAAATCAAAGACAAAATCTGCTATGAGACTTGTAGCAAATTTACGGTTTCTAACAACTTTTTACAAGTTCCAACCCAACAGGGTACAACCCCTACAGAGGTCTGGAGCAGACCCTGTTACACCAATTGATTAGTTCGTTTTAAATAGTGAAACACAGTTGCAATAATTACAACATCAAATCTGGGACAGTAAGTAAGTGCAACATCTAATCTGGGATTTGATCTTTTCAAACAGCATCCATTAAAAAAATCATTCCTGACACCACAGCTACAGGCTGATTACATTATAGTCTTCTAGAAATCAAATTTGTTAATCCTATTAAATTACTATTATAAATCTGAAAAAATTTCTATCATAGAAGCAGCAAGTAAAATATCAAACAAGAGCACAGTGCTTCCTCCTCTGGCTTCCATCTCTCAGTTGCCGTGACACTGAGCTGGCTGCAATACTTCCAAGTTGGTACAACACCAACCTTTACCACAAAATCCTGCCACACAAGCACCTGTGAAACCAAGAAAGCTTTGCTGCTGCAAACAATCATTTTCTCTTGGGAAATCAGTTCAGCACAAGAATTTCCATACACTTAAATCACTACAAAGAAATGCAGGCTTAAGACATCCTGCTTTTGGTCCGACTCCCAATACCCAATGTTTACTGTGACATACAGAAGAGGGCAACCTCACAACATGTATTTTAACATGAAAATCCTTCTTTTGGCTCTCCCTGTGAATAACTGAGGCACAAATTCCACAAAATGAAGAAGAAAATAACTTATCTCCCCCAGATCAGAAGACACTCTGCAAAGTTACTTCCCGTTTCCCTTACTGACAAGTAAATCCTTGCAGCAGGGATCAATGCATCCCGTATTACTCAAGCAGCTGAATGATAGGTGGCAAGAGGGAAACACCCAAAATCCTGCTGATGAAAGAGAGTGAATTTTGCCCTGCAGCCCAGAAATACTGCACTGGCAAAGCAGATAATAACAGGTTTTAGACCAGTTTGCAACTAAATTCTAACCTCACGATTGCTATCACTTTATAAAAAAATCCTTAGAGATACATCAGTGTGTGTTTGTAAGGGTTAAGAACGGAATCAAGGGGTTGCGGCTTCAGTTCAAATGCTCACGTTCATTTCTTTAAAGACAGAACATACATTTTCAGTACCTGAAGCACTCCGACAAGTATCAAAGAAAACACAATTCACAGCTGCAGGGACACCATAAAAAAAGTGCTACAACTGCAGATCACTTTTCAAATGCCCATTAACAGTTTCTGTACAGTGCAGTGTCTGATAGAGCACCCAGGTACATATTTCAGGACCCATAATACACTGCCTGGTGCTGACAGGAGCATTTCCTTCCCTCTGCTTATAGCAAAACTAAGTGGATAAAGATTTAGAGCGAACAAACTACGAAGAAACTACCCCAAAACACAACATCGAAGATCAGATCTGACAAGCTGCTCAGTGGTTCATGTGCAACGTGCACTTTGGAAGATTATGTTGGTGTAGCAGAACAGCCACCATGGGGCTCTGTGCACAAGTAGAAATCTGCACCATGAACAGCCCCCCCTGGGCACTTTATTCCCAATGCTACTCTCGCCCCAGTGGAATGCTTGTGGTTGCACTCCTCTGGTTTTGGGAAAGACAGGGAATTAGGTACATTGTATAGGTGGATATCAATTACAAATCCTAAGAAGTATTTCTTATTTTTCTTTGAAGAAAACTAAGGGGAACTTGCTACTGCTGTTTTCCTGAAGATGACTAGAAAGGTAACCTAAACTCTTTAATCATGATCTGTTCTGAAATTGTCTAAGCTCAACTCTAAACCTGAGCAGGCCTGACTTGAGATCTAGAAAAATGGCTTGGGTCAGAGACCACCAGGTCATGGCTGGGTCATCTGTTTCTTCCATATGTGGGTTTAAAAAGGAGAAACTTTCACAGAGTTGTAAATGGTTAGTTTGTGGTTTACCAGGTCTTGAGTCATGCCACATATGGGCTACAGCCAGGTAAAACCTGTACAACTAAACTGTAACCCAAAGCAGGGAACTGCCACAGTGCTAAAACAATAATCAACAGTGTTCACCAACATGTCCAAACTTCTTCCATCTGACACCGCATCTTTCCCCTTACCCAAACCATGTGGTAAAAGCTCTGTGCTGACTTAACATACTCTTCAGTTCCATTGAACTCCTCTCCTGAAGTACACACCTTACCAAAGTAATATTCCTGTTCTTGCCCTGCTCCCCTGCCCCTTCCCACACACAGGCCATCCTATAGAAAAAAGAACAGTTGCTCCCCTTGTGACAGCTCCTCCTCCTGCTTCAGAACTGGAGCACACAGTCACAGTAAGGCTTGGGAGGTCCTTCCATAAATCACTGTGGGAATTCCTTACTGTCTCATTCCTTGCACAGTTCAGCTGGTGTAGGTTCTCTAAACCTCCCAAGACTCCTTGTTGACCTTCTTGCTCCGAACAACACTAGCTAAAGAGATGATATGGGTATGTGATGCAGAGAAAAATAAGTAAGAAAAATAACTAGAAAAATTAATTGAATGGTCTGTTTGATGTTCTCTTCAAGGACCTTGATAGCAAAATGGGAACTTCGTGAGAATGCCCTTGTGAAATGCAAAACAGCATAGAAAAAACCCCATGTGGCCTGGTCTAAGCAGATACAACTCAGCAATTGCAAAATCACGTATCTCAGGGCTTAAGCACATCAGGCCTGGTTTCCCGTGGCTACCCCAACTCATGTGATTACTATCTCTTCATACCTCTAGAATCTCTTCCCACTCCGTGCTGCCTAAAATTACCCTTAAAATTGCTAGCTTTAAAACAAACAAAAACAAACAAAAACACCCAAACAAACAAAAAAACCACCAACAGAAACACAAGCACTCGTTGCTCACCCATTTCCCTGAATTCTTCATTGGCAAGTTGCAACCATGCTACGTCCACCTCATTGAGGTCGTAGCGACAGATGCTGTCTGCTAAGGTTCGGATGTCGGCACAGCCCAGCTCCGGGGGCTCCGAACCCGACGAAACTATGTACTTCCTGGGACGCGTAAAGGTGACAGCTTTCGGCTCGGACACAACCCTGAAACAGACAGACAAGCTGGCGTCAGGTGTGCTGGGCTGCCCAGAGACTTGTTTTTAGAGAATTCAAACAATCATCAGCAATCATCGAACCAGCCAAGCAATCATCTTGCTCCACTGAGATGGGAAGAAGAAACAGTACAGCACACTTCTATAAAGGATTGGAGGTATTTTAATAAATCAATTGGAGTTGTCTAGAAACCCAATTCCATACCAGAATTCTTACGAACATGAAAAATTAGAGAATAGAGCTGTGCTTACTCTTACCTGCAATTCACACTTTACTTTAAAGCTCGAGTGGGAACAGTGTATTTATGTAGCAATGGCAGCCATATACACAGATGTTAAACTCTGTTTTAAGACTTTTTTTTAAATCAATCTGTTTAGCTACAATATCAAGATGAAGAAAATTCAAGGAAAAAAGAAGTATTTCCTGCTACATCTGAAGTCTTCTTTCTTACAGTATTTTTCCTCTGAGTTTTTTTTGTATGTGAGTGTAGCTATGAAATTGCCATCTTTGTGAAATTCAGAAGGTCTTTCAACTGAGAGTCAGTAATTTGCACCACCTTCACCTTCAGTTACCCACGCTCTGGCATCCTGGGTCTGCATTTCCTCCTTCACAATCACTATTGTCATGCTGGGCCAAGCACAAATATTAATGAGTCACTGCTGAAACTACCTTCTCTCAGGTTTTGGAGGCTCCAGTTGGCCAACAACCAACCATGAAAGTGTATTTTAGCTGCAAGCCAAATGAAATTTAGTTTCACCATAGGCATTGGAATGGTTCAGGAAACAGTGAAGTACCTACAGCACATTACTTTGAACAAGACTCCTGCAGTGCCACAACTTTGCAAAGGAGCTAGGAGCAAAACTGCCCAATTTGCAAAGGACAGCAGCCATTCTATCAGCATGCTAGTGACCTGCCTCCAAACACAAGGTAACTGAGTCAGTCCACCTGCAGCACAGCTCTCTCAGTAGAGGACACTGCACCTTCTCTTAGTTAACTGCACACACTGAAACTCATTTTGGAGGGAACCCACTTCACCATGTAATGCTGGTACCTCCAGGAGCGACAGGCCACGCTGCCAAATGACTGCCTCCTGCAGCACCAGTGCTGATCATTTTTTGGTGCTCTAGTGCTGCTAGGAAGGAGATAGCACCACTCCATGTAGACACAACTTTCTGCTGGGAACAGCCTAATAAGCTCCACAACAAGCAGGACATCCTCCAGCCTATTGTGCCCCCATCTGAGGTCCAACATAGGAACTCCTCCTTCTATCAGAAGACCCTGATCTGCCGGTACTGTATCTGCACACACGGATCTCAGTAAAGCCTCTAGAGACCCGTTTCAGTCTCCTGCACAGCCCTAAATCCCCCGCTCGTCTAGCTCATTTTAGGCAATCTGAGAAACAGTGGGCAAGAGCCAAATGCTGAGTCTGGGGCTTCTGAGGTGCAGAAGGGGACTGTGGAAGAATCCAAATCTGAATGACCTTACCAGGCTAACCGCACTCACCAAACTGTTCCCAGTCACACTGCACAGAATTAAAGTATTATAGACTACCACAACTCACTGAGAATTCACTTTAAACCGGGCACTGCTTTGTACCATAAATTCCTCCCCAAGTACCACTCCATGCGGAAATCACAACCTGTGAGCAGCACCCTGCATATGCTGTCTAAATACCACTATAGTGGCACAGAAGAAATAAGCACAGGTAGTTTGGCTTCAAAACAAACCTTCATCTCTTTATTTTACTGACAGAAAGAAATCTAAAAAGCAACACTTACTGTGTACCAAAAACTCCGTTCAACTGAATTAATTATCCATGTGACTGCATGTTCACACTGCTCCCTTCCCCACCCCTCTGGACCTACTCATGCTGCCCTGACCAGTTGCTACGAGGCCAAAACCTTTTATTCTCTATTATGTACTTCATTACCATCAACTATCTGTACTGCATTTTCCTTCTGTTCTACACCAGCTACTATTTGACTATTGCTGATTCAGTTTACAGAACATCTCCCTCCCATCCCTAAGTTAGGCACAGAACAGTTGCAGCACCCCAGCACCACCACTGCAGGGCTCTCCAAGTGTTCTGTGAGGGGGCAAGCAGGATAGTAATCAGGCACCAGAGGGCTATTCTGACCAGCAGGTGCTCTCCAGTAGGACCATGCAAGACAACTCAGCAACTTAGCGAGTGGTGCCTCCTGTGCTGATCCCTTTAACTTTGGGTGCTTTCTTTCCCTAACTCCTCTAATATGTTGGCCATTGGCAGAGAAAAGCTCTCTCCTAAGTGAGTACCTGGATCTGATATAGTCATAAAACTATCTCCCTGAAAATTAAATGATGGGGATGCCCTGGAAGGTCTCCCTCTGCTAAAGCGCACAGGTCTCCTGGCTCTCCCACAGCCTTGGGAGATGCTTGAAAGAGAAGGCAGCAAGGAGAAGCTTGAGCTTGAAGAAGCATGAGCACACACGTGTAACGTGTGCATTTATGCAGGGACTGGGTGAGGTCAGTGTGGAGCAGGCTACGAGCACTGCAGGGAAACTGCATGCTCCCATGTTCTAAACTGCACAGCAGAGAGGAAAATGCAGAGTTCTTGGAGCTCCGGGTCCAATCCTTCAGAAGGAGAAGGAAGAAAGGAAAGGGTTTACCTGATGTGCTGGTAAGTTCCTCATTGTACAGACCAAGTGGGGCTGCGCAGTGGTCTGCAGGTTGCCACACAGAACACAAAAAACACTAACAAATATTTCTGTCGTCCCCCTGCTCCAAGGTTAAAGCTGGCAGGCACAGACCTAACAGAAGCAGTGCAGCATCACCCAGAATTTTTTGCTGTATATCAGAGATTGGACTCTTCTGGCCCCACCAACACTGGCGGGTAACTTGGTAATGCCCTATGGGCCAGCCTGGACTTACACAAAGAGATCTAGTATGATTAAATGGCAATAATCCCTGTTCTTCTCACTTTCTCCAACGCCAATCCCAACTAAGCATAAAATAGATATATGGGCTGCAGCATGCTCCTGCCCTTACAACCGTACTGTTTAATTTGAAACAGAAAACAGTAAGTGTAACAAACAAAGTAAGGAAAATCATCGTTTCTTGGACAGAAGTTAGAAAATCTCACATTAATGTATTTAGTTACATGCACATTGGGATGGTTCTTAAAACAGCTGAAAAAAATTCCTAAGTAAGTAAATGGAACAACCGAAAAAATAGAACAAAAGCAAAATAAATCCTGTATTTTCTCTAGCCCTGAAGTTTGGCTTGTCTAACGGTTCCTTGAAAGGAACCTATGGCTTGGAACTAAGCAGAAGCAGCATCAGACAAGGGCTCTCCCAGCAATGTTGAGTGAGGTCAAGTCTGGGCCTAAAAATAGAAGCTTTTTTTAAGGTTCTGTCATAACATGCCATGCTATGTAATGCCAAAAATTATTCTCTGATTCATATTTCAACACACAAGGCAGAACAGGCCTGGCTTCTCCAACCATTCAAAAAGCTGAGGCAGGCTGCTTTTTGTCTCTGAGAACCAAGACCTTTCTAGCTAGGCACTGTGGAATAAAGCTCAAGAAGCCAAGGCAATGTAGACACAAGCTGCTAGCATAAACATGTGTATTTGTTTACATTCCTCAAAACTATACCTGGCTACTGGTTCTGGGATGGTCCCTGGGCTAACTGGCACCTGAACTCCCTTTTCCCACTCCTGCCTCCAGGGGTCTGCCAGCACATAGTATTCATCAGGGTTCAGCTGGAAGGAGTCATGTAACTTCATGGCAGTGATCAGGTCCGTTCTGAACACCTGCAAAGAGAGTGACCAAGAGAAAAAATAGAGACACTGACATTTGATATTTACACTCTATGATTCACAGCTTCAGGGTAACCATGGAGCACAGCGTGTAACAAGGTCACTGTATCAACAGTGAACTAACCCAGCCCACTGCAGGACAGAAGTTGAGCTTCATTGCAGGGAGAGGGGTGGCTGAAGGTACAAATA
This sequence comes from Hemiprocne comata, assembly GCA_020745705.1. Lineage (NCBI taxonomy): Eukaryota > Metazoa > Chordata > Aves > Apodiformes > Apodidae > Hemiprocne > Hemiprocne comata. The sequence continues at coordinate 67,346,424 of CM036589.1, read as the reverse complement.
CCGACAGAATGACTAGCAGCTAACTCCACTACAAGTCCTGGCACTCCCCCTGCACAGAAGACAAGATGCTAAAAGGGACTTTTACCTCAGTTTTGGCTGCAACAAACGCTGCAGGAGCTTTGCGCCTTAAAACACCAGCACAAAGACAACTCATTTTTGCTCCAATTTTTTTCCTTTTTTTTTTTTTTTTTAATTATTTGACCTCTGACTAATCCAAAGACATTCTAGAAATTCCGTGTGGTAGAAATCAAGGCATGACTCTATCACAACCAGCCACAAGAGGAAATTCTAAGGAGATGACTACTTGTGCAAGTATTTAAAATAACAACCCAAAAGATCAAATAAAGTAAGACCCAAACTGGAATTCTAGTGGCAGCTCTATGTTCATCAGCACAGGTGCTTGTCATTCAATCAGCTACAGACACCTTTGCATCATCACTGTAATTTTACTTTGCTTTTGCAAAGGCACACACCTCTAAAACAAGCAGGATGTTTGGCAACTTTTGGGTTAGCACCATAAACAAGCAGCGATGCTGTCTTCAACAAGCCATAGAATGAAATAAAAAGGGGTTCACTCTTGTAGCTGGCATGCTGTGGTACTGTTGTGGCAGCTTCAGCCTGGTTTGCCACTGCCTGTCAGCACTGCAGAAAACAAAGGGTGCTATCACAGGCATCAGAACTACAAGCCTGCACTTGTCTTCCAGCTCTCCTCACCCTGCTCTCCCTGTAAGGCAAGGCTGCTGTAGACTACAGCAACTGCATCAGCACTCCTCACCTCCATAACCACCAATTTTTAACTGCTCAAGTGCCACATTCAAAGGAAAGGGTTAAAAAGCAACCAGGTGACAGAAAATAAGCACCATCAGGACAAGAAAAGGTAGGTAACATCTTAAGAAAAGTTCCCCTGCAGACTTCTCAGTTTGTAGTAGACAGAGTCAACATTCACTCAGCCCCACGCTGCAAAGTTACAGAGGAAAAGACACGTAGTCCAGGCAGTGCCCCTAGATACTCGTGGGGCTGTTAATGGGAAAAAGGGACACAACCTCCCAGTCTCCTACCCAGTTCCAAACCAGTGGCCACACTGGCTGTTTTACGTTAGTTCCAGCCAACTGCTGTACATGGCTGAGGAAGAACCAGATCTACAGAGAGGGCTAATTAGGCAGGACAGTGTCCCCCCAGGAGAGCGATTTCGGTCATTCACTATTCACACACTTGAAATCTCAACGGACTCCCTAGGATTTTGGGGAAATACTTTAGGGAAACAGTGAACCTGATGGTTAATTATACTGATGAAAATATTTCAAAGTGTGATTTGCCTTACCACACTGCACATCTTGAAACCTCCTTCCCAACACACACATACTATCCCACTTCTGTCTCAGTATGTTTCCATTTCCACTCTGGTTTTGTCATAAAAATAGCAAAAAATCATGACATTTTTCTTAACACTTGTCTTGACATGTTCAGAAAAACTGCCAGCATTAAAAAATAAAGAATAATATTACCACATGCAAGAAAGGGTGAATACAGATAATGAAATATAATGAAATCTTTTAAACAGCCAAATTACAAGCCCTGGGAGGCTACAATGAAGAAATGAAAAATAAGCCACAAAGTAAACTGGCTCACAAAACAAACAAGCACAGCTGGCCAGGGGATTCTGCACTTCAAAATGATTTGAATTAAAGCAATCAAATGTCAAATGAAAAGACTAAAAATATAAAACGGGATGCAAAACTTGCCCCATCTAAGAGCCAAAGTAACTCAGGCTTTTAGAAATTTGTCACACGAAACTCCCTCAAAAGCAAAGCTAATGCAGCACCTGACAGCCAAGAAACTCCTTCCAAGGCCAGTGGCCCTGTGACACCATTCTTTCTGCTCTAATTTCTGATGCAATCAGAGCGCCCAGAGCAAAGCAGAGCTTACAGAAGTGCTGGCTCTCAGAAGCACTGAACACTTCAAAGCCGAAGGGTGAAACCCTGGCCACACTGAAGTCAATGGGAATTTTGCCACCAACTTCAATGAGGGCAGGATTTCACCCAGGGAGTTTACAAGTGTCACTTTTCTGCCAGCACACTTATCATCAGAATGTTCTGTGGAGAGCAGAGAAAACGGAAATGGAGAGAGGGAGGAAGGGAGGGAGAGGTGGAAAAGACTGTGGAACTGAGCTAAAGGGAATGTAAGAAGTCCATCCAGGCTGAGAAATCAAAAAAGAACAGCACAAAACTGAAAAGATTCTGACAACAAATGCAAGGAAAGGCAAAGGAGAAAACAGAAGCACACAAAAAACAATGGTAAGATTCGTAATTATCTCAGCTTACTTCCTGATAGCCTTTCATAAGGTAGTTCTCAAAACTGTGTTTAAGGGGCTACTTCTAAGGGATGTACAAAAGATAACTAAGGAAAGCAAGCCTATCACCAGCAAGAATAAATTCACCAGGGGTCTTTCCACATTCACAAAAAAAAAAAAAAAAAAAGGCAACAGTAAAAAAGATAGGAAAACAAAAGTACCAGGTGCAGTTCACACTGAAGAATTAATGAGATTCTTCTTGTGAAAAATCTTCTCTGGGACTTAGGTATACTGTTGTGTTTGGGGGATTAATAAAGCATGTTTATTCTCAACATTAATCACTCACAAATGCATCAGAAATACATGTACTGAGCAAATAAGTAAAATAGAGCAATTCTATCTCCCAAGGCTAATGCTTTCTTTGCAGCCTCTAAAAAGTCCACAGTGTAGCATGTGCCTGAAGAGAGGGAGATTCAGCAAAAAATATTTCCAAAGAATTGGATCACATTTATGTGTTACTAACAGTTGATCCATCCTGGAAAGTTCAAAGATTTATATTTCCCTTGACAGGATTTCCTCAGAGCACTATGCAAGACAGAACTGTCAGGAAGCAGACTTTTAGTTTGACAAACAGTTTAACAAAGATCACACACCTAACTCAATACCAACTATGAAATAAATGCACATAAGTTTTCACTGTTCACAAATCAAGCTACAAATAAACCCTGATGCCTAAAATACTACAGAAAGACTCCACAGCTATGCTGAATGGGTGTCAAGAGTGGCTGTGCCCACAGGTGAACTCCCTAATCGCCTGGCAAACAAAAAAAAAAAGGCGGGGGGCAGGTGCCAGCTAAAATGTAGCAAAAGGAAAAGAAAATGTAAATCAGAATAAATTAATTAATTACTAGAACATGTAGAGGGCTTTTGTATTTGATAGATGTAACCAAATGCAAACCAAATTCCAGAAATACCTCAGAAGGTTTTCTATCTTCATGTCTGGAACACGAAGTCCTCCGATGTCGAGATCTGGAATGCTGGGACCAGGTGGACAGACCTAGGACACAGAAATGGTCATCTGCAGACACTGCTGCCATCCGTCAGCAAAAGCCTTTGCTCTCTCTGCACACCCAAGAAGGCCAATTGACTTCAGTGGGACTACATGAGTCAAGCAAGCCAGCCTCATGCTTCTAGACAAACCTCCAGAAGACTTCCAAAATGAACCAGAAAATAGAAGTTACTCAGTCATAAATGTCTGTAATCATTCTTTTGGTGCCATTTTCTTTATAATTTTCTACTGATACATGCATGTATTGGCTGAACTGCACTTACCAGCATTCCACCCAGCATTTTAAGCAAGCTACCTCATTACATGCTTCCTCCTGAGCATCAATAAACCACTTTCTGCAGATTAATAACTGACCAGTAGGTCTACTGATAGCCTGAGATGTACTCTTTGAGGCAACTATATTGATGTTCTAAACATCTGTATTGGTTATCCACTTTTTACCAGAGCAAGCCTTTTCAAAATTGAGCACACTGCCAAGTACTCACAGCAGAGCCCACAAAACAAGCTGCTGTTGCTTCTCCTGAGCAAATCTCTCAGTGTGGCTGTATAATTTTTGTCTCCATAGTTATTTATTACATTCCAAACAAATTGTACCTTTTTGCATTGAAACCTTTTGACAGATCCTCTGTCAGCTTTCAGAAATATTGTAACACGAGAAAAGGAAAAAGAGAAAGAATCTACACTCCAACGACAAGGTAGTGCTTTGACACCAGAATATATGATACCTGTGCAAATCAACTGATTTAAATTCAGTAAGATTTAGAGGTAAGGCAGGCATTTTCCACTGCCAACTACACATCAGTAATGGAAAAAAAAAGCCAATAAATCCTTATGGGTTGAAGAGATGAAGGACTTGTAATAAAGTCTGTATGATAGAGAAGCTAGGACCTACATGTTGACCTCTGAAGGACGAACAGAAATTTTGCATCTCTGGACATTAATTGTAGACAAGTAAACCAGAACTGATGCAAAGGCCTTGCCACACTGCTCATTTACTCCCTGCCTTGTGCACACAGGTGCCAGGAGTAAAAAGTGTAAGCCTTTGAAGTGAAGTGACTGTCCAAGGCTTTTATTGAAAGATACCACTAACGTCATCAGAAGAAGTTATGTTTTAGTTATGCTTTTGTCTTCTCTTTTGAGTTAGTAATACATTAAGGAATCTGCCCCAATAAAAACCTCTCTGGAACACAAAAATGACTAACAAACGTTACACAGAGCATGCATAATGGTCAAAATTGAACCAAGGTATGCAGTAAACAGCTAAAAGATCTTATATTTGGAGGTAAGAATACAGAAAATACCATTTTAAACAAATGTTACTGTTTTAATAAAGTTGGTGATTTGAAAGGCTTTTTTAAAGTCATGGTCACTTTTCCTAAGCCCCTCTATTTTACAATTATCATTTTCCACTTCTATGAAGGAAAAAAAAAAAAAAAAAAGGAGAAATGTGACCAGCTGCCATTCACTAATCAGACTCCCGAGAGCATTTAATCGCACTCCATTTAAATGTTTTCTGGAAAACTGAAGAAAAAACTCAAGAAGTACTATAAACTACTTCTGAAGATCCTATCAACCCATACCCAAACTCAACCTAAAAAAGTCAGAGGGGAATACGTCAAATCACTCAAGAAGTGTCAGATATACACCTAAAATTCACAACAGAAAAACAGATTTTTCATACAAATGGTAACATGTTAAGATTCAGATAGATGTGGTTTCTTCCATCAACAGCCTCACTAGAACACAGACACAGGTCAGTATGCAGTTCTCGTGGATTCTGCTATTTCCCATTGGCAAGACATTAATATCTGACCAACTATCTGGCACTGAGGTATTCAGCTAGTTAGATCACTGCACCAGTGAGTCACACACTTTGAAACTTCTAATTCATTTGTGGCTCTGACTGTTTTGCACGCTGTTGGACCTGGAGGAAGGAGCCTGCATACAAGGTAAGGAATTAAGAACAACAAGCTGTATTGGCAACAAGGTGTTTGATTCTGAAGTTTCTGTGGGAAAAGAGCAGGTGAGGCAGGAGGCTCTAATATAGTTGTTACCAAGTAATGCATGCATCTGGCAAAATGAGAGCAGCAGCACAGTGTATTTCTGGATCTTTAACCATGTGCTTTACTTCAGCTCTGATGACAACTTACAGAATTATAGAATGGTTAAGCTTGGAAGAGACCTTAAAGATCATCAGGTTCCAACCTCCCTGCCACGAGCATGGACACTTCCCACTAGACCAGGCTGCACAAAGCCTCATCCGATATGACCTTAAACACCTCCAGGGAGAGGGCATCCACAACCTCCCTGGTCAACCTATTCCAGCACCTTACCTACCCTTCTCATGGTGAAGAACTTCTTTCTGATGTCTAACCTAATCTCCCTTCTTCCAGTTTAAAACCATTACCCCTTGTCCTATCATTGCCCTGTGTGGTGAATAGTCCCTCCTCAGCTTTCCTGTATGGCCCCTTCAGGTACTGGAAGGCCACTACAAGGTCTCCTCAGAGCCTTCTCTTCTCCAGGCTGAACAGCCCCAACCCTCAGCCTGTCTTTGTAGCAGAGGTGCTCAAGCCATTTGAACATCTTTGTGGCCCTTCTCTAGACCCTCTCCAACAGGTCTGTATCTTTCCTGTGCTGAGGGCACCAGGACTGTACACAGTACTCCAAGTGGGGTCTCACCAGAGCAGAGTAGAGGTGCAGAATCCCCTCTCTGGCCCCGCTGGCCACACTTCTTTTGATGCAGCCCAGGATGTGGTTGGCTCTCTGGGCTTCAGCGCACACTGGTAGCTCGTGTTGAGCTTCTCATCTGCTACCACCTCCAAGTCCTTCTCCTCAGGACTGCTCTCTGGCCATTCTCCCCCCAGCCTGTATTTGTGCCTGGGGTTGTGCCGACCCAGGTGCAGGAGCTTGCACTTGGCCTTGTTGAACCTCATGAGGTTGGCATGGGCTCACCTCTTTAGCCTGTCAAGGTGCCTCTAGATGGCGACCCTTCCTTCTAGAGTGTCAACCACACCACACCGCTTGGTATCATCAGCAAACATGCTGAGGATACACTCAATCCTACTGTCCATGTCTCCAACAAAGGTGTTAAAAAGCACTGGTCCCAATACTGACCCCTGAGGAACACCACTCGTCACTTGCCTCCACTTGGACACTGATCCATTGACCACAACTCTCTGGTGCGGCCATCCAGCCAATTTCTTATCCACCGAGTGGTCCATCTGTCAAATCCATGTCTTGTCAGTTTGAAGACCAGGGTGTCATGTGGGACAGTGTCAAATGCCTTGCACAAATCCAGGTAGATGACATCAGTTGCTCTGCCACTATCCACCATTTCTGTAGCCTTGTCATAGAAGGCCACCAAACTGGTCAGGCACGATTTACCCTATGTTGGCTGTCACCAATCACCTCCTTATTTTCCATGTGCCTTAGCAGATTTTTCAGGACAATCTGTTCCATGATCTTGCAGGCACAGAGTTGAGGCTGACCGGCCTGTAGTTCTCTGGATCTTCCTTTTTCCCCTTTTTAAAAATAGGGGCTATGTTCCCTTTTTTCCAATCAGCAGGAACCTCACCAGACCACCATGATCTCTCAAATATGATGGACAGAGGCTTAGCAACTGCATTCGCCAGCCCCCTCAGGACCTGTGGATGGACCCCATGAGGTCCCATAGACTTGTGCACTTTCAGGTTCTTTAGATGGCCACAAACCTGTTCTTTTCCTACAGTGGGGGGTGTTTCATTGTCCCAATCCCTGCTTTCACTTGCTGTGGCCTCTGTGATGAGGCTGGAGCACTTGCCAGAGAAGACTGATGCAAAGAAGTCATTGAGAACCTCAGCCTTCTCAATATCCTGTCTAGCTTCCTTCAGGAGGGCCTACATTCTTCTTGGTTGTCCTTTTCTCCCCAACATACCTATAGAAGCTTTTCTTACTGCTCTGTACGTCCCTGGCAAGATTTAATGTCTGGGATTTGGTCCTCCTTACCTGATCCCTAGCTGTTTGGACAACTTCTCTGTAACCCTCCCAGGATACCTGGCCTAGCTTCCACCCTCTATATGCTTCCTTCTTAAGTTTGAGCACTTCTAGGAGCTGCTTGCTCATCCAGGCCGGCCTCCTGGAGTTTCTACCTTTCTCTTAGTTGGAATGCAACGCTCTTGGGCCTGGTGAAGGTGATCCTTAAATATCAGCCAGCTTTCATGGGCCCCTCTTCCCTCCAGGATGTTATCTCAAGACACTCTCTCAAGCAGATCCATGAAGAGGCTGAGATCTGCCCTCCTGAAGTCAAGGGTAGTAGGCTTACTGTGAGCCCTCCTTGCTGCCCTAAGGATCTTGAACTCCACCATTTCATGGTCACTACAACCAAGGCTGCCCTTGAGCTTAGCATCCCTCACCAGCCCTTCCTTGTTGGTGAGAACAAGGTCCAGTATAGCACCTCTCCTTGTTGGTTCCTCGATTACTTGGAAAAGGAAGTTGTCATCTACACGCTCTAGGAACCTCTTGGATTGTTTGTGCTTTGCAGAGTTGACCCTCCAACAGATATCAGGGTGGCTGAAGTCACTAATGAGTACCATGCCTTGTGAATGCAAAGCAGCTCCTCTCTGTAGAGTGCCTCATCTGTACTGTCCTCCTGGTTAGGCTGCCTGTAGCAGACCGCCACTGTAATGTCACTTGTCCCTGCCTTCCCCTTAATCTTAACCCATAAGCTCTCTGTTGGCTCCTCATATGTCCCCAGGGAAAGCTCCATGCACTCCAGCTGGTTTTTCACATAGAGGGCAATACCACTGCCTTGTCTCCCCTGCCTGTCCTTTCCAAAGAGTTTATAACCCTCCATTCTGATGCTTCAGCCACAGAAGCCATCCCACCAGGTCTCAGTGATGCCAATAAGATCATACCCCTGCAGGCATGCACGCATCTCTAATTCCTCCTCTTTATTCCCCAATAACATAAATTGAAGTAAGCAAGCATATGGGCTTTTTTTTTTTTTTTTTGATGTGGCTATTAAAAGATGTATTTCCAGATCTCTCTCATGCCAGAGAAACTACAAAGGTGAGGAGTAAAATAACCCCTACACTATCTTCCACCTCCATTAATTTACTGTGTCATCTGCAGACACTTCACATCAAAACAGTATCTTAAGTATGTACTTCTATTTTAGACACGGTCCACGTACAAAAGGGTTAGGCCACTGGATTAATTAACTATTCTACACATCATGAGAGGTGAACTCTTTGCACCAAAACTACTTCTACAAAACTTTTTTTAAGAGCCATATGAAAGCACAAAACGTAAAATTTCCATGCACAAGGGACAACTCAAACACAGCCAGCCTTCCTCAGGATATATTATAATGAGTATTTTTTCCATGCCAACTAGGTTTCTACAATGAACAAGGAAAGAAATAGTTTCTTACATAGTTCTGTAATAGCTGTTTCCTTGCACATAAAATTGGTAAATGCACAGTGAAAACACACAATGTTTGTAGTAAGTTACTGAAGGGACTGTTGTCTTTTTCTGAGCAGTTTAAACTGACTGTACATAATACTAGGAGAAAAAGGTGGAAGAATTTCTCACGGGACTGAGATTTTACTACCCACTAAGATCTGTAACTGTAGCTAACAAATGACCTTTGGCAAGGGCTTCACTTCAATAGGGAAAACACTTACTCACTGAATAAACAAAACCCAACTATAAGGCACACATTCACAGATTCAAGCACCACTAGCACTTAGACACGAAAGTGCTAGAAACTGAAGGAGCCAGTGAAATGATAGTAAAATATCCAGCCTGTAACAGCATTAAATTTAACTACTTTTGAAATGTCAAATAAGAGTTTCAACTCTGCTTCCATTAAAATTAATGGCAAAATATCATTGCCTTCAACAGTGCCAAGATCAGGTCACTGAATTATCCAAAGCTGCTTTCATTAATAGGCTATCCACCCACACTGAGTATATCAATAGAGGTGCAGGAGGAAAATGAAGGATGTTATTTGTTTTCTAAGCATCCTTTCTATATTTTCATACCTAATCCAGAAGAGATCTCACTGAAAGAAAAAGTCCACAGGCAATTACAGGTACTTCAGTGATTAATGATCTGATTTTACGGCTAAATACATGAAGTAAGAGCCATTCCTGGATTATACGGAAGGAACAATCTACTGTGGTCAAAACAAACACAGGATTCAAAACAGCTGTTCTGCATTATAAAGGCACATGAACCTAATTGAGTTATTTGAGAAAGATTCCAGATACTTTTCACCAAAATTATGCTCTTGCATTAAGTAGCCAAAATGACTATATTGATCAACAGTTTTCTAAATACTAGCCTTAGACCCAAGCTAAACAACTAAAGATTAAGACAGAATTAAACCCAGCTTTGGTAAAATAACAACAAAAAAAAACAAAACACAAAAAAAACCCCAAAATAACCCCAAAACACATAAGGGAAGTCTGAATCACTGGAATTTGGAAGATGTAAAACTTTTGTAAGATAACATTATATATCTCATGGGAGAAATGAGTTCTACAGCAGATGGAAAATTAATGAGACATTAAGAGAGCCCATACTACCAAAAGCCATGTGAATAACAGTGAGTATGAAAAACACACAACTTCAAAGCACGAAGCTAAACAAACACATCCAAAACATGCATCACAACCATAATTAGACATCAGAGATAAAAGGTGTCTTATTGTCTATCATGATTGTGCAAGTTAAGGATGAACACAGTAGCCTAGCTAGCATTGTCATTCCAGAAGATGACCTCTAAGACCATTCTGATTTCTTTACAACTACGATCCGTTCAGATAGCCTAGGCGTTCCTGTGTTGTAAAAGGTTTTCATCACTGAGAACAATGGGAGGAGATCATACTCTTACTACCATGTCTCAGTTTTCCCTTTGCCTTTATCCACTTACAGACAGAAAGCAAAGAGAAATCCCAAACCACAAATGCAGTGTAATTCACGGTAACAGGGGCAAACCTCTAACACACTACTGGTGTTGCAAAGGTGACTTCTAAGACTCCAGTAGGAAAACTTTCTGTTCCCCTAGGCTATAATATACACCTTACACTGTAAATACAGTATTTTTATAATACTGCTAAAGGGTACATATAACACATACACGTCCTGATAATAAAAGAAAGCAATCAAGGAGTGTGAATTCTTTTTCTGTATTTGTGGAGAACATATGCTTCCCAAAAGGAAAAACATAATAAATTTTAACTGTATCAATTTATTAAATGATCGGTCAAGAATATTTTTTTACTCCAAAAATGCCCATCAAAACAGAAATTTCCTCAGGACCAATAAAGCAATTTCAGCCCTCAGGGAATTCTATCCCACAACTAATACACTACTCAGCAGGAGCAGAAAAGGCTCAGCTATTATGTATCATGCACAAGGCTGTTGTAAAGCCACCCACAAGGCACCCAGCTGTGTACCTGGAGAACTACCTGCTGCTACAGCCTCTGAACACTTCAAAGCCTCAGATCACTGGGCATCTGAAAGCACTTCCCGCACTGTAAATACACTCCCGCTACCCATTACACCAGGCAGCACAACAGAGCAAAGCATTCCCAACATGGATGTATGTCTGGCTGTCACTTCTGCTTAACACTGGCATTTCCAGATGCCTACACTGTTCCTCTGTTCCTCAGTTCACTGTGAGACCAGCTAGGTCCTGCTGCCAACACTCTCTCAGATCTGCAGCCTGAAGAGAAAATATAGATGCTCAGAGTCTCCCTGGCCCACAACTCTCTACACTAAGGCTCTATGTCACTTAGACATAACTCCACACATCTAGACCCAAACTCCAGCACTAATAAAAGAGAAGCAGACTTCTAAGTGCAGTTTTCCATTATCTTAGGTATAGAAAGAGCTGTCTGTGCACAAGTCTTCAGGCCTCATCACAAAGCAGGCTATATGCAAACATAACCCATGACACTGCTTCCCATAGCCAAATTCCCCTTCTCACCTTTCTGTTGCTGGAGGATTTGCCCATCTATCCTCCTGATCTTTATATAATACTGTATTATTATACAATAATCTCACTCAAGATCAAAACAGGAAAAAGCAACAGTCTTTTATCTCTTGTCAAGAGCGATCCTACTCAACATTTACTGTCATTTGACAACTACTCAATTGCAGCTGCTGAACAATGCATGGATCCATATGATCTCTGCAGTGCTTTACAACACTGCACACAATTGCTCAGTATCCAACACACATAATGAACAGTCTTTGCAGCTCCCTGTCACACCAGTTCAATACAAGTTCCCTCCTATGATCCTTTCTCTCAACAGCACACATTTGAGTTTTATAACCTCAGAGAACACACACATAATCATACATAGGCACGTTCACTCTTCTAATAGTGAGGAATTCCTAGACCCCATCTTATTTTTTATCATAAGACCCAAGTGTTACTTGAGGTCCCTAGCCCAAGGCTTCCCACTGCAGCAATGTTTTACCGTAAAAGTACACAAAGTTTTAGCATAATACAGGTTATTCAAGTCAATTTGAGCACCTCCCAAGCTAGCACTCATAGGTTGAGAATGTCATGTTGTCAGGCTTTAAAACTCCAGTGAAGTTAGGTGTACTCAACATTAGCAGTCTCGTAAAGAAAAACGTGCCTCTCCAAAAATTACAGTGATGATCATGTGATGTCCCCTCCTAAGATGCAATATCCTATCAGCCCTGGTAAGTCTTTCAAATCACTCCTTCAGAGTGTTCGAAAGCATAAAAACTTCACTAAAAGCCACTCTGCCCCAGTGAGCTTAACCTGCAGGTAAGATGCTAGTCCTGACTATTTGTCATCACGCCAATGCCACAACCCTTTTTCAAAAGCACAGCAGTGATCACTAAACTTGCTGCTTTGCCCAAATTCCACCACTGTAACGATGTTAGATTCTGTTGTTTAATCACCATCCCTCACCTACCAGGCAGGTCAGCTGAAAATCAAAAAATGTTCTTCATTTCCTTTTCAATAAAATGCTGCACAGCATTATGTGCACTGCCAAGTAATTGCCACATTTCAGGCCAGCAGCAGCTGCAATTCTGTGGTAAATGGTGTACACACCTCAGGTTATGTACTCAGCAACCTTTGTGAAGGCACTCTGGGATCCATCTCAAACATCATGAGAATCCACTGGGACAAAAAGCCCTTTCTAAACCTAAGATTCTTATCATTCATTCAGAGCGATGGATACTGGCAAAATATATTTAACTTTAAAATATTATTTGTTTAGCAATGATGGAATAAGGGTCCATCTAAATTACATATTCCATAATCCATAAGTATTAAACCTTTTGTTTCTCGGAACTGATGTGAAACCTTCTAAATTCTAGAAGTATTTTTCATCTGCCAGTGTCTCCAGTTCTTCTCTCAGACACTCTGCATGTAGGAGTATGATGAACTGATAACCCCTCCAAGAATAAATGAAGACGCATCATGGGAGCAAGTGAAGTGTAACGAAAATCATGCTGTGAGTTCCTTACTCATGGAAAACAGCAACCAAACTCTCTTGGATATCAAGGAGGGCCTGGATTTCCCCCAAGCTCCCTACAATACAACTGTCTGAGCTTCAGATCTTGTCTCAAACTCAGTCTGTCCACATGTCCAAGCAATTTGCACAAAAGGAATGCCCTGAAGCTATAAATGAAAACTACTCCACTGCACAACTTTATCTCGCCAGGAAACAAAGCACATGGGATATTCAGCACAAACCACCTCTGCAGATTTCCAGACCAACTGGGGCTAACAACTCAGGTCCAGACCTGAAATCATAAAGAGGCATTTTTGCAATGGAGGAGCAAGTTGCAGTACACTGTAACAAAAAATGCTTAAAAACTATCAAAGCCCTAGCCAGCCATGGATGTAACAAGGATGTGATTGAGTTTGAGGTAAACATTACTAATTTACTTACTACATTTTCGAAAAAGATGGTACATACATCACAAGGCCTTTATGATGGGTCTGGCTAATATTAACATCTATTATAGTTGCTGCAATACGTTATCTGGAAAGGGACAGAAACTAACAAGCTGACAGATGACAAAAAAAAAAAAGGATTACTTTAAGCCGCCAATAATCTTAAACCCTTCCCCAAGCCTCTCCCAATACCATTGCTCTGTATTTAGACATAAGTTCAAAATCCAAAACTGTGCCTGCAGCCATTTTTCATTCAATTATATCACATGGATAAAATGTTTGAAAGTGACCTGGTATCTGAGAACACACTCAGATATCCAGGGTCTAACTGCAGAACTGTTGTGCACAACTTTCACTGGCATCTCTTGCTCAGTGCTTCAAATATGCCACTTTGGCCTCATGTCTAAAGGAGGATTTAGAACTCTGGTTTTAAGGGGGTACAGCTCAACGCTTCTCAGTAGTTAGGTTGAAGGACACAAAAGAAACACTTTTGGGGGCTTGAAGTCTGCACTTAGCTTTTGGAAAATAATCAAGTCAGAGAGCAAAGAAGTTATGAGAAAAGCAAAGATTCTGTCTTTAAGCTGCAAGGCTTTAAAATGCTGCAAACAGTATATAACCACCCACACTAAAATATCTGACATAAGTCAGTAAATACATGTATGTAGTCTGCTATTGCAGTCATGTTACGCACTCTTCTGTGTTTCACCCTTGAATCAAAACCATCCTCACTTCTGTCATCTCACAAAAGGAGAGAGCCTTTTTCTTTCTCTGAAGAACTACAGATATGCTTATATCTTCAGTAAAATACATTTTTAGTGCTTGGGCTACGGAGGTTTGTTTTTCTGTCACCTCAGGACTACCAAGGAAACTGATTCAATCCAGTGATCTAATGGAAAACCATCTTTCTATGTTTAGATAAATTTCATTATTAGTAGCATCATTATGATCATCTTCTAAATATCCAGATTCCTGAGCTCAATAGAATAAAATGTGTATTTCTTCATGCCAAAATATTTTCCAAGTGGCACTAGTCTGCATGCTGCAGTCTACCCCAGACAAGTATCATTCACTGTCTCTGTTTAGTGGCCAAGGCAAACCAAAACACAGAGAACAGAACTGCTCTCTACTACTCCTCCCTGCACCTTCCCAGGAGAAGATAGAAGGGAATAAGGAAGATACTCTTCAAGGATGGAAGTTAAAACTGGAACAGGTTTACTAGAACAGGGAAAGAATAGTAATACATGGGATAATAATGAAAAACATACAAATATATACAAAACCTCATTTCAATGGTTGCTCATGTAAATGACTGAGAGTCCCTTGTGGCAGAGCCAACTTAGGAAAAGGGTCCAGGGCTCTTCCCAGCAACCCAATCCTGCAGAGCACCTGGCAAGCTGAAGGCAAAGAAAGAGCAGGAGCCTCTCTCCAAGATGTCCAAGCATAGGTTGGCAGCAATGAAGAAGGGCAGAAAGGGGCAGACTTCCCATCCTCCTGGCTTTTATAGGGTATGGAAGGAAATGGGAGGGAATACTGACCCCTCTCTGTACTACCCCCTGGATCCCTCAGGGTCCTTAACAACACCCTGTGCCCAGGTCCTCATATTGATACCATAAAATTAGCCTGCACCCCCTCAAACCATAACATTCTGGTGACTCCAATAACATTTGTAACATTTTAAGTGACACTAATGATGAATCTAAGACACCTGATCACAGAGCCTACAAAGGCACAGTATGAAAACTAAACTTCAGAACTGAAGAAACCCAGCAGTTGGAGGCCTAGCCCTCACCTTGTGAGATGAGGGAGAGCAGTGTTGAGCTCCAAGCTGAAGGACTATCGAGTTTAGCACGATGGGAACGCAAGAAGCACTCTGGAGGGTCAAGAGGTGCCACTGACTGAACTGAAGCAGATGTTTGGCAATAGGATTCCAACTAAGTGTTGATTAAAATTTCAACTTTTCAATTAGAAGACGGCTGTCTGAAGTGCCCAGAATAGGCTATTTAATTGTTTTCTGCCTCTGGGAAACTCTGAGAAGGAGAAATAGCTAGTGAAAAACTTAAAGCCTTCAACACAGAGCCCAGAAATTCACAGAAATATTTACCTTTTACTATTCTAGGCATCAAAATTCACTTACCCTTTTAACACCAGTATCAGTACAGTGCATCAGATATACCACTGACAAAGTAATAACACAGAAATTAACACAGTGAGCGTAATCAGTAATTCTACTAAAGATATGAAAAGATTAAATGAAGGTGAAACCTGTAAGGGGAGACCCTCGACATTCAAACATAGTTGCAAGGAACTACTAGTATCTCCTGTAACAGGGTAAGTGGAGAAAAAGTGCCAGACATTATTGTCAGGGAAGTGTGAGTGACAAAAAGACTTGGAGATGCTGACCCTAAATTAAATGTTATCTCAGCTTCTAATTATTAACCCTTGATCGTTTTGAACATGTTTACAGTAACAGGATAAATATGCAGGAACCTGTATCTGAATTTGCCCTTTAGAAAGGGAAAAAACCATAATCACATCAAGAAAAAAGAAGTGTGATGCAAGGGAAGTGGTATGTATTTCAAGCAATACTTGAAAATCCTTTTAAAATTTCACTGCCTTTTGCCTTCTAATTAGTTAAACAAATAGTTACTCACATTAATTAGCCTTTAAATAGAGAGAGGGCAAGGGTTTGTTTTTCTTTTCCTAACTCATTTTCTTAGATCCTGAGCTATGGAACAGACAAATATACAGTTTTTTGGAAAACCTAATTCAGTAAATTGACAGCTCTATTTCAGCTAGTTACAAATAAAACACCATTACAAACAAGCATTATAATCAGCAACAGATCAGTCAAGCATATCTATTTCAGAACCTCAATTCAAAGATTATCTGCTTCATATTTTATCTGGTAAAGCCTGTAACACAAGGTATATGAAGGGATCAAAGAGTGAAAAGAAAAAAAAAACAGATAAGAGTGAAAATAAACACTATTAAAATGAAACACTTATTATACAAAGCTGGTAGGGAATGAAAAAAAGCACAAAATTCTAATGAAAGGCATCACATTTGCTGCTATTTGTCTATTTTACAAGTAATAACAAATCTTTGTTTGGGGAAGTACACATCACCTTTGAGGAACTACACTGACTTAAATTTTCATAACCCCAAGTAAACTTCTAACCAAGAAAAAACAGGTTTGATCCGGGATTTTTTCCTTCCAAAATCCCCCAACTGCAGGTAGTTCTCCAGAAACAAGCCAAATCTGACACCTCTTTCACTCAATCCTTATTTGGGCTAACTCCTAATCAGCTTGCTCATTCTCACCTCTTCCAATCCTGTTACCACTCCTTCATTTCAGCAACAGTTTGCCTAAGGTTGTTTTAAGGTACAGATTTGGCCATACCTGAGCAGACTGCCATGTAGCACGGACACACCTAACAAATGCAGAGAGGTGAAGCAGTCTCCTGTGCAGGGCCACAGGGCAGCACAGAGCTACTTTATCAGGGTAAAGCTTTCAAAAGCACCCGGAAGACCTCCCTGATCACTTTGTTACATTTCATACTCAAGTGTCACAAAATACTTCAGGTTTGAAGATGTGCACCCAGACAGATCAAATTAAAATCAGGAAAATCTCTCTGACAACTGGCTAAGCTGAACCATATCAAGTACAAGCAACTTGCTCGTTTGGACAAATAAAACACCTTGGCACATTTCCCAAACTGTAGTTTTATCTCCCCTTCTCTTTTTTTTTCTGCTTAAAGATTATCAATCCCTGGAATCCAAACATAAGGTGTATATATTTAACATACAGAGCTCAGTGCTAGTTATGTCAGTACTCAAACAGCTAAAAAGAACAACTACATTCTGTATCCAAGTTACTGATGCAAATGACTGAATTAAAACTCTTGAAAGTTATTCCTCAAATAAGATAATCTTCAAACAAAGTAAAGAACAACTTTTAATGCACCAGCAATCTTTTCTACTTAGACCTAATGCAATATACCTTTTCATTGCCTACGAGTATGAGGAACACTGAAGCAAATTTTAAATCCTAATGCAAACTTCTATTAAATACTAAGCTGTGGACAATGTTAGCAGATGCCTCCATGCAAGTTCTGTCCTTGAAAAGATAAATTATGCTGCTTGTGAAAATGTTAAAGAAGACAACTGGCTTTTTCTTGTTTTATCTTACTAACACCATAAAGCCAATACAGAGAGGGGAATACTCAATCCTATTGTCCACCTATGCTCAGAATGGCTTGAGTTCAAAACTAGTTCATTATAATTCATGTTTTTACCAGTCCAGCCAATATGCAAAATGCCTCTGTCACATAAAACACTGTATAAAAATGTGTTTTTAAACTTATAACCTATTGCACTCTACAACAACGGAGCACTTACTGCCATTGTCATCAGAATCCTCACTGCTGCTAGGAAGCCTTCCTCGTTTCATGATCTCCACAGAAAACAGCAGGCAGTCTGCAAAGCAATGAGACAGCACTTAACTCGAGATAATAATACAGAGTCATCAAGTTGTGTTTCTGATGGCATTCAGGGATTTACAGCACACAAAGGAAAACAAACAACTTTAAACAGCATCTGAAATATGAACAGTGAATATCTCAAGGATGCTTAATTAGGCAGTCATCATATGAGCAGGTGATCAAAACTGGAGACTATCAATGACAACCCCACAGAGGCTTTCATCCAAAAACAAAAGCAACTTTTGTCCTGTGGATCTTAAGTATCACTAAATATCTGCAGTCAATGCGTTTAAGTTCCCCTGCCCATTCTGACACTAGATTTGCAATACAATAACATTTTTACTGCTTGTGTAAATATTTACTTTGGCTAATATGGTTTTGGAACAGTTTTCTTCCTGTTTAAAGTGCCAGATTCACCAAATCAAAAATTAAAGTCATGTACTTATATTTTAAAAAAAAAAGAAACATCAGCACTAGCAAGCCAAGCTTTCCCAAATTAACTAAACATGCATCATGTACGCCCTAGAAGGCATCACCTTCTAAGGTAAATGCCTTCCTTCTGCAAGCACTTTTCCAGCACCAAGCCTAACAATAACTGTTTTTCAGGAATCAGAACACCAACTGATTACACAGAAGCTCCTCTCAACTACCAGACTTCTACCAATATCAACTGCAAGTGAACCAGTGATGTAAAGCAAAAAGTTCTGTATCTTTTTAACTGCTGTTCACAGGGTATTGGTATTTTCACATGTATTCTCTGTGGAATGAAACCAACTTCAGAAACAATAAGGAAGCTGTAAAACAGCGAGTCAGCATTTACATGTAAAAAGCTATTATAAAGCGAAAGTTGAAGAGCAGAAAAAACATGACAAGACAAGTGCAAAAAGGCATTTCCACAATAACTTGAACTGACAAGGACTCTAGATGCACATCAAATCCCCTGAGTCTTTGCTTACCACATATCAATCGTGGTATCAACAAGGTCTGGGAGTTCTGCTAGCAGCAAAGCCCTCATACATATCTCTGGGGTGCAGATTTGGAAATCAGATGCTAAAATACTTTTTTGCTTCTAGATATGCGCAAAAAATCTAACCTCCTTATTTTCATTTATGTTGGGATTTCTCAAGAAACCTTTCAACAAAACTCTTTTCATTGACCCTTCAGTGTACAGTTTACTCCAACTTAGTTCACTGAGAAGGTCTCATTGTAGTAAACTCAATAATGCTTTCAACTTTTATAAGATTAATACCCAAAAAGCCTAACCAAAGTCTGACACTAATTCCAAAAAAAGCACAGAAATATCTTCACTTCCAAACGTGATTTGTGTAAAACGAAAAAAGCGTTTTTTGAGGGAATTCATTCTATCATCACTAGCAAATCACAAGTACTCTTTTACACCTC
Organism: Hemiprocne comata; assembly: GCA_020745705.1. Lineage (NCBI taxonomy): Eukaryota > Metazoa > Chordata > Aves > Apodiformes > Apodidae > Hemiprocne > Hemiprocne comata. The sequence continues at coordinate 67,327,252 of CM036589.1, read as the reverse complement.
CAGTGAACTTTGTATAGGTGGAAGAGCCTGACCACTGCAAGACTGCCTCCTTCTGCATATTACACATGTAAACAGAGGTGGGGGGAAGCCTCCCTGCCACGCAGTGGGATGTAATACAGCCGTCTTTGAAGCAAGCAACCCTTCTGAGCTGCGAACTTTGCCCAATGAAGGTAAAGAGAAACTGAATGGTTCACTTCACCAAGACCTTTTGTCACCATTTCATAGAGTAAACGTTCACACATAATGTCTGATGCCAGAGAAAAAGACTAATAAATTACAACCTCTTACAGTGCTAGAACAATTCTCTCAAAAAAATAGCTTTGTAGCAGACCAGAACTTTGTTTGTATAGCAGATGGAAATGCTGCCAATGAATAAATATACAGCCCAGCCTGGACCATCAAAATCATCTGAATACAGATCTGTTATAAATGTGGTAGATCCAGAGCCAAGTTCTGATGCAGTCACTTACAAAGACAGAAAGCCGACATCCAGATCAAAAGCAGGCTAAGACAGAACTGAAAAATCAATTAGCTGCTACAAGGCCAAAACCAGAGGGATAAATACCTATTCTGTAAAGTACTTTTTCTAGTAGTTCCTATAGTTTTCCTGTAATTGAAAGAAATATTCACAACAGCAATGTAAAAGAACATACTCACTTAGAATGGAAATACCTCCTATGAACAAAATAAAGAGGATGTGGAGGAAAATAAATAAAAACTAGGTTATCTCAGAAATGTTACTTGTATATACCTGGTCAAAATCCTCACTTCTTGGTTCATTTTGAAAAGTCCTATGCACCGTAAAGCAAAATAACAGCATATATACACTGAGACATACCCATAAGCTTGCAAGAAAAAAGCCAATTGAAATTCTGCTCCTTCACATTTTTTTGATATTTTGAGTTCACCTTGTCCTAGCCACACTTTCTGCAAATTAACAAAATAAGACCTGGAAGCTTCTCCTTCCTACCACTTGCTTTAAAAAACAAACTAAGCATATTTTGTTGTTGTTTTTGTTTAAAGGAGAGAGTGCTATTCACACCTCCCAATTCAAGCACTCTCCACAGTTCTTCAGGAATTAAGAGAAGCCAGAAAAGAAGCCACTTTCTTGGAATATAGACTATTAGATAAGGCAGCAATTTCCTCATCCACTCTAGTCAGGTTTCTAAAGTTGGCCAAATATACAAGTCTGTGTTCTCAAAAGTGACATGAAGGGAAATACCCCATTTGATGAAGCTTCTGTGAGATTCCTTTAGAGATGGATGTGAAGAAAAAAAGGAAAAAAACAAACAAAAAAAGTTAAAATTCAGAGATCTCCTTTTCCCATCTTTGAACTTAACCTGAGTTTACAGGGAGCTAGACCACTGATGGAAAAGCAGCATTTAGCTTCTTAGAGCAAGTCTCAAACACCGTAAGATTAAACCCCTAGAATTTTTGTCATTAGAAGTAATAAACCAGCTTTTTTTCAACTTCTGAAATAATTTTAAGCTGTTCCCATCAGATGTTCATATCCACAGCTCAGAACACATGGACTAGAGATAACATTAGAACAGCTAATAAGAATTTACAACCACATAGATGGAAATGCTGCTCTTAAGGACATCACAGTGCCTCTGCCTCCAACACTACTGGTTTCTATCAGGTGATGGTGACCTCAAACTTCCACAAGAACTGCATTAAAAATAAACATGGATTGTGGATAGTGATGGGGCATGTGCAGCTTGAAGGTGCAGGCTTTCCCTCTTCAGCCACAAATACACACATTTTCCCAGCATGTTTAGAGAACACCGCTAATTCAAGTACAATTTTTTTAATCTTCAAGAAAAAAAACAAGCTATAGCAACTCGCTCTTCACGGGACATCCTTAACTAAAAATAAACAGGTATTTCTATATTGATAAAGGCAAAATGGAAAACCTAGCAAACTTTTCAATAAATAAAATTACTTATATAACTCTCCCTTCCTAATCTGAGTTCCTAATCTGAGATCTGAGTGCCAGTAATTTTACTTTTCTTTTAAATTCCCACTCTTCACAGTGATGAAAATGTTGGTATTTTTCACTTCATTTTATTTTGACATACCCTTAATATACTCAGGTGCATATATACGATGCCTCTGATCCAACTCTGATCTCCTAAAACATATCCTGAAACTGAAGTAGGTCTGTCAATTCCAATGGGTCAGAAGTAAAGGCAGGCTCACCAAGGCTGACTGTACCACAGCTGGTTTAATGGTACAAATCGGCTATGATCACTAACCCTGCAAGCAAAGAGAATTCACGTATAAGCATAAAAAGTGTGAAACATTTAAGCCATGCTTTAGGATTCATACCAATGTTAAGTAAAAACTATGCACTCAGCCCACAACACCTGCAGGACAGGAAGAGCCCACCCAGGTTACTGAGCTCAATTCCCAACAACTGCATGCAACCACGTAATTGCTGTTTAGTCCAGAAGTTTCCACAAAACACTCGCTGCACCCACACATGTCACAGAACAACTTCCCAACCCCTTTCGCAACGTGAATGCTTCTCTGAAGCAAGGAAGCAGCCAACCAAGCAGTGCCCTTGAACCCTGTATTACAAACATTTTTACAGATGTTTTTCCCAAATTCTCACTCTGGCCCAAAAAGGACATTTGCCCATTTACTGTTCACCTGCAGAGTAAGCCAAACACTTGGTAAAGCTACAACAAAGTCCAGCAACCCTGAAGTAACAAAGGCTGCTGCACCACCAAGCCAAACATTCCCTGAGTTTTCAGTGACTTGCAAATTCCTAATAACCCAGCAATCTTTGTACATCATTTCAGTTTAATTTCCTTGAAAGATGCTTGTTTCTTCATGTAAAAATCCTTTCAGAAATCAGTCAGACCAACACACAGCATGCTGATAGCTATTTCTCTTGAGGACTCTATATAACACCCATTTATTATGGGGGGGGTGGGGGGGGGAAGCAGACTCAGGCAAATGTCAGCCTTCAACCAAACACACAGCTTTATAGAAACAGCCAAGACTCTGCTGGCAATGCTACCCCATTTCCAAGGGCTGACAAGGCACCTAAGAGCCCATCGTGGAATCACACCACCACAATAAACGGCACAGATGGGGCACAAGCCATGACTTTTTAGCCACCACGCACCCTCAGAAGAGCTAGCCATACCAGGGCAGACCTTGGCACAGCTTGCAACACGCTCTGCTGCCCATCTCCAGAGGCTGAAGGCACTGTGCTTCACAGAGACACACCAACGGTGGCTTCTCCATCCTTCTCCATCTCGCTAGCTCCGAAAGCTAAGCTCTGGGTTTTACTAGTTGACTAGGTAAAAACTTCAGACATGCAAATATAACTCTGGACATACATGATACAATTGCTCAGATCGTTTTTAAAGGCAACGTTACAACTCGTAAAAGGCTTCTTCTGGCTACTGTATTTCAGAGACAGCAATTATCCTTTACCAAAATTTTCGTTAAATGCTATGCAAATGAAATTACTTGATGATAATCCAATGTAATCAATGTCAGGCCACAAAATGACATTTGGATTTACATATCCTTGTGGGGGTGAGCAACAAACACCTTAACTCTACACAAATAACCAGATACAGTTAGAAGAACGTCTGCCTAGTTCTCAGTCTTCACTGGCAGATGCAGGGCAATGGGTTAGAATCAGCAACATGACATAACACAGCAAATTCACTATTTTTACCAGTATGCATTATCATGCTCCTCCTCTTAGCTCTGCAAGAGATTATTTAAAAGAACCAAAAAAAACAAAAACCACACTGGACAGCAGTGCCAAGGTCTTTCCTTTCACTTTTTTTTCCTCCCACACTGATGTCCCAGTAATTGCACAGATACAAGTAAAAAAATCCAAATCCTTTTTCCCAGTTTCCTCAGAGCAGAACTCCAGACATTAGCCCATAAAACTGGCATGGTGGTGAGTGCACATGTACACCCATGTGCAACAGACCACAGAACTTTTTATGCTACTACTGCACAGTTGAGAACACCACATACTTTTTCACTCAATTTGACCCCAAGCAGAGGTATGATCAAAGAAAAAGATGTAAAGTGTGTCAGTCTTTGTTATGCAAATAGCTAAACAGAACTAAACCTCTAAAAATAATTATACATTAAAAAATCCACATCCTCAGGTCAAAGGTTTTACATAGCACAATTCTTCCTGAAGTATTTTTAAGGACTGTATAAACCTCTGGGTAAAAAGAGTGTATAATTCAAACTCTGACAGACAATTAACTGTAACCGTGTTAACGGGTGTCACTATAATAAACTGCACTGAACAGCTGCAGAGACAGAATGGGAAGAAAGCAGAATTATGACAGATGTATACCCTGAAGACAAACTGAAAAACTGGCTTTTTCTTCAAGTAACCCACTGACTGCAGTGAAACCAAGACCTAATTATCTCTAGCACATGAGAAATCGTTTCAAAACACTTTTTGTACAAATTGAAGTAAAATGTGACATAGTCTTAACAAAAGGGATAGTAGATGAAGACATTTGGCTTCTGCTACTTTACTCTTTTTAAATAGCTTGCTTATGACAACACCGCAGTCTTCACCAACCAGCACCTGACATAGTAAGGAAAAAAAAAGGTGTTTTCCTTCTGTGCCCAGACCGAAAAAAATAAATAATGCAACTACACCAGAAATAAGTTATACAATTAAAACCCACCTAAAACTTTGTAATTCTTCTTTTATCATCTATGAAAGCTTTGACAGCAATATTTTGTAGTCACAACGATATAAGAAGACTTCATCAATTAAATACTAAAGTATTATGTAGCACAGTCCACAGTACAAAAAAGCCACAGACCTTACATTTGGGAAAAAAATCTTCCAAATCTCATGAAACAAAAAAGCATGTTCCAAGGCCAAAAGCGTTCTTTCACATGGAATAGTTCTACTGACTTCAGCTCACCTATTTTATACATTTCACAAGCACAGGCAGAAGCACAATTTGGACGTATCAGCCCAACACTTCTCAGCAATCCACATGGTCATTTATAGAATGATAGAATGGTTAGAGTTGGAAGGGACCTTAAAGATCGAGTTCCAACTCCCCTGCATGAGCAGGGACACCACCCACTAGACCAGGTTGCTCAGAGCCCCATCCAACCTGGCTTTGAACGCCCCCAGGGATGGAGCCTCCACAACTTCTCTGGGCAACCTGTTCCAGTGTCTCACTACCCTCACACTAAACCTGTGCAAGTCTACTCATAATGTTACCTTACAATCTGGGAAGTGGTAATAAATTCTTTCCAAACTGTGCAGGTGAAACTGACTGCTCAAAATCTTGAGCAATGATAAATTGGGCTCCGTGAATTAATTCAACCCAGCCTGCACCCACTGTACTTCATCTCTTTCATAGAAAAAAAGTCATCAGCTTGGTCAGCTCCAGCTGAAAACAGGAGAGCAAAGCAGTAGTACTAACCACATGGAGAAAACATCTGAGGAAAAGACTTGAAGTTTTTATACTATGTGAATTGGGAATGAAACCAGAGAAGCTGGAAGGGAAATCTGCAGCTGTGAGGGGAAAGGGGAGCTTATTATTATTATTTTACTTTAAACATATGTATTAAACATCACTCAAATGCAGGGAGTGAGTGGTATCTGAAGCCAGAGGGAAAATCCTGCCACTAAAACATACAACCCTTGCTGTTTCAACAATATCCCACTGAGTGTGAGAAACCTCTAGAAATAGAATCAATAACAAGCATATTTTGGCATCATTATTATGAAGGTTTTAGGTTTGCAAGTGTGGGCAGCTTTTGACTTACTTAAAAGATAGTGCCTGCTTAAAAAGGAAATTATTCCAAATCACAGCTAAATCTCTAAAAAGAAGAAAATGGAGCTCACATAAAAGCACCTTCCTGTTTTAGCATTAAAATGTCAACTAAAATGTGTTGCTGAACGCTATCATAATTTCTAATACTATCTAACAGCTATCCAGGGAGAAGCAACCTATTTTTAACGCTTGTGTGCAGCCACACAAACCACTCATTTGCATGTCACGCATGGCTGGCTCTTACTGGACTGGCAGGTCTCAAGAGCTCACAGACTTCACCTACAGGTGAAGCTAATAAACTTTATTAGAATAAAGCTGTCAGGTGAAGGAAAAGGCAGAGGCTAAGGGAGAAGTTTAGCCAGGGGCAGGCACTCTACCCGCGAAGCGTGTCTTTCTGAAATCACCTCACAGGTGAGCGGTGACTCCTCCGACCCTAACGAGCAGTTGCCACCCGCCGAGCCAACGGTTGCCACCTCAGGGCCGCCTTTCCACAAGGCGGAAGCCAGGGCCTGAAAAGTAAATTCCAAAGCGGTGCCTCCCGCTCGCCGGCTCTAGGCCGGTCGGGTGTCGCTTGGGGCTGCTCTCCTCCTCCTCAGGCAGCCATCCCACCCCAGCGCCCAGCCCGGCCGGGCGGCGGCTGCCCGCGCCCGCTGGCCGTTAACGCCCACGCCAAGGGCTCCTAGCGCCGGCTCCGCAGGCTCCGAGACACGGCCAGCTGCTGGGAGAGAAGACGGAACCGCTTCCCTGCCCCGGTGCCGCCGGGCTACACCTCCCCCGCGGGGGTGGCACCTTCCAGGGCAGCGGCACGGCCGCCGGTTTCCATTTGAAACGGGCCGGCTCGCCCCCTCCTTCTCCTCCCGGCTCCCTCTCCCGCTCCTCCCCGCCGCCGGCCGCACCAATCCGCTCGGCCCCAGCTGCAAATCAAACTTGGTGTCCCCGGCTCCGCTCCCTCTCCCCCAAACCTCCTGTCACTGCCGAAAACGGCCAAAGCACCATACCCACCCATCCCCATCTGCACAGTGCGGTGGAAGGAGGAGGGGGGACGGGACGGCGGTTTGGCGGATTGAGCAGCAGCAGCACGGAGTAGACTTGATCTCATTTTCTGTGTCTGTCTCTCCTCCCACTCCCAGACAGTTCTGGAAACTGTGTATCACCTCTTGTCACAGGAAACCAACCAGCAGGCGGTGCAAACAAACAAACACCCTTTGCCTACACTATCTCCAAAATAATGAACACTCCACCGCCTACCGTTAATGAACTGGCGAGCGCCAACGGGAATGGAAAAGCGGGAAAAGAAGGAAAATCATCCTCCGTGCAGGCGACCACCCGAGCTCGGGAACAGGCAGGGTGGCAGCGGCATCAGAGCGGCTTTGTCTAGTTTCAGCAAGTGGAATAATCGCTGGAGCCGCAGTCGGCTCCTGCGGGAGGCCGAGCACGGACCGTTACACGGCCGTAACGCGGTTACCCAGCGCACCGCAGCCCAGACCCGTCCCGCTCTGCCGGGCCCCAGTGGAAGAGCGAAATTGCGGAGCTACCCCTCGACTGGCGACCGAGCAACTTCAGGCGTTTGTCGCAGCTCCCTCGCGCTTGTTCTTTTGCGTTACGTTCGCGTTTCAACACCGCCGTTCACTCGTCAACAAACTCCGAATTCACCCCGGCAATGTCCCGCCCCAGGGATCCACCAAGCGCCGAGCCGCATGGGGGGGTGGGAGGGTGGTCTCTCCCCCGCCGTGCACTTGCCGAAGTTCACGCCACTTATCCTCCCCCCCTGGCTCCGTGTCTGCTCCTGCCAGCGCCCCGCACTTCCAACTCCCCAACCCGGGGCGGGGGTAGGGCGCTGCGGAGCCACCGTGCACCTGCTGGCCGCTACCCTGCCTGCTCGCCCCGACGGGCAGGGATGCCGCCCCTGCCTTCGTCCCCGGCGGGCCGGGGCAGCTCCGCACGCCTCCCTCCGCGCACACGCTCTCCAACACGTGCAGTTCGGGGCTCCCGCAAGTTATTCTCCAGCAGGAAACACCGTGCGCTCGGATCGGGGAGGAAAGGGGGGGGAGGGGGGAGGTGGCACTAGAGCACCTATGACAGCCCGCTGCTCTCCACCTTCAGCGGAACACCCACCGGTGCCTCATCGAGCACTCGACTAACCGGCTGCGGCTCTCCCGCTTCGAAAGGCAACTTCTGCTTAATTTCACCCATGAGCAGTTTTTATGCTTTCCAAGCTTTTTTTTTTTTTTTTTTTTTCTCCCTACGAGCGAAAGCCAACTGCGACCGGGTAGGGGGTTCCGTGTAACTACAAAGCTGCTTCTGCACATAAACACCTCCTCCCCCACGCACACCCTCCCCTCTGAGAGGCGATGGGTCTGGTGGACATGTGGGTGACACGGTGACAGACGCTGGCCATGGCTCCCCCCGCCCCCTTCCTACACTACTATCCGAGCAGGACCTACGCTCCGCCGTTGCCATCTGTCTACCAAGTTGCTCCAACGCTTCCTACTTTCCGTGGAAGGTGATGCCCGGCGATGCTGCCACCCCACACCCCTCAGCACAGCCGGCAGCGATGCCCGAGGCGCGGGGCCGGGAGCGCGGCACGCCGTGAGCTCACTTGGCCGCTTGCATCTTCAAAGCTGCGCGGTCCTCACTTTGCCCGGAACAAAAAGCCTCCTGCCGCTGCCGGCACCCCGGCACAGCCTCCCCTCCCTCCTCCTCCCATCGCCCCATCCCTCCCGCCCGCCCTCAGCCCGGCACAAGTTGCTTGTGGGATAGCGGAGCCGCAACTCGGCCGCCTCCCCTCGCCCCGTACCGAGCCGCACGGCTCTTGGCGCCATGTTAATGACGTACTATCTTATTTCCACTAGGCAGCGACCTTCGGCACGAAACTGCTCTCTCGCCGCCTCCGGAGCGACCGAAAAAAAAAAAAAAAAAAGGCACATCAAATATGGCTGTGCTGGAGGCTCCCCCGGCTGGCGCTACGGCGGGGCGGCGGCGGGCACGGTTACCTGCTGGCGGCGGCGGCGGCGGGGCGGCGGCGGCAAGGGCGGGCGGCGCGGCCGGGCTCCCCCTGCGCGGAGGGCTCGGGGCCGCCTCATGAGTTCGGCGGCGGCGGCGGGGAGCGGGCGCGGAGAGCGGCTCCCTGCGCCACACACACACACACACATACACAGAGAGAGGCTCCCTCTGACTGACGTTTGTACTTGTTATGGAGGAAGGACTCCGTGAATCAAACTCGTTTCTGGGTCACTGCTGCCACAGGGGGGAGCTACTTTAATCCCCTGCCAAAACTGGAAGGAGAGGGAAAGGCGGAGGGGGGGGGAATAATAATAATAACGTAGCGGCGGGGTGGGGAGGCGGCGGCGGCGCCGGGGGAGCCGCCGTTAACTCTTGGCGGGCCCGGCGGAGCCGTGCAGCAGCGCTGGGGTCTCCAGGCTGGCTCTCGCCACCGTATCCCCGGGCAGCGGGCGCCTTCCCGCCCAGCTCCGGCCTCTCCCAATCGCGCCGACCTGGCCGGAGCCCCGCGGGTGCGCAGCCGCCCGGCTCCTGCCGCCTCCTGGCGTGCATTCGAGCGGGGCTGGAAAATGAAGATAGGAGGGTAGCGTTGCAAGGCTGGCAGCTGGGAAATGATACCGTGTCTGCACCCAGAGTCCGCCTGTGGCACTGCTGGCGTTACACTGCAACAAACATTACACTGCTCGTCTCAAAAAAACCGATTCCACGACCAGGAATTTACCATGCTACACGGGCTGCCTGCGCCTAACACGTAATTCACTGTTTTTCAGGCAGAGAAACTGAGGCAGGTAAGAGTTAAAACGCTGTGGCCACATGCATGGCGCATAATTGCCAGGGCAAGAATAAAACTGCAGGCTCCCTATTATCACTCCTCAGCGTTATCCCTCCAGCTCCCTAACTTTGATACTTCTCAAAGACTAGAAAGAGCTAACACGTACTGCGGTTCAGTTCACATCTTTCTAGCAGGAAGCAAAATTATCCTAAATTGGCACCAAATTATATACTAAACTTCCCATTATCGAAAAAGTGTGTCTGAATGTAAATTTCTTTATTTTCCACTTGAAGTGCTTTCCCTCATGCCATGCAGCTGTGCTCCCCGACTGAAGGAGATCTCCCCCTTTTGAGCAGAATTCCTGAGAAAATACAGTGTGAGGTAATAAACACCACGGAGAAGACTCAACATAATCTCAGGCACAGAATTGAGGCAATCAGTAGAAAGTAATCCCCATAGTATGCAAATACAAATTAAGGCAGCCTCCACAGCAGTATTAGTCTGCCAAAGAATCACACCTTAGTTCAACAGAGGAATTGGGTCGTTACTCATCCATGCAAACTGAGTCATTTATCCTGCCGACTCACCCACCTACCCAATAATCAAGCTGTACTTGCATGGCTACACATCCTAAAAAGTAGTGTACTACCAAAATATCCTCCCCCAAAATATTTTGTCACTGAAAATGAGACAGTCATTTTATTCATAGAACGGCCTGAAGTACCTTCAGATTTTAGAGCCTAAGACTTTGATTCCCCTTGTTTTCATCTACATGAAAATAAGAAAACACATACATTCTCTACACTTTCCCACACTTGGCACCCAGACCTGTAAAGCTACCCAAGCAGCTCTGCACACATCAGCAAACTAATCAGAAGTAGCTCTACTGATGTCATTTGTATGTGCAGGATCAGGGCCTTAGCTTTTTGCCATTCATGGTACAGCCACTGGGCACCTGTGATCATCTGTGCCACATACCTGATCACATTATCTGATAAATAGTCCCTTTCTGCCAGAATTACATTCATATACCCAGCATCTTACCCCAGAGCTTTCAGGAACCTACCCCAAACACTAGTTTTCAATACTGCCAAAGGAGTCAGTGACTGGAGACTGTGTTGATCTGTTTTATCCAAACAGCATGTGCCCACTGCGGTGCTGTGGTAGAAACCTTGGAATAGATTAAATCAGAGTTTTTTCACTCAGTGGTCTGTAGGCCCCTTGGGAGCTCATGGACTACTTCTCATAAATCCATAAAAAGTAATTAAGATTAGTAAAGCTATTGTCAGGTGGCATTTACAGAGGTATGCACATCTACTGGATTAATTGTTTTTTGTTTATTTATTTGTAAATATTTTCCAACATAAAAGACTGAAGGATCACTGGAAATGTTGCTTGTCCCACTTTTCTGAATTCTTTCCAAGAAAGTTCAGAACTGGCTTCTGAGAAAACCTTAAATGTGAATATGCTGTAGTTTCCAAAAAGGAATGAAACTTTCCTGTCTCAAACTCTTTGGATTTGAGGCAATTTTATTTTTTTTCATTAAGTGGTTTTCCTTTGCATATACAGCCAAGTTTAAGTTACATCTTGTATTTTAGGAAACATTTCTCTTGGAAGTCATGCAAGGCCATACATGTAGGAACAGAACATGACTGTTTGCACAATGGTGGACTGTATTTTAGAAAGCAGCGAATAAAAATGCTATCTAAATTACTGTAGAAAACTCAAAAAATGTGGGCCCTCTGCACTGAAAAAGCAGCTAGTCCAGTCTTCATGAGGAAGGTAATGCAACTGAAACAAAGATTTTGTCTCTGCGTGCAGGGCATCACTGAGAGTGATCTGGAATAAGGTACTCAAATGTTTTAAAAGGAAATACTGAAAAATGGAAGGGCTAGGAGCTAGAAGAGTAACTTTGGAAATTATTGGAATACATGAAGAAAAGGTTATGTCCTGGCCTATTTCAACACTACAGGTATAAAGCTGTACACTAATATAGCTATGATCAAACAGGAAAGAATATAATAGAGCATACCATCATTGATACAAAACAGTGCTAAAAAAAAGCATCTACATATGATCTAAATAAAGCAATGAGTTGTTCAGCACAGAATTGGCTACAAAAGCTTAAGACATTGTTACGCCTCCTGCCTGAGAATGAGCACCAGTGGCAGACACCAGGATGGACTGTGTGACTGACCCTCTACTCAACCTGCCCAAGCAGGCAGGCTGGCTGCAGTGAAACAGAGCGGGTTGGTAAAAGCAAGCCCCGTGGGGCAAGGAGAGAAGTTGTAATTCTTCATTAAACATCCGACCACCGTCTGACTTTAAAGATTAGGAAACAGAACAGAGATGACCTCACAGTAGCCTTCTGCTACCTCTGCTGGCTACATTTCAAGGTTTATGAGTAAAATTCTGCTGGAGGTAGAATCAGTAGAACTTTTGTCATGGACGTCAGCGGGGCTAAAATTTCAGTCCTCATCTCTAACCAATATTCACCTCCTCAGAAAAGCAGACATTTTGTTATAATAAATAATGTCATTAGACACTGTGCCTCATTCACTCATCTTTGTATCAGTTTTAATACACATTCCAGAAGCACTCAAAGAATACGTATCAGGCTTGGAGTTAAGCTCTGCACTGACACACAGAACTTCTGGTCCCTTTTCCAAGTCCATCAGACATAGTCACTCCACATTAAATTTTATTTAAAATTTTTGATCACTTACATAGTTTCTTAATGTCTCCCTCTTGACTGTTGTTTCTGAGCAGATGCACAAAGCCAAGGAAAGAATATATGGCTTTTCAGCACTTTTTTCCAGCCTTTAGTGGAAATCTGTTGCTGCCGATATTTTATCTGATAACATATTTGCAGATATTTTATCTGATAAAATATTTTCACTCACTTTTTTTAAGTTTTTAATTTTTACTCCTTTTACACTTGAAATCTTTTCTGCTAATCATAGAATGCCAAGTTGGAAGGGACCTCAAGGATCATCTGGTCAGACCTTTCTAGGTACTACTATAGTTTATATGAGATGGCTCAGCACCCTGAGACTTAGAGGCTCCACACCTGAAGGCAAAGCTAATGAAGCTGAGTTTTCTCCCCACTGTTAAACTTAGCACAAGAATCACTCAGAACTCAAAACTCCTCTCTTGCTCTTCGGGCTCCACTTTTTAATAATTTCTGCTTCTATCTTCTCCTTCATTATTTTGAAGCTTAGAAACCTGACAGGAAGAACAAGGTAAGGATCCAAACCAGCACTGTCAAGATAGTACTTAACCTTCAAGAGTAAGAACTTCCAGAGAGCCTTCACATCTCCTGTTGAGGTCAACTTAGTCTCTAGTTGGTCTACTCACATGAGCAAAGGAAAAAAAAAATATTTTGACTCATGCATATGTAAATCTATACCACTTACAAATTGCGTAAGTGCAATATTTTTAACTCCTGCAGAAATGAAACTTGCTCACATGGCTTATGTATGGACCATAGAGGGACACAGCTGTCACAGTTTTGTCTAATCCAAATACATTATTGATGGCAACATGGCACCTGACCACTTCACAAAACTATGCACACAAAAATTAATTTGTGCTCTGGCTTTTTCTTCCTTCTCCTTATTGACAAGCACTGAATTTTGGTGTGTCTGGATTAGGGAGGTCAGAAAGACTAAATTCAGGTACTATGTTATTTCCTTTTACTCTGAAGCTGAGGCTTATAGCTACCAGGATTGCTTGTGGGTGGGATTTGCAGATTCACAGGCCATACTCCAAAGATGTGCTTACTTTCGTAATTCTTCTAATTCTTCTGGTTTATAGTTCTTTTGTTTTACTGAGATGTAGCTGTTGTAAGAGGGCACTAACTCGGTGTAGGAGTCAAGTACACCAGTAAGTAGAAACTGTGCCACTAAAGGATGAGGATGGAGAGGGATGAAAATGAATCTTTAGAGCTGAACTTTATATTTAACATACTATCAAACAGGGTGCTTGCAACAGAGAGACTAGTGTAGTCTTTTTAATGACAAAACTTGAGCAGTAGAGATTATAATATTCATTTTATGTGTGGGTAGGCAGGGTCATACAAAGGTTAAATCACTTGCACAAGTCACATGTTAAGTCAGCATTAAAACCAAGAATAGAAACCTAAAGTCATGCCTCTCAGTCCAAGGCTTCTAATGATTAAACTTTATCCTCTCCTTTGGCCTGCTCTGTAGCACATAACACAGTACAAAGTATAACTCCATCACAGTTTGCACACAGATATCTTATAATATTTTTGCAAGTCAAAGGCAATCATTGCACGGATATGCAACTGCTGACATTGTATATTCACCTGAAAGTAAAGTGAGAACAGGTATGCCCATTAGGTAAAATTTCCTAAGTTCCAAAAACTAAAAGTTCAGCTACTGAAATGAAGTGTTTCCAAATTACTCTAATTGGAAAGTGGAAGCTGACAGAAAAACAGTAGAACAAGAACCTCAAGGGAACAACTAGAAGCAGGCAGTTAACTTGCAGGTCTGCAAGTTAGGCAGGATGAAGCTGATGCATCACCTTTAAGGTAAACAACACAATTTTGTACATGATGAGGGAAGTAATTAGCAGCCAAGGTAATGCCTAAGTACAGGAAGAATGGATTGGGAAAACCTCAGGCAAGTGGGAGTTTAGCAGCAACAGATCAAATCTCAGTTGAAGTATATACACGTGCTTATCTGGCAGCTCATCAAGCAACATTACAGTGTCTAATCTAAATGAACTTCAATATTAAATTGTGTGTGTGCAGGCAGAAATCATGCAGTGAAAGAAAGGGGCTATGACAAGAATCATAGAAGAGTTCAAAGGAATCTGATTATAGATTTTCTGATTGCAGAGTGTGCCCTTATAACTGGTTGCTAAAGCTGGAGTAGTGGTACCAGTTTATTGGGGAAGTACAACAAAAATCAATGTCTTTTTTTTCAGTAACAACCTACTGCCAAAATGACTTTAAAAAAGAAGAAAAAAAAAGGCAACTTCAACTCTGCATGCCTAAGAGTCAGGAAAAAAAAAGATTAAACTAAAAAAAAAAATATCAGCTGCTGAAATTGCTCTGAGCAGCTTGTGGTTACATTTCTGGAAAGAGCAGAAACCTTGGAAGTACCTTCCCATGTGGCCCTTCTGGATTCCCCTTGGTACTTTATGGAATTGCCCCAGAGTTGCTTCTATTTGTGGTCTCTCCTGGGACAGCCTCTTCTAAAGGCAGTGACTCACAGTTCGTTGAATTTAAAGCTGTTTCCAGACCATGAAACTGAGGTCTGCCACAACGGCCAAGATATCATACACATTTCATGGCAGAAAACAGACCTAGGACAATTAGGCACAAGTTACAACACAGAGGAGACACTCTGTTTATCCTCACCAGATATAGCTCCTTCTCCTCAGTTTATCAGCTTATCAGTTTCCATGCTTGAAATCCCCCTTAGGGGATGTGTCAATCATCATTTTGACAAAGGGCAAATTTTCTCCCATAATAGTTAGAGGTCCACTGATTTCAGATACAGTTGTCCTGAAACCTACACTTCAAATATTAGTAACTATAGCTCAAGAGATAAAATGCAACAAAGGTGTAAAGAAGCCATCACTTCTAAATAAAGAAAATGCTAGTCAAATAGGCAACTGTTGTTTACCTCAGCTATTTTACCTTACACCAATTACATGTTTGAGAAATCAAGTTATTCAGTGCTTAACACAAAGGAAAAATGATGGAGAAAACTAAATTGTGTCTTTTTCTTGTGTCAATATTGATTGCTCAGCTTTTCTACAAGTTTCACTGTGTAAGTAAGCAAAAAAAACTGTTTAGAAACTCTCAATCAGCATAAATAGAATAAAAGCTGCCTCATGTACTTTCATTTCACTGTTACATATATTCAGAGGTTCAACATGCCAAACAGGACTCAGAACAAGATGCTCAGAATATCCAGGACAAAAGAACCTTTACAGAATAGGGGAAGTTGAGCCCTCCCCTAACCTCCCTCCCTCCATCTCTCACCCCAAAAACAGAGCAGGGTTGGGGGTGGTATTGGGATAAACAGGGCAGTTTATCTCATACATCAATGGGCCACATAACCTTGCAGCAAAAGGCTGTAGCTGACTGAATCTGGCTGGCATTAATACATACCCAAAGCAACCCAGTCCACACTGTTATGCTTCCACTTTGCCAAGAGCTTAGCAGAATTACACATCCAGTAAAAAATCCACAAACATAAGGAAAGCCACAGTACCCTTATCAGGTAGAGAATTATTATCTATTTTGCAAACAAGTCACTGGGACATAATGGTAAAGAGATACAAATGAAAACTGCCTCTGGCAAAGCAAAGGGACTCAATCTCATGATTCAGCCCTAACATATTACAATAGTGTAATCCTTCGGTGCTGTTTGAAACATACACACTACAAAAGGTCAGCTATCCTTAACAGTGCATTTGCACACTAGATGCATCTACCCCCCAAATTTCTGCTTCAGACTCTAGGAGAGCAGTAGGAGTTACAGGAGGTGGCAGAGTCTTTGCACATGAAGATGCTCAGAGGTATAACCTCAAACAGCTGCATAGTAAATTTTCAGTGCACATAATGCAAGCACGCAGGATGTAAACAGCCCTTGAGTCATTTCATACCATTTATAACAGTAAAAGATAACAGAAGATTCTTTTTTTTCTTTTTAATAGACAAAGGAGTTTAGTGCTTATTTAGCAATTAGTGTCTTTGCTGTTGCTCAAAGCTGAGACTGCTGCAGATATATTTAACTAAGCACACAGTGAAGAATGAAGAAAACTTGGATATAAAATCATTACTCTGGTTCCTGTGAACTTTGCTTCACCAAGCAAAAAAAAAAAACCAAAACCTGCAGCAAACAAAACAGTCTCTGACCTTCCAGAAAAACATTTGGAGGGGGGAGAAAAAAAAAAAAGTCTGATCTGCTTATGTGAGCAGATTTTGGCACATGGTAAACATCTATGTTTGCTCCTCAAATTGCACAAGTCAGAAAAGAACCTCTCTTATCCAGGACATGTTTTTAAACCATTGTGCATTTATGTTTCTTTGGCAATTTGAGGGAGATTACCTTCTCCACATGGAAGTGCAGCACTGGGACAAAGTAAATATGCCAACTGCCTGTAACCTGGTATCTCTAAAGGAGGAACGGGCACAGCGTGCAGGGAGCACACGTATCCTTACGTAACTGCCAAAACCGCAGCTCCAGCCGACTCGGCTTCTCAACTATTCAGCCAGCCAGAGCAGCATCTCTGCCCTCGGCCAAAGCTAAAGGTGAAGCCTTCAGTGTCTCAGATCTCTTCTGGAAAAGGGCCCAACTACTTAAGGGAGCCAGGCAGAGTCTTCAGCCACAGCACACAAAGTGGAAAAAAAGTTGACAGAAGATAAGTTCAAGAAAGCCTGAATGAGCACCAGCCCCACAGCAGACAGTCCCATGCCAGAGTACAGCTTGTACTGGCACTCTGGTGTAGTGCTTTGGATCAGTATCATCTGTAATAAAGCACATATTGACTAATAAGCTGGGCAGATGCACAGAGGGAGCAAAGGGATTTTTCCTCTCCCGTTATGCTGGCACCGGAGCCTAGAGCAATGATTTGGCTCTACCTTTACATATTTATTTATATTTCATGCTTTTCAAAGAGAGGCTCCAGGGGGTTCTTTGGAGTCACCCTCCTTTTTAAGGAAATTAAGCATCTTTTCATGACTGCCTTAATAAAATGTTCCAAGTATTGTGCACACAGTAGTGCCCGACACATGCCTCAGACATCCTAGTTAGCTTGTTTGCAGGAGTTTGATTTCAGTGAAGGAAATCAGTGACAGCAAAACAGTCCCAAACCTCGGGCAATGTAATAAAAGACCAAGATCACCAATTGTGTAAGCCCTGTCATTTCATGTGAAAGTACTGAAAATGTGTACATCTGTCACATACTTTCCCCAGCAAGGGAGCCCCATTAACCAAATAAGGTGGTTGCCCCTGAGAACACAATTAAGGTAAGCTGGTTAACTGCTCTAAATGCTTTTAAAGATGCCAAAGATAAACTAATACCTTTAATTCTATATTTTTTCCATTAATATATAGTCCAGAAAATCAAGCTACAACATACACACAAAACCCTTTTCTACTATATACACATATGCACGCTTAGTTTTCACAAGTGTCTCAAAGTCAGGAGATCTCCAAGCCCAGCTAAGGGAAGAAGACACTGATTCTTGTCTTAAATCAAGAATTCCTTCCACATACAGTTTATAAGCAACCATCAAAACCAAAAGCGTGAGTTGAAATTCTGTTTTCACTGGGAATCAGTGTTTATGCCACTAACTTCCATGGAGCTAGGATTTTTCCTGAGCCTACATTGTATAATTACAGATAATTCTGTATGGCCATTGCCATTCAAACTGTATGATATTTTACAATGAACTGATGTATCAAACACAACACATTGTACTCTGATTGAAGACCACCCTCTCAATCTCAACATGAAACGAGGAATTAGCTGGTAGAGGGTTTAAAAGCTGCATGTCATTTCCAGCATATGCACCAAATGACATCATACTTAGCAAGGTGCTTGCTACGCTAACCCTCTTTGCACACCTTAGCAGAAAAACAGACACATTTAACCCTATGAAAATTTAGGCCAGGACTGAGCGTATTAAGCACAAGTAAAGCCAAAAAAATGTGCTAGGTTATTGAGACTAGGTTCAAAGGACTTTGATGTCCAAGGCTAAAAATGTAGTTCAGCAAATTCTTGCTCATTTGTCCGGCTCTGGAATAGTCTAAACTTACTTAGTACCTCCCTGCATGATTGCAACATTCCTTGCAGCTCTTACTTTTTTGGCATGATCTGAACTGCTTCGGTTTGCATAACAAGATCATGGCTTCAGTTTCAGCCCAGTGAAGCCAGATGCAACGTTCTAGGGCTACCTATGGGTTAGATGCTTACACTTTCTTCAAGCTGAATTTCGCAACCCTCCACTGGAGAGCCAAAGGGCCTGCTTGTTCTCATCCTGCTTCATCACTCGTACGTGCTCCGTTGCACAATGCCTCAACTTTAATAAAAGGGATGGAGAACACACATCTCAGCCCAAGTATAGCTCCTATCTTCGAGCTTACTATTTTTGTTCTGACTATACTACTTTTGAAAAACTGCAGGAATAGTGCGTTAATACTTGACTGATTTTTTCAAAATATTTTAGGTCTGAGATTTGCAGAAGACTTTCACTAGATATGCTACAGACATAGGACACCAGCTAAAATACCTCAATTATTTTTGTATTTTTAACCTCTATTAATAATACCAGTACATTCAGCTCACACTTCCATGTTGAGAAATAATTTTGTTCTAAACTCTGTATATGTAGGCCACAGCTTGCAAAAATAAATAATACATTTTCTAAGATACTAAGTTTGTAAGTGTGGCACACCACTTGACAACAAACATGAATCTCCTTAAAACAAACAAACAAATAAACAACCCCCAAACTTTTGCAAGGAACAAGTTAAGTTATATTTTTTTTTCTTTGCTCTAAGGTTACGTCACCGTTATCTCTTGGGTGCAGATGACACTAATAACCATGTGCCCGGACTCCAGCTAAATTATCAGTTTTCTCAAAATAGTTTGAGGGAAGAAAAACATCAAGAATGCTGTATAGGAAAGTAGGAAGGCTTGGTCTTGAGCCTAATTTTGAGAATTCTTTCAGTTTAGCCTCTGAATTTTTTTTCTGCAGGTTTTCATATACAAAAATTTTATCATTTGTGCATGCAGACTCAGTAGCTGCATAAGTAGCTACCCAAACTGCACACAGTGTGAGCACAGCACCTGTGCACACTAAAGCTGTCTCTAGACACATTTTAGCTATTCAACCCAAGCATTTTAAATTATCTCCACCCTTTAGGAGACCATTCGTTGCCTTTGTTCAAGATACTTATTTTTACCCTGAAGTGACTGGTCCATGAGTAACATTATGTTTTCCAGTGCCATTACACAGAAGCATGCATATCCAAATGTTTGTAAGCCAAGTTCTGCAGAGGACACCTTAGTTCTTTGACTCCCATAACCTTAATCCTTTGACTCCCATAAAATGCCTCACACTTAACAAAAATTAAGTCTCATATAGTTGCTGTGTAGAAGATTTGAGACTCATCAGATAGGTGAGGCTTCATCCTCTAAAGCTACAAGAGTATCCGCCCACAACACAGAGTCCTGTGTCAGATAAACATTCAGGACATAGTGATGATCAGAAATTCACAGCCAAATTCTGATAGTACCAAGAACAATCCAAGATTTCTACAGCAAAATATAATGACTTCATTGTAATAGGAAAACATTATGAGCTCCACAAACAACTGCTGAGGCATTAGACATCATTAGTCCCACAGAGAAAGCATTGACATCCTGCAGGATCAAATTGTTTATCACTAATTTACAGAAACTGCATCCACAAATGTATTTCTATAACTTTATAGTTACTTAATTAATTACACATATTAAGCAAATTAAACTGAAGGATGCAGTGAGTACTCCTGGGATAGCCAATGGCTAATGTCACCAGCAATTGCTTTGTTTGCATTCAGAGAAGTCCTCCCAATTTCCTTTTTTAGTGGCAAAGAGGATCACAAAAGGATGAAGGCTGTGATCTCACTAGCACAGCGGAAATCAAGAGACTTCTATTGCTTTAAGATTACTGAGACAACTCCAAGAGAAGAACATCATAACCCTGTGCATGAGTTAACAAGCAACACAAATGGAGGAATCTTCAGATGGCAATAAGAACATCCCAGTGCAGCTTTTCCTTATGGTAAGACCAGAAGAAGCCCACAGATAACAATACAGCACATAGGTATTTGCAAATTCATTCTGAACCTCCTATGTGGAGTCTTCTAAAAAAGTGTAATTTATAAAAACTGAAATGTAATTTTTTTAATATATCAGATTAACACTAATGACTAAAATATTTATTGTTAGAAGCAATTGTAAGCTTATAGTTCATCAGTTTTTGTATAAAGCTGTTCTGCTAATTCATTCTCCCCTTGTATGAAGTAACGCAAAAGAAAAATCAACACTCAGATCTCAGGCGGTTAAAAAATGAAAGTGTTATTTTGCTTGAAAACAAAGCAGGAACAACAACAACAGTTCTGCCCAGTATTTTCAGTATCATACAGGCTGCGAGGCAGACCTAGTAACTCCACAAACACTATTCTGCCCATATTTAGGTCTAGAGGCATCAACTGGGCTATTATCATACCTAAAATTAGACAACTTCCTAAGTTCTTGTCAGACTGGGTGCTTATGTACCCCAGGCAATTTACTTTTTTAAGAAAGAATGCAATATACTGATGACTTAGATTTAAATGTTCAGGAGGTAGTTCTTTTGATATTATTCCTTAGCATATGTTAAGCCCTTGTACCATGTTATCCCTGTCGTGTGCACGTACGTATTATTTTTGGTCACACAGACAATAGATTCTATACATGAAATATCACCACAGTCAGTTTATTTAAAATGTACACCCATTTTTGTTAATTTAAAAAAATACAGATTTTTCTTGAAAATCAAAAATCATTTTATAAAAATAATTTCTGGTATTTGTGGAGCTCCGTTTGGATTTTGGAAAAAAAAGTATTGCCATTCATTTTTCATGTACTATAGGAGTACAGGACATTTGAGCATCATGCCTTCCACTCTCATTAAAAAAAATAAAAAAGAAAGAAAAAAGTCAAAAACCCAAACCAAAGAAACACACACAGACAAAAAAGCCCACCCAAACCAGAAGGGAACATACATAAATGGCAATTCCACAGCTATTTTGTGGTAAATGATAAACCACAAAGTGTCCCTTGGTGGATGTGCAGAGTGTATGATCCAGAGTTTGGAATGTCCTCATTTCCTGACACTTTTCTCCTTTTTCATCTATTTAAGAACTGCTGACTGCTACATTTCACAGGGAGAGGCAACCTTATTCTTTACTGGTTTAGGTGCCAGACTTAGGAATGAGTAATTCTGTTCTGGTATTACAGTAGCAGTTCTGAAAAGAAAAAGACATAAAATATAAATGTTGAGGGTTAATGCCTCTCTATCTTTTTTTACCCCAATTTTGGGACCTAATTTTTATTGAATACTCTGTGAAATGTTAAATTTGCTCCATGATACAAGGTCAATGCACTTCTTCCATATTTATTCATGCTAGCCTTTGAATTAAAGGTCAAATGAATCAAACAACTTAAATCCTACAGGACTAAAAGGAAAACAGAACATAAATTGATGACCAGAACAGCAGAACATTTGAACTTCTTCAGTCCAGGCCCTCCAGCCCCTTGCAGTGGTTTTACTTCAGTGTTCAAATCTATGCCATGATTACACTAAACCTTTCTTGAATTAACAAGAAGTTCTCTGAAAAATAGCAAAAACAGTAGATGAACTAAAGAATTTAATTGATACTGACCACAGCAATAACATTGGGAGGAGAAAATTGGTCATTGGATGTACCAACCTCCAACTCACTAAAAAAAAAAATCTGTAATTTGGTTTCTTACTTCAAAGCAGATCTGGCTATGCAGATTTTCCTGGAAAATGCACTGGCTTGAACCCAAAATCTGACGAGCCATCCCTTCCTATGAATAGGTAACTAAAGCATAACAGCATTTCACTAATATATTTATAATCTACATGGTCATAGTAAATAGCACTTTTCAAAGTATCTCTTCACCAGAAATCACAGGCTAGACCTTGCTGCCAAAACACAAATTATATGTTCCCCCAAAGGTTACTCTGCCTCAGTCAATATAAAGTTTCCTCACCAAATTCTTCCATTAATTAGGGAGAACCTGTCTTGTGTCTTTTCTTTCATTTTAATGCTTCTTATTTCCTCTTCTCCTTCTCCTCAAGGATATTCTTTGTGTTTTTTCCATTCTTGGCAGCTGTTCCCAGCAGCTGCAACAGCAACAAGAGACAGGGAGTCACCTGGACTGTGTTGACCACGTAAAAGCATCACACTGGTGGTCCCCTGGGTACTAAATGCAGTATGGTTAGTTGAACAAGAGCACCCTCTTTCTGAAGCAATTTTTGTGCCAGGAAGCCTTGCTGGTTTTCACAGTGGGTGAGTATCCTGTGACTGAATGAGATTTGGACTTCTCCAGCCAGCTCCGCCATGTAAGACGTCACAGTCTGAAACAGCTGTCTAGACATTCATCAAGCTGTTGGGTTTCAGCTCTCCATATTTAGTCTTCGTGTGTTTAGGCTTGCTTGGATTGAACAACCTGAAGTATTCTCTCTTTCTTTGGCATCTTTGGTACATTTCCAGAGCACTCACTAGCTCTCTATCAGTCACTCTTCTATGACACTTCCTAGTCCAACTGCTGTTACGAATCAACCAATATTAACCTTCCTCAAAATAGGCCCTTTGCTACATCTGTGCCTCAGGACTATCTGATTTTCAGCTCATTTCTTCAGGAGGCACATGGCTACCAAAACAAGCTGATCCTTAACTCTGTGTGCAACATAAACCTGCAACCTGCAAATCTCCATTTTAGGAAACACAAGCAGTTTGTCGACATGTCTTAATGTTTTGGTTTGAGCAAGCTCTTTGCTGATTTTTTTTCTTCCTTTCAGTGAACTTTTTAGCAGCACCAGTGGACTGATAATACCAAGGTCACTTCTGACTGTCTGCAGCCTCCCCCCTTCTCATAATATTTTCTCTGTTTGGCTTTCAGTATAGGCTAATATATCACGGAAGTCAAGCCTCTCGTTTTCCCATGTACATACCTACTTGTCTCTCTGAATAGTCTAAAAGGTGTCCAAGACTAACATTTAAGTCCTCTTAGTATACAATTATCCCTATTTCTACATGGAACTGCTTCTCTGAAACAGAAGGCCCACAAAACATGAGCATTTTGTCACTTCTCAGCTATTGTACTTGTTTTCTCCATTCCAAATGTGGCTAGCAAAAGACCTGTAAATTCAGATTTCTTTTCAACGTATTACACAGACCAGCTCTAAAGTTCCTTCTTCTGCCAGGTAAGCGAGTAATGGCTCACCTGGCAGAATGGTTAGGGTTTTTTTCTGACGACAGCTTCTTGCATGTTTGTTAAGTTGTGCTCCTCATTCAAATGTCATTGGGTTATAACAGTTGAGGCACCTAATACATAGCAGCCAATGCAGAGACAGTTGCACCTTTTCTTCTTCCACCACCAGGAATCATTTCTGTAGGGAAGGCTATACACTGTATAGAAAAAAATCAGAATGGCATTTTTTTAAAAAGTATCCATGCCACGTTTTGAGCTGTGGCAGGAGCTATGCTATCCATATTCTTGCAGTTTAGACAGAAAGCCACCATGTGAAAACAAACAGGCCGAGATTTTAAACAGGAAAACTTTTGTCTGGAGTTCTACATCGCCAGTGAGTGAAATTCAGGTCTGCATGTACAGTGCCATTCAAGTCATCACCATTAAGAAACAGCTCTCCTGCACTTCAGAAATGTGTTCTCTCCATACAGGTAGGAGTCCTTTGCATTTCTTTTAGTGATTAAAATAAGATTTACTACTCTTAACACAGCAAAAAAATACCTATGAAAGAACTGAATTCTATTTAACTCTGGCAATAATCAATAGAATTCCCCACTAAACTTCCATCACATACATCTGATAGCATTAGGATTAAACAGATGCTAAATACTAAGCATCTCCTTTAAAGACTAAGACACCAAACTACTGTGCTGAAGACCTGTATTTTTCAGTAGGCTTTATCAATGATGGTAAGGTCTAAACTGAGCTTGTAGGCTATAGTTTATTAAAACGCTTTTCTGTTGAAAACAGCACAAAATGCTGATATATAAGCCCTTTTTACAGCTCACACCTCACTTTAAATACTTTATTTTATGTTGATGAGAACACAGCATAATTATGGCTACACTTTCATTAGCAAGTTGTGCAGCACCATCAGAACAGGTCTGAAGAGCAAAACAGGTGTTGCTGGGAACAAAAAAGCCATGCTACATGTGTTTCTGGAGGGAAGGGGAAGTGCTTTATACTAGCTCTGCCCCAGCCTCCTGCACTGAATTACCGTTAGCAGTTAAAGCACTTTAAATATGCTCCTGAAGCCTGCCTTTTGTTTTAGTTTAATATAAAAGGAGCTAAGTTTGTGTTCTCCAAGGCAAATTTGACAAGCATGCAAGGCAAGGGAGGAGGATGGAAAGATTCATGTCACCAGGACATTGCTTCTCTGAACTAAAACACACACATACATGTACCCTGTGATGATCAGCAGAAATACTTGAGGAAGAAACCATTTAATATGGAAGAAATCATGAAGTAACAGCAAGTTTTCCATGAGAGTTCTATTCTTAAAAGCTTTCCCTGATTAAATAACCCAGTACCTTTTCAGGAACATTACAAAGCCTTCTAACTTTGGAGCAACCATTTAGGAAGGGCAAAAAGATTGCAGCCAAGATGTCTATTTAGTATTAGAGTACCTTAAGGAACCTTAAATGGGACTGTGGTAGGAAAAATAAAATCAGAAGAAAAAGCTGCACTGCTCAGACATTTTGTCTTTGAAAGAAAAACAATTGTCTATAGCAATATGGACATAGATGTTTTCAGATACAGAAAGAAAATACACGTGCTGGAAACTAAGTTAACTTCATATGTGTATATGGGTCTAGATTGTCTCACGAAGAATGAGAATCAGATTCATTTCATGTGTGCACCATCACTAAAGCACCAAGGGGTTCTCCACATTGTAAATTCATTCATCATTACTTTTAAGGGTGGGACATCTCCTGGTAAGTCTGACCATTCAACAATCAACCTCACCAAACTTGAAGGATATAACAAGTTGGTATAATTCAACAGGAATTCTAACATACTGAGCCATTGCCACCCAGACCCATGGCCCAGGAGTTCAGATTTCTGTGGTCTGAGGCTGAGTTCTGCAAAGCACAGAGGTATGACCTCAGCTTAGCTTTATGGAAAAATTATTATTGGGCTGTGAGTATGCAAGCTGAAACAATGCAAGGTATGAAGAAGTAAAAGTATTAAGTAAAAGAAGTAAAACAAAGACTAAAGTGAAAGCAGTAGCTCAAAGACTCAAGAGACAAATACTGCCATGAAAAGGTATAAAACCCCAAAGAAGTTATAGTCAAAACTAAGCAAGATCAAGGAACAGTTTTCTCCAAGAAGCAGCAGAGGACAATGCTTCTCCACCTGACTGACCAGCAGAGACTCATCAGATGTTTGCAGTAGAAGTGGTGCACACATCAGGCTGGCCTCATAGAATTTTGTTCCTACCAACGTTCTAGCGAATAAATAATTACTGTGTACACATTGGCTGTATATACTCCCACTTGGGAGTCTTTATGCCTGGTAATGATACCAATACTATCCATTTTGATACCTATTTTGATACCGACAGGCATTGCTACTTATTGATTGCATTATCCATTGGCATTGCTACCCATTGATGCCTATTGATTTCAAAACTTTGGTATTGACAGGCATTGATACCAATACACATCATTACCTTCTGATATCAAAAGACATCAATACTTATCACCTTTCAATACTGATAAGCATCAACACCTATAATTTTCAATATCTATCAAAAAGCATAGATACCTCCTGATAAGTACAGTTATTAATATCTCTATTTTGAAAGCAAATGTCAATGTTAGTATTCATCAAAACCTATTTCAATACCAATTTTGATTAAAAAAGGCATTGAAAGAGTATGCTACCTATTGAAAGTAATCAGTACTTATTGGCAACAATGTCTGCCAATATCAATCTCAACACCAGTAGACACTGATAGCTTTCAGTATGAGTAAGCATCTATACCTATCAATTTCAATACTGATTCTTATATCATTAGCCATTGATACCATTGATATTGATAGGTATCAAAAGGTAAGCATTGATACCTAAATTTCTATACTGATTTTGAAATCAATAAGCATCAACAGACATTTAGAAGCATCAGTATCTATTGATTTCAACAGCTACTGATTTCATCTATACCTATTGATTTTTATATCAATAGGCATCTATAACTATCACTATTGATACCTTTCAATAGTCATAGCCCTAATACCTAAAATTTTTAATACCTTTTGATAGGCAGGTATTGATAGACTGATTTAGATAAGCATTAATACCTATAAATTTTGATACCTTTGGTAGAAAGAGACAGTGATTGTTATGGTAGTCATCAGCAGACATCAATACCAATTGATAGGCATCGATAACTATGAATTTTGACACAAATTTTTTTTTTAATACCTATCAACACCAATCAATTTCAATACCTCGGTATATTAAGAGGCATAATTAATATGGATTTTTACATTCTGGCCAAAAAGCCAGCTGAAGTTTTGGTATGTAGGTTATAGGTGGTATTATTTGGTATGGAGTTTGTTCACTTCTGCTATACCTCCTAGAGCAAAATATTGAAAACAAAGCATATTATCCTATAGGATATTTTACATTCACAATCAGGTGTGCAAAATCCTGCATTGCAAGGGTCAGTGAGCATGTGCAAAATCACAGGCACAGATGCAGGGGTCATTTGTTAATAATTGGTTCTTGATATTTAGACAGGGGACAAAAATAATATAGTCTTGTTATTTCATTGTTTCCAGGAATTCTGAGTTCTTACATATTGCTCAAATTAATTTGGTTTTCTTGGAAGTCACTTCTCTTCAAAACAGGTAAGTTTACTTTGAGCATTTCTCAATATAGCTTAGTTTCAGCCTCAAGGTATACTTCCTTCTTTCAGTTTTTAGAGTTATTAGTTCTGTTTAGATTTCTCTCTACAGTACTGGGTTCTCTGAGAAGCCCAGTTTTATTTCTAAAGGCTGGTGATACAGAAAACCACATCAGCTTTTTTACTTTCAGCTGCAAACATGATTTTTCAGTCCCACACACATACCTCCAAACCCAGGAGGGTGAGACAGACACACTCCCACAGAGCTGCCTAAGAAGCTCCAGTGCCACATGGAAGGACAGTTGCATTGACTGGCATTGTTTCTCATTTTCATTATTTTGTCAGCTCTAGATTTGGGGGTTAAATTTGCTTATGTGACTAAAGGAAAACTGATAGCTACAAAAGATACTGCTTCCTCATGTTATCCTAACACAGATCAGTGTTGCAACCAGAGTATCAGCCTGTGTGGTGTCACTGGCACCTCCTGGAGAGGCAAGTTTTCAGAGTTCACCTCTTGCCTGCTGGAGAAGGTTAGGATCCCCAGAGTAATGCTTCTTGCTGATGGTAAATGTCACCATGGTATCATGTTACCATAACTAGTTTTTAAAAGTCTGACATTTAAAAGATACCAACTTAGAAATCACATCCCTATGATACCACTGATGAAGTACTGTGTGGTGAGGAAAAGCCACTATCTAGCAATTCAGCTTCCCTCAGCATTTATTTTTTCCAAGGGTGTTTCCCATGCCAATAGCAACTCTGCCCAAATCCCATTACCTTAAGAACATGAACCTTAAGGTTCACAACCTTAAGGAGCACGGCTGATGGCCGATACTGAATCAGGTAAGTCAGGATGGATATAACACGCTAAAGCAACATCTGCCACGCCTAACCTGAGAATGAAAAATAAGACTGGTCTCCACCCTTAAGTAATGTATACCAATATAAATGGTATCCCAACATCTGTGCAGTTGCTTCGTTAAGAAAACAGTCACGACGTGTGATGGAGAATTTTAATAAAAACTGGCATAGTTTTCACAAGTTGTAACAGATCCCTTTATGAGTATTTAGCTACAGAAACAGGATGATGCACTTTGCAAACAAAATGAGTTAGAGTAAAAGATTAAAGGCTGAAAGGACTGAGGGCAAGCACCTTAGCTTTCAGGTTATTTCACATCAGGGAGTATCTTAGCCCAATGTGAGCTGTTCAGCCCATCTCTAAGGTTGGTGCTGAAATGCCTCATATCTCCATCATATTTGGTTTAGGAGGGTTACTTTGGATCAGAGCCTGGCCTAGGGCCAAAAAGTCTTCACAAAACTGTTCAAAATTTTCTGAAGGAAAGTTATCCTCTGGGGCTTCACAGACTAAACTACAGGTCTCTCCAAGTAGCACTTGCACTGCCTTCTCATTTCGTATAAATATTTCAGCAGCACAGTAACATCATTTACAAATGCAGCAAGACACAAAGAAGAGAGAGGATCATCATCAATGGGCATTTGGGTGCCCATTTACACCATGGAACATCCTGCAGACATGCTGTGACACTGGGCTCCTGCACTGGGACTGTCTGGGATGGAGTAAACTTACTCCATAGCAGCACATACAGTGCTGTGTTTCAGATTTGCAACTAAAAGTGTTGATAACACAGCAGTGTTTTGGCTATAGCTGAGCAGTGCTTGCACAGTGTCAAGGCCACCTTTTTTTCCCTCACTCTGCACTGGGAAGCAGGCTGGGGTGGGCGAGAAATTGAGAGGGGACACAGCCAGGACAGGTGACCTGCATAGTCCAAAGGGATATCCCATACCATGCAATGTCACGCTCAGCCATAAGAACTGGCAGGTTTTTTCTTCCAAGGTAGCCATTGCTCAGAGGCATCAGTGTGATGATAGCATGAGGTAAGCAAATAAAAAAATCTCCTGTTTCACCAGAGTAATGGATAAATTATCTCGGGACAGCAGGAGCCTCTTACCAGCATTTGCTGGGAATCTACTAAACTTCCCACGGACTCACGTGCTAGGGGGCTGTGAAGAACACTGAGGGCTGCCCTCTCTGGAATTCCTGCCAATGCACACATCTCCATCCCATGCTGATAGCAGTGTGGTACTACATGCACTCCATGTCCTGTTTGGAGTACTGTCATGACAGCACACAACAGCCGACAAGAGCCCTTTATCTCTTTGCCACCCCAAGAGACATAACTGATCCTGTCTGCAAGCTATTTGCTGAAACTAGGAACCAGCACAGCTCCTAAAACGAGAGGGATGACTCTGTTCTGCATAGCATTTCTGCAGAGGGACTCAGACAACTACAGAAAGCATCCTTGCAGCTCCCCCTCAGGGGCGGACTGAGGATGGGTGACACAGCAACTTCTTGTTGAGACATGCGGGGGAGAGAGGGGTTACTGCAATCAACCAGCACCTCAGCCAGTAACTGTTTTGTATTTCAGATAAACAGAAACCTCCAAAAAGTACTTATTTACTCTTGTGTTTGTGGGTCAGGGACAGGCTCCACAAAACTACTGCCCTGTGAGCAGGCTAATCCATGGCAGTGAGTGTGAGAAATAGGCTCCATTGTAAGTTGTCAGCACAGAAGCCTGGGAGAGCTGTGCTTTTGCAGCATGCATTAAACACAGATCCCTGGTACTGGGGCTGAGCTAGGCACTCATGCAGAGTTGGGACTGGAGAGATCATTTCTGAGACAGCTGTTCCATGGAGGAATTTTTCCACAGCTGATGGCTCCAAAGGAAGTGTTTTAAGGGCATAACGGCCTCAGTCTGACCATCATTGTGCACAGTTTTGCTGTTGATGCCAGCCCTGGAACCACAGAAGGAGGTATTTCTTAACCTGCCCGTGCAGAAGCCTTCTAAGAGGAACAAGGATCCTGGAGCAAACAACAGAATGGGTGCTGTCCTCTGGATTCTCCTACACAGAGACCCTTGACCATTGTGTATTGGGTCTTCCCAGATGACCTCATGATGGCAAAACCCAAAATGGGGGATAGAGCCTAACAAACACTACAGCATATTTGGACTTCAACTTCCAGTTTTGTTTTCTCCTAGAGGGATCCAGCTGATCCTAGACCACTTTGAGAAATGAATCAATATGCAGTGAATTGGGACAATCAAGAGCTTCACTTCAAAACTATACTCTTATTTAAAATCCAGATGCTAATATAGACAAAGCTTTAGTCTTCCTATTACTGCTCTAAACTGTGGCCAGGTATTTTCTCTCTTCTGTTTTTATTTACAAACTGGTATTTATTTTCTTGTATTTATATCTGGAGATGCTGGTATTTGACATTTACTAACATTCTTGTCCACTAAAAGAACTGCACCCATTGCCTAGCTAACAAACACCCCTCCTCCCCCATCACCACTGGTCTCCAAATACCAGTTTAATCTCATAGTCTTAGGATTAAATAGATACAGGGTCTGATGTAAAATAAATGGTTTCCATTGAAAAGCATCAAAAGACTAAAATTAGGAATTAGACTCTCTTTGTACTGATCACTGGATAAATATGGTATTCACTCCATTGAGTTCCCATACTTTCAGAATAAAAAAAATGCCTGTAAAATTGCAGAGTTTTGGATCATGGCACTTGAAATGTTTGGGAGAGTTGGGTGGAATGTGTTAGTTTTTCATCTTGCTCTTAGATTCAGAGTTGAAAGATATATACTAGGCAGTGTGAGTAAACTTGTGAAGTCATTGACTGTGCCATACATATTTTAGATGCCAATTGTGACTACTCCACCTTTTGAGGAAAAAAAAGTGTCTTCAAGTTTCATGACAAAAAAATAAAAATCAATCACTGTAAATCCTAAGGACTGTGAAGTCTAACCTACATCCTCAGTTTTATGGTGTTGAACTGGGAAGGGTTACATGCAGTGTCTGACCTACATGGTTACCCCATACATGCATTTATGTAAGTGCTCCAAAGTTTCCAAGGGCACGGGGTTCTAGAAAAGGAGCAAAGAGGAGGCATCCTCAAAGAATTTCCCTGCCAAGTACAAACCTTCCCAAAACCACATTACTGGCCACAGCTCTTGTGCATGGTTCAGCTGAGAAAGCCTTTAATTGCAAAACACTACTGATCTTCTTGTGGATTTAGGAGCCTCTGGAAAATGAAAACAGCAAGCTGCAATTCAGCAGCTAATAAGAACACAAAAAAATTCCCTCTCTGAATAGAGCTGAAAAGCTCACATAAATTTCCATGTCCTTGAGTAACTGTAACTGCATCTGAGGTCGTTTCCAACTGATGTTGGTCCCACAGGGAATTTCTTTAACTACTGTTCACTAGGCTGTAGTCATTCCTACTTTTTCTGTCAATAAATCATGGTATTCATGCGGTCAACCAGAAGTAGCTGTGGCCTGGCCTCATCATCATATTGGGATCTAGTATCATTTAGATAACCAGCAGAGAACAGGCCAGAACACACGCTAAGTGAGTCTTGCCTAATTATTTTGTCCAGGATTTAGGCACACATTCATTCAAATCTGGTAAGTTCATTTTTTATAGAATCTACTGTAGCTACAATTACATTTGAACTAGTATTTTCAAAGTTTTGTTGAAAGCCACAGAAAGATTGACTGTAGTTCTAATACCTTTTTCCAATAGCTTACTTTAAATAATACATCTTCTCCATTGATCTGAGCAAGTCCCAGGAATCTTGAAGATTAAAGAATCGATGAAATTAATCTCCTGGCCCTCCTGAACTCTCCATCTGCTTACCTACTCCTGCTTCTAACTTAGCATCTACACATATCTTTGCAAATACATTGCTTACAGCACTGCTTGGGACTTTACTATGACTGTTGTACTTGCACATTCATCTGCATCGTGTTCCTAATTTGTCTTTCTTGTTGAGTAACTCCTTTAAAAGTAAAGTCTAGATATGTGATTGATACTTATGAAGACTGTCTGGCAGAATACATTTTATATCTGAAGATACTGCACTTCCATCAAGCTCCCTCTGTAAAAATGTTTAGGTTATCACATAGGAAAAAGGTATGATCCTGTATGAGATACTACACACATACACACTAAGACAAGCCCATATAATTTACAAATATGAGAGTTGTGTGTTTTCTTCCTGTGATGAGTTTGCCACAAGAGCACTACTTAATGAGAAGCTCTGGCTTATTTTGCAGCCTCCCAAAATTTTGGTGTGAAGTGCCACATTTTTTGCAATTCTTTCTTCAACAATAGACTTTGTCAAATAATCTTGAAATTAGAAAAAAAAAATTAAAAAAAATAAAGGGGGAAAAAGCAACAAGGCAGTTCTACTTTTGAAACACTGTATCTATTTAATATTAGAGTTACTTCAAATACTGTGAGCCATCTGGAACATTATGGCTCTGTCTTGACTGCCAGAAATGAGTTTCTTTTGTTTATTCACTAGTAGAGACAGTTTCTAGTCTACAGAGAGTCTTTAGTCTTATCACAAAACAAACCAGATAGTCAGCCATGAGCAAATGAGTACAGTGAACCCTGTCCTTAAATACCCCCTAGAAACAGCCTGCCTGCCTTGGGATTTCACAGTAGGTAGTTCAACTGCCACAGGTATGAAAAGCCTGAAATCAGCTGGTGTTAGAATTGGGTTTTCCTTTGTTTTCTTTTTCGGCAAAGGCAAAGCCAGTACTTGGTAACTTGTCACTTCTAATGAATTTTCTGAACAAAATATAGACCCTACATAGAAGGAAAAGGATATCTTAATGCATATGTACTTCAGCATAAAAATGTGTCATGTAACCAAGGCCTTTTGTCTTGGCTTTCAAGAAAGCATCTAAAACTATATGCTAATATAATAATGATGCAAATACCTTTTGTATGTGGTATGGGTGCAACATCTTTCTTACTCAAATTTAAGGCAAATGGAAGAGCCCCAAGCCCCGCAGTTTGTAAATTTTTCACTTCTTTCATTATTAGAAAGCAAACATAGAAGAAAATTCTCTTTAAAAATGAAGAAAAACCAAACACACCACCTCAAAACTATTCACTAAAGAAACAAAAAACTACAACTGAGACAGAAACTTTTTGGTACTTTTAGCCAGACACAAAGTGGAGCTGCCTTTGTGACTAAGACAAGCGTGCGTGTCCTGCCCCAACACATCCTCATCCTCACAGCACAACCTGAGCTAGCAGCGTCCTCAAGGCCAGATCTGATAAATACCAGAGCCTAGAGGAAACCTTTCTCTGTTCTAGAAAAGAAGTCATGCCATTTTAAAGCAGATGTATGTCTTTATTGTTGTTTTCTGTAAAGCAATGAAGTAACTTGCTCTTGCCTAATCCATCTCAACTGTTGAGCGTAAATACATTTTCTTTAGACATTGTCTTTATTGTTAAGATATTTTAGTGCCTCTCTATCTCTCTCCCGCCTTTGAATTTTTTGGAGGATATAAGAACATTGCTTCATTTTCACACCCTGAAGAAGCCCCTGCTGGGAAAGATTGGAGAAAGACTAAACAAAGCCAAAAATCAAAACTTTTTTCCCTTTTCCTTCACTCCTGCCTAGTATCAGCCATACAGTAAATCTTTGTAAATTTCCTTTTCTTTTCAATCCTCACAAGTTTGTACATAGAAATTTAATAACATACTATACATACATAAAAAATGTTATGCTCTATGAAGTTTTACATTTGCATCTACACAATAGAAAAGAGGCAGCCAATAGATTTCTGCCTCAAACCAGAAAGAGGTTAAAAGCTACATCCTAATCAGCTTTTTTCTCTGCCATTAATTACAAGAGGTTACATCTTGCAGCTCTCAGCTACAGCCTCTCCCTTCCAGATGAACTTCTTTGCGTCCAGTCTAAAAGCCACATACAAAGAGAGATAGCATCAACATCTCATATCTTATCAAATACATCTTTAATCCTTTTTTTTTAACATCTTCTGGCCATGGCATTTAAGGAGCTTATTTTTGCCAATTAAAATATTAAAGTATTTGGGAAGTTTGCACTAAAGTACTTGGGGAAAGCATGCATCTATAAAAACCAAACCAACAAACAACTTCTTTGTACCAGACTGCCAGCAGCTGAGCACTAGGATAGGAATGCCACTAAAAGAAGGCAGATGTGTGCTCTCTGTTCTGGCCCCCCCAATTTGGGACCTTGCACCCCCATGCCCTACAAACTAGTTCTCATTTATTGACTTTCAGGGCACACTAAAAGGCCCATTTGTTTTCCTTAGCTGCGAGAAGACTGGGAGGACCCTGGTGAGAGATCGTAAAATGGGCTCCATTCTCACTTACAACAGTAGTGATTTGTATGTTAATAATTGGAAAACCAAGGGAGAGGAGTCTCCAGAGAAGTCTGTGTGTAAAACCATTCCCAAAGTGTGTCAGAAACAAAGCCAGACACTTACTTTCTAAATATTTAGTTAGAAAGAAAGAAATCCATGTTGGTGGCTGAATAAAAAAGTTATCTTGTTTTCAGAGGTCCATAGCACACACAAAATCATCCTAGCCCAGGAGTCACTTTTATAGAACATAACATTTTGCTCAGCTTTTTTTTTTTTATTTGACCAGGCAGGAAGATAAAACAATACCAACCAGTAAACTAATTTACTACATGTGCTCCCTTTAAGTGGACCATAGGTCCACATTTGCCTACACAAAGTTTTCCACTCCTTCAGCCACATGAGGTTTTAAACGAGGAAACATGACTTACTTTCATTATTTCAGTCAAATTTGAGATCTTTTCTCCTCTGTGAGCTGCATGTGGATGAAATTAACTCTAAGTGGGGAAGGAAGATGAAGTAAGACATTCTATTTAAAAGCACTTCTCTGTATATCTACCTGAATGTGAGAAATTTTGAATAATGCATCCAACCAGGGAAAACTCTTGATAACCCTCTAGCCGTAAATGGGCAGAACTGTAATAATTTTGGTGACAAACAGAAGTGGAATGGAAAGAATTATTTACCATACCCTTACCAAAGGAGTACATAAAAAACAGGTAGTAACAAGCAGAGAAGAGGGACTTCATCAGTTATCACTGGAAGGGAGGAGCTACCAGAAGCACTGTGGTAGACAATCTAACACACCACTTGGCATCATAGGCAAATTAACACACACGATCACTACACCTTCTTGACTTAAAAAAAAGCGGAAAATAAGATTTTAAAACCAAAAGCATCGAGGAAAGAACCTACAGGAAGTTAAAATGCAGTGAAATAAAGGAATATGAGTAAGAGTGAAATAAATTTTGGTTTTGAAAACAAATATTTTCAGAAGCTAAATTGTATACATTAATATTTTTTCCACAGTTCTCGGGATTTTAAATATGCTTATTAGCTGGTATGTATTTGAAAAAATCATCCATGTATTATGCTCTAGAGAAAAAAGAACGTGAGAG
Organism: Hemiprocne comata; assembly: GCA_020745705.1. Lineage (NCBI taxonomy): Eukaryota > Metazoa > Chordata > Aves > Apodiformes > Apodidae > Hemiprocne > Hemiprocne comata. Next base: position 67,291,613 of record CM036589.1, on the reverse strand, counting down.
GTAACAGCTGCAAACTTTCATCACAGATGAAGGTACAGATAAAGACCTTCCCTCAAGGAGACACATCAATGACAGCCTAGGATAAAAGGTGTAGTAGTAAGACAGCAAAGATGGACACTTGTTCTGCCTGAAAAAATAACTACAGCAATTTGCAAAGCTAGTTGTATGGCCTTATTTTCCACATTTAAATTAAAAATTGCAGTAGAAAGCAAGTTTCAGCTAAATCAGAATATAAAAATAACTATTTATCAAGACATTTCCTCTATTTTTTTGTGTTATTTTTTGTCTAGATATGAATGCAGATTCTCTCCTGGGTCATTACCAAACAGAAAGCAGCTGTATCATTGGAGGGAAACATGATATACTGAATAATTACAAATGCTCAGTTGACAGCACTAAACTACAAGTATAGGGGTTTTAAAAATTATTTAAATAGACCAGCAAAATATATTTCCATTATGAAGTAAACCTTTCCAAAGAGTCAAAACCATGACTGCATGACAATAAGAGGCCAATGTGGAATTAGACTGAGCTGCATTATCAAGATTTATCTTCAAGAGATGATGGCTGAACTTGTCAAGTAATGACCAACAAAGAGTTCCTCACTGAGGATACATAAGTTCCACCTCTCCAAACCACATATTTTATAATCTGCTTATACATAAGTTCATCTATACAGCTGCCCCTTCATTTTCAATCCACCTGCTGTTTTAGATGCTTCTGAGGTGATAGCCAATGTGCAATAAAATGCTGAACAGAGTCTTCAGTACAAAGAAGGGTGAAAAATATGCAAGCCCCACTATTCTAAAATGAAAGGTAAAGCAAGATTTTCTTTTAACTAAATTTACTTCATACCTTACTCAGAAGCCCTCTGGCAGGAAAAGAGAAAGGCAAAATATTTGTAGTAGACACATGACACAAAGCACTGCATGAGGTAACTTCAGCTGTATTATATGCATGATGTTGCTACACCCATCTCTATCTGACAAACATCTCCATGTTAACAGGCCCCACCGGTATCCAACTGGGCACAAAGGTCAGGATGGGAACATCCCATTGTAGGATCCATTGTTTTCTCATGAACTGTGCCTTGTCTGTCAAATTAGGCACTCAAAGAAATGAAACAGTTACTTGGTTAAATGAGTGTTTCCCCTGGCTATTAGACAAAATGTATTACATCTCCAGGCATGTGATCAAATGATTGAGAGTTTGACCTAAATTTACTTACTGTGCTAAACAACCAAAGGAACAAAAGGAATTACGCCTCACTGCCTACTGTCAGCTACAAAGAATATCTATCAGTCTGTAACTGCAGATGAAATGCAGTTTTGTAGTTTCCTGTGCCAGCTTCTTGGAGAAATTGCAGCTCAGGTGACAAAAGACATTTGAGGCAGTTTAGGGCTTGTTGTTGTTGTTGTTTGGTTATGGTTTTGTTGTGGGTTTTGTTTGTTGTTTTTTTTTTTCCTTAAAGCTTTATGCTAACTGCTTTTGCACTTTTGGGACCCTAAAATGATATGCTTTAGAGGTGCCTTGACATCAACATAGCTAAGCTTATGTGGAATTTCCACTTAAGGCAGATGCACTTTGAATCCTTACAAAAATACCAATCCCAAAACAGCAGAAGTACAAACAGATCATAGTCTCACACATTCAATAAACCAGACTAAAAACACATGCACTTTTTAGAAATAAGCTTTCTATAGGGGGAGGGGGCATTCTGAAATTTCATAGATTCCCCTGATTTGAAGCACCTACTAGAAGCTATTAACATGCAGTCATTTGAAAACAGGTTGAGTTCTTCTAGCATTATGTAATTTAAAAGAAAACTGGCAAAATAATACATTCAGTTAACAGGGCTGGATATTTCCAGTTGAAATTCAAATGTTTTGGGCACCTGACTCCCTTTAATTCTTTTACATTTTCATATTCTGGTAAAAATAGTCTATCAGTTCATAACCCCTCTGAATGTGTGGCTCATGGCCGTTTTGAGAAGCAGCAGGGGATGAGGGCTAAGGGAGTGATCTACACCAACAAAATAGTACTTATGTGCAAAGCGGAAAATGTACATGTGAGTCTATTCAGTCTCCTTCAACACAAAGTAACTTGCAGTTTTACAGGGAAAAACAAGAACTTTGGAATAAACACTAGTGAGTAACAAACCTAGATGCCACAGTCCAGAGAAGCCCAAATGCTAATATGAGTAGGAACTGACCCCATCAAAACCAGCAGGACCTGGTTTCAGCCTATGAACTCAAAGGGTCTGGAGCATTTTAATAGAAGCATTGGTACTGTGCTATAGGCAAAGCCTGTTGGAAACAGATCACTGCAAGGCTAGAGGCTTTATCAGGTGACACTACCAGCAGAACAGGGGGGAAAAAAAAGAGCAAGAAAAGGCACTTACTGCTTGCTTATGAACATGCAGCCCATACTGACACACTTGGATAACTGTGCATATGGGTATAAAACTTGTGAGCTTAGATGTCTGTGTTTGCAAAGGTCATTTTGTATACTGTTTTTCCCAAGTGTAGCTTTGCTGGTTGGTCTGTTGCAACATTCAAATTTACGAGTTACATTCAGTGTTGAAGGTGTTTTAACATGTCAGAAATATAACATCAATAATTTTTATACATATTCCTCACTTCACCTGCCCAGCATCAAGCATTTCTCAGCTCCAGCCTCCTCTTGATACCTCTCACAATGCTCAACAAAAGAAGTTTATTCATGGTTATTTCTTTAACCATTTTTCTTTCACAAAAAACTGCTATCCAAAGCTTAGCATCAGCTCTTGAAGGTTTTAGGATTTTTTTTTAAGGTTTTCATCTTTGTTTTTCTGTAACCACATCTTTCTACAAATATAAATGTCTTTTTTCCTCAAGATGTAAAGGCAAGGACTGAGGAAGGGCCAAGTTTATTCCTAGTCCTAGGCACAGCCCAGCTTTATTTCACAAGATCAAGCAACAGGACATTCAACAAAAGGTGGGGTGAGGGGAAGAGGCACACACCCTGACACACTGACAGTATGTTGACAAACTTCTTTCAGCACCAAAAGGCTTCCTTCTTTTTGCAATTAATTTTAAAAGGTTTTTGAACAAATGGGCCACTGGCAGTCCTTCAAGGATTAATTTTCAAAAATTATAGCTCCCTATGAAAAAAAGCACTGCTTACAGATAAACATTTACTTCTACAGGGCAAACCAGTGGCCCCACACACCACACACACACATAGCACCACATTTCAGATTCTGGAAGATGAGCACTGGAGCCAATGTGTTAAAGGCAATTTGAACAGATATCTGGTGGCTTAAATATGTCTCAATCAACTCTTTTTTTCTTTCTTGAGAACACCATAATGCAGTGAACATTTATCTGATGTTTCAGAATATTAAGACTGGATAATAATACCTCGTTGCCAGTACAGTGAAGTTCTCTCCACCTGCCCCAAGCCCCACATCCCCACCCCCCTGTAATGCAAATCTCTGCTCTTTATGTATCAAATAAAGAACTTCAGAGGCAAGGGAGTTGCCTGCAGCTGAGCTGACAGTGACAAACTTCAGGTTACACAAAAGATCTCCTTACAAGCTATGCCAAGCAGTATTATAAGCAAAGCCAGCAGTCTGAACCAGCAGCCCTCTAGTTCTCACTGCCTGCACTATATTCCTACCTTCAGCAAAAAAATCCTTCAGGGCAGCAAGAACAGCAGTAAACCTGTCATTAACAGCCACAGTACTGTCACATCAGCGACTCTCCCATGTCAGCTACAATCTTTAGCTCAGCTATTTGCCTCTTTGGGGGGAAGTTTCCTTGGCTGTCAGGAAACCGAACATGTACGTTGGTCCTTCATAAGCATATACAAGCACTCCAGGGCACAAATAGACAAAACAGTCCTATTCTTTGGGAAATGATGTTGATTTTTAAAAAGAAGCCAAAAGATGCCTCTGTGAATAGTCCTATATATGAATTAGAATGGTAGAACTTACATGTAAATATGTCATGTACAATAAACCACTGTAACTCACTTCCTTTCCTAGAAGCACTGGAAAACAGATTGTTTTTACCACATGCTTGCTACAGAACACATAGCTCAAGGCCTTGAATCACAGCCAAGCAATTGGCTAAAACCCTAGAAACCTACAGATCATTACCTTGGGCACTGGCATCTAGAAACACAAAAAAAGATCTCTTTCTTCATGTTTCATCAGCCTTTGTGCCCCTTGTCAACTTCAATTGAAAACAGCTACCCCAAACAGGGGGGCGTATCTGTTCAACAAACAATCCAAGATGCTGTCCATTAGATAAGAGCACCTGAAGAAAGAGAGATTTTATTAAGTAACTTTTTGGTAGAGCCAAAGCATTTATACCACAGCCAAGCTGTTGCAGTGGCAAACTAATAGCATTCTGATAAAGTAACATAAGCTTCAGAAAAACTGGGAGCATTAAGACGAGTTCTGAAGCCACCAAAAATGCTGGAGCTTATTTGTACCTCTGGTCACTTAAAATACAGCTGCTAAGACAATTCTCATGGGAGTGAGCAGGGAAGAAACAACAGTATCAGAATGTATTTGGTAGTGTGGTTAAGAGGCAGAAGAAACAAAAAGTATAAACATCTTCAAGTTACCATCCTCCTCAGTACTGAAGTCTGTAGGAAATTATTTCAGAGCATACGTAGGAAGGCTTGATTACCTAAGTACACTCAGAAATCCAAATTAATCTAATGGAATACTTAAACCATTAATCCTTTTGCGGGTACTCTCATTCAGAATTATTGTGGATTTAACGTTGTTCATCTTGAATTCATTTTCAAGATTAACTACTTTGAAGAGTAGACTTCTAATCAACTACAAGCTCCATTTTTACAATTTTTTCCATAGTAAACCCAAGTGGAACCAAGGTGTGACTGAGGCTACAGCAGCATTGTGTCTGTGAATATAAAGCCCTTAAGAAACAACACATACAAAAAAATGCTGCAGTTCATCTCCCAAACAGCAGAGGTGCATGTGTGTCCCCCACTAGGCATGCTGGCTTTCCATAGCATAGCATCAGTCCTCAAGAGCAATCTAAGCCCAGCACATACAAATAAGTGATGCACTGGAGACTATGAAGCAAAAGACCTTCCTTCTCAAAAGCAACTCACTTGTGCAGCAGACAGAAAGACACAAGGGCTAGACAAGTCTGTGGAAATAGCTTCTTAGAGGTACCACAGCCTATGACAAGCTCAGGGACCCAACAGCAGCAAGGACAGACAAGGTTTAATGCAAGTCTATGCCAAGCAAGACACTCTATTCCTGCCTGTGGCAAAGCCAATGAAAGATGATGACAGCTGTAAGTTAACACAATATATTAAGATATTCAGGTGATTAACACAGACCTTGTAGTGAGTAGATTCACTTAAAAGGGCTTTGTCAGCCCAGTCGTGGTAGCTGGCTGATTTCTTTTACATCTCTCAGCAGAAGAGGCTTATGTAGTAAAAGAGAGCAGCAGTAAAACAGAAGAGGATAGAATTTTCAGGGCCTTATTAGAAAAATACCAGCTTGATACAATGGGAGTCAGGATACAAAGCTAAAGAAGAGGCAATTCAGGCAGAGATAAACCAAGCTATGTAAAAGGTGAGTTTCCACAATTAAAAAATTTTAAAATAAAATAAAATAAATACATTTACATACTCAGTGCTGACAAAACACAGATTTTGACTATGGAGTAAGCAATCGTGACCTTTACAACAGAGCAGTGCTATGAGCCACACATTGGACCTGTGTGTATGATGATGATGTACATCTTCACTAGCGTAACAAATTGACAAAAAAATCTGTACACTATATGCACAAATAAATTAAAAATTATAGAATCATAGAATGGTAGAAGTTTGAAGGGACCTCTAGAGATCATTGAGTCCAACCCCAATGAATCAAACATTTCCTTCTCTTAGAAGAGTTGCTGGAGGGACAGTGTCCTCAATTAATTAACTGTGCCTTCTTCCCCAAGGAGGGACCCATTACTATGTATTGTACATTAGCCATTCCTGTAACCCTGTTTTCTCAGCTCAGACCATCTCTTCCTTCTACTCCACCTCAGAAAGTTCCTATATCATCCACTACTGGTACACATACAAAGTGCTCAACCCTAAAACATCCATAAGCATCTTGTAATCAGCACAGCCCATGCTGGGATACCCCACATTCCACAGCTTTTTCCATATGTCTGGCCACAACACATGACATGAAAGAAGTTTCCCCTCAGGAGCACGGACTGTCCCATTAAACCAAAACACTCCATTTTGGAGCATTTAGTCCATCACCTGGTAATTCTTAGACCTTTACAAAGGAAAGTTCATAAAAATAAATGTAACAGGACCTTTACATCCATGTGCCTTTCTTGCTGAACCTTCCCAAAATCATTCAGCTTGATGCAGATCTGCAAACTGCCAGGTTTTAGTCCACAGTACTTGAAGTCTGATAAAGTTGGGAAGAAAGGGGCAACAAATCACTTTATCTGCTGCTCCAGCTCCACCCGTAACTACACAGATAACTGGTTTTCAGAAGCTTCTTCAAACCACTGAAATATGAACAAGTGAAAGCAGTGCTTGCCAGGCAAGCCTGCTGCTGGCTGAGAGGTCAGCCCCAGAGTCCTGCACTGTTGGAGCTCTGCCCTTGTCACTGTTTGGCTCTGGGTTGGCAGTCAAACCAACAACAATAATGCTCTCAATCCCCACCCCTTCCCCCAAGGTGGGGAAAGAGGGAGAAAAAATGAGAGAGAGGCTCTCTGGGTTGAAAAGTGAAACAAATTAATTTTAATCATTCGTGATAAAGGAATACATATATTTGTAAAGGGATGTGCAACACCCGCTCCCCTCCCTCCTCCCCCAGCGACTCTCCCAGCAACTCTTCTCCCTGGTGGCTCCAGCTGAAGGGGGGAGTGTCCGGGCGCAGGGACGGGGCCCTCGGGTGTCGGCTGGGAAGGAAAAAAGGGGGAATAAAGAGAGAGAGACAAAGAGAGGGTGATAGAAGCGACAGTAAGCAGAAAAATGAGAGGAAAAGGAAACGAAAGGCTTGACTTCTGTGATGTCTTAACATATACTGAAAGCCAAATAGAGAAAATATTCTGAGAAGGGAATATTCTGATTTGCTGATCCTGCCTTTGGTCTAATCTGCTCCCCCATGGGAGGGGGGAGGGGGGAGGCTGCAGACATGAGCTTCTGCACTCTTTCATAAGTGTCCTTGGTTGTTATCAGCCCACTGGCACTGCTAAAAAAAAGTTCACTGAAAGAAAAAAAAAAAAATCAGCAAAGAGAAAATTTGCTTCACCCTGGCTCAAACCAGGACAGCCCTTTCCACTGTCAACTGAGCACGGGTTGGATTGTGATGTTTCATAGAACCACAGAACCTTAGAACCAGAGAACCTGACCTTGAATGTCTTCAGAGATGGGGCCTCCACCACCTCTCTGGGCAACCTGTGCCAGTGTTTCACCAACCTCATATTAAAGAACTTCTTCATAATGTCTAACCTAAATCTACCCTGCTCTAGTTTAATACCATTGCCCCTTGTCCTACTGCTACACACACTTGTAAACAGTCCCTCCCCAGCTTTCCTGTAGCCCCTTCAGGTACTGGAGGGTGCTTTAAGGTCTCCCTGGAGCCTTCTCTTCTCCAGGCTTGACAACCCCAACTCTCTCAGCCTGCTTTTGTAGGGGAGGTGCTCCAGCCCTCTGATAATTTTTGTGGCCCCCAAATTGGCCCTTTTGACCCAAAATTTGCCCTTTTTCAACCCCCAAATCATCCAACTGGACCCCTCAAATTGCTAATTCTGGCCCAAAATTGCCCATTTGACCCAAAATCAGCCCTTTTGAATCCCCAAATCATCCATTTTGACCCTGAAATAGCCTATTTGGACCCTAAATTTGCCCATTTTTATGCCCCCCAAATGGCCCATATATGGTGTGTCAAGCATTGAATGTTTTCATAAGGGTCTAAGCTTAGTCTGTTCCTTAAATTAGGACTATTTCTAAATAAGTAGTAAGCAGACTTTAGTAGTTATGAGTTACACAGAAGACAGAAAACCACAGAAAGCTCTAGAATTACCTAAGATAGCTCTCTGCTAATGTTGCTCTGAGAAATCCTACAAAAATTTAAAAAATCTTCTGAGAATTTCTCTTCAGTAGATTTGCTCAGCTTTTCTTCATTTTGTTTAAATGGCTGAAAAGGAACCTTCTCCCTTTACGTCCCTGTTCTCCCCCAACACTGTCTGCAGCAACCTTCTCTCTGGCAATAACACAAAACCAGAACTTCAAGTCCATACATAAATATGCCATAGGATTCCCACATCTGTCAGTAAGTATGAGATTAAACTAAAACCCATTTGAAAGAAAGTTTTAAAATCCTGCATAATTTTTAACAGGGATTTCAACTCTCTTTTTCCTCCTATTTTGTATCACAAACTCCTCCAAACAATTTATCTACACAGTGCTTAGACATCTAATCATCTTATTTCTGAGTCGTCTCACTGACAAGTGCATTACTTTTTGCCAGAACAGCCTGAGCTTTAGCAGGATCCTACCTACTAAAAACATGCTTGCTAAAGACTGCCTCTGCCACAACATACGACATTTTATTCATGAATGAACTCAATGGTGCTAGCAGCAGGCATTGTGGGAGTAAATTAAAAGCCTGGAAGAAGATCCCCTGCTGTCCTTTGTATTCTTAAGGTCTCACTCAAGCATAGACTGTAACAGTTGCAAACTAAACAAGTTGAAAAATACACCATATTATTTGTTTGCTTTATATGTGTTTCAAGACTGAGAACAAATAGTTGTCACAATGGGCAACTTCAGCCAAGTTCACTTGCCTCCTCCCATGGTAATACTTGAGACAATGAGTTCTGCTTAAATGACAAGTTCTACTTTGAATCCCCTGTGGAAAAATTCTCCACTTTTTCTCCCTTGAGAAAAATTTCCTGAGATCCTTCTATAAAGAAACAGGTGTGACATGATTACTGCAGGAATAATTAGATGCAAAAGAATGCAGAATAAATAGGGAGGAGTGAAAGTGGGGTCATTCCTTTTTGTAGCAGCTCAGTGTTGAAGATCTGCTAAGCCACCTTGCCTGGCTGCATCATCAGACAGAAACAGGCATCTCTACAGGACTATCCAAGTCCACCTAGAGTCAGAAAAGCTGTAAGAAAACTGACTTTTTTTTCCGTCCACTGTGTGACTTGGAGTGAGGGGAGGTGAGAAGAGTAAAAATCAATACATTGGTTTCTATTGTAATAATTTAGTTTGTTTTAAGAGAGGATCTTCTGATTAAACAGAATTTGTTCAAGTTTCTCTTTGCACACTGAAACATTTCTTTCTATGCACCAGACACAAATTCATGAAACTGTTATGTTGGCCCAAAATAAGGCCTTTAGGTTAAAAGCAATTCCAACAAAGAATTCACTCAGCTCCACTCAGTTGTAGACAGCAGTTGATGCATGCCTGGAAAACAATTAGATGAAGATCTGCAAGCAAGTCTTGCCTGCTTTGTTAGATGGAAGAATCAAACTCTGAACTTAGAGAAAATCTTTCCCTGCATCTGGAGTTCCTCAACAACTAAATGAAAACCAGTATTTTAAATGCAAAGAGTATGTACAGTAAGGATACCAGAGGTCAAATACTTGGTTACCTACTGCCAGAAACAGCCATCTGCTTTTATACTATATTAAATTGTTTTGAAAGTTGACAAAATTGAAGATTCTACCAAAATACATTAGAAACATGACTAGCATCCAAGACAAAATTATTTGAAGATGAAATAGTGAGGCACGAGTCTGTAATCTTTAGAGTGGCCCAGTTCTTTGGCAGGAAAAAAATGCAGATGATAGCTTGCTTCTCATTGCATGCCAAGTTTTGGGCTCTTATGGTTCAAAGTGGATGAACTATAAATGCTTTCTTTTATTTGTCTGTCAACAACTCCTGACTGCTTTTATTTTCAATCTCCTGATTTTCATTTTGCAGGCATAGTTTGATGTATACAAAAAGTACAGTTTCTATTGATCCAAGCTGTTCAGATCTGTAACGTATTAATAGATTTATGCCAACGTGGAGAATGTATAGAAAACACGGTAACCTAAAAAATACTTTCTGATACCAAGTAAAAAACACTAAAATTGACACATTAAGTTTTGTGTTGTAAAATATTTTACAACATCATTCATGGAGCAATCATGGTAAGAAACAATGAGATATCAACTTCATTCCAAAATGTAATTCTTAAAGCTAAAAACCTAAAAAGCTATCTGCAGTCATCTGTAACGTATAATTCCACAGATACGCATATCAATGGACCTATCAAGGAATTCAGAGTCAATTTTATGAAAAGAAACAAACTGATAGGTCTGGAGGACAAGGTATAGACTGCATATAGACACAGGAATATAGACAAAGGATAGACATATGGTGGAAATAAAATTAGTATAGGCTCTCACCTAATTCACTGAAGAATGCCTCTATATAAATATATATATATATAATTGTAGTTCTGATTCTCATACACCTTTATTGACTTTGTATCCCATAAGGAAAGTGAGCAAGACTGCCCACTTATCTATGTTGTGGAAACATACTACATCTTATACAATTATATTAATGTGCACCAAACAACACGTGGCTTAAATCTATATAAAATAGCAATCCAGGTCATGCCATCTTTCAAATTCCCTTGCTAAGGTTTGAAATAGTGAAGAAAAATGGTAAGACCATTATTTATTTCAGCTCCTTCCAATCAAGACAAGTGGCTACAAATTATCGCTAGAATCATCACCTACAGAAACTGTCTCTGAAAGGCATTTCCCACTTCATAGAAGATGGAAGAAATTGGTTTTAGAGATGAGAGGAATGAAGAGCTCACAGCCAGAAGTGGGACTGGATGGAAAAAAAAAAAACCTCATGTGACTCTCCAGCAATTTTAAGGAGTATTTCACAGGACTGCTGCTCCCTATGTGTCACATGCTGTCAAGAAGCCAGAATGCATATAATGCTATGAATCATGTATGGATGAAAACACTGGACCTAGAGATAAAAATAACTATTAATCTGTTCATTGCACCTCCACATCACCAACACACATGCTTGGGAAAGGTGAAGACAGAAGCCTATGATAATATCTAATCCTGATAATGCCAGCTTTTGAAGAAAAACTTACCCTACCCTTAGGAAGGTATTCATTCTTTCACTACAGCAGAGAAACAGCAAGACACCAACTGTCACAGTTGCTGCCCACAGGGAGCAAAGCCATTAGAACCACAAGAGAAGGAGTCTGAAGGCTCAGAAAAAGGCCAGTCTATCTTAGATTGACTGCCAAGGGAGGAAGAATAAGAGAACAGCTTGCGAACCAGGTGCTCTCAACTCAACACAGGAAGAGTGTCTATCCCTGTCTACAGGTGTTCTTCTACAGAGGAAGGACACGGAGCTGATGGAGCAAGTCCAGAGCAGGGCCGCAAATATGATAAGAGGGCTGGAGCACAGGCTGAGAGAGTTGGGCTTGTTCAGCCTGGAGAAGGCTCTGTGGAGAATTTAGAGCAGCCTTTCAGTACCTGAAGGGGCTGCAGGAAAGCTGGGAAGGGACTTTTTACAAGGACACGGAGCGATAGGACAAGGAGGAATGGTTTCAATCTTGAAGAGGGTAAATTTAAGTTAGACATTAGGAAGAAATTCTTTTGTGTGAGGGTGGTGAGACACTGGCACAGGTTGCCCAGAGAAGCTGTGGATCCCCCATCCCTGGAAGCATTCAAGGCCAGGTTGGATGGGGCTCTGAGCAACCTGGTCTACTGGGAGGTGTCCACGGCAGGGGGGTTGGAACTAGATGATCTTTAAGGTCATTTCCAACCCAAACCATTCCGTGACTCTATGATTCTGATGATTTGAAGTTGAAGTTCAAGTTGTCAGACGTGGTGGTTTGTACTGCATTGAAAAGTCCTCAACAAATATGCTGAGGTACATTCACTTTACCTGAACTCGGATCAGATAACTTCAAAAGGTAAGTAGAGTTCTTGACTCGATACATAACCCATGTTTAACATATATATGTATGACTTGTGTGTGCATGTGTGTAAGGGTATTTTAGGCATAGAAAGAATCTCTGCATCTAGATTCATCCTTTGGGTATTCTGTTGGTTCTTCCCATGTCAATGAGTGGCACAGAGATATGAATCCGACACAGCATAATCTGCAAGATACTCAAGTCATCCAGAATCTTGGCTAGACTTCTATATTTGCACTGTCTCTGAAGTGGGAAAAATAAGCACGTGGGAATAGGTAAGAAGGTTTGAAAAAGGGTTACTGAAATTGTTATGCAGCTTCATAATCTCATGGGATCAAAGCTGATTCTTTTCCAAGTCCAAGGAGTTTCTGTTTACTGTAATGGAGATTATGGAACAAGTTGTGCTGACCACTCAAGGCTTACAAATCTTTATAGTATTAATCAGCCACGAAACAAGAAGAGAACTGTTCTGTTGTTTTGTTATTTAAATAAGCAGACTTCCCTGGATTATTGGTTCAGAAACCCTTTTATATCTGAGGAGTCATATGCATTCCTTATCTTCATGGAAAAAAAATAAAAAAGTAACTTCACGTCTCTTCTTATTTCTCTAAACAAAATTTAAAAGCTAGATAATTTTCTTAACAAAAAAAAAAACAACAAAACACACAACTAAGAAATAGTTCTCAGCTCCTGTACTGCAAGAGAAATGAAGTTGAGATTTTGACTCAAAAAGCCAGATTCTCAATTAGTACAAACCTCAAAGTACCAAATTCATCTAACATGAATCACTGCTTCCAACTGTTGAAGTAAATTTAGTATTTGTCAGCAGCACAGCACCCCTTCCTACAAATGAAGGGAGAACAAAGGCAAAATGGATTTTGAGTAAGGTTCTGCACTATCATCTTTTGTTCATAGTTAGTCTGCAGAAGTAGAAACATTATTGACTGACATAATCAACGTCTAGTCAGGTTTTTCTACTGTCCAATAAATTTGCCTGGTTTGATATGCTCTTCCCACACAAAGCTGCGTATTTCCTTTTTGCCTGATGGAAAAATTGGAATTGACTAACATTAGATTCTTAAATGACAATTAACTTTAGCAACATTAAAAATGCCCTCATTCAGTTAGTTATTCATATTATCGAGATTGAAGGGTTTTTTTGGTGGCATAATTGTTGCTGTTCCAGATACATTATAACTCAAAAAAGAAATGTTTTCTATTCTCTCTCTTTTTCTTAAAGGACTCACTGAAGCAAAATTCAGAGAAAGATTAATGCAACTCTGGAGGAGATAAGTTTCTAACAAACAGGAAAATGTGAGTGTTAATTATCAGCATCAATTGAAATAAAGTTCCTCTTTAGGAGGTTTCAATTCTGAGTTTCCAGTGTAAAAGGGAAGAACTTGCCTTTCATTTTTATCTTATGTATTATAGTAATTAATTTTAGTTTAAACAAAGTGGGAGACGGCATTTCCCCAGTCTTGCCTCTTCTTGTTGTATGTTTCCTTGCTCAGATTTTAATTCAGAGCTACATGCTTTGGGAAATGACTGGAAGGAAAGGTATGGGTAGAGGCTTTGTTCTGTTGTGATTTGGGACTGATTCAGCAGTACACTTCAATTATGATTCTTTGAGTATTTACTTAAACAGTGGAAAATACTCAAGAGTGGTAAGGAAAAAACTCTCAAAAGCAGCAGGCAAGGAGAAATGTATACATCACATTTACAAAAGGAAAAGCCATTTTAGGTTTCACAGTTCCTCACTTCATAAAGGTAGAACAGTCTTTAATTGCACTTTCTGGAGTTTTAGCTTTGGCAAGTTTTTTAGTTTTGTTTTTAACACAACTGAGGGAATACTACGCTATAAATAAATACAAAAATATGGATGCCTTCAGATGCATTTTTTTCTGTGATCTCAATACCACAATTATTTGGTGTACCTCCCCTTCTTTTCCCCAGCCTTCAGGGATTGCTGTCTATATAAGCATTCCATGGCTTTTTCCTTCACCTTTGGAGCTAATTTTCTCATCTAGTTTTGTTTCCTTCCTTTTCTACATGTTTCATTTTCTGTTTCCCTTTATATATAAAGATATTGATAGATATCTCCATCCTGTATTCTCTCTCAGAAGAATATTTGCTGGTTGAAACATCCAGTAGAGACTGCACAGACCTGAGCCTTGCCTATAGAGTGTGAGCACCCAATTTTGACACTATAACCACACCCTGGTGTCTGTTACTGCTTCCAGTGTATGCAAAGCAATGTATTTTAAAGGCAATTTACAAAGAAAAAGATCAGAGCAGAAACCTAGTGCAAAAAAGGCAAGCCCAAAACAGTCTTAATTATTTTGGACTTCCTTATATCACAAGGGAATGAAGAAAAACAGTTCTTATGTAAGACTGCACTAAAAATAATTATCTTGATACTGATCTTCACTGCCATATATTTTTTAAGGTTTCCCAAAGAAATAATCCTCACATGCTCTCTTCTCACTCTAGTAATTCCTGAATCAATAGGCTAATTTCTTCAAAGACAGTGATTTTCATCAAACATTATGACATTAGGTAGTTAAGTGGAGAAGAGAGAGTATCAGCACCTCAACAGAGAGCAAGGCTGTAACTTGAGTTCCAGCCTTTCAAGACACCAGAACGTGCATGCATAGCAGAGGTATTGAAGTTGTCCTATCTGCAAAAAAGCTTCAGCTGAATCGCACATCTTCCTAGCACCAAAAACTTCAGCTACTCAGGCAAATCTGTAAGAAACCAGGTTTTATTTGTTCTGTTGCTGCTGAAGTGACTTGAGTGAGAACTACTTCAAGAGTTTTTAAAAAGGCCATTCAATTAACTTACACACCTGATTAGCTGGCCTAATCATCTGATTTAGTTAATCTAAATTCTTTTTATTCCTCACCATTCCCTACTGCAGCATCTAACTGTGCTTTGAAGACACAGGCAGCATTCATCACATCTGCAAGACAACTGGGACAGGAACAATTCCTCCTATGGAAATTTATGAAACATTCCTCAAAACCATCCATGCATCATAACATAAAAGTTTATGGAAAAAAAATTAGCATGTAACTGAGGCACATGACAATTATGATAGAGTGCATAAGGTGACACAGATGTCTCCCTTCAGGTTATCTTCTGCCAGATGTCTCAGCTAGCAGATTTGAGTGGTAAAAAGGTATACAAAACTCTTACAAGTACATTTAGCAGCGAGAGCCGTATTTTCCTTGGTCTGTTATTTTGTTACTCATGTTGGTAGAACTAAAACACGAAACATTTTTCAAACGGAAAGAAAAATTTACAATAGCCAAAGTATCTGCTTGTCAACCACACTGTTCCAGTTTTGGCAACCAGAGAATAAGTTGCCTAAGAAATTATTTATTGTCTTGTTTGAGAGCTAAGTTTAACAGTAAAGCTGGACAAAAAATCCCACAAGCTGCTGCACAAAAGACAGTGTGATTCTGTATGCCTTACCCAGCACTGGGAATTTTGTTAGTGAGCTGAGTGTAGAACCACAGTCATTATTTGGGTAAATAATTCATACTACATACTGCTTTAAGGGAATTGCATGCAGCCTATTTCCCCTGTAACTAAAAGTATCATTTAGCAAATCAATTAAAGCTTTCATTCCTGATGTGCGGTTGTGCAAGAGAACAACAATGAATTTGTAATTAGATTAATAGTTTTTTTCTCACCTCTCCCCACTCCTCAACCCCCATATACAAGCAAGAGTAAGCTATCTGTTGAGCATGGTTTGGTTTTAGAACAGCTTTCATGATTCAAGTAATATTCAGCTCAAACTAGCATCACTGAGCCTCTTATCCAGCTTTGATGAACTAGAAATTGAACACTGCAAACAGCAATATGCTAAAATAGTCAGCCTGCTAATATTTAGCCTTCTAAGTGTCACCTCTTGTATCAAACACCTAAAAGGTTTTCCTGTGATTTACTGCTTAATTACAGCTACAATAATGCTGCAGAAGAAGCCCGCTCTTGGTGGTTTTTCCTTAGATTTATTTATATGTATTTTTGAGAAAGCTTGTCTTAAAATTGGAATATGAATTAAAGCTGCCCTACCAGATTTGACAAGGAGGAAGCATTGGTCTATTGTATACCTGCTGTACAATACCTACAGGCAAAGTTCAGAAGTACAATTTATCAAAATCTGTGAAAAGAACACACACACTGATTACATTTTAAGGTCAGCTGGTCACTTTTTAACTTTCCAGCACTTAATTTTGCAACCCTGTCTGTGCTAGCACACATATTAAACAACAGGAAAGTTTTTGTGGAGACTCTGGGAAACACAGTTTCAATAAGCAACCTGAGTGCCATGTCTTAGGCTTTTCTCATGTCTTACTTTTTAAAAATAACATTCTTAAGAGTGTCTGTCCTCCAATCATGGATGCGCACCTGCAACTTGAAGTTCCCTTTGGGAGGTTGTTTGGGGCAGGAGAATTAACAATGTATAGCCAAGAGACATTCTCTCTTGAAATAATGATTCTAATTGTCATGCTCACTAGAAAGATAGCAACTGAAAAATTCCAGTATGAAATTTGATATTTCCAAAGGGAAAAACTGAAAAGGCAGACAAGACTCTACACTAGCTAAGGATATGTGGGCATTGAATGACCCTCATAGTTTCAACTAGTGGAATTCTGCATTTACCTTATGAATCAATTAATTTTTTTCTTCTTTTTTTTCTGCTTACTACTGTTGCATTTCTATTGTGCTAGGCTAACCAACTGCAGGCAGCAATCACCTCAGAATTAACCTGACCGTATGAAACGAGGAGGAAAATGCAATAAACATTAATTGGATTGCAGGAAACACCTACTATCTAGAAGTGACTAAAGTGTTCAGAAAATACATGGAAGGAAGAGGTGTAAGTGGCACCTGCCACGAGCCCTAATCCCACTCCTGCCTCAAATCCTAATAAAATCAAGATGCACCCACAGCAGTTACATCTTACTCCTGTGATATGTATATGTAATGACACACATTTCACAGATGATGTCTCTCATTGTTCCTTTACTTTTGTCCCACTGCTCCCAAAATAAAAACCCCAACCCTCACATGTGTACTGGGGTTTATACTCGATTTCTCAGATCTACTGGTGGTCACCCTCAGAACATGCATGGAGCTGACCCACAACTGGTCCTATGTAACAGATTTACATGCTCTTGTTTCTTGAAATCCTGCATGTTCTTCCTCTTTAATTTTAACATTTAAAGGCAGACAAACAAAAAAAATAACAGATGTTCCACTTCAGTATCTACCTGAAATTCCCATGGCTGGTAATGGCATGGGCATTAAAATAATAGATTTGAATATTTAGCACTGAAGACATTTCACGAACCCTGGGTTTCCAGGGATTCATTCTTTTTTCTTACTTTACAGCAACCAACCACAGTGTAAGTGTTACTTGTGTTGTTTAAACACACACACACAAATTATAGGACCTACTTGTTTTGAATTCATCAGCTATCTAACATAGAGAAGAGTCTGCACCAGAGTGGAGCCAAAACACCAGCCCAGATTGATATGATAGCGTGCTCTCACAGTGCACTGAACTGCACTCTTTCACAGAACAGAATGTCCTATTCCAAAACACAATTGATACATCCATTTTTTTTTTACTGATACTAAGCTTTCCCATGGTAGCTCGTGAAATACATGCCTCCTGAAGCTATGTTTGTCCTTATTGTTGCCTTCATTCAAGGCATTCTCTGGAGTTCCAGAAGTGGAAACAAATCTGCAAATATTTATATAGCATGGACATGTCTGAGTGCCACCCTTCTGACTGCCTTCAAATTTTGTTCTGTGTCTTTCACATTCTCTCTCTCCTCCCTCTAGGCTTGCAGGATTTTAATTCTAGATTCAGGTAATTTAAGATTACTGCACCTAAGAAGAAGTGGTTCAGGATGTTTTCCTTCTCTCCTCCCATTAAGAAAAAAAAAAGAAACACTTACATTACACACATTTCCAATTCTGTGTGCTCTATGCTAAGGTTATCTGAACCAGGGTGCAGAATTGCACTAGTACTTCCCTGCTAGTTGGGGTTGTAACTTTAATTTTTAAGTAAAAAAGGATTTGGTTATATTCCTGCAGAAGTGCAAACATATAGTAGGAGTCCAAATAACTTCTGCAGCCATTGGGCAATTTCGGTCCAAGTGAACTTGTCCATTATCCGAGGGAAGCCACAAGGGAGAAGAACATTATGAATAATATAATCCCAAGAGAAGCTTCAGATGGAGTTCACACCTTGTCAGATGGCAGAGGACCTAACCACTGAATGCTACTGCCATCAGTAAGTCTTCCAGTTGCTCACAGAATTAATTCTGTGTGCCAGCACTGCAATGAGAAGCTAAAAACAATGGGTCAAGATCCCTTGGATCAAATTTTCTTTTATCTTGGTTATATTAATTCCCAACTATCTGCTGAGGGTACGAGAAGGAAGCGCGTGTGGAAGCAGAGAAGGGAGGCTATTAAAATCAAATGCTGAAGTTAGAGTAGGTGAGACACTTCTTCAAGTACAGTCCTACTCCAAAGAATCTCCTCTGAACGATGGTTCAAAGCACACAGTTGGCAAGAGTCTCACTCTCCACCATCCTAAAGAGAAAGGTAACCCATGAAAATAAGTGGCTAAAGTTACATGGTGTGACCAGCATGATTTGCAGAAATAACTTTTCTCTAAGTCAAAACTCAGAATATAACATGGGCACAAACAAGTACTTCAGTGTATAGTAAATTTTCTGTGTTCACAAAAAATCAGGTCCAGAGGTGCAAACATACTCAATGGCTCTGGTTTATGCTCAAAACATACAGATGTAAAGGCAAAGAACAAAACAAAGTTGCTGAACTTTCTGAGGAGCCCAGAAGCCTCACAGTAACTATGTATGTCATTTTCTTGAAGAAAACATCAGCTGTAAGGGAGACTCCAGAACAAAAAGACTTGCTTTTCCTGCAATGACTAACAACAGTTAGATTTCAGGGCAATGCAGCTTGTCACTGTTAAAACTGAATGTGAACTAGGCAATATACATATACAGAGAGTTGATGCAACAGCTGAAGCTTGATATTAACTTGTTTGAATCTCTGCCAGCATCTTAGCTTTTGGATACATATTTAAAATGTAGACATCAAATCAAACTTGTGCACCATGCAGATTTGCAGGCATAACCTTCTTTTCAGCAATGATATTTTGTCCAAATAGCCTTAGATTTTAGTAACTACTCTCTTAAAAGCAGGAAAGCTATGAGAAAAAGAGGCAAAACCACTCTGCAATTCAACTGAATTCGAATAGCATCCAAATTATTTACACACCTTAAAAGATTCCAAAAGTAAATTTATACTGTCCCAAAGTTATTATTTCATGTTATATTTACTGTATATGACCTGCTGTTCCACATGAATGGCCATACATCCAGACTTGGAGAAAGAGCGTAAGAGCAGGGCAAGCATGAAGTGACAGAACACCAGCATGTTCCTCTGTTCTCCAGGACCTTTCTGAGCCACAGATGACATCTTTGCATTTAGAAGGCCCTCATGGGTGTCTTTGTCTCATCATTTCTGAACCCAAGAATACTCTGAGCATTTGTATTACCGCATGGCAACAAGTTCCCCAGAAGCACCTTCTTTCTTGTATGTTTCCAACCTGATGCCTGATCATTTGAATCTCCTCCCAGCCCTTGCTTTATGAGAAAGTGCAGTCACTTGTTTCTTAGTGACATTTTCCATGCCACCCAAGATTTTACAGTCTTGTCATATCCTCTTCACAAACGTGTTTTTTCCAGTGTTAAACAGGTGTGGTTTGTGTGGAAGTCATTCCACTTCTCTAAGTATCCCTGCTACTTTTCACTGTACCTGTTGTAACCTGAAATGAGGCAATGAAACTCAGAAGCACACTGAGTTTCAGATGTGGGGCGCAGAGGTGTTTTAAATGGGTATGAGTTTCTCAGTTTCCCAGTGAAGGCTGAAATCTGAAAATTGAAAAGATAGAAAGTTGGCCATCTCAGCCTGGAACTGGCTAACTCCAAATGAATCAGTCCAAAGACAGGAAGCAATTCAGTGTATTAGAGCAGCATTTTGCAAGTGCTAATTAACCTAGTTTAAAATTTTTAAGCAGTCTGAGCTAAGTAAAACAAATATGTTTGATGCACATTCTTCTGGCCATCTTTTCTCCTAGTTTCCACTCTCCCAGAAAGCTGTCATAATAGGTTCCCTCCCTGGAGTCGTGCCCTGTTTTAGCTCCACTTGTCTTTCCTTCTCCAGACTGAAACACACAGAGGAACAACTTCTGCAATCCCTCTTCTCTAGCTCTCATGAGCCTGGCTTCTGTCCAATAAATTTATAGCGAGGAAAACCCCCACTTAACTCTTGTCTGAGCCTCCAACTTCCAGATTTCTTCCTCTTGGAATGCCTTTCCCTCTGTCCTAAAGCTGTTTTCAAATCTCAAAAATGAGGAATAACATGGGAGAAGGAAAATAAAATTGAAGGCAGGAGAGGGGAAGGTATTTATATAGTCAAAGATGCCAAGCAACAATTTTTATGACCCCACAAATCAAAAATAACTGAAAAAAATTCAAGGTTTATATCATATGGAGACATCTTAAAAGAACATAAATCACTCCTAAGTAGTGTGGAAAAATTGGAATTGTGCTTGAAGCAAGCTAAGGAGGTCAATACAATCACTTCCTAGGTTCAGGATTCAGGACTAGAAAAAAATTATCTGTTGGGAGTCAATAACTTCTTAAGCAAGTATTAGAGGCCATAAAATTGCTTCTCAGATTGCACTCCTAACATACAACTTGCTTTAATATAAAGGAAGAATACATTTCACTGTTAAATTTTCCAGCTAATACTTAACAGCACAAAGGGGAAGACTATAGTGCAAAGTTTGCAAACTTTCATCAAATGCATTCTAGAAGTAAAGATTCTACCGGAACAGTAGCTGTAAAATGCTAGCAAAAGCATGTAATTTTTTAGTAACTTTGTGACCTAAAGCAGACTTGGCCACCTTATTTAGTAAGGAAAATATTTAATTGTCTCTCTTCTCCTCCAGAGTTTTTAAATTCACTCTGCACTGCTCACCATGGACACATGCATGCACAGCTGAAACAGAAAAGCATGTTTCCAGGCAATTCTACACCAAATAACTTTACAAAAACAAAACCCAACTCTGTTCATATATTAGATTTATATTAAGAAAAAAAATATCTCTAAATTCACCTTGTAAGTCTGTAAAAACATGCGATAAACTATTCATGCTTGGGTTGTACACACAGGAACACAATGTGTGATCAATTTACAAAGCTAAAGAGAATTTTGCAAAGTCAGAAACATTCAAGTGCTTTCAGACATGGAGGAGTTTGACCTGTACAATGTCATACTGATTTTGGACTTTTCTGAAGACATTATCCATATGATTTTGAGCTGAATGAGCTGGCTTAAAAACTCCATAATTATTTTTATGCATTGATGTTTTGGCTGTAGCAAAATCACATCCAACTCCTCTACCTGTTACCTAGATCCATGTTTCTCTAGACCAACCGAGATTATGTGGAATTTCTTGTACAGCTGAGTAAAACAAGCAGAGACTGCTGCCTTCAGGTCACTCTGCAGCACAGTTTACTAACACATATCCTGTCTTCACTAGTGACTTTGCATGCTTGGGACCTCTGAAAGTCCTGTTGTTTAACAAAACATGGTTTTGGGCTTTAATAAAAGCTGATCTGAGGTAGGTTTAAATTACTGTTAAAGGCTTTGAGGATCCACCACCGGTTCTCTCACTCACTATCGACTGCACATCATTTAAACATTTCTTCCCCTCTCACATACAGCCAGCAAGAAGTGGGTACGTTCCATATTGCACTTGCTGTAAGCTACATACAGTGGGCACTGAACAGTATGACCAGAAATCTTGCAGGATTTGATTTACAGTCTTGCATGCTGTAAGCCCCTTGGGACAGGAAACTCATGTTTTATATATCTATAAAGAAACATGCATATCTATGACACTGTATAAATAACAGAGGATCAGATTAAAAACATCTGCAGACACTCTGGCTGATCTATTGTCTTGCTGCCTGCTGTCTCTTCATAATTTTTGATGGCAGACAAGTGATTTTACACAATAGGATTGCTAGCAGTGCTGATGCAGCTACATATTAATCGATAGCAACATGGAGACTTGATGAAGAGAGAAATTAGAAAATAATAATAAACTGTCCTTCAGGCATGAACTCTTGCCACGTTTCCATTTGATTTTTTTTTTTTTTTACTTTTCACCAAGAAAAGACAGGAAACACGGATGGCTTGAACAAAACATTTCTGGAAATGTGGTAGGAAACAATAAGGACAACATTTCTTTGATTCAGAACTAAGTCTGTTTTGATACAACTTTTCTCTGGCTGCCCAGACCTGTCAACATCTATTCATCTATTGTAAATTGCTTCTGTGAAAGCAAAAATAATTTATGTCCGCAACATGGTGATAGTCACAGAAGATATAAAGAGATTCACACACTGTGCAAGTATTGAGTACAGAAATAATGCTAAAAGGGAGGCAGACTGCTATTGATACCAAGCAGGGAAGGGAACAACTACATTTCCAAGAGAGAGGCAAAGAGGAATTCTAAATTTAGAACAAAATTCAGAACAGAAGCCAAGATACTGTCACCACCAGAGCTGCGTGAACAACTCACAGAAAATCCTTCAGCAGTGTTAAACTCAGCTCCTTTAGGTTTAGAACAGCGAAACAAAATCAGTTCCCTTATCAAGAATCTTCTCTGTGTTTGTCAAATCTCTATCTAAAAATTAAAACCAAAACACTTTTCTCTCTGCCCACCTATATATTTTTCTAAATTGATTACAAGCCTTTCACTTTGACTCTATAGTCAAACTTTCAGCAGCTGGTCACACGGTAGGTCTCCTAAATTGAATGAGCCTGGGTTTTGCAGTACACCTCAGGCTGCTTTCACAAAAGACAAGCATTAATTAAAAGTCACTCCATCTAATAAGAAAGTTCACTTTTGCAGTGAGGAATTAAGAAGAGTTTGAAAGATAAAGGGAAATGCCTGAAGTGTGAAACTGTATGAAAAAGGATGTCTTCCAAATGAGACGACCCAAAGATACCCAGCCACATCATTTCACAGGCAACTGCTTCCCTCCACCTTTCCATGTTATTCTCTCAGACCTATCCATACTTCATCTCAGCCATTTTCCCCTCTCCTTCCAGCAAGTAAATGATGTAGTTATGATGCGTTCTACAGTTGTATTTAAAAGCATGGTGTTTTCTAGTCAACTTTTACCAGACCTTTTCAAACTAACACTCAGAAACCTAGCTAGAAAAAAACATTATGGACAAGAACCCTTCTCTCTTTACTCTGAGAAAAGTGGGCCCATACGTACATATGTATGAAGATGTACAAATAGAATCCACATAGCTTCCAAATGCAGAGTATGTGAAGCATTTATATTGATAAAGTTTTTTGTCTTCCATGTTACAAGTCTGGATATCAGAGACTTTTGTTATGCAAAGAAGACAGGATGCTCAGTTTGATCAGGATATTCACTTACTAAACATCTCCCAAAAAAACAGATTGTCTAAAAATGAACCTCAAATGTGATCAAACTGTACTCCTACCTGCTTTACAGCCAGAGGGTGCCAAGCCAGCTTGCTAGCAAGGGCTTAGCAGGTGTAAGACACATCTGTTGCAGCTGGCAGCATTTTATATGATGCTGCATGACTGCAGGTATACTTAAACACATCTTCTCCAATCTCCTCCCTGTGCCCAGGAAGGGACTGACAGGAAAAGTAAGTCAGAATTTTGGATAGTATATTGCTTACTATAAGAGATTTTTATTAAAACACATGAACTGCAACAATAAAGCATCTTAATGATTAAGGACAGAATCAGGTTACTACTTGCACCAGGACAGAGTCTCTGTCATGTTGTTCCTGCTGCTGCTGAGGCGATCAGTAACTGGAGAAGGAAAGAGCTAATAAAGGCAATTGACTAGCTTTGAAAACATCACAATCCAAGAGAATTCTAAATTCTAATCCTACAGCACCACACAACCTTTCCAGCTACATACAGTGCTGCAGTGTTTACTAAAATCAGATTTTAAAATGCTCTTAAAATGTAGTTCATATTGGGAGTACTATATATTTGGAAGAATTGCAGGCCATTAACTCTAGGCCTACTAGTCTCTATGGATTCATCCTAAATGTGCTGCTGGTTTGCTTATATACCATTTTGTTTCTTTTTCCAACCCTAGAGAAAAGAAAGCTCACAGTGCAGAATAAAATTCTCAAGAATTCCAGAAACAGTTCACATGGAAAGTTCAGCTGTTCTGTAACAAAGCCTTATTTATAAAGGACGTAATTTTCTCTTTGGAAGTCAGGAATTTAAACAGATAGATTTTGAATTGTCCCTTATTTAGGGCTTTGAGATTTATTTTTATGAGAAACACAAGCATGTGTTCATTCATTTAGACTGGCAGTACCGTAACTTTCTCTTTTATCTTCCTCTAGAGTTTTGGGTCTCTTCCTTCATTGCATGAAGTTAAAATCCTTCCCAATGTTTTTTGTTGTGTTTTTTTTAAAACACTAGAAAGCAGCAGCTATGAAGTTACTGGTCAAAAATCACAGAAGGTTCCTACTAGATTTGGACATGGTAGGGGGAAACAAAATGGAAAACCACCATCCCACATACACACACATCGCTCTCCATACACAAACCCCAACAAAGTAACTTTCTGATAAAAGATAAAGAAAAAATAAAAGTATTACAAAAAATCAAGTCAGTTTTGCCAGAAGATTACTTAGGAGAGAAGAATGAAAGCACATTGGGGTAGAGGGCACTTACAGAAGTGTTGAGTATTCATTTCAACCTTCTGTTACCCTGAAGAAGAGTGATTTTTGTTTTGACTAATATAGTAATATAAGTGAAGGCTGAAGAAAAACATTAAATCCTCCATCAGTCTTTCCTCCTTCTTTAAGAGCAGTTAGAAGTTTTCTCATTTGCTTCCTGTTCTGCGGGGAAACAACTCTAAAAATCCTCTCTTAAATCAAACTTTTCAGCTATAGCTTCTTCTGACCAGTTGCCTACAATTCTTTCCCAAATAAGGGGAGAAAGAAGAAAAAAAAAAAAAAATCAGTATTTTGTATACTGTTTCAAAACTATCTTCCCTATCCCTCCCCTATTACTCATTTAGAAAGAACTTCTCAACCAGATTTTCAAGTAACTCAGACCAGTTAACCACATCCATCCATCCATCCAACCACTAATGGAGCTACAGTCACATAAAACAGGTGAAAAATCTGACTCCCTGTGCCTTTACCTTTGAAGTTTTTGATAAAGGAATTCTTTTAATACACAGAGCACTTGAGGTATGGAATTATTGCTAAATCACTTCCCTTTTGTCTTGGTGCTTCAGCAAACCAACTCTACCCTGCACTGTGTCAGTATATTCTGTCACCCTTCATATGACTTGACATAAATCATCTGCTTGCGTTATTAATCCGGGAATGCAAGGCACAAAGTTTAGCTGGTGAAGGGTTTCTGCCCTTTTTCTAGAACAGTAAAACGCTATTATAAAAGCAGAGAAAACAACCCAAAAAGTATCCCAAGGATGAGCTTTATTTCCCTCAGACAAAATACGTAATCATTGCCATTCTACATCTGTAGAGTTCAAACATACAAAACGCCACAAAAATGCATAGAAAACTTTAACACATACTGACTATTAGCAATAAGCAATGAAAAACAGCTGCATATGAGGATACATGACATGAAACACAAGGAGTCATGTAAACAGTGCTCTGTGATTTATCCTAATACTGGGAATTGCAGGATGAAGGCTTTTAATCAGATGGCCTCTAGCAACAGGCCTGTTCCCTGGGAAGTAAACACGTGTAGACATTTTTTAAAAAGGCATGATACAGTCTCTGTCATAAAACAAACCTTTTTTTTTTTGCATCTTTTTATGTCAGAAAACACATTTACATGCATCACACCTACATTCCTGTAAAGTTAAAAAGGCTTTGATGGTTTCGGTCCTGCTTGTACAGGTAACTTACTTGACCCATTTGTGTGTCTAAATTTACCTACCAACTTACAGAACACAGAGAAAGGTAGACACCAAAACTTCAGTGACAATATAAGGATTTCTCAATGGAACATTCACAGAATCACAGAATCCTAGGGGTTGGAAGGGACCTCGAAAGATCATCTAGTCCAACCCCCCTGCCAGAGCAGGGTCACCTAGAGTACATCACACAGGAACTTGTCCAGGCGGGTTTTGAATGTCTCCAGTGAAGGAGACTCCACAACCTCTCTGGGCAGCCTGTTCCAGTGCTCTGTCACTCTCCCAGTAAAGAAGTTTTTTCTGATATTTACATGGAACCTCCTATGCTCCAGTTTGCACCCACTGCCCCTTGTCCTGTCACTGGACGTCACTGAAAAAAGCCTGGCTCCATCATCCTGACACTCCCCCTTACCATATGTGTAAACTTTGATGAGGTTGCCCCTCAGTCTCCTCTTCTCCAAGCTAAAGAGGCCCAGCTCCCTCAGCCTTTCCTCATAAGGGAGATGTTCCACTCCCTTAATCATCTTTGTGGCTCTGTGCTGGACTCTTTCAAGCAGTTCCCTGTCCTTCTTGAACTGAGGGGCCCAGAACTGGACACAATACTCCAGATGCGGCCTCACCAAGGGAGAATAGAGGAGGAGGAGAACCTCTCTTGACCTACTAACCACACCCTTTCTAATGCACCCCAGGATGCCATTGGCCTTCCTAGCCACAAGGGCACATTGCTGGCTCATGGTCATCCTCCTGTCCACCAGGACCCCCAGGTCCCTTTCTCCTACACTGCTCTCCAGCAGGTCAGCCCCCAACCTGTACTGGTACATGGGGCTGTTCTTCCCCAGATGCAAGACTCTACACTTGTCCTTGTTGAATTTCATCACGTTTCTCCCTGCCCAACTCTCCAGCCTGTCCAGGTCTTGCTGAATGGCAGCACAGCCTTCTGGTGTGTCAGCCACTCCTCCCAGTTTAGTGTCATCAGTGAACTTGCTGAGGGTACACTCTGTTCCCTCATCCAAGTCGTTGATGAAAATACTCAACAGTACGGGTCCCAGTACCAATCCCTGAGGGACTCCACTAGTCACAGACCTCCAACTAGATTCTGTCCCATTGACCATAACTCTCTGACTTCTTCCTTTCAACCAGTTGACTATCCATCTCACTACCTGATCATCAAGACCACATTTCCTCAGTTTATCTACGAGGATGCTGTGGGAGACAGTGTCAAATGCTTTAATGAAATCAAGATAAACCACATCTACAGCTCTACCATCATCTATCCACCTAGTTACTTCCTCATAGAAGGCTATAAGGTTGGTCAAACATGACTTCCCCTTGATAAAACCATGTTGACTGCTCTTAATGACCCCCTTATCCTTATATGCCTAGAGATAGTGCCAAGAATAAGTTGTTCCATCACCTTTCCAGGGATGGAGGTGAGGCTGACCGGTCTATAGTTACCCGGGTCCTCCTTCTTGCCCTTCTTGTAGACTGGTGTGACATTTGCTGTCCTCCAGTCCTCAGGCACCTCTCCTGTTGCCCACAACTTACCAAAGATGATGGAGAGTGGCCTAGCAATGACCTCTGCCAGCTCCCTCAGCACCCACAGGTGCATTCCATCCAGACCCATCGATTTATGGATGTCCAGATTGCTTAACTGATCCCTAACCCAATCCTCATCTACCAAAGCAAACTCCTCCTTCATCCTGACTTCTTCTGGGGCTTTAGGGATCTGGGGCTCCTGGGGAGAGTCTGCAGCAGTGAAGACAGAGGCAAATAAAGCATTCAGTACCTCTGCCTTCTTTATACCCTCTGTCACCAGGGCACCCACCTCATTCAGCAGTGGGCCTATATTGCCTCTAGTGTTAGTTCTATCAACAATGTATTTGAAGAAGCCCTTTCTATTGTCTCTGACCTCGCTTGCAAGATTAGGTTCCAAGGAGACCTTAGCTTTCCTAATTGCCTCCCTACATCCTCTGACAACAGTCCTATATTCCTCCCAAGTGGCCAGCCCCTCCTTCCATGATCCATAGATTCTCTTTTTCCACTTGAGTTTGCCCAGCAGTTCCTTCTTTAACCATGCTGGTCTCCTGGCTCCCTTACTTGATTTCCTACCCATTGGGATGCTCTGATCCTGAGCTTGGAAGTGGTCCTTGAATGTTGACCAACAATCTTGAGCCCCTTTACCACCTAGTACCCTTTCCCATGAGACTTCCCTTAACAATTGTTTGAAGAGGCCAAAGTTGGCCCTGTGGAAATCCAGGGTTGTGGTCTTGCTAGGTATTCTATTCCTCCCACACAGGATCCTGAACTCCACCATCTCGTGATCACTGCAGCCAAGGCTGCCATTGACCATCACCACTTCAACCAGACCCTCCCTGTTGGAGAGTATGAGATCCAGCAGCACACCTCTCCTAGTTGGTTTGTCCATCATTTGCATTAAGAACTTATCATCAATGCACTGGAGGAACCTCCTAGACTATGAATGGCTGGCTGTGTAGGCCTTCCAGCAAATATCAGGGTAGTTAAAATCCCCCATGAGGACCAA
Organism: Hemiprocne comata; assembly: GCA_020745705.1. Lineage (NCBI taxonomy): Eukaryota > Metazoa > Chordata > Aves > Apodiformes > Apodidae > Hemiprocne > Hemiprocne comata. The sequence goes on along the minus strand of CM036589.1, from coordinate 67,262,974 downwards.
GGCCTGTAATTGCAAGGCTGCTTTCAGCTGCCTGTAGAAAGCCTCATCACCTCCTTCGTCCTGATCAGGAGGTCTGTAATAGACCCCCACAACTGTATCACCCATGCCAGCCTGACCCTTAATTCATACCCACAGACTTTCCACTTGCTCCTCATCTGCCCCTGGACAGAACTCAATACATTCTAGTTGCTCTCTCACATAAAGAGCAACTCCACCACCTCACTTCGCTGACCTGTCTTTTCTAAAAAGGACATAGCCATCCATGACCACATTCCAGTCATGTGAGCTGTCCCACCATGTCTCTGTAATTGGCACCAGATCATGACCTTTAGACTGCACACAGACCTCTAACTCCTCCTGTTTATTCCCCATGCTGCTTTCTACAAAAGGAGCATAATAAGCTCTTTCAGATTATACATCTGTCTTCATTTTCATGTGATATGTAGCATGAAGCTACCAACAAAAAATCTTGAGAGGAAAATAAGTAAACAGCAGTTGATAAAATTTCCATTTTACTGTCTGTACTTTTAGCAAAGAAAGGACTCCTTGGATACAGAGTGGCAATGTTTCAGGGAGACATCACAGTAGTATAAAATAATGATAGAACAAATGAGAGCAAAAGCTTGATGCCACCCAGTTCCTTCATATTTCACAGTTAAGGAGACTGTAACTGCTCAACAGTTTGGTCGTGGATCAGAGATGGGTGGACTTGCAGAAAGCAATAATTGCTGGGATCTTTAATGACAAGCTGCCACATAAAACATAAGACAACACAAACGAAAGTATCACATAAACTAACACAGAAGTACTGCAGATAAGAAGACAAGCCATTAAAGTGAAAAATAATTGTTAACATGAAAAGATAGTCATATGTACTGTAAGCATATAGGAAGGTGAGGTGAGTACAACTGTCTGGGTTGATGGCTTCCTGTTGGAAAGACAACATCCTGATGAGCAGTATTGTATCATTGCACATGATACATCACATGATGTTTAATGCTAAGTCTAGTTCAAATTTTGCACGCTTTAGATCCCAAAACAGTTTTAAGCCATCAGCTTTAAGGATAAGGAAGATGCCCCAGCTTCTGCAATCTCTTTTCCACTGACATTTAGATCACAGATTCTCAAGATTTCTAAGAACACTTGTTTTTCTTTCATATAGTACCACAAAAATCCAGTGGCATTTTGAAAAATGTTCACACACAATTATAACCTCTAAACAAGTTCCTATTCAGCAGTTTAGACACCCCAAATGCGTTCTACACATGATCAGACCAGATACACAGTCAGTAATTCTAGTAGATGAGCCAAGGGCAAGCCTTTTACTGACAAAGCTATTTTTTCCTTAAAAAAAAAATAATTAAAAAAAATTGCTATATTTTATAATAGCATCCCAAATCCCTCTGTGACAGACTACTATCCCCCCAATGTCAATCACAGTTTTATAATGACAGCAAGAAACTGCAAAATTTGCAATTGCAAAAAATTTTTCCATTGCATTTAGGAATGTTATGTTCCTGGGGATAATTTTGGAAGTTACGCATAGTAAAATAGCAAAACGCAAACTTGGACATACTTGCTTTAATAAAGGATGTACACCTAAAAATAACTAAACATTGTAGAAAATCAAATTCCATGGGGTGACCAAGCACAGGGCAACTGAGACAGCCTGGTGTTACAGTTTGCTTTAGTGTTCAGGGCAGGGTCAAGAGAAACATACCCCAGAGAGGAGGGACTCGGGATGAAAGCTGAAAACGAGCACTAGTCAATTAGGCCCAGAAATTTAAATTCACTTCAGCCTGAGAGCACAGAAGACACAAGGACAAGGCAGCAGGACAATAGAGGAAGCCAACTTACACCCCAGAATCACTACACCTTCAGCTGTAGTAATGAAGGTTGCTCATACCATGTGCTCTGCACAGTCACAAATTATCAAGAAAACACCATGCAGTCTCTTCTACTAAAGAAAGTGTCTGTATCTTATGTCACAACCAGGATTACATGCTGTACCATCACTTGATTTCCTTGCATAAATGCTTAAAAATATACATTCACCAACAAATTAATTTGTACAACAATAAAGCTATATTTTAACAAAAGGGTGCAGATTCAAGAATAAACTCAATATAACATTGAGAATAACTGATTTATCAACCACTGCCAAAGCTACTCGGAACAAAATATTCATGTAGGTCAAGATCTGCTATCTCTTACTTATTTCTTGAAGTACAAGGACAAAGAATGGTAATTTTGTGTGCTTCCTTTACCAGATAGCTAGTGGTTGCCTAGAACTGTAACATCCTCCATTCATTTTGTCATAAAGCATCACTTCTGGATGCTGATCCTTCTGGATACAGTAATGGAAAGGGTGACAATGAGTAGTTTGGAAGATCCAAGAGAGTCATGTTTCTTTCGCACTCTATCAAGAGCTGAAGTGGTGGACTTAAGAACCACCCTTCACTAGGTCAAGAAGATGATAAATTCCTATTACAGCAGCACTTCTTCCTAAAAACAAAAAAAGCAGATGAGCTTTGCTATTGAGTTTTGGTGTGAATATGAGTCTCTACCCAAAGAGTTTCACCTGGAAGGAAACAGCTCAGAAGTCACATTAAGAAAGAAAACCATGCCTGAGCCATTCTGGTCAAGAACAAGTGGATTCTTAGAATGGGTTATTTATTGAAAGAGTTTTAAAGCTCCAAATTGTGAAACTGTCTCTGTTTATGTGCTGTGTTGAAGAAAGTCAGACTTGGCACATGTTTCTCATTAACTGTACTAAAGCAGCTCAGTTTCCCTAGAAATCCCCAGTTTCTCCTCTGCAATAGGATAACCTAGAAGGCCCCTAATTTTAGTTCTGCATTCTGAAAGAGTAGCACATACATATGTAGTGCTGAGTGAATGCTGCTGAAATGTCTGATTATGTGGAATGCTCAAACAAATTGGCTTTCTTGGCACATACAACCTCATTAAAATCTTCGGAATAATGTCTAAAAGCAAGGAAGTCTCATAGATACAAAGCATTTATATAGCCATCTTAAACATCTGTCAGTGCAGTGAAGTGACACTGGGTGTTCTAAGATCCAGTCCCATAACTTGTTTCAAATTGGTGATAGCAAAAAGCTCTCCAACTCTGCAACCCAATACGTTGGACTAGATGACCTTTAGAGGTCCCTTCCAACCCAAGACATTCTATGATTCTGTGTTGTCTATGCACAAAGTACAGGCCAACATCTGTACATTTCAGAATAACCCTAGAACCTGGACATAAACATTTTTTTTAAATTTGCTATTTCTTCTGAACGGGAAGTAGTAGAACGGGCCAAATACATGACATAGTTTATCTAGCACTCATTATAAAAAGACTCATATTTATTAAAGCAGTGCTGTATGCTTTCCTCTGATTTTCTCATTTTCAGGCAGATTAAATCACTTTTCAACTGTTTGCTTGTTTGTTGAGAACAGCTTTCAAGATGAGGTAATTAAAGGAAACCTATCAATTTAGTATATATTTTCAAGTTAATAATGTTGACATACTGTTCAAATAAACCTCCAATTTACTACAATCTGTTTTTAGACAAGCCCTTCATTTTAACCTCCAAATGGAAGGAAAACTAAGTGACTTTCCTCATACGGTTTAATAGAGAACATATGTTCAAAGATAATACTGTAGGCTTGTTCTTAGAAGCTGTTCTTCCTCTGGCAGAGATGCACTGAGCTTGCACAGGAACACTGATACATACTGAAAGTAGATTTATTGCCATAAGTCTTGTGCATTGTAGAGGTCACTTCAGAAAAAGAGAGACCCCTGATCAGAGAAGCATATACACATGCACAAACACAAGCACCCTGGCCACAGGTGAAAAAAAGAACCCACTGTACCCTCCTGTCAACTGGAAGGTCAGAACTAAAAGCCACCTCAATCTTAAATTATTTTTTGGGGGTGGGGAGTGGTGGTGAAGGGACAGAGAGAGGATAGAAAGAAGGAAGCAGTCTCTACCTACACAAAGCACAAGAAGCAGCTCTGAAATAGGACTTATTTAAATCTGTGCATTACAAATTCAAGAATAATTTTAGATGGAAATGCTACAGTAATACTGGCCATAACTTTCATTTATTTTATAAGTATTTATGGGGACCATGTTTGTTTTTATAACTTGCACGAAGGATGTCATTGTCACTTGCTTCTCCAGGTCTCAACTTTTTAATCCACAAAAGTAGAATAATTCACCTGTCAAGGCAACTGTAGTCAACACTGGAAAACCAGTAATAAAACTCACATTCCTTGAATCCCAGTCATTTCACTGATTTGTTAGACCACGCCAATAAACAAACCAACATTTTAAATTGTATCTAGAAACACACCAAAGCCACTTCATTCCATTGTGCTCATTGCTATGCCATCACATCACAGAGGCCAAGAACAAGCACTTGCATTCAGTAAAAAAGTAAAACGAAGATCCATCACCAGACATCATGAATATTTAGTTGCAGTGTTATCTGATTCTACAAAGCCATGCCACGTCAGACCTTTCAGGTTCATACCAACCAAATCAAACAATGACCAGAATCACCGAACAAGTCTTCAGTATGCTCTGGCTCACCCCATGTTATGGCCACTTGCCTAAAAACCAAAAAGTATACATTGTCTTAGCAGCAAGAAGCAACTAAAATGCATAGTTAGAAACTGGACACATGAGTAACATGACAGCTACATCCTCTGTTCATTCAGCTCACAAGAACACATTCAGAAGCTATATTTTAGATCAGAGGAATCCTACCCTGAAGGATATAGCTAACATAGCCTAGACCTTCCCCTCAAAGTCATCACTTAGAGCCAAACTCAGGATAGGTCCTTGCCTCTTCAGCTGATAGCCAGCACCAACTGCACAGGTATCCCAAATCTGGAACACCTGGAACAAGGGTAAGCAGATCATGACACAGTCACAGGCTGAACACTGTAACATGCATCTAGCCATTCCAGGGTGGGGGGGGATGGGACGGGGGAGGGGGGGGGAGTTGAAAAAAACCAAACAACAAACAAACAACAAAAACAACCCACGACCAAAAACCAAAAAAAACCCATGCACACACACCCCACAAAAAGAAGTCTGTACACAGATTTTGCAAGTAGGCTGTTAATTGTGAATGGTGACACTATCCTTAGATCTTGGGATTCTTGGATATAAATCTACATCAACATATAGCTGGGGCCTTGCTTTTACCTCAAGAACAAATAAAGCACTAGCAGACACAGAGAAGCCATTCTCTGGTAGGCTCTTGATAGCATTCAACTTATGAAGGGATGAAGCATTAGTACTGCAGTAGGCACTGGTTCTCTCTCTGCTCCATCAGTTCTCTCAAGATGTTCAGTTTGTCACAGAGTTATGGTGGAGAAGCACTTAATTTTTAACTTTGTTTGTTTTTGAAACACCATAACCTATTTATTTATTTATATGCATGAACAAGACCCTGAATTTGTATTTTTTTTTTTTGTTGGTTTTGTTTGGTTGTGAGTCATTTGTTGGGGTTTTATGGGGGGGGAGGGGGAAGGGATGTTTGTTTTTTTTAAATGTAGAGTGTCCCAGGTAGTGTCGCATATATTGTTGACAGAAACTCCACCTTAAAATTCTGGCAGCACTGCAGCTAACTTTAGGGGTGACTAGGGTTCAGATCTCAAAAGTGGCATTTCAACCTGTAGTGCCTAAGCCTACATTTGAATGCCAAAATATGGACATGTCTAAATAAATGGTTTGGTTTCAAAGAGACATGAAGTCTTTGCTGGCCAAGGAGCTTCCTAACATGTGCACCCTAAGTTAGACACTTTAAATGGTTTGATTATCAGAAGTGCCTGTGCAAAACATTTCCATTTAATTCAGTGGTAGCTGGTGCAGGTCATCAACTAATAAGCCTAAATAGTTAACCAGGGGTCTGTCTCTAAATCAGGGGGCTTTCACTGGAGTAAGTGATTTTCTGTACAGCCTAAACAGCCTCTGAAGACAACAGGAGTATGATTGCAGTGAACCATTATAAGCCTTTTTGTTTTTTCTTGTTTTTTTAGGATGAAAAATAAATAGTACGACAGAGCAAAACACAGGACTTGAGCTTTCCTTGAAAAAAAAAATTAACTTCACAAAATAGTATCAGGAGAAATATCTTTTTACTCAATGCAGTAATATAAACATTCATACAGGCTCAAAACCTCTCTTTTCCCAAATCTGAACCTCAAGCCATTGGTCTCCTGTTGCAATGTGTCCTAAATATTTATCAAGACACAAAGAACAACAACAGGTTTACCATTAGGGAACCCTCAGCATGGATGTCACAAGAAAGAGGACGCCTTAGATGCATTTAACTTGTGTTTTAAACACAGGCCTAAGTCAGAGCCCAAAATTTCTACAGTATTTACACACAATCTCTTGCTCCAGTACAGACTTAGTATTTACTGCAGATCATGTCAAAGGAGAAAGCTTAACCTTACACCAACCTCTTAGGCAGGAATAACCAAAGCTGTAGTCTATATGAATTGTGCCTGCTCAGACCAACTCCTCGGCAACATAAATTTTGATGTTTCAAGGGACAGCATATGACAGACAATCAATCCTGAGCTCCATCTGAGTAAAACAGAGGTTCAGAAATGAAGCAGATGAATGCTTCATTCCACATTCCTAGGTAAACATTTTCAACAGTTTCCTGAAAGGTTACAACCTAAAATGTAGAAATTGGACCACAGAAATGAAAGCTTGATGAAGAGCAAGCAGTTCACAAAAAAAGCTCATCTGCCTATTCCAAAAGGCACTTGCAGTTTTTAAGAAGTCTTGCAATATTTTCATGTCGTATTTTTTTCCTCTGCAGGCATATCATAAAATAATTTGAAAGAGAAGGTGTTTTAGTCTGATTCGTTGCTTGGAAATCCTCACAGATAAGTGTAGAATGAGTTGTTTGGGCTCAGAAATCAAGCTTGGAACATTGGGGTGTGGAGGAGATGAACTGTAGCATCAGAACATATGCAGAAATTTATCCAATCAGGATGACTTACTAAAGAATTACTATGTAAGCTCCAGCTGGTTTGTCACAGACATTTCTTCAAATATACAGAATTACGTACCATTAAGCCACAGTCCAAAGATTTCAAACATGAAACCTCAATGCAGAAATCAGAATAAATTTTAAATTTTGCATAAATGCCACAAAAAAAACCCCAAAACCATAGCTTGAAATAGAATTGCCAAAAAGCACCTTAGGTTTTTCTAACTTGAAAGACAATTTTAAAGTTTTTTTCTTATCCATTTTGGAGAGATTTTTGCTTTAGCAGAACTGTTTGCAGGCCTTCCCTATAAAACTGACCAGTCTGGCATCAGTAGATTTTACACAGCTCAAGGCAAACAAGGTTAGGAACAAGAGAGAAACTTGGCCAGCTTCAGCTGCCACTGTATGCAAGTTGAAAAGCTATTTATTCTATTGTTCCAGTTCTGAAGTAATATTTTAAGGTTTGTAGAGAATAAAATCCTGGGCAGTCAGCAATTTAGCTGTAAGTGTTTTATGTATGAGTCCTTGTCTATATTCTACCCCCGACATAAAGTGAGCAACAGAGAACACAAAGTGAGCTGTAAGCAGACAGTAACGTGTCTGCAGAAGACCCATGCAGACAAGCACAGATCTCCATTATCAGGACGACTTCACAGGTATTTTCTATTCACAGAGAGGTCCCAGGTCACTCTTACTGCCAGAGCCACATATTCCCAGGATCCAAGAGCTTCCCATTGCAGAGCCTCCTCTCCTTAGGAGCTGGTCATATACTAAGTCCAGCAAGTTTCAGATCATTATTCAAAATACTTTTTTTACAAAATGGTACAATGTAACTTCAGAGACTGGAAGCATACTTTAGAGAGAACCAAGAGTGCCAATGTTTCACAAAGCATTCTTTCCATTGTTTTCTGGATACTGGAATATATTATAATTACTGTCTGAAGTTTAAAGAAATCAATGAAATGAGACATGGAGGATGTTTATTAGCATTCATCATAGTAAAAAATTTGGTATTAAAAAAACAAACCTGTCTTTGAAGATCTGGGGCCCAATCCTTTGAGATACATGTTCAGATATTTTACATCTGTTAGTTAAAATGTAAATTAAGATACTCCAGAAAAGAAACAAAGTAAACATACAGCTGGTATTCAGATCTAACTTTTTAGAAGTGTCAGAACCATGTGAAGCAGCAGATTTTCAAAATGCTGCTTACATCCTAATCTAATCAAGTTTCAGATGACCATTAGGAAATAGTCAAACATTAAAATTTGCAATACTCTTTTAAAAGTTGATTAACAGTCATTATTAGGAATTATCCATACAGTTCATTCCAACATTTTCCAAAAAACCTTAGGGCATTTTCATTTTAAAAACTAACAACATCAGGAATAAATTATAAACTTTGGCTCAGGTGACCTTATCTTTCATTGTTGCACTATACCAACACAGACCAGATTCCCCCCCATCCCTTCTGCACTGCCTATTGAAGCAAAGCTGCTGGATCAGCCAGCTGCAGGCTCCTCTGCCTTAGAGACCTAGCAAAAAATCACTTCCTTTTGGAATGAGTCCCGCTTGCCTTTCTCATTTCAACAGTCCCAGTGTATCTACAAGGTTATTCTCCATCCTCAAATCAAGATTTGGCCCTTTGACATTTTGAGTCATGCTAAGTAGTCCATTTGTCTTTAACAAGATTACTCCTTGATTATCTCTTTGGAAGGCAATTGATCAATCAATACTAATGAATTCACTTACATGAAGGATCTAGTTTCCAAATGTATGCATTCAAAATTGAATTTCACATTTACCTTTAAGTTCTTAAATATTTTAGTAAGGAGTCTATAGAAGTGAATACCTTATTAGGTGCCAATAGCTTCATTACAAAATATTAATCACCTTTATGGTTTCTTCATACCAGTGCCTCAAGTAAAACTGATTTGAAATATGGACAGCAGAATTAGAAAAGTCTGATATTCTACAGCTTTAGCACTCACAACTGGATTTTCCCATGTCCACAAAAGCACTAATCTGAAAGAAGTAATCAGGGCATTCATACCACTGCTGCCACCTACAGCTTCTCTGGTAAGTAATGAGGGTTGAACTGACACTACCACATTTTTCTCATGAGACTACTGACAGGTGAGTAGGAGAGATGGATTGTATTTGCATGAAGCTGATAGAAACTGACTGTCTTAAAGACTGATCTCCATTGAAATTAACCAATGGCTTTAAAATTTTTTATGGGAGGCATAAACACCAAGAGATTACACTCTTGGTCTCATATCGTAAAGAAACAGGGCTTGCAATGATTAGTTTATCACACAGACACCTTTCAAATAGGTTTCACCTGTTAGATTATTATCATGTCATACGGCAACATTCTTCAAATTTGACTTACTTTAGGAGAAACTTTGAACCTTGTCAAATGAATCTAACCTAGTAACTCAAGAAATTTTATTGGGCCCTATTCAGCTAAAACAGCCACTGTTGAATTCCTTACTTTCTTTAAGGGATTTAATTCCCCTCAACAAAATTGCTCAAGACAGTGCAGATTGACTGTCCTACAAACACTTGCATTTTCCCCCTCAGTTGACAAAACCCTCATAGATTGCTATTTGGTTCTCATCCTAAAGCAAATCTTATTCCAGGCAGGCAAACTGGCTTTTTCAGATGCCTCAACTTCAAACATCATTTAAATAAACAAAAAAACTCACTAAATAATAAAAAAAACACGTTGTATGAAAATGTTACTAGTATGAAAGCAGAGTATGCCTACTTAACTGAAGTAAAATGAACCAGACTCTCACTGTAGCTGGGTGCTGCTGCAGGAAGAAAGGTAGAAGGCAGACAATGGTGACACAAGACTAAACAGATCTTTCTCGAGTGTTGAACATAGTTGTTGTTATAAAGAGTAAAATATCCTTTTCTAAAGTTTGTGGTCTGAGTCTCCTTTCTTTAGAATTTGAACAGATTGGTAAGCATTTCTTTCTATCCTAAGCCCAGATTCCTCTGGCATGTTGTGTTTGGAACCATTACATTCCTTTATCAGTAGTATTATCTCATTTCTGAAGACTATCTATATCCACTTAGTGCAGTTTTAAATTAGTATAGGCAAGAGTCAAGTACTGAGTCTAAGAACATCCTTTTTCATTTCATCTAGGACTCTTAGTTGTACTAGTCCCTTACAGCTTTCTTCTTGTTTTCATCCTCTTGACCACATTCATGGTATTTCTCTGAGCCATGGAAGGCTGCAAGGCAGCTTTCAGTCCTGCAGAAAGCTGTAAAGCTTGCTGGCAGCAGTGTCCAGTGTCCCCAGGCATTACCTGGGCCAGACCATCCCATACCTGAAGCACAAAGCAGATGAGTCTCAGAGTGTCTTTTTACTGAGTTTCCCCTCTGCTATTTTGCAGTGTGTGACCAGATCCATTTTAGCACATTCCTGAGGAAGTCTGAAATTTACCAAGTTCGTTTCCATTTCTTCAACTGACAGCAGCTAATCTTCTGGCTAACCAGCTTCAGAATTTCAGATAAACTTCACCCAGCCCTGTCCTGAAGAAGCCAATTCATGTCCTTGCCCTGAAAGGAAGTTTCAGCAGACTAGGATTCAAATTTTGTCCTGCTACAGATTGTACTGTAGCCATTTGTTAGTGATATATTTAATGAGGTCAGCATAACTCAGCATAATGTACTCCTGAACATATTTAATATTGATTTCCTCCACTTCACTAGCAAAGTAATGTTGGACAGGCCACCAAAATATTAATTCATTTTCCAAGCATTTTTCTCTTCCTAAGGTTAATTCCAACAGAAAAGAATAAGAAAATTTAATCTATCACCTCTCAAAGCGTATTCTGCATCCAGGTGTTCTCCTGTTTCTGCCTCCTGGTATCCTCTGTCACGTTCTTCACACTATAAAACCTGGCTCTAAGCTCTTTATGGCTATTTGCTTCACCATGAAACTCTATTCAGCATCTGCCTTTCCTTTCAGGTGTTGCCAGTGAAGAATCTACTTCTCCTTGGTGGCAGGCCAAATCTGTCCTCATGCAATTGACTGTGAGGACACTTGAAGCTCAGAACTGCTTTCCTCAAATACTTACAGAAGTGTTTTTCCCAGGAAACCTTATCATTGATTTCATAGTTTCTGGCTAAAACCTGTCAGCTAGCGTCTGTTCACAAGCCTGCACAAAACACACTCCCTGTTTTATACAGATGGTATTATGTTCTTTTTATCAGTCTTTGTATAAGATTGCACATTCTCTTCAAGTTTCAACAAAATGTTGAAGTAGGTAAACTGACCAACCTATTTCAGCACCTCCCAGACACAACAGCAGCATAACTGGGAAGAATCTTCCTTCCAAAACATCCTGATCCACATGTCCTTTGCAAAACAGCTTAAGGTCTGCTGAGTTTTCCATAAGGCTACTATAAGCAGTACCAAAAACAAACAAAAAACCCCAACAAGCCAAGCCAAAGGCACATCTTATTCCTTTCATCCCACAGGGAAACTCCAAAATTGAAAGGGATCATTTGGAAACAGTAATACTAGCATGCAGGGTTTTCTTTACATATAATCACAAACATAACTTATTTGTGAGCACTGAAGATAACATTCTAAGAATTCAGGAAACCCAGATGACTCCAAACCAACAGCAATATCAGTTTTTATGCTCTCCATGCACGTAATGTTTTCTGTACCATTTGTTATCATAAAACAGAAATTAGAAATACACAGTCAGTGCAACCAATCAGCTTTCTGGAACATTCCCTTTTACTTTCTCAAGTATGTATCGCTAATTACATGTTAAATTACAATTTTTTTTAATATAAACTAGGAGTTTTATCTCCTTTAGTAATTCCAGTGTATTTAATTTGTTGCATTGATAGAGGTTTGCCTGCACAGGATCTGTTCTTAATGAGAACAGAATAAGCTTCCAAAGCTCTGTAATAAAGTGTTCTGAAAGCACACTCTGCTTTTCCCCAAATGTCTATTATTTACCTCTTCCCAGCCTCTTTTAACTGCCCCCTCCTTCCATCTTGTAGCTTACTTTTAAATATCTCCAAAATGATCTCCTCGTAAAAAAGTACAGTCTAATATTTCACAGGTGCACTTGTGCTCTCTAGGGTGAATGTATCACCCTGTCATCACCATGGTCAACACATTCCTCACAATCACATTATCAGCTGCTTGTGTTGTTTCTGTCCTTATGGGGTGGTTGGGAATGCACAGAACTGCTGTGTGAAAGATTTCCAGGTGCAAGGTTATAGCTCTGCATCTGTTTTTCTTCTCATGAGAGGTTTTTTTCCTCCAACCTTTATAAGATTTCCATGTGCTCTTATTATGTTATCACTAACATATGCAATACACACAGCCTTTTAAAAGCAGACAATACTATGCAGAGAGAAAGCAACACTGGATTACCAAATTAAGGTGGTTTCACTAATTTAAACACTTTAAATAAATTAGTCCAATCCTATACCTCACTATGATTATGCTATCCAGCATTCTCAGCTGTCCTTTACTGTGTTTTAACTTCCAGCTACTCAAGACTTCCTTCCACCTAAAACCTAGGAGCTATCTTTCTTACAGAACATCAGTGTAAAAAGCAATCATCACTTAGACAACTCTACATGTGAATTGCCAAATAATTTCTAACACCACTGCTGATTCCAAGTTTAATTTAAAATAAACAAACAAAAAGCTCATCCTTTCAGAACATTAGTGGCAGTTCAGTCCACATCTGAACTTTGCACCTTTATACAGGATGGGAAACAAAAGATCCATTCATTGCTAAACTTTAAGCAAGGTATATCTGCATTCATATGTGCATTGCCTCATAAATGTCAGACTTAAAGTCTGGAAAACTGGAAGCACACTGGAATTACTGTTAATGCTCTCATGGAAGACATGACCTTGCAAGCAGTGATTCTTATTTTCCATAGCTACATACCTGGGTACATTAGGGCTTTTGCTTTGGCTACCAAATTGGTAGGAATTTTCACATTAATTTTTCTGAATATATATAAATTTTATCATCTCATGAGATACCATGCCCAAAGGCATCCTTTCGTCCACCCTGTCTATGCAGATGCACAGCTCTTCTACATCTGACTGTATGTCCCCTGGAAGCTTAGGACAGTTTGAACCACCCCAAAACACACTACCAGCAGTAAATTAATAATATTCTAGATTACAACTGAATAAGGGAGAAGGACACTGCAAGTACAGATGCAATCCTTGGTTAAATCCGTTTATGCTGTAGAGGCAGTTGTCACAGGTTAAGACTGAAATCTTGAAGTTTTTAAAAGAGAAAAAACTGATTCTAAATTAACAACAATGTATTTACATAACCCTTTTATTTTGAAGCCCTATGAATTTCACTTGTTGCAAATGAAGGGATTTTTGTTCCATCTGAACCTACTTTTAGGAGTTCATTCCCATCAATTTCATTGGCATCTCAACAGTACCAACTGCAGGTTTCTATGGCTAAATAGATAAATGGAAATTTCATGACAAATTATTAAGCTTTGTCACTCAGCTTTTATAGAACTTCAGTCTGTCCCTTCACTTGTCCCACCTATAAAAATAGTTTGTTTAGTGCAATTCACTTCATTCTCCACCATAGTATGTAAGGTAGGCGAGTATAGTGCATTGGCTTCCTTTAACATCTCCAATTACTTTTATTTTCCAGAATTCATACACATACTGAAGTTATCAGAAATCATCTCATAAGCAGACCAGAATCTCTACCGCATACCAGAAAAAACAATAAAATTATTTTTAAACGTCGGTGTATACTTTAACTCTCTCCAGTGAATATAGTAGATGTGCATGAGATTTATTTGTAGGTAGCAAACGTTGTGTCTCATGTCACTCAACTAAACAGCACATGCATTTTTAGTAGCTGTTATGTTACAAAACAAGACTCAATTAGAATTAGATCATGCCAAAATTGGAGTCCAGAAGATTTACACTCTGCCAGATTGCATACAATACTCCTGTTACAGCTAACATACGAACCAAGTTCCAACTAATACATTTTATAAAATGTCTTGAAATCCTCTAACATTAACCCTGCTTTGGATTAATGCAGGGTTAGTGCTAGTGCTCCCTGAGACAAATACCTTGCTGTTACAGTATCAGTTGTGCTGCTTTGCAAGTAGACGACAGTCATACTTTCACTACAGTTTAGAGGAAAACTTGTAGGAAGCCACAGCCACAGAAGAGGAACAGAAAACATATGCCCAGAAAAGCCTCTTTTCTCCCAGCTATTGATACAGCTAATCAATACTCGTTACCACTGAAGAAGATACTTTTACTACAGAAAAACAGTAGGATAAAATAGCCACTCAAAAATTATTTTAATACAACTATTAAAATTTTATACTTTTAACTACAAAGTAATTTTGAAGAGTAGTCAAGAATAGAACCATTAGAAACAAAAAAAAAAGTAAAAGGGACTACATTCTTACAGGAAATATTTTTAATAATATAACTTACTAATTCTGTGGCAAATTAAGAAAAATGTAAAATAAAAGCACTGTAAATTTAGGAAGAATATATTCCCTGTATAAGAAGAATATTACAATAAAGTAGTTGAACATTTACATACATAATTGAAATTAACTTCAACAAGGGACTTCTGAATAGCTTTCCAAAGCAAGTGTAAGTAATATTAAAATCCACTTTCTATCTTCTGTGGATACATGCCATTAGAGAACAACTTCTTGTAATATACTTACAAACTAAATCTCTTGGAGAATAATTTTGTTCATTTTGCCTACATTTCACCATCAGAGTAACGATGCTGAGATCTAACAAGCAGCACAGTAACAGCTAGGTGATGCTAGTTTAGTTCTTTTTAAAGGGGTCAATCATGTAACACGTTGGTTTTTTACCAAGAACAGTTTTACTTTCACACACAAAATTACTTACCACCTTTTGAAGAAAAAAAAATCAGGCCTCACTTCACACTGTTTTGCATCAAACTAACCTACATTGATTTTTAAGTCATTCAGGGAAGACTTCTGTTTCTGCAATCCATCCTTTGGAGATCCTGTTGAGTAGTTGTGGGATTCTGAAAAAGCACCCAAAAGACCAAGCCTATCTTCTAGAAAACATTAAACAAAGCTACGCAATACACTAGTCATGCAGAGGGAAAGGGAAGGAAAGGTAGCCAAGTGGCCTCTGAAGCCAGCCAGTAACAAAAGAACACAGCAGCAGCTGGGCCATTAGGGTTTAGAGCTATCTCACCTGTATTAAGCACAGGGAAAAAAAACAGTAAGTTGCTCAAGACCTCTGATACTCTTTATATGGCACACAATGACAATAAGCAATCTGATGCTATGGGCCTAGTAGTTAAAGCTAAGACCTTGAAAAAGTCACAAGGCTCCTTCATCCATGACACGGTGCAAAGGGCAAAGTATCAGTATACTTTCTAGCCTTTTTTTTTTTAGCATAGAGGAAAATTAATGTTTCAAGGGAAATAAAAGGAAAAATATAACTTGGGGAAATAAGCATTCTTCTTCTGTCTTTTCACTAAATGTTATAGTTGAAAAAAAACGAATCTTACTCCTATAAAAGCTTATCTGGTTTTGGTACCTGCTAAATATTTGGATTATAATGACCTGCTTGCGATTTTAAATTTATGGGATATGAAGAAATAAAATTTCTCACAGCTTTAAGTTGGAAATTCATATACTCATACAAAGCACAAAATGTTCTGTATTACATTGAATATTATTTAGTACCAGGTTTTCATATGCAAATCGAAAGCACTGAACTGCAATGAAAAACTATGAAAGCTTAGATTTTTTACTGCCAATCCAAGGAGAAGTAGAATAAAAGTTTGATACAAAACAACGGCAACAGGATGGATAGTTGATGGATAGAAGGATATTTGGATGGATAGACAGGAAACAATATTTTTTCCTCTTTAAGATTGCCAGTGGTTCAAGCACTGTACAGAACAAAAGGAACAGTAACAAATTTTCTAGATTACAGGATTTTTTGGGATTTTTTTAAGTATGCGACAGTCATGGTAAATTGGATGTACTAGCAATGGTAAGTTTGGCAGAAACACTGTTCTAAGGAATAATTTGAATTAAGGTAGATTAGTAATTTGTTTACAAAAGGTGAGAGAGACACCTTCAGAAATGTGATACACATGGTCTTTACCAGCACTCACTGATGCTTATTTACATTTGAAAGTGATCAGCATAGGTCAGTATAACTATAATCAAGAGGTCAACATAAGCAGGGCTCCAATAATGTCTCTAAGAAAATTGTAAGAAGTTCAGATTTATTAGTTCATCTACAAGTGACATAGAAAGTTAGTAGACTCATGCTACAAAGACACAGTACTCAACATCTGGAACACTGAAAATGTCTGGCATATCCTGATCAAGTCACAAGAACATAGCAGCTGTCGGTCACTGGGTCACTAATCGCCTGATATTACTTCCTTGGAACTTGACGGTCCTCTGCACTGATTCACCATTTTTCTTTTTAGAATCATAGAATGTCTTGGGTTGGAAGGGACCTCAAAAGGTCATCTAGTTCAACCCCTCTACAATAAGCAGAGATATCTAGAACAGATTGCTCAGAGCCTCATCAAGCCTGACTTTGAATGGGGCCTCCACCACCTCTCTAGGCAACCTGTACCAGTGATCCACCACACTCCTATTAAAGAACCTTTTCCCAATGTCCAACCTAAATCTACCTTTTTCTAGCTTAAAACCATTACCCTGGGTCCTATCATTACATGCCCTAGTGAACAGGTCTTCCCCAGCCTTCTTACAGGCCCCTTTCAGGTATTGGAAGGTCACTATAGGGTCCCCCCAGAGTCTTCTCTTCTTCAGGCTGAACAACCCCAACTTCCTCAGCCTGTCTTCATAAGAGAGGTGCTCCAGCCCCCGGATCATTTCTGTTGCCCTCCTCTGGACACACTCCAACAGGTCCACATCCTTCTTGTGTTGGGGGCTCCGGAGCTGTACTCAGTACCCCAGGTGAGGTCTCACCAGGGCAGAGTAGAGGGGCAGAATCACCTCTCTCCATCTGCTGGCCACACTTCTTTTGACATAGTCCAGGATGTCACTGGCCTTCTGGGCTGCAAGTGCACATTGGTGGCTCATGTCCAGTTTTTGATACACTAGTACCCCCAGGTCTTTTTCCACAGGGCTGCTCTCTAGCATGTCTTCCCCCAGCCTGTATTCATATCTCTGGTTGCCCCAGCCCAGCTGCAGAACCCTGTACTTGGCCTTGTTGAACCTCATGAGGTTCCCCTGGGCCCACTTCTCCAGCTTGTCCAGGTCCCCTCTGGATGGCATCCCATCCCTCTGGCATATTGACTGCACTACCCAGCTCGGTGTCATCAGCAAACTTGCTGAGGGTGCTCTCAGTGCCACTGTCAACATGGTTAATGAAGATACTAAACAACACTGGTCCCGGTACGGACCCCTGAGGGACACCACTTGTCACCATTTTCCATCTGGATATCAAGCTGTTGACCACTACCCTCTGGATGCGACCATCCAGCCAATTCCTTGTCCACTGAACAGTCCACCTATCAAACCCGTATCTCTTAAATTTAGAGAGAAGGATGTTGTGGGGCAGTGTCAAAGGCCTCGCAGAAGTCCAGATGGATGACATCCATAGTTCTTCCCTTGTTCCTGATGCAGTCACTCCATTGTAGAAAGCCACTAGGTTGGTCAGGCAGGATTTGCCCCTAGTAAAGCCATTCTGGCTGTCCTGAATCACCTCCCTGTCCTCCATGTGCCTTAGAGATTATATATATACTTCTATGCATGGAGGACCTAGCAAGGTCTATAGGCAAGAACTATATGAGCCATGAGTCTGTACAGGACAAGGGAGCATATAATAATCATAGGTCCTTCCTATGGATTACAAAATAAGTAGCAGATTCATCCTTCTTAGCATAATTCTGGAAGTTCAGGTTCTGCTGCTAGAATCATACAAAATTGAATGTAATGGTGAAAATCACCAATGTGTCTAAAATGCTGCTTGTTTCAGGCAGTCCATTAAAGATATTGTCAGCTATTATTTGACAGTGAGAGCAACAGACTCACAACTAAGCATCCCAGAGTTCAGACTGTTTAGCAAAAACTGAAGACATTTTAATAGAGAAAAGCTCTCCTGAATCTTTAATAAGTCCCAGCTGATTCACCAAACAGTAAGGTCCCTGGAACACCCATTGGATAGATCTTCACTGTTTGATGCCCCACACTAAACAGGATGTTTTACATACTAATTCTATTTAAGTCTGTGCAGATATATGAGAGGAAGGCTACCGTTTTATGAGCAAATGTAACTGTAGCAATGTAGAGTTCCAAATATCTGACCAGAAATTGTTTACGCTGGATTTGATTAACCACAAACAGTAACGCTCCAGGGTCGAGGGGTAAAAACTGTGGGAAAACGTTAGCAAAAAACATCCGTGATTCTCTCACAAACTATCTGTCAGAGATAGCAAGTTTTCCACACACCAAAGGAGTTGAAAATCCATTGCTCTTTTCTGGAAGCTCTGAGGTTTGTGTAGAACATGGAAGAGCCACTCAGAGATGAGGGCCCTCAGTAGTGGACTCTGTACATGCACTCGGTTATAGAGATCTGGTTTTTGTGGGCATGGTAGGAAAACGGATTCAGTTTTAAGCTGTTTTATCATATTGCTGTTCACGTCTGTTTCCAGCCACTGCAGAACCCTCAGCTTCCTTCTTTCAGGCTTTCTGCTTCATCCCTCCAACGCCTACTATACCTTTGAGAAACTCATGCTGTACTATGCCAAGGCTCTTAAACATTGTTTATTGACATAAAGCACCTTGGACCCACAGAAATTCCTGATGGACAGGACAGGCAGTAGAAGGTAGGGTTGAAATAGCTGAAAAGGCTGTTTTTCAGAAGAGGACTAAGACTTTAAAAGTCTTAGACTTGTAGAACTGCATTGCAATGATCCCATATAACTAATAAACGGATGCACAAGAAACCTACCTTTTCACAATGTAGAAGGGCTTGTGACAGCTGTGATCTCTACCAAGCTGGGAGTGCAGAGGCTTGGCCACAAACTGCAAGTCACCAAAAAAAGGAAGGAGAAGGTGGCATGATCATAATTCAGTCAGTCTCTGCTTTCAAAGCAAGGTTGAAGAACGAGACGGAGGAGAAGCCTACTACACCCTTACTGTATTATAGAGCATGTCTCAGAGAAGTGCAGACACTTCTAAAGATGTATGAGGCACAATCTCTTTGGTACAGAGATTTTCTTTTCAAGGGAGCGCAGCTCTTCAGTGCCTTCTGTGAAATATTATTAGAAGAAATGTCCAGGATAGACCATAACATTTTTCACACAACAGAAATCACAATGTGAACGTACATCACTTCCTCAGTTGTCAAGTATTTGATGTTAACAGAGCCAATGCCAAGCACTTCATGGTAAAATTAGCTGTAATGAAGAAGTATATGAAACTGTATCCCTTAGAAATTGATACCTGGCATTTTTATTGAAATAAGACATGTCATCTGTAAATTTGCATTTACTTATACTAGTGGTAAAACAACGTCAGACTTGTAAAAGTGAAAAGCCTTAATGTTTGGAGTAAGTGCTGTTTTATTTTCATGACTTGCAAGTCATACATACAGGCAAGCACACAGATTCTGAGATCGTATCTGAGAGTATATCTGTAGCTTTTGTCAAAGTTAGGATAAACTTCAATGGTGAGATTTCCCTGGGAATACACATTGCCAAGGCTGTAATTCCACAAAGCCCTGAAGTACATGTTCAAAATCAAATGCAAGTTTTGCATATTGGAATAAAGTTATAGATGTACTTACACTTAGATGTGTACTTTAGGGCTTTGTTTAATATAGGCCTAGATATTTTAACTTATTGAAGATGTTTTTTATTTCAGCAGACCACTATTAAGAAATTATCTGTATAGATTCTTTAAGCTTTTCTATATGGGGGATATGCTTTTATCTATAGCTATATATCATACATCTATATCTATATCTATATTGTACATCTATATCTATATATATTCTTTCCCCCGCCTTAGAAAAATTAAACATTGTCCTGTCAAGCTATAGTCTAAATTAATTTCTTCTGACTACCATTAAAATATTAATTGAAGTTGAAGATGTTTCAAGAGCAAAACATATGCATTGAAATTTGAGATAGAAAATAGCAGGAAATTATCATATTTCAATTAAAAATAGTGAAGTATTGATCTCTTGAGGAAAATGTCAAGATTTAGTGACCCAGAGGGTATTAGTGAAAGCAGAACTACCTAATGTAAATTGCTGACCAATCACACATACGACAGACCTATATAAACAATATAAACAATTCAGTAATTATTGCAGGGAGCAACATTAAAACAGGAATATTCAAAATTTGAAACATTTCACTGTATCTGCATCTTTACTGTCTCTTAATGATCTTCGAATAACATTATTAGTTTGTACCTAAAAATTATATATTTATATCGACAAATGTAATTCACTTACTACCTTTGCACTTCCCATATTAGCCCCATAGAAAACTGAAAATCAACATAGAAAAAATACATATGGGTTGATTAATTTCATTGTACTTGCTGTTAACACCTGTAGGCTAGTTTCTCTGCTGATACAAATTGGTATCGTTCCACTAATTTCAAGAGAAGTATGGTTTTTTTGCCAGCTAAGTAGCTAGCCTTGTTCTTTTTGTTTCATTTTGTTTCAACAACCAGATGGAGGCAATTTAGAAATACAGATATGAGACTTCTTAAAGAAACTATTAACATTGCATTGTAACATATTTGTGTTTTTAAACAAAATGTAAAATCTGGTGTGGAAGTAATCTGATTTAGAGTTAACTCACTAGTTTTGGACATGGCAACAGATAGCCCTTTCAACATAAATTCCCCGTTCATCTTAGCCATTCAGAAATCTCCTTCATATACTGAGCTGTTTCCTAAAACCTTTGTTGTCACAGCTTAGTTTCCATTCCTCTGCAGCTGACGTAACAGTTAATGTCTGGATTGTACTGTGGCTGCATTTTCTTCCCAAGATAGAAATTCTTGGATGAAGTAGGAAAAGCTCAAAACTATTCTCAATAGTGAGGGAGGAACTAATAACTCAAGGAACATGACATTTTTATTAAGCACCATGGTCTAAGTTTCTTCAGGAACCAGCTTTAATAATTTGGTTGTACATTGCTCTGAAGGGATTAATATTATTTACTTATAAGCATGGCTTGGAGCAGGACTGCTAACACATCCTGTACTCTTTCATCAGCTCTGCATCCCATTTTGGCTACACATAATTCAGAAGAATCATCACAGAGTGATCTCCTGACTATCTATGTGCCTTCAAGCACAGGCAAGGGAAAACGATACCAAGCATAAAAAATGGCCTTTAATATCACAGTACACCTTTTGGGAAGCTCCCCTAAACTAATTCAGAAAAGCAGATGAGTATTTCTGTCTGTTTGTTTAGAAAATTATAGCAAATTCTACACTGTCATATATAAGAAGATCGAACGGGGACCATCCTCAGCATTAATCACTGCTGTCCATATAGATGTTACATTTTATTGTCAATGTTTTATTAAATATTTGATAATAATCTTGGATGCTCACTGTTGATAGTCAGAGAATGCCAACTTTTAAGAAAATGGCATAGTTGTAACACTTCTAAATAGTGCATTAAGATCGAAATAATGTATTCAAATCTAAGTTTTCTTAATGTGTCATTGAGAGGACAAATCTAATTTAAAGTATAATAATTTCAAAATGCCTTATAGAAATAACTAATTTTAACAGTACATCAGCTTCAAAGTCTTACAGAATCTTTTAACATACTGTTGTTGAAATAATATCCACAGTTATGACAACTGAGCAGAAAAAATATTTCCCCCTATTTCTAATTTAATTTTTTGTTTTATTATCAGAAGGATTCATCCCTACTGGACACACAATAAGGACTAAAGATATTTCTCATCCAGTTGACTGTGTTTGGCACTTTGTGTAACTTCAAGAGCACAAAACCTGAACACGTATCTGCCGTAACAGCACAAAAACCCCTGCAAAACCCATTTGTACCAGTGCAGGATTCGGTACTGACTGTTGCAATAAAACAACACAGCTTCCATCAAGATGGTGAATTGAACAATAAGGTAACTAAAATAAAGAGGGAAAGGGAGAGAGAAAAAAAAAAAAAAGGGAGGGAGAGAGGGAGGGAAGGACTAAAGCTTGTAATAAGGATAAGTAAAATAGTACATGCAGAATCAACAAAATAAAAAAAAATCACAATGTTCCCTCATACAAAAGGGAGAAGGAGAAACTTTTCTTCGAGTAACTATCTCGTGCATTAGAAGAAGGAAGTAGCTGGTCTCAGCCAAGAACAAGGAAATCAGGCTGTGGTTGATTAGCAAACAATTGTGTCATTTACATGAACTCAATGTACTCCAGAGAGTCACTCTGCTGATTAACTGGTTTGGGTCTGCTGCTGATCATAAGTATTTTTCCTTGACACCTGATGAGATAGATAAATAAGGTTTGGAGAGTATAATTCTGTGGAATTTTCCATATTGGATAGCCAGAAACGAGAGAGATATTGCCAGGTCAAAAATAATGGCTGGTGACAACTGCCGTGTCTCTGTATTTACACTGCAGGCACACCCACAGCTGCCTCCCTCAGGGCTGCAGCCTGGCACTGTAGTAGGTACTTAACAAATAAAGGGCAGGGTTGCTACCTGAGCAAATCAGTAACAGATATATTTCATGACATTACAAATAAATAAATCAATAGACAGGTATCATAAAACTGAAACACTATGTTAATGCACAACATGTGGAAAAGGGGAAAAAATATAGAAAAGCAGCATTACAGGCCTCCAGATTTGGAATAGCCACTTATGTAGCTACTTCTACTTCATCAATGAAACATTTTGAGATGGACATGAAGGCGAAAAGACTTGGTTTATCCTGAGCCAATATGAGAGCTTAATACCACCAAAAGGGTAAAATCCTGTTTTTCTTCCCTCCTTTTCATTCCTAGCCACAGATCCTTCACCACTAACACTTTGCACTGAGGCTCACTTCAGATCCCCACGTGCCTGTGTACACACACGCACACACAAACACAAAGAGCTGATTCAAGTCACAAATCTGACAGAAGACTGTTTGCATATTTTTTCTGGGTCAGCAAGGAGAAATTTCTGTCTTTCAGTAATGAGGTCCTACTAGATTACTAATTTGGATTGAACCATGTAATTTAATTCTATCTCAAAAGTGTACTTTCAAGAGATACTGACTTCACTGAAATTATCTGGAATTAAAAAGAACCCCCCAAAAGTGGATTTTTAACAAAAATTATTTCAGTGATCCAATTTACAATCCTTCCAAAAAATATTATATTGGTAGAACTGTGGATGCAGACAATTTGAATGCATGACTGGAAACAAGCCATCAAGGGAAGGAGGCAGTTTCTTAAATTGGCTTTCTTGGGAAAACCAGTGTCTGGCAAGCCTGCACCTTTAGCATCCATGTATTTTCAGACAGTACAGAGTTCAGTTATTTCACCCCAGCGGCCATTAATTATCCATTTTTGTAAAGTACACTTTACTAGTGACTCTTCTTTTTCCAACATTGCTTACACCGTGAGTTTTCACAGAAAGGCTGAGCCAATGTAACATCATTCTTGCTACTTGAAGTGGCCATCTTGCCATCTTCATTCATTTCTTCATCGTATCAGTTACAGCACTCCTGTGAGCCCTGGCCAGAGGGGCTTCAGCTCCCACCAAATAACAGAGAACCATTCACTTTTTTGCTGCATTAGTTTTCTCTGGTTTAGTGAAAGCTTAAGGTAGGATCAGACAAACGCAACAGCCAGCATCAGGGAAGCAACAGGAATGTGTGGCCAGGAGCAGGGGGAATTGAATTGACCATTTCAGCAGTGACAAGCCCCTAAACCAGGTCAACCTCAGAACAAGAAAAACAAAGCCTCACCCTGACTGAAGAGAATAACCAGTGGCTCAGTTACTCTTAGCCCAACAGCTGAATTTAGCAGTTTTGTCAAGTTTCAAAAAAAGGTCTTGTCACCTTCCATATTCTCTGGGTATAAAGGGTATAACCAAAGAATTGCAGTTCTCAGCAAGAGAAGCCCACCATCTTGGCAATGAAAGCAATACTCCTGCACTAAGACAGGCAGTAGTAGTGGGAAATATAATTTGTGTCTTCTGCAACACTGTAAACAATAAGTGCAGTGGCACAGCAAAGCATGTGCTTTTGGACCAAGAGGACTTTATCAGATGGGGGAGATTTCTCTCCCTGCCCCTCTTGATGTCAGTTATTAATTGAAATAAGTAAAATTTGGGGGGAAATAATATAAAATAGAACATAAGGGACACTTAGAATAAAAAAAGGCTCTAGATAACAGTGAAGCAGTAAGAATTAGACAAAACCAGATTCCACTTAGAGAAAAACACACGCCAAGTAGTCAACAGCCCGGCCTTGAGACAGGCCTGCAAGACACCTGCTAGACAGATGAAAGGGATGGAAAGGAGAACTCCCCACAGCTTATCTTGGTTACAGCCTTGAGCACTGTGTGAAAAAACACTGAGTAATTGAAATCACCGTATTAACATATCAATGAACAATTAGCATACTAAGATACACATCCACAGGCTAGAGGGACCCCTACTAACAACAAGCCCCTTACTCTCTGAGCATGTGTAGTGACATTTTTCAGCTTGCCACTTCAAATGGAAGCAAGGAATTAGTTGACCAATCATGTGTGCGAGTGATAGAATAATGTTAGAGATAAAGTTGTTCTCACATTTTTGCGTATAAAAGTAGCACTTGTGTTTACAGAAACTGAGCTTGCTTTGTGGAATACCACCCAGCTCCCTTTTCTGTGCAGAACCGGATATTAAAGTGTATCTCTCGACTCTGTGTGTGGATTGGCTTGTTGCACGCCGGGTGACAGACCCCGCTTTTGGGACAACACTGAACTGCTAATCATCCCTAACTGCCTTCTGGGACACACAAACCCCTACTTGCACCAATGTGTGGTGGCTCAGTTCTCTTTGGGTCCTTTCCTAGAAAAAAGCTGCAACACTCCTGGTCATGGGGAAGGGAAGCTGAACATTTTCATTAAAGCAAGACAACCTCCCTGTGAGGAGGCCGAAGGAAAAGGGAACAGAGAAAAGGCAATAGAGGAGGGGCAGAGGCACAGTTATGCTCAGAGCCAGACTGCACAGATTGTGATAGAGCACAGCAAAATCTAGTGCCACAGATGCAATCCTGGCATTGCAGGAACTAATAACTGTATCATGCACATTTAGAATTGCAGTATTACCATATATCACCATATGCCATAACCACCCACTACTAACAGCAAGGATCCTTCACTTGTTTAAGCATGAAAAAAGGATCCATTATTGGCTGGATTCTGTCTGAACATTGTGGGAGAATAATGGCCACAGGAAATGAAACAAAGCTATTGCCATCTTAACACCTGCAGTTTTACTTCCATTACAGCGTGACTCCTCTGAGCATAAAGCATCAACCTCTTTGAATTACACCCTGCAGATACTTCTCTAAATACAAGATGATTTTACATGAGCTGTATCCTGGATTTTTCTTAACTAGAGGGATCAAGTACGTCTTAGTCTTGTTAAATTTTGCTGTGGATCCAGGCTGATGCCAATTAAGCCACAAGCATAACTGTCTGACCTTTGTGATACAGCAACACGCCATGGGAGACATCAGCCAGAGATACACCAGCAGCCCAGAATGCAGGAGTGTCTGTGAGCAGAAAGGGAACTGCTCAAGTATTTTTCAGACCTACTAAAATATTTTATTTCGTGTAGCCTTGTGTACTTCTGGAAAAGCCAAATGTAGCCACAAAGATATTTAGTTTCTTTTAAGGACATCGTTTCCTTCCGTGTATTGGAAGAAAAGTGTATGTTAAGCACTTCAGAATGAGTCCTGGATAGCTGAGGGCTCCAGGCACTCAGCAGTGCATGGAGTACTGCCACCTTTTGGTCATTTTCTGCAAAAAACCTTTTCCTTATTTTTTAAAACCTCACTAGTGTGTAACATTGTTCCTTTTTTCATAAAGTCCTTCTGTCTTGGAAATTCTCTCTCCTTTTAACTGAGAGGTATGCAGACATATTTGGAGGGACATTTAATATCCTTTGTTGTACTTGATTATTAGGTCATTTTCTTGGTGTGCAAGTAGTCTTTTACAATGCAGAGGATTCGTGTTTCATTAACGTGAAATAAAAACATATTATTACAGTTTTATTCAGACTCACAACAATGCCACTATACGTGACTGCAGTCTTTAGATACTGCTATCCTGGACAGAGTTATGAAATACGTCCTTCTTTAAAAGAGGTGTCCCAAATAATAATAACCAATGACTGCTCTAAACCACAAGAGTAGAAACCAATATTCTTAGAAATTGACAACTTTCAGTAGGATACAAAAAGCCAGCAACAACCATTCACTTCAACAAATATTTAATGCAGGGGATTGTTTTTCTGTTGTGAAAAAGAGTCAGATCTCACATACCTCTGAATTCACCCGGAATTCTGAATAAAAAGATGTGGGTTGAAACGTTTCCGGTTGTACGTCCTGCTTCCCTGTATGAATTACTGCATTTCACTTAACTTCCTATTCACATGCAAGATTTTCATACAGTTCTTTTTCTAGGAAGAAGAGAAAAATGCCAATTATGAAAATTTCTAAAGGTCCTAATCTTTGGACTGAAAGAAATAGTCCTCGGCACTTTGTGCCAAACTTTGTGCCACTTTGTGAAGGAGAACTGACAACACCTTGCACTGCTAGGTAACAGGAGAGTAAACTAGCAGATTTACTTTTATCAGTTTAAATCATAAAGTACTCAAAATGAGCACTCCTCTTCATCTCAGGGGTTACAACCTTTATAGCAGGGCCTGTTGCAATAAGACAAGAGGTAATGTTTTTGAATGAAAAGAGGACAGCTTCCAACTAGATATAAGACAGACATTTTTCACAAGAAGGGTGGTGAAACACTGAACAGGTTTCCTGGAGAGGTGGTAGAAGCCCCATCCCTGGGAACATTCAAGGTCAGGATGGTCAGGGCTCTGAGCAAGCTGATCTGGTTGAAGATGTCCCTGCTCCCTGCAGGGGGGGTTGGACTGTATGACCTTTAAAGGTCCCTTCCAACCCAAACCACTCTATGATAACACTTCAGGTGGGGTGGGAAAAGGGATTTTCAGACAGGCAAGAAGACAACTTGGGTTACTTCATTATCTGATCTCTCTCCTGCATTTAGTTATGCTCGTACATCCTTGCAGCCAGAGACTGTTCATGTGAGGATTCCCAAGTTTTAGTTCAGTGAAAAATATTTTTTCAAAATTGTTGTCTCTTCTCAGAGGGCAAAAGGCCGGGCACTACTTTAACTGCTGCACTAGACCCTTATGGCTACATTTTCAAAGCTATGCTTGTGTTGGCAACACAAATCCTGTTATTGTTACAGGATTAGTGCACATAACTTTCCAAATGCTCCTTTGAAAACAGAGCCAAGGAATATATTTGTGTGTACTTTCTGGAATTAATGTAGGCTGTGATTGTTGGCCAATCTTACAACAGCACTGTTACATACACATCTTCTGATGTACTATGTATAGACACTCATTCAGACCTGGATTTCTTCAGCAGTTGAACATGTATTGGAAAAAAAGGAATGACAAGACATCAGTTCCAAACTACCTCTTCCTTTGGCACAGATTAATACAACTTGTCTTCACTCTGCTAACACTTTTTATTGCATTTTTTTCAATTGTCTCATTGGAATAAAGAAAAACAAAAACACTTAAAATTAATAACAATCTTTGCTTTGCTTTGTTCCACTAGAAACTTAAAACCTGCGCTGCAGTGACAGAATCAACCTGGCACTGGCATTGCCAATTCCCCACTTCCTTAAGCCTGATTAAACTTTTGCTCTCGTTCTGAATTAAAACAAGTTTAGACTCATTACACTATACAATTACCTCAGGTGATAACTAGCTTTCTCCTTCAGTTACTGTACAGCACCTATTGCAATCAGTGTTAATTTTTAACTATAAATGCTTAAAATTGTCCTTGAATGGGCTTTCTAACCATTGTTTTAACCATTAGAATACTTAATAACAAGGAAATAGAGGAAAGGAAAAACGTGTCTTGTACTGGAGAGAATATCTAGTTTGATTACAGCAAGGCATGATGTACATTGCCTATCCAGCACTACCACACCTAAAGCAGTTCCAGATGCACCCGGTGATGCATCAATAAGCACCTGGCACAATTTTAGAAAGCTAGAAAGCCTAGAATTTATGTAAGTAGGCATTTTCAGGATTATAATTTTGGCTAATTTTGCATTTGGCATACATGTGGCTTACATACTCATCCTGATTTGATTTTTATTCCTGACATCATTATATTTTTTTCTGTTTATACAATAAAGTAGGAAGATATCTGCTGCTGGGTTCCTGTCTATCAAAAGGGCAAGAGGGCCTCATCCAGAGTGTAATTCAGTTACCTGTGATGAATTCTTCCTCTGAATTGCTCTCTGGGTGGTAGAAACCTTTTTGTCCCAACAATTATGGAGGATCCCAGGATGCCCAATCACCTAACACAGGCACTTGCCTTTGAGTGCCTTGAATTAGGCTGTGTGAAAAGCACCTGAAGTTACAAAACAATGCCCTCCTGGCACGGGTAACCCAGCAACATCAGTTTTTTATAAAAGGACGTACATTACGGTAGTCCTCTTCTCTGATATCATCATGCTCACATCTTATACAGAGCTGACATGCAGTCGATATAAAACCACCATTTATCCCACACGTCCCACTTCAGCTATTTCAAGACTAAATCTATCACTGGCCTTAGCTTTCATCTTTCTCTTTTGTCAAAATGTTCTAGGATTTAAATATAATCCAACTAGAAAGAACAGAGATTATTTCTTCAGTAAGTAATGGTAATTTCTCTTGTGTTGGTGTGGTATGAATACAGACAGCATCCGAAAGTCTTACAGCCACTGGTGTAATAAAGTTCTTTTTTGGTGTGATTAAACATCAAATAGTTTTAAAGAACCCATTTATAAAATTTGAATTTCAAATGCTTATTTCACAGCTGAAAATCTTGTATTATGTTCAGACAGCTGATCTATAAATCCTCTCAATCCTTAAACTGCACTGGCCAAAGCACTGTCATTCATTAGATAAGGATAGTGACTACCTCATTTAAAATGAATCCTAGTAGCTGACAGGCAGTGGAGGGAACATTTTATAGTGTGACATGAGCCAGAAATACAGTTACCTAAAGGAAATAGCATTGAGGGTTAGAAGATATTAGACAGGGAAAATGCCTGCATGATGATGACTGTGAAGGAGGCCATTCAGAGCTCCTACACAAGCAGTATTTCTTACAGTCTTGGCTACAAACCAAGACTATATACTCACACACACATATATAAGTATAAAAAATATACAGTCCATCCTGGTATATAATTTAAAACATAAATTAGAAATCCTTGCTTATATTAATAAAACAGTTATGGGCTACTTTCTGTGAAAGTCCACTGTTACATCTTACAAGGAACAATATTATTTTATTGTTTTGTTTAAATACATTTTGCCTTGTGATGTATAGAAACCAAAGGTGTAAATCTGGACCTTATGTCTAATTTTCCAAGAAGCAGACATTTCTAAGGATTTTAATCCTCTGAGGACATTCAGTTTCAATTCTTGCAGGTTACACATATGCCTAGGTTCTTGCACATGATTAAAAAAATCAGTGGGAATGTTCACATGATTAGATTTTAGTCATATCCATAGTTAGAAGAACTATGGCCTTACTGTGTTCATGGATAGAAGTATTTTTATGACAAAGTAGAGAAGAAGGGTCTTTAACAACCAGACATGTTCTCCATAGAACGTGGAATAAAATCAAGGACCTTAAATTGAACAGATGCTTCAAAGTGATACTGAAGTTATAAATAATACTAGCCTTCAGGATTGCTTCTGTCTGGTATTTGTTTAAGGTTTCACTTTCTCTACGTTTGCAGTTGATTTTCACCTTTAAAAAAATAAAACTAAAAGAGCAAGCTCACTATATCTATTTTAAGTATGTAAAACCTTTTGGAGATTAAGTACGTGATTTGAAATTACTGTTTCTCTTTTAGCTCTACTGCTTAACAGAACAAGTTTGCAACAGCTTATGGATATACATAAACACATTATGGCTGCCTACCTGTATAATGCCATGATCAAGACATGGATGTGTTGGGATGGAATGCCGTGTGTTTTGCAGCCAAGCCATGCATCTGTACAGCCTGACCTAACAAAGGGCTCTTTCAAGTGCAATCCGAGATAAGGTTTCTAGAAGGGAGAGGGCTCAGATACATTAGAACAACTGTGCTCTCAGCAAGGTGGAACCACCCTCCCTAGGCAGTTACTGTGGAGTGCACCAGTGCTACATAAGGGAGAGCCCGTGCAGGGTACGAAAGGCCTACCTGCACATCATTGATCACACTTTTGAGAGCAACTTATTTTACAACAGCAAGTCAGAGGGAGTGGAGAAGGGCAAAGGACAATACATTTCTGCAAAGCAAAAAGTGAAGTCTTCAGACTTTCTCCAGTAAAAGCCTGCAGGTTTTTCCTTCCTTTAGGAAAAAAAGAAAAAAAGTTAAACCAGACTTAAATAATACAAAAAGCAAAACTCCAGGACTGAATACGTGAAAATGAGAGCTATGTCAGTCATACTAACCTAAAGCAACTTGAGTGGTGTGACATGTTCTTCCAGTGCATGGCTAAGGCAGCAATAAAAAGCTTAGTTCAAATTCACCCTGGAAAAGAGAGGAAAATGCTTTCAGTTACATTTTGGTCTTGTCCAGAATGGTTCTGTTGGCATTTAGGATGCATCCACAACTTTTAAGATTGCATTCAATTGCAATTCACTTGCTGTCAACTGCATTTCAGCCCAGAGTTCAGCAACAAGGTTAAGAGAAGTTTAGAATTTATTTCAGAGAGAAGATTGCTGCTATGGGACCTTTTTGGCATTGAGCCCCAGAGAGCAGAAAGCAGCCCCCCTAACTGCTGGTCTACACAATCTCCATTGTTCTCTCAGGTTTCACAGCTGCAAAGGTTGCTTCCTCTTCCAGAAAGCAAGACCTCTACTCCCTGCAAAGCTGCACAGCAGCTCCATGACAGGAAGGATTTTTGTCTTTCTGTCTCATTTGGGTGGTGCTGGCCTTGCACACTCTTCCACTGCTTCTATCGCCCTGTCCCAGAACCAATTAACTTGGCCTGAAGATCACAGTGGGTCTCAGGTGGCTGGGGTGTGATAAGGCATTTCCCTCTCTGTGTCCTAGTCTTGATAAGAATTACTTGAAGGAGACACCTCCTAAATTATTTGATCTTTTTTTATTTAATAAAGAAAACTTTTGCCATATATAAGAGTTTGAAGATAGGCCAAGAACACATGAATTAAATAAAGCCCTTTTTAATTGATTAACTGTGCTTCTCAGAGACAGTCTTGCTAGTTCCTATCGAAGAGGATCCTCCACCTAACAGTCTCCTTTAATGGTGGGTGCTTATGCTAAACCTGTTTCCCAAACATTTTAGTAACGATCCCTTTCTGTACTGTAATTCCCCCGAGCTTCCTAGCAAGAATCACCCGCAATTCCCAGCTGATGATAGTCCAAAAGGCAGCATATTTGTGGCGTCAGGAAACCACAGTTTGAACAAGTCTCTGGAGTCTAAAAAGAGGATATATCCATGCTATAAAATGGCAGCGGTCGACCGGCTATCCTAACACCCTGGTGTGGCCTACCGCCATCTCGTGGACACCAGCGGTTTCCAGCAGAAAGCATAGGAGGGAAGGAAGGAGGCGAGGAAGACGAGAGAGAATAGGTCATTTCAGAAAAGAAAACAAACCCCGTTTCGTCTGCTATGTTCCTGATGTAGTAGAGCATTCAGGGGAACTTATACGCATCGGATTATGTGATTCCCATTGCGTATGTTCAGCCTTGAGAGCCTTCACGGCCTCTTCAGGCAACACATATGTGACATGTAGGTGTGACAGCTCCAGAAAACTCACGCATAAAACATGAAGATTTGGCCCCAAATCTGAAGTTTAATAATGAGTAACTATAAGTAACAAAAGGAGCAAAAAAAACCACCACAACTAAAATAAAAGAGATCTAAGAGGTTAAGATACCATCCACATAATTACTACTGTGTATTAATATTTCTGCATAATTTTTCATATTTAATGTAGTTTAAAATAATCAATTCCACAGAACATCTCTGTTTGCTAGGTAAAAGAAAAAACTAGAAAAAAATTGTTTTACTTTGCAGATTTGGTGGTCTGACAAAGACAATATGTCATTGTTTTTTTTCTGATTAAGTGATTTTGTATTATTACAAATGATCCTGTTCCACTCCAAAGGGAAGTGAAACAATTTTGATTTATAATTAGTTAAAATCACAGACTTTCATTAGAAGGCTAATCTGTCATGCTGCTGAATTCCCACTTTAGCCACGCAAAGGCATTATTTTGTCAGTCCACTAAGCTTCTAGTTACTATATTTTCTAAGATAAATGCATCCCTAATCAGCAAGTACTAAAACAGCACCCAGTCTGAATCTAATCTTTTGCAATAAAGTAATTAAAAAAAATTTATCCAGATCAAGAATGACTTTGTTTTCCTAGGTAGATCACAATCTCCTTCACTGTTTTGTTCTGACATGACTGCAAAGTCTTTTGCTAATGGAAATATATCTGCCTTTATTAGATAAGGATTTAGGAGCAAATTCTGAAATATTGCAGTCTGTCATATCAGATAACACCACGACTTAAAACTTTTCACACTCCTCTACTTACACCTAGTAGAGCTCTGCACAAATTCTCACATCTCAATTTTTTTAAAGTTGCATTTTCGCTTTCTGATTAATATTGAATGAGCACAAAGAACTCTGGCATTTTATTTTGTTGGAAAAAACTCAATTGTTTTTAGAGTAGAAAAAAATTAAATTGGCTTACTTCCATCATGGATGTAGGTGTTGAAATAAAATTAACTGTATGGAGAGAAGGTGCCCACACTCCCCATAAAATGTAAGAAATTTAGGCATTCAAACTAGGCAATTTAATGGGCTGACACTTAGGCTACCAGTAAAGATGCCAAGAAAAAGAAAATCTAATGCATGCTGCCCAAAAGCAGTTAGGGCCCTATCCTCATTTGGGATTCTCGTCTACTGGCTCTCTTCCAGAGCTGGTGCCTATGTCCCATCAGCCTCTTCTCATAAAAAATAAGACAGAGGATTCACAGTGTTTCCCAATTTGTGATACTTACTAACTTAATAGTTAAAGCATATGCTTTTGTAGGGGAAGGTGCATGTTTTAATTCCTCCTCTGGATAAACTGAAGCCTTCCATGACTGATGTGTGTTACCTGCTTTTCAGGATACATGGCCAATACTGTTTTCTCCTCTCCCTCTGGCTCCAAACTAGAGAACAAGAAATTCAAATCCTCTGCTTTAGGAAAGAGCTCTGACTACTGTTGGTAGTTTAGCAGAGGCACACAGAAAAAGTTTACGTGTCTTATTCCTACCTGTCTTTTGCATAACTGGCTCAAGACTCAGTTGTCATTAAAAAAACCCAACCACAGAAAACCCACAAACCCCCTGCCCTCACATAAGATTTCCAAGATTCCTTAATCTACCAATATAATTTAATTTCAAGCTGATTTTGTGGACATTCCTTATAAATAAACTAAGTTATTTTATTTCTGACAAAGAAAAAATACAGAATTGAGAAGGTTTTTTTCTTTTTTTTTTTTAATTGAAAGACTTGCTTGTCAGACACAGTAAGATTTTTTTAAATGCTACTCCAATCTTAGAATATATAGCTGACATTGACAGAATGTTTTATGATGTGATCTCTCTCTCCTACTTCCTGCTAAGATTAATAAAGTCCTCACCTCCCCTTTGGCCTCCAGATCTTATTCCATCAGGAAATCACACCTTGAAGTAAGTGATCCTGCCAGATACTTCATAGATTCTTATTAACAGTGAAAATGGCAGGCATGTTCCATCACAGATTCTCCCCAAATGTGTTGAAGTGAAACAGGAAAACAATAGGTGTGCTCATCTGCACGTGTAAGTATCATCTGTTGTTATAACTAGTATCCTTTATTTCTAGACAATACATACATAAGATTTTGGTTTACCCTGAAGGTTTTTAGGAGTTACTTTTTGTATGCTTGTTCCTGTATTACTGCAGCCAAATAACTCAAATTATTTCATTAAGATCTGCATTTTAAAATATCACCCTATATGTATGAAGAAATACTTTACAGGGATCAATTTCTGAGCTCTATTACATTATGCAGCACAATGTATAGTGCATTTCTCTGAAATGCACCTAATTCCAGAAATACTATCATAATTAACATAATGTTTTCAAAAAGCAGTCTCGTGGGGGGGAAAAAAAAAAGGCTAAGTGGAGTAAACCAGACAAATTTTACCAGAGATGAGGCAAAGTGCTTGAGGGACTCCATTAACCAGTTCTCTTCTATTCAGGCTCAGCCCAGTGACGGGACTGTATTCAATGCCATGTGTGACTGTCAGTTTTATGTACAATATGACAATACAGCCACGTGTTCAATCAAGTTTTGCATTACTCTGGAACGTGGGATCATATCTGAATTTTGCAGGCTTTTTTTTTTCCTTTTTCAAACAGTAACACTTCCAGGATATAACTGATTTATTGTTCCATACTGTGAGTTATTCTAGATTTCCAAGGAGAAAGCAGCAGTATTTTTGCTTTCAAGGTTGCTCTAAGAAAACACCTGCATTTAGAATAAGAAATTTTATAGAGCTGTAAGATATTGTCCAGGGTACAAGTGGAAATATTAAGAGTTATATCCCACCTGAGGCTGAAATAAATATATTTTAGATTTCTTTTTTGCTCTTGCACACATGGAGTATTTTTAATATACATCTCAATGCCTGTAGATGTCTTTAAAACATAACTGAGATAAAGTTACTGTCAGAAGAAGAAACTATGTATTCACACAGGGGTAATTACTTTTAGTCTTATTCCACATTTTAGCCTGAAACCTAGTGACCATTTTTGTTGCCACCGCAGAGAATCTGACATGAAGAAAACACCTCTAATTGTAATCCCATAACCTCTAACTTACTTTCAACTTAATTTATTATGATTACACTATAAAAAGAACTGCTGGAACATCAGTTGGTAAATAGCACCAGAAAAATAAACCTATTTTATTTATCTTCATTTCTTTATCTTCTCGTCACTTCATACACTATATGACATATATGAGATTTGATTACATAGATGAGACATAGATGAGATTTGATCAACTAGCCAAGTTCAGCAAAAGATGTGGATATCTGATACACTGTCAACCAAAACTACTGAGCATGCTTTCTCCAGCCAAATTTAGTACTACGTAGCAGCGTCCAACTTAATGGCTCAGTCCTGCTCCCGTGAAAGGACTTTTGCCAAGCAAATGCAGCTTAAGTGCAAGAGGCTGGCTAGAGTCTTTTAGGTTCCATCACAGCAGAGCCTCATAGCCAGTCCTATACTTGCACACCAAGAAATCAGAGCTAAGCAAGCCATAGCACACCTAATTTTTGCCAGGACAACATATTCTAGTAATAGTATTACAAAATATTCTGTGGTTTCCTAGAGCTTTACAAAGGATAGGGAAGAACGGTGGGGCAGAACTACCTCATGGCAGTTGTCTAATTTTTCAGATTTGAGATAAGAACATGTTATGGGATTTTGATAGATTTTGATGTTTTGATAGACTTTAGTAAAGCCTTTGACACTGTTTGCCACAGCATTCTCCTGGAGAAACTGCCTACTTGTGGGTTAGACC
Source organism: Hemiprocne comata (assembly GCA_020745705.1). Taxonomy (NCBI): domain Eukaryota; kingdom Metazoa; phylum Chordata; class Aves; order Apodiformes; family Apodidae; genus Hemiprocne; species Hemiprocne comata. The sequence continues at coordinate 67,227,023 of CM036589.1, read as the reverse complement.
AGTGTACACTTTGCTGAGTAAAAAAGTGGCTGGATGGCTAGGCCCAGGCCCAGGCCCAAGAGTTGTGGTGAATGAAGTTAAATCCAGCTGGTGGCCAGTCACCAATGGTGTTCCCCAGGGTTCAGTTTTGGAGACAGCTCTCTTTAATATTTTTATCAGTGATCCGGATGAGGGGATTGAATGCACCCTCAGTAAGTTTGCAGATGGCACCAAATTGAATGGGAGTGCTGATCCGCTCAAGGCTAGAAAGGCTGTGCAGAAGGACCTGGACAGGCTGGATCTGTGGACAGAGACCAATTGTAGGAGGTTCAATAAGGCCAAATGCCAGGTCTGCATTTCAGTCACAGCAAGCCCAGGCAACACTACAGGCTTGGGGCAGAGTGGCTGGAAAGCTGCCTAGCAGAAAAGGACCTGGGGGTGCTGGTGGAAAGCTGGCTAAACATGAGCCAGCAGTGTGCCCAGATGGCCAAGAAGGCCAACAGCATCCTGGCCTGCATCAGCAATAGTGTGGCCAGCAAGAGTAGGGAAGGGATTGTTCCCCTGTACTCAGCACTGGTGAAGCTACACCTCAAGTACCGTCTGCAGTTCTGGGCCCCTCACTACAAGAAGGACATCGAGGTCCTGGAGCAAGTCCAGCGAAGGGCAACAAAGCTGGTGAAGGGTCTGGAGAGCAAGTTTTATGAGGACCATCTAAGGGAAGTGGGATTGTTTAGCCTGGAGAAAAGGAGGCTGAAGGGAGACCTTACTGCTCTGTACAACTACCTGAAAGGAAGGTGTAGCGAGGTGGGGGTTGATCTCTTCTACCTAGCAAAAAATGATGGGACGAGAGGAAACGGCCTCAAATTGCACCATGGGAGGTTTAGATTGGCTATTAGAATAAAATTCTTCACTGAAAGGGTTGTCAACCATTGGAATAGGCTGCCCAGGACAATGGTTGAATCACCATCCCTGGAGATGTTTAAAAGACATGTAGATGTGGTGCTTAGGGACATGCTTTAGTACTGGACTCAGCAGAGTTAGGTTATGGTTGGACTCAATGATCTTGAAGGTCTTTTCCAACCAGAACAATTCTGCGATTCTGTGATAAGACACACCTGGAATTTTAGCAATGTTACAAAGGTAATTCTGCCTAGAGGTCTTAATTGTTTTATAGGCTCCACTCACGCTTACATGTCAGATATTCTTCTGACTAGCTTTTGATCCAGGCAGATAATACCTTTTTGGTCTAGACCTTTAACCTCTGAAACTATACTGTTAACATGTTTAAAGCTCCTTCCAACTAACTAAATATGCAAATCCTTCAACATGATCACAATGTCTTATATTACTATGCTGCAAAATATGAGAAATAGATATTTTTATAGAAACAAGGTTGTTATTTGCTGTGACTGAGCTTAAGCTTATCAGTTACCAGTTTCTGGATGCAGGATTATGGAAGAGTGAGCAGCTCTTAGGACTGGGTACCCAAAAGCCCTCAAGCTTTGTCAAGAGATTAATTTAAGGGGAGACCAGGAGCCTACATCACCAGCTGCAGGACTGCATGGAGACCAACAGGAGCAAGAACACCACTCGGTGCTGCCTCCAAACTGAAATAATTAAGAACCAGTTTATGACTCATGTGTGAAATGCTGTCTCTTCAGTCTGTGCTTCGTTCATAAACAGATGGACTGTAAATATTCATGAAACAATTTTTTTTCAAAACCAACTTGTAACCTCATAACCAGACACTAACTGGATAAACCTCTGTGAAAATATCTTAGATCTCTGGATCTAAGTGTAAGATATATGGAACGTAACATCATAAAACTAGACATTTTTAGAATTATTTTGGAATTTGAAAGACACAATTAAACAACATAATGACACTAAATTAACCCAGCTTTGCAATGGCATTTGACAATCCTTCCAAAATTGTGCTCTATTGTGCACAGAAGATTTAAAAGGAGTGCTTGTTTTAGAAAAAGATGAAAGAAAATCTGGGCTAAGAAATATAGATGGCATATTTTTTACTTTTTTTTTTTTTTATTCATAAGCAAGAACAAATAGATATTCATGATTATGACAGACTAACATATGCCTGTAATGTTTGTGTTGGCCTGAGAATTCAATTCTGGGGCCTTTTTTTTTTTGTCTGAAAAGCTTCTAATGTTGTTTCTTCTTTCATTTTTGCATTTTTCCACTTTGAAGTCAATACACATCGAATGGTAAAGTCTTTTCATTCACCAAGAACACTGTTAATGAGAAATATGCCAAAAAAAGGCAATGCCAGTCATTCAGTCAGGTTTGCTCTAGAAAAATAGGCTGCCTGAAACACCAGAAAACTGTTTCTCCTCATTTGCAGTTGTTGTGAACGGCAGAGCTGAGGTAGGCAATGGATCTCATGACTTCTGGAACTGCCAGAGACCTTTTGACAGAGAAACTAGAACATGAAAGGTTTTTCCATACTGAGTAGGGGTCTAAGTGTGTACTGCAAAACCCATTAAGCTCTAAGCAGAATCCATGGGCTTTGTAAATACTGAGAACACTTGTGGGAAGTGTTTGGTATGCAAGTGTTTACTAATCTTGGTTTGTTTATCTAAAAAACTATAGCTGATGTGAAAATAATTTTCTAAACCTATACATTTCACAGTTTCATTTGTAACCACACCATTGCAGGGGTTTATTGATCAGTCACAGCACAGGTCATGATAAAATGCAGTGTCTTGCATTAACAGAAGGATACTGCAGTATTAATATAGCTCTGACAGTAAGCATGGAAGCTCGCAGGGTCAAAAAGTAGACTCTACTACAGCCTAGTGAAGAGAGCCTACCACATTTTGAGTTCTTTACCTTCCCCAGTGAGGAGCTTGGAACAAATCAGAAACACATCCTGTTTATTCTTTGTCTTTTAGCTCATGGAGAATAATCAATAATTAGGGGAAAATAGTTTCCTATATATTTAGTGGAATAAACAAAAATAAAACAATATACTGCACACTGGTGAAAAGATTTGTAGCTGTTCTACTAAGAAACTGAATTTTCTCGATTCTGCTAAATGATGCAGTCGTAACTGACACATGAATAATAAAATCCTAACATTTGCAAATACAGATAAAAGGCAGAAGCACAGTGGTCCTCTGGTTGTACTGAGAAGGAAGGATAGGACAAAGGTAATGTTATAATCCTCAGCCTTTTGAGAACAGCTCAAGCAGGTAGTATCAAAATAAACACCCAGCTCTAAGGAAACCTATGTTATGCTCCAACTCAAAATATGCTGAAAGTCACAGCTCACAGGGAAAGAAGAGTTTGGAGACGATTCAGTGGTTCCATATCACTCAGCTCTTTACCCTTCCAGAGGAAACTGAATCCGTAAGACATCAGCCAACTCTGTGAAGTGAAAACCACACAAAAAGCTGCTAGACTGGGGCCCAGAGATGAGCTGAATGCTTTCTGCTTGTTCGGGTTTTTTTAGTTCCTGTGTTACTAGAAGTGTATTTTCACTGTGTTCCTCTGCACCCATCTAAGTCTAGTTTAAAATCCCATGGAGCCCAAATATAGGACTATGTTTTTAGGTCTGGAGAGTACTTAGGTATAAGGTGCTGCGACTGGAAGTAGGTATAAATTTATTGTGACCCTAGTTAAAAAATCAACCAAACAACAACAACAACGAAACACTGAAAGCAGATTCTCTGTAGCAGAACAGGAGATCTGAGTTGCATTATATCCACAAAATGCTGACATTCTCATTTTTATAGTAATCATTGCAGCAAGAAAGAAATGTAGTATTCTAACTTTAGATGGTACTACTAAAAACAGACATCTTGTTGGAGAGAATCTGCAAGAGTTTACAACCACAGAAACCTCAGTAGTGGCAATTCTAGACTGAAAATAAACAAAGACCTGAAATGTATAAAAACCTCAAAAGACAACTGCTGTACCACAGCACCCAATAGTTACTAGATGGTTATTTCGACATGTACAAAGTACTTACCATGATAGTATCCTAGACACACATCTGGAACTTTCTAGGGTAAAATTTGTTTATGTAGATTTAAAAAATAAAGCACTTAAAATCTAAGAAAAGCTAGATTTAAGCTCATGTTATAAATGTCATTCTCTCTTTATGCCTCCCCAACCTATGCAACAATTGAAGCAGGGCACCCTTAGGCAAATAACAGGCTATCATGTAATTGTACACTGTATCATAATGTATTCACTCTAGCAGGCAAAATTAAAGATCCATTTACTTTCATGGGAATAAAAAAGCAAGTAATGATGGTGAAGATTTTAGAAGTCTGTATTTGTCAAGAACAGGGAATTAAAAGGCTTTTAGCAAATTGTCTTTTCCTAACTGGTAAAAATATCACATTGATATTCTCCACAGTTACAACTCCAGCACTGGTAGCAATAATGGAAGGGATGTTAGAAGTAAGGCTCAAGGCACTGAGGTTCAAATTGCTGCCATCACCAAGGGGAAATGCAATATCTAATTGTAGATTCTCAAACAATCACCTAGCCTGATTTAGTCTAATGACCCATCAAGATTCCAGACTGAATTTAAGTAGAATTTTCTGGAAGTAGTCTGCATATAAATTCTTTATGTGACTTCTGGAACACACTGTTCAGATCTTACCCTCTTTACATTCAGTTTTTTGAATTACTTTTTGCAGTATCTTATGGCGTTTAACAAGGAACATATTTAATGATCAGAAGATGTCATTTCATACAGGTTAGCTTTAGAAGAAACAAAAGCATGTTGAGATCTAAGCAGACAACTCTCACGAGAGCTTGTATTCACAATTACCTTAGTTGTCTCCATTTCAGAATGAAAATAAGCTAAAGCTTTTCACTCAGCAGGTTTCTGTGGCTCATTCTAGTAGGCAGTTAATGTAAATACTAATAAATAATAACCAGCTTTTTTCTTGTTCCTGTTGCTTCAATAACAAATCAATTCTCAGTATTATTCAAAGGGTACTTTACAGATACAGACCTACTTAACAGCAAAGGCTGAGAATATTCCAACTGTACATTTTGGTTCACATTTATTTCCAGTAATAAAATTAATCACACTATGCAATAAACTAAATTGCACAAAATTGGTATTTACCTTCTAAAATATGCAATTCCCATATGCAGCCACTGGATGGACTTATGGAGCTAGTAAATATTTTTTATTGTAGACAAGATGCACAATTAGGTGAGCAACTGGGAAGAACTTTTGCTTCTAGGCAGTAGGAGAAATCCTCTATAGGAAAGGGTCTGAGCCTAAAAAGCAAGGTACAAGGAGGGATTTTAATGTCTCTTAAATCAATCCTTATTTTTCAACACAATTACTTTAAGAAAAACTAGGTTGTGGAAATGAAACAGAATTAAAAGAAAATTAGTTTGTAGGAGAACATACAGATCAGTTCCAAATATGTTTATTTAGTACACGAGTTTTAGGGTAAAAGCACTAAAAATTATACTGAAAAGAAACTAAGGTTTTTTTGATAGCTCGGCTTGCAAACAGAAGCAGATCATAGTTATTTAAAGTTCTGCTTAATTTTTAAAAGATGTGCTACTTTAAAATGGTCATACTCTTTAAGAATAAATTAAGAAAGTATTTGCTTCTGCTTTCTTCTTCTGGAATACAAACCATATAAAAGTTTGAATCATTCTGCATAGTAAGTATAAAACAAGCCCTGCATTAAGGAAGAGTATGATCATACCCAAATATAAAAACGTTATATCCTATTTTATTTCAGCTGGCTGAAACAAATACTTCTGAGTATTCTGAGTGTAATGTATTTAACTATAGTACAATCTATTTAATGCACTTTTTTAGACCAATTACCATTTCCATGTATAGAGCAGTGACAAAATAAACACTCAATTCCATGCCCAGTGTTCTGCTGTTGTGCAGCTAAGAGAAGTAGTAGGGATCAATTGTAGCAGGAAAACTCAGTAAACTCACTTCAAAGAAAGTTCAAGTAAAAACAGTTGCTGTGGGTAGAACCAAGTGAAGTTGGGGAAATAAAGTATACATGTATGTGCCTAGGAGAAAGAAGAGCTGATGCATAGATCTCCCCATACCTGCTGTTCTACTCCCCCTCTGTAGATAACACCCAGTTACAGGATCTAAAAGTGGATTGTGTGGTTTTATCATTTTATCTGACTGACATCACCCTATGCCATCCCAAACAATTTAGAATGGCACCAAACCTAACTAGAGTTGAGGTTAATCTGTATGGCTGAATTTCTTTTGTCTTTGTACTGTGAAGGTCATATGCAGAGTCCATGCAGCAAGTGAATGTCCTCTGACTCTTTATTTAATCGAATGGGATAGTCTTACTGGGTACCTATTATAGCCAGGTCGAATGAGATTCAGTTTAAAAAAAGCATGTGAGCAGGGAAGGAAGGCTGGGTCAGGTTCACTGCTGCTGTCTATTACTTTCAGAGCTCTTCTGGAACAAAACATGAGAGGAGACTATAGACACATCTCAGCTAACAACCTCCTCCCCATTCTAACTCACTTAACAGCATGCAACAGCAACTCTAGTAAAATTACACCTGCAGAGAAATCACTCTGGATCTCACCAGTGTTTTGGTGCTTTCTATCATAAACTGTAAATTCCTGTTATTTTTTTTAGAAAGGTAACAAAGCCTGACATAGAGCCCAAAACAAACTAACTTACACGATTCTATAACTTAGCAGATTCATTTAAAGTTAAGCATGTATTTCAACATAATTTTAAGTCAGGAGCTGAAGTCCTTGAATTAACTGCCTGTGATGATCACACAGGCCATGGAATAGGATTGAATGACACCTCTAACAATTAGCATAATCACAGTGCCCATCACTGGACACTGACTGGGAATGTGGGCAATGTGTCTCTGGCATGCCAGGGCTCCGGGATGCCATATGCTGTCCTGACCTCAGATGGGGGAATACCATCTGGCACAGAAGCCCTGCAGTTGGCACTGCAGACTGCAGGCTCTTCTCCCTCCCTGCCCACTTCCCACCATACTTCTCTGACAATTACCAAGACAGTGATCTTGCAGGAATGAAGTCAGGCTACAAGAATATTGAATGACTGAGTCAGAGACTAGGAATGGGGCTGGCAACTCTAGAGACTGCCTGATACATATCACTGCCTAAAAGCAAAATTGTGACAAATCAGGTTCTACTGTACCTCTCACTAGGCAATGAGATTCCCTCCCTCTTCTTCCCACTACACTACACACGTCACAGGTGTGCATCTCCCTGTTAAAATCCTCCTGGAAAACATCAAACCTCAGCCAAGAATGCTTCCCCCTGCGAAGCCCCTGAGCATGACTTGCTATTCTTGGCTTGTTCTGACCTCCTTTAATTTCCTGACCTTGTTCTGGAACTAGGTATTGGTCTGCCTTTAATCACACCAGACCAAGCAAACAGCAATCTTCTCATACCAGTGCTGATTTAGCAAGCCTTTGCTAAGCTGCTGCATTAGGAATCTTCCTCCACACAGAGATTAGGTCGCAGCTTTCCTTCCAGGGTAGGTGGCACCATGAGCTGCCAGCTCCAAGCTGGGACAGTAAACTGGGTGGGGCAGCATCCTAATATTACAGAGGGCAATGTAGACAGAGCTTATGGAATTACTAGTACCATTAATCTAACCACCTACATAAGCAAATCAAGTGAATCATCTACGTTACTGGTCTATCAAGCCTCAGACACACATATGATATTGGATATATAATGGTGGACTGGCTCACACAAATTACATTTTTAAAGTGCTTCTAAATTACATGTTACAATTCAAGCTACTTAAAGACGCATGCTCAGTGTGGGAGTGGTCCTCCTTCAGATGGAAAATCTAACTAATTAATTATTCTAGATGAACCATCGTTTATTCCTATGGACAGAGTATTTCCCTTAAGGTGTAAAACCAAAGAATTTCCAGGTAATCTCATTATTCTATCACATTCTATCAAACTTTTCAATCTACTCTAGTTTGGAAATAAGAAGTAAATATCTATACCTATAATATTGCTTTTAATTTAAGCTCTGTCAGGCAATCAGTTGCTAGATCCACAAATGACAAAGCTTATGCAAAGCTCTGAATTTTTTCACTCACAGATTGTTTGGTAAACTGCTTTATTTGCTTTGGATGCACTACTAAAATCATTCAAACTAGTCACCAGTCTGTTCCTGTTACTGTACACCTGAAAGTGTAATAGTAAATCTGTCCTATTACAGCCAAATGACAAATATCAGAAAAACCATTGCCAAGACTGCCTGGTTTGTCTGTGTTGAGGCCTGTGGATTCCCACCTGTTCTGTGCAATGCCACTGCGTATATTATGTCACAGCACAGGCTAAGCACAGCTTGGAACACTGCAAGTGTGGGTGACATATGACATTCAGTATGAATTCCCCTCACTTACTTAACATCATGTACTTTCTTTGACACAAAAAAATTTAGTAGCAAATTCTTAAAATTCAGAAGATTGGCTTTGATTTCTTTTGGGGGCATTTGTGTGTGCCATTCTGAAGAAGTAACAAGATTACAGTACTCACATTGCTCAACCCTGACATGTGAAATGTCTAAACCTCGTGCCAAATTACTTTCTGCATATCCAAAGTGCCTGCATATACTCATGCTGATAGGTATTTCTTATCTCCTGACATTTCAGTGTTGATGTCAGATTAGCTTTTTAAAGGCATAAAGACAATCAGTATATGTTTCCATGTGTTCTGTAACCTATTTCTACTCAATTCAGAGTTTAATTTCTGACACCACACACAGCACCTTTGCTCGTTGAAAGCAAATATCCATGCAAATATGAAGGAAGATGAAAAAGAATAACTTGCGATTCCTGAACAACAGATTACAAAATTGATAAACCTTCTATCCTGGAGAACACCTGCTTTTATTTATGTGCAATCAAACTCCAAAGCCAGAAATTGTTAACAGCAGACTTCTCTCCTCAATAGCAAATATGTATCCAGAGCTGACCAACTACGTTCACAGGCACGCTCCATGAAGCAAGCCCTGGTCCAGAGGTAATCCTACTCCCATCTTCTTCATCTTCAGTGCTTTATGACTCCTTGTACTATGCTCCAATCTGCCGTGCCTGACTTTGACCCTTGCTGCTTTAAAATCAGGTATGTCTTTTTATGAATTTGTTCTTTATTTTAACTTATGAAAATGAGATGTGTGATGTGAAAGCTTGTTACACAGTGTACTCTTCACACAGAAAAGCAAGTCTGGCGCCGCTTGCTCATGTGCACATTGCATGCCACAAATCCACCCTCATTAGACATCCAATCCAACCCTAATGAGGGAATGGATTCCTTCAAAAGGAGTGGGTAAAACAATGAAGGGTATTAATGTCATGCAGCACTATGCACGCTAATTTCAGGTACTAGTATGCATTTTCCTTATCTGTGATTCAGAGCCTCTGGATGAGCTCAGAGATAATGGTGACTGAAATTCAGGGGAACAGTCTTTATATGTACACTTGAAACAAAGATTGGTGGAAACGGATGCCACAATTACATGGGGAAGATGTATATTAATGTGTGTGGTAATTATAAAGGAATATAGTGGTCTAGCATAAATTATAAAACTCATAGTACTAATAGAATGGAGAAGTGTACTGTTACCATTTTCATAATATGTTGTTCTTGCATTAAGGAGTTCAGTGATTTCTAAATATAGCATATTGTGTAGTAGCACTACTTAGATAAACTAGAGTGGCAATGTCCTTTAATCTAAAAATAGAAAAATGCTTCTTCCTAGAAATACCTGAAGACTGTAACTGTAGTTTCACAAGCAGTTTAAGTCAATCTAAGTTTGCATAGTCATGGAAGTAGCTGTCCTGTCCCCTCCTCCATCTCTGGCTCTAAGTTGCTGCTCTTCCCTTGCCAGGGCACCATGCCGTAAAACACCACCATGTCACCACACAGCCACTCACTTCCCTGAACAAAAGCTACCATACCACTGGCCTGCTCAGAGGACACAGCAGCAAACACAGTGAAAATTTGTACAGTGATCTTAGGTAGCACTTAGGTTAGATATTAATGAGATGCTAGTGAGTCTGGAACTCAGAGATCCATTTTCATGCTTAAGCTTGTGACACAGTGGATGCCTGCATGCCTACATAAAATCAAAGCAATTAGTGAGCTGATCAGGAAGCTGCTTGAAGCCATTGTCTCAGGAAGCACTTGCCTACAGTGGGCCTGCAGGTGCTCTGTTACATTTACTTTGTGTGTCACCGTGCAGAATTTCCAGAAGGAAGTCAGAACAGATCATTGTCCTCTGCTAATGTGATCTAGCTGGGGACAACACCATAGTGGTGATACTCCAATTTACAAAACGGTATTAGTCCTTGGTCGGAGATGCGAAATCTGTCTGAAATCCTTCTTTGGCCAAATGTGGTTAAACACAGATCTCTCTGAGGTGCACTCTGGTCATCAGGCTAACCTTTTGCTCTTGGATGAGGGCTGAAGTATATTGTCAGGCACTTGAGGTACTTCAAGTTGTGCCATTTGAAGCGAAAAGGGAGTGCCAGGCTCACTGGGCAAGACAGGAAACATGACACTAAACCTTTAAAGTAAAAATAAACAAAGAAATAACACATCTTAATGAGATTATGAGCAATTGTAGGCACAGGAAACACAGCACTGCATTTGAATGTAGGGGGAAAAACGATTTTGCTTTCTTGCGTGTGAGCTGCTAATTACTGTCAATTAAAAACAAAACAAAACAACCCAGCCCAAACCACAGACTTCTATAAAACTTTAAGTCTTTTTTTTTTTCATGCATCCAGATGGAAGCTGCATGCATCACACAGTCATTTACTTTATCAAGCCTGCAGTTTCTAAGGCAAGGTAGTATTCCCACAGAAGCCCCTAATTCCAGATATGCAAAGGCATGAGAATAATGCTGAACAATGACAGGTATTTCTAAAATGTAGCTTTTATGGCTGTATTTTCACTCTCTCAACCACAATGCCTCCAGGTCAAGTAGAGGAGATGCATGCCACAGCACCATCTGTCAGACTTCTTAAAAAGGTACAGACATATCAGTGTTTCTATTTTTGGCTTCTTCTTTCCTACATTCTACAAAAGAGTGATAAAATTACAGAGCAATTTCTACTGCTTTGCCCTCTTTTAGGCTGCAATGATTGCCTTTTATTTTTAAGACGCTTCCAATTGGTAATACCAAGGAGCACAAAAATATGTATTGCCATTATAAAGACTGTAAACAAGGAAACTTCTTGAAATCCTGTGTCATGGGCCCTTCTGACATCTTTCCACATACATCATGCACAGAACTTTCATCCTCAGCCTTACAATCAGTTAAAGCAACCTGAAGACTATTTCAGATTGCACTGTCCTGCTGAACCAGTATCACTGCTGCTCTTTACCTAGGAGTCTTTTTATGATTTGCCAGTCAGGTCACCCAAGTTCTCTGCTCAGAGAGCAAGAGAATCAGCTACCATGTCCTCACGTTTCCATGGGAGCTCTCACATCAACACTGAACATCTCACTTACCTGAATCCCTAAGCGTAAATCAATAGAGAGGATACAGAAGAAAAGAGCAAGTATTAGCCATAAACTCTGCTGCTTGTCAGATTTGTATTGAAAAGACAATCATAAACTAGGTAAAGGCTGCATTCAATAACAGCTTTGTTTCCTCTTATTTTGGAGAATGAAGATGAGTTGCAATATGTTATTTCTAATCCACTTTCATAACATAGAGTAAGAAGGTATTTAAACAGGGAGCCTAGGCTATATAAGCTGCTCTTTGAAGCAGTCTATAAAAAAGGAATTACAGCTGCCATCATGAGGTAACACCTGTATTCATGGCTGTAAAACATCTGGAATTCAGATTTGAACTTTGCACAGTGTTTGCATACATGGGTCAGTTCACAGCTCTCTGCTCCCTGGACAGACCAATACAGCATGGTTTGCTCCCCTTTAGCAGTTAGAAAAGGAACTGCTTTTCTTTCTAAGTACGCACAGCTTTTCTACCTAACTTCTTGGCAAAATCAGCATTAAGGGATAACTTGGGACTCTACATTGGTCACTGATTATAGCCACAGACAGCTACCAAGCTTTATATAGTTCTGCTGTATTTAATGAGATAATTTGTGCATTTCAGAATACTACATAAATTTAGGCTTACAGCCAATCCATCAGGATAGGAGGAGAAAGACGGACAGAGAACAGCCCAAATTTAGCAGCTATGGCTAAAGCACAAGGCAGGACACTGCAAGTTGTTTGCCATATCTGAGAGGTGTTTTACACATCTGAGAAAGAAACAGAGACTGCTGAGGGTGGCCAGCTGGCTGCTGGTGGCTGGGAAGTGCAATTGATGTCCTGCAATTGATCATCCTGGAAAATCTGCTAAGGCACATGGAAAATAAGGAGGTGACTGGCGACAGCCAACATGGCTTCACTAAGGGCAAATCATGCCTGACCAATTTGGTGGCCTTCTATGACAAGGCTACAGAAATGGTGGATAGTGGCAGAGCAACTGACGTCATCTACCTGGATTTGTGCAAGGCATTTGACACTGTCCCACATGACAACCTGGTCTCCAAACTGACAAGACATGGATTTGACAGATGGACCACTCAGTGGATAAGAAATTGGCTGGATGGCCGCACCCAGAGAGTTGTGGTCAATGGATCAGTGTCCAAGTGGAGGCAAGTGACAAGTGGTGTTCCTCAGGGGTCAGTATTGGGACCAGTTGCTGTTTAACACCTTTGTTGGAGACATGGACAGTGGGATTGAGCGTATCCTCAGCAAGTTTGCAACGATACCAAGTGGTGTGGTGTGGTTGACACTCTAGAAGGAAGGGATGCTATCTAGAGGGACCTTGACAGGCTGGAGAGGTGGGGCCATGCCAACTTCATGAGGTTCAACAAGGCCAAGTGCAAGCTCCTGCACCTGGGTCAGTGCAACCCCAGGCACAAATACAGGCTGGGGGGAGAATGGCCAGAGAGCAGTCTTGAGGAGAAGGACTTAGGGGTGGTAGTAGATGAGAAGCTCGACATTAGCTGCCAGTGTGTGCTTCCAGCCCAGAGGGCCAACTGCATCCTGAGCTGCATCAAAAGAAGTGTGGCCAGCAGGGCCAGGGAGGGGATTCTGCCCCTCTACTCTGCTCTGGTGAGACCCCACCTGGAGTACTGTGTACAGTTCTGGAGCCCTCAGCACAGGAAAGACTTGGAGCTGTTGGAGTGGATTCAGAGAAGGGCCACCGAGATGATCCAAGGGCTGGAGCACCCCTGCTACAAACACAGGCTCAGAGAGTTGGTGCTGTTCAGCCTGGAGAAGAGAAGGCTCCAGGGAGACCTTATAGCAGCCTTCCAGTACTTGAAAGGGCCCTACAGGTAAGCTGAGGAGGGGCTTTTCATCAGAGAAGATAGTGATAGGACAAGGGGTAATGGTTTTAAACTGAAAGAGGGGAGATTTAGGTTAGATATTAGGAAGAAATTCTTCACTACAAGGGTGGTGAGGTACTGGAACAGGTTGCCCAGGGAGGTTGTTGATGCCCCATCCCTGGAGGTTTTTAAGGCTAGGTGGGATGAGGTTTTGTGCAACCTGGTCTAGTGGTAGGGGTCCCTGCTCATAGCAGGGGGGTTGGAACTAGATGATCTTTAAGGTCCCTTCCAACCTTAACAATTCTATGATTCTATGTCAGTTATTAATTGAAATAAAATACTATGGCACCCTAAGAAGAGTTCAGAGGATATTTGTGATACTGCAGCATCCTAGAACAGCAGGAAGTGTTTTCTAAAATAATGTTTTAGCTGGTCAGGAGGAAGTAAAAGGAGCTGTTTTCTTCTGAATCTGCTGCTCTTGTGGGGGCTTTATTCTGGTTGTTCTGTTCTAATTGTGATCTACTTCAGATTAGAGAAAGAAGTAGATATAATCAGGTATACATGGGACTCCTGCAGTTGAGAAATTTTATTTCCTGCAGCACAGCTAGAGGCATGGAGAATTTAGCTGAGATTTAAGATTTTACGATCCTATTAGCAAATATCTAGCAGAAATGGAACTCCTGATTTTTCATAGGCAAGAGTAATTTTTAAACGTTCTTGCACTGAGCAACCTTTTTGTAAAAAAAACAAAATAGCTTTTTTGAAATCAAAAGCAGAGTATGAAAGGTCCCACAGTGAAAGTATGAAATTAAAAAACTCTAGTTGTGCTTCGTTTTTCAATTTTAATTAACAAAAACTGCTAGGATCCTACTAGAAGGGACAGAATACTTTTTCAATACTAGATCAAATTTTCTCTTTTAATTACTATTTTCCTTAAACGAAGAGGCTTTTTTCTCTTCTTCTCATGTGTGCAGCCTTTAATTAGTCTGTTCAGACATAAGCAGTATTAGCTAGACTGTGTCACAATTACCCACATTTGGTAGCTAATTACTCCTTGAATAGTCTTAAGGCTACCAGCAATTTTAGTACAATTGGCAGCCCGGGGCCCCTAGGAGCTGTTCCAGCAACCAAGAATAGCTGGAACAGAGAGGCAGGCCAGCCATGACCCTTTCTCCTCAGCCACAACCTAACATACCTACTATGCCAAAGGCAAGAGCAAGACAGAAATGAAAATATTCCCAAGTGGCTAAATGTGCTCTCTTCATGGCCTTTTTAAACTAATGGAGTAGCATAAAGGGACTATGGGGAAATGGAAAATAAGACCTTTTAAATGCTAAAGCATTGGCAGGACTACTAATGATTTTTCAATTCTGCAACCTTCCATTAAAACAACAGTACAAACCACTTATATGGGATCAGATTCTGACACAAGACTTTTATTCTAGTGTAGTTTTATTCACTGATGTCTCATATTGCAGTAATTTACATCACTGCAATATGAGTGTCAAGAGGGTACAAAATGCTGGCTTGATTTAGTAACATTTTGTATGTATTTTACACAGGTAGAAATTACTTCACAAGGGACACAGCAGTGTCTGTGATTCCAGTAAAATTATTCCTGCTGTACACTCCTGTGACATCAGTGGCAGACTAAAATTAACATAAAAATTTAAATGAGAACTTCAGTTTTAAATACACTGTTAATTCAGATTCTATTCCACAGCTCCAGAGTGCTGCTGTGCAAATTCACAGTACTGGGTTTGCAAAGAGCAAATTCCTTTTAAAAACTTCACAAGGTTATGAGGGAACCCTTTCTAAGTGTTTCAGTAGCTATATCCTCACTGAAGAAGTAGCTCATTAGCTCTGCTCTTCCTAATCCCTCCAATTTAGGCCAGTGTTCCTACAAAAAAAATTATTAGTTATCCATCAGATTCTCAAAGAGAATTGACTCTTCTTGCATTGCATGACCATTTGACCTGGTACAAGAGAAGAGGTGCAAGCACTTGATGTACATAATTTTGGGGGAAGAGAAGAATTAGTTCTTTCCACTGGCTGACTGTTGTTACTCTGGATTAAATTTATGGTGAAACTGCAGCTCACTCAATGCCACTCTGGAAACTATTTTCTACTGAACTTTGGGGACCATGAGAACTGACAGATGTTTGGAGGTTATTAGCAAACTTGTACGAGCTTACCCATGGATGTGTCAGCACTGCTGGGGTTGACTGTAAGATGGACACTGGACTCTGAGCAACAGCAATAGCTTAGCTCAGCTGTCAGCAGCAACACCACAAAGCTGTTCATTTGAAGATACATTGCCTTTGACAGCAATGTTGACTTAAGGTACTTCAAACAACTTTTCCTTCCTTCCCACCTGTCCTGTTCTCTTGACAGCCATGTGACTTTTATCAACACAGCTGTCTGCAAGGCCACACTGCTGATCAAGCCCAAGGAATTAAACAAGTATAAAAGAAAAATTCTGAAAAAAACTGCATTGTTTGGCAGTTTGACCTGAATTAGTTTCATGATTCAATTCCTAAACATACACATAAACAGCTGTGTTGGCACAGCTGAAAGGATGTCAGGAACAAGGAGCTGGCAGTTTAGGTTGGTCCTGGGAACGCCTTAGAACAGGCTGCTGTTGGGAAAACTGTGCATGGAACAATACCTTTACTGTGTCTGTCCTGGCACTGTGTACCTGTGTGTGTATTGGCCAGTTCCAGGGCTGCAGTATATGACTCTACGTGCTGCAATAAACTGTGGCATAAGTAATCCCTTCCCTGTGTTTGTGAGGACATCTGCCCGCACTTCTGGGAGCAGAGTGGGGACTGGAGAAACAGCAGTGTCCTTAGTACCTGATTGCAAATCACCAGCCTCGGGGGGGGGGGGGAAGTAAAACATACCAAAATTGGGTTCTACTGAAGTACACATGCAAACCTTGACCCTCCTGATAAACTATAGCAAGAGATAGCCCTCAAGATACCCCTCAGCTCAGTTCCTCAGTGGGAGCTATGCTAAGACCATGTCCAAAGCACGGCACAAAATCCTCTCTGGCTGTAAGAGCCAGGAGGCTTCCCAAACTAACTCTATGTTGTCCTGACTGGTGATTTCCTACCCTTTGTTCTCCCCTACCATCAGAGTCCAAGACTGGAAGAAGAGACAAAAGCAGCAGACTCTGAAGAGACAAAATTACTTCCTAAAATGGTCCTGGATCGGATAGTAAGATAGACAGATTGTAGGACAGATAGAACAGATATTGTGAAAAAAAAATAAATAGCAAGGCTAGTCAAACACTGGAGCAGGTTGTCCAAGGGGGTCGATTGACTGTCCATCCTTGGAGACATTCAGAACTCAGCAGAACAAGGCCCTTATCACCCTGATCACAAATGGCCCTACTCTGAACCAAGGTTGGACCAAGTGACCTCCAAGATCAGTTCAAACTAAATTATTCTGTGATTCTGTGACCAAGGAGCACTATGTACATGACTCTGGTGAGGCTCTAAGCACAAAAAGCAGCATGGATTAAACTGGATAATGCTCAGAATTAATCCCAAACAGCAGTCAAAGCAAACCTTCAGCCTGTCCTTTTATCACTTATCCATTTCCCCAAACTCTTCTTTCTTTCTCTCTCGACCTTCTTAAAGTATTTCATAAGGTCACAAAAAGTTTTGGTTTTGTAAATTCCCCACTAAGTTTGCCATGTAGTCACTAGACAATGCAGATGATTTTGAGGAGCTCAGAGACTAGAAGCAAAACCTGAAAGGTCAAGAGTTATCTTTAGTGTTTATAGTAGCAAAGAAGGAGTTGATTTTGGTTTTTTGAATCTCCTTACAGATTGTGGAGATCATGTCTTTTTTACCTCCTATTGCAAATGCTTTGGAAATTAAGGATATGTCCATAGCTCTGATACTGTTAGTACTTACATGAGGGCAGTGAGGGAAATGGGGGCTTGTTGTGGTACAGGGCATGTTCTCACTCTTCCTTAATATTGCTTATAACAGTACAGAGCCCATGTGAAGCCTTGACATAGGGAAAACAAGGCAATAGCTAAGTGTATTTCATAGAATCTTAGAACCATAGAATGCCAGGTTGGAAGGGACCTCAAGGATCATCTGGTCCAACCTTTCTAGGTAATAATAATTTAGAGGGTTAAAGCCTTGGGATAGGTATAAGGCCTTGATTTATTTTGCCAAAAATCCTTACTCACAAGAACATTATTTTCTGTAAGGCTGGAAGGCCTTAAAGACCAACTCCGGCAATCAGAAAGTGGCTTTGCCGTGCATTAGGGCCTTTCCAAGAATTCTTGTTTTTGGGAAATTTCTTTTTCTATCATCTGTGCACAAATCCAAAGTTAGGTGTGCCATTATCATTGCTGTGCAATGAGATTCAAGCACACTGGGAGTTAACAGCATAACAATTATAATAATTGTATGTAATTATAGATCGCATTGCGTAAAATATTTCTGTGCATTTTGCCTTACTAGAGCAACGTAAGGGTGTTTTTTCAAAAAGATTTATATCTAAAAAAGGTTAATTAGGTTTTTACTAATGAAAAATATGAATTGGTAAGGTTTTATAGAAATTTCTGTATAATGATTAATTATTTCTGGTGTGATCAAATGCTCTTACTCATACACATTTTTGATGATAGGGAATGCTCTCTGGAAGCTGATACGATTGGCATGGGAACATATGAGCTGGCTCTTACAGGTCACCACTTGAAGGCACCATCATGTGGGTGGCTTTTAAGTGTGTGTTAAGAATGGGCAGTCGCCTAGAGGGTGGAAGAGAGATTGTTGAATAAAAGAGGGAAAAAAGTTTGTGGCTTCCTGGCTTATTACTTGGAAAAAACCTGTCATTGGGACTATATAAGGATTACAGTAACTCAAACTGAGGTAAGCAGCATTCACAAAAGCTAATCAACATCCCAAAACCTATCCACATGACATGTTAAGAGCACCAAATTACAGGAATGAAAATAAATACTATGTGTACACAACATCATGTTTAAGCCAATATCTTACAATGGTGAAAACAATGGTTCTAAACAAACTCTTCTACAGTGCAGTTCATGGCCAGAGTATTTCTTTGGCAGCAGACCAGCCAGCAACAGGCACACTGGGAGGAAGGTAAGCAGGAAGGAGGAGGATCACAGGACTATGTCCATACCTGAGGGATCAAGTTTCTGTGCACCAAAGATCCCTTGGAGACGTGATTATACAAACATTCCTCAGTCACACAACACTATCCACTTTCACATTGTCCATGTCCAAAATGGAAGAGTAATTTGTCAGTGCCTTTTTGAATTCTGATAAAGACCCAGCATGTATCCGTTCTCTTCTCTGAGATCTTCACGTCTGCTGCTCTAATGTGATCTTGCATGAAGCCTGCGTGTGACCCAGCTCAATTCACAAGTTTCCTCAAAAAGTTTGAATTATAGTCTTTCCTGTACTTTTGCCTCTTCCATGAAGCAAGAACACTTAGGACCTCAGGACAACACTTGTAGGAAGCACAAAGGAGAGCTGGAGCAAAATGCTGACTCCTAAGGTGTGCATACACAGATGAAATGAATTATGTTTTTTAACAGTTAAAGGTATGACACACATTTGCCATTATTTTATGAGAAACTGCATCAGGAGTAATCAAATACACCCTTTTTTTACATCACTCTCATTCCCACCAGGTTTACCACAAATGAACAGGCCCTATCATTCAAGGAGATCAGACCCTCCTTCTAGTATCTGGGTCAACCAAATTCTTCAGTAATTTCTTTGCTTTATGATTTGTGGTCAGTCCTGAGTCTCCGGGCATCCAAACCAGCCTATCCAAGAGAATGCCTCTAATAATGTGTGCTGGTCAGTAGCCAGACCCATTCAGTGCCCCTAAGCACACTGTAATCACTCATAGGATGGCTGTAGTTTGTCTTGAAGGTGGAAGTCAAATACACAAATCATATTTTGGATGAAGTATCTACATATGTAGCAATCTGCTATGCATCATCAGAGCTTAACTAGGCACGTTTGATCAGCTTTCTCTTGGAAGTGTTTTCTATTGATGAGCTTTTATGAAGCATCACTTCTTACAAAATTCAACCCCAAAGCGTGTTTTAAGTTCAGTTCTTGTAGACGTCTAAGTATTTGCATATGATGTAAAGTGACTGCAGTTAAAATAGCACTGCTAGTACAGATTACATCAGAATGGTCATGAGGCCAAGACCGTGTGTCTGGAGTAAATGATGGGAGTGCTCTGTATGAATTGAATAGTGGTACACTGCCAAAAGTCTAAGTTTTCCTCCACAGGAAACTGTACTGAAAATACCAATCTCTTAGTACAATCTGGTCCCGTTCTGAGAACAAACACAAGGTTTTTGGTAGTGATAGAAGAAATAGTAGTAGAAGAATGCTAAAGATGCTTCAGCTGTGCTGAGAATGATTTTAGAAAGTTCATCAAAATGTAGCAGAGAGAGATGGAACAGCTCTTCAGCTTCTAAACAGGAACTTCTGCATTCTCCCAAAGTGCTAACTTAGTAGAATTACAGCTCTACAAACTCCTAAATAAGATCTGCATAATAGGAATTATCGCTGAATTTGGGGTGTGCAAAGTTTATTTTGGATGAGTATGCTATTTGTTGATTATTCCAATGTTTAGGGGTCTTATACCTGTACAAGTTTTATTAATATAGCTCTGTTTGGAGAACATATTTGTTAACATTGTTGTACCAACACAATTGGTATCGATGTAGTCATACCAGAACGAAGCCGATTTACAGCTCACAGCTCATGTTCTACTTTTCAAAAGTATTTCTGTATTCATATGACTGCATCTATTTCACACTACCTTTTTCTACTTCTCCTTATTTCCTGGAATGGAGGTACAGGTATGCTCTTACCTTGAGTTTGTCAGGATAATCCTTTTTTCATTTTATCCCACACCGCCATACCCTTTTGCCAGGTCTGCTGTAAGTTCCCAGCTCCATTTGTTTCCATATACTATGTAGTTTGGAGGGAAAAAAAAAAAAATCAGTGGCAGTGCCAGCTTTTGTAATCCCTGATATACTTCAGTTAAAATCAGCTTCATGGGCTAGTCTACTATGCACCAAAAAAACCTGCTGTGCCAGCCTGGTAAAGACTGCAGTGGAGGTGCAGAAATGAGTAGCCACAGTTGCCTGAACAATGTTAAGTAGCATAGTCATTGAATGCTGAATTGCAGATGGTTACAATCCCTGGCTGAAGACAGACAACACTGCAGTGACAAAAGTAAATTCATAAATTCTAATGGAATTTCAATTACAATTAACAAAATCCCAACAATAACCTCAGCCAATTTTATATCAAGGTTAATAAAACTCATACACACCTTAAAACCAATGTACACCTACCAACAGATTCGGCCCTTCGACTTAGGAAATCTCAAAACTCATCTGGTTCACACTGTAATGTTCTTGTTTACTATCTTCACCTCCAGTAACTAGTGTCATGACAATTCATCTTCAGAATTAAATGCCAAGGATCCATAATATGACACAGCAGCTGCATATTTAAAAGAAGAAGCATGGTGGAAAGCAAAAAATCAAATCCTTTTTCTTCCATAATATGGGACCAAACCTAATGCATAATTTCAAGAATTATGTTCCTAATTATCATCACGACTCATATTTTCCCATCTCATTATTTACATTTATACATGAGTACACTTGAGATTTCTATACAAATCATATTCTGAAACATTTCTGTATTTGCCTAAGGTGTAATATATAATTTGAATTTGTTACTCTCCCCTTCTTTCCCTGAGGAAAAAATTGTCAGTCTATTTACAGCTAATCAGATATAGACATGCTCTGACTTGATGAAGATTTGTCTAAGGAATACATAGGGTTTACAGCATATTAGAGTGGTAGGCTACCTTTCTGTGAGATAGCAAACAGCTTGAAGAAATAATTTTGTCCTAGGGGAGTTCCTATCAGATGAGATATTGTCTGTTCGTACCACTCAAACTTTATGTTGGATCAGGCATAATTTATCCTCCTCAGCTGACAGAAAGCTGGCATAAAATCTGAATAAACACTGTAACATATGCTCCAGCTGATTCGATAAAAATGCAGTCGTGTGTTCATGCCAATATAGATCAAATTTTTACTGCCAGGAAATCCAGCATGCACAGATTTGATATTACTTAATGCAGAACCACAGCCCTATATTGCTTCATTTTTTCCTGCATATTAATTGATTTTTAATTACTTTATTATAGGCACAAATAAAGAGTACAGGTTTGTTTGAAATCTCCCTGACAAATACTTGTGTGGAGTGAGCCTGTTGTAGTAT
Organism: Hemiprocne comata; assembly: GCA_020745705.1. Classification (NCBI taxonomy): domain Eukaryota; kingdom Metazoa; phylum Chordata; class Aves; order Apodiformes; family Apodidae; genus Hemiprocne; species Hemiprocne comata. The sequence goes on along the minus strand of CM036589.1, from coordinate 67,205,368 downwards.
AATGGTTCTCTAAACAGGATCTCCAGACAGCATGAATATCTCTTTCATATCACTGGCATGCATGACTTCATACCTGTATGGTCTAAACAGAAATCAAGAGGCATGTAACATCCCTCTGTAAAAAACATGTTGGACTGGCAGTGTATCTGCACCACTTGAGATACAGCCATGTACAATGTAGATATTTTTGTGTTATTTTTCATCTCTTTTGCAGCCACTAACAGCACTGGAACAGAGAGAACAGGATACTCATAGAGGATTTTCAACAGGAAATAGTACTGCACAAGCTTTATGCTGTGTCTGAACTCTCACGTGAACCTTGAGCTGTCTGCTGAATGCCCCTTCAGCACAAATTACTAGAAGTACACGGTTGCTGCTACTATTGGAGGAAAAGTTTAGTCTCTAAAGACTACTCCTGGAAGACTGCATTGAACATAGATGTTAACAGGCAAGTTCCCAAATCCCTACTTGTACTAAAGACCACCTCTCTCTCTGATGCTCTCCAGCATGTTTCTGCCTAATGCCCCTCCAGTTTCCGATTCTAACAAATTGATTTGTAAATTATAATACTGTATTGCTTCTTTGGAACATGGATTTCCCATTTAGATTCAGCCTAGCCCAGGTCATTATTCAAAACTAAGAGGAGATAAGGGTGCAAAGAGATAAAATATGGATACATACACACTAAGCCTGCTTTTCCTCTCTCTTGTGTTTTATGTAGTTACACACACCCCTGACAAGTGAGTGCAAAACACAGGTCAATGGCTCATATTTTGATTTGTTAGTATTATACACCTACTTTCAAAAGATGTTAATAACTAAAGATTTGCAAGGTATTCTAGTCTAACTCACTTGTTGCTACAGTATCTAAAAATGTGCCAAGAATGTATGGAGGAAAGCATGTATTTAACAGCAGGGTGAGTTTTTTAAAAGACTTCAGTCCCTTCCCACTCAACCTCCCACTTCTTGGTAGCACAGGCTACCTTGGCAGGCATGATGCTGCTCCTGTGATACTGCAGCAACCATGAGACTGCGCATCTCTGTCATCTCAGTGTAGCTGCACCTGACCCCTCACTGAGTAATGTGACCATCATTTATGTCCTGGTTTGAGCCAGGATTAAGCTAATTTTCCTTTTACTGATTTTTTTTTTCCTTCAGTAAGCTCTCTTTTAATGAGCAACAAGCGTTCCAGATAGTGGACTGGTAACACTGGAATGTTTATGTTTCTGCTGAGACTCCAAAGTCGCTTCTTAGCTCTACTGCTACAGAGGCTACCGGGGCAGGAGAATTGTATCTGTGACCCCCCTGTAGGGGAGCTGGACTAGACAGACAGCAGAACTGACCAAAGGGATTCCATTCCATACATCTACGTAAGCTCTGAGGAAGGTCAGAGATCACAGAAGACAACGTCCTTCCTGCTTCCTCTTCCCTTCTCTTCCATCCATGGCCGGCATCCGGGAAGGACTCCATCCATCCATCACCATCGACCCCAGGCTCAGGCACCTCATAACCCACATCACCCAGCCCCTGTCTGCTCTGCCTTATCTCCTGCCTGTGGGCTGGGACATTTCGGGACTGCTCACAGCTCAGGAGAGTGCTGGGGGAGTTGCTGAGGGTGGGGGGAGGCAAGAGGCTTTTGCACATTCCTGAACATCCTTGTATATAATTGTACATCTAATTAAAGCTGTCTAGTTTAGTTTTCAATCCAGCTAAGTCTCTCTCCTAATTCTCTCTCTCCTTCCCTACCTGGGTGGGAGGGGATCGAGAGTATTGTTGTCTCTGGTGTAATTGGCGATCCTGAGTCAAACTGTGACAATCTACCATATGTTTGGTGGTCTTTGGATCTCTCTTCCAAGGGGAGGGACGTAAAACACACACACTAGAGTGTTTTGCTTACACAGCATTTTGTTTTGTTTGGTGCCTTCTCTTTTTCTGGCAGTAGAGAATAAAGGCTCACATCCTTATCATATGCAAATAAAAGATGAATTAGAATGAGAGAACTAATTAATATTATCCTTCATTAAAATGTAAACTGTAAATATAAAGGATTGGGTTCACCTGTTCTAGAGTACTTCAGTAATAATAAAATCTGGTGGCTTATCAGGTTTAGTGCTGCTTTTTTATGTGAAGTAGCAACTCTGAATCTCACTTTAGATACTTTCAGACGGATACATATGGTCAAGAATACATGACCACCACACAAAAATTATGTTGTTCTTCTTTGTAGTTGTCCCTCAAATGATGAAATATTTAATGTAATTATTATATGCAAAATAATTACATTACTCTCATCACAGGATCTTGACTACCCCCAGAAGGGTATGGCTGTCTCTTCTCACATAAGGTTTGCCTTTGTAACCTAGCACAAGTACTCCCCCTCCAACAAAATGTTGGGCCCATAATCTGTCCTCCCACAGCTTTAACACCTGCATTAACCAGAAGAAATATAACTTAATTCTGAATGTCTTGAGGAATTTGGTCAGACGCCTCAAAAACACTCCTTAACAGTGGCAGGCACCAGCAAGATACTAGACAAACTGGAACCTTATTCAGAACCAGTGTCACTGCTTGTAATGGGTTAGAAGTCATTACCATACTTGTGTAAACTTCATTTATCTTCTCCCAACATTATTTTAGAAGGAAGGCACAGACAATGCAGGACTTGCACAGAAAAATCACCTGTGCACGTAGCCACTGCTGAAGTAGAACATGTCTTTGGAAGGCAAGACAATAGTTCCTTTTATACTACAAACAGCTGAAGCAAGTTTGCAGCATGCTTCATTTTGCACCTTGAGAAACTGGAAGTGAGGATAGTGACAGGGTTTGGATCCTGTAAACTTTTGCTATGACCTATGCTGACTTGCACTTCTGGGAAGCACCGATACCTTTCACAAGAAATCAGGAAGACTAAAGTTAGAAAGACTACAAGTATGCAAATGAGGTTATTTTAGGGAGCAATTTATTACTAATATATATAGGGTCGTTTTTTGGCTCAAAAAATGCTCTGGTACATGCCATGCACATATGAGGCCTTACAGAGGACTGTGGTGCTTATTCTTGACCTAACTTTGGGTTAGGTGACTATCAATTCATACAGTTGTATAGTTCCAGATTAATTGCATGGATTGCATGGAATAAGAGTTGCTTTTTTTTTTTATTACATGTACAATTAAACAAATATTGGTGTGTACTTTTCTGTGAGCACAGGATGCTCTTTTAAGTAACCTTACAGATTGGTTGCTTTACTCTTCTTGAAAACATTCTGGCATAACAGCCATTTCTTTATGACTAAGTGGACAACCAGTGTCCAAATAAACAACTTTCTAATATTAGAAAGATATAAAAGGAAATATTTAAGTACAATGCAAACATTCTGTTGGCTAACAATAAAAAAAGTTTTTTAACTACATTGTTTGGCCTGCCAAGTGCAAAATGAATCTAAAGTGAAATCTGTGAAAATAAAGTCTACAAATGCACTGTTATAATTTTTATTTGCTATGTTATACAGGCTCAGGGACCCCATTATTAGTCTTTACAGAATCTGTATCTGCACATAAACTTTAGATGCTGGAAACTACTCATTACCCTTCTAACAAGCACCTTCTTTCTTCTGTTATTCTCATGCCATTAAGTTGTCAGAGTTTCTTATCCCTTGTTCCTGTTGTACCTGCAGCAAGTCTTAGAATTTGGTGCTCCTCTTTTGCATCTCCACAGTGATGTCACTGGGAATGAGAGGCACTTGTTTGCTACCTGTAGCAATGACTTTGCTCTGCCTTCTAACTGTCCCATCCATACTCTAGAGTACCTGCAAAATAAATGAGAGAATTCATTAGTCAGCAATTCAAAATAATTTTTATTTGTTGCCTAGCTTCTTTGTGATTAAGGCCCCAGTCCACACATTTCAACACAACAGCTATGCTGTCTTTCTAAGCAAGGAGAAGGTACTCTGTTCCAGTGGATGAATTTCTTTAGTCAATGAAAAGAAGATTTAGTAGACTTTGGTGAGAATACCACGTACGAGTGAATGTGAGGGTTAATAACATAACTGACCCAGCAAAATTCACCTTACTAGCTAAACAAACTGACCACAATTCTGGCTGCATAATAAGTTTCTATTATTATTAGAAAGTGGCAAAGGCTACTGATGAGTTGCTGATGCAATTGCTGCTACCTGATAAGTATTATCTGGCTATACAACTTCCTCCCCTTTCGTCATTAAAAACAGAAAAATAGAAAAAGGCAAAAACTGAAAAATGCGGACTTTGCCACAGATTACTTCGGCAATTTACAACTCCCTATGAATGCTTGTCAAAGAACAGCAGCTGCATGTGCAGAGTTTCCACAACTACCCCCTAAAAAAAACCTAAACAAAACAAAAAAAGCTTACAAGGACAGACAAACTTTTGGTGACTTTGAACCCTGACACATTTTGTCCAATGTCTATAGTGAGTAGGCTAAGTTACGACTCTATCTCAGTTGTTTCCCATTATGTGTACATGTATGCCTATTTAAAATCACTAAGTCACTACTATGAAACATTTACACTTGGTTGTTTATTTACCATTTTCCCCCCTCAATCCCTCAATAATGATGTGGACTTTGGGATGGAAGAGAGGCAATAAACTCCAGCATAAGCTGCTTAAATGGCTTTTGCCCTTTACAGAAGGAAATCTCTCCAGGAAAACCAACACTGTAACAGATATGGCTAAAAAAAGTATATTAGCTTGTTGCATTGGTTCCTTGGCTTTGATCCAGCAGGGGCATCTGTGAATTCATTGCTGAAATCTTCTAGGATAGCTAGTGACCATTTCTGAAATGAACCCAGAACCATGGGAGGGGGGTTGTAGTTTAGTTCCCACCACTATGTATCAAACACAGGTACGCTTCTATGGTCAGCTACTATGAATACAGGGGTTCATTAGCTGTCTCTCTGAACAGCAACCTGGTGGAATAAGACATTTAAAAATTGTGATTTAAGACTGAATAGAACATAAAAATGCCTCAAAGACTTAATGGAACTGAGATGGAGAGGCAGGTAAGCAAGACAAAGTGACACAAGAACACAGAACAGGAGGAGTGCCAGTAGCGGCCTACTTCTGTGATCTTTACCTCACAGCTAGCAGTGTTGTGTATCAACACTAACACCTACAGAGAGAACAGCAGCTGAGGTAGACACCTGTGGACAACCTAGCAGATGATGATTGTGGTGAACCAATGAAAGTACCATAAGAATTTTTAACATAAGTGGTATCATGCTACACAATAAAATGTACATGTAAACACAGCAGTATCCTATAATCACACAACAGAGGGGGGGAAATGAAAAAAGATGCAAAAAAGATGCAAAAAAAAAAGCATCAACTGAAATTGGACTAAATCACTAATAGTTTTAAAACTAAATGAAAAGTGTCTATATTAGTGGTGTTTCCAGTGGGGGAAACAAATAACAAACAAACAAACCCATCTCTTTTTAAAACCCAGACAAGGTGACTAATATTATGAAATTTTTGAAATTAAAGCCAGTGGAAAAGCCCTCATTGACCTAATGAGATTTAACTGTATCACTGCACAGATAAACATAATCTGTTTACTTAAGCACTTAGTTTGCCAACGTTGTAGTAAAATACACAAAGTACAATTCTGCCCAGTATGCAAAAGGTCATCTGTATGGTCGAGAACTGAGTTGGAAGAATGGAAATACTAAAATTATTTGCAGCTGCATTAAGGAGTTTGAATTAATTTCTGACTTTAGTTCTACATTTTACATACACTACTGCATTATCTACCATGCCATACACTACCATTACTAAGGCAAGAATAACCATCCCTGAGCTCAGGAAATGCAATGTCCCAGCAAACAGTCCACTTCCCAACCCTCCAGACAGGTCTTATCCCCAGTCTCCTTGCTATACTCTTATGTCTGTGTAACTTGCTATTTTTGTCTTCTCTGTGTTCCTTTATGGAGACATCCTTACAGACAGCAACGCCCAAAGGCCTGCCTGGGTACTTTCTCTGGTATTTCCCTGCAGCCTAATTATTGCAGTTCTGAAGTTACCATTTTAAAACACAGCTGCATACATAGAGTTGCAAATATCCCAAATAAGTTGTTTTGTTATGATTTTTGAAAATGTACCTCTAGTATACAAGTCAGCAATTTACTTGACCAGATTTGGAAGAATATATGCTGCTGTGAGACCAAGAGCTGAGAGCCAGAGAAACCTGAGCTTTCCATCTTTGAAGGAAAGCTGCTCTCAGCTCCTAGACTTTTTACCAATGAAAACTCAAGTCTCATACCAGCAACTTTGAAGAACATTACCTCTATCCTAGCCCAAACCAGCACAATGGGTTGATATGAATTTTGCCATACAGCTTTTCATACTGTATTTTCAAATTTTTAAAATAAATTTCTGATTAACTTATATGTGTCTTCCAGCCCTTAATTAAAACACCCTGTGACATGATATTACAAAATTGTAGATAGGTCTACACATAGCACTTAAAATAAAACTGAAATAAAGATGTATTATGGAATGTAAGCAGATACTATTTTAAAATAAGACATCAAGGATTGCATTGACCTCAACAGCAGACATTTCCAAGCTGTATCAGCTTAAAACAAAATAATCAGTGCATCCCATACATTAAGCTGGGTTTAAAAATACCCAGAATCAATGGAGGTGATTGATTGTTCTATTATTCCAAATTTACTGAGACATCCCTACATTCCTTCACACACAGTTCACCTCCTAATCCGTCCTGAACGTAGCCTGTCTTTGTGCAGTAAGAGATGTTTCTTCAGCTTGAAAATAAATGGAAAATAAACTTCAGCCATGATAGAGGCTCGTATCACAGTTCAATTTCTGTTTGTAAAGTTGTGCTCTGATTGTGCTTTTCACTGAGTTCTGTCTTCTTTCTAGAGACTGAAATAAGCACTGTCTGAAAAGACAAATATGAAGAAGACAACTGTGAGTTGAAGCATTCACCTCCTAATGGAAAAGTCATCCAGAGGGATCCTACCTGCTTCTCAAATATATATATATATGTGTGTGTTTGTGTGTGTGTATATATATATATATATAAATAATTTAAAAATACTAGAGAACTATTCCATATGTGGAGCAAACAAACTAGGTAGCAACCGATCTATTTGTCCAACTCTTAGGACAAAGGCACAATAGTTGCAGTGTATCCAACACATTACAACACAGAAGGCTGTATTCTGAAGAAGAAAATGTATACTGGTGTAGAAGAATACTGATCATCTAACACTGGTGACCAAATAATTTTAAAAGATACTACTGTTTTTTCCTTGTTGCTAGAACAAATCATGTCTGATATGCCTGAGAGACTAGAGAGACTGCTATGAAAGGTAATGGATATTAATCTCCAAGAACTCGAGAATAAACAACTAAGAATATATGAGATTGTACATGAATATAGCAATAAATTATTCATTTCCTAGGCATTCTCTACATTTTGTCAGGTAAAAAAACCCTATAAAATTAAATTATTACTCAAGAACAACATAAGCTATAACATAGGTATTTAGAAACTTGGTAATCTTTCCTGTTTTTTCAGGGTTCACTAAGCTCTTTATGGGAAACTGTGATATGCCAGTACTATTATTTTGTTTGCTCTTCAGATCAAATCCATATGAATGACTTAGCTGTGCATTCATTTCAGGATTTGGAAAATTCTGAGGTGTGTTGTGTTTTTTTTTCACAGGTAACCCAGAATGCCCGATTTTCCTTTCACTCCTCTAATCATATTGCTGTAATTACTCCACTGACACAATTATATACATTAGCAATATCTGGGCTCCACAATGATGGATCAGGATCTATAACAGCTGGCTGTCAATTAGATCAAAATAAGATTTGTTCACACCTAAAGAACCACCAAGAAGCATACAGAAAGAACAATGGAAGCAACACAGAATGCTAAGAGACTTTTGGGTACCCTTTACCAGTCATAGGTTTACAGAACACAACTTTTATACTTCATAGGGACAGACTTTTTGTCTTGGCAAGCCAAAGACAGACAAGGAAGAAACACTGGAAAAACTCATAGTGGAGAAATTTTTTTCTGGCATTTCTCTGGCAGTGTAACAAAATTTGACTTAATATATTTAGTATTTGCATTATATTATTTCTAATGTGTTTGTCTATTTTTCAGTGTTCAAATTATTTGAAGTAAAATTATTCTATACTTCTTAGGATTGATTCCTGGAACTCCTCTTGATTTCCAGCTCTTATCTGGGGATCAAAAATAGCCACCATTTTGCTGTGCTGCATCCAAGGCTCAAACAAATAAATCTAGGTATTCCAGCCAAGCCCAGGTAGGAATATCATTTATTAAAATGGCAGCCAGAACAAATGGGTCCTGAAATGCTTACAGTAGCCATGCTGATTTCTGAAAGAATTCCTTCCAGAACACAGCAGAACCCCACATTCATGCAGTGGAAAACCATGTGCTTTCACAGAAATGTCTACAATAATCTAGCCAGTCTGTATGAATATAGAGATAAGATCATGGTAGGCACATGGATAAAAGTATTTCATATCCCTTATTATTTTGTTTTCTGAACCCATCCTTAAAATATGAAGAGAACACAGTAGGATGTTGTGTAAAAACCAAGTTAAACTCATGAAGGAAGGAAATCTAGAGGTAAGAGTGCAACTCCATCTTTTTCTGACCTGCACCATAGCTGTCCCAAAACAATCCAAACATATTACAATTCAATGATAAAAAACGTTAACTACAATCAAGCTGTGACTTGTTGAGATAAAAGCACTTTCTCATTAGAGTTTACTTACACATATATTAAATAGAGCCTGCTTGGTTAAGACAAATAGTAGTAGTATTTTAAGTGCTCATCCTTAACTGGCAGGAATTTCATCGTGTTTCCTCACGGAGGAAGTCATTACTGAACTACCTCAGAGGGCAGATTAAACACCCAATCATTACAGAGTATCATTAAAGTCCTTTTCCACTCAGTTAAGTCTCCTGCCCTGTCTAGCAGCCTTTCTGAAAAATATTTTGAGTTTTCCAACTTTTGTGACTGAGTTAAGTACTTGTGAATTATTCTTAAGCCTGATGTCACTAGGCCGGGATGCTTCAGCACCACACAGTTATGTGGAAGAACAATGTTTCTCAAGTGCAAAGTACTCCTTGTATCACACATTCCAACAGCAAGGAGAGTGGCTGAACCTGGCTTACGATCCATAGGCCTTGTAACACATTTGTAGAGCAGCTTTTCAGTGTGATCTGATGAGACAGTCAGTTTTCCCTGGGAACCTGTTCACAAGATCAGAGGAACAGAAGGGCTAAATCCTGCCTAGGTTTTCGTCTTCTCTGCAGGTAAGTATTGTCTTGCTGAAATTACCTACATGCACCCACTCTCTCCTTGAAAATAATAAAAGCTTTATGTCTTTCTCCTCATATAATTGATCAAACTCACTCCCCGGAATGGGTTGTACTTAACGAGACATAGTAAAGCCATCAACGTGCTGCCACTGCTGCATTTCACAGCACAAAGAGTAATTTAGCGGATCAGCCTACTGTCAACAATCACCCCGTTTTCTGACAGCAAAAAAAGGAAGGGTATATTTACCCTAAAGTTAAATGCACCGAGCAGTCCTTTGAGCTACCTCAAGGATTTCCCTCCGAGACTGGCTGCTGTGTCACCTCAGGGGCCCGCCCGCCTTCTCCCAAGCGGGCAGCAAAGCCACCTCCGCACCACAGCTCGAGGCAGACGTGTCGCTTACTCAGCAGCGGCCGAAAGGGCGCTGCAGAACGTGGCTGCACCGCGGTGGCCAACACCACCGGCCTTCGACCCCTTTTCCCCGGCGGCGGAAGCAGCCACGACCTAAAACCCACCCTGCCGATCAATGGCGCTGTCCCACCGCCCTCAGAGGCTGCCAGCTCCGCCGCCCTCAGCCACATCGCCTCTCCTCCCAGCTCTGCTTCTGCTGCCGGCAGAGCAGCGGTGCCCGCACACCCCCGTGAGGGAAAGCGGGGAGCGGCTGAGGCGAGCTACAAGCGCACGAGACCGTTCCTTACCCCCCTCCCCCCCCCCGCTCCTGCCCCCTCGCGCTCCCGCCAACGCCACCTGGCCGCGCGGCGGCGGCGCGGACGCAGGAGCACGAGCCTCGGGGAGACGAGCAACAGCCGCGCAGGCGCGCTGGGGGCAGCAGCAGCACCTCTCGCGAGCGGCAGGGCGGCTGGGCTAGCGGGGCGTGTCCGCACCCAATTCGCCCCGCAGGGCGCGAGGCTGGAGGGGGCGGTGCCGCCCCGCTCGGCCACCAATGGGAAAGCGGGTGGGGCGGGGCGGGGCGCGGCGGCCGCCGCCTGGCGTCTCCCGTGGGCGCGAGCGGGGCGGGGCGGGGCTGGCGCGCGCTGGCCTGGCAGTGATGGCGGACGATGGGGATGGAAGGCTAAGGACTGAGGGGAGCGGCGGCGCCGCCGGCGGCGCGGGGGGCGGCGGCGCGGGGGGGCCTCCGGTCGGCGAGATGCTGCTGAACGTTGGGCTGCTGGCGCTGGTGCTGCTGGCGGCCTACCGGCTGTACCTGCGCTGGGGGACGCGAAGCGGGCCGGGGGGCGCGGCGCGGGAAAGCCAGGCCGCCGCACTGCCACGGATGAAGCGGCGGGATTTTTCCCTGGAGCAGCTGCGCGAGTTCAACGGGGCCCGCGACCCTCGCATCCTCCTGGCTGTCAACGGCAAAGTCTTCGACGTGACCAAAGGCAGCAAGTTCTACGGGCCCGGTGAGACACCGGGACCGGGGCCGGGGGGGTCCCTCAGTGGAAACCGCCCTCCCGCCGGGCAGGGCCCCCCGCACCGCCCCTCGGTTCGGGCGGCGCTGGTGGGGGCGGTGCTGGGGAGGACGGCGGGGATCTGCCACGGCGGGGATCTGCCGCGGCGGGCCTGCCCAGCCGCCGGGGGCTCTTGCCCGAGGTGCCCCGGGCCCTGGCCCCCGCACCTGAGGGGAGGCGAGGGGGTTTCGAGGGGACCTCGCCGCCTTTCAGCGCCGGTGGCCTCGCTCGTGGCCCGGGGTTTTTCTCGGGCGGGCAGCTCTGAGCTCGCTGCCCTCAGGCGTGATAGAGCCGCCGGCTGCCTGCAGTGGTGTCAGAGGGGAACCAGCCGCGCAAACCCCACCTGGCCCCGGTGGCTGCCGTCCGCAGCCCCTTACCAGGCCAGGTTGCCTGCCTGGGGCCTCACGGTGGTTTAAATAGGTGGTGCAGAACGGGTCTGGGTTCTGTTGAGGCTTCTGTCACCCATCCAGTTTTCCTAGATTTGGGTGTGCAATATTTAATGTTTTTTCTTCTGTCTTTTCTAGTAGGTTTCCCAAGTGCAACCGAGCAATGTTTCCTTCATTCTAGCTCTTGTGGTTCAGGAAAGTAAAAAAAAAAAAAAAAAAAAAGAAGCACAGCTCGTTACTTATTTAGGTGCAAATGCCATATTGAGTATGAATTTTAATCAGGATAGAGGCAGGCAGGGAGAGCTCGGGACTGATATGTTGCTGCCATTGAGAAGAGTGCAGAAATCAACCCAATGTCTTAAATAGAAAATACAGTTCTTTGGAGTGGAAATGTATACTTCAAAGGTTCAGAAAAGTATGCTTCAAGGGCACTGTTAACATTTCCATATTCACATTTAGATTGTGAAATTGCAGCTTATTTTCTCATAATAAACAGTGTTCTTAATAATGAGATGGACAAACCTACTAGTAAGCACTGTGTTCACATCTGATGCTAAAGGAGATGGGGGTTATGACTGCTGATAATTTTCTTCCTTAAACAATGGTGGTTTGGGAAACTTGATCTAATAAAATTATGCAGGAGTTTTTATAGTAGGTATGGCAAGTGTCTTTGTATGAAGGGTGGAGGAGAGAGAGTATACCTTTCTTTTGCCAGCCGAGGAAATAGTTCAAGTTAAATAATTATTAATATTCTTTTGTAATAATCCTAGGTTACAAAAACAACAATAGAGAACTGGCTTGTTACAAGTTTTTGCTTCTTACCAGAGAAGTGACAAGCAGTTGTACAGTTGAACTGGGCTGGTATTTTGTAACCCTTGTTACCCTCAAAGTTTGTGATACCATCTCTGCTACCAGTTGCGGAAATTGAAACTGCCGTAATTGAATCACAATGCTTTTCTGACAGGGTACTGTAAAAGTTAACAATGGAATCTAGACTACCTCGCCATGCCTTATTTTGTTTATTGACCAGTAAAGCTGAGAAAAACCTGTCTGGTGTGCTGCAGCTTTCATGACACTTAATTGGGCTCATTCTTTTGTCTCTCTCACTTTAGGGGTCTTTAAGCTGAGACCCGTGTGCTGATATAAAATGCAGGTAATACATATGCTGCAGGAGACTTAAAACACCAGTAAGCTGACAGGTTGCTTCATAAAGTACTTCATGAAAAAATACTGAACCAGAATCTAAAAATACACTTTAACTCTTATTTCTATCAAACATAAATTAAATTTTAGACTCTCCCCTGTAGATATGGTCACTGGTGCATATACTCAACTTCTGGAGGTCTGTTATTGTGAGGAAGCTAAAGCTTTATCTTCTAGGACATCAGTCTACTTTTTTGATAACTGGCAGCAGCTGGTTTCCCTAAAGCAGTGCTTCCAGCTTTTCGTGGAGAAGGACAAAGGCTTTTTTTTCTCTTCTCCCCTGTAGTGAAAGATGGCCTTTTTATGACAGAACTGACATCATACATGTCTGTCAGATCTCTGTTACTTGGGACGATGCACGTTAGGATAGTGATGCTCAACCTGTGCATCAGCAGCTGTGTGTTTGGTGTCAAATGTTGATTTTTGAATCGTGCTGATGCAGTTTCCCTGTACAGATGCGTGTCGAAGAATATCATCTTGCAACTGTTTTGTGGTTGGCAGACCTTAAAAGATCTGAGAAGATTTAGGTAGAAAAGTCTCCTGCAGCTAGTTGAGACCTTATCAGAAAGACTTCAGTCAGAGTAGTAGCCAGATGTCTGCAGCAATTCTGGTAATTTTATGCCTCGTAGCTGGAGTATAGCAAGAGAAGTGCAAAGCATACCAGCAAAGCCATGGCCACATTTTGTTTGTTGGAAGAAACAGTTGAGGGCCCTGGCTTTGCTGACGTTGCAGGCTGGAACTGTGAGCATTTGTTGAGGCACTGATGTGAAATAGCGGTTCAGCTTTGAAGGCAGCAGACAGCACTGGCTGAGGGCTCCCTATTGGGTCTGAAGTGTGTCTTGACTGCTGGGTTAACATCAAGTTATGGGGCTGTCTCAGAAGGCTTCCGATGTCTTGAAATTAAGGTCTGTTCTGAGTTTTCTTCTTCAGTGTAGTTTGGATGCAAAGGCGTTCCTTATTTTTTTACTTATTGCAGAAGGCTAAAAATGCGCAGAATTTTCCTCTAGTCCAGTTTTTTTGTCCAGCAGTCGAGATTCCATTCAGATTTCCTCCAAGATTCTGATTTTACTAGAAACTCTCCTGTTTTTAAGTTTCCATCCACTGAATCCTGTTACACTTGGTCTGTTCCATTGAAGACCTCTTTACATACATATATTTCAGATATATTTTTTTAAAAATTGATAGACTGTTGAAGTCATCCTTTCAAACAACCATGATTGAAAACTTCAGTTTCTTGAACATCTATTCAAAATGTTTTCCAAATGTGTTGGTTTTTCTCATGTTGTCTTCTTTAAGCCATCCACAGTTTATCTCATTAGTATCCTATTAGTCTTTGGTATGTCTCTTTAGTATGTCTCTTTGGTATGGGTCTCTTTAGCTTGGAAAAAAGGAGGCTGAGGGGTGACCTCATCAATGTTTACAAATATGTAAGGGGTGAGTGTCAGGGAGATGGAGTTAGGCTCTTCTCAGTGATGACCAGTGATAGGACAAGGGGTAATGGGTGTAAATTGGAGCATAGGAGGTTCAAGGTGAATATCAGAAAAAACTTCTTTACTGTGAGAGTGACAGAGCACTGGAACAGGCTGCCCAGAGAGGTTGTGGAGTCTCCTTCACTGGAGACATTCAAAACCCACCTGGATGCGTTCCTATGTGATGTACTCTAGGTGACCCTGCTCTGGCAGGGGGGGTTGGACTAGATGATCTTTCGAGGTCCCTTCCAACCCCTAGGATTCTATGATTCTATGATTCTATGTCTAATGCATTTGAGTTAAGAGAGCGGGAAAAGATTATATTGCACATTTAACTGTGCCTCCAAAAATAACTGTGCTTACATTGAACTCTTAATTTAAAACTGTACTTGCCAAGTTCTTTTCCAAAATGCTACTTCCTGGGATAGTTCTCTGTCCTGCAAGTGTACCCTTTGTTTCAATACTTCGGTTCTGGTTGTATTAAATACCACCTCTGATTGTGCCCAAATGAGTAAGTGTCCTAGAATGCTTTGCTTGGTTATCAATTTTAATTAATTACCTTTTCCTTTATCACCTGCAAACTCTAAGAGAAATAAAGTAAACAATTTGTGGCTCACTGTTAAGAATAGAATGTAACCAGAATTTCAAAGAAGCTGTTTTGGCGGTGATTTTCCCATTTGTAATCACATCTTATGACTTTAGAGTCTAATGATGAAATGCCTTTAGTGTGTGCTATGTTGGTTTTATATCCTTCTAATAAGAGACAGATTTTACTGTTTCATTTATCTCAACATTTAATTTCATGTTTGTTTGTATCAAGATTCATGATAGTATGTTGGTCAGTAGAAGGGCACAGTGAGAGTTAAAGTAATGTTAGCAGTTATGAAAAATACAGCTTTGAGCATGACAAAGCAAGATTATCTGCTTATCCAGAGTATACAACTGTTCCACGTCACTTCTTGGTTCTTAATATTTCATGATTTTTTAAAAAATCAATTGCCTGACTTTCCTTCACTGCAGTGCGTTGTCACTGTCAACTCATTTCTCATCCCACTCTTGTCTTTCAAAGTGTCATGGACATTTCTGCTTCCAGTTTGCCAAGAGGAGTAATTAGGTAGCTGTAGTTCCTTCTAAAATTTCCATCATAGTTCATTTTTTTGTGATGGGAATATTACCTTTGTTTCATGTTGCAGAGAACTGCACTGTCTGATGTTAAATACTTAAAAAAAAATTCTCTAGTAAACAGCTATCATTTTTTCTCATTTGTATAAAAATAATTGAATGCCATTGGACTTCTTTGCAACTGAGTTTTGTAAACTTCATTGTGTCTCTATTTAAAACACAGCACCAATACTTTTCAATACATCTTTTACAAGGGTATGGTTAGAGTGAAATGTTGCATGAGGAACAGCATACATGCTGTGTCTGGAGAATTCTGTTCAGGGTGGCCTTATCTTAAGAAGGCAACAGGCCCAGAAACTACAAATAAGTACAGAGGGGAAGACTGGGGGAAAATAAGTGCTTCCTGAAAGGTTTGTTATCTTATTTGTGTTTTTGGTGTTTGTCACCTCTTTGGTGTCTGTGTAATGGAGGTCTCTCTCACTCCAGGACTCTGCTTTTCAAAGAAAAGGCATTTCTGGATAAACAAGCTGAGTTTCCTACCAGAACATGCCTATTGGCGAGAGATTGTTTCCATCTGTCTGATTAAAAGGAGTAGTGCCCTTGCCACCAGGATGAAGGGCTTGTTCTAACCCTTAGTCCATGTTCACAAGGAGCAGGGGCCAGTAGAGTGGGTTTGTGCAGGAGGGTGCATCACTCTCTCCTCTTCTGCTTTCTGTGTCTGTCAGTTCTCTCTTTCTGTCTCTCTTCTTGTTCCTTTTGTAATAACCTAAACATTTGCCTTAAAACCTGAACAACAGTGTTTGATAAAAGGTCAGTCTGGGTAAATTCCTTGTTCCAGTCACTTGAGGTTTGAGGGGCCTGATCAAGCAGGTGTGCTCAAAGCAAGATGTATTAGGATGTGATAGTGGCATCATTGTTAATGACATATAGATGTTAAATCCAGTATGTAGCAGCATAACTGCCTTTCATTTATTAAAAAAAACCTGGCCAGCATTACTTGCCTTAAAAAATAAATGGCTCCAGAGCATTTATCACTAAACCAATATGGTTTATCACTATCCCAATATGGGATCTAGGTTCTCCTCAAGTATGGAACTGTTTTCCAGGAATCTCCTGACTACTGAACTACAGGCTGCTTGTGCTTGTTGTCTGGCCCTTTAGTTGAAATTGGGTCATTGATTCTTGCACTTTTTTTCACAGAGTTAAAAAGGAAGCAAGTGAAAAGAGGGAGTGAGGCCCTCTGGTCTTGTGCCTAAGAAGTCAGTTTTAGACCCCTCTTTCTAAGCAGTTCCCATCTTAGCATGTAATCTTTGTGGATTGCTCTCCTAAGAATAATTGCATGTAAGTTGTAACTTGAAATTGATCCACATCTTTCCTTTCCTCTAAATGTGGAGCAGTAAAGTTAAAATTGTGTCACCTTGAATTCCCAGTGATACATGTTGTTAGAAAGCTTCTGCTTTCAAGCTGCATCTCAAAATGGCTTTGTCTAATTTGTAGCTGTTTCATTCCCTCGTAAAAGATAAAACACTGAACAAACACGTGTCAGGATTCAGCTGGAAAATTTTGGACAGGCAGTGGGGATTTCACTTTGGTTTGCAGTGGAAAAGCAAAGTGGTAGAGTAGTGCAGCTGTCAATAATTTGGTCTGTCTTCCTTTGTTCCCTTAACTTGCATTAAAGGAGGGATCAGTCTTTATTCTTGTCTGCATTTTAAGAAATGTTGTCTGTGGGTATCTAAGCTTCAGACAAACCTGGGTTTTATTTCCAGTGACTGCATGAAGCCCACAGATGCAAAGAACATCTGGTATGCTTTGCCTGTGTGGTGATTGCTTGGAAGTGCTTTTTGACTACTTGAAGAAACCAAAGCTGGTTTAAAACTGAACCTTGTTAAACTGTGCAGCTTCTTCAGAGAACTTGTATGGGCCTCGTGAGAACAAATGCAATTCCTAGATTACAAATCACTTCAGTAGATACGAAGTCCACATGACCTATCAGTGGTATGGTCCCTCTGCTTGACAGTTGGAGCAATCCAAAGTTCGGTGTACAGTGTTCACCTAGTCTTGGAGCAATAGTCTGGGATGTAAACCCAGAATATTAAGATGTATTCTTGGATGTAAACCAAGAATATCTACTCAAAAGTTAAACACCAGCATAGGGGGAACTGTTGGCCAAACCCATTGAAAACTGAAACACGTGCTGTTACAAGATCTAGTTTAGCCTGTTTTGGAGCAAGTGACTAGAAGCAGTGCTTCCAGATAAAGACTTCAGCTTAGACAGCTTCATATCTCAAATTTATAAATGCAGTGCTTTAATGTTAAATTTATTTTTCCATGCCTGCTGCTGTTTTAGGGTGTATGCAAAGAAAGTTAAATCTTCATTTGAGAACCAGAAGAGGGCTAGGAGATGCAGAAATCCTGAGTGCAGGCATTGGAAAGGTATTTTTTCTGGCTGAAGACACCTTGATTTTGGCAATTCTCAAGCTACCCAGTTCCTCTGAGAATAAAGATGAATTGTCAGCCTGGAATAAGACATCAAATTTATCAAAGCGGCCAGATTTTTAACTGGACTCTGCATGAAAGTGAGGATTTGCAAGTGAGGATTTTCCATGCATTGTATCTTAGAGAAGGGCACACTTTATACAAGGTAGAGTTGTGAGGTAAATGAGGACTTTATACAGGAGAAAGAGGTGCTGTATAAATGTGGTGCTATAGATACGGGGGCATGTAGGCAGATAATGTAGTCCTGATAACTGGTTGGTCTCGGCGCTAAAATAAATAAAAGCTCTGAAACAAAGTGCTTTAATATGTGAAAGCAATGATTGGGAAGAAAAGTGTGCTTCAAGGAGTGAAGTTTTCCTGCATGTGAGGCTCCATGCAGCCAAGTAACACACAACAGATGTGTTTTAATGGGTTTTGACACTTCCCTGACTTCCCTTTTTTTGTTGTGAGATGCCAAATAGGAATGGAAGGGCAATCTTTTAAGGAAATATTTGACTGTTCAATAGCTGATTTGGAGGTACAGCAAAAGGAAACCACTGAAATTTTGTGATATGGTTTAAAAAAATCAGTCTGGTGGACATACCTCTGCTAATAGCATCTCTTCTTGCAATCTCTTCCATATGTGTATCATGTCACAGAGCAATCAATTATTTAGAACAGGAGCCAGTCTGAATAGGGAGGCAGACAAAAGGAAAGAAGAAGGACTATGGGTAGGGCTTGCAGAGTAAATTGCATCTGGTCATGAAAGAGCTCTGCAGGGGTATGTCTAGGATTGCACTAATGTCTTTAGCTCAGACTCATGTTCTTGAAGCATGTTTTCTCCCCAGGGTTCTCTATGCTGGCACCTTCCAGGATGCTTCTCCAAGAACAATAAAATCTAAGATGCAAAATTAATTTTTAAGACCCGTTGCACCAGTATTTATATAATGAATAATAAACTTATAGCAAAACCCCAGACCTGTGTATTCTGTATTAATAGAAAATACTGCACTTAATCTCTGTGTGAAAACATCTGAATGGAAGCTTTAAATCTTGAAGTAGATTGTTCATCCTGAGATCTCTGAACTTCTGTTTTAGCAACCCCCAACTAAAGTGAAGTCAGGCTTGCACTTTTTTCTAAATAATCATAACTCAATGTTTGCCCTCTAGTAAAGGATTAAAGAAGGGACACATTTCTAAGTTATGTTTGCAGAGATGGAATTTGAGATGCTGTCTACCAAGTCCAAAGGCTGGTTTGTACTAGTTAGCATTCTTTTGAGTGCTTAGACTTGGCTTGATGGTTCCTCCTGAATACTTTTGTAGTAAACATGCTGGAATGTTAACATTTAAATTCAATTTTAGAAAAAAAAAAAATTGGTATAGTAGCATCTGACATTACAATGTATTTGCAGAAATTTTGCATCCATTAACCTTAATACAAACTTCATACATTCTGAAAGCATTCGTGCTTTGAAGTAAGTATATTAGTGAGATGTAAGGGTGTTCAGGGCTTGGTACTGATAAATATAATGAAATTCTCCTTTTAATATAAATAATTGGAATTGAGCTGGTGGACCAAGAGGTGGCATCTCAGCAGATGCTGCAAAACTCATTAAACTGCTAACTGCAGGGTAGAAGGGAAGGGGAACAATTTTTCTAACTCTGGTTAGCCAGAATTTTGAAAATGCATTATGCAAATAGCTAGTAGGACTTATAGAAAATTTTTTTAAAACACTTCAGAGAAAGGAAAAACTGGGGACAAAACACTGTTGGTGGGGAGATTAAGTAGCATTTTATAATTGCTCTTAAGGATTTAATGGTTGTGTGTGGTCTTTGTAAGAGCTGTTTATAGCTCCCACGTTCTTCATTCACGGCATCAAAAGCAGATCACTTGAATAACAGTTATTCTGGAGTGAAGCAAGAGTTTTTGTTTGAAGAAGCTCTCTGTGTGTTGCAAATGATGGCCATCACTACCTCCTACACTGTTTCATGGGAAGTGACTTAGCCTGCAAAATGCAAAGCTTAAATGTCTTGGTGTAGGATCGATTTCAGTCTCTGAATCCAGTTTTCCAAATAAACATCTAATTCAGGATACAAATAGGAAAACAGAGTTCACAAACCCTCTTGACTGTTTCTTTTAAGTAGCATAAATGCTGTCCCTGATGCCAGAGGTAGTTACTGTGAATGCCATTCCTGGAGCTAAATATCTGGAAAGACTGAGCATAGAGATGCAGTTAATCATTATTGTTTTCTCTTAAGGACAGATTTGTACAGTGCAAGCTTCCAGCTGATGGTTCTTGCTCTGATTTGTACCTCTTGTGAAATTTTGTTTTTAAATCAGTTGGTTTATTTCCAGAGAGACAGGGGAATTGTCTTCAGCACAGAAGACATCCTTCTGTTCTCAGGTTTGACTGTAAGCAGCTTACAAAGCCAAGCACTTTGAGGTGAAGAGACAACACCAGTTCTGGTGAGGACATAGTTTCTTCTAATCCTTATGGTACTCAGGTTCCCCGCCTCAGGAGTTTTTCCCACGGCATTCAGCCTCTCTCATCCTTGAAGTCAATGCCTGGCAAGAGCAGATAGGTGTGGTGGCTGGAGCAAGTGGCCTACGAAGAAACCAGCCTCTCTGAATGATTTCCTGTGGCTCATCCTGGTGCAGAAGAGGTTTGAGGTGCTCCAGCAGGCAATAGAGGGGGTGAAGGACAGTGTGTTCCCACTTGCTTGTGTTCATTCTTGCCCATGGGTGCTGCTTTTTCTTCAGGCTGAAGGCCACGGTCATCTTCAGAGAGGTAAGCCAGAGAAGGGTTCTGGCCTATTTATCTTCAAGTAGTGACCACCCTTTAGAATGCCTTGGGCACTACCCTGTTGCTTAGCTGCTGCAGTTAGTGCAGAAACTGTTAAAAGTGGGGGTTTTTTCTTATGTTTTTAATTGAGCTGAATTAAGGTATTTGTTTTTAGGTCAAGAACATCTAATATAACAATATGCTTGAAGTTCTTTGGATTCATTAAAATTTGGGATAGCCAGTTACAAAC
This sequence comes from Hemiprocne comata, assembly GCA_020745705.1. Lineage (NCBI taxonomy): Eukaryota > Metazoa > Chordata > Aves > Apodiformes > Apodidae > Hemiprocne > Hemiprocne comata. The sequence continues at coordinate 67,184,868 of CM036589.1, read as the reverse complement.
CTCGACCTGAAAGTTGTTGTTTTGCAAATCACACGGTTCTTTTTGTAATACTTATGTGACAGCCATTGCTCAAAATGTTATTAGCCTATTTGCTCTGCTTTGCATCAGTCAAAAAGCAGAAAGAAAGCAGTTGCTTTGCATTCTTAACATGAAGATGTGTGCAGTTTTCAAGAACAACACAAAATAGGTGTATGGGTGATCTGCTGCCCAAAATAAATGACCTTATTTCCACAGAAGTAAGAAATGTGCCAAAAGACACACTGTCTGGCAAGTACGTAGAGAATTGTGGTGGTTCTGTAACTGAAGTGAAATTATTAGCACTCTTCTATTTATTGATAAAATTCAATGGATTTCTAATTAAGATGTGTATACAATTTGCTTCTATTCATGCCTGACTTGTAAATATTCTGTGTTTTGCTTAATAGAAGTGTGTTTCTTTTGAATTCCAGCCTTCAGTCCCTTTGGAGCGTACATCCACTGATTTGCATCAAACGACAGGGATTTTTCCAGATATCCCTTCAAAGCTATTTTCCTGGTTCTGCTTCTCTCAGCAGACTTATCTCCTAGTGATATTTAAGATTGAATTGCAGTGCTGTTGAATGTTGAACAGTCGTGGCATTGGAACTACTGCTGTTCCCATCACTGCAGAATTCAATGTATGGCTTCAACAGAATATATAAAGAACTGAGACTGGTCACCATAAACTGAGACTTGAAGGTGTCGATTTTGTCTTTTTGTTTTCAGAGGGTCCATATGGAATATTTGCTGGCAGAGATGCCTCCAGGGGACTAGCAACTTTCTGTCTAGATAAAGATGCACTCAGAGATGAATATGATGACCTATCGGACTTAAATGCTGTACAGATGGAAAGTGTAAGAGAGTGGGAAATGCAATTTAAAGGTAAATTCTCAAATTAGCAGCACATCTTTAGCTTAAGGAAATGCTTTTAATAAAAATGATTGATTTGGGCTGGGGGCAGCTTTTAAAGAGATGGTGAAAGTAACAGGAATAATGCAATGTAATTTTCTTAGGAAAAGACCAGGGGTTTCAGGCCTTTATTCTGTAGAGAGGATTCCACTATATCCCACTATAGGTTTTCAACACTTTATTTTACTCGAGAGAGCTGTTCTCGTCTGAGTTCAGCAGTGGAGAATTTCACTCTCAAATCTCAGTGTAGCTTAGCAGATGGAATTCCTGCTCGCAGGTTGTTGGCTTTGGATGCCATGGAATTATGATTAGGACTAAGTTTTTTTGGCATGGAGACAAGTTTGTCTTGAAATAATTTCTCAAAAGTATGGAAGTATGCCTTTGGAGGGAGGGGGAGTAATTTTTCACACTAATTGGAATCAAAACAGGCTGAGGGAATTTGTGCTGGTTTTAATAGCAGCGTTTTCAGCCATTGTGTGATAAAGCTTGTCTGATCAGCTGTGGCAGAACTGAAACAAAGTACTGAGATTAGAGAAAGTAGTGAACAGCAGTGATAGCAAGATTGTTTTAGGAGGCTGAGCTTGCTGATAAATTGCCACCAATTTCAGTGATTCAGGTTCAGAGCCCTAGCTTGTAGGAGAAAAAGTGAATTTGCAGCAGTGCAGGCTAACTAGCAAATGCAGCTGTATTTGATTGTAATGGAATCATAAATCTTTTTCAGAAAAATATGACTACGTAGGTAGACTCCTAAAACCAGGGGAAGAACCATCAGAATACACAGATGAGGAAGATACCAAGGATCACACTAAACAGGAATGAACTTTGTAAACAACCAAAGTCAGGGGCCTTCGGAACTGCAACCTCTTATTCCCCATCACAGAATGTCCTGCATCTTTGGGTACAGTTCATCTGCTGCGAAAAACATTCATCAGGTTTTGTACGAGGAAAATAATATACTCACAAAGCAAGATTTGAATACTAGACATTATGTGTGCTGCCAAACTTTTTGTTGCAGTTTATTTGTAATGTCTGGTTAGGTTTCATTAGTGAAGAGGGGCCAGGGATTTAAAGGCAAAAACGCTATTCCTTTTTATCAGTAAGCTGAAGCCTTCAAACTGTGTCTATTGCAAGCTCTCTCAAAGACGTGAGTCTTCAAGCTCAGTGGAAGGTTTGAATCTTGTTTCATGTGTGTCTTCTCCTTCAGCATTAAAGAAAGACCTACTCATGTACATCAGTATCAGTAGGTTAGCCTATTGAAACTGGTGTTAAAATGTGAATTTCCGATTTTGTTTTGTATGTGGGCGTTAGTAGCCCTGGCAGAATACTTCAGTTCTCTAAGAGAAGTCCGTGTAGATCAGGATGGGGGTAAAATTCATCCTTTTCTCAAAAGGATTGGGTAAAACCATTTCCTCTGCAACAACTATTATCTGAAGCCTGCCTCTCCCCCCTTTTCCCATCCTCTAAATCAAATCAAATATTAATTGTGCCTTATTTCGCTTATGTAGACTTGAATTGTTTTAAGGGACAGCCCCAAAATTGTGGTTTCATAGTCACTACAAGCAGCATTGAGACTGAAGTTAGAATGTTCTATTGACTGGAAAACCTTGATGTCATTCTGTGTATAGAATGTAAAAGAGGAATACTCAGTGTTACTGCCATATGTTAATACTATCTATACTTAAATTAGCATTGTGATGGCCAAACGCATACTCCCATGCTTCTTTTTAAGTAATTACAAACACACAAAAAAAGTCACCCTTCCTCCTCTTCCAGAAGCTGCCTAATTTTTGGGAGCATAGCCTTCACACCCCTGTAGAACGAAGGGGCGTGCGCGCGTGTGTATGTGTGTGTGTCTGTCTGAATGCAAGACTGGGGAGGGATTGTTTCTGCAGATACTGTAAATACGAGTACCATTTTAATAAAGCATGTACAATACCAAACGTGCTGTCAGACTGTATGTAGAAGCTGTTAAGCAGAGCTGGAATATGATGGAACACAAAGTAACAGGAAGAAGTCTTGGATATGAAACATGCACCTCTGTTAATACTGTTTCTTATCCTCCTGGTGTTATTTTTCCTTTCAAGTCCCAGCTTTTGAAGAATCTGGGAGACTTACTCAGGTAAGCTGTATTTAAGAGAGTGAACCTATGCCAATGCATTTATCATGGAAAAAAGTGAATAATGGAAAAGCATTTTAGGAAATTAATGTACAGTAAAAGTAATATGTCTCGCGGCACTGATGGGACAAGAATGGTGGAGATGTGTACAGGGGCATCACTCAACATGTTGTAGAAACCACCATCTGTTCTGCTACGTTCCTAACAGTGACACTATTAAGTTCATGACTTGCAGCTTTGTGGCTTACATCTGTACCTGTTTGCAGATTCCACCTGTGATTAAGCCTACAGTAATGGATTTCTAGATACACCTTCTGTTGAACTGTAAACTGTGAAATTCCAGGAATTACTTCCTTTTTATTACTATTTGACTGAAATATATTTATATTGATGTAAATGAAACAAATAAACAAAAATCCTCTGTTGAACCATGTTGTAGAAGGCAGGTTAAATTCTCTTGCACATCCAAGCTTGGAGTAGAATAGTTTTATCACAGCAAAATTAACATAACTGGAGCCATCTCTAGAGAAATTAAGGTCACACTTGTGGGTTCTGGTACAGGCTGAACAGTCCAGTTTGCATGTTAGTACAATACCAAGTGTCTGCTCATCATCTGACACTGCTGAAATGCTGGGCGTGCTAATGTAACTAACCACAAAAATACATGTTTTAGATGGAACCATGGAAGCTGCCAAAAAGCTGTGTTGCACAGGCCAGGAGCTAGATGTATTTAAGCACCAGTTCTTTATCTGGATGCCTCGCTAGCTTTTTTTTTTTAACTGAATCTCAGTATAAACAGTTTTACACTACGCTCTGTTGACAGTATACCTTTCACTTCTAGCTTTTGTGCCAGGTTTTGCACCTCAGTATGGCACCAAGATGTGTGTAGCTGCAGAGCAGGAACAGAAGGCTTACCCAGCTAGTGGCCAGGACAGCCAGAAAATGCTTTTTCCCAGGCTTCCACATCAAAATACACATACTGTGGATTACAGCTTCTACTGCACAAACTCATGGCAGGAGCTTCCTAACACTTGCCCCCAGTTACTCACTCTTCACTCATGACAGCTGTTAGTATTGCCACATCTGGCACAGCTGCAGTACAAGCTGTTTATCATGCTTGTATCTGTCTTATTAAGAGACTTCCTACTGGAGAAGGAAAGGTAGTTTTTGCATATGCCCTGACCTCCTAACGTGCACCTTTACCCTTTCTCTTGCTGTAAGAAATGCAGTGAAGTTACATGAAGTTTTGTCGTGGGTTCATTGTTTTCTGGTCTTTTTTTTATTGTTTTAAAATAATAATGCTTAAATTTTTACTTTTCTGATTTAGGCTGGTTTGAACAGCAAGATGGATAACAGATGAGTGGTGCTTTGAAGCAACTAAATGGTACACAATGGTGCACAATACAAACCTCATCCTGTGGCAGCAGTACGTTGCATAGACGTAATCCTGTATTTTGATGTCTCATGGATCTAAATTAGCATCATTCATCCTACATACAAAGCCACTAGGGATTTAAAGCTAAAAACCTAAAAAAAAAAAAGTGCTTTAAAGCACACTGTAGCTTTCATTTTTATAAAAAGTTGACACAATAATTTAGAAGAACATCAGATCCATCAAAACCTCTATGCAATTAATACAATAATTCTCTGGAGGTATTCATCCTGGTAACAGTTGTGTCAATCACTTGGTCAGAATTCACTGTTAACTAAAATGACAGGCAGGTTGATACTGACAATGTGGTAAATTTTGTTTAAGCAACATAGGGGGCTTGAAGGGGGTTACTTCTTTTAATCTTCAGAAACAAAATACATTTCCAGTTTAATATATGACTTGTTTTCCTCAGCTAGACTTACGTGTTGAGCTAGTTTGAGTAGTCATTTGTTTTGACACTTCTGCCTCATTTGTAGACAGCTTCTCAAAAACACACTATTCTGGCAGCAAATCTATTTTTAGATCTTGATTTAAAAGAAAAACAAAAGCCCCAACCACCACCCCTACCCCTTATGTTGTTACTTGATCTGAACATCTTGAATTTCCACTAAGGACTACAGAATTGTCCTTTCACGTGCTTTTACAAATTTGTATCGTTTTATTGAACTAGATCTACTTCTCCTTGGCTAAGGTTTAAATTTTCTATCCTTCAGTCAGACACAGCATGCAAAAGCAGCTTGGCCCTCTGCTTCTGATCCTGTTTCACTTTAAATAGCTCAGTTCTAAGCTATTTTCTAATGTTTTTTTTTTTCTTCCTGCAAAATCAGTTTGATTTTTCTATTTTCATTGTAAAGGTCCTAGAATGCTTTGTTTGAGCATCTCTGATAATTGTTTTTTCTACAATAAAATTTGGTAGGGTTTTGTTTTCTCCAGGAAATACAAACGTTGTGTAGAACAGTACAAAATTGATCAAGACCTAGTACTGTGAATATAATGTTCCTCCTGGCTCAGCTTTAGGGTTGGTTTTACTTTTCAGGACAAAGCTCTGTAGTTTTTCGTGCAGGGTAACTCCCCACTTCAGCAGCTCAGTTCTGAAGTGTTGCTGAAGTTCATTTATTAAGCTCAGAGTGTGTTTGGGATGAAGTCCTGTGACCCCAGATGCCTCTTTGCAGTCTTGGTTCTCTCCCATTTTTATGTTGCAGACCTGAGGTGCAGGCTAAGGGAAGAAACCTGCCATCCCTGTCCTCTGACTGCTTGCAGGCACCAGTGGAGTGATGGAATTGCAGCTGTAATATTTGGCTATTTACTCCTTTTCCTACTTAACACTAGTAATAATGTAATCCTAGCCTTGGAAGTTTACTTAATTATGGAAACCAAATAAGTAAGAATGTTACTGGCAAATCCTTTCACTGGTGAACATCAACAGATCAGGTTTTAAGCTTGCATTTGATAAAACATGCGTGCCAAGGTTGGTTCTAATGCCAGTGAAGGGTTGTTCACCCAAAAACTTAAACAAAGAACCCAAACAAGAAACCCCAAACAAACCCAAAGTGTTCCTCACCCTCTCTCTTTGGTGATGCATGTGGTTTTGTGTATTTCTTCCTGTACCAAAAGGCAGCAACTTTAATGTGTTTAATAGTGATCTAATCTGGCACTGCAACCTTCCTGCAAAATTCCTTAACAAATTGAACTGTCCCTATTCTGGTTACAAAGGTTACTTGGGGTTTTTTGGGTGTGGTGGGTTTTTTTAATTATTTTTGTGAGGATCATGTTTTACCAACCTGTCACGTTTTCTATGTAACTGGGCAAAGCCTACCAGTGTACACTCTGTGAGCATCTAAAAATAAAGTGTTTTGGAGGTGTGAAGTTCTGGTGGCAAGTCTGGATTAGTCACTTGACCACAAGCATTCAGTTACTGTTTGCATAACAGTATGCTACTCCCTTTCTCTCGACTGACTCCAACCCCCATTTCACAGGAGGGAAATCACTGTCCTTTGCTTCTACGTAGTTGAAGGCATGATTTATTCTTTCTTTACTACAAAGAAACCTCAGCTAATCAGCTTTGAGTAACCAAGGTAATACCTTAGAACTGGTAACACAGCTGGTTAAAATGTTATAATGTTATCATTTAAGTTGTACTCAAGTTTCTTGTTACTTCCTCAAACAACAATCACACCTTAGACAAATTAAAAACTTCATTCTGATGCGTTATCTCCCACAGAAACCAAATCCCTGTTTAAACGCCGGGAGCATCCAGTCATGGAGATAGGCTACTAACTGCCTGTTACAGGAAAATATTATCTGGTCTCCATTAGAACAGACATCCTAAGTTTTCCTTCCCTTATAAAAAACCTTTAGAATTCGGTATTTGGAGCACAACAGAAGAAAAATCTAAGTGAGTTTAGAGAGGGTAGTGTTTTGAAATATTTGTACAGTCATTCCTCAACAGGAGAAATGAAGACAAACAAAATTCTTTAATATGGGGGGATTTTTATACAAGGAAAGGTCTAAGACTTCCTAAGTATTTTGTAATAGACTGTTGCTAGACTACAGCCTTTCCTAAGACAAGTTGCAGGTTGGCTTAAATGGACCTAAAAGGCATCAGAAAGGATGTTCAAAGACGAATCTATGGCTCTGCAACAGGTACACCAGGTATTGAAAGGTGATTGACCACTTCAAGCCATACAGAGAAACAAGCTGCTTAGCCAGCAACGTCTTTAGGGCTTGCTCTAAAATTCAGTGGTTTTGTTCTCAGCTCAGTGTGCAAACAGCAGCAATACATTTTTCCACTTGTGTGCCAGGAGACAGAGGGAAGATTCAAGGGAAAGGGGGTGCTCTGAAAGGTAGCCAGAGCTGTGGACAGACCTGGGTGGGTTTTTGTCCACCCACATATAGGGACACTACCTAAGCAACTAGCCCTATAGAGGCCAACAGGACTAGACCACAGGTAAAGTACTTCCCTCTTTGTGCTTTTGGCTCTATTTATCATTCACCTGTCATATTTTTGTTTGACAAATACCCAGTCATGAAAAAAATAAATCAATGTTGAAGAAAGCTGGCTCACATTCTAAGAAGCACTTCAACCTGTCATGGGCTGGGTGTCCCTTGTACCTTAGTGCACCAGAGGCAACAGAAATTCACATACAAATCTACAAGCCTTACACTCTTAGAAGTTGTGTTTCTTCACACTTTGGGGGGGTGGAAAAAAAGTTGAGATACAACATTATTAGGGGTTTGTTTTGTTTTTATAAAATTTGTCAAGATATCACAAAATTACACACACTAAAAGCTTAATTTGCACATTTTCCAATGAAAAAGTGAAAGGAAATATCTTAAGTCTATTACTTGTATATACAATTTCAATCCAAATTTACATTCGCATCATTTTCTTGGATAACAAAAGGCATGGATCCAACACAGGACTGAGATGTGTCACTTCAGCAAATTTATAGGACATGACTTAAAATATTGATATGTGTTGCTTTAAATTCATTTAGAACAGGCCACTTACAAAAGGTTCTGTTTCGTACTGAAATTGTATTACCTGTTGGGAAGGCCACTGCTAAACACACACTCCTTTACAATGCAAACATTCATCATTTGTTTCACTGAGATTCACAAGACAGTGATTGAAAAATTGATGGGCTTTTTATAACCTCTGAGATCTGACAGAAGTTTAAAGCCCCATATGTGGCTGCGCAGTCAGGACACCTTCATGGATTAAGGCATTTGTTCTAGATATAACTTTTTAATTTTAGAAGTTAACTGAAGTCTTTCCCGCAGTTTACTAACAAAAAGCTGAAGAGATCACAGGATATAAACATCCCCATCTTTCAGCTGCAGACATGGATTTGTATTTTATTTGCTTACATTCAGTGAAATCGTATTTAGACCTGTTTGAAATTATTCAGGCTGAGCTAGCACAATTTAAGCACAACTTCATTCAGGTTTTGCAAAAGAAAGCAAAAGTAAAATTTACAAGGAATACTTAGTTTCCCTCCAAACTCATTTTTATTACTTGAAATATGGAGAAAAAAAAAAAGTTATGCCTCTCCTGTTAGAGTACTTCATAAGACAATTCAAATGAAGACACCTCTCAAGCTGAGAATAATTTGAATACTTTGCTATTTTTAACAACCTGCACAAACTGTAGATACTGTGTGTTAATTTAAGACATTGTGAAATCAACAGATCCATTTTTCCCTGTATTTTTCTGTTGCTTGAGTTACAAAGAACCAGCACTGAAGGAAATTTCTGCAAAACTATCCCAGTTATGTCCACTCAAACTCCATCCTTAATAAAATACTATATCTATGGAGACCCTGAAAAAATAGAAACTACGTCTTTAAATAGAATCCAGAAATGCAGTTTCATATATAGCTGCACATTCTCGAGTGTGCTTTTGCACAAAAACATACTTTTTAATAGTTAAATTCAAGAGCAAACCTATCACATAGATCCTTCCTTTACATTTAAAATTCTGCATATAACATCTTTTTTGCTTTGGTAAAATACAAATAAGGGGAAAATCTGGGTAAAGAAAGCACAGTAAATAACATGGGTATATCATACCTTTTGTAAGAAATACAAGCTGAAATGTAAGGCATCCCCAAAGCATTTTTTGCCTATGCAAGGAATGCAGTTCTTTGTAAACAAAAGCTTGAGGAAAGCAATACTGAAGCCAAAGAATCTTCCCTAGGATCCTTCTGATGATCCCAAAACCAAGAGCAACTCTCCTAGGGTGTGTGTTCTGTGAAAAAAGAGAATCCAATCCTTTGTCTTCCCATGCATTTTTAATCATGTGTTAGATTGGCTCGCCTTGAAGATCTCCAGATTAAGAGTGATGTACAAGTTGATTCTCAAGGGCGCAAGCTTGTCTGAAGTCTATTTTTCTGGTACATCACTTTCTATAGATTTCCTGGCAGCACTGTGATGGCCTATGGATGCTTGCAAAGTATTCCCACTGGTAGCATCTCCCAGTGCCTGGGACTGACAGGCTGCCGAGGGTTTAGCGACAAGAAGTGTTTTAGAAGAATTAGGCTGATGTTTGCGATGAGCTGAATCCTCACCTGCTGCAGCAACTGGTCTCCTCCTGCCAGACTCTTCACTAATGGGAGGCTGAAAATAAACATTGGCAACCTGTTAAATGCTTTTCTGTCTTGCCAGGTATTTGCCTTTTCATAAAGGATCAAAAAAAGACAGAACATTCCATGCTTAGACATTTAGTTAGGCCTGGTAATCTTAGTTATTCACAGCTTGCTGATGATATTCTAAAGCTTCTCTGGCCATTCTGCAGGACACATTAAGGACTTCAAACAGTCTTACAGCATTAATTGAATCATCGCTGCCCAAATGTTTGCCACAACTGCTAGAAAATGGAGGATGACAGGGGATGGTGGTAATGTGGTGCACCATAGCCCAGTTATGAAAAGCACAGCAGCAGTGCACTCTGGAATCACACAGTTTAAGAATCTGGCATTCTACAGAATGGACACATTGAATTCGGCATATGAAGTCTCAGCAAGGACAGTGCCTGTCACAGTTCATTAAGAAATGCCAGTTGGGCACCAAATCATTTGCCAAATTCTTAAACGGTATAGAAGTCATCTTACCAGATGACAAATAAGCTAATTTTTGCTATTTCTTTCATTATACAATAAAAATGGATCAACACTTTTTATAATCTAGCCACCACACCTGAGGACCATAGTTTGGTTCAAAAAACGTCTAGAATAAAACTGCATTTTTCACTATTTTTTTTTTATTCTGCATTTTCTAGTCACTGACAGGATTTGTAAAGATGCCTGTTTTTGAAATGAAGTACTGTTCTCAGTTTACCTTGCAGTAAAAATATTCATAAACCAAATATTTAGTTAAAATAGGCATTGAAACTTACATCCACTCTGAAGTCCTCCAGTCTCTTAAATTTACTAAGGTATTCTTGCAGTTTGGGGTCAATGGCTGGAGTCTTGTGCTGAGAGTACTTTAGATAAGCCCAAAATTTTTCCAGTCCATATAGCTGACCTAATAATGGAAAAAGATACCTTTACCAATTTACAAAGGTCAGATTTAATTTAAAATGTAATTATCCACTGGATGCTTAAGAGAACCATAAGATAAAAGGAACAGAAGCTGCTTTTGGGTTAAACATGTCAGTGCCAAGGAACTGGGATTATTTCCCAACTAAAGTTACCCTGGTGTGAGCAGTGAGTGGCCTAAGATAATTACCAGCTTCGTAGTCTCTCTTTGTTTCTTCTTGGAAGTCCTTGAATATCTCTTGCCTGAATTTCTTTTCTAGGCCATAGCTGTAAAACCTAAACAAGCATTCCAATCCGTACCTGTAACAGAACAGAGGGATGAAAATCTTATACATATACTCCTCATTCCTCAGAAGGATGCAAGTTTCCAGTCTCTCCTTGCATTTAAGTAAATGGCATGGCCTCATTTTACCCTTCTCATAAAAACCACTTCATTTTCACAATTTTTAATGAACCCATTTTTTGGAACATCTTCACAAATAATCAAAACTGACTTCTGGTCTGCATTCACCTGCCGCCACCTTAGTCCCCCCGTAAGAGTCTTCTGAAATTTCTCCTGATAAATGTATTCATGGATAATCACAGAGCATCAGGAAACAACAAATCTGAACTTCAGGATTTCTATAGCCAGTACTTCCTCACTTGGCATTCAAAGCATCGGGCTACCTTCTGTCTTTGGCTAAGAGACAGAGAGGTGGGGGAACTGCGTGAAAGGAAGGGAGTAACATCAAGGAGCTAAAGGGGCAGTGATAACTGCCTTCGTGGTCATTTTTCTGGTATTTTTGGAAGGCAAGAAGCAGTTCATACAAATTGAATGAGGTTAAGAATGTCTTCACCTATGGAAGGAAGAATGTTATGAACGTTAATAAGTATAGAGCTGACTTGTCATAGCCAACAAGTTACAGGATTTCGTAGAATTCAAGACCAGTGACAAGTCAGGAAGTTTAGCTATTTATCTGCAAAGCACAATACATACAAACAGATTTTTGGTATTAAAATAAATCATACAAGTTGCTATTTCATGGATTTACAAAAAGTCAAAGCCAATACAGAAAATGTTCACTTCAGATATGCAGGAACTTCACAGTCATTAAAACAAACGGTGAGACATCAACAGTTCTCAACTTCCAGGAGAAATCAAATACCTGTAGTGTTCTTTTGCATCATCTAGAGCAAGTTGTTTGAATTCTTCATACATTTTCTTGTTAAAGTGATCTCTCAGAAAAAAGGACCAGAAGCGAAAGAGTGTGTTCATTTCTTGGGACTGGCCAATTCCCAACCGTTTCCTCTCTGGAAGAAAACAGAAAGGAGAGAAAAAAAAAAAAAGCTATTTTTAATTTTTCAGCAGAATATTTTCAAATGCTTTTCCATTAGTAATACACACACACAAGATCTTCCAGTAATGCAAGTTTAAATTTGAGGATAAATTTTGTGAGAGAATATAAAGTTAAATGGAAAGCAGAGTTCACAAAACAGAAGCATCAAATAAATTTTGCTTTCCTTTCCCAAGAAAAATTAAGGATGAGGAACGATGCAGAGAAAACCAGTATCCGGTAACACCTGGTAACTTCTACCTAAAATTTCAGGAAGTGCATTTAGCATCTTACCCATTAGACACCTTCGATGATATTTGTGGTACACCTGTTGAGTAAAGCCATTTTCCTTTAACAGTTCATGGGAAGGATGCTGAAATTTTGGAAGAGAATTTGGGGTACAGCCGTAACTTCCTGCCAGTGGAGCTCCTTCCGAAGGCGAAGCATTGGAACTGCTGAAGAAAAAACAACTGCTGCTGTCCTATGAACAGTGCTTTTCTACAGAATCATTTTTCAACCATTCTGATGGTTGACAAGAGCTGTCAGGATAGTACAAGTCACCTGATGACCACTACAGTGCACGCCTGGGCTCCCAGCCATCTGTTCTCCTGTGCAACTCAGGAAAATCATATTCTACGCCAATATATGAAAAAACAGGCAGTTTTGGATTGTGATAATTGAGCATTACTGTAATGCCTCATCTTAGATGACCACTTAAAGGCAAAAAGTAGTATTACTGCTACTGTATCATGGGTCAACAAACAACATTGTGAACGCAGCCTAGGTAGCTTACTTCCAGATAGCCTTGTATTCTGTGTCTTTGTCTTTCTTGACTGCTCTTTCCTTGCTGCCAGTGAATTTATAAAAAAATCAAATTTACCTCACAGAGGAAGTTCTTGGCCTGTGGTCTCTGGAATCCATCACCCAACCAACATGGCATTCTAAGGGAGGATTTGTACTGTGCCGTGTTTTTCTTTTTCTCGGAGTCTAAGAAAGTAAATGAAGTATTTTTTTCCCTTATTTGATTTCAATCATTTTCTCCCTCTTAAAACAAAGTTCTAAAAAATTAATATTCTAACACATTATAAAGTCACAACTGTGAAACACCAGTTTTGTAACCTAAAGGTTAGTCTCACGTAACAAATTAAAAATCTTTAGACATTACTCTTTTTCAGCAAGGACTTTTGAGAGAGGTTACAGAGGGAACTCAGAAACGATTTTGTAGAAATAAAAACCAGTTCATTTAGTAAATATTTTGAAGATAAACTATAAAAAAGTACAAGTGTTGAGTTTTTTACCTGTTCATTCTTGTTAAATTGTATGCACAGACATGAGATTTATAAGCTTTTTCAAAAATATCATGCCCTCCCATTTACCTTTACATCAACAGATCGTGCTTCTTTAACAACAGGGTAGAACCTGGGTGTTTTGTTGGGATCCTGTAGCCTTGGGGTGCGAGGTGTTCGTGGGGTGAAGCCCGGGTGAACACAGGGGGGATCTGGAACTGCTGTTGGCAGTGATCGAGCTATTGCTGCTGCTGGAGGTACTTCAGTACTCAACAAATTACAAGCCAGCTCCTCTGCTAAATCTGCAGGCAGGAAGGAGAAAACATTGATTTCAAAAGAAACTTAAGATTTCAGAGCCTAAGCTCCCCTAGTATCTAGTATCTTAAAAGGCTGGTTTCATTTCAAGTGAATTGCATCACCCCAAAGAATACTCAAATTAACAAAAACACTTGGCATAGCAGCAGTAAACTGCTCAAAATTATGAAATAAGGTTTCAAGCATGCCTTTGCTAGATAATTTAAACCCACTTCTTTCTAACCTGCTTGTTCTTTCTGTATCTACCCTAGCAAAGTAAGGGGAAATAAACATAGGTGAAAGTGTAACCACATTCTTGCTTTTTGGTGGTGGTGGATTTAGTGAGGTAGTTTTCTTCAACCCCTCTAAACATGCTATTAGCAGGTATTATAGTAAACATTTAAAAAATATACTAGTATATCAGAAATACCTCAAAAGATAAGATTTGGACATTGTGACTATTCAGTAAGATTATGATACAAGTACTAAATTCTTCCAATCTCACTTTGTTCTCTCCCCGTTTCCCATAAAAATAGTGGTTTCTACAAGATGTTTCATACATCACTAGCTATTACTTTACACACTGTAAAGTTACACAAAAGGCACCTGGTGTTGGTGTGTGGTGACATCAAAACAGAACACTGCCTACTGATGCTCGTATCCTTAAAAGTACAAGCACCAGCTGCTTCTAAGTCAGTGCAAACCATTGTACTGATGCAGAGCTGACAATTTGAAAAATTTGCAAAAAAAAAAAGCTCCTCAGACTGCTCACTGAACCACAATTAAAATATTACACAGGTAGAGATAAAACACCTACATAATTGTTGATTATTACGGAGATTCTAAAAACAAATAGACGTTACTTACCTTTTTGCAACCCTGGAGGTCCTGGAGGAACTTCTTGGGTTGGATCAGTAATTTGGTCTGGTCCAAGATTATCAAATTCTTCCTTACTAATGAGATTTAGCTTCTTAAAATTCTCAATCTCTTGCTGAATTAGAGAAAGCAAATTGTAAACGCAAAGCACAACAATGGATATCATCCTGAGAAACAGGTGAATTTAATAAAAGAGAAAATAAGCAAGCCAGCACTGACACACAACTACCCATACACAGCCAGTAGAGTTCTTTCAACAAAGATGGAAGGAGTCTCTCGCACACATTGTAAAAAAGTTGCTGTCAACACTGTATGTAACTGCACTAACTAAAAGAAAGTTACGCCAAGAACTGGGTGAACAGAGGCAGGTAATTCTACATGCCAATTTTCACAAACACATTAGAAATAGAAATGACTGAGATCCTGCTCCCTACCAAGCTCTAATCCATCCCCCTCCTGCAGCAAGCGTGCCAAGGAAGGTCTGAGCAATTTAGGGGAGCCGAAGAGGCCCTGCTCCCTTCCTCAGGCTACATCTAAAGAAAAGCCAGTTTGGTAGCTTAAACTTGAAAGGATGGGAATTTCCAAGACATGTGGCAGCATCTGAAATCACTCAGGCCCCCTACTCTGCAGAAGGGGGTTGGGATGTGTGCATGTGCATACTGTTTGTGAAAATCTTGTTTAAATCACTGTCAAGAACGTAATGACAACAACAAAGAAAATATTTTCCCTTGCTGTGTGCTATTTCTCACTGTCCTCTTCCAGTTCACTGGTTTTCTTGGTTCGTTTCCAATGTAATAAAAACTCCATATTCTGAATCCTACCTTTATTTGTTGCTCTTATTCTCAGTATTAATTTATCTCTTTTTCAGCTCTTTTTTGTACCCATATGATCCATATGTCCTTTAAGCTACTTTCCCCCTTCTTCCCACCCCAAAACCCACCTTTGTCTTTATGCACAGATAAAGCTCCTTCCCTTCATCACTCTGTGTTTAATTTACTTTGTACTTCTACACACATAATATCTCTGGTGATAAAGTGCCATTGCCTACAGACATTCTGATGAAAGAAGGGTTTTCTTAATAAACCAAGAGCAGTGACAGGATTGCAGTGTGCCAAGTTGACCTCTGCCTACACAGCACTGGAATTCAACTCATCTGTAATTTTATGGCTGCTTAGTACATTAAAAAAAATTATTTAAAAAAAAAATCACTAACTAACAACCTTCTTGCAAAGTTCTGAAAGCCTCAAAGACAGAGGGCCACATACAGGCTATGAAATACAAGGGTTTCTATAATAAAATTAGTGCAATCCAAAGTTTGCTCACCGAGCTATCATTCTAACAAGCTACAAGGCAAACAGAACCTTGATATCAAACTACCTTAAAATGACTGCACTCCCTTCCCCTCTTTTATTATCTCATCTCAGAAAATGCCCCCTGCCCCTGTGGCAGGAGCTTGCAAATGTTATGAAACAAGCTATTCATAGAACAAGGAAACACTGGAAAAGTTGAACCATCTCCAGAAAGTTAAAAATAGCTCTAAAAAATATTCATCCAAAGGTTTTGGTCAAATCTGTGACAAGAAAAAACTTGCTGGTTTTGCTTTCAACCACTTACAATATTACCAAAATAAAGATAAATCAATAGACATCTAAAGTCAATTACTGTCACTTTTCCTTCAAAGTGTATCATTTTATAATTACGTATCAGATGCCTGAAATAATTTTGAATCTGTTTGCACAGGCATGGTTTTCAGGTCAAAAAAAAGAAGAGTTACCTTCATCATAGTGTCATTTTCACTCTGCACCATCCACAGATCCTGTTCATAGTAGTATAAGCCATCATTAATAACTTTAGCAAGTTCTGATGTGATTTTTGCACGGCATACATGGTTGCCAGTATGATCTCCACCAGGATGTTTTCTCAGATATGGTGGTGTCTGTGTTACAATCAAAATCTTGTTTATGTCCTGATCATCGATTTCATAATCAGAATCACTGTCAGACCAATCAGTAAATTTATTCTTCTGACTCTGAATTTGTTCCATTTCTTCATCAAACAAAAAATCAAGTTCTTCTTGTTCTTGTTCCTCTGGAGGTGGGGGTGGCAGTTGTTGGTCTGATGTCTGATCAGGTGCAGGAACGCTTTCCTAAGGTGGAAAAGGTGATCCACTTTATATTTGACTTGGATAGTGATTATCCAAATGGAAGATGATGAGACCATGAGAGAATTCAATACACAAATGTATGGAAATTAGAAATAATACAGCCACTTTCAGATGGTTAAGTAAACTACTGCTACAAATAATTCTTTCATAAGCTTTTAGAACAATTCTCAATGCACGTTACAATACCTTTTTCAATAATCAACAGGTACAACTGTCCCATCAGCAGAAAAAAAACCTAAATCAGTATTTCCTTTTCATTTTCATGAGATTTGGATCAGGATGTTAAATACACTTAGTTATTCTAGGTCTGGCAGAGTGAGAAGTGCACACACTAATTGTATTGCATTATCAAACATCACGTATGTTAAGAGGTGAAAAATCTTGTTTTGCAGTGTAATGTGAAAGTTGGCAGGTTTTGCATTTATTTAAACTTAACTTAAAGGCTTTTGGTTTTACCTTTAGTTTGACCGTGGATGTATGATGCCTCTTCTTCACTTCTATCCAGGGTTCAGAGTCCAAGTCAGGCAAACTTGTAGACAATCCTTTAGATATTGTCTGAAAATTACTCACTTCAGTGTTTTCCTTTGGACTCAGAGGGCTTCCCATTCTTGGAGAACTCGGTGCAGACTCTAGCAGTGGAAAACAGTAGTTCAGTTACTGCTGCAGGTTGTTTTGTTTTTTTTTAAATTGTTTCACTAATCTTTTTTATAACCACAGCTACCATATTTCTACCTCTCTGGTTAAATGTTACACTGATCAGCAGAATTTCTTGTCATTTTTAGGAGACAGCTTTTCACAGTTCACTCAACATTTTAGGAGAAGATTGATTCTAGCAATTTATTTGTGTGGAAAGT
The DNA here is from genome assembly GCA_020745705.1 of Hemiprocne comata. NCBI lineage: Eukaryota > Metazoa > Chordata > Aves > Apodiformes > Apodidae > Hemiprocne > Hemiprocne comata. Next base: position 67,167,568 of record CM036589.1, on the reverse strand, counting down.
TTCTAAGAGTCTGAGATAAATTCTGTGTTATTCAGAAAACAAGAGGAGCAGCATCATTAGCGACATATTTTCTCCACACCATCCTCTGGCTCTATGGATGGGTGCCTAACTCAGCCTTCATTCTTCCCCTTGAACTCCAGCCAACATTTTAGTAAAACATGTCCTTGCCAAGGGCTGCCAGTGAACAAAGCCATCTCCCTGTTCATAACATGAGATTCCCCATTCAAAATCAGGATGGCCCAAACAAAGACTTAACTTTCAGCCACTACCAAAATGCAGCAATTTTATGACTAACAAGATTACTATTACTACTTACACTACTACTACTACTACTAAAGGACTGTAGTCCATCATACTATATTCTGGAGAATGGTCCAAGCCATAACACATGAGACATTTTGATCTCCTTCATATCAGCCATGCCAGCCACGTGATTTGGCAGCTGCAAGGCTGACAGGCATACCAGCTGAACAAACAGTTACCAAATGTACAACTTCTATTATGAAATCAGTATCAAGAGGCAAACTTCCTAAGCTAGACAGACAGTCCTAAACTTATGTTTCTATAAAATAAATCCTTTACCAGTATGCGAGCCAAAAATTTGGCCTGGTATGAATTCTGGACAATTGATGAGCTGAGAAAAGTCAGTCGGTGGCAGACTGCATGGAGGAGGACCTGGAATTGGCCACTTTTCTGGATCAACTCTTTTTCTTATCCTCTGATCCACAGTTTCAACTTCTGTACTGTCCTTTAGGGCCTGTGTGACAAGCGTATTATAATTTTAAAAACTTAAAATATCTGGCACCATTCAAAAAAGAAAAACCCCACAAACTGCCATTTATAGCCTCTTTATAAAATCCTTGTCATTGCAAACAGAATTTTTTCTTAACTTCATATTAAATGGCAGCACAAATTAGCCAAGCCACTTTCTACACATGTACTTTCAAATCATTTTACCTCCAAAATGAGTGCAGCATTTGTAGTCAGAGCTTGCATACGACGGAAGCTAGCAATCAATGAAACAGGGAGAAATCCTTGCTGGTCCATCTTTCTCCTCAGAAAGAAGTCTCTTTCCAAATTTTCTGTGCTGAAATAATACTCACTGCAGAAAGAAACATACAAATATGAACCTCCTATAGGTAAACGAAAATTCTAAAATAGCAACTTAGAGATTCCTTGGTCAAGTCTTCCATTAAAAACAGAGCATACTTTGTCATCAACAAAACTGTTGTGTTTTTTTTTTTTTCAACAGGTCACTGTAAGCAAGACTTCCAGAACAGCACACATCCTTGACATGTTAAAACAGTCTTATGATGCAGTACAGTACAGAGGGGTATAAATCAAAGCCTTGTTACATTTGCATATATGAACTGTATAAGGAAAAAACTGCTCATTCTTTTCTTTCACTCATCCCCTCCCTTATTACTTACATGAACAGAAGGACACAACATTCTCTCAGCCTCCATTTAGATGAAGGACAACTACTGCTTACAGTCAGGGCACTATTATTTCCCACACAGCAGTATCAGTGCACCTTCATCTTGAATTGTACCTTTGCTTTCCTCAGTTTCCAGTACATTAGAAGGTTTAAGTATCCTATCTGAGTGCTGAGGCACATACAAGCACTCTGACTCATTACTTCAAGCATGCTTGTTGGAAGATGAGAAAACAAAAACAGTAATGTTGTATTTGTCACGAAACTCTACCAAAAGGCACAACAGCTCATGGAGAAAGGTAAAGTCTAAAAGAAGAGATGACGTTTAGTGGATAAAGGGAAGAGGGACAAGGACCATTTCAGGAATCGGACAACACCACAGAACAAGAGACACATGGGAAAAAAGAAACAGCAGAAAGACAAATCTTCTTAAACAATACGGCTGCTCTATGGAATGATCAGGGTGTCAAGACATTTTATACTTGGTGAAGAGGAGAAGTAAGGAATTAAAATCATGATCTGTCACACATAGGAAGTGAACGAGAAAACATTCTATGAAAAAGAATGGAAAAAACCCCAATTTAATCATAACTACTGAAATCTAGGCCTTTCACAGAGTTAACATATCATACCATGATTTTGTGTGTTACATTCAAGGAATATTACTCCTCATCAGGCTCACAAAAATGTAGGTAGTGAAATATTTAATGGAGAGCAATTAAAATTTTATGCCACAAAAACAGAAGTAGTGCAAAAATAAAACAAGAGAGCATTAAAATGCTGAGAAAAAGCACCCACCTAAATACAAGTACAAATAAAGTTAATTCTAATTTCAACAAATTATAAAATGTTAAGTGTCTCCACTGAACTTGGGGTCAAGGCCAAGACTACCAAGAGGAGAGGATTCTGATGCTATCCTGGACCCAAGAAGAAGTTTGATACCATTTCTTTCTCTAATTTTTGGTAGCTAAAGAAAATCGAAGCAAAAGCTCTCTATATTAAATACTCAGCTCCAAGACAGAATTAATATAAAGTCTCATAGTTGGACAATAAGACATACAACAAATGAAAACACTGCCATCAAATCAGAGGAAACAGAGAAGAGAATAAGGCTTTTGGAGAATTAAGCTCTTACTCAGAAGAGCTAAACAAACAGAACGGTGAAGCAACTGTGCACAAAGAGAAAGTTCCTTTCAAGAATATCCTATTTACTGTTCTAAACTGCTACATTCCTTTTTCCCCTCCCAGTCTAGAAGATAAGCAAGCACAAAAGCCATGTATCAACATTTTACTAATGTTACCTTTACAGTCATAAAGTAAAGGTAAAGTCTTGTAACGATTCACCTAGTTAAAAATTCCACAAGCAGAAATGGACAATGACTGAACTTGACTCAAACTGCCTCATTTGATGTCCATCACTCTAGAAAAAGGAATGTGAAAGACCATTAATGATAAATTAAGACAATGCACAAGTTTGCTTCAAATAGAGGGAAAAACCTAAATACACACAACCCCCTCCAGCTTTTTTTTTCTTTTTAATTTTTCTTGGAGTCCCTTCACTTATTCTTGAACTGATGCAGACTTGGAAACGTCTGAACTTTAATCTATTTCTTTTGTTTTTAAAGAGGACTTTAAATAGAGTTCTACTGCATGTTGCAGACAGAAGAGTTGCTAAGTGCTGAAACTACTCATGCTGACAACTTCAGCCTGTAATTAAAAACAGTAAGATATTTTTGTATGTAACACTAATATTACTGTCTCTTATACATCAAGCTGCTCTTGGGATAAGTATAAACTGCTTGATAGCAGTCTATTTCTTACTGTAATTACACATCAACTCAGTTGAACACAGTCTCTGAAGATTTTTCCCTATTAAGCAGGTAAACTGTTTTAAATTCATAAATTCACTAGGATTCAAACCAACACCACTTCTCTAATATATTCTGATTTATCTTGGACTCCATAAGGAACTCTGAGACCTAACAGCTCTGTGTAGCGTTATTGTGTATGTACTTTCTTCTTTGGTATAGTTACTTTAATATTTTATAAGTAAATCATAAAAGGCAGACAAAACCATCCCCATTTAGAAGCTAATAATGAATAAATTCTGTTGCTCATGATTTTTAATGTGATAGAAGAATTTCATAGATTTAAACACCTGTTCTGTTTTGTGGTTTTTTTTAAGGAACAAAAAAGTGAAGTTCTGTTCTAAACCTGATCAAGAATCTCCCTCTCTCTCATGGAAAGCAAACTCCATAATCAGACTGCCTCAGGAATTCATATCAGACAAGCAATCAACGGCTCTGGTTAGCCGGCCATGCCAAGTCTCCTACTGACACCTGCCAACCTCTTGTTGCTAAAATAAAACACAAATATAACCAGAAGTCAGATGTGACCAATGCTTTAACTGACATTTTTCTCACCAGAGGGGGACATCATCATGTCCTACCTTAGAAGGTCTGGATTCTACACTGCATGCCCAGAAATCTGGCCAACAGTCTGTGCTCCTCCCTCACTTGTCTGAGGACAGTGCAGGCCGATTATCCTGACATGGGGGTACATGTCCACTGTCAGGTCTCATAGGGGCCTGGCAGCAAGAGTAACAAAAAAAGACTGCAATAGAAGTTTTGAAGTTGATAGCCACATGTCAGATACTTTCTGCCCTTAAAGAGGCTTTTTTCTTCCTTTTTGCGTCAACTGTAACAAAAGAAGCAAGAATAAAATAATCAAGTTGCTTTATGGAATACAAGGGCAATCAAAAACCACCACAAAGGCATCACAGAGAAATGCCGTTGCAAGTACAGAAGATGAAATATCTGCCAGTGGTGGAAACTGTCTCTTTAAAATGAACTAGTGGTTTCCAGGCCCTTTTTGACTTGTCTCCTGGTGATAATCAGTCTTCCAGATGGTTTCTCATTGCCTAATGGTGTACATGAGAAAGTAAACATTTCAGATTATTGAAAAATCAAGTATCATTACAAAACCACTCTCTTTCAGTTAAATGTTTCAGGTGGAACACTCTGAAAACATAAAACTAACAAGAGTTCTCCAAGTGAAATTGAGAGCAAATAAGGGAAACATCTAGCTACATAACCCAAGAAGAGTTTTATAGGCAAACAGACCAACAGTACTCAAAAGCACAAGCTCAGAGACATCCATATCTCAATTACATGACAACATAAAAAGAGGGCTATGTACCATAAATAAAGCAGGTATACAAGTTAGAGCCAGACTACAGCACAAGATGCAGAACAGCTTCCTCAAAATTCCTCCCCATCACTGAAGTTTTTCTACCCCACTAGTGAATAAACTCAGACAGACACTGCTAATGATCAAATTAAAAAGTTGCATTGAAATGCCTTAATCTCTGTCTTTATATAGATAATAAGGATTAAACACTTTGAATTATTTCATCTTAACTAGACCTCTAAAAATATTTGTACATTAAACAGTCAACTCACATTTGATGTTTTATATATTCTTTGAGAAGTGCTTCATCCACAGAATACATTTGCACTCCTGTTCCATCACCATAGTAATACATCACACTAGCATTAAGCTCAGGTTGAAATACTTGGTCAGTTCCTTCACCATACAGTTCTTGATAACCAATTGAATATTCAAAGTTCACTTCAAAATAAAGGAAAACATAAAAAAAAAGATGATGAAAAATATTAAGTTCAGGACACAAATATTTTAAGGCACGATACACACTGCTATTTTACAGTTGTTTCTCAGTATCTGAATTTAAAAAGACTCAAGCTACTTAATTATATTAAGTTACAGGATATGTTTTTTGAGACAATTCTTACTTCATGTGCAAACAACAACATCATAAACATATTTTTAAAATTTTTGCTAAGCATTTACTTCTTTGCATACTTCTAGGGTTTCCTTTGCCTCGTCCTCTTCCTCTGCCTCGTCCTCTTCCTCTGCCTCTGGAGGATCCTCGAATGCTGCCACCCTCACTTCTCACACTGCACACTTCATCATTGTCATCTCTCTTTTCTCTATCACGACGCCAATCTTTAAGAGAAAAAAGCATAATACTTGCAATCGTAATGAAGTATCACAGTGCCAAAAAATCCCTTGTAACACTGACTCAGTCACGTGAGCTGAGCAGAAGGTCAGATCTGAAGCTGCAAGGGCAAAACAGGAAGGTTTGCCCAGCTGTGCCTGAGGGTGAGTCGGGCAGAAGCTGTTAGCAATAAAGAAGAGTAAATGGGTTTGACTGGCCCAGACTGGACCATCTGAAATGCTCCTGAAGCAACTGGACACTGCTGCCAGCTCAGGGATCACAATACCTATGATCGGCTCAGGACAGGAAGAAATGACCACGCAACTCTACTTCCAGGCACAATAATATGGTCTCCTCCTCTGGACAAGTCCCAATACCTACAGAGAGCTAGAAGGAGCTGCTAGCTCTTGACGATCCTGCTCAGGGTGGGTTTTCCATGGCAATGGCTCTCCAGAACCTCCCTTTTGCTTCCCAGAAGCAGCCCTACCCCTCTCCCCTGACTCTGCCCATATAACAGCAATTGTTTATTCTCTGCTGGCTGCACCCCAAACTGAGCTTTTAAGTTAAGGACCACTTTTTGCTAACACATGCAAAACTATAATGACTATGTGAGAATCTATGTAAGGTTTTCGTATAAATATGTAGTCTGCAGATAGCAAAAGAGAGCCAGAGAGAAGTAGAAGGGAAAGGAAGCACAACCAAACCAGACCCCAAGGGACCTTTGCTTCACTCACCACAGATCTTAAGGACAGGTGTATTTCTCACTTTACTCATGAGAGAAAATTAAGCTCCCTCTCACACAATTTCCTTCTCTTTTCCTAACACTCTCAGAGACTTCCACCTTCAGTCACCCTTGCTTGAAGTTTAAGTTGTAATTGGATAGTCTTCCAGATGTTCAGGGTCCTCTTTGTCAGAGGAATGCCTGGGGATACAGCCTCTACTTGGTCCAATTGAGAGTTGCTAAATTTAACAAAGGACTGACTAAGCATGTTATTCTTTGTTTGCATTAGAAATAATCTTCTTTCACTAGCAACTATTTTCAATGAACCCTACAATACACTCATACATTCAAGTTCCTGTACTTTCTGTCAAATAAGACTGAATTTAAATATATATCATAATCCGTACTTCTCTCTCTCACTAGGAATTTGGACCTTAGCCTTCACACTTGCTACTCTCAGCCTTAAAGATTCCAAGCCTGTAGGCATTATTTGGACTGTTTCCCCAAATCAGCTTCATTTTTGCACTCTAAGAGTACATGTGGCTCAGACACATGCAAAAGTCCCACATATGCAACCTTCACAAGCTAGTGTTTTGTTTAAGCCTGAAACAAGTTTTGGTTTTGGTTTGTTTTTTTTTATTTAAACACCCAATGTTCCTGAAGAGCAAGAGATGTTTTATGTTTTCTCACACTGAAACTGGTCTCAGATCACTAGACCCTTGAAGTTCTGCATTCAGAACACCTGAGGACCAGAAGCAGTACCAGCTCTGGTGCACTTCTCCTTCTGTTGTGTTAGTAAAACTTTTTGTATGACCATGGTGAGAGATAGGTTGTGGAACTGAGGGAATTGGTCCAACTTAAAGGAAAAAACAACATCGGCAGAATTGCCAGAGTTCAACGTGTAGGTCCTCAAGCAATTGCTCTGGTAGCAACAAGCTGCAGGAACAGCAGTAGAGCAGGACTGATTGAACACCTTGTGAAGACTATTGCAAACTTTCTGCATTGTAAAGCTGTGACCTAAGACTCTGTGGGGAGCCACGAAGAAAAAAATTCACCCTGCTTTGATTCGGAGCACCAGCACACACTGTAAAGGCAGACTGTTTCCAAACTCAGTTACTCAGCAGAGTCAGGGATTGACACATTACAACCCCGATTGATTTGTGAAGAGGTTGAAAAACTGTGCCAGTAAGCTTTTAAACAAAACTTCACAATTTAGAATTTGTTAAGCTATGGTACCATGTATTTATTTTTTGCTGTTTCTAGGCAAATGTTAACACTAGGTTTTACTTAGTACAGGCAAAGTCAAGTTTCAACATAAACTGTCAATCTAATGCCTACTCACGTGATATTACACACTACTTGCTACAAATAGAAAGCCCCAGATATTGAAAACTACTTACTTCTTGTCTCATTCCTTCTGTTGTTATGAGATATCAACTTGTTTGTGTCCAGCAGGAATCTTGAGCTAGTTCGAGAGCCTGGTCTTTCTTGACTGTCTGACCTTACATCGTCCAAGTGAAGTGGCACCCATTTCTGCTTGTTACCTTGAAAAGTTAATATAGTGCTCTTAATTATAGCACTACTTGAGGTTTCAGCTCCTGAGAAGATTCTAAATAATTCATTTTGAAGAACTAGTAACAGTTAATTTCGAAGTTTAAAAACTGGGAGAAGCTTAATATTGAAATTTTAAGATACGATGAATTACTAAAAAATAATAAATGCAGTAAACAGGAATTTCTCACACTGAAAGATAACTTTACGTAAACTTTAAATACATGAAATGAAGGTGAGCTTTTTTCATTGAATGAATTTTAATATACAAGCTCCATTACCAAGAATTTATAGCTACTTAGGTGTTAAATATACAAAGTAAATTCATTACTATATTATTCCACAACTTGTACATGAAACTTAAAGGTAAAAAATTAAATAACAAGTTAACTACTAAAATAAAGATTTCAATCACAAACCATAACAATGTTTCTAAGAATTCAGCAGTGGTACTGTATTTTTACCAGGAGATACTCAGATTAAGTTCATCCATGTGCATCAAAAATTATTAGCAAAGCTGTATTTTGTTGTAGGCTGGCCTAAAATACCATTAACCACTTATTTATTGATTATATTTGCTGTTCTATACTCGATTGATATTTTGGGCTTCATACCTTTGTAGCTAAGAAATAAAAACAAATACCTAAAATGTGTTATCCCCACTAGGGGAGAGGAAAGCTGTGTCTGTGGAATGCTTTGCTTTAGACTTTCACTTAGACTGAAAAAATTAAAAGCAATAAATTTTTTCTTTTTTAAATATATACATGGGAAGATTAACAAATCTAAAAAACAAAGGTCTTTAGGATCTGAAGAAATACCAGCAGAGAAGAAGAAAAAAAAAAAAGGCAGCTGATGGTAGCAATATCTTAAAACTCTTTCAACTCTTTTTCCAGCCTACTCCAGTCTAATGACCAAATGAAAAACAGGTTTGCTTCTTATTTTTAATGTAACAGATTGGATCAAAAGGAAATAATAACCTGGTTTAGTTTTCAAGTGATCACCTCAAGGTGTAAGCTAATAGTAAAACATGAAAAATTAAATGTTAGTATATACAAAGTTAAATTAACATAGCTCTATCTAGTGAGCATAACGAAGATGTGAAAAGCAGTAATGGTTTGTACAGCCATGCTAAAATGTTCCAGAAACTGTCAGAGCTCCACAGACCATCAGGAGGACGTGAGCTGCTCCTTCCCGAGAATCACCATTTGATTAAATAGAACAATCCAAAACCTGAGAAAGGAAGCCTGTTTTAAGCTTCCTAGCAGAAAGTAATATAACCTGTTATCACCTAGAAAATGCAAAGCAGTTTCATCATGCTATTCAACTGGAACTCATGTAACTGTATCAATGGTGACTTGTTGCATTATACACAGTGGCCAGACTGACCTTTTTTCCTTTGATTATTAGTTTGAGCTTCGTCTTCACTAATATTATCTCCTGGGCCATCGGGCTTTGCCTCTGGGTTGTCCTTGATTCCATTATTGCTTTTTTGATCAGATTTCTCCTCCTTTTCTCTTCTATTTGTTGGCTTCTTACTGTGACTTACAGTCTTACACTGCAAGAGATACTGGTAATTATTTCTGACAGTATGGCTGCTGATAGCAAAAAAGGTATAAATTCGCTTTGCTTATTAAAATTCCTTTACCTATTCTCAACCTCTTCAGTAGGGCAGGTTTTAATAACTGTGTTGTTTTGTGAAGTCTCACTTTGAACAATTCCATTTTCTGCTAGCTTGGTGAGACTATAAAAAGAATTTTTATACTAAGAAAGTTTTTGTTTTTTTAACTGAAAATGTAGAATTGCAGCATCCACAACAATCACATTTCAATACCTCAGAACTGAAAGTGATTTGACAGGAAAGAAAAGTATTACTCACTAGTACCTACTGTTCAGACTGATTATCTTCAAAATGCTGTGCTTACAGCATACTGAATGGTAAACCAGAAATTCCCATGATGCTGTACAAACTCAACAGCATGCCAAATATTCATGGAAACTATAATGACCCATAGGTCTTAACTCTGACAATTCTGTTCCACTAAATCAGAACACGAACCAAAGATCAGAAGATGTGGAGGTGTATGATTACAGATTTTTTTTCCCCACACATTAGAATATGGCATTTACTGGGAACTGTGTGCCTTTGAGCAGTGCCAGCATCCTGCAGATCATCACTTCTTGGAAATCCCACAGAATAACAGCTTTCAAAGAAGGCAAAATGAACAACATTTTAGCAAATAGGGGAAAGTGTCATTTTTTTCTCCAGTATCAATGGAGACTCAGGGATGAAGGGACTGAGAGAAGCCCTGTGGAGAAGGACTTGGGAGTACTGGTGGATGAAAAGCTGGGCATGACCCAGCAGTGCACACTTGCAGCCCAGAAAGCCGACTGTGTCCTGGGCTGCATCAAAAGAAGCATGGCCAGGAGGTCAAGGGAGGTGGTTCTGCCCCTCTGCTCTGCTCTTGTGAGACCCCACCTTGAACACTGTGTCCGGCTCTGGAGCCCTCAGCACAGGAAGGACATAGAGCTGTTGGAGCAGGTCCAGAAGAGGGCCACAAAAATTAGAGGAATGGAACACCTCTTCTGTGAGGAAAGGCTGAGAGAGCTGGGATTGTTCACTCTGAAGAAGAGAAGGCTTCAGGGAGACCTTATTAGTGGCTTTCCAGTGCTTAAAGGGGGCTTCCAAGAAAGATGGGGACTTTTTAGCAGGTCCTGTAGTGATAAGACAAGGGGTAATGGTTTTTAAACTAAAAGATGATGGATTTAAGCCTAGATACAAGAAGAATTTTTTTACAATGAGGGTGGTGAAACACTGAACAGGTTGCCCAGAGAGGTGGCAGATGCCCCATCCCTGGAAACATTCAAGGTCAGGTTGGGCAGGGCTCTGAGCAACCTGATCCAGTTAAGGATGGCCCTGCTCACTGCAGAGGTGTTGGACTAGATGACGCTTAAAAGTCCCTTCCAACTCAAGTAATTCTATAATCTGATATAACTACCTGCAAAATTAAGCTTCACAGACATTTCTGCCAAACAGAAAGAGAACTGTTGTGGAGATAGCTTCTAAACATGCTAGAGTACATTCAGATACTGCAGTATTATGCCATAATTAATTTGAACACAAAGCCTTCCCCTAGACAAATCAATTGAAAATAAATACAAGCTAAATGTTATTTGGTTTAACAGGCACTACATGGATTTGTATACTACAATTCTCACATACTTACGTCAGCAAAAGGTTAATTAACATCTATGCCATACAATCCAGACCATCTGGTAAATAACAAATCTTTTAAAAAACACTCTTAAAAGCAGACTGTTTCAGACAGAAAACACTGAATGTGTATGTTCTTATGAAACACCAATATGTATCTCTCGGCTACTCCAATTTGTACTGTACAGACATTTTAATCTGACATAATAAGCAAGTACATTAAAGACCTGCAGTGCTCAGGACATTGCCAAAGATAAACGTCCATGTTCTCCCAAGTCACTAAAATCAGTATTTCCAAAATGAGAAAAAAAAAAGAGATGCTAAAATAAGCATATTCTAGACTTAGTCACAGATCAACACCAGCATTTGCAAATATACTACAGGATACAATTCCATGATACAAAGTTTAATCCTCTCAATGCTATTCGAAGTCTCAGATGTGAGCTAAGCAGACCCCCTCCTTTTCTGAACATCAAAACATGATAGAAAATATCAAAGTTTTTGGGCACAGTTACAGAGTTTCTCTGCGCTGTATCTCCTGTTACAACAGTAGTCTCTGAAAAGTTACAAAGTTTTGCATAGCGGAACTGACATCACTGTTGTCAAGAACAGCATTTTGGAGTTACTCGACTGTAGCCACCCAAGAGGCTGTGCACCTGAGGTGTAAAAAGCACAGGTGAAATTCTTTCTGATCTTATGAGTAACCAAAGAAGGAGCCTGATTCACAGCTGACTGTTACACACCTCCAATGCCACCAGATAAATTAGCAGCTTTAGAATGCAACTCGTGTGTCCTTCATGAGATTGTTAAATATACCACCACTGTCTCCTGAAGTGGTAGTCTCTCCCATCCACAACACCTCAGCAACTGACAGGCATATTGATGATGGAGAAGCTTATAAACACACACACACAAAAGGTCAAATCCCAGATCTTGTATAAAGCCTCACCACGATGTGTATGCACACACTAAAGTATCCTAACTGGTATGTGAGCAACTGAACAAGCATTAATTTATTGGCATATAATCTACTCAAGTTTTCAAGATCCTTCTAGCAACCTCAGAGATTTTCTTTTTAATCCTGCAAAACAAGCTACCAGAAGAGCCAAATTCTACCTAGCAGCAAATGTTTTGTCAAATCTGCAGACAGATCTATAATTTTGACCTGCAACCTGGTTAGACACCTGAAAATGTTTTGTTGCTGACATAAACAACAAAGTTACTACACTCAGCTGACTGAGAAGGGAGGGAGAAAGTAAGCTTGCAGGCCAAATTATTCAAGCCAAACTACCTTAATACACAATATTTCTGTTTTAATTTGGACATTTTCAATCACACAGTGCATACTGTTGAACCCAAATCTTCACAGGGGTGCAGCAGAACTAAAGCAGAGTGTGAAATGGCACCTTATAGCTTGCAATAATCTGTGCTCTGTTCTTGTTTTAAATAGCATAAAAGATACATTAGGCACTTATCACTTGAGATAAAGTGAAAGACAGATGTTAACTAAGGATCCAGCAACGGGAAAATACATCAGAGGAACAGGGTAAGGATAACTAAGTTGTCCTAAAACAACCTGCACGAAGCATTCTGGGCCACAAGGGAGAGCAGCAGGTTCACAACTCCAAAGGCCTTCTCATCTGTGCATAAGCTTCCCAAGTGAGTAGAAAGGGAAATACAAGTTTTTAAATGGTGGAGTAAATATGGCATGTTTTTACCTATATGAACATGGCACACCACTAACAATAAACAGAGCGTTTATGTGTGTGAGCTTGTGAAGGGTTCAGAAATTCCACTGCCAGAGTGGACAGTTAAGCACAAACCAGCATCCTGAATTATTGACAAAATTTCTGCTGAAACTCTGCAATACCCACAGCACATTCCAGGGGGAAAGGTATTAAACAAGTGAAGCCAATGTGATTTTAAAAAAAAAAAATAAATCATACTCAAGATAACACAAGATACTTACTTCATTGTTTGCTATTTCACTTGGTGTTGGCCAGTTTGTGATATCACCAAAATCACCACCCTGTAAAGATGACAAAAAATTTACAATGCTTCCTACATTTAGTCCTTTTTAATACATGGAAGTTGTGAGTCATGAGTCATACGGCCAAACTATCCCTTTGAGAAGACCTATTAGAAATAGCAATTTTATTGAACTGAGAAATACAAAAGACAGCAAACACACAACTTCTGAAAAGAGTATGATCAATTGTAGAAAGAACTATTCTTTGCAGTTACATCCAAATCAGGGTCTAATACATCTTAAACCATAAACATAAAATAATTGTCAGATTAAATGCTGTCTTACACATAGCTTCCTATATGATTTAAAGGTATCTACTGCTTAAAGGTCTTTTAGCATTTGGAAAGCCTTTGAGCCTAAGTATTATTTGACCCAAAAGGGGGTGGCTGTACAAAATTTTAGAAAATTTTTCAATAAAAGGATTTTTAATTCTATAACAGCACAAAAAGCACCCACACTACATAAAACACAAAAGGGATTTCCAAAACAAATCCAGCATCACTTGTGCTCAAGTGATGTTGTTTCTTTGCAGCCCCTTCATATTTGTATATAATCCCACTGCTTTTGTAAAGAACTGTCCCTTTCCTTATCCCTCATACACACACCACTTTAGCATCTAATTTTAAAATTCCCTTCCTTCTTTACTTTTTCTCTGCCTTCAAAATTTACCATTACTAAGGCAGAACCTAATATTCCTGGCTGTAACTTCAAAATACCTTACTATATTTTTATTTTAGTAGTATCAGCCATTTACCATATTGAATATTTACAGCCAGAAATACTCTGTTGAGATTGTTTCATAGTCCTACCATATGAGCTACATGTCAGTGTAGATTAACTGGACTTCTTACACAGTCAGTTCAGTAACTCATAGCTAAATGTCCTTCTGATAAATACAAACCTTGCTGCATTTCCTTGTCCTGGGTTTCGCTGCTTTTATAACTTTAGTGGAATTTTGTAGTTCTGAAAAGGAAGAAAAATATTTTCAGGTGAAGAATTAGACTTCACTTAGAAAGAGAAAGGATGGTACAGTTTAACAACTCCGTGCAGCTATCTGTCATACTACACCACAGCCTTCTTGAGGCCTTGATATTGAAGCCAATTAACATTTTCATAAAGTAATAAACAATACATGACGTTGAAAAACTCACGAGGGTAAATAAACTCAAAAACTAGGTGTACAGGATACTATATAACACAGTATATGAGCCTTTGCTCAGCTATAAGGTCAAGACTATCTCAAAATGCTGGTATTTTTACATAAGAAAAAAAAAAAAAAGAGCCCCTGAAACACATTAGAAAAGTTATCCTATTAGAACCTGTATTTATAAGACAGAATTAATTTACAAAATCTATCATTATGTAAGCATGAAAAAAACATAGAAGCAACTACATATTCACAAATTTCTAGTCATCTCCTTTTAGAAGCAATTCCTCAAATGCCAAATAAAATTTAGCCATATTGTTCATAATCAAGCCAAAGCAATAAAAAAAAAAAAGGTGAAAAGAGAAAATTACTATAAAAACTACATTAAGACTAATGACCATAAACGCCCAAATTCCACAATGGATATGTTTATGAAAAACATGAGCATTTGCAATGAAGCTGACACTCAGATGTTTTCAGAACCATGCTGAGCCAAGACCTAAACTTTATAACCACAATCCTGTCTGATCTCCTGAGCCAGAGTCCATTATTCTCCTACCAGTAATATCTGCCAGGATTTAATATAATGCTTGGAAATGACTCTCTCTTTCATACACATGGCAACATCATTGAGCCTAATGATCTAGGATCAATAATCTACATCGAAAAAAGAAAGTATATTTAAACTTACTACATCTTTTAATGTATGTGCTATTACCCTTCTGTACATGGATCCAATTTTCTTATCTTGTGCAATTTTTCCCTACCCATCCCAATTGTGTTCTACTTTTTGCATTGTGAATTCAGGGGGAAAGAAAAAAAAAAAAACAACACACTAGTACCAGGCAATTTTTCTTGGAGATTAGAATTGAGAGAAACCCACCTCTTGACTTCTGTTAAGCCCTGGTTCTGCTCTCCCAACGCATATTCTCCCATAGGGAAGTGGTCACAACCTCTCCTTGAAACCTCTTATTCAGTATTTTATTTCAAGACAAGCTTGAAACAAGGAACGTGACTAAAATCACTAGTGGATTATTATTTCATACAGGGATAACATCACCTTCTCAACGCTTATCTCTTTCACATCCACTGACTAATCTTCCTTATCGCAGCTTCACACTGGGAACCCCGCCCTCGTGCCCCAGTGACTCCGAAAAGCCTCTCTGTCTGCTTCCTGGAATATGCTGTGAATATGCTAAGTTAGAAGCATAAACTAATGGACACTCCATATTCCACTGTAAATTATATTAATACTGCTACATACAACTTGCACATCACATAAAATGTGAATTCAGTGAATCCTGATGGGCCTGTGACCTTTGCCACACCATTTACCAGCAGGTTTTTTTTCCACTCCTACAGATCTGCTTTTAAAAACAAATACAAAACACCCCACCCCCCAAACTGCCTCTTTCTTGTTATTGACCCTCAATTAACTTTAGACTGAGAGTTCTCAGAAACACACAGTGACTGTGCAACCATAATTTTTACCTGTCATTCAATAGTAAACTAATTGCCCTTTACAAAACTAGACAAACAGCTGCAGAGGTGGAGCAGCAAACAAATTTGTAATTTTCTCCAATAAAACTGCCAATTATCTGTAAAGGTAAACTGACTGGCCATAGCGTTTGTGCTCCAGTAGTCTGTGTACACGCATCTCTCTTGGGCTGTTCAACTACCTTACTGAAGCCCTTTTTCCATCTCACAGCACTTTTACTTAAATTGCTGCTGAAGGACTGCTCTGCCAGAACTTCTACTCTGTGTCACCAGGGCGTAGCAAAGGATTCAAAAATAAAAGACTTGATGTCGCTGCACTATCTTAGTCATGGGACATTATTCCAGGCGGCAGGAGAGGCTATCTGAATTGAGCAGAATGAGACTCAACTTGTTTTAAGGAATCTTTCTTATCTGTATGTAGTAATCCAAGACTTGGAAGATGCATCTGCACACTAAATGAAAACTATTAGGCAACGCTCTGCCTAGCTGATGATGCCCTTTCCGAACTCAAAGGCCCAAGATCTCACCACACTCCGCATTTCTCTCTCCAAAAACAACTCCACAGAGTTTCTTGTCCTCACAAAAGACCCACACTGAAAACCAAATTTAACTGATCTTTCCTGACCAGCTTTCTAGTGCTTATCATGTGGGAGTTGGATTTTAGTGTGGAGCATGAAAGGGAAGATAAAGGGGAAGGAGGGGAAAAAATAGCAGGGTGGAAAAGTGAAAGAACAAAATGTTCACAAGTTTTTTTCACAAGTTTTTACCCAGGTGGCACCTGTTACCTTGTTAAGAACAGGCCTAGAGCCACTGTTCAGGTAAAACTTACTGTCAAGTACATCTCGATTAAAAGGCCTATGCTTAACACTACTCCAGTGTTTGGATTCAACATCACTAACAGTGACGAATACCCAGAAATGGCATCTTTAGTACATTGCTCCAGCAGAACCCAACAAGCACTTGCAAATAAACTATTTCAATTAATTCCAACCTAACTGTATTAAAGAAAATGCTTTACTCAGTGACATGCTACAAGGTAACCTGTTTAGTAACAGCACACTGTGTTGACAAAATAGTTATCTTCAACTACTTTACTTTCTGGGTTTCAGCTGAGTTTTAAGGGGGTGGAGGAAAAAATAAAATCAAGGATGGAGAGGTTTAATTGCCAATGATAATCTTTTAATCACTGAATTCCATCCAGGAAAGATGCCAACCACATGAAAACAGAAAACAGCTTTCAAAGCCATTTTTATTATGATTCTTCCAAGCCTCTTAATACACCACATGCTAACACAAGATATTTTCTGCAGAAAGACATGGATATGCAAACATGCCAAGTGCAGTACATCAAGATACAGGGGACAACAGTTCTGAGAAATGGAAGATGAATTTTGGAACCACTAAAGCAGCAGCAATCCTTGGGAACAACAGTAACAGAAAAGGAAGAGCAGACTGGGAGATTACGAGAAGCAAAGTTTGTGCATAAAAATATATCACACCAAAGCAGCCCTGATTACAAGACAAATTACACTTTCAGTAGTAGTACTTCACAATGGATGGTTGGAAGTTCTGCAAATAACCAGTCAGAAAGTCATTTTTTCTGATCAAAAGGGAGGGATGATATTGCCAATTTCTTCTGAACACTAAGTCTATAATAAAGGTGGAACACATTCCAATTTTGATACAAACATGGTTTATGCTATGAAGATTTCTAGACAATATTCAAGTTTTATTTTTACTTGGACTGCACGAGTACTTCCTTCAGTGAAGAAACAACATCACAGAAATACCAGAAGTGCTTCAGGAGGTGGCTGAAACCGCCCAGCAGAACAGCTCTCCAAAACTTGAGTGGAACATTTGCTGAACTTATACATTTTCCTTTCAAAGATCAGTTTGAAACTTCACAGTATAATCCATTTTTAAAAGAGGAAAGCTATACTGAAGTCTATTGTTTTAACACATAAAGGTCAGTCTTGCAAACCCAGCAACCCCCTGGAATATATAATAATGAAAATCCAGAGCATGGATTTAGATGCAGGATTCTGGGAAATGGAAAAAACCAGTAATTATGCTAACATCCTTTTCTACAATAGTTCTAGCATTTTATAGCAAAACTACATTAGATTAACCTCCTTCACACTATTTAAACAATTAACCAAGGCAGCAAGTTATGACACCTTTGTCCTTCTACCTATTTACATTCAAAACCATACAGTTTTTCAGCAATACAAGCGATAGGGGAAAAAAAAATCCCCAGTACATGATTATACTATTATAATCATTATACTATTTTTTACCTTGCATTTGATTTCTCATTTTTTTCTAAGCTTCTTCATAGAAAGCTGCAACCTGTGACTAAATTTCTACAAAAGCTTTCATGGTCTAAAAGAAGCCCATACTAGAGCACAGCAAGCCAGCACTGTGTCTTAGTCTCTAGGCAGCAGGACAGATTTCTCTCCCATAACAGGTCTCCAGTTGAGAAATGAAACGAAAAAACAAACCCAAAGCTACCATACAAAATTACATATGTTGTTATATACAACTAAAATACAGACAGCAGGTTTGCAAAGATAATGCTTTATCCCTTCAGGGTTGGGGTAATTGACAATGTCATATCTTCTGATAATTCTTAAAATAACTTTTAAAAGCTGCTATTCAAACACTCAGTGAATTTGTAGGAACAAACGATAATACCTGCCTTAGATACACCAAGAAAATTTGATAATCAGATCTTTTACCCATTTACTAATCAAAAGCTTGTTACTCCTAGTAACACAGTTTACCTTTTCTAAACTGTACTTTCACGTGTTTGCTAATAGACCAAAGCAAATTAATTTATACAATAGCACTACAGTGAACTGGTTCTGCTACCAAAATACCAGATAAAAGGTGCTCTTTGATGCCCAGAAATAAACGCAATGAAAAAAGACAAACTGAGCACAATACAAAAGACTGAAATGCTCAGTTATTTTAATTAACTGCATCATTCAAGCACACTAGGAAGCAAAGTCGCTTCAACCACTTAAGCAGCACACGTATTTTGCTTCACTGAATACTTTCATAAATTTCATGAACAATTTTTTAATAATTATCTAACAAATCATTAGAGACCCCCATCAGCTATATAAATTACATAAGGACTAGATAACCTGTCATTTAGATTCCCTTTTGCAAGCTTACAAAAATGGAGAACTTTTGTAATAAAACTATTTTGACAACTCCATCCAAAGGAAATCGTTTATATGGAGGAAGGGTAACTAGCCTCTTCTGTGAAAGAGCAGCCCTGAGAGGTAGATGAGGAAAAACAAGACTCAGAGGAAAGACAAGGAACTAACACTGTGCTGTTCTGCAGCTTCTTTTCGGACTCATCTTCTTGGCTCAATTAAAAAAACAGCTTAGCTTGTCACCTTGTAAAAAATTATCTCCAAGATTATAAAGGACTTCTTCCTTGCCACCATTCCTCTCCTCTTACTCACAGAGCTTCAACTTGCAGAACTGAAGACTTGCTACAATATATTGGCTAGGCACTTGCAAGGGGAGGAAGTACCTTTCCTCATTTGACAACCTGTGCTAAAGCTAATTCCCTGTATTCACCATCACTGGGATTAGACCAAGGCCCATTAATTTTGCTAGCAATTTCATAATGCTACAAGTTTTTCTTCATGAGTAAAATGCAGATTAGGGTGTAAAAATAGCTGAATAGTTCTGAAATTATTCTGTTTAAAAGATAAGTTTAATAAAAGACTGAGTCAGAAACAATGAACTGTGGTAACAAACACATCATGAAAAGACAAATATATTTACATTAAGTGTTTGGTTTACTATAGTATGACCCAAGAAAAAAAAAAACAAACAAAACCAAGTCATAGTAACAACGCTTTGACTGAATTCTTCCACTGAAAATTTTTAAGCCTTTTATATTACTTTTTTCCTTCTAGTCTTGGCTGACCTTAACAGTTTCTTTCAGTAACTACAGTCAGGTTGGCCTCTGTTACAAACTCATATCACGCTAAATTGAAAGTCAAAAGATGACAGACCGGGGTCAATTTTCTCAAGTGTGTAACTATCACTGAACATACCATACCTGCACGTCTCAGGAAACTTTCAACAAATTAAGCCAGGATCAACAAGACAAACAGGATTCAGTCACTACTTTGATGTGAGATTCTTTTACGTTTTATTATCCTCTTTACGGATAGTTTTACATTCCAACCCAGTAGCATTTCTCCTCATCTACTTATTATTTTACATGACTAATTTCCATACTATTACATTCATAAGGGCCTAGTGTGACTGACTCTGCTTTGTCCACACGTAATTAGTTACTTCAAAATACATCCCTCCTTGAAGATGGAAGCACATGGCAATTCCTTCGAACAGCCAAGAAAGATCAGCTGCTTTGTCTTTCACAATTGAAAGAGCAGTGGCTTGCTCATGGTGCTTTTGGTGGTGGCCAAACCAAAACACATATCCTGGTATGTGCTCCTCACCATATGCCATTACCAGCAACACTGACTCCCATATTTGCTCAATTATACACTTGGCACTAAAAAAGATGTTCCAGTGCAACTACTCATTTTAATATTAATTTGGTAAAGGGTAAGCACAACTTTTATGCAGAAGAACAATAATTTAAAGTTCTCTGAAATAATCACATTCAGCATATAATGTACACAGTGTATGAACTCATTGCTTCCTTTCTCCTCCTTTCTTCAACAACTGTTTGTGTTTTATCTTCAGCAGAAAAGTAAACTTTATTGAAGGGGAAGCACAATGTGCTACTACAACAAAAGCAGCTTTCCCAATGCTTCTGATGTACCATTATTATTACTGCCACAGCAAGGCAAATGAGTGACAAATTCTCTTTCATCCATGGACAAGACCACAAGCTGCTGCCCAGCAAGCTGGACTGTAGAAGCTAAATAGGTATTTATGAGTGCGTCAGTACACACCAACAAAACACTGGAGATGATAAAGATGACTATATATGTTGCCAAAAGGTTTGATCTTACGCTAAGTAGAGATTTTGTGGTCTGAAGAACTTCTCTGCTTGCATGACCTGTATACTAGAAACCATAAATTACATACTTGTCTTTGTGAAGGAAGTACGTATTTAATTCAAGGATAAAAGCGACTGTGAGATGACAAAAAGATTTGTCAGGTGCCTTCAAGAGCAAGTGCTGAGATTGAAATTTTCAAGAAACACAGGTTGAAATAGGTATTTTGAGGCCAGCAGTTTACTTCAAGCCAAGAAAAATACTCCCAGAAGCTGCCAACTTCTAGGAAATCTTTGCTAGCCTAAGCATAAAGCCTGGCAATTTCAAATCAGGTCTTCATTGACCAACTTTGTAAAGCCATCTGCCTGTTTAGTTGGTATGGAGCCTATACAGTAGCTTTGTCTTATGAGAAGTGATTAAAGGCCAGAAAATTACATCACGGCTACTCTCCCTCTCTTTCCACATAAACAGTTTGAATCACGAGAGCAAGCAAACTGAACTACTTTTGTTAACATTTATTTAAGCCTCCACCATCCAAACCTTCTGGAAAGCAAAACCAACTAACGGATCGTACCGAGGGCCTTGCTCTATAATTAAGCAAAAAAGACCTGCGGTAAAACCAACGGCATTTGACAATATTTCTAAAGAAACGCAAAGCGAGACAAGTAGCTTACCAGCCCTATTTGCCAGTACCAGAGCCCAGCACCATGTGGGGTTCGCCGGAGGTCACTCACTGCCCCCCTCCCTCCACACACCTTACCCCCCCTTGGCCGGGGGTGACCACTTGCCACCCCCGGGAAGCTTGCAGCCTGCACAGCGTCTCCCTCCCCCAAATCCTGTCCCCGTGTCCCCATGTGCACCCTCCTTCGCCGGGAGCCGAGGGAAGGCGGCGGCCGAACCCCACCTCCCCTCGCTCGTTTCCCTCCTCTGCCCATGTATGTCAAAAAGCCAGAGCGCCCGGGTTCGCCTCCGGCAGGGCTACACCGCACCGTCGGCCGACCCGAACTCGGGCCCCGGCAGTGTGGAGAAACACGCACGTTTCGGTTCTAAGAAAAACCCCCAAACTGAAAACAAGACAACCCCCCCAAAACAGAAACCCAGCACCACACGCGAGTCAGCGCCCGGCCCGCCGCCCCCACCTCCAATCGCGGCCGCCGCACCTGGGTCCTGCGGGCCGAGCGGCCCGTCCGTCGCGGGAGGAGAAAGGCTGTCCCCCACCGGCCCGCGCCTCCTCCACGGGTTCTCTTTGGGCGGCGGGGCTTCCACCGCCGGCCGCCGCCGGTCGCCTTCCTCCGCGGCCTCCTCCCCACGAGGGGTGTCGGGCTCGGCACGCCGGGGCTCCTCCGACTCTCGGGGCCGGCTGACCGCCGGGCCGTCACCGCCGCCGCCCTCAGCGCCCCAGCCCCGCCGCTCGGCGGGCGCAGCCGACACCTGCGCCGCGGACATGCCCGGCCGCCCGCCGCGAGGGGCCGTCGGCAGGGGCGGCCGCGGGGAAGCCAAGGCGGGGGGGCCCGCCTCCCCCTACCCTCCGCTCCGCCCCACCGGCCGGAGCTACGGGAGATCTCCTGTCAGCTCCCTGGGCCGAGCCGGGCCGAAACAGCGCTCGCTCGCTCCCTCCTTTCCCCCTCAGCCGCTCATTTAGCAACCGCCTCCCGCGGCGGAGCCGTTCTCCAAGCACCCTGCGAGGGGGAAGGGAAGAAGAGAGGGAGGGAAAAAGAACAGCCGCCGCCTCCCGCCGTCCCGGCCCTGCCCGCCCGGACAGGGGTGCGCGGGCGGCCGCCGCCGTAGCAGCGAGCCGGAGGAGAGGGGCGGGGCGGGGCTTGGGGGCACTCCCGGCACTCTCGGCGGCCGGGCTCGAGCGCGGCGGCGCGAGCCGCCTCCCGCTTCGTTCCGCGCCCGCGGAAGCGGCGGCGCTCGCTCAGCTTCCCCCCATGCAACGGCGGCGGCCGTCAGAAAGCACGGGCTCGAGCAGCGCTCACCGCCAGGTAGCAGGGGTTAAAACCTGGTAAAAAACTTCATTTCGGCTGTTCAGGCACCCTGGTTAGTACCATACCGCGCGCTGACCTTGCCTTAATTAAAAAGCGGAGGGGGCGTGAAAAAAAAAAAGTCTACTGAGGTGCCCAAGCGGCGCATGGTGCCAAGCCCAGTCACACACCCCACCCTCGGAAATACAAGCAAACAAACTCAGCCCACTGCTCGCTGCTACTGCTGCAAAGAAAAAAATAAATCACCCAACAGCTGGTTTTAAATGAGGACACGGCTCAGCTTTGAAAACCTCATTAGAATCAGTAATAGTTTCTAGTTGAGGTTTTTTTTTATCAAGTTACTTGATAAAGTAACTGCCTGAGTGGAAGGCCCAAATTAAACAGGTGGAGACAACACAGCAGCACAGGATAGACCAGCAGCTCTGCTCCTGCTCTCCATTACAGACACCCAATTAAAGATGGTTTAAACTCGAGTAAATGCTTACTGGACATTTCATTTTCATAGGTCTTTCCCATACTTATACAATCCAGCAAGGCTCTCCAAATACAGCAGGAGGATGAACACGTTTGGTTAAAGTGGACTTAACAGGCTCAGCACTGCCAGAAGCACACGAGACACAGAGAACATGTTCAATGGGCAGGTGAGAACACAGTTGGGTCCAAGTAGCAAGGGAACCGCACATCATTTAGGCATTGCGACAGCCGGGTACCCTCCGCTATCACTCGACAACTCCTCTGCCTTTCTACATCCTGCCAAAGAGCTCCCAGAAATCATCTTGCAATAGCACATGTGCACTCCTACCGTGCTTGCTGGGTTCATTAGCAGGTTAGACATGCACTTCTGCCACCGCGTCATCCCAGGAGCACTACAGTCTGAGTGAGGGAAGCCACTCCAGCCTACAATTAATCACCCCTTTCCCTCTTTGCAAGCTCCTGAGGGTAACGAACAAGAATGATGGGAACACCAAGACACCCTTTCCTCTCCCATTTCTTGTATTCAGTCACTCAAGAAACAGATGCACAGCTTGGCCCTGTTTACTCCCTGTCTTATAAAATGTCATCCAAAAATAGCCAACATCTCTTTAATGAACCAATCAAATTCTTTAAATAGGCTTTTATAAAGCTAGTAATTTTTTTTAAAAATATCCTCACAAATTTCCTGTTTTGCAGCAGCAAAATACACTCTTTTTGGATTAACATTATACTCTGCTTTAAGGACATTGTATGAAGTTTTACCCCTTCATCAGAAAATAACCCACAAACCCACCAAAAAAACAACAAATCCCCATCACATCTCACACTTCTTCAGGCACCAAGGCATTTTTTAGGATTATTCTGGAACTGCTGTAGTAGCAGCTCAGAATAAAGGCCACCTCCTACAACACCAAGCACCTTAGCTGTCCTAACCTGCAGAAGTGGCTGGTGGATACCTCACTCCCTGCCAAGCAGAGTGCCCTTGGGTCAGGTTTGATGAGATCAGATGACCTGATGGAGGCCCAGGTCTACCTCCAAGAAGAAATCCCCCAGGTGCTTGCTGCTTCCTTGAAGATATTTGGAAATTAATGACCTTTGGTGGTAAAGGCTTGACATTAAAGCAGCTACCTAAATTGTTGTGCTACCATGAGGAAACCACAGAGATACTTTAATTCATGTTTCTGTAACTGCAGATTTAAGCTCCAAATGTTGGTAATAACTAATCTCTTTTCATAAATAGAGAAAAATTACTATTGCTTCCAAGCACATTTTGTGCAAAAAGCGACACATATTCTTAGTTTTAAATTTATACCAAGAAAGAGAAAATAAGGTAGAATGATTAAAATTAAAGCAAAACTTCAAACTCCTAGAAGCATTTTTCATTGCAACTAAGAACTCCATTTCTTTAGATGCAGTAAATTTACTAATCAAGGACATGCCAATTGCCTACTGTGGTGACAAATTTATTTGAAATGGAGCAAAGCTTCTTAGTGAATATTTTTCACTGGGGAAAAAAGCCCATATCTGTGTACGGTTACATCTATGTTCCTGAAAACAGGAGTATCAGTCACATTAACTGTTAAAAAAAAATTTAATTTCTCTTATTTGGTTTCCCAAACTCAGAAGTTAAGCAGAGGTTAGAGTGATTTGAAAGTAGAGATGCCTAAGTCACGGGCAAGAAGGGGATTAACCTCTTGCTTCCTCTTTTTCTCCTACAAGTGTTAGAAAATAAGGAAGCAGATAAGTGCAGGCCAGCTGGGACTTCAGGAACACTGCAATACTGCAGTGCAGGAACCTGGATAAACCAGGAAAAAAGCAAGAAATTGTTTAAGAGTTAATTACGGAGGGGCAAAAAAACAGTAAAGGTGACCAGTAACATGGCAGCTTGAGAAGCTGTTGTGCATACTTGTTTTGCTAACTTTGTGGTAGCAGAAGGTTACTGTATAATTTATGGGATGGACTGGGACTGAAGATACAAAGCTGAATACAAAAAGCTTTTACAGTTGCCTAAGACTCATCTTTACCTTTCTGCCCACTTTGTATCATCCCTCTTGTTACTTTCTAGCAGGGCAAGTTAGACTTCCTTGGCAAAACTCACAGTACTTTTTTCCTTTAAGAGCGCAGTATTTAAAATACTCTTTTTTGAAGAAGGGGCTGATTTACACTATGTGAAACCAAGAGAGTAACAGTCATTACGAGCTACTTTACATTTTAAAGCTTAAGTTTTATGTTGTGTGGAAGCATCCAAGCATACCAGGAAACACTGCAAATTACAGGATTGCATAATACAGCAGCATTTTTTACTCGTGCAAAAGATTTTAATGAGGAATTACATGCCTACAGACTACATGAACCTCCTTTCAATACTGTGTAACTTATCATTACAGCCAAGCTGACAGAGAACCTGACAGTTTAAGATAAAGACACTTCCCTGCCCAACCAACTGTAATTAAGATCAACATTTTAAAAAAGTGAGAAACAAGGCAGAAACAATTAAGAGAATTTAAAAAAAAAAAGCCTCAAAATGTTAGCAGCTACTAAGTAAAAAGAGCATTCTGAGGATCCAAGGATTTTTACTTTCTAACCTACTATTTAGAGACTTTCTAATCTGTATTTAGAGAGTATCTATATACATGCATATGACACTCCAGTAAGGAAACGCACCAAGACTCCATTTGTTCAGAGAATGGTACATTTTTGCAGACCTTCTAGAGTAATACAACACAAGTGACCTATCCTCTCTAAAAAAATTGCTGAGCTCTCACCTTTGAGGGGGGTGTTTTTCAGACTGGGAAAAAAAACTACAAAAAGCTTCATTCAACAACAATTAGACATGTTCTGTTCTAGATGGTGATCAGCAGGAGAGAAATGTGTACACAAAACACTAAAAAAAAAATTACCTGGGTTATTCACAGATTAACATATCAGACCTAACCTCTCACTGTCCTGAGCATTTCCTTTTAAATGCAAACAGAACACCACCACCCGTGCTGTTCTCATGTTTTGTCAGTCTTAGTAAGCAAAGGTGTTACCACGGCCTTCACTTTTCAGACAGCCTAACTGAGCAACAAAATAAAATGGATTGCATCTTGGCTGCTGGGTACAACTGGCAGTCTTCGGTCAGAATGACTGCTCCAGTTCCACAGAGTAAGCCACAACTGTCCAAAACTTTTCTTTTTTTGCATATAGACACCATCAAGACTCCAAGATGCACCTGCCAGTAACATTTACAGCTATCTGTCCTAAGCAGCCTTCCAGCTAGCGTGCGATATCCCCATTCGTAAGACAGACTGCTGCGGACGATGAAACAGCCTCCTCTTCTCCTGGCAGCAACACTCCCAAACCCTGCCACCACCTTCCCAACCTCACAAGAGCAACCACTATCAACAGCAGGGGCAATTTCCTCAGCTACAGTTGGACAGTCCTACAATATGCTCAGAGTTTATTATGGTACAACACACCCTTGCTTGGAACATGGCAGCAAGCAGGAAGAAACTGTACAGAGTTTGCACCCTTTTATAAGTAGAAGGGATTTCAAATAAGTCCAGGACATTCTAGCACAATGAAGTCACTGAGAAGTCTGAACTTGGAATTAAAATGGTATCTTAATTAGATGATACACACCTGTTTTCTTTACTAGGTACTGCATGAAATAAAACATGAAAGAACTGTCAGTTATGTGAAGCTTTTACCTTCTAACTGTAGATTTACTACTCTTCCTGTGCTACAGTGCTAGTAGCAATAAAAAGAATTACAAGATGACAGTGAGATGCATTTTTTAATTGTTAGTCAGAAAGAAAAAAATAACTCACACCTGTTTTTCTAGGACTTTTATTGAAAAACATTAAAAACAAAAAATTACCAAGGCCAGTTTTACAATAAATTTAAGACATACAGAATGGCTTACCTGCTCTTAGGGATTAAGTGCAGGAACTTTATTCCCATATTTTTCTCATGCAATTACTGGATTAAAATCACACTCTCATTTAACATCAAAATGGATAATTACTAATGCTTTCTTAGGATTTAACCTTAAAATCTAGTTTAAAAAGTCAATTTTCCAAAGGTTAAAAACATTTGCACTGCAAGAACCCCCCTCCACAGACCAGTTAATAGCTTCCTCTGTCTGATAACTGACAGAATTACATCACAGAGCTCATTTTTTCCTTTTTGTTATTCTAACCTGAGAAATTTCTTAAATGCTTCTTACTGGGCTTTCATATTTGGCAACATTACTTTAGTTACACAGCAGAGTGTGATTTCTCACTCTTGTCAGAGACAAGTCTTTCACTACTTATCCCAAAAGACACTGTCACAAACAGGATTTACATTAGCATAAATCTGCTTCTGTGAATATTATGCCCTTTTGGCAAGTTAAACCCTGTTAGTAATATCATCAGAACACTAACCTCAGGATGTCAAGTTCCCATCAGTTGTGTAATTCCTCGTATTGTGCGCTTTGAAAATATTTACTTTGGCATGTTATACTTTGTGGCATAGAGAAGAACTTGCTTACTCCCCACCTTACAAAATCTGTCTTTTCTCTCTTCCATTTATTCAAGCCCTCTCCCTTGCCACCAGTTATCTCCCTTTCTCATCACTGCAACAGAAACAAGACATAAAGCACACAAATACATTTAAAATGTGAGATCTCAAAAAGTTGGGCAACAGCAGACAATGGTCTTGTAAAACACTCTTAGTTAATGAATGAGCCTGTAAAATGTATTCCCCATAAATCTTTTAGTATAGCATTCAGGCCTTCAGTTTTAAAATAGTACACTTACTTATATTTGATTTCAAACTTTTCAACATTCAGTGTTTTGCTATATTTAAATGTGCTAGTCTCTTCACACTTGCTCCCAATTATATGTAAAAAACAACACTGTCTAAAGAAATTATGGAAAAACACTTGAAACAAGTAATTCAACTTCCAACAGAATAGACTTCTTTTGCATTTTCAGTAACTTTGTATATTAAATAATCTGGGTTATTATAAATCGTTGCACTTAAGTTTTACCTGAACTTATCTGATTTTCAAGCGAACAATGACTTCTTCCCAGGGCTGTCTGCCAGACTAAAATTCAAGAGAATATATTAATATAAACTGAGCTTTGTTTGCTTCATACCCTGCCTATTAAAAACCATTACAATAACCATGGAGATCAATTAAGTGCTTGATTTGAAAGGTGTAGAAGTCCCATACCCCCAAGAAATGGCTGGATTTTTCTGTTTGTTTCTGGTAACTCTGGTCATTACTGTACTGAAGTTAATACTGAAGTGGTCTGAGTTTTCAGCTTCTCTGCAAAATAGCTTTGAAAGAACGTTTCAAGAGATCACCACAAAATAAGATGTGAATGGATACCATATACAGCTGATGCATGACAACCTTTTATTCTACTGTAATTTGTTGGCATTTTTGATCCCAAAAGAGGAAACAGCAGACTTTGGATTTTCTTAAATGCATTCATAATCCTAATTTTTAAATTATCCATCAGATTTTAAAAAGTGTTGGAGAATAAGGAGCTAATATAACCTTTGATAATCCTTAGTCTCACATACATTTTTAACATTATACAGTGAAACTGCATTTTGCGTATCAGTGTTGACTGCACTTTAAAAAGGACCTGCTGAATTACTTCCAACAGGTCTTTATAGCACCATATAATCTGCTGTTGATTTAACTGCTTAGAATCACACTCTTTGTGCCACTGCTTCGACAGAAAAAAAAACTGTAAGAAAAAGTTCATGTTATCCAACCCAATGCATGTAAACAGTTAACTAGCAGACACTCCATTTTCACTTATTCCAGTTTTGTGAAGCTGATAAATGAATTGCTACTTGATCCTTCTGGAACAGCACCATTTAATACAGTGGCACAAAAGAAAAACCTCATGGACACATTCAATGAAAAAGTCTCTCTCACACTTTTCATTTAATTTTGGAAGTCTCTTTTTGTAAGGTTGGATGCTGCCCTTTCTATTATAGTTCATTTTCAATTCATAATAGAGAAAATCAGTGACAAAGATGAGGCCAAGTGCTGGCAAAGCCATAGTACAACACAACAGGAACAGCAAGGGGACTAGGAAGCAAGAGGAAAACAAGGTACCTGGAACAAACTAGAAATACACTAAACGCAGGAGAAATCTTAGCCCTATAGCAAATTTTACATTCTTTCAACGCGTAGATTGGTTTGTTTTCCACTGATACCCAATTCAGGACTTATTCAGAGTTTAAGGAATACACAACGTGATTAAATGTGAAGTACACGAACCATTCATGCGCTAACAAGCGCCGCCAGTGTTTTTTCACAGGTAAAGCTGAAGCAAGTGCGTCAGGACGGCATTTGGTTGAAATTCAAGTAATGCTGGTACTTTACCATTTTCGGTAGTTGTTACCTAAGACAGTCAAAGTCAGTGACCATCTACTCAATGTTGCAAGAGACTCGTTTTCCACGTGTGAATTCCAGTAAGCAGAAGTACAGATGAGCTCAGTTTGAATACATGAGGAAGACTTTCAAATGGCATACTTCTGAAGAAAGCGGTCAAACGCATCATAAATCGCTTGTCTAAAACAAAGAAAAAATATGACTTGTCTATTTTGGGAAAGGGCAGATACAAGTGGTGTATTTCCATATATTTATAAAGCTATCATCACAATTTTAAAAGCGCTTTCAATAAAAATGTGACCTTAAGTAGTTTTTTCTCCTTTACTTATTTCTGGGATCTCTCACTTCAAGCCATGAACGTTCCAAAAAGGAGTGGGACTGTTTACCAACTTTAGTATGTGTGCAAATGTTAATGGAGTAGGAGTTTTCTACTCAAACATGTCAGAAAGCGAGTCAGAGATACATCCATAATTTCTCAGTTTTGAGCAACTGTCATAAAATAAGGCTGAAGTTTTAAATAGCAATAAGCTAGTGGTTAGTATACCTTGACCCAGTATATTGCTATTACTTTTTGTGCTGCTTAGGCTTCCTAAATGGGATGTACACTCTCACTAATTCCTTATATTTTAAAATTATTAGCACAAGTATTTAACTTCTATAAACTAAGGAACAGCAATTATATAACTGATTGAGGTAACTGTGTTTGGAAAGTCATAATTTAGTATTATTAAGGCATGAATTCACACAAGTACTACTCATTTGAAGTCAAGTTTGTATTTTAATTCTCATTTCCAACTGCATGGTTTTCTTAATTCTCAGAAGATAACATTAGCAAAAAGACAAGAGCTGAACAATACAACATAAGCAGTCGCTGCTTAAAAAATATTTTCTAGTGTGCAGTGAACACACTAACTAAAAGCTTTTATAGGAAGACAAGAGTAAGAAGGATCGTTCTCTTGCCATAGGCTTACTGACCAATCCAAGGTATGTTGCACCCCAACTTTGTTCATAAAATGGAAACAATGAGATTCTCTTTAAATTATTTGAGATCTGGTAACTTTTTTTTCGAAGCAGTATCTGGTATTTGTTGCTTTAGAGTAACTATAGACTTGCTTTTAGAGGAAAAATGATGTCTCAAAATTATGATATTAAGCTCTCAACTATTTTTAAACTTTGCTGTTTACTTTACCTAAAGAGTCCTTGTTTGAAGAGGTATGCACTGACATGACCTCCATCCAGATACCTGATTTCACACCCAGGCCAGATTTCTTGAAGACTGCGTACCCCAGTTCGGGGAATATATGCATCCTCCTTAGCTTGAACTACTATGATTAAACTTGGGTCAACTGGAACTGAAGAAAAAGTAAATAAAAATGGAATTTTAAGGACAGAAGAAGAAACATGTCAGCTGAGATTTCTGTTGTAAAGATGCCATTTCTAAAAAAAGTAATTACTCTAAGCTTTAACAAAAGTGTATTTTCTGAAGTCTCCAGCAGAATTTATCCGATTTTTGACATTAGAGAGGCCATCAGTAAAATAACAAACTTATCAATCCCCTGCCTTAAAGCAGAAAACTTCACAAGTCTCTCACAAATGACAGGAGAGTTGTCTTTTCCCTTAAAAACAAAACTCTGTAGCATCCAGATAAATTCTCCAAGATCTCTCTTCTTCAGTGAAAAGGAACTAGGAGACATCTGAAAATCAATAGACCAGAAGCTTCATTCTTTTTTTTTTTTTTTTCCTCAAGAAGAGGAAAGAGGCAACATTTCATATGAGAGGGCAGACAAAGTGCAGTATATGTTCACTTTCTTTCCTATTTCTGGTGTGTTTTAGATACAACATAAAAAGCTCAACATATTGTTATATTTGCTAATTACTCATAAGCAGAATTGCACCAATCTGATTACTAGTGAACAGGAATAATGCCAAAATGATGTTGAGAAAAACAACACCAGAATGATGTTGAGCACAGAACAGTCCTCTCTTCACCAAAAATGTGTGATGTGGTAGACAAGCCAAAATGTTTTAAAATGGGGTGTCACAAATAATTTAGACCCTCTCCTTTTGTACATACTAGATCATGTATAGAGGATATGTAATGCCAAGATAGATTCTAGTCTTCCATTCAACCTTCCATGAAATCTGAACGTTAGGCAATTTTCTGCGTCTTTGGACGCACTCCCAAGGATACCCTGGCAGGGGATGAAATGTCTCCCAGAGCATGAAGACACCTGGGAGACAACTCACACGAAGGACTACATCACTTTGACAAGTGCATCAGGATCACAGATCCTCTTAAGTTTCAAGAGAGGTCAATGCTTTAGCTAAGTGATACCTGGGTAAGTGTCTAGATAAAGAAGAATGTCAGTACCTAGAATAAAGGTTTTTTTCTGTCTACTGAAGTAACTTCTAAAGCTTTAAGGAAAGCACTTTGCTGGTATCTGTCGCAAAACATCCCCAGCTAGCAGTGATCTGGGACATTACCCAAGAAATCTATGCTAGTGTAGAAAACGCAGGAATTTTTTTTCTTTTTTTTAACATTTACCAGTGGAGATGCCAGAACTCAAAAATGAGGTAGTGCAGGGGTCTCAGGATCAAGAACGTTTTGACACTGAAAGACAACTCTGACAGAAACTTGTCTGAAGCCAAAAATATGTTTGAGGACATGTTGAGAGTCCACACTTTGCCTCAAGTATCATTCAAGCTTGGTTCTCAGCTATGTAGGCTAATTTCTAGCTGAAGATTTCTGCTTTATGAGATTTACTTGAATCTGCTTGAAAAACCTTATTAGCACATTAATTAGATTGATATTACTAGATATCACACAGATGTTTTATTATTTTAAATAATATAAATTTGCACAAACTCGTATCTGAAAATAGCCACAGCAAGCCGGAGAGAAATGAACAAATACACTGAAAGGCAAATTTTTAATTCATATTATCATTAGCTGGCCATTAAGAGGAACAAGAGAAAAAAAATCAGGAAACAGAATGGTAAATAGATGCTACTGAATAACACTCAAGATATTTTCATATTTCAGCTAAGGCGCCAGCAGGTTTACACAATGGAGAATGAAGAAAATACCTTTTTCTTCCACAGTATTTTATTCAGTTTTCCTAACAGCACATTAAAAAAAGGTACTTACCTGAGAAATTACCTACATGGGTACATTCATCCATTACTCCTTTCATGAACCGTAAAGATTCTCTCTGTAAAGTGTCACTTTTTCTTCTTTTATGTATCCTGTATCCCTGTGGGCTGGTTGAGTTTTTACTGCTATTGCTACTGGTTGAAAATGTTTGATTTATGCACTGTACTTTAGGTGAATCTTGTACTAAGAGTCTTTCTGATGAGGCACTTGGAGTACTTCTATTTGTGGTAAAGCTGTGAACTTCTTTAGATACAGTCTTGTTCGCGGAATCAAGGTTGAACATTCTGGAAGTCATGTCTACACCCACCAGGCTGTCCACACTGTCAGGGAAGTTTTTAACAAAATCTTGTCCCATCTTGAAAGAATCTGTCTAAACAAAGACAACAGGTCATTTGTTAAGGGTTTCTCCTTTAAACCAGTTGGTTAATCTTATTTTTAAAATCAACTGTTAAAAAAAAAAAAGAAAAAAGGTACAAACAGCACTGCTTACAGTACTTGCTCTTTTCAGCCTACATGTCACTCAATTAATTAAATCCTGATCATCATAACCTCTTGATAATTTAATTCTACACTTCTGTCAGCTTAAAGAATGCAGGAAGTACTTACATATGGTAGCTTATGATTCACATGCTTGTCTGTTTTTAATTCTATATTAATCTCTGAATTTATAGCTGCAGTCATGTAAGCATAAACTTCTGGACAATTAACTCAAAAATCGATGCATTTCTCCGATATTTTTTTCCACTCTCAAAAAAGCAGTAATATCTTTGTGGCAAAGTCTTAAAAAATTAACAGAGCAACTTTTCATGGACAGGCAATAGCAATAAATGTATGTGACCAGATGTAATATTATGTTTAGGACTGAAAACGCTACTGACTCTAAATTCTAGGAAAACAAAAACTGAACATCTTTAAATGTTTCTTCTTTTCCATCAGTGTCCCTGGAGTGTATTTTACTTAAACATGGCAAGTGCCTAAGTAACTGTCTCCACTCCAGCCCTTCCTCTCCTAAGATAGTTGAAAAAGAACTACCATAAAGAAAAGAAGCTTAGGAAAAAAGTTAATTATCAGAATTGGCTAGAACATAGTGTTGCAAAACATAAGCAGTTCCCAAAAACTTATCACTTCAATCTAGAAGAGAGCTGAGGCAACAAAATTTCCCTTGGGAAGTCTTTCAACTCTAGGTCCAAAAGAGTCAAGAAAATGGCAAAAAAGTATGCAGCCAGTAAATTATATTTCATAAGGAGCAAGAAGCTAATTACAAAAGCTCTACCTCATGTTTATCCCAACTACCTGTGCAGTAAATGCTGAAGACAAGGGAGGCCCAGCATCACACATAAAACCAGAAATACACAGACTCTAAACAAACTAGAAAAGTAATTTGATGTTACTACATATTAAAAATATTCTACAGCAGTGAATATGTGGAAGTAACTGCTTCAAAGGACAATAAATCACATTTTTATATTTACGCACCAGGCTATTATTTGCTTTCCAGGCTAAAAAGCCAGTTACTGGGAAATACTATCTACAGTTTCAATGTTCTGATTTAATTCATTTTACATTTCAGGTTACACTAAGTGTGGTCACTGAAAAAACTTGTAGCAATGGGTATCCCTAACACACATCATACAAGCAAAAGGGCTTTGGGTTTCAGAAGGCTTTTCTTCAAAGATTAAATTTATCCAAAGCATAAGAAAACAACAAGCAAACATGTTTTAGCTGAAAATTGGCTACTTTTACTGTAAAAAAGAAGTTACATTATTTGTTAGTTTGCACTTCTAAATATTAGCAAACAGGAAAAATAAACTATACTTACTCCACAGTATTCAAGCATTTGAATTATTTCTTCTTCATAAACTGTTTCCGTAAAATACTGTTTCTCTAGCTCTCTCCAGTTTACTGCCTTGCTCAACACACCCTGAGATTATAAACAGAAGTGTCCAGTACACAAGTGAAACTCAGAGTTCATTCTAAAATTATTAAATACAGAGAAAATTTATCTGTTCCTCTCTACGACTTGATTTTTCCAGTGGAATTCTGCCCAAGTTTCCAGATAACCCTTAGAATTATTGTAACCAAAGCATAAGCACATACTATAAAACAGGGCATAGAAACCCACTTCCCTTTAAAAAACAAACAGAACAGGAAAAAAAAAGGCAGAAAACAATCTCACTTAGGGTTTACACACATCTAGACTGGGCTAAACCAAGCATGGGTGTCAAAGCCAGTCTATTCATTCACCTACCCCAGCAGCAGGAGTGAAAACAGCTACCCCTCATAGTAGCAGCAGCATTATCACCCAACTATTTAAGCCAAGCCAAGCCCGTGACTCTAATCATTGTCCCACAAACCAGCACCAGCCCCTAATTTGGTACCTGACCCACTGCAGTAGCTCAAAGCTACCTTCCTTATCGTGTGTTGTATACCCTGAGCAGGAAGGCTGGGTTTTGCCACTAGTCACTCATACAGGCCAAAGGGTGATTAAATGCATTAACTGAACAGGTGAATGTGGCCAACCCAAACCTTTTGACTTAAATATCTGATTACATCCTAGTATATTAACAAAAATATTTACTAATTACCGTAGTAAAGACTGCAGAGGCTGTTGACCAGGAAAGACATGGAATCAATGGCAATGGTTTAGGCCAGTTTGTCACTGCCAGTGAAGCCATCTAGAATCAAAAACACTTATTACATATTTTAATGTTGAATTCGCAACATGGGAAAAAGATTTCTCTCACCTTTCATTTTTTTTATTTATACAGTATCAAACAAATATGCAGTTATGAACTGTGGCAGCTGGACGTATTTTCACCTATTTCAAAGATACAGTCTATTCTTCAATGATTTCCCTAACAATAAGGATTGTTCTGGATAGGATGAATTTCAAGGCCGAATTTCAAGGTTGAATGGGTTTCCGGTTTAGCTGTAAGAATTCCAAATGGAATATTCATTTTGACTTTTTAGTTCTGTAAAACCATGAAAAACATCTATAAAGCCTTTGCATCAAGCTCTTCCAAGCTTACTTCAAGGCAAAATGAAGGCAGTCTACGGAAGGACTACTGAAAACTCTATACTTTTTAAATTTGTATACTGGAAATAAAATGTGAAGCAGAAGTAATTCAGCATGTTAAGTGGACTCTTCTTTAAAGTTTAAACTATTACATCAGTTCTCAGAACACATTTTTCTGAATATTCTGTTTATCTCATGAAAAACCAGAGCAAAGAAGCTCAACATACAGAAGTTCCCTATATGGTATGTTCTTGTCAATTTTATTTTATTGCTCTAAACTGAACAACAGTGTAAACCCCCTAACATAAAATACCTCATGTCTGTACCAGATGTTCTAATAAATGGATTTATACAAGTGAACTATAATTCTATTCTGATTCTTTTTTTATTAATAAAAAGTTACAAGAATACCATATATCTACACTGATAGCCAGGAAGTCTGACTTCTTTGTTTTTACTTCCAGCTCTCCCCATCGGTAGAACTGAATTATTGCTACCCACCTTCTGTTTTAAAACACATTCTAAAATGTGTTTCTATGATCAACATAAAATACAATTTATTTTCCTGGTTTTAAATGGTACCAGAAGTCACATGAGTAGGTCAGGACTAGCCAAAAGATGTATATTGCTGGACTATGAAAAAAATAATTCAAAGGAGTTTCCAAACTCTCTCAGATCTTGCCTTCTTCTATATCCATGCTGTATATGACCACTGCTATAGGTCACAGAACTCAGTTACTCCCATAGCATTTCCAAAGCACCTGAAGTGTCCTGTACGGTCAGGGGTCAGTTTGAGACTTCCAATCCAACTTACAAGTAAGACAGGGAAGAAAAGGTTAACACAAAAGTTGTTGTTTCAGCAGGGTGATGTTTATATAAATCAAAGTTGGTTTGTATTTTACAACATTTAAAATTATAAAACTGTGTTTTGGGGGAAAACTATTTTCCTTCAGTAGACACTACCATTACTGACATTATTTACTAACAACAAACAAGGATCAGCAAAAGAGGTATATTGGTTTAATAAGCTTTATACCTGTGTCTCACAGACCAATGGTTATTTGTGGAGACACATGCAGTAATATTTTAACTTTTTATTACTCTTTCAAGTATCTTACTAATACATTGCTGTTTTAATTTAAATATGCACAGTGTCATACACAAAATGCTGTCCACTGCATCACAGAAATCTTCTCTAATCAATACCAATGATATGGGAAAAAATGAGTTGAGAACTGAGGTGACTTTTGGTGTCAGTTCTATTACAACAAAGAGAAGGCATTTCACACAATGCATTTAAACACAAAAATTTAAGCAAGCAGAATGGAGGAAAAGAGTGAGAACTAGCAATTATTCAGTACAGACCTTCTTTCAGACAACATTTATTCCTCCCACCTTGTGGAAAAAAACAATTCTCTGAGAAGCTTACATTCATATTAAGCCTGTCAGGAGATGGCTGACAAAGGCCTCTACGATTTGTCAGTACTTACTGAGGATTATACTAATTCAGCACTACAGAACATGAGAATTGCCAACAATTGGTTTCTCATGACTCTAAATGTTTATTTTAAAGTACTTGTCAGAGCAACACTATAAAACAAATTATTTCTGTATGCTAAATGATCAAATGAGAAGTTAAAACAAAAATTACTGAACAGGAGATATAAAAGCTTACATGTCCTCCCATGGATATTCCAGTCATCCCTAGCGGTCCATAGCCTTCTCTCTCTAGCCAGTGCAAAAGAGCTGCCGATTCCAGAACAAGAGCTCCTCCCATCACAAAAAGGTCTGAGACATTTTTTAAACATGACCGTCTTTTCTCCCCAGAAAAGGAAAATACAGGATTTATTTTCTTAGATTAGTTTTTTACATTTCTCATCATTCTATACACACTCTTAAACAAAGCCTGATCACACACCCAGAGAATTATGGACCTGAACACCTGTTGATTCAACCAGAGAAAAAGCAAGTCCAGATTCTCTGGCACTTGTACTTTTTCATCTAAATGAGGACCAGGAATAGACCCCTGCTAGGCTTCTGATGTAATATGACTAACAGCCTGGTCTTCTAGAAACAGATAATACCAACATTAGAATCTCATTAGTAGTGATCTTCTGTCCTGTAAAGTTATAATGGATCTTTTAGAAATCGAATCAAAGTGATACATTCCTAGACATACACTATCTCATTTGCATAAACAATCCTTTTTTTCTTTTTTTTTTTCTTATTTACCTGTTTTACATCATTGAAAAATTGCACACAACATTTGAAGAGCAATCAGTATGTCAGCTTTGGAAGCATTCATCAGTGTCACTGTAAGACTGAAATTGTAAAGTGGGAAGTTTGTCACGGTACTGAGGAATTCATGTAATGTACTGCAAAGCATTAAAACAGAAGCAGCAAAAAAAAAAGTAGAAAGCTATTCAGCTGAACCATCAGAGGGACTCTAAAAAGTGAAAAAAAAGCATTTTCAGATTAATACATCTCTAATTTGGGGAGGGGGGCTTTAAATTTTCAGTATCACACAGTCAGGTTACAAAAGGCTGCTGGGCTCTTCTGCCAGCATACAATCACATTTGAGACACTCTGAAGCACAAGGACAAAGCTTACTGTGCAAGTCACAGGAGAAATGAACAGAGCTGCTGCAGACCAGTATTTATAAGCTAATGTAATTCTTTCCTACAGCTTTGTTATGAGATTCCTCAGCCCTCCCCAGCTGCTATATTTATTAAACACTGCTACTAGCATATTAACTAAAACCACTACTGCTGCTTTGTAACCTTGTATTGAAGAGTGACAGCTACTGGTTTGGGCATTAGGCAAAACACTCCCCTTTCAAAGAATCCTTCTCTACATCATGCCTATACTAACCTGTCAAGCTAGACAACTGAGAATGGAGTCAGAAATAACCTCCCCAAAATATTTAATTTATTTTCTGCATCAGATCCTCAATAACTGGAAAAAACTCCACCAATGGATGTATTCCGGCACACACACTGTCATTTTCCAATAATCTTACACTTCTAAATACAGTAATAAATATATATGTATAAGCAGTTTTCCTATCAAAAAACAATTTTAAAAGAATCATCTTAGTTGGTAAATACACTTAACTTTAAAAAAAAACAAGTGGTTCATGTGTCAAAATAAAATTCAGCATCTGCTTTGAAGAAAACCTAGAACCATTTTTTAATTAAAATTTCCTCCTTATAAGCAATTTTATAAGCTTTTGGATTTAGGAAATCCAAATACAGACATCTAATCTAGAAATCTAAAATCTAGAAAGTCTAAAATGTGTGAGACAGAGCTCATGGTGAAGTCCTAATGGAATGGACAGGTTAAAGAATGTCAGCTTTAAAAATAAATATCCTTCTATGCATCTTCTACTCATGTTTGTTAAATGTCCACGTTTAGGAATAAAAAGGATTGAAACACCAACTCATATTTGGACTTTAGGAAATGTTTGTAGACTAAAACCACAACTTTGCCTCCGACATATATCGCCTGTTGAATTCTGCTTATACTCCAGTGGTTTGGGAAATGTGAAAAGCAAAAAAACAGGACTGCCTAATTAGGCGTCTAAACTCACATTTAGAAACTGACTGAGGGAGCCAAGTCCCATAGAATACTGAATATTTCATAGCTTCCACTAACAAACAAGGAACACCAAATTAATTTACATGTCTGACTGTGGTCCCCTGAAAATATCTCGGAAAAGCAAAATCTTAGCAATTATAACAGGAAAGTATGCTGTCTGAACAAAGTTTATTAACAGCTGACTGAAATACAATTGTGGCATTTGTATATGCACAGTTGTGAATCAGGAAAATAAACTACTATTTGCTTGCGTTCACACTCATCTCACTCTACACTGCAAGTTCATCTTGTGCAAAATTTCCTGATCACTGTGATCTCCTAACACAAAAAATGACAAAGCAGCCTAGCAAAGGGCAGACAATTTCACATGAGGAGGTTATGAGTGGTCTGTGCTTGAGCTTATTTTTTTCTTAATAAGCTTTCAAAGTATATACTACTTCAACCTTCTTAAGAAAAAAAAAAGTGGCATTTTGAAAATACAGTATCCATGAATGTAATGGTAATACTTACAATTGATCCTTAGGTTTTCTACAACCATGTAGAAGACTCAAGTTAAAGAAAGTCAAACATTTATATGAAAAATTTGCAGTTAAAAAATAAAGTAAAATAAAATAAATATACATAAATAGCACACTAATTAATTAAAATTTGGAACTTATATTTCAAATGTTTAACTGGAACTAAATCAAGTTAAATGTAGTTTGCAATAGAAGATTTTACTTTTGTCAGGTATATGGGTAGGAAAAAAGTGTTTTTTTAAAAAAACAAATCTTAAATGATAGAAGTAAGTTTCTCAAAGAGCACCTGAGGGACCAAAGAGTTGCACTTGAGAATAGAAGGCAGGAGAGGCAACTTTCTCTTCCATCATTCATACATTCATAAGTCACACAGTATGGCGTAGAATAAATGGTTTTCACTCTGTCATGGCTACAGGAATCATATCAATACTTTGATCAGTACATATATTCATAACAGAACTCTTACTGTGATGACTACAGTAAGATGCTGTAGGAGACATTTTCAAAAAACCAGAAAAGCAATACTTGGTCCAAAAGTAACATAAGCTATTAACTGTGTTCCACATTGTGTTCCCTGCCATGGTCACACTTTGCTTCTATCTGCTGAAAAATCCACTGGAAATTAATGCACAAAGTACGTATTATACCAGTGTGATAAGTTTCTATCTTCTGGAAAGAACATTGAGAATTAGTATCTTGCTTTCCACAAAAGGATATAATAAGGATTTTCTAGCAATAGGGAAGCCATACAGGCTTCTTTAATCATTGGGCGTGCCATTAATGTGCGTCTCCTCCAGAAGTGCTAAAGATAAGATGTACAAACATATTAAGATAAAATCTGATCACTTAATTTCTCAATAACAATCCATTTTACAGTTTACATACGCACATGATCTCCAGTGCCTGCTAAATGAATGCACACAGGTCTGTGTTTGCTATTCCATCTTCTGGGTATGATGAACTGAAATCTACAAGAAACAAACAGATATTTTAACAAACTAAGTCTATCCATTTACAAGCTGCACCAGAGAAATTAATTATATAATAAAAAGACAGGATGAAGTACTTTCATAACTCACACAGGCAAACTGCCAGCGATTCAGCAATATCATTTTTCA
This sequence comes from Hemiprocne comata, assembly GCA_020745705.1. Classification (NCBI taxonomy): domain Eukaryota; kingdom Metazoa; phylum Chordata; class Aves; order Apodiformes; family Apodidae; genus Hemiprocne; species Hemiprocne comata. The sequence continues at coordinate 67,126,715 of CM036589.1, read as the reverse complement.
CAAACACATCCAGCAAAGAAAGGAATCCAAAAGTAGGACAGAAAAATTGCCAAACAAGGAAAGGAGCCAAGCTGTAAGATCATGTTCCTAAAAAAGACTACTACCTCATTGTCACAATTTAAATTTTGCAGAGTGGAGAAATGGAACTTCAGATGAAAAGCAGCCTAAACAAGTACGACTAGCTCTCCTAGGTAGCACTGCTATTTTTCTCCTAAGGGCACAACAGCTGAAATTTGAAGATGAAGATAAGCAATATATTCAAATTTTTAAAAAAACCAAAAACGCAACAGATAAATCGTTAAACTATTTTTTTGCAACCAACAGCAATCCCTTAATGTCAGCCACTTAATATCTGCTACTCAAGTTAATTTCATTGAGGAAAAAAAATTAATTCTGAGCCACCAGTATTTTCCCCACAAGATGGAGCACTTTCACCTACAACAGCGTTACACTTCGGAAAAAAGTATTCACACAAAGCACAACGATCCTAAGGGGAATTTGTAAGGCATTTCAGAACTGTATCAATACTGTCCAGTGTAAAAATTAGAATTAACATGACTATAAATTGTAAGAGAACATAGAAAAGGAAACAATCGGTACATTGTATTTTCCAGTATAGCACTAATTAGTCCAATAATGTTAAGAGGCAGTTTCTTTCTCTAACCAACAGAGGTGGGAGAGAACCAATATTTTGACTTTTTCTGACATTCCTTCATGTTACATGTTTAAGTACACATTAAAATATCAATCAGTAATATTGATAAAATTGGCAATGCCAGTATCAACTTAAGGTGATAATTTTTTATGTTCAAGTTATTAAACAAAGCTTGGGAAAAAAATTCCATCATGAAAGTTCAGCTCAAAATTAAAAGCTAACAGAAATTATGCTTCCTGTCCAAACTCACTCCTCAACTGCAAGGCAGTTAGTGTGAAACCAGCAAAACTGCTATTCGGTATCTTCTGATTATTTGGGATCATATTCTGTGAGGATGCCTGGTTTTTTGGGTTGCCAAGTAAGAAAGGCACCAGGTCCTCCTGCTACAATTGAATGAACTCACTATTTCAGTACACATACAATAGTTTTGTATTCAATGTAAATGGAAGGCTCGAATGGTTCCTTCAAATATAATACAACATGCTTATTTCATACAGCTTCACCTGCTACATATAAAACAAACTACTGCCTATTCTGCTAATTGGAAAAATTCAAACAATTTCAACACACCCAGGGTATTCCATAGCTTTGTGCAGTATGATTCCTACACTAAAAAAAAAAATCATTTATACATAGACTAAACTATCACTTAAGTAAGATTTATATTTGCTTTTGAGGTCAAAATCTATTTCAACATTTTTTTTTCTACTAATCATATCATTCCATGATTAGTACAAAAACCAGTTTGAAATATTTTACAGATAACCTGTATTACAATAAATTAGCTTCACAATGAAACTACTCATAGAACATTCTTATTGCTCTGCAGTTCTAGGAAATACCACTTGGTTTCTCTTACCTTGCTACAAGAGACTCGACTGGCAGGATACCTGGGACATAATGAGTCAACGGGGAAATGAAGTGCCCCTCAAGGATTCTACAGTCAGATTGATCCTCGACCTACAGAGAGAGTTGGATGATAGCCGTGCATTTCCTATCGGTATCTAACTTGCTCAGAAAGCCAACCTCTTAAAGGAGAAGAATTTATTACAGGATAAAAATGTACTGAAAAAACTCAAAGCTGATGTCTGTTTCAAATATAGGGATACACACGTATCAACACAGTCAAAGCATTAGTTTCAAACTTAGTTTTTATTAAATAACCTATTAAAGGAATCCAGGAATAAAGTGTAAGGCTGTCCCATTTTAAATAACTTAAAAAATACATACTAAGTTTTAAGCTTTTTTTTTTTTTTTTTACTCTAAGGTCTGACATCCCACCCATCCAACTATTGTATTACTGGAGGAAGAGCATCTGCACAGCCACTGCTTTATTCCCTTTCCTTTCCTTCCATTCTCTGCTAGTAGCCAATGTGACTTCTCATTTTCCCAGCCAACTTAGTACTGCTCTAAATTTCTGACTCCTTATTTAATTCCTAGATTGAAGAGTATTCAGGGAAATCATTATGTCTATCTGCACACCTCACTTGGAAACACAGGGCCTCCTTTTTCCAATGAAGAGCATCTGAGAACTCACACTACATTGATTTCTTCTGCCTCTACACTTCCTCACAGATAAATGCTAATGTCCTTTTCTTGATACAGAGCAACTGGGAACACCTGTGAAGTCAGTTAATGCCACCTGCTAGAAAACTGGTGACAAGCAAAAGCTAACTGAGTATTATCAAACATGCATTCACCACCCTGTTCCTATGCACTCCTTAACACAAGTCTCCTGTTGCCAATCCCAACAGCAAGCCTTGCTGTGAGAACGTCAAACATCAGGAAAATGTAGAGCCACATGACATCACAATTCAACTCTTCTATCCTATAACAGCAGCCTGGTAAGTATTAAGTTGATTTCACCTTTATATACCATCAGGAAAATAAATGTAGTTAAACTGCATAATCTCTTGCTTTTAAGTACCTTGTCAATGAACACAGGGTAATCTTTCGAAACCAGGGTCTGGCATTTTTCCCTGTTTCCAATAATCTTTCTGAATTCAAATATTCTGTTGAAAGGAAACAAGTAGAGAAGATTCAACTTTTAATCTAAAAAAAAGAGAAAACATATACATATATAAAATTTCAGGAGCTAAAGAAAGTCACAAAAAAAGTAAATTATTAAGCCAGCTTTGCATTTACAGATTAACCAGGCTAAATTACAAAAAAAACCCCACAAAACAAAAAAATACAAACCTCAGGTACATTGCTTGTGGTTGCACAACTCTTCAATAGTATTTTACACCTGCTATGTTGAAAACTTCCGTGATTTTTTCAGGGCCGAGTTAAGACACAGCAACCTCCTACACTTACACATCCTTGTAGCCACACTGAGGCAACACAGATTGAATGGATGAAAAACAGGCTGGACTACCAACATCAAAGAGTAGTTGCCAAGGTCCTTAAGTCTAGCTGGAAACAAGTTACTAGCAGCACGTAGGAAAGTTAATGAATGACACAAATTTGAGGGTGAGGTTGATAGCTAGAAGGTAGGGCTACCATTCAGAGTGACTTGGATAAGCTGGAGGAAAGGTCAATGTACATCCTAAAGCTCAACAATAAAACTGCAAGATCTTGCACTTAAGACAGAATAGCCCCATGCAACAACAGAGGCAAGGAACTTAGCAGCTAAGTAGCAAGACTGCAGGGAAAAGGCATGGGGTTTCTGCTGGACACCAAACTAAATACAGCAGCACATCCTTGCAGCTAGGAAGACCACTGGCATACCCTCTGCATTTAGTGAGAGGGCAGCTAGCAGGTCAGGGGAACGGGGTTTGCACTGCCCAGAGAACAGGAGGCTAAGGGGCAAATCTACTTGCTTTCTTCTGCTACTTAAATGGACTGCAGAGTCTTACAGAGAAAACAAAAGACGACTCTTCTGAGAGGTATACAGTGAGAAGAGGCAATGGTTGTGCGTTGTAACATAAGAAATTCCTCATGGAACACAGTGAAAGATTTTTCCACAATGGTAGTGGTTAAGCCCTGTAAAAGATTGCCCAGGGAAACTATGGATAATCTCCATCCTCAAGGGACTTTCAAAACTGAAACAGATGAGGTGCTAAGTGACTTGAACCAATGATAACGTTAACTTGCTTTCAGAGATCTGGACTAGATGCCCTCAAGCTGTTCCTCTCAGCCTTAAATACGGCTATACTAAAAATAACTTTCTCATTCTTATGGTGGTAAGCACACACAATGTATAACAGGAATGATCTGTTCACCGAAAAAAAACAAAACCAAAAGGATGGAAAGAAAATCCAATTTACTACCACAGTAAAAATAGCTCTACTATAGTCTGCTTTTCTTACACAGAACAGTGAGTGCATTTTGGATATCTGAGAAAATAAGGGTAAAGGCACGAGATGCGAGTGTGAAGGGTAAGCTAAATGAAGACTTTTTGCTTGACACTAAATACTCTAAAAATACTGTGTTTGTGTTTCCTCTGTAGTTAGGAGAATACTGAAGACTAAACCTTGCACGTGTTGTGGAATTTCAACTCTTGCTGACGAGTTGAGGATAAAGCATAGCTATCGATAGTCATCACATCAAGGCTGCACACAGAAAACTTGCAGATTACACCTAGGGCAGGGTAGCCTGTAGTATCAGCCAACCTCAATTAATGGTTGAGGTACAATTTAATAAATTCTTCTAATGGAGCTTTGCAGTGATCAATTTAAAACAAGAACAAAAAACCCAATGTGGACACTGTTCTAGCATGACAGGGCATGCACACTAGGGAGTGGTACTCCCTCCTCCCACTAATCAGCAGGAAGAATGAGGAGCAGCTGGCATTCTTCCTTCTTCACCCAGCTGAAGCCAGGCTGCTGGGGAACAGCTCATTTTCTCCCCCTTCCAGGGTAATACATGGAACAAATCCTTCTTCCACTTTGCAGACCAGCAAGCTTGCCTCACTTTTGATCTCATGTGTTTTTTTTCCCCCCCATGCTATGAAAACAGGAGAGCCACAGCTGATACAGTTATTACTACCAGCAATGCATCATTATTGCTGTTTGACGTTAGAGTGATTACCCTTACAGACCCCAGCAAGAGAAAAGCCTTGGCTAGCATTGCAAGAAGCTCCCCTATATAGATAGCAATTGTGCTGGGGGAAGACGGAGATAGGGGAGTGAAACTTCATTATGTCCCACCAAGAACCTGAAAGTTTTTAAGAGAAGGTTTTGATAACATTAAAATGTCTCATTTCAGAAACACACACGCACTTAACAGAATACAGAAACGCCACAAGCAAAACAACACATGTATTTTTTGCTTTTTCCAGCAAAAGCAAGCAAAACATTTTAAAAATCCAACATTCACATTTTGCAGAAAAGTCTGCTACTTAAGAGAAAAATCAACTGGAGAAAGACATACAAAGCAATCCAAGTGCAATTTCAAGATGAGATGTTCACTTGGACTTAAAAAAACAAGCTCCCATGTAACTCCACTGCTATCCAAAGTGAACAAAATTTTATTTCAGGTTTTTAAAAAATTTTCTTTATTGTTTTGCAAATACATAAGAATTAGCTTATTAAATGCAGATTTATCATTTCCTATTCAAATACTACAGGATGAAAAACATTTACTCAATTTTTAAACTTAAGAAATGCAAGTGCTCAACTCTCAGGTGTTACTCTTATTAAAAACTAATAAAAATCAGGAAATATTAAAAAAATTAGATATAGTTCCCTTTTTTTCCTTATTTTGTAGATATCTAAAAAGAATGCATGAACTAGTTTAGGCTATGAGAGAAACTTTTGATTATATCTTACACTTTTAAAGCTCATTAAGAAGTTAAAGAAAGCTAGTAAGATCCTCTTCCATGTCCAACAGAACAATTCCCCTGAAAAAATTCAGCAAATTTTGTTTATAGAAAACACTTTTCAGAGATGTTGCTTGAAGTATGTTATCATATATGCATAAGTGAAAAATATAATTGGACACATACATTCTCTCAAGAACAACCTCTTTAAAACACAAACATTTAGCAAATTCCTTTCAGAGTTCTTCTTAAATCTATTCTATCCCTTGGTATAAAACACATGATTTCCTGAACAAAACAAACTTTAACACATTTTTTTTAATACAAGATAGTAACAATTGTTGGTACTCCAAGCGTTATTTTTTTCTTTTAATGTAAAGTACTGTTTATGCTGTTATTTTTTAACAAGTCACCTTTTCAGGTCCTCTGGCTTTCCCCATCCTCTGATGAAAAGTTTAGTGAGGAGCAACTTCCTGTACAAGACATCTAATTTACTTACACCCATTAGCAGCAAACTGACATCTAGAAAAAAAGAACAGGTAAAAACAAAGACAGTTGAAGAGGCTAACTTGAGTGGAAACTTCATGGATTCCAACACAAAGCAGGTTCTTATTCTGGTATCTGTATTAATGAAAAGCCATACCATTTTAATCCCAGGAAGTTAACCTTGACAGTCAAGTCAATTATTTTCATTTTACACAAAATACAAAGGCAGTTAATACAAACTCTAGCTTTCCTAGGAAAATGAAATTTAGAAGTAGGAATTTAATATGCCTAATAGAACCAGAAATTTATTACATAGTTGATAAGCCAATTAAGGAGGCACATAAGGTCACAGAACTACATCTTCAACCAGTCTTAACTGGTTACTAGAACCGATAAAAAAAAAAGAGTGGCATTCAACTCTGTCCTGTCTATCTATTTATCTATCTATCGATCTATAATGGCAAAAACTTTTCAGGCAATAGGGACATTCATAAACACATCTCAGAATGAAAGCTTGAAAAACCATATCTGGTTCTAAACAACTAGAAGACTAGATCTATAGCTATATAATTATTCATTTATAAAGAAGAAAGGGAAAAAAGTAGCTCCATTCACTGATGAGCAGAAAGCTTATTTTTCTAAACTTGTCTTCGCCTGTGTCTTAAACATGTAACCTAACCCTAATTTTATCCGTTCCTTTCCAATTTTCACAACCTCATTTGTTGAGGTTTTGAAAACAATGCTCCCGCTCCCTTCAAGAAAGAAATCATGCCATCAAAATCCTTACCAGTATCATTTCTCTTTCAGCAAACACACTAGCTCAAATATAGCTAAAGCAAACGAGATTTTAAGCAAGCTAAGCATTATTTTCAAAGCAATAAAAGCAATACCTACTGAAGTGAACAGGGAGCCACTACTGTGCTCTTCCAATGAGGAAGGAAGAAGAAAACCAAAACAACCTCAAATCTGGTTTCTTGGTCAGCAGGATACAGGTTATTCAATTAAAAAAAGTAGTCTAGGATCTGTGTACACCTAAGAAAACAAGAGATTAATAGTCAAAGATACGGTTAGTAAGTTACCTTCAACTATTTCTGAGTATTTCCAGATCCCTCCATACTAAACAGTCTAAATAACTTCATCAACACTCCAGAATGGTATATTTTAATTAATAAGTTGTTTTTTTTTTTTCATTTTAATCCAAAGTCTATTTATTCTGTCAAATTTTATTGTGGTCATTCTTAAAATAGACTTGTCTGAATATAACATGTTAAAATTGTGGTCAGATTAACAAATACGTTGCTTTACACTTCTAAAAAGCCAATACTTAAGAATCAATATATACAAATAGAAAAATGCTTTAACTATTTTGTTACTTTTAACATTTAAATTATAGACAGCTTAAGGTACTTGAAGACTAGAACAAGAACACTAGAACAAGCACCCTAGAAAGCCACAGTGGTTCTATGTTCCATCTCTACAGGGCAGAAATAAATACCTGAAACCACCAGAAAGTCAAAGTGGGGACCTTCTGTTTTAACACTGCAGGAAGCATCCCAATCAGTTGGCTGTGTAATCTTATCATTCTGATCCATATATGCTTGGTCTAATAGAATCACAACCTCAATACAATCTTTTCCCTTGCCCACTCAGCAGATATCCATCGACCTCATGTGCCTTAGGGTGTCAGATGGAAAATGTTTGCCAGTCTCTGCAAGGTCCCTCTGGTTTTTGTAGCAAGGGGGCAGGTTGGTATTTCCCTGGTGCTAGAAGAGAGCTGGGTAGTGGAGACAGAGACAGCAATAGAGACCAGACCCTCTATGGGCCTGGGAAGACAGTCCAGAATGCCTACACACAGGAGTGCTGCCAAAAATATTCTAAAAGTGGATTTGCAGTTCTATTGATACACTGCTTACTGGTAACCATGAACAGATGCTTTAATGTTTTGCTGTTTAACAAAACAGCCTTGCATGTTTTGTTCGGTTGGTTGTTCTTTTCATTTTTTCAAATCCCCTTGAAAATATATGCCAAATAAGAGAAAAACACAAAGATGTTGATTTTCCTGTGAGTTGGAATGCTGGCCTGATGAGCTCCCTCTGTTGCACCAAGGGAATGCCAAAACAAGTTGCTAGACAAGTAAATTAAGTTTAAATGCAACACTGATTGAGGGTTGTTTCATTCTGTATTCTATTTCATTGATTGAATAAGGACTCTAAAGTAATTCAGGATATTTAAATTAATCAGATTCAAGTGTAAACCATTACTGGAAAGAGTACAGGAAACACTAAAACAAAAAAAATATACTCCAAATACCTGAAGTGTGTTGTATAGAACTTTTCAGACATATTACTGAGATAAAATAGGGGTCATGCTCCCGTTTTATTTATTCTAGTAACAGAAGAGCAGGATATGTTTCAGTCAATGCCCATCAGTGTCTACATGGAAGACAATTACAAATACTTTTACCCTCAGAAAAGGTAAATCCAAATATTGGAGGCTGAAGCTTTATAACTTCACAGTAGAAGTAAAGGGTGTAGTTTAGCAGAGAGACTTCAAACTTGAGAAAAGAATCAGCAGAGCTTGTTTCAGAATGCGACTGGATCTCCATCACTTGATACCACACACATCACATCATGATCCCTTTGTAAGCCAGATCAGCTGGCAGCAGTGACCTGATAAAGATGCTGCATAGTTGTGAAGGACAAGAAACAGTGTCTGTGTTATGAATACTAAATAAATATATTGCTAGCATAGTAAGCTTTACACAATTTTAAGTTGTGAGTAGAAGTTGTAACAGGTGCAAATGCACACTAAGAAGTGATCCTCTTAAAAAACCCTGTATTTTAAAAGAGTATTTTCTAGGGAAGGAGATAAAGAAACCTAGAGATAAATTATAGGCAAGGCTCTTGCTCTAGGAATAGTGTTTTTCTTTGCTTCCAGGACCCTCATACTGCATACTATCACTTTTTAGTGTGTACACTTATTTTGTAGAAACAAGACACAAAAATTCATTCAAAATCCAACACATAAACGGTTAGCTATTCCATTTCATCCAGTGCATAGAGTTCCAGTTACTAGAAAAACACAGCTGGAAAGAACATAAATACTTTAATAAAGGCCCAGACTTCTGTTTCTATATAGGAATATGAAACAGCTCTCACAGATAAGTCAACGATAGAACCAAGCAAAAAGGCATATCTATTTTAGAAGGCTGAGTCTTCAACTCCTGCCCTATTACTCTTTTTTTTCTTTTAATTTCTCCTTTAATAAATGCCAGGTTATGCTTCATGCTTTTTTTCTCTTTTCCCTCCAATGCAACATGGCTTAAAAAAACCCAAAACACTATTAAGTTACGGCAACAAGTCAGAAACAAGCCCCGCAATACTTTCATACACAGACGAATCTGCGGTTAAACAATGGGGCCTAAACCAGAGGCGTTGCACCGACCACCGAGCAGCTCTCTGCCACTGCCTGCCTGTCCTGCATTCGCTCGGTACCTGATTATCAGCGGATGGGGAGCCCAACCCAAACATTTACTGGTCCAAAGTGCAGGGCTCAACAGACAGCTCCGGTCCCCCCGATCCCCAGCCTCACCAGCGGCCCACGGAAACCCCCTCAGGGCAAGCCCTCAGCCCGCTCAGAGCGGGACCCAGGGGCTGTCCCGAGTGGCCCCGAGAAGGGGAGGGGGAGGCGTGAGGTGCCCAATGGCCCGTTAACGCCCTAAGGCGCGGAGGGAACACGGTCGCCTGCGCCCCCTCGGCCCTCAGGGGCCCACCGGATATCCAGTCCGTCCTTCATGCACCTGGTGAGGGGGTGGGTACCACGTCGAGGGGCGAGGCCGCCTCAGCCGCCAGCAGCGGGGACGTGCCCATGGCTGGGCACAGCCAGGAGGTTGAGCCCCAGCGAGGCACAAGCTGCTCGCCCTCAGCCGCACAGAGCCCAACCGCCGCTTCCGGGGATGGCGGGTGACCCCCCCCCTACCCCGTCCCCTCCGCCCCGCGAAGGTCACTCACCCAGCGCTGCCGGTGCTGAGGCACCTCATGGGCGAGAGGGGGATAGAGAGGGGGAGGCGTGGATAGGAGGAGGGAGAAGGGCGTGGCCGGTCTCGCGCGCGGGCGGGCGCACGTACCCGGCGCGCAACAAGAGGTGCGTGAGATGCCTCTATCCCCGCCCCATACGTGACATACCGCCCCTTCCTCGCCCCGCCCCGCCATGTCTCGCGCTCGGTGGGCTCCGCGGTTGTTGGCGGCGGCCTCGGGGAGGTTTTAAGGGGGCGGGGCGGCTCCGCCTCGCGCGCCCTCTGGCGGTCAGCGGCGTGACGGAGGGCGGCCGGGAGGGGCCTGGCGGTGGATGCGGGCGTTGTGGGGACTGGGTGTCGGCCAGCTCCGAGTATGGCGGCCGCGGTCTCCGGTCCGGACGTGGTTGCTGAGGGGCAGGAGCCTTTGCTGAGTTCCGGAGAGCCGGAGGAGGAGGCGGAGAGCAGGTAGGGGGCTTGTTTCTTCCCGCTTTTCTCCTTCTTGAGGCGACTCCTGGAGCCGCGGGCGGAGAAGAGCTGCGCCAACAGCCGCCTCCCGCCCCTCCCTGCACTGGGAGGCTGAAGCGGCACCCCCACAGGTCACTGGGGGACCACCCGTGGGTGACGAGTCTCTCTCCCCTCCTGGGTGCTTTACCCCGCAAGGAGAGCCCAAGCTTGAAAAAAGCTGCCCGCCTCGGCAGCCGGCGGAGGGGATACAGACCGAGGCGCCTCTCCCCAAGCGTTCTGGTAGGCTGGACCGCTTCGCAGCTTCACACGCCCGGTCTCAGACCGGCGATAACTCTTCAGCCTGTCCCGGGCTGGGGAGCGGCGGGGGTGCTACCCCGGCGGGGGCTGGCTCCCTCTGTAAAAAACCCAGCGCCCTCGCTTGGGAAGTTCATAGCATGCCAGGTTGGAAGGGATTTTGAGCATCATCTGGTCCAACCTTTCTAGGTAGGAACACGGTTTAGATGAGGTGGCCCAGCACCTTGTCAGGCTGTCTTAGGAGGTGTCCAGTGTTGGGGAATCCACCCCTTCCCTGTGGAGATTATTCCAATGTGTGACTTTTCTTATAGTGAAAAATGTTATTCTGGTGTCCCATCGGGATCTCCCTGGGAGTAACTTGCACCCATTACCCTTCGTCTTTTCCATGTGATTCTATGTAAAAAGGGAGTCTTCATTTTCCTGGTAGCCGCCCTCCAAGTACTGGAACATGGGAATAGGGTCTCCCCAAAGCCTTATTTTCTCAATGCTGAGCAAACCAAATTCTCTCCAAGTTCTTTGTAAGTTCTCTCCTAAGTTCTTACAAAGCATAAAAATTGGTTATTGTGGTACTGAAGTCTAGGTATTTAACATCTTCTTGTGTGGGCAGCAGCTGATCACTGCCAGGAAAAAAAAACAGTATCTTGAATGTGTAGGGGTGGCTGCTGTCATCTTTGCCAAAGTGTTCTCATACTTGAGAAGTGTAAGAACAAGTATACTGCTTGATTTAACTAAAATCTTGAAAGTAACCAAATGTAGCATAAACATAGCATATACAAAAGTTTTACTTTTTCCCTATGCGTGATGGGCAATAAGATTACCAAATACAATTAGAAACACCTTTCGTGTGGTTAAAGTTTCATTGAACCAAGACACTTCCTTGAATATCTTAGAGGTTTTTTTCAACCTTAATGATTCTATGATTCTAAAATTCCATAGTGTAAACATTTCTGAAGAAATAAGTGTTCAAATCACACTGTGAAATAGTTATATTAGCTTTAAAATTGCACATATGCCTAAGTCTATACATAAACAATGTTTATAAAGTATGTTCAGGCACATGTAACCGAGGTCTGCATCTTTTGGACAGAGATTATTTTGGTTAGGGTACTTCAAAACCAAGAGAAGTGAAGAATCCTGACATATTCTTGCTTCTGAAAAAGTACATGGGTCTCAGAAGGTGCTTATGAATTTTAGAGAAGTAACTCACTGCTCACGAATTTTGTAACTTTAAATTATTTTGCAGCCCTTACAATCTTCAGCAATATCTTTTACACACATATTTTATAATGTATAGTTATTTTCTCATGGTAAGGACAGACTGACCATTGTACCTGTGATGCTCCAAAGGGTCTGTACAAAGAGATTGTGGAATTAAAAATCTCTCTATATAAAGATCTCTTTGTGTAATATTTGAATGCAATGGTATATTACAATATTTCTATTAGTTTTTTGCATTTGTCAGTCTAGTATTTTTTCAATGAAAAATTAGCTTGCTTCTATAATAAATTCTTTGTATTCTTTGCTGTGTGCAAGTCCATTCCTGCATAACAACTTACACAATGTTATTGAGAGGTTTGTGAAAATTGTCTTCAATGTCTGATGGGAAAAAAATAGAAGAGAATCTGATAATGATTTCTTTCTCTCTTGACACTTGGTTCAAAAACAGGGATGTTGTGGAAACGCAAGAGCATTATGAGAGCAGGTGGCGATCCATCCGGATTATGTATCTTACTATGTTTCTCAGTAGTCTAGGTGAGTAAACACAGGTGAATTTCAATGCTATTTCCTTAATTAATATATTTTAGTTTGAAAATTACAGGGTTTTCCAGATGTCAATTACATAGCTCCTTTAATGCTACTGTTTTATAACCTTAAAAAGGTGCATTTTCTGATTCTTCAGAAGAGAAGATGTGACTAGCAAATCAAACAGAAAGTTAAATTTAACAAGAAAAGTTAAATAATACTGTTTTGAGACTAAATGACATATTACTTAAATTTTTGTTTTATGGCTTTGTTTTGTACCTTTGTTCAGGGTAAACGGTAGTGGCAGAGTATGGTTATTGCTCAGAACCAACCAAAGCAAAAGTCACACTTACCATTCAAAGTGAAATGTCTAGGGAATGAAAAGCTAAATAATGCTGAGTTCTTAAGAGGCAAGATCTTTGTGGTCATGTAAAATGTATGTTATCTATTTCAAAATATGTAGGAGAGCTTGTTTTCTCCTGTAGGATTTTGTGTCTCCACTGCAGAACAAATTACTGTTTCAATACTAAATAACTGCACTTGAAACAAGACTTTAGTTGATTTTTTACTTCCGTTAATTTTCTGTTGCCCTAGAAATTATCATTAAAATCATAGGATACTTCTGTGATTTTTATTATTTTTAATTTCATTAATTAAAATTTATTTTTTATAAATTAATACAAATATGTCAGGATATCAATACATTATTTTTGCTCTGGGGACCTTGTCATCTTTCCATTGGGAGAAAAATACCATGCAGTTTGCTTGATGTATCAGTATTCCTTTCATAAGAGTTTTCTTGTTTAGTGTTTATGTACCTATAAAATGTCCTTTTAAAAATAGTTCCTTCTGTTAGGATGAACCATCACTCCTTAAAAAAAACTACATAATATATTTTTTTCAGGTGACAGACTGATGCACAATTTTAGGCTTACATATATACTATAATATATATATACACTATAATAGTCTTAAAAGCAGAAGAATGAGCCTGTAATAACTGATTCAGTAAAACAAATTCCTAATAAACATGTCGAATAAAGTAACTTCAGTTATGTTCTTACTGTGTTTCAGGTTTCTCCATTGTAATTATGTCTGTGTGGCCGTATCTCCAAAAGGTTTGTAAATATGTTTTTTTACTTAATAAGAACAGAAAACTCTTCTCAGAAAGTATGTAATACAAAATTGGCATTTTATTTAGGAAAAGGAACAGTGAAGGGAAATGTGTGATTTTAAGAGCCTTGTATTTTCCATCTGCTTAGGCAACATTAATTATTTCATGTAAAATCTGTCAGTTTATTTTCTGAATTGGTAAAGGTACGTAACAATCCAGAAATGTTTGGTTTTCCAATATAAATTCACTGTTTTTGTGGACAGTGAATCAATAGAAATCTCTTTATCTGAATGCATTGGCAGTGTTAAAATATAGTACACAAGTCTTGTCTGCATTTTGGGGAAAAAGAAAGCTGAAAGTAGGAGTTGCTTTGTAACTGTCAGATTGTAGCACATGGACCTTCTTGGTATTCTTAACAGGGAATTGACTTTGTACCTGAGTAATTTTTGTTTGTTCATATGTTTTCCCCTTTGTTGCATTCTTGTTAAAAGAATAAAAGGCATAAAGGGTCCCTAAAACTTTCATTTAATCTGTGCCAGGATTTTACTGCTCCTGGAATTGTAGAAGGCAGTTTCAAATGCAAATTTGGAAGAATATGTCCTGGCCAGAGTCTTACAGATACCCTTAAAATTGAGGCTAGTGCTGAATTATTGGAGAAGAAGAGGTGTCATCATCCTTGTCAATCAGGACAGATTCAGGCGTGTGCAGGGATGTCTCAAGTGATTCCATGCTCCTGGCATGTAAACTGTTTACTGCACTGCTGAAGTTACATCTGTAGCCTACAACATCAGCAATGCTGTATGAGGACTATTGAGTTTGCTGCAAGTGAGTCATTTCCAGTCTCAGAAGCAAACCATTACTTACTGGTTTGGTACATTGCTGGAAAGAGTTAGCCGAGGTTTGTTGCCCCAGATAAAGTGCTGTGTGAAAAGAACTGCTTCCAAGACCCAGAGTGGTGTGTTTTTATTAAACACCACACAATGCTGTGCTGACTCACTAACTTGTTCAAGGATAGGTTTGACACTGCATTGTAGTGCCATATATCCTCGGAATTACAGTGCAGAGTCCTAGGTATTTCTGGTGCTGCTTCCGAAATAGTTTTGTTGATATCTGTCTTCTTCTAGCCCATATCCGAGGCTAAACTGAAGCAGTTCACTCACCCAGTGACCCCTCCCCAGCCAAGAAGGGGAATCAGGAAGAGGAGAGAAGCCCCATGGGCTGAAATATAAACACATTTAAGGAAATAACACAACTCATCCAACCACTAATATGAAGTATGTAAACATACTCAACGTAGTTCTTGGGAGTAGCAGAGGGAGCAGCAGGCCAAGAGTGAGGAGCCCCAGGAAACAGCTCCCCATCTTATAATGAGCATGAGATGAGAGGTGTGGGACACACCTGGGAGCCAGCTTGGGGCAGCTGCCCTGACTGGAGCTCCCAGCTGATTCAGGGCCACTAATGGCCTGTCCTCCATGGCTGGCCTGTGATTCTGTCCCAATGAAACCAGGACAAGATTATAAAAGACTGTAATACTTTATCCATAGAATTGATTAATTTGTTTCTGCAGATTGATCCGACAGCAGATGCAAGTTTCTTGGGCTGGATTATAGCTTCATATAGCATTGGCCAAATGGTCGCCTCTCCCCTGTTCGGCTTGTGGTCCAATTACAGGCCAAGGAGAGAACCTCTTGTTGTTTCAAGTGCAATTTCAATAGCTGCTAATTGCCTTTATGCCTACGTCCATGTACCTCATTCACACAACAAATACTACATGCTGACTGCACGTGCTCTTGTGGGATTTGGAGCAGGTAAACACAGCAGAATTTACAGTAATGAAAATTATTACATTCTATGTCTCATATAAGATAGTTAACATGATATTTTAGTACTTGATTTACCATTATGTAAATGATAACTTCTTACTTAAGTAAAGAATTGGCCAATACTAGTTTTTAATAAAATTGTGTAATTGTGCAGTTGTGTATAAATACTAAAGGGAGTGCTGGGTTTTATTTTCTTGCAAAATAAGAGAAAAAAAAATTAAAATAAATGTAACTGGATAATTTAAAATTATAACAGTATTTACATGAAAACTTTTTTTGTTTTGTTTTTTTAAGGAAACGTGGCTGCAGTTCGATCATATATTGCGGGTGCCACTTCACTTACAGAGAGAACAAGTGCCATGGCCAATACCAGCGCTTGCCAAGCAATTGGCTTCATATTAGGACCAGGTAAAGCATATCTTCTTTCCTCACTTCTTGTTAGGATGAAATTTGGCATTATAAGTAGTCAGCAGCTGTATGTTGGGGATTTTAAGGCATAGTTTGTTGGTGGTATCAAAATTCAATACATGGGATCCTCTCATCTGTACTTGTGTGTGCTAATATAAATACACCAGTCCAAAGAAATTCTAATCGTAGTTAAAAACTTCACTGGTTTGGATCGTTGGCTGCAGGAAAAACAAGTTCCAGGATGCTCTCTTGTACCAGTACCCACTCAATAGTCTGTGACAAATTGCACTTGATTCATGGAGAAGGGAATTTAACATTGCTGTGCTCGGGCAAACATTTCCGCCTTTCTGAAATGACTGAAAACTTCACCTTGCCTCGCATGTTGTAGAAAACAACGTCCAACAGTCTCTCTGATCTTGTAGTGAGGATCACAAAATCTTCATATTGGCAAAAATTTTAACACATAGCATAGGTATTACCGGGAGCTCAGGAAACAAAGAGGGGTGTTTGTTAGATCAGTTGTAACTGTGGCTCCCAAGATACTCTGTCTGCTTCATGGGAGAAATATGTTAGAACTTGCCTTATGTTTTAAAGAGAGACTAGCAATTTTGTCCTAAACAGCCTCTACTGGTTTCTTGTCTTCTGTAGCTGGAGATTAAGATTATCCAGTTAACACAGTTGAAGTGCTTTGTCTGTGGTAGTGTACCAACGTGGAAGTTTAGGGCTGAAAGTTTCTTCTGCAGTTGATTTATACTAGTGCTGTTGATAGAGCATTAAAGGGTCTACAGCAGCAAAAAAAAAAATCTGCATTCTTTGTGTGGTTTGCTTAGAGTATAAGTTTAGGTAATTCCCTTTCCTAATTTGATAGGGACTCTCAGTCTGTTTCCTAACACTAGTAAGTAAATGACCTGATCTTAACAATCTTTTGCTCTGCACCAATTTAATTTTAATTTAACCCCCACACACAACTTCTTTTCTCTCTAGCTTGCCCTTAGCAGGAAGGATAGCCCAGTCCCAGGACCAAGGTTTTCCTTGTAGGAGGAAGAGGAAAAAGAGTAAATCAGCTGTCTGCACATGGCCAAGAAAATTAGCCCTTGTTACACTTAGAATTCACTTCAAGTTCTTTAATTGCCATGCTGTTATTTATACAGTGTATTTGTATGTAACTAGGTAGTTTTCTGGCTAGTTGAGATTCCACTGGTTTTCCACAGTTTATTTAGAGTAGGATTCTCAAAATGTAAAACATTTGGCAGGTATAATACTTAAATTTTACGTACCAATTAGAACAACTTTGCTTATCCAGTTTTATATGTTTATTCTATATGTGTTCTAATTTTTCTTAATGACTTTCAAGATTTTATTAATACATTTATGTTTTTAAGTTTTTCAGACATGTTTTACACTTATTGGAGAAGAAGGAATAACATGGAAATTAGTTCTTCTTCAGCTGAACATGTATACGGCACCAGTTTTATTTGGAGCTCTCTTAGGAGTTATTAATATTATTCTCATTTTTGCTATATTCAGGTAATTAAGTAAAAAAAAGAGAAATATTCTACCTTGTTTTAGTGGGTGGCCTGTTAAAAATAACATTTCGCTCAAAAGGAGTCTTAAATCTGGAGTGCTAAAACTGTTATATATAACTGTTAACTATAAGCTGTTACTTATTTTTCAGAGTTTTTACCTTCTTTAATACAGATCTTTTTTCACTATGCTTATAAATGAATCATGGTGATGTTATAGCTAGAATGGAAACTGATGAAAAAAGAGCTGCTCAATTATTATTTTTAATGTTGCTGGTTTCTGCCCATGTTTTTTCTCTAAAGAGCCATAAGTTCAGCTTGTCTGTAGGGTTCTCACTGTCTGTGTCTTTCCTTTCAGAATCTCAAGGGGGGATTTTAATGGGTTATGCCATTAGTGGCAGTGAGGAGGGGGAGAGATGCACACAGATATGTGATAATCTCTCACTGGAATATTACCTTTAATACGGTAGTGTTCACTGCAGTCAAATATAGACTACACTGATGATGTTTAAAGGAGCTGTAAATAATTACAATATAAGATTGTATAATTTTAAATCATTTTAGTAGAAACTGGACTCAATAGTAGATCAAATAAATATGTGTATTAATGAAAACAGTTCAAAATTTCTAGGGAACATCGAGTGGATGACGCAGGACGGCAATGCAAAAGTGTCAATTTTGAAGGAGAAGGTACCTATGTTTCCTTTGAAACTTATTCTGTGATTGTAATTTTGAAGTACTCTCTTACTCCATACAAGCATTTAGAAATATTTTAAAGTCTGATGTGTTGGGAACTCGAAATGGAAAACAGGCTACATCTCTTTCGTGTCCATGTTATGACCGTATTGTGTACATAGTGCTATCTGGTAGCAAAGAAGAAAAAAAAACAACACAATTGTGTGAATCCTTCCAGATTTTTGCCTTGAAACTGTCTCTCTTCCAAGAGACAGAATTAAGTGAAAATGAAAATTTAAAAAGTCTCTCTTGACTGCTACTTTGCAGTCATACTTCTCTTTTGTCCTGCATCATGCTGAGTAATATTGTTGTTGTGTATCAGCTTTCACATTTGGCATCTTATTAAAAGATGTATGTTGTATAAGTAAATTTGGTTTGTGAGAATAAAGTACAGTAGTTGCCACATACAGTGTAACAGCTTAAGTTCCATATATACCCTTGTTGTATGCAGTTCAAATCTTTACAACATTGTGAGTATCCCTTTTCACATGAAGACTAAAAAGTATATGAAAGGTCATGTTAAACCAACCTCTTTTTAAAATTTCTGGATGTCACCGTTTTCAGTATTGTATTAGTTGTCTGTTTAAAAAGGGAGCTGTATGTGCCCACCACACATGGGTGTTTTGTGTATGAAAATGCTGTGCCCAGGTTAGAGGAACAAAGGTTCTGTGGTAGTGTGGAGAATTCTGCTCTGTGTTTTTGACCTTGCAAGAGGAACAGAAAGTGTTTTGGTTTCTCTTGTTAAGATATTTAAAGAAGTTTGCTTGTTTTGCTGTCACTCAGGACCTGTCAGTCCCAAAACAGATGGTATAACCAATTAGGAAGTAATTTTCCCTCGTCCGACAGATCGATGTTTCAACGAGTCTGTTTTGGTTTAAAACCATTATACTTAGATTGTCAAAATATAACTGCCTCACCTCCCACCAGCCTGCACGTTAAATACTTAACAGAGTAAGGAAATAATTGCTGTTTGTAATTTGTGGTGCTGTAAAAAAAAAGCTCAGTTTGACATCTAGATTATTCTTCTGTTCTGTTGCAGAAAGTGGTGTTCTGGATCAGGACACAGCAGGAAACATTGACCATGTTGCTGTGGTAGCAATTAATTTTCTTTTCTTTGTCATCTTGTTTGTGTTTGCTGTCTTTGAAACGTAAGTTTGTCTGTTTTCTCTCAAAATACTTAAACGTATAATGTAGTTAGACTGGGTGTGTGTGTAAAGGCTTTTCTGTTGCACTCATTTTCTTAAACCATTATCTTCATAAATGGAAGTCCAAAACCAAATGCAATCACATTGATGTATACTGATACAGAGCAATGAATTAAAGGTCAGTAATAAATAAAAATATGTAGCATACAGTTTATTAAACTTTAATGTAAAAGCTTTTGAATGGATGCAAACCCATATCCTCAACTTTTTAATGTTAATAGCTTAACTTCAGCTACCTAAAACCTTCAGAGAAAACTGTCTTCACTTGAGTACCTTGTTCTATACTTTTTATTTTAGTTTTGTGTCATTTCTTAGTATAATTCTAATTAGCTCCAGAAGCTCCAGTGAAGCTTTCATTTCACTAATGATTAAAACAATGGTTTTATACAGTTAATGCAATTGTACCCTTAAATACCCTATTTTACATTACTGGTTTTTTACCTGAAGAGAGATGTTACCCCCAGATTTTCTGCATGGAAGAAAATAAGTAAAACGTAACATTACCTCAGACTGAAGTATACTTCATATTTGTAGTTTATAACATACTTTGAGGATATAAGATGTAGTTTTTAAGCTTTTTGACCTCTAACATAGCTATCATTTCTTATAACGCTATGTCTCAGTCTTAATTGCATTAATTTTAGAAAACAGTACCTTGAGACTGGTTGGTTGCTAAAACTGTAACACTATTAAATATTTATTTTTTCTATACTCACAGGGCCTGTTTTTTTTTCTTTCTTTCTTTCTTTTAGCCTTTCTTTGCTTTGACTCCATGATCTTTTCATGAAGTGTTGGAAATAGGTTGATGACGCTTCAGAGTGTGGCTGGTGTAATGCAGTTGTGAACTTTGTCTAGTGGATTTGGTTTTAATAAATGATGCTTGACAGAGTTGGTTTATAATGAGCCTGTGTTTCCTGATATGCCTGTCAGGAGGAAAGGCTTCTGTACCACTGTTTTTGATGTTTGGGACAATATAGTATGGAAATGACTCTAGAGAAGCCACTTTTTTTTAATTAATGTAATTTTGTTTTGTCAATTTAGTATAGCTACTCCATTGACGATGGATATGTATTCCTGGACCAGGAAAGAAGCCGTTTTTTATAATGGAATAATCCTTTGTGTGGTTGGCATTGAATCAGTTATTGTTTTCATGGTGGTTAAAACACTATCTAAAAAGTAAGTTTTTGGAGTTTCTTGGAATTTTCTTGCTTATATTAGCTAATTGTGAAAAGCTTTGTGGCAAGGCCAAATCTGCATTATTTGAATCTTTCTTGTTAAGTTTCCTGTGACACTGAAGTACTTCTAGTTTTGACACAGCCATGATGCTGAGTTTGTCCTTTATTCTGTTAATATAACCCCCTTCTTCTGCCCAGCATAGAGGGACCTGGGAGTGCTGGTGGACAGCCGATTGAACATGAGCCAGCAGTGTGCCCAGGTGGCCTGGAAGGCCAATGGCATCCTGGCTTGTATCAGGAATAGTGTGGCCAGCAGGAGTAGGGATGTAATTCTCCCCCTGTACACAGCACTGGTGAGGCCTCACCTCGAGTACTGAGTACAGTTCTGGGCCCCTCACTTCAAGAAGGACGTTGAGGTGCTGGAGCGGGTCCAGAGGAGAGCAACAAGGCTGGTGAAAGGACTAGAGGGAAAGTCTTATAGGGAGAGGTTGAGGGAGCTGGGGTTGTTTAGCCTGGAGAAAAGGAGACTGAAGGGGGACCTTATCACTCTCTTCAACTACCTGAAGGGAGGTTGTAGTCAGGTGGGGGCTGGGCTCTTCTCCCAGGCAAGACAAAGCTGCACCAGGGGAGGTTTAGGAAGCACTTCCTCACAGGGAGGGTGTTCAGACATTGGAATGGACTGCCCAGGGAAGTGGTGGAGGCACCATCCCTGGATGTGTTCAAGGAAAGGTTTGATGTGCCACTTAGTGCCATGGTCTAGCTGATGTGGTGGTGTTAGGTCATCAGCTGGACTTGATCTCAGAGGTCTTTTCCAGCCTTAATAATTCTGTGATTCTGTGACTGTCTTTTACCCTTGAATCACATGAAAAACAGGTTTTAAGTTACTCTAATTTTGCAGTTTTTCTTGCAGGTGTTTTGGTCAGGCATCTTTTCCACAAAGTAATGGGCTGTCATTAGCACTTTCATAAATTTCACTCTAATTAAATATTTAATTGTAATTTCATTGTTTGATAGGACTGGTGAGCGTGCAATACTCCATGGAGGCTTACTGATTATCTTGGTTGGATTCTTTATCTTACTGCCTTGGGGGAAAAAACTACCCAATATCCAGTGGGAAGGTATACAAAACTAACATAATCATGTTTTTTGGAAAGCTTTTTATTATATTGTTTTTTCTTAATGGCATGTATAACTCATTTTTACAGAAATAAAGAATAACTCCATTCCCAGAACAGCTTCCACCGAAATGTTGATTCCTTTCTGGAGTTTGCAAGCAATGCAGCTTCCATCCAACCACACCGTGGAACCCGTGGGCTGTCCTGTCACACAGTCCTGGTGCCTGAATACTCCTATGATCTACCTGGCCCAGTATATCAGCTCTGACATACTGATAGGTTTGGGCTATCCAGTTTGTAATGTCATGTCCTACACTTTATACTCAAAAATTCTAGGACCAAAGCCTCAGGTAAGCATGATGCCTCAACGGTTTATTTGATTTGCTCTCCAGGACTTGCACCCTCTTTATTGGAATGAGGGATCTAGTTAAAATTATTTTTGTCATTAGTCAAATAATAGTAAGTTTCAACCCGTGCTGAAAGTTTTCCAGGAATTCTCATCTCTTTTAAAATCCAAGGAATTAAAAAGCAAAGTTTGTACTACAATTTATGGCAAATTTTGCAGTGGGAAAATTTCAGAACAACTAAACCCGAAGCTTGTGACTTTCACAACTGTTCTGGAAGAGTAATTTTTGTAACAACAATTTATATATTTGGAATAGTGTTCCTCTTACTAAATGTATTCTATAAAGACTACTAACACTATGGTGTTAGTTTTACAGTGGTGAAGCACAGCAAGCTGATATTACTGCTTAACAAAGTATGTTCTTCCTTTATCTCATTTTTTCCATGTTACGTTTTGCTGTAAAAGACTAAATGCTTTAAGCCAGAATGCCTTTTTGTTAGAAAGCTATACAGTGTGTAGCTCAGTGAAGCCTTCAAATGAGCACTTACAGAAGCTGAGTAGTATCTTGGAAAAAAAGTACTCAGTATCTTATGCTTTAAGACAATTAAGCAGTTGCTTAAACACTTTAAAATTTTCTAATGAGGATAATTTGTGGGAATTATTGGCTAGCCAAATAATTCCTGTATCACTGACCTAAGCTTTTGATCTTCTGTAGGGTGTCTACATGGGATGGTTAACTGCCTCTGGAAGTGGAGCACGCATACTTGGGCCTGTTTTCGTGAGCCAAGTGTACACTCACCGGGGACCACGCTGGGCATTTAGCTTGATCTGTGGAGTAGTTGTAGTCTCTCTCTTAATCTTGGAGATAGTATACAAGAGACTAATTGCATTTTCTGTCAGATACGGAAGGATGCAAGAGGAGAATTGTTAAATATGTATTTAAAGAAGAAAAAAAAGTAAAGCCAACCAGAAACGGTACTTTTGTTTATTACTGCTTTTTAAATGAGGAGTACCTAACCACTGACCTTGTTGGCTGTATGCTAAGAGCTGTAAGCCTGTACTTACACATTGACAGAGCTCATAACTTGGTCGTATCCTAATACATGGTTACACCTGCTGCAACAGAGCTTTTGTTTTCTGCTTTTCTAGCAGCAGAGGAAGGGATGTGAACAAGTTAGATCAGTACAATGGGACATTTGAAGTGTGTACAGTTTAAATGAAGCACCTGTGTGCTGAATGCAGCTATGAAGGTCACAAGTCATGTGCATCTTTCCAGAAAGAAGTAAAAGAAATATTTATCTTGATTCTGTGAATCAGGATTAGTAACTTTTGTAATTACAAGATTAGTTGAGCCACACGCACTTTGTACAGAAACATCTCTACTTGAGTGAAGCTTCTAAGGTTAAGTTTGCTAGTTTGTAAGCACTGCTTAACACAAAATGTCTCTCTTTGGAAAATGATACATGTCAGTACATCATCTCCAGGATTTCAAATGAAATGTGACAGAATTGTAGAGGAAGGTAGGTGCCTGCTTCACAAGCAGTTTATGTGGGATTTCAATATTTAAGTTGGTTAAGAACCATTGAAAATCACAGCCACAGTGGCTGTTACTTGAACTACAGGGAAGTACATGTGCAATTTTTCTTCTGCTGTTTTGCTGAATGCCTTTTTATGGCTAGAAAGAGAATCTGCACAGAGTTGAATTATGTGTAACTTTTCCTTACTTTACTACAAGAAGGAAATACTAAGCATGATAGTTTACACTTCAGGTGTTCTTTTGAGAATGAATGCACTGTGCTGAGCAGTGTTAATTAAGTAAACAGGAAGAAACTGGCTCTTCAGGTGTTGACTATTATTTCTAGACTTATTTTTTCTGATAATACGGTATGACAAATAGGAACTTGGAATATTTGAATTGTGTTTATTTTAAAAAGTGAAATAATTTTCCTTCATTATGGGGAATAAACTCATCTGTATGGGTTTGTTTTAGCTGTTTCAATGTTACTCGGGGGAAAAAAATGGGGAATAACTAAGTTTGGGAGTTGTAGCTGCTGCTTAATATCTAATATTTTATGCTTATTGAATTTATTAAATGTAATTAAGTATTCTTGTGTAATCAATTGTTCAAACACTAAAAGACTACTGAATTAAAAGACTATTTTTTCAATACTGATTGAAGGAAATGAAGTTTTATTCTCTTTCATGCTGTCCTGCTGCAGAATCACAAAATGTTTTGAGAAAGGACTTTGCTTTCTGAAGTATTTCTCTTGATACTAATTCATAAGGCCAGAAATATTGGTGTTTTGGTGGTGAAAACAGACTGCAAATTGAAGTGCCTAGAGTTAGGGTAACAAAAAATTACTTCAGTCATGGGAAAGTGGTGTTACTTTGGATGTGGGAAATGCAAGATTTTTTCAAAATGGCTGACAGGATTTTGTGTTTATCTGTCTTTGTGCTGAAAGTATATATGCTGTAGGGTTTTTATTACTGTTGTTCTTCAGGCTAGCTAATTTCCAACCTGAGTGAGAAGGTATTGAGGTACTTGGAGGGATTATTTTAGCTGTAACTTAAAGGGTTAATGATAAAACAATATTCCAGTCTCTTCTGGAGTGAACAGCTGTAGGAAACAATATCCCTTAGAAGAGGTAGACTATGCATGTTAATATATATTAATTTACATAATGACTAAAATAAAGTGAGGTGTGAAATTCTTTGGCCAGGAGAGTTGGTTTTTTTCCTAAATTGGCTGTGTTCTAGGCTCTGGCTTGCTTGTTTGAGATTATCCTAATCCATGTCTTAAAAAACATGTTCTTGCATTCACAGGTAGGAAGATACAGTGTAACTGCTACTTAAAATCACAGTGTTCCTCACAAGCTAGAGGATTTCTAAGCATTTATGCCATTCTGGCCATCTACCTCTTAGGCTTTTCTTCAACTATTTGTGGATTTATCTTGTACAAACTAGATTATATTGTGTGAAGATAGTCAGTAGGGCAAGTAATGCAGGTTTTTAACATGGAGTGTTGACACACATCTTACCAAGGCTGACTTGCTACTTTAAAAGTCAGTTGCTTTAATATTGAAGTACTAAAACTGTTTCTTCTAAGATAGCTGCATTTACATGTGCATATGCATATGTTTGAATATATAGATATTAAAAAAACTTGAGGCTGCATAAGAGCATGTGTACTACTTGGTTTATCAAAGATTTGGAATTACTGCCTGGTAAAATAACTATTACATCTGAATAGTAAGGTCTCCTTTTGGAGAATCATTTAAGGTTTGTTTGGGGTTTTTTTTTTTTTAAGAGCTCCTGGTTTTAGTCAGCTGTAGAACAGAGGTAAAATATTGAATACACAAACCACAGTGCAGTCTTTCAGTTCAGCAAGTTAGAAGTAACTTTGTGCAACAGTTTAATACTGTTTCTCCCCAAGCTTCACCCAGACCTCAACTGCCAACCTCTGATGCTCCAAGACATCAGATCAGCTCCTGTATAAATTAAGCTTAATACTTAGTGGAAAGGGCTCTCAATAAATCATCACTTAAGCATGACAGAAATAAACAGATCTGGACAATTACCACTGCATTTATTTTTTTGTTTGTATAAAATGCTTGTGCAGGGAAGTTAAAGCTGCTGCTACAAAACATAAAAACAGTTATAAAACATATACATATTTACATATATTACTTGTAAGACGTAAAAATAAATTATTTACAAATACAAACTCTTCAATAGCACAGACACATTTTCCTTGATTGTTGGCACTGAGTAAGAAGTGAGAAGAAAAACACCACAGATTTCCAAAAAGTGGATGCTATCTAGAACGAAGTTGCTCAAAGTTTTGCTTGAGCAAGTTTATCCATCATTTTGAGGAAAAACATGTTTTGTATGATACTGTACAAGCAATTTGCTACACATAAACAGAGCAACCTTCCCCTTCCTATTTTTTTAACAGCTTTTGGAAGAATTTCTGCTTAAGATAAGTAAGATCAGTCACTTCACTTGAAAGTCAGTGAGTGAGTTTATTAAGCTGTTGTGTCCTGACATGCTTTTCTTTAATCACTAGGGACCAGCTGGATTGGTAAACATCACAAGAATAGAAGACAGACAGTGCAGCTTCTCCTTGATGTATTCTGGCAACTTATCATTTTCTCCATACCTAGAAAGGCAAATAAGCATAGAAAAATTCAGATGCTTGAAACAATTTCAGCACTATATTTCAAAACTCACCTGTAAATAAGCAAAACACTAGGTCAAGTAGATTTTAAGTGTATCTAGACACATTAATTAAATCTTGATGGCTTAAACCTAGGCATCCCCTTCCCCAGATGTAATTTAACTAAAAAATTTCAGATTATAAAATACTTATTCAATGTTTAAAGCTGCAATAATACCTGAACAGACTGTATAGTACTGTCTCAAAATTTGTACAGAGGAAGTAAGTCACTGAGTGGCCATACTTGTATGGGAAGTGCACCGTGTCCAGAAAGATGCACAAAAGTTCACCTGAGCACTTCAGGTCTATGTACCAATGTTGACATGCTATCTCCCTAATCTAGCAGTATCTTGGAAACAAAAAAATATTAAAAACCTTACTTTTCTGCCCTTCCCTCTTTTAAATACATGAATTGTAGCTATACTCTGGAGGCTAAGTAGATGCATGCCCAGCTTTTTTATTACTTTGTGATCCAGAGTTCAGTCAAAGCTATAGGCATTTCTATTTATTAAACTTATGTAAGCTAGTGAGCTGAGAAGTGATTGAAAAGCTAAGTCTTAATATTGAAAAAACAAATGGCAGCTATGAAGTTCACACCTTATGTATAACAGCCTTGCATTGACAGCAACCTGAGCTATTTTTACAGCAGTAAGCTACTCACCTAGTTGTCTGGCCATCTGGAGATGTGTAAGTGATAGAAGAAACACCTGCTTGGGCTACCAGTTGGGATCCATCATTAAATTGAACCCATACTGCTCCACTGGTCAGCTAACAAGAAGAGTTGCATTACAGTTAGAGGATATAAAATACAATATTACATACCTAGACTTTCTCTAATAGATGAAGCTGAATTTTTTTCAGAATTTCTAAATATCTTGGTCAGTCTTTTAAAGCTAAAGATTGCATGTATAATACTTCAAAGTAGTCTCAAGAATCAAGACTTCATAAGGTTTCAAATACTCATCTTTAGTCCACCTTTTCAATGAGTTAGTAAGTACCTTCAGCTTAAGCACTCCTAAAGAAATGTTAAATAGGACCAAACATAAAATAGAAGGCCCATTTGTGAGAGAGTTCACTGCTTTATATATGTAAACTCTAAAATGTATAATGCTAACTTTTTCTGTTAGGACAGGAAGCTTACTTTATCTGGATTGCAGAGAACCATTTTTTAAATCTAAAGCTGGTCACACAGAAAAGTGGAGGAAAAATTTCTCTTTTCCTGTTATATGGGCAGATTGATTCTTCTTGTACAGCTCTGGTACATATCTGTTAAGAACACTTTGTCATGACACCTTTACATCTACATTAGTGAACAGACAAGTTTAGACAGCTTCAATGTTTTACTAGAGTCAATTTTAAATGACAGCAGACACTGAAATAAGCAGTAACCACCACAGGAAAAGTGTGATGATTGAAATACTGAATTATCATTTTGGTTTATTCTACTTGCGTAGTTCACCATGGTATTTACCTAAGACATGTATTTGGAAGGATCTCTGCACATATCTATTTTCAGATTTAAGCTGTAGCAGACCACAAGACTGCATTCCTCAAAAAATCAAATTTAAAGTTATTGGCTTAAAAATATTTAATCTCAAGTTTAATAGGAAAAAAAAGAACATACTTCCCTCCTTTATCAGCATTAATATCTCACCTGAGAAGCCCAACCAACATTTTTCACAAAGACAGATTTTAAGAGTTGGGCTGAATTTGGACTGCATTCTGTTTGATGAACAGAGGAGGATGTTGTTTCAGCACTGTTAGTCACAAATGTAGACTTCTCATATGACACCACCTAAAACCCAGAAATGGACAGTATTAGCAGCCTTAGCATTGATTCAACAGATTATGTACCAACTATAACGGTCAGCTACCACCTGTTTTCATATTTTCATATATACAGACAGATTTAGCCTAAATGCTTCATTTAGCAGCATAAAATCCCACAGGATTCCCTATGACTTTCTCAGTATTATGACAGTTTTTTCTACTGCTTCCCTGTACTCAAAGGAATTGCTTTCCCTGAACAGACTTTTTCTACTTAAACCCCATTTTTCCTTCTTTGTCAGAAAACCCTATCTTCTGGAAAAATGTTAAGCAAACATTAGATTATAAAATAGCCCTAATTCAGATGATCACTTGACCAGTATTTTACAAAAATATGGACATTTCTTTTAATCAGAAACTAGAATATTAGTCATTAATTGAAGAGTTCTATAGCACATGAGTCTGTTATAGGTTTAGAGAGACAAAAGTGATGAATTAAGAGTAACAGGATCAAACATTGGAGGCCTTAAGGACAACACCACCACTACTGTCTAGGAGGAACATGTCTGCTTCTATAGAAGTTCTATTGCTTGGATATCTCCTCCCATAGTCACAGAGATGAGAAATGAGATGGTTTTGCTTAGTAGTGTTTAAGATTCAGGGTTCAGTGAAAAGATGCAAGTCAGGGGATTTCTCTGAAATACGAGCTTGGTCAGGAAAGAGATCAGGATCCAGTTAATCACAAGAACCTGAAAGAAACAACAGGCTGTACCTCAGGATATACAGATCTAGTTCAAGTTTAAAAAACTGACAAGTGTCAAGAGTAACATGGAAAAGGCAACCAGCTCTTGTGTTATTTTGCTTAGAAATACATACTTCAGAAGAGAAAGCAAATAGCAAGAGTCTTACAAAGACCTAAATGTTTGCTACATGGCAAAATAAGAACTGAGTTTGAACAGAGCCTTCTAGTAAGAGGTATGGTGATGGGTAACCTTAAGTCAGTGTAAAAACCAACACTAACACTGAAGCCCTAAGGAATTGCTGTTGCCAGGTTCATTTCAGTCAAGCAAAAACTGGCAGATTCTGCACTAAGAACATGTGCTACACAACCAAAGAGAGATGCAGACCCACATAAATTCAACAAAGTTAAGATGATACAAACTCCATGTGCCAGAACTCCAATATAATTCAGTCAGCTGAGGAAGCTGTATCAGTTGCAGCAGTTGAAGCTTGGTGGGTGTTTCAAGTGCTAATATCCTTTGTGACTGCCAATCAATACACAGGCCTGAGGGCACTTCAGAGTTCCCCAAAACAAACTGAAGACTGTGCTATGTAACAGAAGCAATTTTCATATTATGTTCCCAGGAGGCATTTGTGGTAAAGTTTTGGAGGATTGGGGCTTTTCAGATTATCTTAAATCCCAATGTCAAGAGTCAGCTGAAATCCCAGTTAACATTTCTAGTCAATAGGTTCACAAAAAGCTAATAAAAGCCTATGTCCATAAAAAAAGTAATTCCATTAGTTCAAATGAAACAGCAGTATTTTAACTCCCACTGGGCAGCAATCACCACTATGTCCTTGTGTACTTACGGAAGGAGGACAGTTAGGAGTTTGAACTGGAGTAGAACTGGCAGCTACATTTCTATCCAGTGCCATAACTTCTTTGGAACAGTTTGTATTGTCCAACAACGGAGATGCTACAGCCTGTGGCGATTCCATATTGCCAGGTTTTCTAGAAAGATAACGAGACAGATTGCAAAAAGGTCTGTCCAAAAGGGACTAAAGAAGCAGGTGTGAAGATGTAGCTTTTCCTTCAGTTTACCATGGACTATACAAAGCATTTGATGGCACTGCTCTCCTGCGGAACTGTCTTACACATGCTAACCGTTAGCTGGGCATAGTCTAAATCCATAAGTGTACGTTGTCCTACTATCAAAGAAAGTTTTACAGGGCCAAAATAAGGTGTTCATACATGCCACCAAGTTAATATTTATCTTGCTAATGACTATGAGCCTCTGTTAAGCACCCCTGGCTTCTGCAAACACCAGTTGCATAAGGCTGTGTAGTGGGAATATTCAAATGCATGAGTATTTTCAAGTGAAAGGTAACTACCTTCCAACAATTATTGGAAAAAATGGAACACTTTCACTCCTTTTTTCTTCTTCCAAAACAGCAGCTTCCAGTGCAAGGCATATACGATGTCCCTGGAATTAGAAGGAGCTTGTTAAAGTTTTTAACTGAGAACAGTATAACTATTTCATACGTGTTTAGTGTATGTATGTACACAAGGAAGTGCATTTTTCTGTGGTACTGATTATTGGTAAGAGCTGCCCCCATGTACCATGGAGGTGATTCAAAATGCCGTGCTACAGCAAGACTGCCTCATAACCTCCAAACATCTGGAATTATGCTCTTAATAATCACATCTCCTCCCCTTTTAGCAGGACCTGATGGGGAACTAAAAGACCCCTGAATTCTATTCCAGAAAATAACAGAACATAAGGAAGACTGAATAGGAAATTTGTACTATGTTTTTATTGCTTCTCAGTTCATAGACAAAAAAATTACTTGTGACTACTAATTAAGTGACATGAAACAAGAGATGGAAAGCAGAGCAGGCTCACCAGTTACACACCTGGCAGGTTTTTGTGTTTGGTTTCTTTTTTTGGGTTTGTTTTTTTTTGTGGGGCTTTTTTTGGTTTTTGTTTTATTTTTTTTATTTTTTATAAACCCGTGTAAAGCAGCTCCATCTGTTCTGTTTAAATCATTTCACCAGTCAAACCTTCTTTACACACTAAGAATTCCCTCTAACAGTCATCATTGGGAGACATTGTTACTGTTACCTCTACATTGATATTTGCTCTTCCAAAAAATACTTCATTATTACTCCTTACAGAGTAATGAAAAATCTGAAAAAGCCACATCAGAAGCACATTTGTAAAAGAAACCGAATTTATCTATAT
Source organism: Hemiprocne comata (assembly GCA_020745705.1). Lineage (NCBI taxonomy): Eukaryota > Metazoa > Chordata > Aves > Apodiformes > Apodidae > Hemiprocne > Hemiprocne comata. Next base: position 67,095,905 of record CM036589.1, on the reverse strand, counting down.
AAAACATTTACCTCATTTGCATGATCCATATAAGCTTGTATTTCCTTCCTCAAACCTGCTTCACTTTCTCCTTTCAAAGTGAAGGATTTCCCTGATTTTTCAATCACACGAGTTATACCAGCTGTCTTGTGTATCTTTGCTCCTGAAAGACAATGTAAAAATTTCTAGTCTGAATTGTATAGAATGCCAGCATCTATAAAAAACAGACTTCTGCCATTACATTCTACTTTACTGAAAGTCTATCTCACAGACTGAACCACTGCAAGAATAAAACCACTCCCCCATGACCTCTGTCTAGCAGAAATATAGTCACTGAAATTGGGACTGTGATGTTAACGGAATGGCTTCTACAGTCAAAGATCACTATTTAAACAGTCTGAATAATGCATTTGGTACAGATTTTAAGAACTACCTTTTTAAACACTAACCTGAGACAAAATTAACATATCTAACACTATTGCCAAAAATTCCTTAAGTAGACTACTAGTATGTGAATATAGTTTTTAAAAAAATAACAAGTCTTTCAATAGCAGTTCCACACTCAATCACAGAGCTGTGGTCTTTTTTTTTTTTGGTCATAAATTCTGGTGGGTGTATCTCTGCATGTGGCAAATCCAACTAGTTGACAGTAGTCTGCAGTAAGAAAACAATCATCTGTGCAGTCTAGTTTATGAAGGGTAGAGTTAGAAAAGGCAGCCAGTTGCTTTCTCCAGTGAGTGTTCTCAGTAATACCATTACCTCAGTTAACAATGGAAAGCTTGGAGTAGGGACACACCTTTTGCTATGTAGGTTAACTATCAAATGCAGGTGCAAAGAAGAGCTCATGAATAAAAACAAGGCATAATTTAAGTAACACTCTTGCAACATGTATTCCCTGCAGAAGATACCACAAAGAACTAATGAATGATAAAATGATCTGTGAATGCTAGAAAAAAAAAAAAAAAAGAGTGGGGAAAAAAGTTTTCCAGTGTTTTCTTCAAACTAAAGTGTTCATTGTCTTTAGGAATATTTTATATGCAGCTTTAATGGCATGGTATAACTATTTGCATACTTACAAAAATGAATACATACCATCATAAAAACAAACTTCAACATCTGCAGTGGGTGAATTTTCCATCAACATGCACTTGGCATATCTTGTGTAGAACGTAACTTTTGGGGTTTTTGTTCTCACCAACTGCACAAACTTGGCTGCATACTGGTATTTTTTCCAGTACTTTTCTAAAAGAGAAAATATAAAAACTTTTTGTTAAAGGTCCTCAGATGAAACACTGTACAGCAACTTGGAGAGAAGTATTTTAAAATATGAAAATGAATATTACTTACAACCTTCATCTAAGTACTTTACAAAGTATGCTCAAAGAAACTGACTTATTTCCATTAACTTTTAGAAAAGCATGCATCTTCAATAACTTCACTTGAATAGCTTCAGTTAACCTGGTTCAGAGCCTAAACAACAGTCAAGTGCTGCATATACTGTTTAACTAGCTATCAGGGTCCAGCTGGCTTCAGGTAAAGCCTGCATTTGCTCTCTTAAGTAACAGAGAAGTCTGCTTGTCTCTTAAGAACTTAGTTAGCTTGAATTTCCAGCTGTCTAGATTAAATAATCTGCCAATGCTTTCAAATATGTATTTTTTCCCCTTCCCTCCCTAGTTGTTACGAGTATTTTGAAGCACCACGTAAAGTTGCTGTTTTAAAAATGACTTGATAATATTTCTTCCACTCATATTTAAACAGCTTCCAATATTAATGAGCAGAAGATCATGAAAGCTTTCATTTTAGTACAGTACATTGTAATGGGGTAAGTGACTCCTTACAGCTTCCATGCAAAATTAATTAAAACCTGTGGGTTTACACGTTCTTGTGAAGTTTCAAATAGTTTTCCAGTTAAACTGTAGCTTGAATCTTATTCTGAAAGGAGTTTTATCTGAAAAGTAGTGGCCAAAAGCTCAAAAGTTTCAAACAAGATTCACAGAAAATCATGTTAATCATAATAATTTTAAAATAAATTTCAGCTTACCTGGCAAGTTGTCAAAATTATACATACAGATGTCTTCAGAAGGAGCAGGAGGTCTGTCATCAAGAAGGAAACCTCTTCCTTCATTTGGATGATAAACTGCAATCTACAAAAAGGGAAAAATGTGTTTACAGTTGCAACTTACTACAGCACACACTCCCTACTTTTAACAGGTATGGAAATAGGTCAGAATTTAATTAATACCATAATTTACTATGAATACTCTATTCCTCTAAGTAATTACTTAACAGCAGCAGTTTTTCAACAACACTTCCACTTTTCCCAAAGTCAAGTCCAATTTTGCTCTGAAACAATTGCTTGCTACCTATATTTGTATGGCTGTACTATGGAGAAAAAAGGTTTAGAGCTATGCTTATGTAAACATTGCATTTTCAAACAAAGCATCACTTAAATGAAAATAAAAAACCAGCTCTAAAAGAACAGAATACTCTAAGCCTTTTATACATCAGTGAATAAATTGAAAACATACTTACCACATTTCCATCACAAGATATTCTGAGAACTTCTTTCACAAGTTCTTGTGAATGGTGATCTTTTAGAAACTCCATACACACTTCCCCAGTATCTAGAATGCTCACCTAAAATATATTAAATATTCATTGAACAAAAGGACCTTTACCTTCTGCCAAGATAAAATATAATTTATTTCCACAAATGTTTTAAAAAAATCAGAGACAGGTCAGCTCTATTATGGTCTTTTTTAAAAAAAAAACAACAAAAAAACAAAAAAAAACAAATTGGGAGGCAGGAGGAACCACAGTCTTTAAGAAATAGAACAAAAGGCAAAAGGGTAATACCAGGAACAGACCAAGCAGAAAATTTGTGATCAGTAAGGATTAAATTTCTTTTGCTTTCCCATCTGCAACACAGGGAAAAATTGGCACTATAGGAAAAAAGCTCACATTTCCACTTGAGAGCAAGACTGTTTTCACTTCTAACCCAGTTATTTATCTAATCTAATGGATGTGTTTGACATAGTTAAAAACTTACATGCAACTGGACAGCTATGCAGTAGTTGTAGAACTGTAGGAGGTATATATGCACTTAGTATTTCTTATGTCTACCTACAGCTTCTTAGCTTGTAAGCTAGAAGCAATGCCCTGTCACTATTTGCACACAAAACCTAAGATGCATCTTGCTAATATATCTTTAAATAAAATTATTCTACATTGAGTTTTCTAAAAAGAAGTGCTTCTAGATAGTCACACTATATTTAATACCTAAGTTTTTTCTGTTTTAAGAACTGATACATACCACTGCATTTTTTGTTTTTTGCCTGATGGGCTTTAGCCTGTGAGCATTGAGAGGTGATACTATACTTCGCAGCGTAGGTTTCTGACGTGCTGGTTCTTCGCCCCACGTTTGGTTTTGTTCTGGAGTTGACCAAAGGCCACACGCAGAAGACAATGGTTGAATTTTATCAGATTTGCAGGGAACACCAGGGACACATTTATTTGGGTTTCTGTGGTTTAAAGAATGCAGACAGTCGACAGATGCATCAGGATTCCTCATATCTTTTAAGGTGTTCCACGCATTTTTGGATGCATCTTGCTGCACATCCAGATGGTATCTAAAACCTCCATGTGCATTACTGTTGCCAGTTAGGTCTGCAGGTGATCTCAGTGGAACTGAAAGCATAGCAAAGGTACATGGTAGATTCAGAGTCACAGTCGAAAATAATGCTACTATGTTTTTAAAAGCTTTTCAAAATGTCATCTTCAAAGGCTTATTTAAGTGGAGAATGAGATTTCTTTAATTCTCAGTCCAAATCATAAGGCTTTGACTTTTCAATCTATACCAGTGCTACTTAAACTGTTAAACTATTTCAGTTATGATGGCCTTCGGTTTTAACAGGTATCAAATCATTTTTCAAAGCCATTTCAACAAAATACTAAGATTTCAAATAGATGCTTAAACGACAATTAATTTACAACAATTTGTTTAATCTGTTGAAACAGTTTACTTGCCATTCAGGTAACCATTAGTAGCAAGTTTCCTTTAAGTTTCAGCTTCTCTAACTAATGTTCAAGCATCAACCAGAGGTTTCAGTACTCAAGATGTCAAATGCATGCTCCAAAACCCTTGTTGTATTTCCAGTCACTTCTTAAAAGACAAAAATATTTTTATATTTAACTTCCTAAAACTGCTTCCCCAGCTTTGATATTTAAGCTCTTGGTCAACTTTCACCTCACCCACACAAATATTGCACTCCTTCTGCCATGTTGCAGAACAGTTGAGAAGGGATAAAGAATTAAATAGGATTATTTAGATCATGTGTCATGATTCCAATCCCCTATAGACAGGATGGGAAGAAGTCCGGTAATATCAAAACAAAAAAGGCCAGATGGGATTTATGATTTAGTTTTATGATTAAATTACATTATTTGTAAATGATGTAACATGATGCATGACAAAGAACACCTCCGTCCCTTCTGTGTCTTTTGTCCTTTTCTCCACCCCTCCTTCTGCAACTTCATTTTTCTCGTTCACTGAGGCCCCATTTTCTCTTAAGGTGTTTTCGCACAACTAAACTAACAAGGCTTTTGAGTTACCTGCCAGTCTTCTATCACTTACATATACACACATTTCAGGTCACAACTGAATAATTATGACATGATAGAATTGTGTTTTCCTCTTTTTCTAAAATATTCAAGGAAGAGTGACCTCATTTTAGGAAGCTAAGTATTCAAAATTTAACATACAATTTCTTCACTCCTATGAAGGCATATGGTGCATTATACCAACCCAACAGCTTAAAATGAACACTAACTACAAAACCTTCTGAAAATTGATTCCTCCCTCAGGAAGCTAAAATGGCACAGCTCAGTTCACAAGCAAAAACAAAACAATGTTGTCACTTGCATATTTCTTGCTTGAGAATGATTCTACAGATTACTGATGAAGGGAAGTTGTGGATGCCCCATTCCTGGAAGTGTTCAAGGCCAGGCTGGATGGGGCTTGGAGCTACCTGATCTAGTGGGAGGTGTCCCTGCCAATGCAGGGGGGTTGGAACTAGATTATCTTTAAAGCCCCTTTCCAACTCAAACCATTCTATGATGATTCAAAGTCAGTTTAGGGTGTCCCATGCTTTTAATTCAGAAAAAAAGTCTGTCTGTAGTAGCCTGTTAACATCCAATTGCTGTTATTTTGGATACCAGCATTATCCACCAGTATCACTGTTACTTGGCCATACAAATAGACTTTCTGTCAAAAGCTTAAAGAAATAAAATACAGAAAAACCCACAGAAATCACTACTCCAACTTAAGTGCAAGAATACCCAACTATTTAGTAACACACCATTCGTTTGCATGCTTCCAAGCCACTGCTGCATAGTTTCAGCCTGGGACTTCTGCTCTAACAAACCAACCTGGGGCTTCATTGGGCAGAGATAATTTGAGCTGAAAAATAAAAGTTACACATGTAATCAAGATGACATCAAAGACACTTACACAACTAAAATTATGTCACAGCTGCAGAAACCACAACACTTTCAGAACATTTAAGAAATGCAGGTAACATTTTGCAGCTCTAGCAACCATAGAACATGCTTCATTTTTCATGCGGGTTATTCACTGGGTAAAGCATTAAAAAAAGTACTGTTACCAAATGGAATAAAAAGTTATTACTAATTTTTGGCATAAATTTAAGCCTGTTGGCACTCACTAGTTGACTCTTGGAACTGACATAAATGAACAAAAAGAGCCACTGATAATGCTGCCAGCAGGAGCTGTTCTTACATCTAGTTCTTAAATCAGTATAAGGAACAGAATCACAGTATAGAGGACAAGCTCAGAGAAGACACAGGGATGACACTGATGACCCTAGTGGATCTCATTCAGCATAACAAATATGCAGCTAAAATATATATGCCATCTTATGACCTAAAATAAATTGAGTTTATATAAAATACAGTAAATCCCAAAGATGATAAAAAAATTACCAGCTTTTTAGACAATAACATGTATGTAGTCACAGGTGAACTCAAGCTATAATCAACATGTTGAAAAATAAAGATTACACACAACAACAGTTACTGCAGTCACTGATCTGCTGTAAATTCACACTAAGCTCCTGTGAGGTTTTCAGTCTCCGTATCCTGTACCCATCTGTACTTTCTTTTTGTGATGACCACTACTGTAGCATTGGCAAGAACTCAGTTATCACAAAAAAATCCCACAAAATATAAGCATATAAATTATGTCTTAGAACCTTGCATTTAAGATTGCTGTGCAGGCTAAGTATAGACGTAAGAGGCTCTCCTATAATCAACTATGTAAAAAAAGTTGTAAATGTTCAGTTAATCCCCACATTCATATTCATATTCTGTCACATTTACATTCTGCATATCTTTATGAAACCGTGGGGGAATATAAGTAAACATTATGTTAACATTTGCATATATACTTTTTTTTATTCACGTATTTCTCAAACTAAAAAGAATGCACATGCCCATTGAACTTGCTGAACAAGGGGCTTGCTTATGTCAAAACACTTGAGAATAGTCAAGAAAAACCTCTTCCTCCATTCACTTTTTTTAAAGGGCAAAGTGCTTATTTGCATTTTCCCTGAACTGACTTGCCAAAAGAAAGACATATGGAACCATTAAAGCTGCCACTTCTTAATGTGGAGAGATATGCAAGAACTAAGATATGTCATAGTCCTTATATTAAAATAGCAAAGTCTTCATTCATACTGTGCTGATGGAAAAAAAATGAAGCAAACTTCTGAGCATAGACAGATTAGGTTTACCACAAAGAAGGGCTCTTGTTGTACAACAGTGCACAGAAGGCAAAGATGATGCCTCCAACACCACAGGAAACATCCTAGTACTACTTGTACATTTGGCACCGGAGTTGGTTTGTATCAGCTGGAGAAGTCCATCAATGTACAGAAAGAAGCCAGGATTTTCAGCCAGAAACTACTACTAAGGACAGAACTAAGTTTCAGATAGCTGTTTTTAAGTGTTATTTCCCTCCCTGGTATTCCAGTTTTGTTATCTACCATCTTATCTTGTACTTAATTTGTTTTGTTGTTTTGTTTTTTTTCTTTTACCCTAAGTATAACAGAAAAAAAACACCACCAGGGCAGCAAGTCAAGACATTGGCAGTCACAGTCTGAATGCCTTCTACCCTAGTCTGTCTCTCTTCTACAAAGAAGAATTAGCAAGGCTCTCTACTACAATTACTGCAGGGAAAGAAATACTCACTTTGCTACGCATGGAAAGAAGTCAATACCAGGATAAATACAATATGATCTGGCTAGCTGATGCACTGCACTTAAAAACGTTAAGGTAGGGACAGTGAGGAGCTAAACCTCTACATACCAACAGCTTCAACTATCACCATCTCCTATTTAGTATTCAAGCTACAAGTGTTGAGGCTTTGGGCGCTTACTATTGCTTAGTCACAGGAAAAATCATGCATTTAATATTTAAAGCAGCTTTAAATTTCATCTTAATAAAAAAATGATGCTTACTGTGGTTGATCTTTTACAGGTGGAGATATTTGCCCTTCAAAAGAACCAGAACCACTGGAAGTCTTCTCCTTAAATATTTCTCCTATATCAGTATAGCTGTTTGCAGGTGAAAAGCATTCTGTACTTTCCCTTGTTCCTGCTTTAGGCTTGGAAAGCAGTTCCATAGAGTGACATCTCTCAACAATATTCGATATGCCTTGAGTCTGACTATGGGATGTGCCAGACCTATCTGAAGAGTGGGCTCTTCGGAGGTAGCGCGAATGTGGTCTCTCTTCAGCAAGTTGCATGGTTCTTCCCCTGCCAGTTCCACCAATTTCTTTTCCCTCAACTCCCCACTGATGAAAAGAACCGCTTCCATCTACTGATGAAGAACTACTGGAATTCTTGGTTTTAGGAAAAAAGGTAATTTTATTTGGGAGTGGCTGCCCAATTAACAGCTTCTTCTTTTCCTTCAAGCAACTGCTGGTGCTGATGCTGGAAGAGCCTGTGAAGGTTGTAGAGATGGTAGCGTTTCCACTGTCCATCGAATCTTCTGAAGTTCCCGAATCTTTACTCCGTGCAGAGCTACACCTGGACATAAAAGGATGATCCAACACTGAGGAAAGACTCAAGCGATCTGCTGGATTTTTGCGAAGTAACCTATGTATAAGGTCTTGCGCCTCTCTCGATAAGAAGGCTGGCATCTCATAATCTGCTAACACCACTTTATTCAGCGTGTTCTTGACTGTGTCAGTGTCAAAAGGTGGCTTTCCAATAAGAAGAGTGTAAAACATACAGCCCAAAGACCACACATCAGATTCAAGTCCATGTGGACTCCTTGTGGCTATCTCTGGAGAAATGTAATTCGGAGTTCCACACATGGTGTAATGCTTTTCATGAGGCATTTTCAGCTGAGTTGCTAGTCCAAAATCAGCAATCTTGACATTCATATTATTGGTGAGTAAGATATTAGAAAGGGTGAGGTCCCGGTGCAGTATTCCATGAGAATGAAGATACAGCATACCCGTGATAATTTGGTGCAAGAAGTGTCGAGCTGTTAAAACACAAAAATCAGATGTTTTAGTCATATAATGGAAATTATAGCTGTTAAAATAACTTTTTGAAGCCTCCTATTGGTCTTGCTTCTTTTTTTTTTTAATTACAAGGATGTTACAAAGATGTTTTGTGTCATGCTAATTAGATGGGAATTAACTTTCTGCTTTTTGCACTACTATGTTCTAAGTTCCTAAAAAGTGTTCTATAATGCAGTAATCTGATGTGATTCTTTGCTAACAGAAGAATGTAAACAGGAATGGAAATATTTGCAAATGGCCTAAACTCTTTAAAAATTAGGGTCTTCAGAATTAAAACAGCTGTTAACTCACAGTCAGAAACAGCAAATGCATGAAATCAAGCTACTTCAGTATGTGCAGGTTATAAAATGTAAAACACCCTTTGGATTATATTTATCATTAGCAAACTGGCAAGCTTAGTAACATTCCAATTTCTCAAAAACTTTCAAGTTGACTGTATTTGGATAGTCTTCTGCTATATGAAATTAGAAATTCAGGGAATATTTAAGAATTTCAGATTACAGCAGAAATAACAAAACCTCATCCAGGCTGAAACAGCACCATTTATGATGATGTTGCAATTGCAGCAATTTTAAGAATTATTCTTTCTAAAGCAAACAATTTACAGCCCTCATGTTTCTTTTAGCAGAGAGCAAAGACGAGCAAGTGACAAACGTCACCCCTCAAAGTAAGAGAATTCTTTGTCCAGATCAGTGGTTTACCAGCTTTTAGAATTAAGGTACCATCAGATGAACTCTTTGCCAGAGCAGATCTGAATTAAACAGATGATGCTGTACAGCAGTACCCCTTTAATCCAGACCTGTGATCTGGGTTCCAAACAATCCATAAACCTAAGTAGTTTCACAGAATTAGATTAAAAACTGTTAGAGAAGCAGGTAGACTGAAAGAACTGAGCAAGGGATGGCCAGCATGGTATCTGTGGAAGCAGCAGAGGCAATCCCACCGAATCCAGATTAGCTAAAACAAGAACAGTTTGTTTGGCTGTGCCCTCCGACATGACACACAGCAGTTTGGTTTGCTGTCTTTATTCTTAACTTCACTGCTCTGGTTACGCTTTCAGCAGCCTGTGTTCTATACGAAATCCTCTCACTCTCAACTATAAGAAAATGAAACATTAATTTCACTTACGAATTTACTAATCCTTTTTCCAAGACGTCTTTCCTGAAACACTATACGAAAGAGTAACACAGACAATTTGAGAAGTTGTAGCATTACTCTGATGAACTCTCAATGAAAAACAGGATTTTCAGTGGTTAAAACTGAGGTAAAACCATAGCAGAATTTCTCCTCAACTGCCAGTCCTTCAAAATTCTTGATGGAGTGTCAAATCTGCTATTTCCTTGCTATATCAGCTCTTAGACAACACAATTAACTGCATTACCTCCATTTCCACACACAGCTTGGAACACAGTAAATATTTCCAATACCACCACACAAGGCAACTACAAACTGGGACACTTTCTAATGGGTGATACATAACACAGTAATTCTGTGGATGTGAAGTTACCAGCTTTCCTCTGTGGAACATCCCAGTCCTGACCTATACTTAAAGTTTATTTAATGTACAAAGGTAAGCTCTACCTTCTGTACACCTCTACCTTCCAAGTGCCCTGTCTATGTTTTTAAGCCCCAAATAGCACAAGCTACTGTAAAAGGACATACACAGAAACAAAAGTATACAGAAATTCAAGTGAATATATGTGTAATAGTAATTAATCTCGAGATTATAGTTTATCACAAGATTTTAAGCTATAGAAACTGGTTCAGAGTGGCTGCAGTTTTAAATATCCTTTCACTATAATTAAATAGTTACTGAATAAGCCAAAACATTAAAGCAAAGATCTACAAAGAAAAAAGATCTCACCTTCATCTTCTGAAAAGGGTTTCTTCTTGTTCTTTAGGTATCTGCTCATTTCACCGTTGTGACACATCTCAAGTATCAAGTACACATAGTTGCTATCTTCAAAATAGTTATAAAGCTAGAACATAAAACAATGAAAAAATTAAAATCCATTTGGTAGACTATACAAGCCACATAATACAATCCTCTCTACAGAAACATCATTCTTACCTCAAGTATAGATGGATGCTTTAGCTGACAATGTATTTTCACCTCATTTTGAACCCTCTGGACCATTCCAACTTTGTGCATGGCTTTTTTATCTATCTGTAAATGGGTCACAGAATATTTTTCAAGCACTTCAACACTGCTTATGTAAATCTTAGTTTCAAGTGAACTTCACATTTTAGATGTTCAATGCATGTCTGCATGAAAACTTCTAAATATAAACAAGTTTTCACATAACCTACTATGTAGTTTTAATGAGCAAGTATTGTAGATAAATGGAGGAACATGCAACTGACTGAAAAGGGACAAGCTTAACATTTTCAACACTAACACTAATTAGAAATTTTTTTACATACTTAAGCAGAGAAACATAGTTCTGATTTTGCCAGGCAGATACACTAACTGTAGTTAATACTAAAACGGTATTTTTTAAAATTATTATTGATAAGTGAATATGCAAAAACACCTGCAATGTGCAAATTTCCTTCACAAAGTTTCTCCTGGTAGCAAGGGAAAATTTCCCAAGTGTTTTGTCCAGGACCTTTCCAGCCATACAAAGTCTAAATTAAATTTTTAAGGTCACAAATTTCTCAAATAGAATTATAGGGCAGATTATCCACTGAATGTTGCATATTTGAGCTGAAGGTCTTTTAATAGCACTGTAAGCATTGACATTAATTATTAATAGTCTGTTTGGTTGGACTGCATCTTTCAGGATCAAATCCTAATCTAAATTTCAGTTACATAAAAAAAATCCAGGCATGAATGCCCAACTGTATAACCCCAACCTGTTGCAACTTGCCCTTGTCCAGTCCCTCAGAAGACTGAGACTTCCTTGGCTGGCTGCCTTACCATTTTGATAGCCACTTCCAGACCCGTTTTCAGGGATACTGCTCTATAGACTCCTGCGAAGGAGCCCTTCCCCAGGAGGTTCCCCACCTTGAAATCCTGCAACACCAGAAAAACAAAACAAAACAGAACAGAACACTGTCAACCCCTGCCCCAGGCTTCGAAGCCTCTCTCCCGATGCAGAGCACTCCCCCCGATAGATGGGGGCCGGGGAAAACCCTCGGGGGGGCCCAGGGGATACCTGGATGGAGTTTTCTGGGGCGCGGCGGCGGTCGGCGGCGGGGCCACTCAGAGCCCCCTGCAGCATCGTCCTCCCCGCACAGCGGCCAGCTTGCACTGGGCACCAGAGTCTACCCGGGGCGGGGCGATGCGACCAGCCACCTTCCCGCCGTCTCTCCCGCCGGATAAGAGACAACTGCCCTCGGCTCCCGCTGCTATGGCAGCGGCTACAGGGTGACAGCGGCCCGCCTCGCAAACACAGAGCGCCCGGGCCTTTCCACAGCCCGGCTCCACGGCAGCTCCCCGCACGGGCCAACCGCCACTCGCACAGAAACGCATGGAACATAAACCATGGTGGGGAACTGAGCTCCCTTCGCAAGGTGCGCACCGGCGGAGCTGCAGGTGTCATCACCCGGGGCGCTCCGCCCAGGTAGTTGTCCCCCATGGGTGGGGAAACACATCTTAGCCCAGGGTCCCGTGGCGGGGGAGGGCGGCGAGCTCCACCAGCGGCCCCGCCCGCCCCGGCCCGCCCCGCCACAGACCGCCGAGCTGAAGGAAGGGAGCGAAGGTGTGGGCAAGCCTGGGAGAAGCCGCGATCGGCGCCTCGCCGGCCACCGACCAAAAACAAGCCACCCAGGAGGACGACGAGCCCCACCCAGCCTTCCCCCACCACCAGCCCCGCGGCCCCGGCAAATGGCGGGGCGGTCCCGGCCAGGCCCGCGGATAGGGGGAGGGGACTAGGCTCCGCACCTCTATTTTTTCGCCGATGCAGGTCGCCATGACGTCGGCCGCTCTCCTCAAGTCCCGCTATGGGTTCTCCTCAGGACCTCGGCCGCCGCAACCCATCACGGCACCCTCCGCCGCCCGCCTCAGCCCAGGCCTCGCTCTCGGGCCCGGCGGCCGCTCCCCTCCCCTGGCGCCTCCATTTTGAAAAATCGCGCCGTTACCTCCACCGCCCGGCCCCGCCCCAGGTCGAGGCTGCGTCTGACGCAATCGCGTCACGCAGATGCGCGCGTGGCGCTCATGGCTCGGCTGGAATGTACTGCGCATGCGCAGGGCTGTGCGTGCTCGTTTCTCCGGCAGCCGTTAGGGCGCATGCGCGGCGGGGCTCTAGGTGTGGCGCTGTTGTTGGCAGTCCCTGTGTCATACCTGGACCCGAATGTCTTTTCGCTACGCTGTGACATCTCGGCCCAGTAGCTGAGAAATAACCACTTCTGACAACCCAGCGTGGTTCCAGGTATCTCTCCTCAGAGAAAGGAGAGCTTCTACGCTGCCTGTGGCTTAGGGAAGCCAGGCTCCCTGGCGTTACCACGCTCATCAGAGAGTGCCTTCCTTGGTGGAGGCTCTCAGACCTGGAAGTTAGGCCCACGGGAACTGGCAGGGTCAGCTCTTGATGGATCGTGGCTGAACGTGAAATCCTAATAAAAGGAGCGGTGCTACCCTTACATGGGTATCCCCTTCGTGCTCGATAGAGGTTTTGTTATTTCTTGGCTATTTTGAAATATCTATGCTATATTCTGGGATGAACTCTCACAAAGTTTAAGGACTTCCCTTAAGCTTACTGCCTTACATATTATAGCAAAATGTAATTCTTCCACCTTACCTTCTCTGATACAATGTCTTGTTGTTGGGAGACAGAGTGTTTGTCTCAGATGCATGGGCTAGAAACAGCAATGGGCTTGGGTGCAAGACTGCAAAGTGTGGCCTGGGCTGGATGCCCAGCCACCTTCTGTAGGATCCCAAGGTGCCACCTGGCACCCCGAGGAGCCCGCAGCTGCACAGGAAACATGCACAGAGCTAGCTGAGAGGGAGAGCTGTCAACAGGGGGTTGTCCCAAATTCTGCTCTCCCAGGTGTTCATTTTGCTGAAGGAAGAGGTAACAACCTGAAGCTTTAAATCCTCAGTTCCAATCTTTTCTTGAAGGTACATTGCTGTTTTTTCTTTCCTCCAAATACCTGAAAAAGCTTAGGCCAGTGAGGTTTTGTCAGCTTATGGTGGTATTGTGTGTAGTAGAGTACTGGAGTATGTGCTAAGCAACTGCAAAGCCTAGGTTTAATTCATCTTTCTAATTGAAGAACCCATTGGAGGCTCCTCTGATTTTGGTGCTGTAGTGCCAAACTAAGTAACACACTGGGATCATAGCATAGCTTCAGTCTATTCACAGTGCAAGATGGTAACTAATTGTATCACCATGTTCAATGTGGAGCGCTGAGTTGAGAGTGGTGATTAATTGTATCTTACACTTCTTGGATTCTTTCTACACTGTTTCATATGGATTATATTAATTTTTTGAATGCAGACTTACATATGAGCATTAATTAGGACAAAGAGGAAGTATTTATTGAAACACTACTGATATGCTGTAATTGAAAGGTCTTTTAGAAGAAGAAAACTGCTTCTGGGAATGAATTATGGTTTATGATCTTCGTCATCAGGTTGTATTTCTCTTATAAAATATAGGCGTGGTATTTTGACCTGCATATATTAAGGGGCATGGGGCATAATATAGATTGTTCTTTCTTAGCAAATATACTAGTTTCTTACTAATGGAAAGTATGTGTGCTCTGAACGATGGTTAAATTCGATTAGAACAGAAGGGGGAGCCGTCAACACACCAGGCAAAGAAAAAGGGATTTTATACAGATGCATAAATTTTCCAACCAGAAGAGAATTCCTCTTTTTGCTCAGGAGTTGATGATGTAGCAGGCCTTTTTCATTTTAATATTCTCAAATTAAAAACAAAGCAAAACAAAAACAACAACAACAAAAACCGACAAAACCCCAAAAACAAACAAACAAAACCCAAAAACCAACAAACAAAAAAATTAAAACCCTATGGGATTTCTGGTTGTAACTCTCAATTTTAACAAGCCATTTAAATAAGAAGGAATTACATGTAAAGCCAGGAAGCAGCCAGTGCATTTGTAAAGGTGTATTCAATAATATATGGATTCACCTGTGGCGTTCATATAGGTGAGAATATGTGATTGCAAGACAAACGTGTCTACACTGGGAACACCTTCAGATAGTCCTTGATCACAGGACATGAAGTTAGTAGTTTACAAATGATAATCTGTCATCCTTGGTTGTTCTGCAGCTTTGTTTGCGTCTTGGCAGCGAGGTTCATGACACTAGTAGTTTAATGTATTTAACAAATGTATATATTTATTTCCTATTGCTACATTTTACAGATGCAGGAAAGCATTCTCAGCTGTATCTGCTAGTGTAGTGTCAGTCTAGACAACACAACTCCAGTCTTTTAAAAAATGTTTTTGGTGTATCCTGGGTAAATTATGAGTTGTGAGTGTGTAATGATCCATCAGCTGTGGCTTTCATTTGACAATTAGGACTAAATGAAAACAAATAAACAAAAAACCAACCAAAAAACCACCAAACAAACACCAACCAAAAAACACTTGGTTTTATGCTTTTCTCCTTCAGTGACATTCAAGTGTCATGAAACATTAATTTGTATTGACATTTTTTTCTTTGTGATGGGCATTTATCCCTGGTGTTATTTCCAAGTTGAATTTGGCCCATTGTTTTGTACAGAAAAATTGCTTCAGCAAATCATACCCCACTAATCCTTAATCACAATGAGTCATTTTTGTCAAGGAAACGGAAAACAAGGGGTACTGGAGAGTTTATAAAAAATGAAGTTGTAATATTTCAAAGGTTTCTTTCTTGCTCTAGGAGGAAAATTTTGAATAGGGCAACCAATGGTGTCAAGGATACATTCCTCCCCTTAGCCCCTTCCTGTCACCACCCTTGCAATACTGTTGCTAAGACTTGATTTCTGTATCTAAGCAAATTTGTGTTAGGGCTGCTTCACTTTGTAATTTGAGCACCATGAGAGCTGTGAAATGCAAAGGATGCTTCCTGTTCACTGATTTTTGTTAGCTGTGTTTACACTGCTCAGGTAGTTAAGCAGCAAGGCAAGCTAATGCTTTGGAACTGTCTGGATTACTAGTGTACATGGCACTAGTGTCTGTTTCTCTAATAGCATATGCATAAACAACATTTATGACTTCCTCAAGTCTTTATCACTAGAAACAAGCCAAGCTTTTCTATTCTCCTGTCATGTGATATGTTCTCTGTTCCCCAGGTCAATCTGTGCTTTTCTCTGCGCTTCATATATGGTGAATTAATCTTTTCCTCAACCTAAGTTGTTATGGCTGTTGCTGGTATTAAATTAACACTAAGGAATACTAATATTTTTCTTTTACTAGAAATACTTTTCCTGATACTTCAGAAGATGCATTTTACTTTTTTAGTCCTGTTGTACTGGCAGTTTACAGTCTTCATGACTTCATGAGCTATTGCATTTAAATCCTTCCTTCATTGTAATTTTTCAAATTTAGCAATGTCTTCTAATAGCATAGTTATTTTTTGCCTATAAATGCATGACTGTTCACTGTGTATTACTGGATTTCATTTCATCTGTTACTGACTTTCTGAGGGTCATCTGATTCACCATCTCTGATACCCAGCCCTCTGTTTTTATGGTGGCTTTTAGTTCTATGTAATCATTAAAGCTTATTTTTGCATCCCTCATGTTTTTATCACAGGGCCATTGATTGTCTTTTCAATATTTTACACCTTTGATGAAAAACATTTGTAAGCCTTCTCCATACTCAGGTTCCAAAATCTTAGTATCAAGAATCGTATTTTTGCTGAACTGCGACATAAGCAATAGTTCTGTAATTATTGCCTATAAACAGGGGTTTTATGGTAGGTTTGCTGGTTGCCAGTACAAATTTTAAGCAGTGTCACCTCTCTCTACCTCAGTGTAAATATGGCAAGGACTTTCATCAAGCTTCGGTTTCCTTTGCTGAATTGTTTTATCATGCTGACACTATACTCTGTAATATTTCTTCTAATCATACAAGAACACTTTAGCCTGAATTAAATCTGATTCTCTCTCCTCTGGACTTTTAGCCTACCCCAATGGACTATCTGAATCCCAGTTTAGAATCCCCTAATTATCTGCTCCTCTTTTATTTATCGTAGTTCTTACATTGTCAACATGTTGTGCAGACTCAAAATTAATTGGGTTAGGATTTCTGCATTAATTATTACATGATATTTGTCTTTTGGGATCCAAAGTTTATACCAGCTTTTTGCTAGACAGATGTTAATGTAAAATATGCTCAGACCAAGTAAGAAAGAAAGAAATCTCTCTACGTTCCTCTGCTGCAGCTGCCAAGAGCAGACATACTCAAACTACATTGTTTTCTACACAGAGGGAAGAATACTTGTAGTGTGTTTGCCTGAGAGGCCCACAGCTCTTCTTTCCATCTCCAGAGATCTCATTCCCATATTAAACATGTCACATGACAATGACTCTGTCTTGCCTTTAGCTAGATTGTCTCTGTGGCTAATTACCCCCACTTCAAATGTATACATTTATTCTAGAGCGACTTTACCTAACTTTGTCTTCAAGCCATTTAGCTATGTGTTTCTTGTCTGCTAAAATGCAAATCGCTATCATCAGTCATCCTATTTTAACAAAAAAGTCAGGTCACACTAGGTCCAGTGTTTTTCAAAAGTCTGAGGAGGTGATGTATTCGGTTTGTAACAGGACTTCTGACTGAATCAAGGAGTACACCAGCTGGTTTTGGTGCCTTTTCTGTGACGTTGTGTGGCTGGTATTTGTGGTGCTAATATCCTTTAACTCTTTCACATCTTCTGATTTTGTTTGCAATGGTGTCAGATTAATCCATCTATAGCTCAGGTCTTTCCATTAGCCCTTTAAAAATTTATTACAATATTAATGTTGTAATTGTTATCTGAGGCTTCTCCAAGTTCCAGCAGCTTGTATAACTCCTTTGTATTTGAAAGAATGGAGAGGTGGAGTCATTAATGTTGCACTCTAAAATAGTGACTGATACTCTGTTGAAACTGTTTCCATTACTGTATTTATTTATTTAGTACCAAGTGTTATAAAGTAAGATTACTTTAAAAGTCTGTAGCTTTTCTGGTGTAATACAGAGGTGGTCAAGCTGATGCTTTGCTTTTAGTGGAGATTTGCTGGCTATTAACAGTATTCTACTAAGTATTACTCTCTTACCCAAAAAGGCACAATATTTTGGAGAATGACTCAGTCGTATCCTCCCTCCTCCCCTGAAGAACCGAGAAAACGGGTGTACTTTTGATGTAAGCTCATTTAGACAACCTGGCAAAGTTTGATGAGTTCTTTGTTACTTGACATTTAATTTTTCTAAGTTTACATAACTTATCTCACTTATGGCTTTTTTATATGCAAGAATGCTAGAAAGAACATGTTCATCTCAGGTGAAGGCAAGAAGGCAAAGAAATAAACCACATAATGCATCATTCACTCTCTTAAGACAATTAAGGTGTGGCACAGGAAGGTGTTGAAAGGATCCCTGTCCAGATCTGCTTTGTTCTGTGAAGTTTATATTCTAAATATTAGTATAAATTATGCCTTAGCTTCACAGGCATATGCACAAGAGATTGCTGTGACCAGCCAGGGAGTGAGCTCAGCAGCATGCTTGTGCAGGGAGTGTATTTCAGAAGCAGTGCAAGCTGCTGAAGCAAAGAAGGGCGAGGAAAGCAATCCAAGCACCAGGGCTTGTCCTACAAGTCTGGCTCGTGTGTTTTAGCAACATGATAAAGTGAATGCAATTCTGCAAGACTTCTTCACAGGAAACCAAGTCCAACAACTGTGGAGAAGAAGAACAACTTATTTTTTTAAATTTGTTTGTAATTATACAGTCTCAAAACTTAATGGGGTGTTTCCTGGCCTAATACTACAGAAATGCATACTTTGTTTTCATATTTATCATGACTGCCCTGTGAAGGAAGAGCCCCTTCCAGGTACTGTCTCAGTGATAATTTCCTCCCATATTCTTCATTCTGGAAGGTAATGCTAGAAAAATTGGGCAGGGAAGGACTGTTTTACCCAAAACAAAAATGAATCAAACCCAGCATATGTGTGCAATTTTTTTGTTGTGTGTTTTTTATTCATTTATTTTATTCAAGGAAAAGTATCTGATCATGGAGACTTGGATGCATTTCTCTCACTAAATAGAATTATGTATTTCTACAAAGAATATAGAATTTTATCAAATGAAAATGTACTTTGTTTCACTGACCACACACACAAATGCTTTCAGAGTTAACCTTTCAGTGAGATAACTGAGCTTTGCTTTCAGAGATGAGAAACCTTGCTCTTGAAAATTTGAGCAGTGAAAAGCAAAGTTTCTCTCAATAACAATTCATGACTGGGCACTTGTTTCAGTCTGGCATTTCAAAAGTTTCATCATTAATTTTGGACTGTACTTGCTGGATGTTTGCTGTTTACAGTGGTCTTCAGTCTTCACATTGTGCTTCATATGTTAAACATAGTAATGCAATAATTACAATAAGAACATCCTACAGATTAGCATAAAGAGGTCTTGCCACTTACATGCTTTATCTTAAAAGGCACCTTGCCAAGATTTGTGAGAACAAGATCTCTGTATATTGATGAACCTGAAGTTTGGAGCAAATCTCATTAAAAGTTTTGGCTCCAACTGTGCTTAATTAGGAGCATATGACCTATTCCTTATGGTTATTACCAACACCTTCAGTGTCTGTAAATTTATTTTGTCTTCTGATTCATAAACTGTCAAAAAAAAAAAAAAAAGCATTCTCCTATGACTCAGAAGATAATCTGGAAAAAACAAAACAAAAACCTTCATTTTTGGCCTGTGCGAGGGATATTTCACCTCAGTCATTCTCTAGACTTAATTTAGCCTGCCAAAATGCCTTAAGAGAAATACTGCAGCATGAATTGATTGCAAATGCATTTTATTCATATAAAGGCTTCAGTCTACAATTTTTTTCTCTTTACATCTTGAGCTTCCCAATATCCAAAGGTGACACTAACCTCCAGTTCATACACAGGTGGAATTTTAGCTGTTTGTCTGCAACTCCGTAAACCTTTTTGTTTCGTGCTTCTTTACCTTTTCCCTTGACAGCTGAGTGACTTGGTACCCTGAAGATGCAACTCCATGGATAAACATGAGGGCTGAACCATTTGCTCAGTGTGGTTGGGTATCTTCAGGATTCACTAGTCTGTTGGTTTTATCTTTGCCCAATGCCAGCATCATTTCCCCTGCCTCCAGATACACTGGCTAACATACTAGTTTATTTAGATGTTCATTAGAGGTTTCTTTGGTCGTCCTTATTGAATATTCAGTTTGGAGCAGTGGGTGTAAGTGCCAGTGTTGACGGCTGGTTTGATTTGCAAATGTAGGCTGCTCCTTTAGGCACAATTCCTTGGTGTTTCCAAGCCACACAGAATTATGCAACAGTCATGAGAGTAACTACTGTCTTATGTCATATTTTAATCCTTTTTCTAATTAGCATTTGTACTTCTGTTTTTTTTCAGAACTCAGATCTTTGCACTTACCTGTACACTGAGCTTGAGGTAAGGAGATTAAGTTTGCATCTATTTCATAGGATGCAAAAACACCTGAATAGAAACACTGGATGGAAAATAACTAGATTTTGAACTGCACTTTAATGCCTCCATGCAGGAAGACAGGATAAAACTAAGCAATCCTTTTCATATTAAATGGAGCATTCATACCTGAGCAGTCTTTTAAAGTTAAAAAAAACCCCAAAACTTATTATTGAATATATGTATTCTTTTAAGACATCGTGGGTAAAAAAGAGTTGATCTGCCTTTGTAGAATGTTCTGTTTCTTTTCCATTTCTGCCAAAAGACAATAAATGGATTTACCCCTTCTTTATGCTTCACACTAGCAGTAAAGCTAACTAAATTGTAGGAGGAAGCCTAGGTGCCTGTCATATGCAGCATCGTGTTATTCGTTGTATTTATTTGTACAATGCACATTTATGATCACCCACTGAGCCATCAAGTGTTACCTTCTGTTGCATGAAGCATAGACATTCTCCAAGTGAACAAATGATCTGAAGTGACCCTCGCTGTATTCCTGGAATCCAAAACAACCTGTGACAGTCATGTAACAGTTTTCCCAGCTGTAACATCTTTAGCTTCCTATAAAATAAGAGAGGCTTGGAAAAAAAAAAAAAAAAAAAAAGAAGAAAAAAAAAAAGGTTCTGTCAGTTTTAGCAGTATAAGTGATCACTAATTAAAATGAATGAGGTTATTTTCCACCATCTTGACTGGTAATATATTTGAAGTGCCTGCTTAAACTATGCAACTCCTCTGTAGCAAACATAGGACAGCACTTTCCAAGGGCAGAAACTGTAGTGGACTGTATTAGGCTTTAAGCATAAGCAGTTGTAGTTCCACTGAAATGAGAAAAGTTGTATTGCTTTGTACAAAGGTTCCGTTTGATTCCCAGGTTGAGGTTTAACATTTTCAGAAACTGTGAGGTTGTATTTCTTCTGTGACATGTCTAGCTCAATAGTAAACAGCCTTACTCATAGTGAATAGAAGCAAAAATAAGACTAATAGGGTTTTTATCACCAGTAAAATTCACTTACTGTCAGGCTGGGTTTTTTTCCTGTGTTCTAGTTGCCGGAATACTTGGACCCAATGGCTTTGCATGCATGCCACTTAAAAGAATGTGTGCCTAGTTTTTAGTAAAGCCTGAGACTGGGCCTGTGATTCAGGGTTAGTACATTTGTGGCAGAGGTATCTTTACAATGTGACTGAAGTTTGAAGGTACGTCAAGCAATATGTAGGCTTTACTTTGAAACTCCTTTCTTAAACAAAATACTGCTCAGCTTTAATTATTGAGCTTTTAGTCCTCCTCCCTGATACTCGCTTCTCCCATTAAGAGACCAGACTGGTTTTCCTTGAGGATTTTCCATGACATGTTTATGCCCATGATGCTTTATTGCTTAAGGCTGACAAACTATAGCATTGCTACAGTGTGGTACAGGCTCTGTTTTTCCTTTCAGTAGCTCAAGCGGTTTTTTTTAAAACTTTTAAATTTAAAAATTTTAAAAATTTTTAAACTTTTTCCACTTCAGATTCCACATGTGCTTGCTCAGGAGAATGACACTTACTCTCTTAAGCAAGCTCAGAGCAAATGTGTTAATTTAGATGTCACAATGTTGCAGTTGCGTGAGTCTGAGAGTTGAACAAGTGTCTTGAGAACTCCGTAATTTTTGATGCTTTACCTCCCACAGGAAAGGGCTGTGATTCTCATTTGTCTGGCTGATGGTGAGTTCTCCAGAAGGAACATCTGTTTCAGACAGAAAAAAGAACCCAACTTCATCCTGTAAGTGATGCTGCCACTGCCATACTGATAAAAAAAACAAAAAGCAATAAATTATTTTTTTTCTCACTCTACTTCTGTGCTGTGGAAAATCAATTTATTTTAGAGCAGGACTTTTTATTTAAATCCGTATCTTTATGAAACAAGTCAAACTTGTCTGATTCTGTTTACTCGTCTGTAAAATTGACAATGCTTCATTGTTAGCTGAGGAGTGTAGGTGGAGGGGAGTTATTTGTAATGCAAGTGAAAGAAAAAATTGTTTGTGCAAAGAGTGACTGTTTCTGAAATACAATTTATTAAATATATTCTGGTTTAGGTAAAATCCTTGGTATGTCATAAGGCTTTGTTTCAATGGCTAATACATTTTTATGGACATTCCAACTTTAAACCCTCCTATCAAGTTACTGGCCCTGCAGCAATGCCCTGAAGTCTATGTTACAGGAATATGATGTTGCTTAGACAAATGCTGTCAAAGCCAGGTGGACATTCTGTTTTTGCTAATTGTGTTGGACTACAATGCCAGCATATAGTAGCCCAGTGATAATACTCAGTGGAATTAATGCCAGCATAAGCTTCCCCCCCATGTCTTTGGTACATCTTAGTGATGTTACTGCATTTGTAACTTTGTGTGGTATAGTTGAGTCCTGTCTCTGTAGATACCAAGTGTGACATTAGTCACTGGTTTACCACTAGAGCCAAGCTGACATCATACCTATATTGTTATGGAAACAATTAGGTCATTGGTATGTTTTGCTAATTTAGCTGATGTCCTGGTTGTAAGTGTCTGCTGTATTTGTTGCTGTGTGGAACGTAGTACCAGATTGTGTAGTGTCCTAAAGCAGGACATGAATCACTGTGAAAGCAGCCTTTTTATTGTCTTCTCTGGAAGTTCAGTGTATGTTCCTCAGTCAGCTTCTCAGTCTTCTGTACATGGAAGTCATAAAATCACAGAATAGTTTGGGTTGGAAGGGACCTTAAAGATCATCTAGTTCCAACCCCCCTGCATGGGCAGGAACACCTCCCACTAGAACAAGTTGCTTCAAGCCCCATCCAACCTGCCCTTGAACACTTCCAGGGAGGGGGAATCCTGAACTTCTTTGGGCATCCTCTTCTAGTGTCTTATCACCCTCACAGTGAATAATTTCTTCCTAATATCTAATCTAAATCTCCCATCTTCCAGTTTGAAACCATTCCCTCTTGTCCTATCGTGACACACTGTTGTAAAAAGTCCCTCTCCAGCTTTTTTGTAGCCTCTTCAGACTGAACAACCCCAACTCTCCCAGTCTGTCTTCACAGAAGAGATGCTCCAGCCCTCTGATTGTCTTTGTGGCCCTCCTCTGAATTGGACTTGCTCCAACAGCTCCATGTCCTTCTTGTGTTGAGGGCACCAGAACTGGACACAGTACTCCAGGTGGGGTCTCATGAGAGTGGAGTAGATGGGGAGAATCACCTCCCTTGACCTGCTGGCCACACTTCTTTTGATGCAGCCCAGGACACAAGTGGCTTTCTGGGCTGCAAGTTCACATACCTTTTGCAAGTCCTATCTTTCTAATTTGACTTCCCCACTCTTGACTATACTTATTTGTTTGAAAGCTTTATTAGAACACCGTACATCAGTGGATATCAGCATGTGATAGATGCTTTGACTATTAAATGATCTTTCTGCCATTACTGAATAGCAAACACAATTGCAAAAGCAAATACTATTAGATGTGATTTACAGTGCAGTTATGTTTCCCCTTGCTTCCCTCTTCATCAGACTTCTCAGTGGCAATCCACTGATGTGCTGTATATGCACACCTGAATATAATTTGAGACTGAAACAACATTTCTGTTCTTTAACTGTACAACACTAAATAATAGATATTCTAGGTGAGTTCAAGAGCCAAGGGTGCTCAGTGTTTTGTATATGCATATTATTTTCCCTGCAGAACTCAGTCTACACAGGAAGTGTAGACAAAAAGGAAACTTGTTCATATTCAGATTGGAAATCTGTATCACAGCTGGGGGACTTTATTGCTAGTTCTCACTGTTGACAGTAATAGCTCATACCCCATGCCTTACAATAGCTATAAAATCCATTTAGCAAGAAAACATATTGAAAAGATTTTGGTTGGGTGTTTTTGGTGTGTTTTCTGTGAACCCACACATATATTCTCACTATGATGGATTATCTCCTTAGATTGTGAAGTCCATCATTTTCAAGAAAAAGAAAACACACATTTGTTAGGACAAGTGTCACGGTTTGACTCAGGATTGGCAATTAAACCAGAGACAACAATGCTCTCAATCCCCTCCCCCTCCCACCCAGGTAGGGAAGGAGAGAGAGAATTAGGAGAGAGACTTAGCTGGATTGAAAACTAAACTAGACAGCTTTAATTAGATGTGCAATTATATACAAGGTTGTTCAGGAATGTGCAAAAGCCTCTTGCCTCCCCCCACCCTCAGCAACTCCCCCAGCACTCTCCTGAGCTGTGAGCAGTCCTGAAATGTCCCAGCCCACAGGAAGGAGATAAGGCAGAGCAGACAGGGGCTGGGTGATGTGGGTTATGAGGTGCCTGAGCCTGGGGTCGATGGTGATGGATGGATGGAGTCCTTCCCGGATGCCGGCCATGGATGGAAGAGAAGGGAAGAGGAAGCAGGAAGGACGTTGTCTTCTGTGAACTCTGACCTTCCTCGGAGCTTACGTAGATGTATGGAATGGAATACCTTTGGTCAGTTCTGCTGTCTGTCTAGTCCAGCTCCCCTACGGGGGGGTCACAGATACAATTCTCCTGCCCCGGTAGCCTCTGTAGCAGCAGAGCTAAGAAGCGACCTTGGAGTCTCGGCAGTAACATAAACATTCCGGTGTTATCAGTGATGACTATTTTAAAATGTGCAAAGAGTTCAAAGACTACCATATTCAAGAAGCAAATGACATTTCTCTGAATGCCTGCAGAGTAGATGGGTGCAGTTCTTGTGGCTATGGCTGAACTCCTGAGCGACTAACATCTGTCCCTTTTTGAAGTGTCTGCTGGGATTTGACAAAATGTTACTTGAGTGAGTCTCAAGAAATGACAGAATCCATATTTTCACATACACCTGTTTGTTCCTAACATTTGAGAGGAGAGCGCAGAGTGTAGAGGGGCTTAAGGAGGAGCTCAGAACTGAAGACCCAAAGCTGTGTTTGGACTGGAGTGAAGGAGGTTAGCATATCAAGTCCTAAAATATAGTTCTGTTCTGCAGAGCAATGGCAGCAAGTTGCGTGAGACCTCTTCATTGGGGTTCTGGGCTCAAATCTGGTGAGGAGTCACACCTGTGCTCCACTCTGCCTATTGCAGGCAGTGCTATTGACAGCAGTAGGTTTAATCACACCATGTTCATGTCAAGATCTGTGTACATCTTTGCAGAATTAGTCAATGACCTCCATTTCAATTTTATATGCCTTATAACTACCAAGTTATTCTTTTGCAGTTGTTGACCACATAGAAACTAATTGATTTGGGAGTCCAACTGCATGTTTGGTTTTTTTTCATTTGTAAGGATAATAAGGAGCTCACGTTTAGCCATTGACTCCTGGAAGAAAACTAAGAGGGATTAGGAAGGGCTGACAGCAAATCACAAGTAGTAGTAGAGGTTTACTTAAGTAAAAAATTACAAAAAATGTGATTCTGTGTTTTATTTAAATCAGTTTATTAAAAAGTTGTTTGCAAAATATACTGAACTATGCAAAGTTATTTTTGCTCCTACCTAATTCTGCATGTGTGTAGATACCTGCAGTACCTCTAAACTTGTTCTGAAAGCCTTTTCTCCAGTGGTTGCAGTAGTTTGCAGTGTGTTCAGAAGTTTTACGACTCTGTTCAGTAATAGATTCTACTTGATTTTAATATTTGATCCTGTCCTGGAAAGTATAAGTAGACATTGAGTTGTTTTATTAAATTTTACCTGTTGACTTACTGAAAACGTTTAAGAGAAATGAAAATTTGCATTTACTCTCCTTTTTGTTTTTATACTCAAAAGAGAGGAAAATCTACTGTACTTTTGTATCTCTGCTTGTAACTGCTGGGACTTTGTATTTTCCTACTCCACCTTTTACTTCTTTAAGTAATTGTCTCTTAGGTTTGGGCTTTTGTCTACGATTTTAATTTTTTTTTTTCCCCAAAATGTGTTTAACTGCCAAATAAGTACAATATTGTTTCGCCTCTGGATCTTTTCTGAGTTGAAGGTTGTTTGGGTCAACAGTGCTGGTCGAAAGTAGGATTACAAAAATGCTGGAGAGAAGTCATTGAAGGTCTTATGTAAATGAGAGGTTCCTCGAGGAATAGCAGTTTCATGACAGGAGGAAGTTTGAATTTTACTTGAATTCAAACTCCTGTTATTGAGGAATTAAAGCCCAGATGATTACATGCAGTGCAAGAGAAATGGTGGAGTCTGCTCCCTGTTCCTGTAGAGAATTACATTGTGCCCAGTGTGAGGAGCTTCAGTAAACAAGGATTACGGTAGAAGTAATTAGGGGAAACCTGAATCTTATAATGTGTGGGAATGATGGATATGTACAGTAAAAAAGAAGCCTCACAAAGTATTTTCTTTGCTGTGAGGCAGCCAGGTCTCTGTGCACCACTGGTTTGTTAGTTCTTGTAGAAAAAACATTACTTCCTAGTTGTATCTTGTGAGGGGCTCACAGCTTCAGGAGTGCAGAGGTAAAGGTGAGGTTCCCAACAGCCCTTCAGAGCCTTTGCTTCAGGGAAGATTTATAAAGGAGAGGAAAGAACTAAGGAGGACTAGCTGTAGGTTGTACTCCTTTCACAAAGCTGTGTGACCCTGCCTGCTGTAATTTTCAGAAGGTTGTGTATCCTGCTAAGGTGTGTTCCTGGCTCACCTGCCCTGAGTCCTCTCTCCCTAGTGGGTATTGCATTTCACCCTTACTACCTCAGACATATGGTGTGCTTAAGCTTCTCTTGTGTACGAGGGACTGGAAGTGAGGTGAGGTACTGGGGTTGAAGGAGTGCTGAGCTGAGCACCTTATATTGTGTGAGCATGTAAGATTCCTGTTCAATTACAGAAGGACAATAATTGAGTACATTTTATTGGGGAGTGCAGTTTTGGTCACTCCCTGACTAAATATGTGTTGCATTACTTTCTGATACTTTCCTTAGAGAAAAGGCCTGGTTTTAGATTCATTGAATCATTTAGGTTGGAAAATACCCTAAGATCATAAAGTCCAACTGTTAACCTAACTGCCAAGTCCACCACTAAACCATGTCCCTAGGTGCCACATCTACAAGCTTTTTAAATACTTCCAGGGATAGTGACTCAACTACTTTCTTGGGCAGCTTGTTGCAATGCTTGACAACCTGTTCAGTGAAGAAATATTTCCTAGTATCCAATCTAAACCTCTCCTTGTGCAATTTGAGGCCATTTCTTCTTGTCCTATCACTTGTTACTAGAGAGAAAATTCCCAGTTTCTTTATGGAAATAGCTCTGTAGAGGAAAACAGGTTTATTTTATAACAGCAAGCAAAGGAATAACGACGCATCTGTCTGGATATGGTGAGTTGCCTGGACAGAACCTGGAGTGCTTTGTGGAGTGGGGGCTTGTGTATGGGAGGTGGAGAAGAAGCAATGAGAAACCAATCTTCTCTTTTGGGTGCTCTGCTTTCTTCTGTTTGACACTGAATACTTCCTCCACTTCAAAGTTAAAGCCCAGAGATGTCTGCCTCTGAGTTTTATCAGGTGTTTGTGAACTGCTTGATGTTACAGAAAGCACTTTTGAAAAAGCAACAGGCAGGGAGAGTTTTTGATTCAAACTGAAGAATTTAGATGTGGTTTATAAAATAAATTACTGGAAAGGAAAAAAGAAAAAAATATAGCTCATGGATTGAAAATGAACAGTTCAGAGTTAATACCACAAGGTGTCTGTGAAACTGGCTATTACTGGATGTATGTACTCATACTGTTTACTGAGTGCTACAGCTGGCAGCAGAGATACTTTTTTGGTCCCTCTGGATAACTGTTACAGGTGGGAGTGTGATTATTTTTTATTTTTGTTTAGATATTATTTTCTGAGTATTGGAATATCCAGATCTTCTAACAGAAGAATGTCTGCAGAAATTCAAGAGATGTAGGGTAGGAGATACATGGAAATGCTGGTTTTCTACTCCCTCATCCTGTTTGAGTGGTTACCTGCCTGATCTTTCCAACAGCATTAGACTATAATACAGGTGGGAGGCTATTTTTATTATCATAGAATCATAGAATGGGTTGGGTTAGAGAGGGACCTTAAAGATCATCTAGTTCCAACCCCCCCTGCATGGGCAGGGACACCTCCCACTAGACCAGGTTGCTCAAAGTTCTATCCAACCTGCCCTTCAACACTTCCAGGGAGGGGGCATCCACAGCTTTCCTGGGCAACTTGTTCCAGTGTCTCACCACCTTTATGCTAAAGAATTTCTTCCTAATGTCTAACCTAAATCTACCCTCTTCCAGCTTAAAACCATTACTCCTCATCCTATCACTACCCTCTTTGGTGAAAAGTCCCTCATCAGCTTTCCTGTAGGCCTTCTTCAGGTACTGGAAAGCTGCTATGAGGTCTCCTTGGAGCCTTCTCTTCTCCAGGCTTAACAGCCCCAGCTCTTTCAGCCTCATGTATTGGGTTAGAGGAGTATAGGTCACACAAGCAGTAGATCAGATGGGTTGTTTATTCCTTGTAAATTAACACTCAGAAGCAGCAAAAATAATGCCACTGACTTTTCTGAAATATCTGGTGAGCACATTGTTAACCCTTAGTTAAGAACTTGTAAGATGGATCTTGTGTGGCTTTTATTGCTTCAGTGACTTTTCAAAGTACAGGTCTAGAAAAGCAGTCATAAATAGGATGACCTTTGCCTTGCAGATCTTATGTCCATCTCCACTTTCTATGCTAAAATTGCCAAATAAAATGTCTTACTTTTCTGCCTTAGTATTGCAGACAATGCAGTGCAGACAGATGGAATAGGTGGAGAATACTTACTGCAGCAAAGTCCTGAAGCATTTGAAATACGTGGGAAGAGCAAGTTAAGTGGGAAAGGTTTTTTTGGTTGAGAAAGGAAGCTTCTTAGGCCACGTCTTCCTGTAGAACTGTCAAGAAAAATGTTTCCTGTTGTGCTTTGTCATTTTTGTTTCCAAAAGTAGCTCTTTTGCTGGCTGCTGCTATGCTTTACAGAAGGAACTCAAAGCTCTGGCCTAGGATTTTTACGGAGGTGTCTTGCCTTTTTACTGTCCTTTGGAGGAGAAGTGGTAATGCATATTTACCTTTGTCTGTGCAATGCTTGTAATAAGTCCAGCATGATTTCTGGAGCCTGCCTAAACCGGGCATAGCGCATGCAACAAATAAGCATCCTAACATAAGGGTGTTACCACTTCAGGGCGTACTCAGCATTTGCAGGACTGTTGGGTTACACATCCTTACAGCCACTGAAAAACTTTCAATTCTTATGCAATTTATCTGGAAAATCACCCAGTTGAGGGACTATTGACAATTTTCAATAAGTTTTAACATTTTTCCTAAGACTATGGGCTACCACTTTTAATTTAAAGAGGTTTGTTGCGAACAGTGCTATGGACAATGGCTCCCATAATATGCATCAACTGCCACCGTCGTGTTTGCTCCTGGGTGTCCTGCTACTGATACTCATGCTGTGAGAAGCACCAGAGTATTTATGGGCCTCATCTTGTAAAATCCTCTGATAGTTGATTTTTGTCTTTTCTGCAACTGGTTGATTGCTCAATCTGCTTCTCTGAAGGGAGAAGAGGTATAAAACTGCTGAGAGGTTGCCCTGAAACTCTTGCCCTGAAAATTGTCAGGCTGGTGTGGTTTATTACCTAAACTCCTGTTCTTTAAACATCCAATGTTAATGTTATTTATGTAGCACACAAAGTAGGGCAAATAAACAGTTGTTTGTCTAGTACTCAGGCAAGACACAGGAATAGAAAGGACGTGTAGCTGTGAAGATATTGAGGAACCAGCTTTGACGAATCAGTACTTTTAAAAATCCTTTTGGTCAGGTGCTGTGTTTTTATTTCCCAGCTGGATTCAAAAGATGCTTGTAAAAAAGCAGTCCTGGGAGACAAAACCACCAGAGATGCAAGTCTGGGTGCTCTTATTGCCCACTAGTACCAACCGTGATGAAGAAACACAAAAGGCAGTTTTAGGGATGTGCAGCAAGGCAGGCAGGGTTTCATAAACTTTGCTGCTTATGAAGTCTTGGCTGAGAACATTTTCTACTGAAGAGTTATCAAAGTTCAGTGCTTCAGCAAAAAAACACGTAAGAGAGAAACAATGATCTTTCAACCTCTCCTATCTGCTATGTTTTGTGGTTTTCGAGAGCTTATTATTCTGTTAAATATCTAATGGAGTATTTTTTTTAAAAGGAAGGACCTTTCATCACCCCTAAAACTCAAACCTCACTTGTGTAATTAATGATAGCATTGAAACATTTTATTAGACTTCATTGATTTACTGAGATCCAAGTATGCAAAGCCTGGAAGAAATGCAGACAGGCTGAAGCTTTTCAAGTGTATTGAGGAAGATGGATATAAACATGTTGAGTCATGTGTTTTGTTCATTTGTGTAGGTTATGCAGATACTCTACAGTCACTGCACACTGGTGGAGCATGGACAGAGTCCTGTTGCACTGTTGGGACATGACAAAATTGGAGCAAATGCACGGACTGCTACTTTACTGCTGTACTTCCAGATTTTCTCAGAGAACCAACAATGCCCCAAACCATCCATTTCGCCAAGTGCTTCGAGATGCAGGCGAACTACCTTGAACTTGTATGTTGCAAGAAGTAATTTGTAAGAGATTAATTAATTGAAATTTGGTAATTTGTGCTCACCCAAATGCACACGATTGCAGATGTCAAATTGACTGGAGTTCCCCAGAGGCAGAGCGGTCATGTTTGGGCTGCAGAGGGTGAAGAGTCACAGTGTTCATAGGTAACTCACCTGGTGGAGCTGTCAGCAGATGAGAGTCTGCAGCTGACTGGGACAGAGAAGCATGAGAGAAACCACACCTGACTAAGCCAGCAAGAAAGGGTGAGCCACCAAAAATGTCCGCTTCTTACCTGTGGTCTTTTGGACAAACATACATTTTGTCAACCAATGACACTGGACAAAGCTTCTTTTAATAGCACTGATGTTAAAAATGAGGTCTTGGGTGGCCATTTATGGTTCAAGTAGCAGTTTATATATTTATTATAATTATACACAACCTTGACAATCTATATTGCCATTCAAAAATAAATTGAAGTATTGTCAATTTGCACATGATCTGTCACTAATAAGAATCCCATTTAGATACACAGTAGACAATTTGCATACTTGAAACACTGCTTCAAATTCTAACACTCCCATATTTTCCCTCCCCCCATCCTGTAGAGTATACGTTTAGACTGTGTAAAACAAACTTTTCCAACTATGCCACATTCAGGGACTGCTGCCTTTTTCTATTACACCATTTCAGCACTTTGTAAAGGTGGCTGGTGGGTATAGCTCTTAATTGCATTTTTGTTTAAAATTGTTACAGATCACGTTGCAGTGATTCCTACTTTTCATTGCTTGGTGTCTTTCCTTCTGATCAGGAAGATGGAAAAAGGGCTTAATAACTGTATTAGGTAAGTAACCATTCCCAGTTTAGGGTTCTGTAATGCCAATAGTCACCTTTAGTTGTTTTCACTGTTATTTACATGTTTATTAATTAGCTAAAGTCTTCAGATTTCAACTGTGGAGACTTAAGAACTCAGCTAAGAGTCAGCTACCCCATACCTTCTCTAGCCTATTAAGTATACTGCAAATGTTAGCTTGAGAGTTTAAATGAAAATTTGAGGCATTAACTGCCTGTGTTAAGCACCATGTTTTTTACTACCTCTTTTCACAGTTTGTCTTCTGATGCCTGAAAGGCTAGAAAACTTAGTGTAACAAAAAAAGCATTAAGAAGCAACATAATATTCTTCCATCCAGTTAAAGCAAGCTAACAGCTGGTGGTTGCTAAATGTGAGCAACCTTACAACTTACAGACACTACTGACCCACAACTGAAGTTTGAGCATCTAGGCTTCAGTTTAGAAGGGCTCGCAGAAGTCAGCGTAATTAAGTACTACAGTGTGGTAACACAAAAATGAAAATCCTATTTTGACAAATGAGATTCATGATGATACTAATGTATAGGAATTTAATTTAGCTTCTCCTCCTACAGCAGCTGGCTAGGTGCTTTGAACCAGCTAATGCAGCCTATTTGTAAAATGGTTTCATGTTTTTGAAAGCTAGTGCCTGTTAACTGCAAGGCATGGATAACCAAAGCGTTGAGAAGTGTTAAGATTCTAGGGTTTGTTAAGGCTGTAAAGTTATCACACTAATGTAAGAAAAAACTTGGAAAGAAAAGTCTCCTGCCAGCTCCTTGCCATTTTCCTGAAATGACACTTAAACATAATCCTTACAGGATTACAGATTAACCCCTGCTTAAGTATGCAGTATTTGAGAACAGTTAGCAACAGGGAAAGCCTGCAGCAGCGGCTGGAGTTCAGCTCAGAGGTGTTTCAAGAAATATTAAATAATTTCAAACACTGAAACCATAAATCAATTTTTGAAGAGATTGGATGCTATAGATCAACAGCCTTCACTTTTAAGTGGAAGAACCAAAAACTTTGTACTGCATATGGCAGCAGTACCCTCTGGCTGCTGTAGTTGCAGGCCTGTGTGCTTCAGAAGTGGCAACTGCAGTAAGAGTCATTCCCCTCCACTGCTGTCACAAAGGCACTTTCCCCCTCATTCTGCCACATTATCATGAGAAGCCCAGTGGTCACACAGGTTAGGTGAAACTGCCTACTGTAAGTTTTGCAAACATGCACCAAAGGCAGTATTTAAACAGTGAAAGGACACTGCCAGAAGGAAGGAAGGGAGAGGATTCTTCATTTAAATTCAGACACACATTCAAACTTGGACTGAACACAGGAGGCTGTGCTGGATGATTTTATCATGTAGCACCCTTGTCACTTTAAGTAAAGAAGAGTATAAAAGTTTAACTCCAAGGGATTGTTAAAAATCTGTTTATGTTACATCTGAATGAAGTTCAAAGAAAATCCTCAAGTTTAAACTACTATAATAAAATATGTCAAAAGGAAGCCATGAATCAGTGGTAAAACAGCTACTAGCAACTTAGTTTAGCAAAGGAAATTCATTTTAAATTTTAATGCGTAAGACAGGAGAGAACCAGTCCTCTTTAAAGGAAAGAGGAAAAATGTTACCTGTAAAATAAAAGTATTTATGCAGTTTTATAACTGAACTTTTACATGAAGTTGCAGCCTGTAATTAAGATTTAAAAAAAACAAACACAACTCTACAGCCTTTACAAAGACAGTGCTGCTTTGTATTTTTATTTTTGTGGGATGGAGAGAACATTTCAAACATCAGAAATGTATCTTGCCCTCAACAGTAAGTTGCAAGTAAGACATTAGCAACAAATACTCACTTTTAAAATACACAAGGTGCAGAGCAGCGTACTACTGTTGGCTCCCTTTCAAAACTTACATTGCAAGATACTAATTCTAGTGCTGTCAGGGTAGCCACAGGGTAACTCACTTGTTAAGTCTGATGCACAAAACCTCACCTTCAAGTTGTGCATAGCTTATAGAAGTACTTGAGAACCTTAATCCTAGCAAAACTTCCTCTTTGTAACAGAAAACAGATTACATATCAACAAGTCATATGTTCATGTTTATGTGAAGCTTGCCATGGAAACAACAATTTTGTCCTTCCAAATGGGATTCTTAACATGTACATCAACAACCAGTTGGTATTAGCAGTCTGTGGGTAGCATTCCTCTTCACCAGGGATCTAGAGAGAGAGCAGATGCACAGCAAAAAATCTATTCTAGTAAGGAAACCTTACTACAATCGCTTGTCTTAATTGTATCTGCTTTGAAGCTTGCCATATTAAGCAGCTGTAGAATTGCTCCAGCCTTTATCCGTAAGAATTGCCTCAGACATTTGTTATGCAATATTAAGCATCTGATGGCCATGAGAAGACTTTCTGTTCTTACATATGACTTTTTAGCTACTGGAGAGCTTACACTAGCGATTTCCACTGTTTGAGCTCTTCTGCCTGGTATAAGCAAGCCTACTAGATAAATTAATGTGTAGATGGGTTTTAGAAAGCCAATACTTAAGAATGCTACTCACTACACTGCTGTGATAAATCCATTGAGATATGAATGATGTTAAAGCCTACAGAACCAAAGCTAGCTCAGTCATGTACTGACTTAATCTTAGGACAACTGACACTGAAGTACAGTCACACCCTCTGTGCCAAAGATCCGTGACTACAGTGGCAGAATGCAAGACTGAGTTTGCAGAGTAGCTGCAGATTTCTTCAAAGTCACTCAGTTTTTGTTCAAGGGCTTTAAGTATGTAAACTCAAGGTGCCAGATGACCCACAATTGATTGTGTAGAGTAACAGTAAAGTACATGTATCTCAGTCATGTGACATCAGTCATCAAGATACCATTCTTCTAGCACTTGAGCTAGTTTAGCAGGTTTATATCCAGCTGTAAATGATGCTTCCTTTTCCTGTGAAGGTATTTGAGAGTACAGTTCACCTCTACCAAGTCTAGTTTGGGTCACAGACTACTCTTCTCTTTGTAGCATGGGCAGTGGTGGAACATGAAGGGCACAGTTGGAGATAAAGTGGCTGCCAAAGCCATAAACAAGAGCATGACCCTTCACTTTTTACCACAGCAACAGGCTTGTACAGGAGAACTGCTGCAAGAACACCTTAATATCTAAACGTATTTCTGCAATGGAGTTCAAGTCATTAAAGTATGACACTGCAACTAATCTCAGTCTCTTATGCTGACTTTACTAAGAAACCACTGTTCATAGAGTAGCCCATTCCTATTCTGGTAAGAGAGGAGTTTTTCAAGTCAAAAGAAGTGACCTGCTCTAGCTAGTGCTATGGTACCTCTGTGACTGACTGAAGCATTCAGAATATATAAACATACACTGGATCTTGACAATGTCTAATATTCAAAGAAAACAGTGACTTAACTGTGTAACACATTATAGATTCTTTCATTAGATCAAGTAAATGACCAAAGATAACTGGTAAACGATGCAAAAATTAATCAAGTAGATTCCGTCTTTGGGGTAATAAATATCCAGTTTGTAAGCTCTTTTGTTTAGATCCTCGACCACAAGGTTTATGTGCTGAAGACTGAGGCTTAAATGAACTCTCAGTATTTCTTTCAAGTTTGCAACAAACAGCATTTAAGCAACCTCAAAATCAGGGTGCCAGCTTGCACAGCACAACTTCTGTTGTTTCTCCTCCCCAGCAGAAGATGTGATCAAGATGCAGACTGAACTAAGAACTCAAGGAGTGCTACTGGTAACGTGTGCAAGACGACATTTTCAAGGGAAAGCTACGCAACAGTCCTTGTATATTCTACCCCCTCCTTCCTCTATTATCATAAGCACAGTACATGATGTACAGCCATGTGCACAGAGACCATTCACTTAACTTCAGCACATGGCAGAGCCATTATGCTACCATTTTGTAACTAAGATTGTTAGTGGTATGGGAATCGAAAAAGTGTTTAAGCTTGGATTATTCAGTTCATATGAAAAAGACCGTACAATTCTCATGGTACAACAACAAGATGGACTAGTATGCCAACTAACCTCTATTTTAATATTTAAATTATAACAATACAATAACTAGAAAAGGTCAGTGCTTAAAGTGACAAGTTTCGCCACTTCAATTCCAATATTTTTCCAAAATAAAGATGCAATTAGATCTACACTTGAGCATCAGTAGTGCAATACAGTATCCTTTCCTGAATAAAGGAGCTGAGGTTTATCCACAATAAAAGCTTTAAATAAGGTAGATTGTTGCCATTTATATATCAATTCTGTATGTTTGATATAAAATATATTGGGAAAGCTTAAACTGACTTACACAATCTACATTTGGCTAAAGCTCCACATAAGCAGCATCAGTGGAAATGAACATCAGAAGTGTACTTAATATAAAACACTTTCAAAACTACTCAGCAACAAATGACAGAAGGTTGGCTAAGAATAACTGAACATCTGAGGTGTGTACCAGACAAAAAGAATGGACCCTGTGGTTACTTGTACTATTTTAATTAAGTAAAAGAAATGCAAGATTTAGTCCACTTCCATTTCTCCAGGTGGTTTGGTCTGCTGAGAACTGTCCTTTGCTGGTTCAGGTTTAGTTTCAGCACCACTTTGTCCGTTCACTGGTCCATTGTGTTCACCATTAGCTTTTGACTGCCCATCATTGGGAGGTTCTATCTTCGGTTTGGGTTTGTATATAATGGGATTACAGAAGCTATCCAATTCCTAGTTGTAACAGAAGAGAGCAAGTTAATTTGGTGGCACAGTAATTGCATAAAACTAAAATGTCTCAAATTTGTTTCAGGTTCATAATGACCTGGAATTTAATTTTCAAGGACTAGGTGTTTGAATTCTATCCAGTCTAGAAACTTAAAATAAAACCTTTCACTAGCTAAAGAGCTTCTCATCTGTTAAAAGCCTACACGGTAATCTGTTTTCTAGATGCCTGGTGCTTTAACTCAGGGTATTTTAAAAAGGGTTATTCAGAGGCACTGCTGTAAATCAAGAGCCAGAATTCAACATTGATAAAACTACTGCTCCCTCTGGATCTTTTAATAGCTTTAAAAGCTCTGCCAGTGTCATATTCAGAGACATTCAGACATTCAGATTCAAGACAGAGGCCAAAATCTTGTAAAAAAAACCCTTGTTAGAATGCAACCCATACAACAATGTTTCTTTTTACCTTAGATTTTGTCAGTATTTCTGCCACTTTGACAACTGGATCCTGAGTTAGACTTAGTTTGTTCTGGGCATTCATTTTGCTGTTCAACCAATTCATAGCTTCATTAATGTATTTTTCAACTTTCTCCATCTCAGCAGGATCTAGGTGATCGTATTTTTCATCCTAAGGAGAGAGATTATATAACAACATAATATGCTTCTCACTCAATTAAGAATTCCATGGACACAATAAAATAGGTATCATTGCTGGAACCCAACAGAAATAGTTTTAACAAGTGTTTTGCATGAAGACTGACTGTAGAAAAAGATGGACAAGACTTGACTTTTAGACATTTGAAATTTAAATCGGGGTAAACA
Organism: Hemiprocne comata; assembly: GCA_020745705.1. Taxonomy (NCBI): domain Eukaryota; kingdom Metazoa; phylum Chordata; class Aves; order Apodiformes; family Apodidae; genus Hemiprocne; species Hemiprocne comata. Next base: position 67,058,775 of record CM036589.1, on the reverse strand, counting down.
GGGTAGTAATGAATTTGCAAGAAAAAAATGCACCCAAGATTTGCTGTAGTTTGATTAACTAATCACAATAGGTAGTGTTGGAAATTATAGAAACAATGGTAACAGCCATAACTTGAGACATCCATTTCAAGTGGTACAAGTTACCATAAAAATGTGACTATGTTTAATTTGTGTTCTCATGAAGAAACCATTTTTGCTAGCAATCCAGAACATTTTTAGAAGTTCTCAGAGGCAGGAGCACAACAGCCATTTTAAAGCAGCTTAACAGGTAATCCTACAGGATTTTTTTAAACACAAAAAATTCTATAGCCAAACTCAAACACCCATAATAGTTAATGCCCTAAATAATTTGCTTCTACCTTATTTTTGTATGCTTCTACTGCTTTCATAAGGAGCTGAATCTTCTTTCCCAGTTCATTTAAAACTTTTGGTCTCTCTTCATGTTCCATATATCTTTCCTGAATTGGCTGTCCAAATTTCTGAAAACAAGCACAAAGATCTTAACAGAATACATATTTACTTTAGTCTAGTCCAAGAATAAAATGTAGCAAAGGAAGGAAGCCTGCCTATAACTTCTTTTCTCACCCATTCAAAAGTTTAGTGCTTGCCTTTTGCTTTAGTGCAACCAAAAAAAAAAAGCCCATAAATTTAAACACGAGTAGTGCCTGTGCTTTAACAGACTTAGTAATTTTCAGTTATTTTCATCAAAAGAGCATTTAGGAAGAGAAACAACATAGGATTTACATTAATTGTTTAATTTTGAAGTAGTTAATCTGAGAACATGTAGTTGTATCCATTGTCTGTTTTTTCCTTCTTTTGAATATGACTATCCAGTTGCCAGGATCTACACTGCTGGTGTATCCCTCCCTCAAAGGAAATCTGACTTCAGAGAAAACACCTGGAGCCTAAGATCTAGAGACAAACATATTACACAGTAGCTAGTCATTTAGCAGAAATCACATTATTTAATGAGATTATTAAATCTGAATAATTTGAGGTTTTTTGTCATTACTAATCAAATGATACAGTGGAAGCTACTGTTAAAGCACTCTTCACCATTTATCTTTAAAAATGAGACAAAATTCAGTTTTATGATACAGCTACAGAAAAGCACTGAAAAAAGGAAAACCAGAGGATCTATTTTGGAGTGTAATTCTGAACTCCTGGGAGGGCACTAACTACTCAAAAGCCTCTTTCAGATTGTAACAGGACTGATAAAAAATTCCCATAGCAATTACTTTCATGGTCATTAGCAACAGTCTGCTTCATTTTGACCATTTTCAGATTAGGAGCACACTGACATTATTATAATGAACTGTTTTTCTAGTTCTAAATGTTATGTACACTGCATAACTAAACTACATACAAGTTAATGGACTTACAAAACTCGTATGTGGCTATGCACACAAATCCCTCATTAAAAGAGCTTGGCTTGCTTAGCCATAGATAATTACATAAACGCCCCCACTGCCAAACACACACTGCTTTTCTAGAAAGTAACTTAAAACCTTACTCTTAATTCCTGAAGCTTATCCATGTATACTTGTTTTGGCTGGTCCTCTCCATCCTCATAAAGCCAGTTTTCAGTGTCCTCTAACATCAAGGTCAGCTTGTTTGAATCCTATAAAGCAAGTTAGGGATAGTCTAGCTCAGAAGGGAACAAGACAAAGGAGAATTCTCTCCCTCCAGCTTAAAAAGAAACCCCCCTACTAAAAGACTGTTTCATCATTTTAAAATATCAAAGTGTGATAGTGAAGGAGAAGGGTAATCAACAGACTTCAAAGCCAAGATTGTACAGAATGGTAAGGGAGGCAGGACAGTCCTACTGATGCAATTTGCAGGTGAAGTTTCTGAGAGTTACATAGCTTCCAGATGGGTTTTGTAAGAAAGCACATGCATCTCAACGTTCTTGCATACTATCTTTACATGGGAAGTTCTGTTTTTCACATTCTCCAACAGCAGCATGGAAGAAAAACAAATTTGGACAACTATACGTATAGTTGAAGTTAAAATAGTTTTCATTGGACTCTACTGGGTATAAACAAAGATTTTCTTTAATTTAGAAATAAAGATCTTATCTATCCCTGTAACTTAGGTAAGAGATTGTTTTGAAATTGTTATGGGAAAGACAGCCTCACACCCTTGAGTTTATACTGGAAAGGTGTCTGTACTGCATTGCTGGGTTGATGACTGGGTAATCCAGAGAGCAGACCTTAAAACTGCTGCTGGACATTTGCTGTTTCAATAACTGGTTACTTGTGTACCAGCCACTTTTATCTAGATGGCTGTTACAAAGAAATTATAGAACAAGTGTTCTTTCAATACTGCTTTGGCAAAAGCCCTGTGTACAGCTTTCTTCACCACCTTTTACTTGAACTTCTAAGTGGGGAAAGAATGTTTCTAAGTTAATGAAATTAGTAAAACAGAGCTACAGACACTCAATTTCTGCTTGTTTTCATGTTATTCCTACCCACTCATGCTATTTAGAAGCTCATGGTGATCTGTCCTGCTTTCCTACCCCACCATAGGATTTCTGTTTTCCATGTGCATCCTGAATCTTTGCTTGCCACTGAGAAACTTCTCACACAATAAGGAACCCTGCATGTTTGCATGTCAAGTATCATACAAGTGTAGTTTGAACTTCACAGATATGATGTTAATTAATTTCATACTCCAAAAGACCCCTGCAGCGTCCATATAACCCACACTCATAAATACAAGGGAATTTTTTCCAGCAGCTGAAACACGAGCCACTTACTTCTTCAGTGATGAATTTCTCAAAGACTCCACACAGTTTGTCTCTGAAGTCATACACATACTCTTCAACAGCATTCTTAGCATCATTTCTTTCTTTCTCAAGCTTGTCTTGCATCATCATCTTCCCCTAGAGTGGAGAAAAGCTTATTTAAAACGAAAAGCTTTCAAGTGTCAAGCTTTATGATTACTCTCTTGACTCTGTACCAAAAAACTTGGCAGAAGCCTACTAATTCACAATTACTAATTAAACTTTTCACCTTTGGGTAAGTCATCTTTACTGCAGGCAGAACTGGAATGGGAGAAAAACAAGTTCAAATTCGGAAGCTGTTTGGCAAGTGCTTCAACATAAATGGATCAGATATCAATTATTATCTGACTACCAGAGACAAGTCTAGAAGTAAAGACAAGTCTTACCTCTGGTCTGCAAGTCACTAGGAATCATTCTGCCCTACCAAAATTATTTCATATTTTATTCTTCAGACATACCATGTTTCTGAGACAGACTTATGCTGGTTGGATCTCACAAACATGATAGCTAGAATGTTCATAAATGATCCTCTCAAAGGCAGGTTTTCCACATGTTGTAATACTTCCCTTGCTGATGTAGGACTTGAAGGGCCAAAATGTAACTATGGACACAGTTTCTGTAAAGCACCAAAAACCATGCAAATGACCAGTATCAGGTCAGTCAATAACTATCTGCATTCCTGTAACGTACTGCGCAGCCTTTACTGGCAATCCTAGGCAACTCCTGTCTAGGAACAGAACTCATACTTTGGGTAACGACAGGCTTAACAGGCCAAACTCAGACATGAGAGGTGGGCCTGTGTAAACTGCATGAGGTTCAACAAGGCCACATGCAAGGTGCTACACATGGGTCAGGGCAATCCCAGGCACAGATCCAGGCTATGTGGAGACTGGATTGAGGACAGCCCTGAGGACGATGACTTGAGGGTGTTGGTTGACAAGAAGCCCAACAGGAGCCAGCAACGTGTGCTCGCAGCCCAGAAACCAACCGTGTCCTGGGCTGCATCAAAAGCAGCATGGCCTGCAGGGCAAGGGAGGTGATTCTGCCCCTCTACTCCACTCTTGTAAGACCCCACCGGGAGAACTGTGTCCAGTTCTGGAGCTCCCAACAAAAGATGGACACAGAACTATTGGAGCAAGTCCAAAGAAGGGCCTCAAAAATGCTCAGAGGGCTGAAGCACCTCTCCTGTGGAGACAGGCTGAGAGAGTTGGGGTTGTTCAGCCTGGAGAAGAGAAGGCTCTGCAGAGACCTTATAGTGGCCTTCCAGTACCTGAAGGGGCTACAGGAAAGCTGGGGAGGGGCTTTTCACCAGAGAGAGCAGCAATAGGACTAGGGGTAATGGTTTTAAACTGAAAGAGGGGAGATTTAGATTAGCTACTGAGAATAGATTTATTAGTGTGAGAGTGGTGAGACACTGGCACAGGTTGCCCAGGGAAGTTGTGGCTGCCCCCTCCTGGAAGTGTTCAGAGCCAGGTTGGATGGGGCTTGGAGCAGCCTGCTCTAGTGGGAGGCGTCCCTGCCCATGCAGGGGGATTGGAACTAGATGATCTTTAAGGTCCCTTCCAACCCAATCCGTTCTGTGATTTGGGTAGTTAAGTCTTGTGAAGTGGATTAATTTCTCAATAAACCTAATCAAAACAAAACCCCCTATGATTAAGGACAAGCCTCCAAGGAATTCTCAACTAGGTATTAAGTTTATGGTTGCAAATACTTTCTGGAAAAGTATTTACAGTGACATTAATTTGACTGGTCATCTGTTTATGCTGCTTACCTCATTTTCTATATAGGAATTGATAATATCTTGTCCCAGTTGTCTATAGAGGCTTGCCTGTATAGGTAGGTCAATACTCTTAACTTTTGCTTTAGCCTTTGGCTGGGCTGGATGATCTTGCTTGTCTCCAGAAGCAGTCTATAAAAAGATTGACACTATTAAGAAACTTTCAAGAATAAGAATATTACTAAATTTACACTCAAAAAAGAGAGACAAATTAAACTAGAATGACAGCTACAAATTGATTATGTGTAAATGAAGCACCTAATTATTCCTCTGCTATTCAAAATCACCACTACCTTACTTTTGAGCGAGACTGGTAGAATTTAATTTCTTTAAACATCATGTGAAGAAATGCTGAGAAAACGTGTTCAAAAAGCTAAAGGCATCACATATTCTTCTTTATAGTGTTTCTTAAGTTGCCCTAGATTCCCTCTTCACCTTAAAACTATGTTAACAGAAACTTACTTCAAAGCCTTCTGTTCAAAACAAAAGTGCTAAGGTAGAATTCCTAACTTAACCATTTCAAGATAGCTGTACTCCTCTAAATACAGTCCCATGTTTACAACTAGTAAGATAAATGACTTTGAGAATACTGGGCAAAAAAAGTCTAAGGGAAGCCACATGACATTCCCTTATCAATACTGAATACAAACTTTTGTTTCGGTTCCTGCATTTTCAGTTTCCTCATCTGCTTGATTCTGTTGTTCAGCTTGACTTTTCTGAGTACCTTCATCTTGATCAACCTGCATTTTATCCTAGAAAAAGAGTTACACAGCTGAATGCAAAAGTTTGCTGTACGATTTAAGACTGCTATCAACAACAATATATCACAGATACCATAAGGACTTCAGAATCAATCTTAAGAACTTTTTATTGGCCATATTTAAACGGGAATTTTGATATAGTACTTGTATCCGTATCTTTCTTAAATAAATTCTATTCAGCCTGTCCCCCCTGAAATAATTATGTTGCTGTCTGCCCGCTGTTAAAAGAATTACACTAAGCCCTGTGAATACTCCTTTAAGTTAGAAATAGATACATATAAAATGTCTGCAAGTAACATTCTAGAAACACATCACCAACACAGGCAATAACTATAGGTTCTCTATGGAACAGTCAGAACTTCAACCTCCTATCATTTTTCACCTAAACTTTGAAGTTTGTAATCCAAAGCAGAAACAATTCAGTCATTGTAACTGTTATCTTCATCTTTCTCATAGGACCGTAAAAATTATTTTTGTAGTAGCCTCTTGGAGCACATGACCAACTGTCTTCCCTCCCTGCCACCCAAAATTAAGAAAGTTTCACTTATTTATAGTTCACCTATGCCTTATTCCAAATTTAAGGTTCTTAATGAAATCACTAATTACTGGTGCTGATCACTTGCTTCAGCTTAAGTAATACAATTCTCTGCCATCACTGCAGAAAATCTTTTAGTAACCTAGTGATGGCTAAGTACAAAGTTTTCAGGATGACTCCAATACTTGGACATCCAGAGTATCAATAAATAATGAGCTCCATCTGTAGTCTGAAGCTCTAAGATTACTGGGTATGCATATAAAATAATTCACTTTAGTTCTGCAAAATATAAGAAAAATTTACTTAGATTTCAAACTCTAGCACAGGTGCATATGTTGCAGTTTAGATATGTTAATTGAGCCAGCAAGGTTTCAATGATAAAAGCTGGAAACAAGAAGGCTACTTTTACTCAATTTAGGTTTTGTCACTTCAAAGTAGTAAAAAAAAAAAATCCTCATTTACTGTTCTTACTGTTCACACAGAAAAGGCAACTCGAAGCAACTGTTTTACCTATGCAGAAAAGCTAGAGGGGCAAAATAATACATATATGCACCACAAACCTCTGCCTCCTCCTCAGAGTCGAGGGGACCATCCTCAATAATGAAAGGTGATTGCTGACAAGCACCATTGTAAAACAGAACATGTTAGATGAATGTAAGTACTAACAAAGTGAAAGCCTGAGGATGGAAACAGTTACTCTTGAATTGAACAGTGTACTCATCTTTGTAAGCTCCACCTGAAGCATTACACTAATGCCAGCTATGTCACTTTCAACCCTTTTTCACTTGCATACAGACATCAGATGCAGAGTGCTTGTCCACAAGGAACTGCATCATGTTTGACACTTCAAATACGCTCAAGTTTCTGCAAACCAGTAGAATATTTAAGAAGTTGCTTTTATCAATTATGTCATGCTAGATGTGTAACCAGTTGCTCTAATTCCTATGGTATATTCAAGTAAAGTGGGAAAAGCTATCATGGATAAATTTTAAAAGGTAAGAACAGGAAATGCATTCACTCCTTCCTCTAAACAGGGCTGCCAAGTGTTTGCTTTCTGCCCAGCCTCACTCCCTAAGGAAACCCTCCCTCAGTATGCCTGACAGCCTGAGACTGCTTGCACTGCTGAGCACTTTACAGGCTCAAAAAGACAGCAGGAGTGTGAAGCAGCAGCTTGATCACTGCTTTATCCTCTGTTTCTCTACACTATCATCTCTCTCCTGTGAGCTGTGACATACTATCCCAAGCTACAGAAGGGCACAAGTAAAAAAGAAAGGCTGCCAAGGCCACTGGTGGTGTGCCCTTCCCAGCTGGAAAGCATTCTGTGGCACCCAGTCCTCAAATCTGCAGTATCTAATGTAATAGCTACACCTCACTACTCTGTGATCTACTCTCAGTACCAGTGCACTATTCAAGAAAGCTGATTCTTCTTGCACTCAAGTGACAGAAAATTCTGTGCATTTTCCAGTATGAATGACAACACTGTTCCACATGTATTTCAGTAATTTTCCCCTATGGGCTTACAAGCCAGTTTGTAAGAACTACTAACACTGAAGTACATGAAGTACTTGACGAAAATTTAGTACTTTCAGGAAAAACAAACCTTTATAATTAATCTGTCAACAGATCTCATTAAATGTATTGCCTTTTGATAGCAACACTAGATAATTCAAAGACTAGTAGAGAAACTGTAAAGAAAAATGAAAAAATTACAACTTTCTTTAGGGTCTGGTGTTACAATTATTTTTTGCTCTCTTAGTGGCACATGTCACCATAATAAAGATGAAGAAATGCGTTACATAACTGAAGCAGTAATTTCAGGGCGGAGAAGTAGTAATTGTCAAAAGCTATACATGATGATTTAATTTAATTATTAACTCTCTTGTCAGAATTACCAGGAGTGTAGATATTGACAAGTTCACATACCAGCTCATCATCTCTGCCTTGGTTCTTACTTGATGATTCAGTGTCCATGGGTGCATCATTGTGATCGCCCTCTATGTTCTGCTTCTCTATTATCGAAGCATTAGCCACGCTGAAAAGGCCGTGAATATTGACACGCACTTTAACCTTCACTTTGGAATTGTCACCATCGTGTTGGGGACCAACATTTTGAATAGTGAAACGCCCTTGAAAAAAAACAGACTGTTTTAATTGTTGTTCCAAACATAGTGAAAGAGGAAAAAAAAACCCAACAACATTCCTTGAAGGGTGTTAATTTAAATAGCAACTTCATGTAACTTAAATAAAACTATTTGGAAACTTCCTACTTAGCTGTCAATTCCATAGTGTAAGACATAGCTAAACTAAAACCTGGCTCCCTGATCATTATCAGTTAACTGATAAATAGGAAGAGGTTCTTCCTTTATTTAAAAAAAAAGTAAAGGTAGCACTTTATTAGGCATTGTACCCCGTTGCCTCCTAGAGAAATTACTTTGATTCATTGCAAATGGTTTCCATCATCCACATAACTCAAGCTTTGCACTGAAAAATAAAATGTTAACAGAGAAAAGATTCTGACTTTGGTAATATGGATCAACTACACATTTTTGAGAATGAGCAGTGCTTATCAAGGCTTCTGGAAGCAATACAGTTGGATACTTTATTTAGCAACTTACTGCAAATTTGAGTGTAAATGATGCAGACTGGGCACATGTAAAGGAGAAGGTTGAAGACAGGCTTCTTGCATACACAGCTAAATAGGCAGCACCAAGTTTGTATCTGATACATAAACCAGTAAATACAATTGTGACTTAAAGACCATGAAGAGTCTACTAATAACAGGAAGTAAGATAGTATTAGTTACCAGGAAACTTATTCATACCATCTAATACTTTAGACTCTACTCCAGATGTTAAAGTTCAGGAAATGTCCATCTTGTATGTTCTCAAATTGAAGAGAAAAGAGATATGACAGATGCCTATCTAGTGCAAACAGCTCCTTTGAGCCAATTTCTTTGAAAAAATCCAGGCTGGCAGGCACATAAGATTCTTATCCATTCTATAGAGTTGAAAGAACCAGACAATAGAGCACTAAACTCTCTGTGCACCTACTATTTTTAAAGCATTCAGAAACAGTGAAGACAGATAGAATGAAGAAAGAAATTTTTTCTTTAGGGGCTGCCAAAAGATGATGTCAATACTGTTTGATCACTGCATCTAAACCAAGACAACTTGTGCTGCACCTTTCTAAAGAAACCAGGCTTTTCTATAACCTAGGAAATACAGAAGTGCACATATCTTAGAAAAAGGAGAACTACTTGTCAGCAGGAGTTGGGTATGTGGGTTTTATTCACATGCCCTTACCTATTCTGGAGTCAGGATAAGGCACTTCATGTGGATGGGTATAGAAAGCTTCCAGGTCAAAAGGCTCTTTCTTGTGGAAAGTAATTACTTTAGAGAATGGAGCAGCATGGTTCTTACTGAAGACTTCACACTCCCTAAAGCAGTAAAACATTAAGTAAGGTTAAACCACTGAGCATCACACAATGGATAATCAAAAATCAAGGGATGTTAATGACCAGCAGCTGTGCTAACCAAGCAGCTAAATCATTTCCTTTCAGTCAGTTTATGCCAAGAGTTACAGGCTGAAGGCCTGTAGGTCTCAAAGCTGGACTATGCATTCTGTGTTACACTTGTCAAAAATTAAGCAACTTCACACCAACATTTTTAAATTAGCATTATTAAGCAGCAAACGGGAATCAAGAGGTATAATGCAACAAAATTAAAACTTTGAGTGGATGACAGCTTCAAAGTCTGAGGCCTGGTCTTTCACATGGCCCAACATTTTTCTTTATATATACCACCACACACTTTTTAGTGGTACCATGCAACTTACCCTGTTCCTTCCTCGTAAGATGATTTCCATCTTAACGTTACAGAATAAGGAACAACATCTGTGATGGAAAATTCCCGCACTTTAAAAGCTGGGGAAAGAATTGCACACTAGAAAACAAAGACCAAAATTTTATTAAATCCATGTAGTCAAAGAAAACAGCAAGTACAATATTTAATACCTAAGTGCAAAAAGCCTACAATTCATACAGGTCACATGGAGGTCCTGGTTTTCACAGAATTTTTAACAGAAGCTTTCTATGCTTAGTAGAAAGTTAATTGAACTGGATGACTTAACTAAAGTAACAGATGCTACTTCCCCACTGACTGTCAGTAAAGATACCCAGCCAGGCTGCTAAATGACTACACAGAAGTGGAACAGCGCAATTTGGGTCATCAAATTTAACAGGTCTGTAACAAAACCATCCTTCTAACATGACAGCAGCAAATTAGCAAATATAAGAATGTCTGAAGGGTCACCGTCAAGAACTGTTTAAAGAACAAGTAAGATGCTACATCTTGTTTCAGCTATAGCACCATTTGCTTTTTGTTAGTTGTATTTCATTAGTACATGATGAAAGAAGCAATACTGAAGTTTAATTTCAATAATTATACCTGCAAGGCACAGCCTCTTGCAACAGCTTCATCAGCATTTAGCGTGGTGCTTATCTCCTTACAGAAAAAGTTAGAGATCTGTTCCTTCACTGCTGGAATTCTAGTAGCCCCACCCACTATTTCTATACTGTAGATATCTTCACGCTGAAGTTCTAGGAAAAAAAGAGGACAAGGCTTTAAGTTACCAAGATATTGAAAAAGCTGTCTTTGGACAACCGAAAAAAAAATTTAGCTTTCTTTTATTATCTAGACACAGGAACAAGCACTGAATATATTCCATGGCTGACAAGATATTTAAACCAGATCTGTCATATGTCCTATTCACACTCTTTGTCCCTCCTGCAGGCTACTGCTTTTTGACTGCACAATCCTGGAAAATGTAGCATCTATGAGGACAGCTGTTCTTTACAATGCATTGCCCATGTGCATCCCCTTTCTGGTATGCACTAACTGAAGTGTGTGTAATTGGGTTTTCTTTGGCAGCTCTGCACTACTGGACAATACCTCACCCTCTCAAACAAGAACAGAATTAAACCCCAAATCTACCTCAGTTTGTTTGATTTTATTTTGGTTGTCAATAAAGAAAAGCAAAACCCTTAAATAAAAATATGTAAGAAATACTAGACTGTGCTTGCAGGCTAACTTGTTAATTCTGAATTCAAGATACATGTATAAAGTGATCTCAAACACCTGTCAGTCCTTGAACAGCTTTGCTCAGCAGTTATTCAGGTTCTTACTTCCTGTATTAGTTATCTAGCCAAGATAAGCAGAATCCTTCCCTTTTAGTTGAAGATGTTGCAATTAGGTGTAAAACATTTTCCTGCGAGAGTCTAATCTCTCCTTAATACTACATTAGGCAAAAAAACAAAAAAATTGTTATTTGCACATGCTTCAGATAATTTAGATAATTATTTTCAAGAATATACTGCCAAATCCTCAGGTCAGTGAGGACATGTAGGTATCGCATATGGAACAGGCTGGCCAGACAGTTGCAGTAAAGAGTATAAGTTTTTCCCATCATGGTTCTGGTTTGATTGTTTTGTGTTTTTATCTAAAATAATCTTTCAGAGCGCCAACCTTTTCCATTACACAGGGTGAATAAGGGTCAATAAACCAAGGTTGCAGAGTGATTATGTGCACTAAATGAGGCAGGAATGGGATCATGCATACATGACAAGCATATGAATGGAACTTACATTTAACTTTTCAGTACTTAGCTTTGCAATTCTAATAAATACAAAAATATATTAAAAAGATAATCATTAAAGAGATCTAGGATAAATCGATTACTAGTAACTGTCTTGAACCAAAATGAGCACCTAAATTAACTCCTACTTACTAGCTTGATCCATGGCTGCTCTTAGAGGAGGTTCCACTCTGGACAGAAGGGCAGCACACAATTGTTCAAACTGACTTCTGCAGGAACAAGAAAGTGTTTCACATTACAAGACAGCTTATAGACCACACTTCACTGTGCTTCAGTGAAAATAATGCTTAGTACCGGTTCATTTTACTGGAGACATCAAGGTCATTCATGAAGCACTCAATATTGAGTGGAAGGTCAGAAGCATTTGCACTCATAAGCTTCTTCAGTTTTTCACATTCCTGATACAATCGTAGCAGTGCTCGGGGATTCTCTTTTACATTCAGTTTGTATTTTGTCCTAAATTCTTCAGAAAAGTAGTCTACCAAAGCCTCATCAAAATTCCTGCCACCTAGGAAAGGGTCAAAGGTAGTAGCCAAGACCTGCACACAAGTGAAAGAACAAAGATAAGACATTATTGACAATGTTTGTTTAGATGCAGGAATAGATTTCATACAGACACTAGTTTTATAACAGTGTTTACAACAGTTAAAAACAGGTCTGATACAGGGAGATGTCTTTGTTGCTTTCTCACCTTCTATGCAGTTGCTAGATAGAACAACTTCAGATCACTCAATTATTTAGTTTCTGCCCTCCCCAAATAAAACAGTCACATCTACCATGCCATTTTCTACCACACTGGAACCCCTACTCAGTTTACTAGCTCACTGAAACGACAGACTAGGATAGCTATTTTGTCATGTTACTACTAGTTTTGCATCATCCACTCAGAAGAGAAAAGCTATCATCTTCCACAATTTCAGATAACTACATTTTGCTACCCAAGACAAGTTTGCAAGAACATTCAGCCAACAGTAGCTCAGACAAAAATCTCCACACCAGGAAGAGAAGACTGTTCAGTTTTATTTCACATCCTGTTGTATTTAGACTTTCAAACATCATGGGTGGCAGAAAAGAAAATTATAGAGCAATTCAGGGAGTTCAGCAACTTCCCATTGATAAGTCAGTTGCACAACTACAATGCTTATGGGACTACCAGAAATGCAAATATTTCAGTGACACAGCATGGCACAAAAACTGTACAGTATGCTTAATAGTCAGGCACTTTTCAAAACACACTTTAGGACACTTCATTTCTGCATTTTATAAAGACTAATTTGCTGAAAAAACAAAAAGAATGGAATTTTTTTTTCATTCAGCATTTCATAATTATTTGCTGTAGACATTTATTTCGTTAAAAATCTTTCCACAGAACAATATTTTGAGAATTAGTCAATTAGATACTTCAGGAATATGGGATTTTAGTGTATGACTTAAAAGATTACCTTCAGTTTTCCCTTGTTGAACGCACAGATTGAAACCTGATACGCAGAATGCCCCATATCTACAAAGACCACATTTCTTGGCTTCTCCTCCAAGGCTGGCAGATCTTGCTTGTATATTCCATAAGCTAGTGCAACTGAAAAACACCAACCCACAGAAGTGAGGGAAAAGCTGTGTAGAGCTGTTAAGCATGCATTAAAGCACTACCAAAAGACAGACACTACTTTTGTTTCCTCTTTCTAAACACCTCCATTACTTTGCTCAAATAGAACATAAGGGTCAAAAGGGTCCTGAGTTTTAGACCATTATGAGTTACCACAGGGTTTTTGTTTTCATTTCTTACTGTTTGATTAATAGTTTTACTAGCAAATTACCTCATGTTCATTCATGTAATTGACATTTAAGTTTCTCTATAACCTAACATCACTCCAACAACAAATGCATGCTGTGCACCTTCAAAGCACTAACTGAAGTCAGCAGCATATGCACCATAATAAATTCACATTTTTAGATCCAGAATTTATCAGATTGGTTATTTTTGCTTCTGTTTAACAATTACTGTTCATAAATAAAGCAACTCTTCACAAAGAAAGTTAACATGTTCGAAAATACAGTTTTCACTGTCAAGGGAGTAAACATATGTCAAATGAAGGTTTAACACTACTGAAGCATCACCTTGGCATTTCAGTTCTGCTTGTAGCCAAATTAACATTGCAATTTGTGAAACTGCACATATTAAGTCTCATGCCTACACCTCTCCTTTGGAATGCCCTACTTCCAGCATTTTTTTAGCTCAGCTTTGCAGAATTCAAGCATGCTCAAGAGATTTAAAAAAACGTTTTAGAAGACTAGCTAATACAATCAAAGATTTCAGTACCAGTACTAATTTGGAAAATTGTTTAAGACTTGCTAAAAGCAAAGAGAACTTTAATAAAGAGACAATAATTAGTGGTTTAAACAGTTCCACCTTTAGTTCCCATTAAGTGTAACATTTCTATATTCTACCCTAGAATTCAACAAAACCACAAGAAGGCATTACACAAATTAATTTATAGAAACAGTTGTGCCAATGCTACAACTGACAGGATTGCCCCAAGTTTCAGCTGTCACTATACCACAGACTTATACTTGACTTGATTTGGATATTTTTACAAGTCATACAGTTCAAGTTGCTTCTAAATATGATCAGCAAGTCTGCTTTCAGAAAAAGCTCCATAAAAATGAAGTTTGTGTAGAAGCAGCTTTTAAAGCATACATATTAAGCAGTTAAAAATTAGAAGTCTTTGGATTACACATTTTACATGTATTTCACTTCAAATAAATATTTGCTTATGATAAACAAGTATTTCTCCATTACTTTCATGTGATTCATTTTTACTCAAGCACATCCATCTTCCAGTAAAATGGGAAGAAAATTACAAGACCCCACTAAAAACCTATGTTAAATAACAGATTTACTGTAATCTTTCAGACAGATGTAGGTTGTATCTGAAAATACTGTACTATGCTATTTAATACAATTGAGAATTTAGGTCAGGTGCACACCCCAGCTGGATCATTAAAAGCTTTTAAAGCTAGCTCGGGCCTTCCTGATACAGCTGCTGTAGCTCCATGGTAGAGCAGAGAGGCAAGCACAAATGCCAGCTTTATTTGAAAAGTGAAGAAGCTATTTTCAAGTGGCACTGTATTCAAGTTAGCAAACCCAAACTCTAACCATGTCTCCTAAATGCTGAACACCACCCCTCTGAAACAGCTGCTATGCTTCCAGTCTCCAAGATAGATCAGGCAGTACTAGCGTGGATAGCTTTTTATCCAAGCTCCTAATTGTGTAACAGGAGCACGTCATCATCTTCACAGATTCAATAGCCAAGAATGGGTAAAAAAATAAGCACTGCTGCCCTTTACCTGCTGTAGTTTCATTCATCAGCTTCAGACAATTTAATCCTGCAATCTGTGCAGCTGCCATTACAGATCTTCGCTCAGCATCAGTGAAGAAACTGGGTACCTGTTTCCAACAAATAATTATACAGGATATGATGAAATGACTTTTTAATTTCAAGAAGCAGCCCTATAAATATCAATACCACATGAAACTGTTCTAAGCTAACCTCAGATTAGTAAGGCAGTCTGAGTAAAAAAAACAGGTAATTCATTTTAGTGCATATTTTAAAGTGACATCACCAAAAAACACTGAAAATGTTTTCTGATTTTTCTGAGTCTTTGACCTTAAAAACCCTTGTGTGTGAGGTATTCTTTGTGTCTTTGTATAACATAAGGAAGCAAGGAAAAAGATCAGAGCAGATTTCTACTAGCTAACGTACAGAGCTTTCCAGTTACCATGTTTGTCTGACAGAGAGGGGATAACCCCAACACCCAAACTTTTCACCAGAGAAGAGCAGAAGTGAAGCAGTAAACAAAAACAATGTGAAAAGCTAACATTTAGCACTTCATACCAGGAACAAAACCTTGTCTTCAAGCTCAAACCCCTACTCCCCCACCATGGGTGAAGACAGACACAAGTAGCTTAGGCTTCTCAAACTGCCAGTATGACCCTCAAAATCACGAAAAGTTCCGGCAAACCTCAACTACACCACAAACCAACAGTGTTCAACTATGTAATGATGAAAAAACATAACATCAATCTGGGGAGGTTCTCTGGAACTGAGGAAGATATGCTTACACACAGGACAGTTCCCATTTCTAATAGCAACTACGACTGGAATTACTTTACAGAGCACTTGGAGTTAGTAAGTCTGGATCAGCTTAAGTATTATGTTCTTTCTGAAAACACACTCTTGATTTAACAAATTTTCCATCTTCTCACACATGATTACAAACATATTATCACTTAGAAAAACAAAATAAAGTCTGATTTATTTTAAAGAGATGGACTTCTATCCACTACTTGTATCTCTTACCATTGCACTGTGGCATAAAATGGTACTAGCTTACATGAAGTTACCTACAGAAAGAATTTCCATAAATACAACTTACTGAAATCACGCAGTCTGCCACTGGTTTCTTCAAAGCACTTTCTGAAGTCTCTTTAAGTTTGGCCAATAACATTCCTGTAATTTGTTCAATTGCAAACAGCCTCTCTTCATCTAGGTACCTCACCTGAAACAAAGAATTGCAATTCGGTAATACATCACCTCAATTTTTCTCTAAGATGTGCAACTTAGACATTTTTTGCCATTTTGAGCAGTAAGACCCAAGTTTAACATCAGACTCTGGATACAAATAACTCTCCATGTTAACTGATGTTATACATTTGTGCTACCTACAACAAATTGCAACAGTTCAGTTCATCTAAGAATTGTTTGGTTGGAAACCTTAACACCTGTGTTATCTCTTAACACCTGTGTATGTATCTTCTTGAGAAGACAGGAGAACTTATTAATGCCTATAAGTATCTACAGGGTGGGTGCAAGGAGGATGGAGCCAGACTCTTCTCAGTAGTTCCCAGTGACAGGACGAGGGGCAACGGGCACAAGCTGGAACATACGAAATTCCATTTATATATGAGGAAAAACTTCTTTACTATGAGGATGACAAAGCACTGGAACAGGCTGCCCAGGGAGGTTGTAGAGTCCCCTTCTCTGGAGATATTCAAGACCCTCCTGGATACAGTCCTGAGTAATGTGCTCTAGGGGATCCTGCTTTAGCAGGGGAGTTGGACTAGATGATCTCTAGAGGTCCCTTCCAATCCCTACCATTCTGTGATCTCAAGGGGCTATTTACAAAGCCACAGTAGTTTTGTTGTTTGTTGGGGGTTTTTAATTTAAAAAAAGCAAATAGAATATGCACAATGAACACAGAATCACATTTATCCTAACGAGCTAAAACCAAGACTTTTGGAGCAAACCCAAGGAACATTTGCTTTCTGCAAGGGTCACTCAAGCACATGAGATGGTTAAGAGACAAGTGAGGCAATTCTAACAGTCCTGCCTTTCTCAGGAAACACGTGACCTTCAGCCTTCATGTGAGGTTCCATGTCCTGAATTCCTGACAAGCTGCAATCCTAAACACTCTTGTGCAAGGAAAACCTGGCAGCCGAGCAGCAGTTATACATAAAAGGGCAATTAGTATGTTATGATTAAGTATACAGAACATAAGAAATAAATTGTGTGGTATAAAGCCCCACCAGAAAGCAACTCGAAGTGCACTAAGCATGACTGGGAGATGTGCTTCAGTAGTGCACTCCTGATCCAACTTCCAATACTTTGAGAGAAGTTGTTTCCACCCACTTAGTTTAGAAGCAAATTAAAAATACCATGTTTGGGTTACATCTTCAAACCATTATTCCTGAAACTTTGTCTCTGCATGTCTGTAAGACCTAAACTCAAATGAGACTAACATACACTGTATTTATACATATCTGAAGGTAAATGTAGGAAGGTAAGGTTAAAAACTACTAGTGTGACTACAGAAAGCTAATACAATTGATGAGAAACCTCAATGGACATCCCAGAGAAAGTGCAATACTTGAGCAGATGTTACTGCAAAGAACAAAATATTCTTGATCTCTCGGTAACAGCAGATTTATTACACAATTTTATTGAGGGTGAATGAAACAAACTTAACCTTTCTTGGGCTGAGAGCTATGAACATTTTATAGCATACCTGTACAGGAGACAATGCAGTACCTTCTTTATGCTACTTGATTACCAAAAGACATGAGCATGTAATACAGAGCAAGTACTCTAGATCTTCCTGAACAGTTAAAGTGAATGAATTATAAGGAGAAATGAGAAACACAGCAAAACTATGCAAAGGCAGGCTCTGTGAAAAATAAAAGGTGTTATTGTACTGCTTATCACCTGACATGTCTTTTCAAAATGAGTACGAATATATTTAGAGGTTTTTTTAAGGAAAATGTAAGTCAGTTCAAGGAAGAATTTAAGTGACAAATGCCCAGAGTGCTCATCCCTACCACTAAAGATACTCTGCACAAAGCTCTAACTCACCTTTACTCCTACGGAGCCATTTGGCATCTTCTGAAGTTCATATGGAAGTTTGGCCCTTTCAGATTGTATGTAAGGATCTTCAAATGCTCTTCCATGAAGTTTTTTGAAACCATGTAGTGTGTTTTTTACATTTGTGACAATCTGTGGAAAAGATGCTTTATTTTTAATTACCCATGACATGCCTACTATAGAAGACTATCCCGAAAGGAACTCTTAACGGCTTAATGCACACACTGAAGACTTGTGTCAAGCCCCACACACTTACCGGAAAGCAAAGGGTGGGGGGAGAGAAAGAAGAATCTATTTTTTAATCTTCAGTCTCTATCAAGTAATCTCAAATTTACTTTCCTCTTTAATATCCAGTAGCTTGATGCCATCAATTTTAACTGCCCTTCTTATTTTAGAGAAGCTTTCTGATATAGTATGCAGTATTTGAGATTATATTATATATTATTGCTACAGCTGTCTGCAGGAACAAATTAAGTTATTACCTACATTAACCTTAAATGAAGCTTCAACAAATTAATACCTTTCACTTCCTTTTTAAGTTCTCCTCTAATTCAGATCCCACCTGGACATAAAGCCTCCCCATACCTATTATCTCATCAGTGTTCCACTCTAATTACTTTAAAGATAGACTTTTAAGTAAAGAAAGGACTTGAACAACCAAATCCCAACAAACGTGGTATTTAAGCTATGAAATTGCTCCAGGGTAAACTTCTCCAAGATGAACTAGTCTGGTTTAGTAGTCTAAATTGCAAACTTTGTAACTGGGAAGAGTACTGACACCTTCTCACCAGCAAAGTTCAGGGGTTGCACTTAGATAAAAAGTCTAAAGTTTCTCAGACTGAAAGTGATACAGCTTCTGCATATACTGACTGCTCACAGTACGACTGGCGGGCTCGATTACCTTTATCTCCACCAGGCAAATTTCCAGTTACCTACACCCTACACGAAGGGGCAGGAAGTCCTCAGCATGATAACACAATGCACAGACGCAAAGAAAGGGGGCAAGACCAGATCTATTTTGTAGATTTGCACTGGCTATTATTAAGTTTCAATTATTTTCCTTCCTAGGGAAGGTTTTCCTAGGTTCCAGGTGAATTTACAGAGGTTTAGACAAATTATACATCTGTTGAAAGTTCGAAATTGAGACAATAAATTACTAAGATGCATTCTTTAACATTATAAGCAACAACCAGTTGCTTATAATGTTACTTTGTGACAGAAAAATATAATATTTGCTAATTTTCTTCCCACAGTTCAACAGCAGACAAGTGAGGTAAGTTTTTGGTGCATTTACCTGGCTCTTTGCTGCATTCCCAATAGCCCGGGTCTTGGATCCTAAAGATATACATGCTCTAAGTCAAAACAGGAGAAAAATAAAATCAGCTTTAAAAGAAATCATCATAGAACATTTCCATGGTACTTTGTAACACCCACAAGAAGTGAAGCAGCAGAACATGGATGCACTACAGCATTTTTGCACGAAGCACCAGAACTTGCAGTGGAATTCTAGTTATTTTGTTCTTCGCAAATTAGTTTAGAAACTGCAAGCAACCACAACTGTTACTCATAATTGCATTTAAGAAATTCTTTAAAAGCTTTTGTGTTCTACAGATCTTATCATAAAGGTAAGGAATTAGTAGTTCCTTTTGGATCACAGCTATAACCAAAAAAGCCTGTGACATTTAATTTAAAAACCTGAACTTCACCAGTCAGTTTTTCTTGATTCAAATGTCAGACTGAAATCTGACAGTACCACATTCACACTGTAAGAGCCATTAGCAACAACAATTGTCAGACAACAATTAAAAAAAACCCCAAACCCAAGGTAGCTGAACAGCCCAGTTCTGCAAACTGTTGAGCACTTCCTATGACTGGGGACTACCAGGTACACACTGCAAACAGGCAAAAGGGGAATAGGCAAAAAGTCTGGGAACAGCTCCCAGCCACCAAGGGCTTGGGAAGCTCTCGAGCAGTCCATGGCTCCTTGCAGCTTGCTGCTTTTAGGTTACCACTGAGCACCCCTCTCAGCCTCACCTCTGGCTCCAGCAAAGGCTGCCCCAGGTCGCCAGCCACCATCTGGCCACCTTACTACTGACTTCGGAAGCTTTTTTGGAAGTTACTTTTGCCACACCTTCACTTTACAGACTGAAATAGAACTCTTGTCCTGAAAGGAACCTGATCTGGCTAAAACCATTCAGTAGAAAATAAAGATACAACTCAGATTTCATACAGTTCACATTTAATTGTTTAATGAATGCATAAAGGTCACTTACAGTAGATTGATTCCTGCCTCCTCTCCATCATTACTACAATGAGGGCACCGTATGTAATTTGATAATATTATCTAACAACCTCTTCTGCTTTAACACCACACTGAACATGCAAAACCTTCTCCAGATTGAACTGCTGCAAACAGACAATGCATTGCCCTACATTTTAAAAAATATGGTTCAGTTTACACAAACAGCTTTACACTGTTTAACACCACAGTTCCCAATTATACTTTGTAGTAAATTCGGAAAAGTCAGATAAAAGAGCAATTCAGAAAGGGTGCAAATGGATATCCATTTTATGGATAACAACATGCAAATGCTATCACACCTTTTCAGTGTAGGAATTTGAATTTAACTGTTGATAGCATTAATTGCAAATACCCCTCTGCACAGCATGAAGCATTAAGTCAAAAGCTACTTAGCTCACCAGAATTCCTGCCATGGTTTACTCCAATTACTCAGTTTCAGGACAAGGGGATGGATGGCATCTCTCTCCCTTAGCTGGGAAGCAGAGATGTCAAAATATAAAACATGCTCACTTAGGCACCAAACACTTCAGTTGTATCCAAGACAGGCTTTTAGGAAGCACATCCACCTTAAGGCTACACATGCAACAAATTAAATGTCTTCCCTACCACTACCCTCAGCCTTCTTTGAAGTGAGCTTTTGAACTGTACACAGATTTTCTAAGGGTCACCATTCTCTTCACCATGATATTTCAATCCTCTCCATGGACTGGTTTGAATAAGATGATACTTACCTCACTTTAATTACAGTTTGTCATTATATTAATTACACATCATCTGGAAAAAGTTACTAAAAATAATATATCAACAATCAATTGTTTTTCCACAAAACCACAGTGGTGAGGCACAGCACTTGAAAGGGCCATTTGCCATGAGTTTAAGACACCTGCCATGCTAGAAATGCCTGCAACAGACTTGCTGGAGTTCCCAGTATAGAAAAAGCCAAGTGACAACATACAAACAGACACTAAGGCCAAAAGCCTTAAAAACTACAAGTTCTTTTGAAATGGATGGCTAAATAGCAGAATATTTTTCCTTTCGAAAATATTTGTGCTGAAGCTTCAAAGATTATGCACATTTTACAAACACTAGTAATCCCACACCTTAGATTACAGAAGTAGGTTTTAGGAAAACAATATTAATAAAGGATCACCTGAATGTTTTAACAACCGGGACACTGATGACCTAAGCCTGCTGTATTAGCTTGTGGTGACAGGTATCTTCTGTCAGTCTACACTGCTACACTGAAGCGTGCTTACACTAATGCTGTACTGTTCACACAGTATTGCACAGACACCTGAACCAGCTCCAAAACTGGAAGCTGGCTGCACTAATTAGCCTTACCCAGAATGAGCAATTAGCCCCGTAGAGCACAGCCAGAACTGTCCTATCTTTAGGACCTAACCCAGTATCTTTACATGGCCTAATAGCAAGACAATGCACAAGCAAGTATGCTTGTCCTGAGTTCGTTCAGATATTTTTATATTGCACTACACAGACACAAACATCAACACTTTGTATTTCTAGAAGCAAGTTCCAAGTATTTGATACACATCCAATCAATGTTAACTATTAGCTAACTTCAATATTTAAATGATGTAAGTGCCTCTATAGGAACATATAAAGAGTTAATTTACTGTGTTGCTATGTGTAATAAGCAGAAAAGTTTTAATGATTTAAGAGTTAGATCT
Source organism: Hemiprocne comata (assembly GCA_020745705.1). Lineage (NCBI taxonomy): Eukaryota > Metazoa > Chordata > Aves > Apodiformes > Apodidae > Hemiprocne > Hemiprocne comata. The sequence goes on along the minus strand of CM036589.1, from coordinate 67,036,859 downwards.
GCCTACACCACTCAAACCCTGTCTGAAGCAAGATTTAGTTACTATGATAAACTTCCATAATAGTAATTAACCTGTTATGTTTCTATTTACTTTCTTGGCTTGCCTCAAGACAAAAGCATTAGAAAGGAAGTTCCTCATGTTCTCTTACATTACATTTTGGAGAAAGAAAAGAAAAAAGCCAGGAAAAATGTCACTTTAAGTGAGATAACTATTGCCTTTAAATATCTGTGCACTCCAGATGCTACCTTGCTAACCGTGCTCTAAACCTCTTTTCCTAATCACTTTGCAAATATATTGAAAATACAGTTATTCAGACATTCATGTGGTAAGTATTAAATGCAGGGAAAGTTATGTAAAGCCTACCTGCAAAGAATGCACTCCAAGAATAGCTAAGAATTGCAAATGCTCTTCATCATAAGGGGCAAGAAAACTGCAGATGCCAGAGGATTCTTTGGGCAGCAATTTCAAGAAATTCCCTGCACAGAATTTGAAAGGTCCCAGAATTTCAGTTCTCACAAAACATGCACAAGAAAAATGCCTGAGAGTTTATGTGAGAAGTATATTTTCCAAGTACCAAAAAGAATTTTAAAGAGTAGTCCCATTAATACAGGCAGTATGCATTTTAGCACTCAATTTCTTTGTACTTCTAAAAAACATTTTTAGAAAGCAAAAGAAAACCTGTATTTCTCTGCGATAAAAAAGACAGCAGTGCTCAAGTTACTATGGCCCACACATGGCAGAAACAACTTCCTACTGTTGGCTACGAATTCCTTTTATAAAAGGAAGCACCATCCAAAAACCTATTTTTACGAATACTATGCAAATTCCTGATTCCTCCTTGAAAGCTATGCAGATGGAGCTCTCGAAATCCTAGACGTATCCCATAGAAACAGAAGGAAGAGGAAAATCTCCACCTACTCTTGCGTATCCCATCATCACGGACGCTACCCGCCGCCCCCCCCTCTTCCTTACAAGACCTGGGTATTCCACGGCCAGCAGATGCAGCGCGGTGCAAGTAAGAACAGGTTTAAGGAGAGGGAACTCATCGCGCCACTTCCCTGTTTCCCTGCTGAATCAACCGCCTCCTCCTAAGTCTCACCACTACACCATCACAAAATTGTTAATAAAAACGCTTCAAGCTCTGCCAGCCGTTCCTGAATTAGGGAAACACAAGCACCTCACCAAGATCTTTGCTACACGGAAGTGTTACACAGACATAAAACACCCTATTTTATTTTTTTTTTCCACTGCACCCCACGAGCCGTGCGGCACATCCAGGACAGCGCGCTACTTCAAGGACACGGAAGAGTCAGAAGGCTCTGGGGGGGGCGGGTGTATGTTTCCCGGAGAGCCTCCTGCCCCAGTACATGCATTTCTGCGCGTACTTAAAACCCTGTTAACAAGAAAGAAGCACTCGCCCGGCAAGAGCGGGCGCGCACGGCTCCTGAACGCCGGCGAGGTCCCAGGCACTGACAGGGGCTGCGCCGCGGCCGGCAGAACCCCCCTCCTCTCCCGCGGAGGGGGCCGGAGAAGCAACCGGCGCTGGGCCGGGACGTTCGAGCCGTGCCAGGAGCGCGTGGGCCCGTGGGGGCCGCGGAAAGGACAAGGCCCTGCGGGGACACGGCGCGGCTCCGCCCGCCCACAGCGCCCAGCCGCCCCAGGGAGCCCAGTGCCTCCTGAGACTGAGGATAAAATGAGGGCAGCTAGGCTCGCCGACGAGGAGAAAGAGTGCCGGTACTCACGGAGTGCAGCGGTCACTGTACTCGTTGGCGATCGTCTCGATACCGCCGCTCCGCGCCACCCCGATGTAGCAGTTAAGGAAACCGAGGTCAATGCCAACCACTGACATGGCTACGCCCGGTGCTCCCTCCCGGCCTGTAACTACAGCGGCAGCGCCGACAGTCTAGGCTGCTAGAACCCGGCTCCTCGGCCGTCTCTCCCCCCACTGCGGAGCACCGGCCACCAACCGCCGGTTACTCTCCTCTGCGCAGGCGCGCTATGCCGGCCGGCGAGGAATCCACCAGGCGCCGCGGCCAGGCTCGGCACTTTCCGGAAGAGCTCGGGCTGCGCCGGCTACGGGCGACCTGCGTTCGAGAAAGATCTGGAAGGGGCGGGAGGGGCCGGTATCCAGCGCGTCAGCGCTGCGCCGGTCACGCCCCCGCCGCCCTTAAAGGAGCCGGACATAGGAAGCGGTCCCCGCTCACCTGGAGGGGGTTGCGTAGAGTGGCGGGAGGCGACACTGCCGCCTGGCCTCGGCTGCCATTTTAATGTAAAAGTCGGTTGCGACACAACATAATCGAATGCGATTATAACAATCTAGTGCAATTAGCGCTGGGCGTAGATTAGACTGGTTAATGCAATCGTCCTCAGCAGCTGTGAGTCACCCGTGGGGCCGGCTGGCCTTCACCTCAGGATTCCTGACCTGGGGCCTAGAGCCCCAACCCTTCACCCGTGTGGTGAGGAGGGGCCCGAAGATCCTCAGGTAATGGAGGAGAGGGATGACATCTTAGGAACGCCCCATGTCCCAAGGCGGGGGGTCTGCCCTGTATTGGAAAACTGAGGTAGGCATTGAAAATTAAACCGAGGGGTGTGTGTCCAAAACAGAGATGGCTACAGGTCCAACACATGCAAAGGCTTCGGACCTTCAATTCCAATCTATGTCCCTCCCACCACCACCCCTTACTGAAGAGCTGTTCCCAGTTTGCATCTGCTATTCCCAGACGTGCCCTCATCTTTGTCATTTTCTTTCCTAGAAAAAAAGAGGTCTCAAACCTGAGTATCTCTTCTCTGGTTACCCCATTTTTTATGGGTGTCATTTCAAGTATGAAAGACTGAAACTCTACAAAGCATACCTAGAGGCTGGAAAAGCTCCGTAAGTATTTATTTACTTTTAAAAAGTACATCTCATTTTCACACAGCAACATGACATCTTTCTGATGCAGCATGTAACAGTGCACTGCACAATTTTGTTTCACTGGAGAGACTAAAAATAAGCTAGATTTGCTTCCCTGTCAAGAGTCTTAATTATCTCCCGATTTGTTATTGTTTCAATCGTCTGTTTCACAACTAGATTTTCCTGGTGAACATGACAGATGCCATTTCCTTCTAAAAACCTTCAGAAGCAAGAGCAGCTACTGTTAAATAGCATTGTTTGTAACCCAGCTACTGTTTATTGGTACAAGCAATACATCTCATTTTCCTTGCTAGTATTACGATCAGGAAGGCAGACCGAGTCCAGTCTTATCTGCAGTAGCCAGGGAGACAAATCAACTCAGGTTTCTGCTTTGCTGTTTCAATCACTGTTACAAAACCAGTTCTCGGTGATTCAAGGTATTGCAGCATCCTGCTTCTGCAGCACCACCTGAGGCTAACTCCTGACTGTAAAGAAACCTTGGGCCAAGAGATTATATGCAAATACTTTTGTGTAGCTATGCAACATTACAAAGCCAGGCCCTGAAGAAATTATGCAACCCTGCAGCAGGGGGACAAGCCATCACTGCAGAAGTGCTGGCAGGTCTCAAGTCTCAGCAGGATAAATCAGCCTGTACACAGCTTCATGCTGCCACTGCAGTGTTGTTTTTGGCAACCAAGCCAGCTGGTTTCAGGCTGCAGTCAGGAATGCAGACACGTGTAGACATTCATGATAGCCTCAAGGAAGTGCCACGGGACTTAATTGCTTTGTCAAGAGTGTAAACTGTTACGAGTTGGAGATGAGATTGTAAGCGGAACAAGCCAAACTCTTATAGTATTTAATAAAAATCTTGTTTGCGTGGTTCAGTGGTTCAGATTGCCCAGTTTGCAAGTATGAACAAAATTCAGTCGAGTCAGATTGGCTGCAAACTTGCCTGAGCATATTCCCCCCAGTCATCTACTGTCACTTCAGCAGTCTTGGAATTGGTGTTGTCCATCTTTCCGGTTCTTGGCCTGTAGATCACATCTGATTTTTTATCAGCTAAAAACCACTTACACTAACTCAAGGACTGAAACTTTATGCTTTCTTCTCAATGTTGTTTGAGGGATGGGTCAAAGAGAAGAGTGAATTGCTGTGTTTCATATAATGCTGATAAAAAAAGTCAACTCCTTTGCTGTCTTGACTTGTGCTTTGAAATACCACAAAAACAGATCAACGGGCTAGAAACAGGTTTTCCTTTTACTGTGGTTCATGTGGAAGCTTTAGCAGGCTGATGTGTACACATACTTACAATGGACTGCTGACAGAAAAACTGATGTTACCAAAATATGTTCAAGTACACACCCTGATTTAAAATTCATGATGTGTAACATTTAGTATAAATAAAACAGAAACATTGAGAATTTTTAACAAGAGGCAAGTATTTTCTTGGTTTAACTTCTTGAATGAAATTAATACAGTGCTCTTTAGTTCCTTGAAAACAAATTATTTAATTTAGGACATGCTTAGTCACAAAACCATCCAAATAATTTCTTAAAAGTACTGTTTGTATATAAAAAACCTCAAAAATATGCTATGCAAACAATAAGAATTATATCATGAACACTGCACAAACAGAACAGATGTTCACTCACTATTTTAATAAAATCCTGAACTCTCTGAAATGTCAAGATTAAAGATGTCTTTAATTTTGTCATAAAGAACTAGCATTAAGTCTCCTCCTGTTCCATGACAGATGTTGGAGAACGCTTCACAAAAGAAAGCATGAAGCCCCTCTTGCTTATACATTTTCAAAAAAGCAGTCAGCAGTTCCTTTATATTGATGTTTGGTCTCCCTGCTCTGCACAGAAATGATAAGGACAAATCATTACTGCACTGCACAGAGAAAGAAATTTTCAACAGAAAGAAACAGCAACATTTGTCTTTCTTTAGTCAAGAACACTAAGGAACTTTTTCCTAATGTTTCACTTTCTGCAAAGGAGTGATCTTTTAACTAATAAATATTTATCTGATGGAATGCTCTGTTAGCTGGTTCCAATAGCTAAATTTAGAAAGGCTGTGATCCTTCTGATGCTTCTTTTAAGCTGTACTGGGCAAGTAGAAGGCTTAGGAATTAAATGAGGTCACTCCAGTCCTAAGGGTGCTCTGAATTGTTTCAATGCTATTAAAACTTCCACAGCTACTTTTTTTTTTTCCCTTCTTTATTACCACTGCAATATTTTTATACCAAGCAGATTTCAGTTCATTAGTAATCAACAGAGTCCTCTAACAATGTTAAGGTCTTGATGTTAATGTAAAAACGTAGAAAGGGCTAGGAAGGAGTGCAGTCCAGTTTTCATGTAGCCCACGTTGTTTCTGAGCATTAATTTGCTCGCTAAACAAAAACAAAGCAAAAAGGAGGGTTTGTTAAGTGACCTCAGCACCATGTACACTAAAACTTGCTTCAGGTGCTTACAGGTGACGGAAATGAAGGACGACAAGCAATGTATGTTCACATGTACCCATATGACTGATTCTGTACAAGTTGGAGCTGAAGTACTGAGCTCTCTCCTCAGCTTTTTACAAGTGCAGTATGACTGAAAATCATGGGAACTCCTTTAAGTTTTGAAAATTCCAACAGTGGGGTAGAGACAGCCCAGAGAAATGTTGAGTAGCTGTTCTCTGCACAGCAGAGCAGTTGGGAAATACTCTTGCCCACTGTGGAACTCAGCATAATGATGACAGCAAATCTCTCATACTCTGAGTAACACCACAGCTCTGACAATGCAGTTTTTTTGTAGATGTGCTTGGAGAACTATCAAACAATTCCTGTTTTGGAACTGCAGTCTCTTCAGGATTTGAGGACTGTATAAGAAACCGACGCTGTTTTTTTGCCTTCACTAGCAAAAAACACCTACGCTTTTTTTGGAGAGATTAATCCAAAATCCCAATCTGTATGTGAAATTTCTACACGAGGTTTTTTACTTAATGTTGAAGATTTGACTTAAATTAGCTACATCTTAAGTCAAATCCACCTGCAATATCAAGGTGAGGTTCTAGACGCTCTGTAACGGCAGAAAGATGATCTTGTCTACTTTAGGCTTTTCTGATATACTCTGCAGCTAGTAACAGTGATGTTTGAATGTTCTGATTGAGACAGTGTTACACTTTGTTACATCTTCTGTTAGAAGTCAAGATATGACATCACTATTCCTGACCATAATAAAAGCAGGAAATACATCTATTATAAATATTCACATAAATCAATATAAATAAGCATAGTAACATAGCTATAAAACTGTTAAAAATATTTTGAATTGACATGAATATAAGCAAATGAAAGGATATTTGGTAATGGTTATTCCTGCTTACCTGACAGAGATCAACTTTGCTGAAAGCAGTAACTGTACTGTGCTCATTATTGTGGAAAGCTCTCTCATCTGGCAGATACTTTTAACTGAAGAAATAAAAGGTGCTATATTTAATTCAGAGCTTCCTCTTGGATCAGAATAAGTGTCACGATAAGAAATTGATAAAAAGAATACTAATCAGCTTTATTTGTACCTGAAGCTTCAAAACTACATGACTGAAACAAGGACAACAAAATAAATTAATACATCCAGAGCATATATACATCCTCTAATTTCCATCCTCTTTTGTGCTAGTAAACCCATTACCTGATTTAATTTGATTATGTTTTTAATAATGTTTTAAATTATGTTTTTTAATAATCTTGATATTATTCTCCATCCCAGTGGTAAGTCAATTACCAGAAATACAGGCAATTCTTTGGTAAAGTCTCAAGAAGCACAGTACTTACTGTACTTAAGAAAAAGACAGCATTAACTGTAGGCCTAGTACTGATAAAGCAGATAAAGCAGAATCTGAAGACAGTGACATCATATTTGGTCTGAAAGGAAGTCAGTAGTGGTAATGGTGTTTGCCCACCCTAAGCCGCAAGGATTTCTGTTCCTTAGAACAGATCACCAGAAACATGCAGGCATTACCTGAGAATCTAAGTATTTCCTAGGATTTTTTAAAAGCATCTAAGCAAGTTCCGTGCCAAATTTATTCTGATTTTCTTTTGACTTTCTGGAATACTAAGAGAAAAGAAGATACTCCTGGGGAAAAAAAGCTGGAGACACTTTTTTTGAACTTACAACTCCTTTCTATTATCAAATGGCAAAACTTCCTCATGGAACAAGGTCCTGATTTTTCATGAGCATTTTCATGTTTTTTTTTATTTAGTGTTTGAGGATGAACTTCATAGGAGGAATGTTAAATGTACTTCAAGTGCTACTAAGCTACCTATTAAAATGACCTAAGGGGATTTGCTTTGGATTTGGCAATAATCCCTGCAAAATAAAACAAAAAATGGAAGCCTGTACTAATTCTGTAGAATGTAAGTCAAATCCAGCAGATATCAAGTATAATTTGGTAATTTCTGATGTTAATCCTACTGTAAAATTACTTGACCCTTCAGTAATATACTCTATTGAGCACAAACAACTGTCAAGACCAAAGCTGTAACACCCTCATTAGTTCATAGTAAGTATTTAAAACATCATTATAGAGATTTAAAACGTGCATTTTTATTTGTAAAAGCTACCTGAATGGTGTCATAACATCCAAAATAGGAGGCTTGGTATAAAATGATTCCCTGTACTGAAACACCAAAACCTTGGTACAGGCCAGGAAGACCATCTGTCTCTGCAGTTTTCATAATACAGGCACCAAGTCCCTGGAACTGTCACTCAGCAGCACCTAATATAGAAAATTATACACATCGTTATGCTTAACAGAAGCCCTTCTCTTTAGTACAAACTACTCTGTGTGACTGAAACATGTAACATTATCAACATTGAATGAAAAACGTTGTAGATCCTCCATCTATGAATGGAGCATAAAGAAGAAACCAAGACACATGGATGAATGAAGGCAGTTAATTCAAACAGAGAGTGGCATCCAGTTGCTGAAACACTTTCAGGTCAGTAACTACCATTACAACTTTGTCCTCATTAAGCAGAATGCTTATGTATGAATTCTCTTCCCTGCTCTCTGGAATTAATTTTTTCTATGTAATGCTATGCTTTCACTTCCTTCCCACACATTCTTACTCAGATTTATTAGAAGTGTTACTTGGTTCAGCTTTTCCTAGTGGAACACCAGCCACAAGCTGTGACAAAGTTAAAAACCCTACTTTTTCTATCTGTAGATTTTTCATCTGTTCCCCCATTCCATAGGTAACCCAAGCTCTTAGGATTCTCTACAGGTTCAAGCACAGCAAGCATAAACTGATCTTGGAAGGAAGAACTTCAAACTGTACTTCTTATCCTGAAGGTATCATGAAAATATTAATTCAGCCCAAGTACAGGGCACAGAAAGCAATAGGTGAAGTCAAGGAGCCAATTCCTAGGACAATCCTGCATAGCACAGAAAGTAACTAGAGTTAACTGGTCCCATTACAGGCAAATCAGGAAAGGCAACAACACAGAAAGCAGAGATTTCTTCTATCTGCTGCAAAGCCGTCAGACACTGGAAATTAATTTTATCTATTTGAATGAATGAAATGTACATCTGAGACACATACTGCCAAAAATCTTTTGTGACCCAGATAGCAGTTAACGATATTGTTATCTATAATCATCCAGTCCTTCAGAACAATTGGCCTGTGGATCTCCCTGATACAACAACTGTGCATCAACTCTCCATGATGGGGGAAAGGGGAAATAGAAAAATCAACATACTTCCTTTCACTGCAGCCCAAACTGTTTAGTAGATAAAAAGCTAATCGCAGTAGAAGAAACATTTTGCATAACATTTTTAGATGGTGACATGGGACATAGCTCTGTTGACTTACACAGCTTCACAGGTACATCTTCTGTAGTAAGTGCAGACCGCATCCATGGTACCCAAAATCTCTATTTGCTGGTTCAGGAACGACAACACTGCAGCTGTAGTGGAATGGAGCCCAGCACAGCTTATCCGCCCTACTATGTGTCAGTTGTACTGAAGGCTGTGCAACCTGCTCTGGGTCATGCTGCTGTGTAAACGGTTGCTAGTTGTAAAAGCAAGCAGGAGAGGGGGCAGCTGCAATCTGAAGATATTTGTCTGTGTCAGTAATATGTTCAAAACCAAGTGTCTGGCATGTAGATGCAGCCTGTCTTTAACAGAAATTTCTTTCCACTTTACAATCTAACTGCTTTAGTAACTATTACTTTTTTAAAAAAAAAGGTAGTCCAACTAAGCAAAAACGAATGCATGTAACCATATTGTTTTCCTCATTTCCTATCCTGCACAAAACATGTAAGAAAGCATCCAAAGACCCTGAGCTTCAACAATGGATATGCTAGTTTGCTCAATACTATACTTCTAAAGAAATTAATCTTGAGTGCTATTCATGGAATGCTTCTAAAATTTGAGTCACAAGCTCATACACATGCAAGCCATCTGGAAACACTTCTAGGAGACAGGAGATTTGAAGAACTATAAGCATTGTTATTTACATCATGCATGTTTTACTTTTTCCACTGTAAGAAGAGAAAGAAAACAGCAACCTTAAACTCCTTACATACAAAGTGGCTGTAATTGAAAAAGGACTGCTTAAGAATTTGCATGCAGTACAGGATTAATCAAACTTTAATAACTGACAGCGTTCCTCCTGGCCGGTACCAGCAGAAAAATCTGTGGGAAGAAAAGTTTCTGGCACGGCAGTAAAAAACTGTCAATGAGAGAAAGCACAGAACATTGGATTTTTGTTTAAATTATCAAAACCTAACCAGAGAAATCCTAAAGCAGATAACCTAAGACAGACACAAATAAAGCAGATTTTCCAGCTATTTTCACATTAAACAAGTTAGATACAAAGAACTTGTTTTCCCTTTTGCTGATATGAGTTAATTTTATATATTTTATCAAATGCCAATATCAACATTTCACATTCCAAAATTTCTTGTAATTAATTCCATGGGTGTAGACCTCCATGTCTTTCAAGAATCTATGTTATAGGACTTTCCCAAGAACACAGAATTGCAAGGCAAGATAGCATAGCCCAAGAGTTTAATTGCCTTTTTGAGCCATAACCTAAAACTGTGCCTTTTCTGGCACATTTTACAAAACTAAGTTCTTAAAATGTTTTAAGTATCAAAAAGTACGTTTCTAGCTTGACATGAAGCAAGAAATCAATTTTCAGTCTGAAGCATTACTTACCTACAGCAGTAATATGCACTTCACTATCTCTAAGTTTTTTCTGACACATACTATTGATTATCAAGAAAATAATGTGAAAAAAAATAAAATGAGAGACTCCTGCTTGAGGGACACAACCCAAGAACTTCACACATTAGAATAAAAGCAGCTGTAATTTCACATGCGTGAAATTACAAAGGTTTCTGAAACTAGAGTACACGTTAATGTCATCTTAACTGTGAGAATGTAATTCAGGTTTTTGACAAAACCCAGAAACGTAGGTGTCTGAGTCCAAGATTTTTAATATCTACCTTAATACTTGTATCAATTAACTCCAAAATTATTACAAGTCTTGAAAAAACTTAGAAAATTCTGACTGTGGTTTTAAGCAGTTATTTACATGCACCTCACAAAGTCATTAATCATTAAAGATCAAAAACCATTACCTTCAATAAGCTACACAGTAAACCCTGTTTGTTCTTCCTCCTATTATAAAGTAAGCTCATCACAAAATCTTATCAATACACCACTGCTAATTACCAACCATGCTGAGAGAAATAACTGCACAGCTCTTGACCAGATCTAAGTTGTTTATTAAATAGAACTAATATGCAAGAGATTATTTACCTGCTTATTGACTTTGGACACGAAAATCTGTATTTTTCCTTAAAAGCAAAGTTAAGAGCCTGTGTTGGGAAATACTGTATAATATTTGCCAAATGGCCATGACAACAGCTGAAAAATCCAACAGAAAAAGAAAAGGATCTTTAAAATAACATTTGTAAATTTTATACCACACCAGGAATATTTTACAATATTTCTATACTTTCTACTTCAGTATGAGCTGCAACAAAAGGCCCAAAATGTTCTTTTTCATGTCCTTTATTTTTCTGGCATTTGGTATTGGAAATCTGGATATTCTGACAGGAACAGACGTATGCATTCAGTGTCAGCACAAGAAAATCTAAAACTCTTAAGTGAAACATGCACAATTAGGTAAGATTTTCAACTTCCTTACTTCATACACTTCTAGGACTAGGGAGAGCTATGTAAACTGCAGTCTGGAAACAGTATTTCACAGAACTGTAGAAATTGTTTTCCTGAAGTAGCCTGCCTGTGCATTTTTGCTTCCATAGGGGGTGCTCAGACTCCATATTAAAGCAATGACAAATGGCTTATAAAGGTACCAGAAACTTGGTAGCGTTTGTGTAATTATATTCTTCTTCTATATTTAAAAAAACATTCCTCTGGACACCAAGATAAACACGTAAGAAGGTAAATGGAGCTAAGGAGGTAGTGGAGGAGCAAATCTTACGTAGATCATGAGAAAGAAAATAATGTATGTGAGTATGTTTGCAGATACTGGCCTGGCTATGTTAGACTTTGCTAAGCAGTGACAGACAACAAAGTGATCGCTGTAGCGTGTAGCCGTGCTCTTCAAACATTTTTGTTTTCTTGTGTTACCATGGATGAAGGCAAAGACTCCTTACACACACAGAAAAGTCAAAACTGGATTTTCATTTCTTAGTTTGATCCTGCTTTTCTATACGTTAACATGAGGATGCCAATTAAATGCTACTTTTGTAGAACAATGAAAGGAAAGCATTAAGTATATTTTATACAGTCCACAAATACCAGTGAGCATGACTTTGCTACTACCAAGTAAACCACAAAATCCAGCAGGGACATACCCAGCAGCAGCCCAATCCTCACCACCTCCTCTGCCACTGTGCTCCTTTGACTGCCTGCAGCCCATGATGGATGCCCATCACAGTTGCTTCAAAGGCAGTTCTAAAAGCATTTGGTTTTACAAGAGAGAGCCTTTAAAAGACTGAAACAGGAGACAAACATCAGCAAAATTCTTCTTTTTCCCTACAGGGACACACTTACGTGCACACATATATATACAAGTTCTGTAAAAGCTGTGAGCAAAGACTGCTTGCTTGTCTATGCTCCTTATTCCATCTACAAGGTAATATAGTATTCAAACCCAACATATTTTAGACTTCTAAAGTTGCTGTTCAGATGTCATCCATACTATTACATGTTTTTATTTTTCAAACAGAGTGTATCTCACATCACTTAACTTACAGATGGGGAACAGGTCTAAAACACTATTGATAAAACTCAGTTTTGTATGTATCAAACTGAAATACTGTTTCTCATCTTCCAGGAACCATAGATTCTAGACATGGCTGAGTAACAAAACCTGCAATCATATGCTTAAACTTCAGGTTTAAGACTTCTACTGCTTTAAATTAAAGCAATTGTTGAGTAATTCAAGACAGGCTATGGATCACTCCGTGAGAGCGGGCAGTTACAGGCATTTGGTTGACTATTTTAGAACTACTCTAAACAGTGTAATTTACTAGTGAAAACAAGATCTAAAGATTTGATCATGAGAGCCTATGGAACTGAACTTATTTTCCTGAATAATTAAGCTTTTTAATCCCATTGTTTAAAATGCAACTTTAGTCATGCATTTTATGAAGAGCACTCATGAAAAGCAAATAGAAATAGCAGAATGAAAAAAAAATGCACTGTTGACAAGGAACGTGATGAAATGCTATGCACATGACCAGATCTAAATGTGCTGGCTGTGGGTAAAAAGACTTTAAATTGAACATTAAAAAAAAAACAACAACAAAACAGTAAAAAAAGCTCTAGGAGCAGCTTGTCTGTAGATTACAAACATTTTAGCAATCTGTGGGAAAGCTGAATTTTGTAGAAGAATTCTGATTTTCCAAAGATCCTGCCTTCGCTTGCCTTTTATGGATGTAACCTAACATTTTTTGCAACATGGAGCTGTAAATTGTGGAAGATCTAGCTAAACAAATATTGTTTAAATAAATGAAAGAGAAAAGTAAAAAAAAACCAGAGTAACGCTTTACTGGTCTTTGACAAATATACATTTTTAATTATGAAATTATGAATATAAAATTAGCCAAGTCCATAGGTCTTAAAACCATCACCCCCCCTGCACTCCATCTTCGTTTGTGCCTTCAAAGTTGTATTTCAACAAATACAAGTATTATTTATAGTAAAATACCAACCACACTGTAGGCTTCCAGTGTGCAGGAGATCATACTGGCAAAAATTAGAAGCCATTAGTTTTGTGTGGCTAAATACCATGAATTGGCTGAAAGATTTCTTTCTGTTTTGATTAACACAATGTTACTGAAAACATACAATATTTTTCACGCCCTTAGAGGCACAAAATTTTAACTAATTGGAAAACTTTTTTTTTTTACCTTCATCACCAATTGCCAAATATTCAGAGAGTACTTTGAGGATATCAGCTTGTAATTTTACATGGCATATTGCACACTGAACAGCAGTGAATGTACAAATTAGGTGATGTTTTCCTATAATGAAGTTATGGTCAGGATAAATAATTTGACAGTATATAAAAATAAGAAATTTGGTTCTCTGAAATCTTTTTTAGGTATTCAATTGATGGGATTATTAGAATAATAAGTTTTACCTGTGTTATACCACAAGGTAGATTTTTTTTTTTTAACTGCATTTCAAATATAGGTCCTGGGAAGGCACCACAGTTAATTTATCTTTATATTAAGTACTTTGAGGAGATGGCAACACCCTGCAGGATGGCTGAATCTTCAGGAAGCTCATCTATGTAGCTAAGCCGAAGGACAGTTTAAAGGCCAGTTCAACAGCAGCTTCTGTGACTGAGTCATGAAAACACACATAACACTCCTGAGGTTTTGGATGTAGAATGAGTCTCCTGGAAAAAAAAAAAAATCATAGGTGTTAGCTTTTTCTCCTCAACTATTTGATATGTTTGGGTGGTACTCTGAGGTTGCAGTGAGATGTTAAAAACAACTGCTGTGTAAGACAGCGAGCAAATTTCTGTGGCTCTCCTGCATCATCCTCCTTTTTTCTACATATTAGATTTTTAAATCAAGTTACTCTCTGCTCAGTTTTCTCAAGACTGTGTGGAAAAAATTATTCAGGTTTCCAGGATCTGTTTGTGTTGCACTGGTGTGTTTGCAGAAATCCAAGTTTCCAGGCTACAAGCTGCAATCAGGGTACTTGGAAGCAAGCCCCAGTATTCACATATTTACTAATCTTCAAACTTAACACATCTGGGTAGGTACCTTCCCATATGTCTATCTAAGGAGCTCTTTTAGGGAAAGAGCTAAAATAGGAAAGCTGTTAATACCTGTGCATAACTGTGTGTAGCATTATGCATAGCATGTAGTTCTGCAAATACTAAGGGGCTGCCCCTGATGTAACACATTGTTTGATAATGCAGAGACTGAAAAACTGCTTTTTAGAAGATATCTACAGCAGCATAAACATGTTTAAATGTTGAAATTACAGAGTCCAGTTTTTCCAAACCCAGGCATAGCACATAAACTGCAGTTATGTACAATCATGGTGAGAAGTATTTGCTTTTCTTTTTATTTTGTAAACATCTGACTTGAAGTCAAACAGCTTGAAAAATAGCTCTGTTAGATAATTTCTGCATTATTATTCCTGGCCAATATAGTGACCAGTGCATGACATTTCCTCTCGTTGTATTAGAAAAAAGCTCTTATGTCACATTCAGAAATGTGTTTTTCTCTTTTCCGAGTTTTCTACTTGCACAATAATTGAGCTAGTCAAAAATTATAACTTGATTAATTAATCAAGCATAATCATTTATCTGCCTTTCTTCTCTTGGCTATACTGAATTTATTTTCCTTAAAGTGAAAGCACAGTTTCCACTTAACTGGGCATTTATATTTTTCTATTTTATCTTGCTGGAATACCAGAAGATTTAGTAGTAGTAGTAGTAGTAGTAGTAAAGAAAGAAACATCCTGTTGACTGGCTACTCCTGGTATGACTGCCTACTGCAGCTAAAATGTAGACAGCACAAAATAAAGTTGATGGAGGAAAGAATAACATGACAAGTAGTGGCTACAGAGCACGGCTTACTGGCCTGGTCTTAAACAATAATAAGATCTGATACATTCAGAAATGTGTAAAATTATGCATTCTATGTCATTACACCTAACTTGAACTACTTCAAAAAAACTATTATATTCATATTTAATGCATAGGGCAGTATGTTGTTCTGTCATGCAGATAATGCTTAGCTATGTAGCAGTAACTACATGCATCATTAAGAAAATCACCTAAAAATAAGTTGAAATAACAACACGAATCACAATCCATTTACAATGATAATGGCAGACCTTTGAAAGCAAACTGAGGAAGGAAAACTTCTTTTCCAAAGTATCCCAAATAGACTGGTAAGTTGATTTGATCTTCTCAATAAAAAATAAAACCAACAACCAACAGCTACAATTGGTCACCTTATTTCTTTGTATCACGGAATCATTTGTCTTTAAACTCACCCCACAACCCAGTAACTCATTGTTGGTGGTGGTTTCTTCTGATCAGTCCAGTTATCAGGGGAGCACTCAAACAAAACTCCATGTTCTGTTACCAGATCTAGGTCCTCAGCTGCCTTACTAAATTCTGAAATCCCACTGCTTACTTTTTTCTTTTGCTGTAAAACAATGGGAGAAATGTTACTATAGAATGAAATATTTTTACATAAACACTAGCAAATATAACAATGTGATTTCTTCAGTAATCTCTGATGAATGATACTGCTGTCAAAAAGCCAGATGTAGAATTTAAGACTAACTTCTTTATGTGATTCTTTTCTGCACAGTTTTGTTACTTTGGCATCACCAGGCTTTTCCACTGCTAAACAACTTGCAGGTAGACACATGCTCCCTTTTTCAATTTTTTTTTTTTCCTTCTAGCTGAACACTATTTCTCTAATGAGACATCTGAGATAATACAGCTTTTTAAAAAGAGTGTGTTACAACAGCTAAAGCTCTGATCTTCCTTTTTTCTGCATGCCTCCCTAATTAACAACTCTGATAGTAAAAGTCTATTGAATAAACTTGGCCAGCCAGGAATTTCTTTTTGTAAATAAATAGTTGAAGCACTTTGCTCAGAACATTTTCTTGCTCTTATTTACTCTAAGTGCATAATGAGGTTCAACAAGAATACTTGTAGAGTCCTGCACTTGGGGAGAAAAAACACCATGCCCTGATATAGATTAGGGGTTGACCTGCTAGAAAACAGCCCCATGGAAAAGGACCTTGGAGTCCTGGTGGTCAACAAGGTATCCACGGGACAGCAATGTGCCCTTGTGGCCAAGAGAGCCAATAGTATCTTGGGATGTATTAAGAACAGTGTGGCCAGCAGGTCAAGAGAGGTTCTCCTCCCCCTCTACTCTGCCCTCATAAGACCACATCTGGAGTATTCTGTCCAGTTCTGGGCTCCCCAGTTCAAGAGGGATAGGGATATGCTGGAAAGAGTCCAGCAGAGAGGTATAAGGATGATTAAGGGATTGGAACATCTGTCATATGAGGAAAGGCTGAGACCTGGGGCTGTTTAGTCTTGAGAAAAGAAGACTAAGAGGGGACCTTATTAATGTCTACAAATATCTGAAGGGTGGATGTAATGAATGGGCTAATCTCTTTTCAGTGGTGCCCTGTGATAGGACAAGCGGAAACGGGCACCGAGCTGCAACACAGCAAGTTCCACCTCAACATGACAAAAAACTTCTTTACTGTGAGAGTGACAGAGCACTGGAACAGGCTGCCCAGAGAGGCTGTGGAGTCTCCCTCGCTGGAGACATTCACGACCTGTCTGGATGCGTTCCTGTGTGATCTGCCCTAGGTGGTCCTGCTGCAGCAGGGGGGTTGGACTTGATTGTCCCTTCCAACCGTATGATTCTATAAGATGTATAGGAAAGAAAGATGATTTTCAGGTTTCTTTGAGTTTTGTGCAAAGTTTTTGAATAAACCTTGCAAAAGTTCCAGTTGTTTCTAACTGAACTGATACCTGTTTGGCGAGGATGAAACTGCACGCACAAAAGCTACTTTTCTCTCTTCACTGTGTGTCAGTGCTCAACAGTCCCGTGAGTCCAATCAAGTCATAGTATCTTTCACCAGAAATGTGAGAGGAAAAAGACCAGAAGAAAGATGGGGATAAACACAAGAGGAATTTTGAAAGAGATTGTCACTATTTTAACTCTTCTCCCACTGAAGTCAAAGGAAGTTTATTACTCTTCAAAGGAAGAGTATTATTCTCAAAGGAAGTTTATTATTTATTATGTAAATATCTACATAATAATAAAAAGACAAACTTTAAACCGTTTTTTAAATTATTTTTGAACCACAAAAAGTGAGATGTGATTATGGAAACAGGAGTGGATATCCCTTTGAAACAAATCTGTCTTGAGAGAGTTGCTAAGCCAGGGCATCTCTGGCTCTGCCAATGGAACTTCTGTTTCAATCAGTTGCTTCAAAGGTGAAAGAAAAGATTTTCTTAAAAAAAAAATCTCAAGGAACTTCTGTCTGCCCTATGCAGAAGCAGAAACCACACCTTTCGATCTGCCTACAGTATTAAACTGTAGGGTGAAGATCTAGAGGATAAAAGATGGTCAAAACATCACAACTATCTTACTTTCTCAAAAAGGGTAGAAGAAAGAGTGAAATGCATCTTAGCATTTGAGAAACAAAACGGCTAATACTTGCCTGAGAAAATGTCTTCTAGATTTCCCTAAACGTGCTTTGGATTGAATTCATAAAATGAACCACTACTAGTTCATACAGTGGAATACATTTCACGATTTTCAACCTAACCCTTCCTGTTTCTTTCCTTAGTACCTAAAATTGTTTCAAACCCTGTTCTTGCTAATACTGCTACTGAAAAAGAATTAAGGAGTATATTAGTACTCAGTCTCATAATCCCCTCCAAAAAAATGGGGTCCTTCTCATGCAATTTCTAAGCTAACATTTGTTTATATTTTTGCACATCTTACTCTATGCTGTTCATACTGAAAATACTCAAGAACAATCATGTATTAAGAGGGCATATTTAATAGAACTATGAGGACCTGTAGTTCCATATGCATGAAGACTTATTTTCTTCTGATTTTATTTAAGAGTACGACAATTCTAAGGCGATGAAGCAAATGAGGCCAGGGCTGCTTATTACATAGGGACATGTATTTCAGAGTTTAAGACTACAGAGCTTATTTTTGATAAATTTAAAATGTATTGAAAATTTCTGTACACATACAGAAGTTAAATTTTGAATTTTCAGCTCTCAAGAAGTGAGGTAAAATTAATTATCGATCAAATCACAGTAATTTTGCATTATTGCTGCAATTCTCTGAATCCTAAACTGTAACAGTATTTAGCTGATGCCAAAGAACAAGCAGGACAATAGTACATGTCTATATTTGACTTTTTTGTTGTGCACTATGAATAAAGAAAACTTCTATTAAGTCATTTACATTTTCTTCATGCTGTATTGCAACCTGCCAATTTCAGCATTAATCGTTTGAGCCAACATGCAAAAAATACCCCCAATTTCTCTAAAAGAGAAACTTTGTTCTGCAGCAGATGTTTATCAATGATTTCTGATTTTCAGAGCAGAATCAACCTGCTGCCTGGTGTACTCATGTCTGAAGAGGCCAGAAAAGCATGAGCTAAGGTAGCTGTGGCCCAAACAGAAGTTTTCACTTCCAAGGTGAGTTTTTCACTTTTTACAAGCTACACCTCATGTCTGAATGGTTTCTTTTCAGTTTTTTTTAATTGAACTGTAAACTGTTTAACAGTTGTAAACAAAGGCAATTTTATGATAAGAAATATTTGTGTCTCTCTGCTTGCTTTTGGGTTTCTGAATCTCCCAACAGAAGTGCCCAAAATACATGCCTTGTTGTCCAAGTCCTACTCAGCCAAGTCCTAGTGTCATATGAAGTTGGCAGAACAATCCACCAAATCCACAACCACACACATGCAAATACACCTGACAGTGAACTACTTAAATAATGAAGTGAAAACAGTCTTCAAAGACTGAGTTGAGAATGTAAATAGCAAAAGAGAAAACAAAGTTTCCATACTTCTTTCCTCATGGATCGCTGAAAAATGGAACGAATGGAAAGACAGCAACGATAGAAATTCTCAATTAACTGAGGGTGGATGGAGCCACCGAGCCGTGCTACTTCTTTGTGAGTTGGAGTAATAAAGATTCCTTGCATAGTTTCCAAAGATAGATAGTGGAAGAGGGTATTTTCAGGACCAGATGTCAACCTTAAAAAATAGGAGAGTTAATTTAATAGTCAAATAATTCTGAAAGGTATTTCAGTTAACAAACATATACTTTTGTTGCTTAAGATGGAATTATCTTTCTGGTAACTACAATCGAGTACAAAAATGGATAAAGACATTCAAAAGGTGCCTATTTCTATACCAAGGAAATCCTGCTAATTGGACTGTTGACACTCAATTTAAAATTTTGTACAGTTACCTAGTGCCACCAGGGAGGCACAAGGTATATGTATGGCCCAAAACTCTTTTATTTGAATTTTCAAGGTCATGTATATGTGGGACACGAGCATAGATTCTACTGACATATTCTTGAGAAACAGTTGTCTTTTCTAATGAAGCTCTCCATTTAAGAGCTTCACTTTTGAGAATTCTTGCTTAGCAAAGTTTTGGTTAGAATAAAACTATGCAGAAACTTCTGTGATCTGTGCATATTCAAAAAACGATCCAAGTATGGATTATGAAATAATAAAAAAATATTTCTTACTTTAGAGCATTAAGAAGTTCTGTATCTTTCTCTGAAAGGTTCTTTTTGAGGTTTCCTAAATTAAATGGATTTGGTAGGGTATGTTTTTTTCTAGTGGCCTGAAAAATAAGCACATAGATGAACTAACAGAGAAAATGCAGCTAGGAAAAGAACAAAATCAAACCAACAAACCACCTACTTCAAAGAAAATAGGACAGCATTTTTTAAAAGGCCAAAACAGTTGCATTAAGTTCTATAAATGTGTTTTATAGCCTATTTTAGAGTAGAATGCCTTAGAAGCAGTTGTACAACTGTAAAGCAATTTGTTCTGATAATTTATGTTTACACCATTATTATTTTAGGGATAGTATCCAATTATTTCTGCTCATTACAAGGCAGCTGTGCACACTTTAGTCATGTGAAAGAAACAAATAGGAATGATAAATTAAAAAAATGTGATGGCTCTGAGGCTGACCGAGGGCTTCCCAAGCCAATAGAACTATTATCTACTTAATTCAGGGGGGCTCTTAGGTTTATTCTTTCATAGTACACTTTTTTTTTTTTTAAAGAAAGGTTACTTGAATGAATCCTTAAAAGAATTGCCACGTCCCCCAAGCCCACCAGAACCTTATCAATTCTCTTTGTCTTTGTTCTCAGACCTGATCCACTACAGATTGTGGATTACTGCTTTCATCCTCTGCAGGACCTTCATTCCTGTGGCCAGGTCCTCCACTGTTTCTTGTAGGACTTGGCTTACGTGTCATTAAGGAAGACTCGCCAAACAGGGTCCTTTTGCTTGCTGGAGTCATTACTGATTTGGAAGTATTTTGTAGCTTACTGGGGATGGGTGAGGTGCTCAAGTTCTCCAGTTTGTCACGTGTTGCAGGAAGGAACCAGTCAGCACAAGATAAAGGTGGAATGGAAGGAGAATCTAGCCTTTCCTCTATGCTGGCATCTATTCCTTCCAGTTGAAGTATAGTGGCTTTGACCTGATCTACGTATATACAGTCTGGTCCTGGATTCCCAATAGCTTTTGATGCACAGCCTCCTGCCTCTAGTAGGACACACAGCATGAAGTGTCTCTGTAAACATGGAGGTAGCAACATTAGCCTTTGGTTTAACATGCAGTATATGATGTATTACATTTATGTCTCATCTAATACTTGGGCAAAAAACAGCACTATATTCAACACTCCATCTCCAGAGGAGTTGTTTATATTTTCCTAATCAAATCATGTCCAAGGAGATCTTTCTGTTATCGTGTTATTTAAGTTAAACTTGCAACCATAAAAGCTATAGTGTATAAACTTACTAGTTCTTTGCTTTAAAAAAGTCCAAATTTACAAAAAAGCCAAACACATTTCTGAAATGAGTTGCCTGAATATACAAGATCATAAAAGGAAAAACATTTTCAACTGAAGTTAAAACGCATAAAAATAATGATAATTTATACTTAAACTTCTATGCTTTACAAATATATTAAAAAATGCTACTCTCTGAGAAAATCTATCCCCTAAAACAGCTACAATGTGAGTATTTTCTAAAACCATTACATAAAATGCATGGGAAGCGTTGATCTTTCTGAACAACAGACAACACACAACAGCAAAGCAGAGCATCAGAGAACAGGCGTACTGAAACTGTTAACTTACCAAGCCAACTATCAGTAAAAAGTATCTTGCTTCAGGCTCTGTGTATCCTGTAAAACTTGCAATGTCACATGGCTGGATATGATGATGTGGAAATACTTCCCGCCATATCACTAACTGACCGATCTTCTGCTCTGCTGCCAGCGGCAACAGGCAATAGTGCCGACAATACAAACCTATGTCAAGAAGATCTTCCTTTGGCAGGTGATTACTAATCAAGTAACCCTTAATTAAACACAGAAAAATAAGTACATTCATTGAGAAATACAGTCTCCCTTGAACTGACTCTTACTCTCTCATTACTGTCTCTCTCCAATCCTTGCCTCATATGCAGCAATATTCCCATGAGAAAGTTTCAAACACGTATTTTATTCTTATGGACCACACAGTCCATACCACTTCCTGACACCAGTTTTCCTGTTTCTGTGTTTGAATTTTAGGTCTGTTACTAGAAATACATGTTTAAAGCAAGCATACATTTTTCCATATTTCTGAGGTTCTGGCAACAGTTACTCTGACTGGGGTAGATTTCCAGAGGTATTTTCCTAATCTTTAGGCCTTAATCACTAATATTACCTTGTAGAAGAGACAAGAACCCATAATCATATATAATCTTCTCATGTCGTAATAATCTTCAGACTATGGAAAAAAACATGGCATAATTTTTAATTCAGAATTTTTATTTTATTTACCAAATGCAAGTCAACTAATTCTAGTCAACTGTAATCAGCATCTTAAATACTTCCATTTTTGACTGCTTCTTATTATAAATGTGACAGTTAATCATAAACAGTTACGTGAAATACCAAGTTCTTAGCCTCCATTTTTTATTTTCATGTGACTACAATTTTTTCTAATAACTTTCAGCTCAAAATAACAAATTTCCTATTTAGTTCTTCTGTGCCCATAAACTGTTTTTGTTAGGATATGCAAATTCTCAGAGTTTTTAACAGCAAAGTACCTGAAGCATAAGTCTTAACACCAGAGGCCTTCCTAGAGTAAAACTTCCAAGTCAAAGCATTTTTTTCCAGTGCTTGCCATTTTACCCAATTCACTGATCTTTTAATCTAGAAGCCCAGTGCTCTCAGGTTAGCAACAGTATCCTTAGTTGCATGTAGTGTATTTTAAATTGAGTGGGTGCAATCAATTTCTGTGCAATAAATGACAACTTGGAAACACTGCTGTCTGTAAATAATCATCCAGATTGTTGAGTACAGGGATTCTTTTGCCAGCTGGACTGTACATCTGCCTACTTTGTATTTTAGTTTTTAAGAATCTTTAAGTATCTTTTGTAATTAAAAATATGTCCCAAATTGTTATGCTAATAAGTGATCAAGCAAGTTATCTTCATGCTCAATCCTAATACACCTATAAAGAATATAATTCTAAAATAAATGTTCTGAAACATAAGCTTAAGAAAGCTCTGTCCTTAGAATGTAAAATTGGAATGTCATTTTTTACACCTCCCTGTCCTATACAATGCAGTAAAGAGCATGCACAATGAGTGATACTTAAGTAAATGGCTATCTTCTCCTTTAACAGTATTAAAAATATGACTGACATATAATTGCTTTCTGTAAATAGGACAGTTAAGTTCTTGGTGCTTCACAGAAGTTTTTGGGTTTATTCACAATTGCTTGGGAAGGAGACAGTTATCTACATAAAAAAAGAAATTTAACAACAATCAGCTATGTTGAAATTAGAGTGTCCTTGTAGATATCCCATGGACTTAAAATTATAGTAAATAATGGGTTTTCAGTGACTAATCCTATAGGATTATAATACAATTATAATGTTAACTATGGAGAGACCTTCAGGATGAACAGAATGGGTAAAACTGAGCTATCTTAAAATAAGAATAATACAATATACCTTTGCTTTGACTCCTACTTCATTAAAAAAGTGGACAAGTTTGGAATTAGTGCTTTTTTAAACTTCTGAATATGACACCAAGGCAGAGATATTGTGCAATGCAAGCAATGAAAAAAAAATGTTTACCAGCTCTGCAAAATCAGCTGCTTCCAGATCACTCAGTGCTGTGTCAATTTCTATCTGAAATATTTTAGAAGTACATTTTAACAGAGATTTCCACCATGTTAACTTATAACAATAATATAGTTTGCTCTAACTTGCCAGTCTCAAAAGATTAGGATTCCTAAGTACAAAGAGAATGGACAAAAATTTGTACAGACTTTTCAATAGTAATAGCAAATATCACTTAATCCGATTAATGTAGAAGTTCGTTGCTTGTGTGCCTGTTGAACCCTCTGTTTGGTATAAAGGAGATGTCACTCTTACTTTCAGTGTGCTTTAAAACATGGGGTCTAGAGACTACCCCTTGAAGACTACAGACAACTCTGAAATCTTGCAAGCTATTGTATCCAACTGTGTTATGAGAAAAATCTTTTTCACAATGGATTTAGGTTTTGTCTCTATGGAAATTGCCAGAACTTTCTCACACATTATCTTTGTTCTACTGAAACTGCTTTATGCTTTCTTATTTCTCTGTTGGTTAATGTATGTTTTACTAAAAATACATTCCTTTAAAGAACATGGTACTAGTCACTGAAGTTCATGACATAAATGTGCTACTTAATGAAAAGAACCTAAACCTCATCATTACAAAGTTCTTGGACTGTATTAACAACAGGCTGCCCCTCATTGAAATACAGCCAGTTTTTGAAACAGAGAAACACCAGCAAGGCTGTTGGCAGTCGACAACTAACCAGTCTCTCATCTCCTCTCCAGTTAAAATTTAAATGGCTTTCTGCCCAACAAAGAACTGGCATTTTTTTGTTTATATTCCTTTTGAATATAAAGATCTTCACCAAAATGTAACCAGAAATTTAATCTTTGCAACAACAAAAATCTTCTGGAAAATGTGGATGATCTAAGACAATTTTGGAAATTGTTGTCCGTATCATAAACTACTTTGTTTACTAAATCCCTTTAAAACCTACAATTTTACCAGAGAGAAACAACCTGCAAGCTAAACTAGAGAACAAACTGTAATACATTATCTCTACAGAAATTTAAGAACAAAGAAAAAAGCATGGAACGTTAAAAAAAATAATAAAATTAAAATCACCAAACAGTACAAGAAAAAAACTGCAATTTCCTGGGTAGGGAAAAAAAGTGAGACAACAGTTGGAGGTATGCTAAGTTGCATTTCAAATATACATTCAAACATATATTAAGTTGCTGACTGAACATATTCTACACATACCTATGTGTTGCATAAACATTTTATTACCTTCGGTTACGGAGCATGGATTTTGCAAGTGAGTGGACAGGTGTGTTACAGGGTTATGTGTGCATCTCTGCATTTGCCCCCTGGATGGTAGATTTAGCTCTGGTGTTATGACATTAAAGAAACTTTTCAGAGACACTCCATAAATATGTACTTCTGTAGCTAGAACATATATACCAGGATGCTCATACATATTATAAAAGCAGAAGTCCTACTGAAATCATCACAAACACAGCCGCCTCAAGCACATTTAGCAAAAAAGTATCTAGATACATCCTATAGGGCAAGGTGGAAAGATCATCAGCCTGCTACTAAAAACAAAGGAGAAGTCAATTCCTACTACAGAGAAATGAGAGAGAAGGCCACACCTGCGAACAGAAATCTGCTTGGTAACAAACAGCGCTGTTTCATGGCTTGCAACGTAATGGCAACTTCTGTTACTGAACAGTAGCAAATCTGAAATAACTCTGCAAACCCTGGCAAAAGTAAAGTTGAAAGCATTACCACTTCATCCTTCCCCTCCAAACACACTTACGAAAGCTATAAAAAAGGCCTTATTAAACACAAAAATCAGAAAACCAGGGAAGTCCTAGTTAATATTATCCTTAAATAAAGGCCCTATAAATTAAAGAATATGCCACTGCAGAAGTAAGATCATTTACTGACTGAAGTATGATATGCAAACAACTCTCCACATGATATGGGAAGTAACTGCCTAGTTGTGGAGCTGAAAATACTTAAAAATCACAAAGGCAAAAATGAATTCCTAGATTCACTAATGTTCAAGAGGATGCAAAATGAAAATGCAACTGTAGTAATGGATATAATAACTCTAAAAGAAAGAAAGCGAGATGGATGTCACCCCAAGTTGCTACAAATTCAGTGAAGAACCCTCATTACGCCTCATTTTTAGCATTATTTTGCTACAAGGCTAAAAACCTAATCAGGAAAAAAAACCTCTATAGGATTAAAACCAGAAAGATTAATAAAACCTACAAGAGAATAACAAATATTAATATTCATGAGGTTACTGAAATTGGAAGGAAAAAAGCTAGGAAAGCTTTGCATAACATATGGATAATTATTTTGATTCTGCCACAGCCTTTTATAACTCTCCTAAACTACAAGTTACACATGAGCTTCTGGAGTAATATTTTCTACCTGGAATAATACTTCAATGGTCAAAATCAAACATAAATCTACACACCAGGGGCTGCTTTCCCTACTGCATATGCCAGTTATTAAAGGGGTGTATGCGTGTGTATATATTGCAAATAAATATTAATTCCTATGTCATTGTGCTCCCTTCCTAGATAACTCTGAAGTCACCAAGCTGCATTCACAATAGCAATCTGTTTTCTGTGGGAATGATTGTGTAGTTCCAAACTTCAGATAAAGGATCCTGTAGGAAAATGGGTGGTCAGGAAGGGCAAAGCACTTTCATAAATCACACAGTAACAGCGGAGGACACCTGCCTTAATTTTCTATCCTCATATAAACAAGTTTTTCTAGAGAGATCTGAAAATCACATTACCTTGATTTCCTGAGGCAATGTCAGCCAGCGCAGGCCTGGGAGATTGTCTAAAAATATCGCACTGCAGGTGTCATAGTGCTGAACACTCGGGCTGCTGTTTGACTTGAGTCTTGCAGGCTGAAGCGCACGCTGGAAGAACAGGTTGAAAAAATGATCCAGGCGAGAAACATTTTCCACCTGGCAAAAAGCACTAAACAAACATGAACTCCAAGTTAGAGTAAGAGCGAGAAACTTGTAGCTTGTTTATGTAACCCCCTGTGCTATAGAAGTCTCTTTACAGCATGATACTACATTTGGATTTTTTTTTTAAACATTGATTTTAAACATGAAAAAACCCACTAGGCTAATATCCAGGCAGTAGCCATAAACCAAGAAAAAACTAAGACAGTACATTATAGTACATGTCTGAGAGCGACAAGATAAGACAATGATCAGCTTCATCCTTTTGGAAATGAAGATTATTCTTTTTCTTTATTTTAATAATTTAACTTATTACAGATTTTTTTTTCAAAAGATACAAAAAAGCATCCTGCTATTCCAAATGGTTTCCTATACTTTTATCCAAAGAGAATACTTTACTCCTCACACTCAAAGCTAAGCGTTGTCTGAGATGCATTTAAATAGCTATAGGTATTAAAAATAAACATTGCTCCTTGTCATCAAGTGACATGAAAAATGTCATAAGAAAAGATAAGGCCTGATATTTCGCGAGGTTGTTCTTTCGAGAAACTTCTATGGTGTTCAACACAGAAAAATGAATACAAATATTAGCCTTTTCTCTATGGCATACAGTTTAACTCTGAATTGAATGCAAGCATATGAATAGCATACCTTGGCAATTTTGTTTAGGTTACAGTCAGACTTTAATTTTTCTGGGTGATTTCCAAATGCAGAGAAAGACAGTCACTCTGCCAAATAAAGCTGAAAAGTCTGGAGTGTTTACTCGTTTAAAAATATAACACTGATTCATATATACATTTTACAGGCAGTGCTTTAACACAAAGGAGTGTTGCAAAGTGCTGTTGACATCCACAGTGACTTAGATTATGTGAATGATTTAACCAAATCAAGGACAAAACTTGCTGAAGTAGCAAAGGGTGTTAAAAACTAGAGTCTTACTAGTGTTAACACTGAAACAAAAAGAACAGAATTCTGTTTTATTGCACAAGTGTAAAGGACCGTTCAAAAAAATTCCGTGTAAACGTTACAATTAATGCTACTGTCTTTTTCAATGAGTATAAATGAAAAATTAAGTGACTGAAAAGAAAATACTTTTGAAAGAACTCACCTGTCTAAAGAACTGTACATAAATTTCAAGGTGCTGACAACATCTTCAATCATGTTCCTCAGCTGAGAAAGTGGCACACTAAAAAATAAAATTCAAATATACACCTATAACATATTTACTATGAATAAGCACAGGCATCTTCTGAAGAGCTCTATTCTTAATAGTCATTTACTGCAAACAAATTCAGTAGCCTCTAATCAAGACTTGACTTTACCAAACACTGAAAATTATTATTTTCTAGCCTACATGTATTTCTAATGAGAACTTACTCCCTTTAGAGGAAATCTAAAGAAACTGTAACAATGGATACATAAAAGATGTGAACAAAGACAATGAAAAAAGTAGAATCATAGGTATAGAAACTAGTAATACTAAAAAAAATACATTGTAAGCTCTTCCTTTCTCACTTTTTTGATAGGCAAAGAGTACAATTTAAGGACATATAACAGAAAACAAAAGGAAAACAAAGCATTTAATTTGCAACTCACTTTTCTTCAGGAAGGCCAATTACAAGCAACTTGTCGGATTCTTTCCAGTAAACAACTTGAACCAGTTTTTCGCATAAAAAAAGAGAGGAACTAGAAGAATTAAACAAGAAGTACTCACTTTAACACTATGAAGTTATAAAAGACCACCATTATAAGCCAGAATGATTTATATATGTTTTATATGCAAAGTCTTATGCTCATGTATAACCCTATCCATGCAACTGGGCTAGGTAATTATATTAATTATTAGAGAACTCAAAGACCCTCTGACTTCCAGTTCAAACAGATCTCATCAGCAGTAACAATGTTTTCAAGCATGCAAATATAAACAACCCCTACTGAAGGACCACAGTCATCTTCTAAATCATCTCTCTGGCATACACCTGCCTAGCTTTTAACACAATCAACTTAAAAAACAAATGTCACTTCAGGTCACAGTGAGGTAACTGGAGGTACTAATGAAGGTTCTGAACTCAGCAGTCACTCAGCAGATAATTTCAAAAGTCTCCACCCATATTTTGAAAACTATCCCAAGTTACTTGAAATTATTACTTGAGCGATAAACATAAGCTTGAACTCTTATGTTATCTCCTTGTACATAAAATTGCTCTACAAAGTTCAGCAATCCCAGAAAGACACAGAGAACTTTCATTTAAACCATTAAGTGGATTACAACATGAAACAGAATTACACCCAATATTCTGATTAGCCCTAAACTATACATTATGCACTAGATTACCAGATTAAATGTACTGGTTGCTGCTAAAAACAAGTTCTGTAATTATCTGTAACACTAAATTTATAGCAAATCCCCACCTTTCTTACCATGATGTTAGAAATTTTAAATAACAAGGTAACACTGCTGCAAAATGAAAAAGGGTAACTTTAGTTTAAATTTGAAAGATTCAATAATTTGATTTTTAGGATATGGCTCTACGATTAACTTGCCTTACTGATTCACTCATACTGTAAAATTGATGGTAATGAATAAAACAATAGTGTCACTTCATTAATTAACAAATACATTAGTATTTCAGCAGGTCACCAGAAAATTTTTATCCTTGAGGTAACCAAAAATGCTTTCCAAACAAAATAAGTTATATATTTATAATGCAGTTAACTACAGATAAATAAATATCCACATCCCAAGAGATACACAGTACATGTGCAGACACAATAATAATAATTTATTCTTCTGACATAAAAAGCTGCATAGGTGAGCTGGGGATTATCTTTTTTTTTTTTTTTTTTTAAGAGATGAGAAAGTCCACCGACACCAGCAGAAGTGCTTTTATATTTTTAGAACTCTCAAGTGGGAAACTGAGAAACTTAACAAGCAAGGTGAACCTGTATTATCACACATTTCTGCACTGGTTTTCAGATGATACTGTAGGTACAGCTCATCAAACAATGGATTGATTTGTCTTTTGGATACATTTGGAAATCTGGAGATGTCAAAAGATGCTTCTGTATGGAAGAATTTCCATTAATGATGCATAAGCATTTAAGAGGAGTTAACATCCTTCAGTGCTAACTAAGGTGACAGACATCGCATTAAAATACTGGTATATGCAAGAGGTCAAAAGCCTGTCTTTGATACCTGCTTATAAAGGAGTCAATTCAAATTCCTACTGATCATTAAATCAGTAAGATGACTTTCAATAACTTATTAACTAGAAAGCTATAAGCATGACTAGAGCAGTGTAAAAAACTCCTTACTTATAGTAGCAGGATACCAAGAAGTCTGAGAAAAAAGAGTTATTAAAATAAACAAATGTTAATTAACAAGTATTCATTTTCTGGCAAGCAAAAATGTTCAAAGGCAGTTCAAGAACACTTCTAAGGAAAAATTATTAAGTGGAAAACCCAACTTAAGTATATTAAACAGACTTTTTGCCTTCTGAGGTGTTTCTTATTATTGCCAATGCTGTTCACTACTGCTTGGACTCTATTCTGGGGCCTGAAATCCCACTTCCATTTGGCTGACACACAAGCCACTGATACGCAGAAGATAATCTTGCCTGAGACCCCCAAGAGATGTAAACTCATATATTAATTGTCAGTGGGAGGAAGTGCAAAACTGAAAAGTGGTACCTGCTATCTCACTTCTAATGATTCCATCAGAAAATCATCTACCTTTAAATATTCAATGATCTCTTGACGTATCTCCATCACCCCTACACCACTCCAAAAGCTCAGGAATCCTTTTTATTAGACTTCTTACTAGAGCCCTGGTCTCTGGATACAAAAATCTTTCAGGTGTTGCAAATAAAATGAATTTAAAAGTAGCAGGCACTCATGAAATTAATTTAATTTTTAAAATAATTAAAAATTTTAATGAAGCTGTTGAAGAATTTCCAGGCTGCCGTAGTACAGTGCCACAGAATCCCAGTTTAGATAAAGATGTTTTAAGAGGTCTAAGAAGAGATCTAAAAACAATTTAACTGAACTAAAAATCCTAGTAATTGACATCCCCAAATCAAAGTACATCCAGGCTGAGCAGTCCAACTTCAGGCATGCTGTTCTAGGTAAAACATTATACTGTCTACCAGGTAGAGCCACTCTTGTTTTGCTTAAAATTTGATGCATGACCCATTTGTGGTTTTCTGTACGCATATGTATAAAATTTTAAAAAAACTCCAAAACATTACATTTCCATACTTTTACCTGATAATCTGGGTACCAGTAACACTTTCCAGTATGTCAGACAGTGTGAGAAATATTCCTCTCACACTTTTCAGTTTTTGGGAGGCTTCTGATACGGGGTACTGATAAAGAATTTCTTGCTGTGAAGAAAATTAGTTGTTAGTGGAACAAAGCAAAACCAAAACCAAAATCACAAAAAAAAAGCGCCACAGAAAACAAGTAACATTTTTTTTCCTGGTACCAATTTGTCTTTTTAAACATGAAAGCTTTTATCAATACACTTTCACATAGTATCAAGACAAGCAGTGGTCTGCATGGGCATACCAGAAAGTTCTAAAATGCACAAAAATGTTTCTAACAGTTTTAACTTTTCTAGTTTATAGAAAAGTAGGATTTCTTTAGAATCATTATGTGGAGAAACAGAAAATGACAACAGTAAAGCCACTGCATTTTACAGCTTAAAATATACTGTTAACAAATACAATTCTAAGAGATAGCCAACATTTATATAGTTCTTTCAATATTTAAATTGTGACTTTAATAATCAGCAAACATTGCTTTATATGTTTAGCACAAAATATAACTGAGGTATATATGCTAATAACATACACACCATGAATAATTTTATCACCAAACTTCTGACCATCTGTCAGCATACTCTTAAAGAATTAATCTTGAAACTGAAGATCAGTAGGGATCTTTGTGACAAATATTTTTCTTTTTCTAACCAGGTCTTTAAAATAAATGTTGTATGTAAGCATTTTTAAAAAAGTAAATTAATTATTTCAGCAACCATAACAATACAGTAATAATCCCACAGTAATGTGGGATTCCCCACATTTATTGCTTTCTGCCAAATCATGATTGGCCAGAAATAAAGCATGTAATATTAAGAATATCCAATGCAAAGAGCATACAAAATTGTCTTTCTACACAAAGAACAGACGTGATTAACTTCCCTATTTATGTCAGCAAGCACATCCAGCCAGTGCCAATACCCATTAGAAAATTTTTCTTCATCAAGACTAAAAGAATGTAAAGTTTCATCACAGAAGGACCCAGCAAACTCTTCATTCTTATGCAATTTAATTAGCTCTATTTTCAAATACTCATGAGTGACGAGGATTTTTTCTTTCTTGAATCAATCCCTTAGCTGGAAAAAAAACCTGCCCTTTTCTAACTACAGCACTACAAAGGGCTATAAAGAGCCTTTCTTTCCCTCACTATGAACCAGGGCCTTTACACAAAATCGATTTGAGAATTATCTGTACACTTTCCCAGGGAAAGAAAAGACAACTGTAACAAAAGCTGCATCTTCTATATATCTTAATGAGTTAGCAAGGTTCAGCTCATCGTGCCATACTAGATCAGCTGCCTTCAAAGCAAGGTGAAAGTTCACATTAATTCCAATCACAATGGAATTAATAAATGAGAAGTAGCTCATTTCTTATAAAGTGCAAACCCTCCCTCAACTCAAAAAACCTGTATCAGGACAGAGTACCTAAATGAATGGCCTATCAAACAGCTTCCCTGTTTTATATTTATTTTACTAATGTATCAAACTGAGCCTAAATAACATTAAAAAAACCCAAACAAACCACGAATTAGTGCAGTCTTGACAACGTAAGAAATGGCTAAAAGGAACTGTGTCTAAATGGTGCTGACCCACTGAAATCCTCCTATAATCTTCAAACACTGTGCACTGACAAGAGATGCTGTGAGTTGCATCTTACATAAGCAACAAAGAAACAATAGCTGACAACTACAAATTCTTCAATATTAATTCAGAAATTATAAAAACAGAGAGAAATGCTACAGGAAGTACATGTCAGTGCCTGTATGAACCAAGCTCTCTCAACAGCTACTCACTTTGCAAGTATGCTAAAGACATGGCTTCACTAACACTATCACGTAGGAGGAATATGAACATTGATCTTGTTAAAACATGGCATTGCCAAAATGAGTTCAAACACAAAGATGTTACAGTGTTTGCTGCTAAAAGTAACGTGTGTTATAAACATAATACCTACCTTGAATTAAAACATAAAAAAATACAAGAACGATCTTAGTTACTGAAACCTTTATCACATGGGACACTCCCCACATGCATGCACACATGTGGAATAATTTCTAATACTACTTTTCTTTATAGTTGAGTGGATAGAGCTTACAAGTGTTAGAGCTCATTAATTCTATTTTTGGGTGCCAGAAGCTCACAAGGGGAAGAATTAGTTACTAGTTCTAATTGTTTACATGGATGTGATCTGCATACCATGCCTCCTTTACTAAGCTTCTTTACCCATATGCAAAGGATCATTATATTTTTATTGTGCAGTATGGCATAGGTGTACAATAATGGCCGTGCTACATTGAAATACTACTGTAAACTAAACCTGGAACAGTGTATCTACAGAGTACATGTTCTTTACCAAATGAAATTAAAGACCAATGCCTTGAAGATCATGACACTTTTTGTTAGGAAATGTTAGAAAGAGCTTCATTACACCAGCAAAGCATCTCTCAACATTAGAGACTATTTGGAGCTGCATAACTGTCAAGACTCCTCAGGAAACAATTCTTCCATGGTATGAAGGCAGAATAAGTGCATTACAATCTCTCTTTTACCTCTGGTCAACATTCAGGGTTAATCCTGTTTCTTGGGAGAATGTAAAGAAATAATGGGGCAAGAAATCAGTACTCCACTTACTCTGAAGTGCAGGAATTGCAATTAGGCATTTGCATATCTATTCACCTACCAAGAGAGGAGCCAGAGGCTCTGAAATATATATATTTTTTTTAATATTTTCATAAAATTTATGTGACCAAGAGAACACTGATCTTTAAGTCTACAGGGTCTGACCATAGCTGTTCTATCCACATTATATAGTAGCACTCTAGGACTATAAACTTAGAATTGCAGAAAAAAATAACTAGTTGCAATATGTAAGTGAACTTTGAGAATGCATCGTAAGTTCATTTCATTCAGACTGAATGAGCTCTTTTCATTTTTATTATAGAGAAATACCAAAGCAGAAAAATACTGCAGTATCATATGTTTTAATGCAAGCAGTCTCCAGGTGGGAAAAAAAGCATAGAATGACCTTGCCTAGTCGCTATGCTATAAATGAAAACTAAAAAATAATTATGAGACACTTGTATAAACTGTTTTCTGTTGAAGGGACCTCCCATGAAAAAAAATGTAGTCTCTAAACATGATTGGAAAGAACTGCAAACCAAAGCTTACAGTGTTAGCATCTTGCTGTAATACACAATGAAGCACACATTAGCTTAAGAATATGATCTTAAAAAAGAATTACTTATACTGCAAAGTCAAGTACTTCAGAATTATAAAGTACTGGATTTGTGGTTGCCTAATAAGCTTTAATTATACTCACACATCTGTCCATCTTCTCCCTCTGCACAAGAGAACATCTTTCAGAAAAAAATGTAATACTTTAAGAAAATGTCATGTTGCATATATACAAAAGGGCTGAATGCAAGTTGCACAAGTAGCCATAAATCTGTAATTTCCTAGCTTTCAAGCACTTGACTCTGCAAGCTTCACAACATTTTTAATATATTATGTTATCAAGTAATTTTCTAGGGTTTTCCTCCCCAGCACTGTCTCTAGAAAATAAAACTAAATTCCACTGCGTGTAGCTGTAGCACTTTTTCTCTATTACATCACCAACACAGCAATACAGATGTCAGTAGAAAAATAGCACAAAAAACCCCAAAACATCTCAGATAAGGGACGGAGCACTGACTGGGTCTAAGGATTAATTTCAGGAGAGAGAAAGCAAAATGTCTTGTCTTCCTCTTTCCCACTACATCACTGTTCCACCATCCCAGTCCCTGGGGATGGGCAAAACTTGTGCTTCATTTGATGTCTCCACATGACAGGTAATACTGAGCACTGGTGCACAGTGTTAAACCCAAGGAGAATTTCCAGAAAGGGAGAAGACTCTTTTTCCAAATATCCGCTCATAAAAAGTCCACTTTGTTCATTTGTCATTTTCAGATCAGGCAAGAGGCCAAACTCATCCCTCTACACTGTTCTATGTCTTCCTTACATTCTGAGTGGAGTATTTGTAGCTATGGCTACACCATGAACAACACCTACACAAATTTGCAATGGGTTGTATACACGCCGGCAAAAACTTCCTGAAAAAAGACATGTGAAAGGAAGCTTTACGGGACAAAGAAAAAGTACTCTGGTAGCTCAAAAATGTTGCCTAAGCAAAAATCAACAGTTGATTGCAAACAGCAGCCATGCGAGAGTCCTCTAAGAAAAGGCACACTGGCATTTTAAAACAGGAGGAGTCAGACAGATTGTGGATGTGGACTGTCAACAGCTCCTGCTGGGGAAATTTTTTTTACTAGGCAGATTTCACAGTTTGAGAGGTCTATTTAAAACATCACAGTGAGCATCTGAAAGACCATAATGAACTTCTGAATTTATCTCCACTCTCTCTGTTAACACCTCCAATCTGCTCTTTACGTATAGACATTCAGCAGCACTGAAGCGATTTCAAATCCAATCAGTTTTTCAGCAGTGATGCTAACTTTTTTCCCCTGGAATTTCAGGCCTTATTTCTGTTAAAATGGACAATTTACAGACTACTCAAAATGACTGGCAAGATTTTTTGGGGGGTTATGTTTTTGGGTTTTTTTTTTTACACATGGAAAGGCGCAGCAGTTGCTGTTGTCAGTTACTACCTTTCATCTTCACTTTTATTTAGTTAGCCACATACCTCATCCTTAGATGTTTCAGAGTCCAGTTTCATTGAAAGGAACATAACAATATGAGGCACATCTTGTATAGCCTGCTGAAGGTCCGTACTATCTTCTCCCCACAAGAGCCGAACTAGATTGTTCATACTTGACTGTGCCCGTTTACACCTTTGCTGAGAAGTTCCTTCAGGCTCAAATATTGATGTTTCAAATGTAAGTTTAACCTATGAAGACAATTATTGTGAAAATGAGGCTGTACTTACCATTATGTTCTAATATCAGCTGAAATAGATGCAGGTTCAGCCCTTTAAGAGAGAAATTTTCTTAGCTTTACTGACAAAGATGCAAGCAAGCAAAAATTCCTGCTGTTTCAAAAAAGCCAAATCTACACTCAGCATTACATAACGATCTATTATTAAGGACAAAGCCAACTATTACATGCTCTGTGACCCATGTGAGTAAGCCTGTGGTTTGGTGTGTTTTCATACTGAATTCTTACGGTTTTGAGAATGGAAAAATATACTTACTGCTCTGGGTTTGTTTGAACATAAAAACTATTATCATGCTTTTGAAACACAGTATTTCAAAATGTCAGCGCTTTCATAAGTATATATCCTTAAGGCTCTTTCATGAGCATTTCTTTGCTATTTTGAGTGCATTGACAGGTACATTTGGAAAGAAAAATCATTTACATTAGACTGCAAAAGTCTGTAAGTTTGTGAAAGAACTGCTATTGATTGTTCATCTGCCAACATTTTCACTATGCTCACTTTTCTTCTTTTTTCATCTGCCAAGTCAATCAGCAACTAATAGTTTTGTTGCTGTATTTAACAGTTGCACACAACTAGCAAAAAGCATAAAAATTGTTTACATTGCTTGCTGCGCTATGTGTTCAGAAGATTAAAAAAAAAAAAAATCAAAGTCCAAACACAGCACTCTATCTTAAAAAACAAATTTTAGATGATCAAGCTTATTTTGTAAAAAAAATTACATTGTGTTTACTGTTCCTTATTGGAAATTTAAAATAAATGCATGTTTCCTGGCTCACAAGCAACATAAAATCTGAACTTGGTGTGGAAATGTGTTTCACAATTTGCTTTACAGACTGCCTTTTAATGAGCACTGCCTTGCAAAAATTGTGTGCGTTAGTTGTTCCAGCACTGATGAAATGAGAGTTATTTATTTTTTGTGAATGAACACTTCATCCTAAGTATGAAAGAAGGATATGCAAGAAATACCTACCTCTTGACTGAGCATAAAATTTTAATTTCCAATGAGAAGAAATTGATTTATTTCCTTGGATGATACCTTAGTTTTCATCATTGTTCAAAGTGACTGAAAATGTATCCATCTGGACCAAGCAGACATGCTCTCAGTTCCCTCTTTCATATGTTTTTACTCAAGATTGTTTGTCTGCCTTAAAGTATCCTTAACATGCCTTTTGACTGGGAAGTTCTAAACATAATACATCACATGAAATCCTGCTTCTCTTTCAAGTTTGTGACAATTTAGCCTAATGATTGATGCAACAAACAAGGTTTATATTTTCCCAGTTGCAATAAATCTGAAAAGCTCAAGCAGAGGTAATTATACATTTACATACAGATAATTTACAGTTTTATAATTGTGTGTATGCATACACATACTTAAAGAGAGGAGTGCCAGCAAGAAATAATGATGCTTTAAGACACCCACTGCCTGTCAAACGGGATCAGAGAAGTGCCATTGTCAGCTCTTCCAGCTACAACATTTATGTCACTGGCTGCTGCCTTCTCATTCCACTGTATTCCCTCCCAGTACTTTCAATTAATCTTTTCCCCTTCCACTTTGACTGCTATCAGCTTTTTCTCTTTTCTCTTTCCATTCTGTGCAAAATGACTGCACTCGATCCTGCTCGCCTGCCATGTGCTACCACTTTCTTTTCTGACAGTAACTCATTCTTCACTCTCATCATTTCAGTTTTGATTCATTATACTGCACATTAACAGGACTTGAGGAGCAGAAATATCCAGCTAAGAAGCAGTCGCTTTTTAAGACCCAGTAACTTGATCGTTCAGTTTTATGTGTGTTTTCTTCTCTGGCATTCTGTGACTCAGTTCTCTTTCTTCATCACACCATCTGCATGTATTTCAGAGGATTTTCCTCATACTGTTTAACTTCTTGCAGATTTCCGCAAGGCTCAATGGTTATTTCTCTTAACTTTACTACATCTTGTCTGTGGACACTTACTCATGACACTTAGGGTGCAGGCTCTACACCAATGGTGTAATTCTTGCTGCAGTCTTTTAATCTCTCAATTTAAAAACAAAACAACTCTGTTTGTCTTGTATTAGAGACACAACCATACAGCCCCTCCAAGGAAGAGCTCAAAGCAAATTGGGCCAATCAGAACTTTAACACTCCCTCCCATCTGTGCTGCACCCCACATCACTGTGTGCAATACCACACTGCTCAGATGTGAAGTTACTGTATTTTAAGAAAGGTCTCTCTGCACAATTGGACTACAAGTTCCTTTCTGTTTATCTGCAAGAAAGCTGCATGCTTTAGAATATGGATTTTATTACAGACAGAGCTGGTGGCATTGCCTCCTTTTTAAGATTGCATGCCTTTTCCTGTTTAAGTCTCTGTTTTCCATGTGCTTATGGTTTGCACAACTGTAGCTTAAAATTTCAGGCTGAAATTTCTGATTCTGAATGTCTGCCTCAGGCTGAATATTTTTAGAGAGTTTTGGGTAAAATGGTTCTATAACTTTTGAATATCAGGGTAAGGAAAACTATATTATTTTAGTGTATATTTCCCTTCCTATTTTGTCTTCTCTGTCTTGTGGTGATAGAAAACAGCAGCTAAACACAACTTTATCATACTATCTCAAGCTCTGATTGAGGGATATGCTTTGTTCTGTCACATTCAGTGACTGCTATAGAGCTTAAAAATGGGGTATTCAATGCTTTAATCAGAATTGAGACTTATCTTTTTAGCTGACATGCAAGCATCCAAACAGGAACAGCTCTGCCATAAAAAAAACAACAACAAAAAACAACGAAAAAAAAGGAAAAAAAAAAGACTGGTGTAGCATTTGGACTTCTATTGCTCAATAAATACACTAAACAAGCCCTTACATGCCTGGAAGCTAGTTTGCCTAAACCGAGGTAAAGAAAACAAAATTCTGGAAATACAATAATGAGAAAGGTTATGTCACATGCTGCAACTGAGAGAATCTAGGTAATTAGTTTTTGAAATTACTCCCAGTAATTTTTAGCACTGAACCTAGACGAGCAGTGACTTTGTTTTTGCAAATAACTTAACACTACAGTAAAACGGCTTTAAACTTTTTAAGCTGCATCTCTTTTGATATTCTGCAATGTATGATGAATGAGAAAACATTAACATTTTGCTTGTTTAACACTTGTCTTTGTTACTAAATCTCAGAAACAACAACCCTCTCTTCCTTCAGCAACATGAACACAGTGTTGTTGCAGCAGTATGCTGCAAAACCCCCAGCACTCTGTATTTAAATTCTCCACTGGTCTGTTTCAGCAATTGCTCTTCTGGCTTGACTCAAACTGCACAGTAAAAAAAGAAAAATTGCACTTTAATAAAAGGTTTGGGAAAGCCTGCATGAGAAACAGTTATACATTCCAAGTAATTGCTGTCTACTTGACAGATTTACTGACAATGTAAACATTAACATTGCATTAAAAGTAACTGTTATTTAAAGGGTCGCACTGCATTTTAGCAACAAGTAATACGTATACTCTAATCTAGCAAGGATACAATTAAATAAACTATATAATCTCTGCTTTTTAAATCATTCTGTATTTAATAACACTTACAGTAAGTCCATATTTGGTCAAAGACAGGCAAGACAAGGTCCTTCTACTATGGAGCTCTGCCAATACCTGACCACAACTCTGGTAGCTTAGGCAAGCTTCATACTGTCAAGTATCTTGGAAAGCTTCCTAAACTGACATACTGGTACTCAATTTTACTGCAGCTGCAGTTCTACAGGCACTTACACTACGTAAGTTGTGAACAGAAGCATGTTTAACAAAACCTAAAATTTCCACTTCTTTTTATCTCTGGACAGTAAAACATTTCTATTATTATCTTCTCATATATTCTACCTGAAGGAAAACTACCAAAAGGTCACAGACATACTGTTAGCGACACTGTAATTCTAAGCTGCTCCATCTCATTTCTGTAAGTTTCAACTCTTACCTTGCCTTCCAGTCCACTAGGAAGTAGATTTAAGCAGAATAACTCAATATACTTAATTTTATGCTACTAACATCCTAGGTAATTAACACTCTCCTGGTCTAACGCTGAAATAGCTATTTGTTTATTATTTACTTATTCATTATAGCTCCAAAATTGTTATTCAGCTAGAAGAGAAGATAAATAAAGTAGGTTTTGGGAGAAGATACATTAAGCATCAGGTTGGTTTTTTGGTTTTGTTGGGGTTTTTTTTTTTGGTCAGTTGTTTGGGTTTTTTTGTGGTGGGTCTTTTGTTGTGTTCTGTGTTTTTTTTTTAACCAGTTTTTATTGCTGGCTTCTATGAGTGTTTGTCACTATTTGGTTTTGAAATATCTTAACGATAATCTAAAAGCTCTTAAATACTTAGGAATTTATTTTTTATTTAAATATGAAAGCAGTATAAATTTCTCCATTTAAATTATTTTAAATACCATAAATAGTGCTACTTGTTAGTTCAGGTGTCTTTTTACTCTCTTGTGGCTTGTAAGTATTCTATATTGATGAAGAGAGAATTTTATTTAAGAATTTCCATAGCAATTATTACTGTTTCTAAGAACAGTAACTGACAAAAAAGCCACTAATATTCTGTGGTTAACATTTTAAAGCTAGACATGGATATCTTGCTTCATACATTCTATTGCCAGATGGGACATCTCCAGCCCTATTACCCACCAGTGGCAAGGCATTACAACATTACATACCTTGTCCTTCATTTGCTGATATCAGGGTTCAAAGTAACAACTCTCAAAGCAACCATACTTGCTATCTTGGCCCATAACTACAATTAACACTGGTTAAAAGTTTATGGGTCTCAAAGGAATTACTTCCCCAGATTCAGAAAGAATTTATTTTGATGCAAGTGGTAACATAATCGTGGAACATAGTTTTGAGTTTTGTGGAAGCCCCATCCCTGGCAGTATTCAAGGCCACGCTGGATGGGGCTCTAAGCAACCTGATCTAGTGGTAGATGTCCCTGCCGACGCAGGAGGGTTGGATCTAGGTGATCTTTAAGGTCCCTTCCAACCCTAACCTTTCTATGATTCTATGATTATCAAGTTGTTTTCTGAACAGGAAAGCTAATGAAACTTGATTTTTCCACAGACTTATATAGTAGCTCTCATAGAGAAACATGAATACTCAGAATTCTGCAAACACAGAATACCTTGATTCTCACACTGGGCAAAAAAATCAGGTGTTACAGTTAGTCTAAACCAACAGGCACGATGCTACCTTTTGTACCATGTTGCACGTGCTCTCTGACTCTGGCTGATAACACACAGAATATTTAACAGCTGGACTGTGACTAATGTCCATTAATGGGACACTGGCTCAAGCCACTTGCAACTATTTTCACAAAATTTACCAAAATTAAAATAGGAAATTTCTACTCTAAGTTTCACTGAAGTAAAACAATGTGTTCAAAAATCAAATAGGGAAGTTGTAAAAAAAAGATAGCTTATGTTCTGTTTCCCGAGGAAAAAAGGCAAGAAACAATATTAATTTTTACAGAGGACATTTGCAATAAATGTTCAACTACTGTACCTGCATGGGACCTGGAATGCAAGACAAAACCCTTTCTATGTTTTCTGAATGGACATCAACATCATTTACAGCAACTAGAGCATCTCCTGGAGATAAAACAGACAAAAGCATGAGGAAGTTAGATGGTGTAACACCACAGTACAAAGTCAAACAGTGTTTTATTTTAAAAATTAATTACATTCAAACAATCATAAATGTATTTTTGTCACATTTAAGTAGACGGTTTTTACATACAACATGTACTATGTTCAGAAACATTAGCCTGTAAGGCCTTAGGGCCATGCTTGTATTATTTTACAAAAATAACTGTCAAAGCCTCTCCCCTTCATCTGGGCTTGTATTACTCAGTAGTTGATCAGAATTTTCTTCCCTTTGAAACCAGCTCTGTTCACATACCAATCCTTCTCCACTGCTACCTCTATTGATAGAAACACTACTGTTTCCAACAGCACTCCAAAACTCTTTCCCCCTGTAGCAGCTTAGGAGTTCTAGGTCACCACTTACACCATAGGCTTCAGGGATTGGCTGAGCCTAACTATGGAAGAACCCCACCACCCCAAGTTCCTCTCTGTGAAGCAGTCCTGGCAGTTACCACACACCTTAGTAACTCTGCTCAGTTGACTAAACTGGCAGAAACCCATGCACTCTTCTGGCAAGTGATTGCTTGTCACAGCTTAACTCAGGATCGGCAATTAAGTGTATGAAAACAATGCTCTCTATCCCCTCCCCCTCCCATCTAGTCAGGGAAAGCAGAGAAAGAATAAGGAGAGAGGCTCCTGGATTGAAAACTAAACTAGAAAGCTTTAATTAAATACTAATGATAAGAGAAAATAAGTACAAATATATACAAATGTGTTCAGCAACATGCAAAACTCTATTGCCTCCCCCCACCCCCAGCAACTCCCACGGCATCTCCTGAGCTGTGAGCAGTCCCAAAATGTCCCAGAGCACTCTGCCAGAGACAGCAGTAGAGCGGACAGGAGCTGAGGGGAGAGTTATGAGGGTCAGGAACACACAGACCCAGGGATCAAAGGAGATGGATAGATGGAGTCCTCCCTGGATGCTGGCTATGGATGGAAGAGAAGAAGAAGGGCTTGACTTCTGTGATCCCTGAATTAATACCAAGAGCTACGTATATATGAGATGGAATATTTTGTTTGGCCAATATTGCCATCTGTCTAGATGGCAACCCTCCCATAGGGAGAGTTGCATATACAACTCTTTTGCTCCTTCAGTGTCTGAAGCAGCAGACCTGACAAGTGGAGCAGAGTGTCCTTGGACTCTTGGCAGTATCTATAAACATTTGGGCATTATCAGTCCACTGGCTGGTAAACTTGCTGTTAGTTTCGGCGAGTGTGCTGCTTAAAAGAGAGTTCACTGAAGGGGAAAAAAAAAAAAATCAGTAAAAAGAAAATTGGCTTCATCCTGGCTCAAACCAGGTCATTGCTATAACCCAGATGCTGGCTTAAATGAGCACCATGGGTGGCAAAAGTGAGACGGGCTATGTGGACAGGGTGTGATAGACCTCAGACACCCTTATTTTGTGGTACTGAGCAGTTTGGCTTAGCACAGAATCAGAGAGTCATAGCATCTTGTGAAACATCACTTATCTTGTTCATTTGTTATTTTTTTTAAATCACAGCTACCTCATTTCATCCCTACACTTCCTTTGTCTCTCAAGCCACATCAGTTTATTTCTCTCTTCTTTTCCATGACTTGTCCATTGCTGTGGCTTCTTATTCTGTCCTCTTCATGTTTTATTTGCCAATTCTTCCTGCCTAACATCTTGCATTTTATAAATCTGACTCTCTTTTGCTGTTACTGGAAATGAGGAGGAAAAAATCCCAGGATCCCAAAGAAAATGTCTTTAACTGCAAGTGGAAAATAGGCTTGAAAAATTAAAGGCACTGGTTACAAACACAAACTGAAGCAACTTAAAGCTTACAAACTTCAAATTCCCATTAAAATACAAAAATGAAACTGGGACTTCTAGCTGAAGTGAGAGAAAATATTCTAGAGAAATATCCCAGTAATAACTAGTTGATAACCTTTGCCTCACCCCCCTCAAAAAGATGCATGTTTAAGCACAGAGTATGTAGGAAGGATGGCAGGCACCAGTGAAAAGACAGACCTAGGAATTTAGAAAAAATAAAAATAACATCAAAAGATAAAAATAGTTCGACCTGTCAAAAGGAACAGAAATGGGAAAGTAAAAATACAAGTTTTTTGGCCATTCATCTACTTTCAAAAAAAAGAAAAGAAAAAGCAAGCAGCAGTAAGAGAAGGATACATATTAAAGATATTTCAGGTATAGTAGTGGTAGACTAAATCAACTAAAAGAACTGATTACTTAAGCTGGCAATTTAGAACCACAGTGCAACAGTTAAGGTGAGATTTTAGGTTGAACCTACATCAGAAAAACTCTCATTAAAAGGATAGTCCTTCATGGTTTCTCTAATGTCAACATGCAGATTTGAAAACACTTTTCAGTATAAAAGAAACAATCTCTCGTAAAGGAATAAATCAATTCATATTACTGGAATAACACAAGTATAATGGAATTATATAATATATTCATTCTCAAGAAGAGAGCCAAGTAACACAAAACATGAAAAAGCCATAAATAACACCTGGATGAATTACAAAATGCATTTCCTTTCAATGTAGGTGAGTATTATTAGGACCTGACACTTCTCACAGTTCTATTCACCTGTGGTCAAGAAAACTGAAACCAAATGAGATTAGATAAATAGAATATTGCAGTGAACATGAGAAATGGAGAACCCATTTATGTTGGTTAAAGATGAGGTGGCTAAAGGCTGGGTGTGAAAGCAGCTAACGTAGAAATCAGAAGGTTCTTTTAGTCTCAAAACAGAGAATTTCTAAAAAGCTTTCCAATAGGGCTGTCTACCTAAGACAAAATACCTAAGACGAGGCAACATAAATTTATGAAAAGAACTATATGAAGTGACTGCCAGTGGCACCAGGATCTAGAGCTCGATGGTTCATTTGGTCCTTTCCAGAGCCAAATACTCAACTTCAGATAGGGAAATGGGAGAAGACTAACAGAGTGATGATAATGACTTGCATACTAAGGAAAGGCAGAATCTGTGTATCTAAGGTCTCTCCATTTCCTGAGAATCTGGTAAAGACAACAGAATC
Organism: Hemiprocne comata; assembly: GCA_020745705.1. NCBI lineage: Eukaryota > Metazoa > Chordata > Aves > Apodiformes > Apodidae > Hemiprocne > Hemiprocne comata. Next base: position 66,992,621 of record CM036589.1, on the reverse strand, counting down.
TGAAAGTTTAGAAGAATTCTGACAGTATATCATTATTTGTATCTTCTACCTTGCTGTTAAACACGCTCAAATACAACTGGAATTCTTCCCAGGTATAAGGTTGATTGCTCAAAATTGGTGCAAAACACAATTAAGGCCAGTGAGAGAAGGAATAGTATTCTTAACTAACTACCAGAAATACAGAATCCCCCCAAAATGCAAACAATACTCCTTTTCTATATACCAGGCAACAACCAACTGCTCACTATTATTTTACATGAAAGTAAAATTCCTTCCTACTCTTTCTTACAGCAAAACCAAGACAAGATTAAGTTTTAATAAGTATACAAATACACTATCATTCCTTGGAATGAATTCAATTGCTTTTTCTGTTTCAAGTAATAGTAGCTCTCTCCCTAACCTGTTTCTCGATGTACAGCACAGTGAAGGTTTAGCGTATCAAATCTTCAACACAACAGTCATTCAAAGACAGGAAAGTTGAAAGTTAAACAGCATTTAGAAGCAACTCAGTAAGTCTATGCCACAGCCCCAGGACTTGAAAATTAGTAATCAAAAGCAGAGCATTCAGGCTACTCTAATACAACAATAAATTATAAACAGAATTACTACATTCTTTGTTGAAGAACACAGTACTGAGGATCATCATTCACAAATACAACAGAAAGCAAAATTTGCTCTTGTACTCATCTGGATCACTGTTTAAACAAAAGTTGTTTGTGTTCCATTTGTTTTACTAGAGACCTTACCAATTATATTGTAAAGACAACAGCTGAGTAATCTAATCCACAAAGCCATTCAGATGAGCTGTACACGTTTTATGAAGACATATGCACCTTAGCACTTAAGAGAGTACTTTTGAACCACATCTCCCAGGGTGGAATATACAAAGACACTTTTAAAGGAGAAGATCCATCAGTATTTACATGTTACATACTCCAAGTGTTTTATTTATTCAATGCCTAATGTACATATGTAAAACTTTCATCACAGCAGTAAATATTTATTCCATTCGATTTGTAAAAAATGTAATCATGTACCATAAATGGAACAGCTTTCCAGAAGACCCAGCCACAGCAGTCCTGTAAGGCTGCATTCACTTTGCCAGAAAATGCTGTATCACTATTAAAGAACTGCAACTTGATACACAACTGAGAAAATCCGCATTTCTCAGTATGGTCCTTCCAGAATTGATGGTGGGGGGGTGTGTTTGCATTTTTCCTTTTTTTTCTTTTTGCCTAACACAACAGCATTCAAATAATAGAGACTACAAAGTAACAGAATGCAAGACATGACTGGCACAATAGGAATTGTGTAAAATTATGAACACAGAACATGACCACAAGACCTACCCATTCTGATAATGAATGCCAGCAAAAGAGCTTTGGAAGTATTCCTTTCTAAGAGTTTCACATCTAGACTTTGAGAATTGTTTCTTCCCATTCAACAGCATGAAAATCATACAGAAAGTGATAATTCGGTCTTCAGACATGAAGTCAATAAAAAAAAAAGCACAAATGTATGAAGTTTAATCTAATTTCACTTACTTAATGCTTAATCAAATTAGGCTAAATGAAGTAAAAGGCTACATGGTGTATGCAGTTGTTTAAGTTGATACAACTTGATGGTTTGCAGAGTTAAGTCAAATTTTCCCAGAATAAAAACATTGCTGAATTTCAGATATAGAGAGACATTTTACTGGTGGAGAGAAAATAAGTTGTACAGATGGGACTGCAAATACATTTTTCAGTCATTCTCATGCTCTGTGAAGTGGGTGAAAAGCCCCCTCCAACTGACTATTCTTAAGTACAGAGATCAAAGTGAGCTTCTTCCTTTTTGCTGAAGTAGACGTGTATACTTACATAGAAAAGAAGCAGCTATTTGCATGAAATATTGTTTTCAAAGCTGATATAAAATAATGTAACATTTTGCATTTTTGTTTTAACTTTTGCAACACTATGGTTGTACACAAAAATTTTACTGTATAATATATAAATACTTGCACTTGACCTCCTTTTACTGGTCTGCATTTCTGCCAGCCAAAAAGATCACTACTGTCTGTCACGAAAGTCACCAGCATTTATGTTAAAAGATGAAGCACATTAAAACAAAGTCACAGTTCCATTTTAAGAGAGACAGTGAGCAACTGCAATAGAATCACAGAATCACAGAATGTCAGGAGTTGGAAGGGACCTCTAGAGATCATCTAGTCCAACTCCCCTGCCAGAGCAGGACCACCTAGGGCAGGCCACACAGGAACGCACCCAGGTGGGTTTTGAAAGTCTCCAGAGAAAAAGACTCCACAAGCTCTCTGGGCAGCCTTATGAGATGAATCAACATAAACCACTTGATGTAGCAAATAGTAATTTCAACAGATTTACAGAGCTAGATCCTTTGTAGCCCAGGGCAGACTCATTCACATCGACAAAAATACTGTCCAAGAATCTGATGCGCCGTCATTTCATGCACTACCAAGGTTCTTCAGAAAATAAACTTCAGTGTTAGCGAAACACCTCCATCCTGCTTTGTTATTAGGAAGAAAGCCAGAACTGGATACCAATGTCCAATCTTTAGTATACTCTAAAAATGAAATACACTTTCTTTGTGCGCCTGTGAAGCCACCTCTTCACCCACTTGTAAACTCAGCTCCAGTGCCTGAGAAACCCATCAGAGAAGAAACATTCATAGAGGTGCAGGCTGAGCAAGAGATTTCAGTGGCATAAAAAAAACCCTTTTTTTTTCTCCTTTTAAACTAAAATGAGCAACGCAATTGTACTATCTAAATAGTACTATGTGTATACAGACAAAAAATACATTCTCCCTCCTTCGATATATATTCATACACATACAGATATACATACACTTCTACATGCATCCAGTGCAGTGACCCCTTGTCACCAGAAGTACAGTCTGTGGGAGGCAGCATGGGGGCTGGACTGGGAACACAGGTCTGTTCTGTTCCGTTTCTCTGATTTTCCCCAAGAATCTCAGTGAAACCTTCAAATCTAGGTGTGCACCTCCAGACCCTGATGGTTCACAGCAAAAGATTGGTGAATGCTGAGCATTTCTTGCACCTTGTATCTAAAGTTGAGCCTGCACTATATGTATGATACGGAGCTGTGTGAAGCACTCTGCAGGGTGTTGCGATGATTGCTTACCTAGTGTATCCAGGTTACTAAATGAAGTCTAGAATTAATTGGAATGCTCACAGTATCTTCACGGATAAGGGTTTAACAGTGTGCAGACCTTAAACTGTTTGCACAGTTGTGCCTTACAGAAAGGATGTGTAATGTTAGCAAATATCTTTGCATTCCCTTTTACACATAGCTTCTATCTTCCTGCAGCATAAGCCTGACAGTGGGGAGGAAATAGCTTTTCTTCAGGCAGCTCCAGATATCAGACCTTGAGTCAATAAATCTGTCTTCAGAAAAATACATGTTCTTCTCTTTAAGGAATAAAGTAAGCTCTTTTTTTAACACCATAACTCATAATAATGAATAATCAAGCTTTTGAGTTCTATCACTCATTATAAAAAGATTCTCAGTCCACAAAGAAACTATAAGATGTTCATACATGTTCTCTACACGACACCAAGCAGAACTTAATTTTACTAGAGTGATAGAACAGAAAAAGAAGGGAGGCAGGAATTCCTTCCTATCTTCTTTGTTCTGTCTTTCCATCTCCTCATTAGACAAAACTTCTCACATGCAGTCAGCAGTAGCTAAGAACAGTGTATATTGATCTCAAACACCTAGTTTGCATATGGCTGATGAAATTATCCCTGCTTTTTTAAAGACAAAATTTAGAAAAAGTCTTTCAGACTGCTGGCATCACTAAAGGGTTTATTTCAGAACTGCCTATCACTTTGCCACATGGGGTACAGAGCCATTACTTTTGTTAAATATCCATTCCCTAGAGATAAGCCAGCAAGCACCAGTTCTAAAAGTGGATGTTTGCATTAAGCTGGAGGACTCTGATTGGTAAGTGAATACCACTTCCATACTGTGATGGGAAGTGAACATTTTTGGCAGAATTAAAATCAGAACCATGTTGTTCACATGGGAGAGGCCTGAGGACACTTTTTTCATGAAATCCTGATATTTAGTTTCCTCTATTCTCAGTAATGAATTAGTGGAAGTACTTAAAAATGTGTGCATACTCCTTTCCAAAAAAGGCAAAGTATGGAACACATTCTACTGAAGAAAGCCAGATCAATTACTTGCTTTATATGTTAGCAGGCTGCTTTTACCAAACCAATGCTGTTATGCTTCAAGAGGAGATTAAGAGAACATAAACGACACCCCAAACAGTAAGAACACAGCAAAGCTTACGCAAGCTCTGTATTTCTATCTGGCTTGCCCAACATCCCTACTTTAGAGAACATTTTCAACAAGTACACCATATATGGCTGTACTCATAAAAACTGCAAAACTCTCACAGTATTTTGGTCCTTTCAAGGACACTCTTCTGAAAGGACCCTCAGTTCTATGGTCTGCAAAAATGACAAAACATGCATTTACTTTGACTGTCAGAAGATGACTGCAGGTTGTGTAATTTTTGTAAATGCATTACTATTTAAAATTACTACTCTACGCTAACAGATAAACTTGGCTTTCTAGCAGTGACGGCCTTGTTTACTAAAATTTCAGATCTCCACAGCAGTATCTTCATTTTTCCTATTAAAATTAGCCAAGTTACTACTTAAATATTTATTTATTTGGAGAAAACAAATAGCCCTCCCACATAACAAAACCAGAATTATTGGGTTAAAAACCCATAGAAAACCATTTTTCACTAAATGGGGTTGGGATCTGGACCTTTCAACTGAAGCTTGCAATGGCAGCCTGCATCTTTTGCATACTTGTTCAAAACTGGATTATTATAGCCTATCTTTACTATTTTGCAACATTAATCCCTGTCCCTGTGTAGTTTTCACACTTTTTTGACAATTGAACCTACTGATCAGGTGAGAGAATTCACGCAAACTGGCCAGATTATTTGGCAATGAGAGCAATGAGAACAGAAGATAATTTCAAAGAGGGTAACAATCATGCTCTGCTGGTGAAGAGATTTTCTGTATTTTCAATGTCAGTGGAATTACTTTTCCATTTGTACTACAGTAAAGATGATCATCAGCATTTATAAGAAGTATCCCCTGCTGTGAATTGGATACGTTTCAATTTTAAGGAGGGAGGGGGGAATAAAATAAAATTATAATGGAATTCTCTATCAACATTTATTTGCCTGGATCTAAAAGTGACTATTTAGTGGAGCTTTTTATCTTTGAAGATATTCTCAAGGATGAGACTAGAAAGTTTTACATAGCAGACCAAGCCTTGCATATTGTTAACCATAAACTCAAGCAAGAACTTTATTTTAATACAAAAGACACTTAAACATGAGATAAAAGCAACTCTGTTTAATCTGAACAAAAATGACAGTGACAGCAAGAATTTAAAAGTCAATGAGGGCTTTCTTGATTTGTAAACTTAAGATGGACACTGAACTGCTAAACACGAAAAACTGGTCAACAACACATCGATAGAACGGCATCTTTTTACAGATTTACAAAGCTGCAGTGTTTTTTTGGCTTGTGAAACTGTTGGATTTACTTTCATATGGTCAGCGCCTGCATTCTACTTGGTTAATAAAGTACAGCAACAAGACTTACGACTTCCATATGCAATCTTAAAAAAAAATTCAAGTGTAGTGCACAAATAATAAACAGATGTTTAAGTGTTCAAAGCTCTAAGGGATACACGTTTCAGAATAAACTGAAGAAGCCACCTGAAGAAATTGATTCTTGGGGGTGGGGGGGAGCAGTTATTTCTACTAAAAATGTTAAAGCAATAACCACTTTGTAACTATTTATTCAGATTGAAAAAAATCAAGAGAGTTCAGTCTCCTTATGATTCAACCATGGAACCTACTTAAATGGCAACCATACTTATCACTGACAAATTTACTAATTTGCCACTGAAAACACAAAGTAAAATACTAAGTAATTGGTAACGTGGTTATTATTTAACATATTACAAACCCAAGTCCTGGGAAAAATAAAAAGAGATCTCAAAATTTTTAAAAAGATGGGAGCATTAGCTACACTGGGCATAACTGGCAGGATTTGGGTAGTAGGGTGCTACAGGAGTGACCTGTGTGGCAGGAGGTGATGGGCTGCCTTGTGTTGCTTGTAACCAGTGGAGTAAGCAACTCACCACATATCAAAACATGACCCAGCCAGGGAGCCATGGCACCTCTGCCCTAACATATTGAAGAGCGAGCAGCAGTCACAAGAGGGAGGGTTGTAGCCCACAGAGGGGACCCATCCCTGAAGGGCCGTGGCCTGCAGAGTCGTCATGCTGCATCAGAGGAAAAAAAGCAAGAAACAGCAGAAGGAAAACATCACACACACAATCCCACCCCTTACCTCACCAACATGCAGGGAAAAAGAGGGTAGCTGAGATTAGAAAGGGGGAGAGGAGAGATCTTTGATTGAAGCTGAGCCTGGAAAGGCTGGGCAAAAGGCATTTTCTTAATTCTTTAGGGTCTTGTTTTCATCTTCTCAGGACCCTGAAATAGTGATCTGAGGTTTTATGTTAATGGCAAAAAAAATAAATACAGTAACAACACCCTCAGTGCCTGCCATACATGTTGCAAGATAGGCACCAGGAAGACCACAGTATGTATTTTAGAAGGAAAATATACATATCATTTTCTTCCCAAAAGACTACTACAAAGAAAAGTCTACTAAAATATTAAAAAGCAAAACAAGAACAAGTTAATAGCTATGCATGTGCAGGTCAATGAAGATGAACAGAGTTATAACCAAACCAGCCAGCAGGCATCATGCTATGCTCATCGGGTACTCATCTCTGATGACTCAAGAAGCTGCTGGCTTTTGTGCAAATACTTCAGTTTTAGACTGACCACAGAAATATTCTTTACTGACTGTTTCAACAATTCACAACAGGATTCCTAAAATTTACTTTTAACAACAAAAAGGCACAAAGTTCTACTGTATTTTTCTTGAACTTTCTGTCCCACTTCAGATCCTGTGAGGCTCTGAGAAGGCTACCTACAGTTGCTTCTAAATCAGGTTTTGGGTGTTCACCATAGCTATCCCATCCCCTGATCTGCAATGCAGAAGCAGTAAACCAAACAGTTTTTTTGACCAGGACAAATTTTTTATACTGTATATTCTTTATGCACACAGTACTGAAACCTGAGCATCTAATTTATGCAAAACATCCCTATTTCTAGGCACCACATAAAAAATCCAATGTACTCAGTGTTCACTACAAATATATAATTTGAAAGTATTTTTATATTAAAATTATACTTTTTATACTGTTGGCAAAGAACACAGGTCATTTTCCCAGTTCAGAGCTGAATAACTACAGTATGCTTCTAAGTATTTCTTTCCAATGTGCAAAAACAAGGCAATATGGTTGATGATAGCCTAGGACATATTAAACTGCTAGACTCTTTAGATAAATTTAAAATGTTCTTCTGTTTAAAACCAAACACAAACCAGCAGTTTTTGTCCTCCCTAGCTCTGGGAAGCATTTAGTGCTGCAGATGAAGAACCATTGCTATTTAGAGAGTTAGCTTTATCTCCTGGATCTGGTATTTGCCTACATGTTCTGACTTCACACCTGCTTTTGCAAACATAGAATTATATACGAATTTGTGTCCCAAAATTAACTTAAAGGTTATAAATACCCACTCTTAGACTAATTAGATTAAATACCATTAAGCAGATCAAGCTGAAACTCACTCCCTCCTCCCCCTCATTCTGCATCCCCCACTTCTTGACTAATCAGTTCTTTCTGGTAATATTTGAAAGCTATCCAGTTTTCCCTCTGCAGTATTCTTCAGCATCACTACAAAAAACACGTGCTAGAAGAATCAGCTAGTCAAAGCACGATTTGCCTTTTTACACACACAACACTGGAATTTCAAAAGCCCTCATGCTGACTTTGTGGGATTTGTGCTACTACAGTATTAAAATGTTCATGATCTTCTAACCAACATCACATCTTTGCTCGCTCCCTGCAAGGGATCAACTTCAAGGGTGATTAAACAACCTTCCACCCGTTACAGATGTAAGCTAGCTGACTCACATTTATGGTTTCTGAAGTTGGGGTCTTGTGAGTGATGAGTCCTTTTAATGGCCTCTTGATACTGGAAGTGGGAGTATTTCTGCTCCTTTACTACCACCCACAGAAGTTCATTCCCCTCCATTGTTCACGCTTGGGTGCTCATCAGACCTAATGTGACCCAAGGTTAACTTACTACACCAGCAAAAATTAGACAGGCAGTTTTTCTTCTGGGTTAGTTTTCTGCCAGGTCATTTAGTTGCATCAACTCATGGAAGTGTCTGACACGAGCCAAACCAACACAAAGGAGAGCTGCTATACTGGCTCACTGCCTCCTCAAACTAAAGTCCCACTATGTATTTGGAGGCCTTCTGATCCTAACTGCTGAAGAAGCAGCTGTTATACTTGCTAAACAGAAGAATATCCAAACAAGGCTATACAGAACGTTTGTAACATAAGAATCCAGCTTACTCAGTATTTTTCCTCATTTTAAATGGTACAAAATCCATTTAAAGCATATACAGTAAAGCTTTTTATCTAAGGGGAATGGTGCAGAAAAGAATAAAAACAAATACGGTATTTGGCAAACTACAGCTTTTCCCCAGTCCCACTTAGCTACTGAGCACATTCTGCATTAAATTAAAGGTGGTGGTGCTAGGCTATTTGTTGCTCCAACTCCAAGCTGCTCACTCCGTGTAAGCTTAAAGGAAGGTCATCACAGAATGATTTGGGTTGGAAGGGACCTTAAAGATCATCTAGATCAAATCCCCCTGCATGGGCCGTGATGCCTCCCACTACAGTAGGTTGCTCAGAGCCCCATCCCACCTGGCATTAAACACTTTGAGGGATGGGGCCTCCACAACTTCCCTGGACAACCTGTTGCAGTGTCTCACCACACACAGAGTGCATAATTTCCTCATAAAGTTCAGGGGCAAAGAAGGAAAGGAAAGAAGAAGGGCAAAGAAGGAAAGGAAAGAAGAAGGGCAAAGAAGGAAAGGAAAGAAGAAGGGCAAAGAAGGAAAGGAAAGAAGAAGGGCAAAGAAGGAAAGGAAAGAAGAAGGGCAAAGAAGGAAGGAAAGAAGAAGGGCAAAGAAGGAAAGGAAAGAAGAAGGGCAAAGAAGGAAAGGAAAGAAGAAGGGCAAAGAAGGAAAGGAAAGAAGAAGGGCAAAGAAGGAAAGGAAAGAAGAAGGGCAAAGAAGGAAAGGAAAGAAGAAGGGCATCTTCTTACTGTATTATCCCCTTCTAGCTTATGTGGCATGGTCTTAAAACCACTAATGTAAAATTGATTAGGTAACAAAACATCAGATGCAATGACATTTATTTAAAATAATCCCTCAAGGACTGACAAAAGAGTTTTTTTAAGTAATTCTTTATATCTCAGGAATATTAAGTCAGCTGCCTTAAAAAGTAATTTAAAGATAATAATTTTAGAGGAAGAGCCCAGAAGTTTGATTCATTCTATTACTTACCAATCAAGATTTGACCGGTTTTCATTGCTGAACTACCTGGCACCAAGCCATGTACGACAAGCTTCTCTTCACTGATGACTTTATCCTTCCTGCCTTGTTTTTCTGCTCTTCTGGTGCTCCATGAAGACTGATGGACAATCCCTACTAAGGCCTCCAGCAGCCTGTGCTGCTCGTCTTCTCCAGCTCTGTACAGTTTTCTGGGATTTACATAAACATACACATCTTTGTATTTCTGCTGAACAGTGACACCCATTTTCTGAGCAGACTGATGTTTCAATATGGAAGTAGGACCACAGCTTCCACTGCCTTTCTTACCAGAATGCTTTGGTAGAAGATTCTTCTTTTTTAAGATTTTGGTCAGTTTCTTCAGTTCATACTTTCTTTCTTTTCTTGAGCCCTCTTGAATAACTTCAGCTTCATTTTCACAAAACCTGACATGATTCACTGCCGGCATTTCTGGGCAGCTGTTCTGAAGCAGAACTTCTTCTTCACTTTCACTCAATTCTAAATAAAATAATTCCCCATTTTTCTGCACGCCATCCAACCATTCGGGCTCAAGGTCACTGGGAAAGAAAGAAGAATCATCAGTGACAGCTCTGGTAAGGAAGTCTGCTACGCAAGTGACATCTGCAACTTCAAGTAGGGAGCATGCAAGGAAAAGAATGGGGAAAAAAAAACATGCTGCCTCTTGAATATGGAACGTTCAACTGTTCAAAGTTTGCCATGAGGGTAGAAGCTCTCCTTGGACAAATTATGAATATGGCAAGGAAAGGCATCCCTCCTAGATGTTGCAAGTTTCTTGAAATGCCTTACAGGAAAACAGCCATTGAAAAAAGCAACATTCATATTTCTGAAAACAAACAAAAAACCCACCCCCAAACCATTTCTTTCACATACAAGTTTTAATCAGTAGTTACACTTAAAAGCATGATGGGACTCTCTCTTAGAGAAAAAAATGCCATCCTGTTTGTTCTCTCCTGTTATGTTTTGCCTTATGCATTTCTAAGAAGGATTGTACTGCTAGCCATTTGGAAAGACGAGATTAACATTTTTAAACCACCTCAACAGAACCAAAAAAACTGAAGGTCACATGCAAAAATACAGAACGAAAACATAAAGAGGCAGCACTAGAAAAAGTTCTAGCAGCTGGAATGGATCACTTTTAAGTCACTAGCAGCAAGCTGCTGCAAACAAAAGACAAGGCAACTACAGGATGTATTACCAGGAGTACCATCTGCACAGCACAAAAATTTTTTTGTCCTAATTTGGCAATGGCGACGTGCCAACCATGTCCAGTTTTGGATAGCACATTTTAAGAAAGATGTAATAACTGGAACAAGCCCAGAACACCAAGACAAATAGTAAGTAGTTTATAAACATGTTTTAAAGGGAAAGAGACTGAAGGAAATAATATTCCTTTGGCTGAGAAAAAAAACAAACAAAAATGACAGCTGAGAGGAAATGGGCCATAAGGTCCACTCCCCCCACCCCAAGATGAACTTCAGTGTTACTACAGAAGTATGAGGATCAGCAGTGGTCAAAGTAGGAGTACTTAGTTGTTTAATTTACCAAAGTATTTAAGCTAAATATTAGGAGTGCTTTTTGATCACACACACAAAAAAATTATCAGCATTAGCAGGTGATGTAAAGAACATCTTGCATGTTCTGTATAGCAGATTTTCAGAAACAGACACCACCAGTTCATTCTTCCTGACTAGAGGACAAACAGGTATCCCTTTCTTTGCATCTGAGACTACACTGATAAAAATCAACTAAGGAAAAAACTAGAATGGAGACCTATATAATTATTAAATTAATTGTTTAAAGTTAACATACAGTCATACAGTTTATACTAGAAGTAGCTGATTTTATTGAACAAAGCATTAACTTTTTGTTTGAAACTAGTATTACATAATTCAATTAGAGCATTAATTTGAATACACAGATAAATGATACAGCTTCAAAGTTTAGTTAAACACAGAACATTATACAAAGACACTGCACCACAGCACCTTTAAGGGCTCAGACATGATCTAGCTGGACCAAGAATATAGAAAATGTTGGCATTACTCTCTTCCTAGAACCCCAGTGACTTACAGAAGCCTATGGATGTTGCAGAAAGGCATTCACATCATGCTCTTCCTCTGCATTTATTAGTTTTTTTGTCCAAGTTGATAGTTTTAAAGGAAGAGCCACCACTTGTGATAATCTGGGTATTCCTTATGGTCACAGGTTAAGTCAGAGCTTGCAACTTCTACAAAATCTTACTCAAGATCCTGAGTATCTTACTCAAAAACACATGAGAACAATAACAATAACTAAAAGCTGTTAGGGCCAGTCACCCAATTGAACATCTCTCAAAAGCTGGGATCTAAGAAATAAAATGACAGAGTTTTTCCTTGATTTTTTTAAGTACTCCTGCATTAGTATACATATAAGCAAAAATGGGAAAAAACAAAATGGATAAAGGAAATATTAGAAATTTACAAAGAAATAACAACTGAGGTAGCAGGAACTCCTGTCACGTATGATAGTCTTTTATTCCCTCTTTAACAGGGATTGTGCTCTTTGGAAAAGCTCATTCTGCTTTGGGGTAGATGTTAAAATTCCAGCTTGGATGTCAGTTCTCACATTCACGTTCTCCAGCTTAGTCCTCTATTTTTATTAGAATCTACTATGTGGACCAAGGGAAAAAAAAAAAAACACACAGGGTTGTGTGTGATGTTTACACCGAGTCCACTCAAACAAAAGCACTCCAGAGAGAAAGGTTGTCAAGGAGGGGCACATATGGCAAAGTCCCTCTATGCAAATAAGCTGATGAAGACAGAAGACTGAAAAAGTGTCACGCTGGCATGAACTGCTCTCCTTCAAGGCATTTTCATGAGCATCCTGTAAAAGAACTTTGACTTTCTGCATACAGACATCTAAAAAAGCAAAGTCTAAAACACCACCAATGACATCAGGTTTTTTTCCCCTAATGTTCTAGTTTCACAATTGATTTAAATCAACCTAAAAAAAAAAATTTAAGAAAGAGATCTCATTTCCAATTCTCTTGCCTTGTGCCAAAACAAGCACTTATGCAATAACCTGAGCTTGTCTTCATCTTAAAATAGCTAAAAGACCCATCTTTGTACCTGTTACTTTGCAAAACTGTACTCTGTTCCTCCCTCCCTTTTCATTGTACATTGAAAGTCACATCTTAACCTCCTGTTTCTGTACTAGAAAGGCTGGTGTGTTTTCTTCCAACAGAAGAAAACTATTTGGACCTAAAAATAAAGCTTCACAGTTCTGTTGATACAGTGATAGCAAAAATGCATTTTGATTTATCCAACGGTATTGTAGAACAGTTTTATCCCAGAACACATATAAAGCATACCAGTAAATAGGCATTTTTCAATTAAAGAACTGGAAAAGAAAAACACAGAAGAAAAAAAAGAAGAAAAAAGCATGGCTTCAGGTAGAGATGTGCTAGCTACAGTTGAGCTCTGGCTTATAAACTTAGGAACGAAGGTAGATGTGCATCCAACGCCTTTGCCTCTCACTGAGCCAGAGGTATGGGACAACTACAAAATCAGGTATACTTAAACACACTTCAAACCTCTCCCAATGTGCCAAATCAATTAGACCTCAAAATACACATCTGAACCATCAGGCAGAGTTGCTTTAAGGGAGGGAAAGGACGGAGAGTAAATTTTTATACCATCTAAAAAAAATTAAATTAAAATCCCAGTCGTTGCATAGATGACTTTAAAATGTGTATTATTACAGTTGCCTCCTCACCTATCATTTCCCAAACGACATGCCACTAAAATAGGAAGATCACATCCCCCATGAGAAGGCAAATTACAATGCGAGAGCCAAGTCCCTCTTTCCCTTCCCTTTCCCAGGCAGCGTCCAGCTGGGATAAAGGAACCAAGCCAAGGACTGCCCGCCAGCTGAACTAATGCTAATGCTGCTGCTCGCCACCTCACTTAAGAGGGTTCTGCCAAAAAACCGCAATCTTACAGAGCAAAACGCATTCTGTGGCACTAGGCACAGCACTACACCACGAGCAGTGCCTCTCCTGGTGATAAGGCACAGCCTGGGTTCCAGCTGAGCCATCTCGGGAGCAGCCTAAGGAGAACTTACTCAAGGAATGCGCTTGGCAAAAAGCTTCGCGGAGTCAGGGAGAGGGGAAAGCAAGTGAGTGCTCAGCGCTTGGCACCATCAAAGCTCTGGTCTCCCGGGCGCCCGCGGGGTGCAACGGCCCTTCGTTAAGTTTCAGGGAACTGAGGAAAAAGCCCCTTTTCTCGAGGTGTTTGCAGACGCCGAGGCAGCGGGGCAGCGGAAAGAGGAGGAGCGTGCACCACTGCAATCGGGGCTCCCGCTCGGCCGCCGACCGCCTCCTCGGCGGGCTCCGCTGCGGAGGGACAGCATGCCGAGAAAGCCTCGGGCCGCCACCCCCGCGGGGAAAGCCGCCAGCCCACCCCCGCCCCTGCCGGGCAACCAGCGCCGCCGTCCCGCCTGAGGGGCACCGCAGCTCACCCTCCCCCGCCCCGCCCTTACTCGGAGCTTGCGGACAGCGAGGTGGCGCACGAGCCGCTCTCGCTGCTGCTGCTGCTGCTGCCGGTGCCCGCACGCTCAACGCCTGCTCCTCGCAGGGACGGCTCCATGCCCGCCTCAGCTGCTCCGCGCCCACTGCCGCCGTCCCCCCCGGACGCCATGACACCCGTGCCCCAGCGCGCCGGGCACGTGACCCGCCTCCTGCCCTTCCCATTGGCGGCCCCGGCCCGGCGCCATGGAGACAGGAAGAAGCCTGAAGGCGCCGACCGTTAACGGTCGCGGCGGCGACGCCGCCTGTGAGGAGCGGACAACGGACCTCGGAGCAGGCTTTAATAAGCAGTAATTACGGCACGCACCGCTCGGGAAGAGGTAAATGGTAATTTTAGTACAGCACCTGGTAGAAAGGAAAGCTCGCCTGCCTCCTTTGTCTGACAAGAGTAACGGTAAACATTTCAAAGTGCCCAACCTCGCCGTTTGCTTCTTCAAAACAGTTGAGTCTCACCAGTCCCTTGAAAGTGTGGGTCAATATGGAACACATAATGGAGGACAGACTATTTATTAAGTGATCTGATAGCAAGGTCTCAGCAACAGTCGCATAAAAGTGACTACTAATGAAACTCACACTTCTGGGATGAGTCTCAAAGCATCGCTTACAGTAAAATGATTTGAAGAAAGAAACATGAGGTAAATAGTAATTTTCATAAAGTCAAATGGTTAGTAGTGGAGTATTTCTGTGCTTTAATGTTATGCTCCATTATAATAATTCAAGGAGTTGCAAGAGAACTGCTCTTCAAGTTGGTCAGGAGAGCAGTTAGGTTAGTGAGAAGCAAGGATGTGAGGCTGAGCCAAAAAAGTTAGATGATTTTGACACTTTAAAGCAGTCAACGCAGGCTACAAATGAAAAATCATGCACAGTCAAGAGAGAGAAAGAAAAAAACCTACTCAGTTTTCAAGACTTAAATTATTCACATCCATGAAAAAACAATACCCATGACAACCCTGCAGACAACCTGCTGTGTAGCTATGTCAGTAAACCTATCAGGACACGCATGGTGAATAACAAAAGGGATGGAGAATAATTGTTGGAACATTCTTAATGTGTTGGATTTAATCTGTGCTCAGTGGGGTATTTGCACAGCTTCAGCAGCGAGGTTTTATAGTGCTGGAGCACTACACAGGAGTCACAGAACTCTGGTATGAAATTCCTGTGCTTGAAACTGTTCTGGGGAAGTGTTTGGTAATATGTGTGATTTCAAGTGAATTAACAGACAGAAATGTTTTGGACTCTCATCCATGTGATAAAGGCTTCAACTGCAGTAACTGAAGACACCTATATTAAATGTTGTGGCCATTCGGAAGTGCTCGTACAAGACCTGATTTACAGATAAGTCACTGTTGCATGGATTTTAAAGACTACAAACCTATCCAGAGGAGGAGACAGAAATTCTAGTATTATTTCATTTCAGGACAGGATATGGTAGATAATTTAAGGGCTTTTTCCTATCTGAATTGGCAACCACTACTCACAAAGTATATAATCCATGCATAGTAGATAAATCTTTGGAAAAATAAATCAGATCTTTGGTGGTTTCCAATTGTCAAAATGCAAGATGTGCAACAACTTTAATTATTTCTATAGCTTCCAGAACAGGTGGAAAAAATATGTTAAAAGTACCCCACCTCCAAAACAATTTACTTTGTGACAACAAAATAGTCTGCATAAATAGCATTTTCCAAAGAGCTTAATGAGTTATGATTTTCTAAGAGGAATACTGTAAGAGTTGGAATTTTAATAAGAGGTAGGTGAGATATAGTGCTCTGCCCTCCCTAATTCCACTTATATTTGCAAGCAGTTTTAATACACTGAACATCATACTGAGGTGTTTCTGTAGAGAAGTGATAGTCTATGCCAGATGGTCCCACCTTAGTTATGTTAAATTTCAGAGTTCAGGAGTTGGTTAACTGTTTCCAGTTGTTTGGTTCAGTAAGTGAAATATACGGGCTCTCTAAAAAGTAGGCAGCAGCCTTACACTACTTGCTATTTTATAGGGATAACCATATCATGAAAGAAAGGATGATGGAAGATTTTGGTCCACTGAGAGAGGTAGCTGGGAGTCACCTAAGTATTTTTTCTGAAATGAATGTGGAATTCTTGCTGCTGTGGGAAAAATCACAGATCACGAGGCATAATATATCTCACATAGCAGGATTTTAAGACAGATTTCCTCACACAATCCCTCTTGAGAGGAAAGCCTCTTATTTCTTGTGCATAAGTATTAGGGAAAAGACTTGAAGTAATTTGTCCTCTGGTAGATCCTTTACACTTTGTCCAAGTAGTTGGGCTGATGCTTCTCACTAAGGAACCCATAAGCCTTCTATGCTTGGTTGCTGTTATAACAAGCAAATGGTAAAAATTTGCCACAGGGCATCATTGGCACCAATACTTCTGCTCTACCTTACTGGACAACTGGTTAATGAGCATTTGAAAGTGAATAATTAAAAAGCACTTTCTTTTGCCTTAAGGTTGTTCTGATTAGCTGCAAGAAACTGAATCCATGTGTGGAAATCCAGCACAAGAGTTCCTTGTTACTTTTTTTGGCTTAATCTTCTTCAAAAGCTATTGTGCTTTAAAAATAACAGGCTACCTTGATCCACATATATATTCAGGAGTAGATTGTAGTTAAAAGAGTGTAGAGGACACACTAAAGAGAAATACTGGTCCTTTCTAGTAAAGGAGGAAAATAACTAGCTATGGCATAACTCTATTTTTTGGTAGTGCTGCACGGATACTTATAAATCCCTACACCAACCACTGTCCAACTTAGTATTTTTTCATTGTTACATACTGATAGCTGATTTTTTCAACCTGATGATGAAGAAATGAGGCTGGAGTTCTAGTCTTTCCTTGCAGGTAGATGGAAGAGCACAGGGAAAACTAGGGTTAGTGTTTATGACTATTCTAATTTGTCCTGTGGGGTTTTGTATTGTCAGGCCTGATCTTAGCAATTTATCATGATTCACTGATGATATGCCAGACTGATTTCACTGATTCACATTTGGCAGGCATGTT
This sequence comes from Hemiprocne comata, assembly GCA_020745705.1. Classification (NCBI taxonomy): domain Eukaryota; kingdom Metazoa; phylum Chordata; class Aves; order Apodiformes; family Apodidae; genus Hemiprocne; species Hemiprocne comata. The sequence continues at coordinate 66,975,444 of CM036589.1, read as the reverse complement.
GGGCCTGAATAGTGGATGTGGTTGAACTCTTCTCAACACATGGCTGAAGACTGGGAGAGTGTTTTGACTCTGGTATACTGGGGCAAACTAGCACTCCCTCTCCTATAAGTGCATGCTACCACATACTCAGGAGTATCCACTTACATCATGAGGTGCCAATATACTATCCAGGAACTCTATCAGATCCCTGTTTTTTCATTAGTCTCCCCTTCTTCAGGGTCATTCCCCCTGCTAAATGCCAGCATGGGTGAGGAAAAGCACAGACTGCAGTGTTGTCTCTGCACTACCTGAAGAGTGCTAACTGGAAGAATTCTGTAACAACTGGATCTGCCAGCTTCCTGGCTCTTTTGCACAGTGTAGGCATATAAACAGGCCATAGTAATATTGCAAGACAAATCTCACTTGATATACCTGGACTATAGTTGAATCTTTCTTACACTCACTATGTGCATCAACAGCATTTTAAGTGTCCCTTTGCTTTACCCCTCCCCTTCCATACTTCCAATTACAGCTGTTCATTATTGATAAAGGAATAAGAAGGCCTAAGTGACTTCTCATTGTTTCATTTTTTCCTTTCTACTTGTTTTCAAATCAGATATTTCCAAGAAGGCTCTATCAACAACTGGACAGACATAACAGAATATATTACAAATACATTACAAGCAGATAAAACTAAGGAAAATATTTTCATCACTGTTTAACAGTTCTGTTTCTTGCTGCTAACACCTGCTTTACTCAAACATCTGAAGAAAAATCAACAGAAGAGCTGGATTGCTAAAGAGTGACATTTCAGACTTTTCAGCCATCGATTCCTATTGATTTTTTTTTCCTCTAGTGCACAGCAAAAATGGGACAGAAATAAGTTCCTCTCTTTAAAAAAGAGTAAGGACACTACCGCTTTCCCCTACCCCACCAAAATCTTAAGAGACAAAAGGCACACTTCACAGGCATTCTTTAATAAATAAGATTTTTGATTACAAGGTTTACATAAAACTATATGAGTAAGACTGCAATTACAAAATCCTTTGTTCACAGCATTTTTTTACATTATTGCACAGAGACCATCCATAGCAAAGTGGCAAGAATGGGCCATGCAGTGATACTGGACTGCCATCTTAATTGGGATATTTACATATAAACAGACTAAATGGAGAATAAAGGCTACCTTGTGATCAAAAAACAGAAATTTTTTTGGAAAACACTTCAGTGCTCAATAAATAAAATAGACTGTACTTTATGACTATTTAAGCCTTCTGTATCAATTTCCCTCTATGTAATTGGATCATAAGAAAACATTTTAGAAGAACATAAAACCAACAGAAGATAGCTGTGAAGGATTTGGGAAGACTAGTTCAACCCATCTCATTCTTTTGGAAAACAGAGAGTTAAGAGTTCCCTCCAGTGTGAAAAACAGTTGTAATTTCAAATAAGATTTTTCATACTGTTTTTACTTCACTTTAAATCTGCAAGCTTTTTTTTTAGGTTCACCAGCAGGCATGTCAAGCATGAAAGAAAGCCATTATTTGCAGTCAGTCAACAAGCAAATGTTTCAAGTACAAATAGTATCTTTTTACACTGAATGTATACTGATAATCAGCTTTGAAATGGAACATTTTCTAAGTCACTGACAAATGCATGCACAGGGTTTCAGGTATCAAAGGCTGCCCTGTTAGCATACGTGAGCACATTTACTACTTCTGAAGCGGCTTCAGAGTGCCATGCAGGAACAGGCTGATCCCGTGTGCCCTCCTTGCTGCACTCAATGTTTTCATCCTCAGTGTTCCGAGGAATGGATTTTAAGCGACTATTCAGTTCGGCGCTTCGAGCTGGAGAGAAGCGGAGCTAATAGTTGTTAGTTTCCATAGCAAGAGCTGTTTGCAGTTGGCACTGACAGAAAAGTGTACTTTGGCTTTGCAATAGGAAGTAAATCAATGTAACCAAGAAAACACGTTTGGAAATGGGCACTTGAAACAACAACTGGAGATGAGCTTCTGTTGGATAACTGCTTAATGGGATGGTGTCTCCCTTGTGAAGTTTAAGGGACTCTCAGCCAGCGCAAAGAAAATGAAATTGAGGGTGGCTTTGAAAGTCCTGCATTGGGCCAGATCTCATTGTGGAGGTTTCTTTGTGGGGGGATACTATGGAGAATTGCATGTTAGGGATGGTGAAGGCAGGGGAAGAAGCAGTTTCTTTTCATGCAGTCTGTCTCCTGTACATCCACTTCAGGAGTGCCCATCTTGCATTTGTGTGTGAGTTAGGATATTTTTCTTTTCCTCCCGTTAAGAAAGTTTAAAATTGAATTGATGCACCAGAGTTTCCCTCTGCCTGCCCGTTTTCTTACACGCGTAAGAAATCCAGCCCTTGGCTTCCCATACACTCGTGCCCGGGCTGCACGGCAGCCTTCAGAAGTGCACTAGGGGAGCTCCCCTCACCTGCAGGTCCCCCGCTTCAAAATGAGGGAGGGAAACCTGAAGGCGAGCTGGTGCTCCGCGGGCATCCGCCCCTTCTCTTCCCGTGAGCACCGGGTCAGCCCCAGCCCTCGCCACCCGCGGCCACCCTCCCCCGCCCGGCCGCCCCCTGCCCCGCGGCGGCGGGTACGGCGCCTCCCCTGCCACCGGCGCCCGGGGAAGGTGAGGGGAGGCAGGGACATGGCCATTCTCACTTCCTGCCTCGACAACAAAAGCCGGGGAGCCTCTCCAGAGAGCCGGGGGGGGAGCTCACCACTACCCCATCGGCCTCACTGCTGTCCCCCCGCCCGGCGAAGCCTGCGGCGGGCCGGTGCATGAGCCGCCTCCCCGTCCCCGCCACTGACCTGTGCAGCAGGACGCTCTGCACCGAGTCCAGGTCCTCCAGGTTCCTGGTGACGGGTCGCGGGATGCTGTATCTGCCCGCCCCGAACATCGCGGGTGCCCGCGGCCCCTTCATCACCCACTCCGCCACCACCGCCGACCCTGCGGCACCAGAGACTGAGGGCTGCCGCAGGCAGGTGGGAGCCCTTCACCCCGCCCGCCTCCGCCGCGCCTCCCGTGCGGGCCCGGAGCCCGCCGGCGCCACGCCGCGGGGCGTGGGGGAAGCGCGTCTCACGCTGCTGCGGGGGGGTAGTGGGACGGGTCCTGAAGGGGTGGTGGTCTGCTGCCGGTGTCCCCGCCGAGAGTCTGTCCCAGACCTTACCGGCCGCCGAGAGGGCCTGTCTTACGCTGTTGCACGATATTGTTTCTCTCGGAAACTAGCAAACTGAAAACACAAGTTTCATATATATGCAGTAAAATCATTCCTAACTGCACCCATAGATCTTTTTTTCCCCCAGAGCTGCATTCACAGCTCCCATTAAATAAGAAAATATTTTTTCCACACATCTTTTCCTGTTTGTTAGAGTAATAGAATTGACCATTTGATTATGTTTCCTTCAGTATTAATATGAAAAATTGTAAATCCCACAAAATCTAATCCAGTCTTTGTTTCCTTCTTTGACAAAACAGTAATTACAAGCAGTTTCAGATGATTACTGAGTTACAGAACTCCTTACTCCTTTTTCATCTGCAAAATTCTGACATGGTATATTGAATGAACAGGGACCTGAATGTATGAAAAGTGGTGTGACCCATAGCTTTGCCTTTTCTTTTGTTACCTGCAAATTGCTCTGCTCCCTTTTACAAAACATCAGTTTTCTTTAATGTTTAAAATGTTTCAAGATGCAGTCATCTCCTCCATATTTTCTTCCATAGGTGATTTAAGATTGGTAGTAAGTCTTGCAGTCGGTTAATAAAAACATCAGTTTTAGTTTCTGTTACTGTGCCTGAGATAATTATAGCAACACAATAATGAAGTTGTTTTGCAGAAAGAAGAGGGGGACTATTAGCATGATACAGAATGGATAACAAATTGGAAGCCATTGAATATTTTAGCATCCAACTCCATGGGATGTTGGCCACTATATGGAGTACAAGCTTCAGCTTCCTTGAACACTTTGGCTTGAGTACACAGTGGCAACAGCTCAGTCTGGAGAGGATGAATTCAAGAATCACCATGAGTGTCTGGCTGGAATTCTCACCAAGTAGTGTGACTCTGAAATTGCGGTATCTTACCATTTTTTCCTTTCTAAAATTTTGCTTCCTTGCTTGCTTTGCTACCGGATAGAAATTTTAAGAGAAGGACAATCTCCTCTGAATCCAACTACTGTCAAAAATGTGGGAACCACCATCATCCACTAAGGTGAGCAACAGCAGCGGTGCTATCATGACCATAAAATCTTTGTCATGATCTGCAGTGCCAGGACTATGGTAATAGGGAAGCAGAAGGTATACCAGGATTTTGGGTCCAAGTAGCAGTGTCTGGAGGACTTTGGGGTGTACAGTATCATAATAAGCATAATGCTTCTTCAGCAGGCACTGAATAAAGAACTTCTTGCAATACCCACATCTTGATTTCAGCAAGCTGATGGAAATTGCATGGTGGTGGTGTCCCCATAGCTCTAGAAAAACTTAGGTACAATCTGTGTTTCTAGGTGACTGCACCAGTGGGCAATGTGTAATCTGAAGCTTAGAATATTTCATATACAAATGTTGGAAGTATGAATCAGACAGCAAGGTTAGGATTCTTCCCCTTTCATAGTTACAACCACTTTGGTGTCTTCACAGCATGTCTGCTATGGCAAATGAGCACTGTGAAAGTGGGGAAGAGACAGTGCAGATAATTTTGAACTGTGTGTTCACTCTTGTCTACAAGCTGAACTGGAAAAAAAAAAAAAAGGCAAAGATCATGTGATGATGCTTAAGATAGCATCGATTAATCCCAAAATATTTTGTAACTCCTCTTGGAAGTAATCAGCCTTTGGCAGCTCAGCATCTGACGGCAGCATGAGTAAGAGCCAGAGCTGCTAGCACTGTGTGTATTTTCCTCAACCAAATGAGTGGCAGAAGTCCCTACACATGCATACTGAGGCTATAAATTTTAGGCTAGAATTTCATGTAGATCTGGGATTTCAGCAGCTTATCTGGACTGCTAGATTTCTATCAGTCCTGTACAGTGTGGTTTTCAGAACAGCATTTTGTAACAGCAGCAGAGCAAAAGCTCCAGATATTTACTTTGCTATATTGTTTTTTCACTTAGCACTATTTTTATGCCCCAAGGGAGAAGAGATGTTTAGTTTTGTACACAACAGGGTTGTGTTTTCTCAGTTAACTTCTGACAACACAAACCCCACTTCTAGGGCTGGCATTTGATGGTAGAAAACAACAAAAAACCCAAACATTGTCATCAAAATCACACTGCATTGCTAGAAGGCCTTTCCAAGATGCTTGTCAGCTTTTCGTTGTCCCTGTGTTCCTTTCACAGGAGATAATTTTTTGTGTTTCTTACAATTACTGACCTAATGCTGAGCTTAATAATAACATCATCTGCTGCTAATATTCTACTTTTTCATGGGCTTAAAATAAATTCCAAAGCTCTTTGTTAGAATTGCTTACAACTAGGCAAAACTAGAACATGTAAATACAGAGAGAATTAAAATGAAAAAAAAAACAACTTAGGTTTTGTGTAGCTTATGAAATGGCAGATCCAACAGCACCATGCGTCTGATAAACAGGAAAAAATAGTAATTTTAGAATCAAATAGAATGTTTTTCTAGGTACGCATTACAATTTTTACCACGTTTGGTGTGCCTAGGAGCAAAGTTTACAGATGTGGTAACTGGAAAACGAAAGAGGAGCAGAAATTCTAAAGTGATACAGTGAATCCTTTCAGAGCCATGTGTTTTTTTGTTTGCTTGGTCTTGGATTTTCTTTTTTTTTCCCCCCAGAATATCGTTATTTTACCTTAGCTGCATATCAGATTCTTAAGTTAAAAGAGAGACTTCTGAGCTAGCATTAATCCTATAACACAATTTATGGAATTCCCCCAGCCTTTGACATTTACAAGAATTATTTGAGTCTTACAGATTAAAGTTTCACTCAGACATAAAGTGCCATTTCACTGTATTTTCTGCAAGATTTTAGCATGGGTACAATAGGCTACAGAAAAAGGAAGGTCACCATTCCATTTGAAGTCTGTCAGTTCTTGTATTTAACTACATGCAGAGAACGTGGCATTACAGCATATTTCCTGGATCCAATGAAAGACATGCAATTGGAAAAAGATTAGAAAGTTCTGCAACGCAGAGAAACAAAATCATTAGGGATCCGGAAAGGAGGAAATTTAACCAGGTTAAAAACAGAGTGATGACAACAAAAAAGAATTTTAACAGGTAACCTGCATACAAAATAATTGTAGTAAGCCTGGGCTTCCCTTCCATTCGTGGTACTTTTACGGCCAGCTGAACTGCCTTATGAAAGCCCTTCTGCTTTGTTAAAGAAAATTCTGGTGTTTCTGATGTAACAGAAAGAAAGAAAGAAAAAGAAATAGCAAAGTATTATGGTTCTATGCTTATGGCAGAGATCTTTCTGAGATTGTAGTGAGGTTTTTTTTTTCTTTAAAAAGCAGTTGTTAGGTTCTTGATTATGAAACTATTTCCTATGCTGACAGGGTCAAAAGTTTTTGAATCATAATCCCCTTTTGGAAAAGACTAAAAGAGCTACTTTTGCTATATTCCAAGACCTTTGACTTCCTTGCTAGTAAGTTTTGGCATGCCTAGGGATCAAAGACTATCTTGCTTTCATTGGCTGCACAAGATGGAAATCAGGTTATCATTACTTAATATGTATGATTTGTCATTTATATCATTAGCTGGGAGATGTTAACACTCTGGGGCTAGTTAAAATCTTTTGGAAGAGACTCCATTCCTTCCCCTGAATTTGGAGGAGGAAATACTAGATAACTATTAATCAGTCCCCTTTCTAGAGGCAACACATACTTCCTAGTGCAACATCCTGGCAGTAACCAAATGTGGGCTATTGTTGGATGCATGCCCAGAATGAGTTAGGCATGAGGCTTGCAGTAAAGTGGGTTGACTGTGACTCCGTCCGGCTAAGACAAAAGTTGTGACAAGTTTTTAAGACTTTAATGGAAATTAGGAGAGCCAAGCAGGGAGGATTTGGAAGATTTGTCTCTTTTAGATAATTTTTGCTTGTAACATTTTTTGTCCTGATGATGAATTTGTAGAAAAATCTATTTTTTCCTGCTCAATTGTGCGTATAAGCAAGGGAGACTGTACCTTATTGTACTTGGTTCCTAAACTAACAGCTGTGGCAAATTGTTTGAGCACAAGGTTATTTTCCTGGCTATTCTATCCTTCCTCACGTCTTTGCTTACGAAACTACCCTGGTAGGCAGCAGAACAGGCACTGAGAATGCATCTTACCAGCTGCAATTTATAGTCCAGCATATTGACTTAAGCCTCCATCTACTTCCATTTATTTGGCTGTGCCAAGCTATAAACTTTGGCAGCTGTCTGTCAAGTTCATATATCTATTGCATTAAGCCATGGTAAATGAATGGATCCAGGAATGATGAACCAGAGACCACATTTTCTACTAATCTCAAAACACAGATAATTGACAGCCTTAGGATTTATTTTTTTTTCCATCTGGTTGAGTAGATTACCTTTTACTTTTATACAGGAGATTGTATAACTTTGGATGTAGTAGGCAAGCAGGGGCTCTACCACAAGGGATAAAAACCTATAAAGGAAATTGATCAGTTAGCACTGGATTGTTCTATGTTGTGTTGTATTGCCTTTTCTGCTAGATAGGTTCGTTACCAAATATGTTTCTACAGCCTTAAAAATTTTAGAATAATTTAAGGATAATTAGTAAAAAGCTGCCATTCTGTGGAGAAACATTCTTCATGCCTATAGTGGTTTATTTCTAGTATTACTTGAGCTTCTGCTGACTAATAGTGGATAGTGATGGCAATTTTGTGGAGTGGATCTTTGTTCTCAGATAACAGGATAAGGCTGTCACTCCCCACAAGATGCACACTCAGGCTGCTCCTTCCTGTCTCTTGCCACATTTAAAGACTGAGGAGTGGGGTTGGTAGGGAATGTTTGCCAAGGAGGCATTTCCAGGCTCTGTCTCCTTTCCACAATCAGCTATTCAGGTTATAGGAGGCAGAAGCAATAGTATACTTTTCACCTTTGATGGGATCAATTATGGACATCCACCTCTGGGTTTGCATTTTATTCTAATTGAGGCTATATGCGTATTAAAACAAACGAACAAACAAAAAACCAAAACCAGAACCACACACATAAAGATATTCTGGTGTTCTTGCATCACTTAAATAATAGCTCCTTCTTTTTTGTCTATACGGAGAAAGCTGAGTTCCCCGATTTATTGTTCTGTTAACTCATATAATATCAGCTCTGCACTGCAGAGAGCAGAAGGTTTAGCTCTGCTGTGCTGAGTTAATGACCTGACCTTCTTGGTGAGCAGGAGCACCAAGCACTGTATGCAGTTGCCACATCTGCCTTCAGTTCAGCCCTCCAGCAGCAAGGGAGAAAATCCAGTTTATTTGTCAAACAAATTTCCTGTAATTCTGGGATCTCTTCAAAACCTGCCACAAAGGCAATGCTTTTGACAAACTGGTGGAGTCAGCTATTACAAAAAGCCCTGAAAATAAGAATTAACAGTCCACAAGTAAACCATTAGTCCAAGGAGTAAATGATAAACTGAAGAGCAGCATAGGATGATGTCACTCATTTCACATCAATCTGTCAGTTCCCCTGTGTAAAGGTTTTTCAGTTTGCAGAATAGTGGGAATAGAGTGGCAACATGTGGCTGCTTCATGGACTTTAAAATAATTCACTGGATTCTTACTACTTCCTCTAAGACAGATTTTTGTACAAATGAGGAGTCTAAATCTAATTAAAAAGCTATCCTAAAAACTAGTAGATTAGTGATATATTGCAAAGACTGATAAAACTTAATTGGATTTTGTTAAACTGAAGCTGATGAAGTTCATGTAAATTTGTCTATAAATACAGTTTGTGACCATCTGGTTTTCTGAGAAACAGATGAGAACCATAAAAACGGGCAACTTATGTTTTATGTGAACATCTGGGCAAAGTATAAGAATATCTGGCAAACATGGTAAATAAAAAGAAAAATAAATCCTTTGAGCCCAGATTTATCTTCTAGAATTTATTTAAGGTTCTCTGTCCCTCTTACCATCACCTTTGGGACTTGCTTGAGTTTCTGGATGCAAACTTTGGTGTTCAGCTAGCTCACTCTTTCCATCTTTTTTCTTCCTTCAAGCAACAAGTAGGCCTGTTTGCCTGCCTTATCCCAGATAAGCAGCATGTTGTTGTTGCATTATGATTCTGTTTGCAAAAACTTCACATTAATGTTTGTTCCTGATTTTGTTTTTTGTTTTTACAAAAATGAGCACTTTTTTCCAAGTCTGGCTTCCAGAGATGTGAATATTTCATTTTCTTTTGAAGAAGATTGTTCCTATACCTAAATTTAGTGATTTCAAAGTATAACATGAAAATTCAATTTTATTAGTACTAAGTAAGAAGGCAAGAACATACTTTTATTATTTTCAGATCTCATAATTAAAAATATATGTAATGGTTAATAATTTTACTTATGCTAATAAATATTTGGGGCTGGCAATTCAGCATATGCCACAACAATTGACAGTAACCCATGGCAGAAAATATTCTGTCATATGTTCATGTAGTAGCAATACTGAAATTGTTTATTTGTCTTACTTAACTCTGAAGGAAAGGAAAATTATGGAATATTGATTACAGCCTGTCTGTAGTTAAAAATTTACAAGCAAATGTGGATACTTTGTGTGTGTCACCTCACAACCAGTGTTTTTGGATCAAGCTGAATTTTGGTTTTTGTGTGAGACTCTCAAGAAAGCATATGTAGAATTTTTATGGTTTAAACAATTTCTATAACTAGTTTAATTATGAGGTAAGTAGGATTATGTTAAAAGATAATGACTTTAAAAATTTTTCTATCAGGTTTGCTGAGAATCCTCTGCTTAATTATACAAATACATAACACCAAAAGTAGTCACAATTGGCTTATAGCTTGAGAAAATAGATAGGTTTCTCACTCATACAGTTTTAATCAGAGATTATTCTTTCAGAATATAAGTATTTTAGTAGAGCACGTAATTTTTAAAAAAAGCAGAATAGCACCACCTGGTGCTAAGCAAAGTTTTTACGATCAATTCCAATAACGTTTTTGAGATTATTGCTGTACAGATAAACTACTGCCTTTCATAATCACAATTTTAGGTCAAATAATTAGGAACCTAATGGTATAACTGTCCCTTTTAGTAATGCTTGTTGCCTCTTCTTTCTTATAGGCACTTTTCCCCTAAATTTTTATCCATCATTTACCAGTTTTTAGGGACTCATAAAGAGTTCTTCATGTACCTTAAACTTTCTGGACATGTGTAAAAAGTTATTGATTAAAATATGATTTCTAGACTTTTCTCCAGTTGGTGTAGATTTGAGAATGAGGAAGAACAACAGCTAAAAGTGAACTTTACCACTCTTTTTCTGGGCTTCCTCATGATGCTCAGAAATAAAAGCATAATTGAGGTTAAGACCTACATCTTGAAAGGCCTTCAAATACTTAAAATGTGTCAAAATCAATGGGAAGTTAAATGCTTGAGGTTGTATCCCTAAGAATTAAATGTCTAGGCATTATATGTTTATTTCTGCGAATAAGAGAATTTAAGATCTAATTTCTGGTTGATATTTATACTATCTTCAACTCCAGTCCATGAAAAGTACAAAAAATCCTGTGTTTGTGACATCCTGGCAGGAACCTTAAATTCCAGCTACATCTTGAAGCTACCTAGAATTTTAACTTAGATTTCAGTCTCTAGCCGCGCTGTCACTCTTCAGGCCTTCTGATTTCTGAAGTCTGCACAAGCAGTAAAAGGATACCAACATCTCAACATTTAAACTGAAAAGAAACTCTTTCCCTGAAAGTTTAGCTGCATCTCTCCTAACCTACCTAGCCCTCAAACATTAAATAAAACCACTTGGAAAAAACGCGGAGCCTATTTTTTTTCCTGCTGAAACAATCAAATTCTGGAGCTATTGGATGACAAACTGCCATAAAACTTCATATATTGGTAAAAGGGTTAACTGGTGTTGGCAGTTACTTACTGTGAAGAGCCTGAAAGAACAAGAAGGTTAATTTCTGCCTGATATTTTGTTTTTCTGTGTTGCAGTTTACCATTGGCTCCTCCTCAGTGGTGGATAGTTAGTAACATTATTATCACTTTGTCCCATAAACACTGCTTTGTGTGTCACTGGTTTGATTATGTTACTTTATAAAGATGTTTTGCGTATAATTTTTGTGAAATAAGAAAAGTATTTTTATAAAACAAATACATTCATACAATGAACACGAATACATTTCTTAGATAGTTGCTTGCTAGATGATGAAATCCTGATGTTAATATAGTCTGTATGATTTCTGTCGTTTGAGGGACAACTTTGTAAATATATTGTGTCATGTCTTGGCTTGATTGCCTGTCATCTTCCAGCATCCATGCTATTTCTCTCACTGTGTACACACATAAAAACCAGGACAGTCATAGAGTTGTTCAGGACAGGATGCTCTCTCTTACTGAGATAATGCAAATCTAATGAAACTATCGTGCAACTTTAGTTTCTTCTGTTGCCTGAAATCTCAGCTGTTTGTTTGCCTTCCATCTTATCAAGGCATTTTGATCTGACAGAGTCTCCTGCTTCCTCAGTTTCTTCCAGTGCTTAAGGATCATGCAGCTGAAAGAAGGCTGTGGCTCTGTGGGGACAGAGCTATCTAACCCTGTGCCACACACCTCTGGAAGATTCACTCCTTTGCTATAGGTAGTGTCATGGCTTCTTTCTTACGGTGTGACTGAGCAGGCATGTCCTGAATTCATGGCACCAATGCCTGGTACCAATAAACAAGGTCTTACCGTCTGCAAAAGAAGTTGAGAGACCAGCTATTCACCATTCAAATTTCCAACACTGAAAATACTTCACAGCCTATTTCAGTTGAGGACAGTTTTACTTTTTGTATGTTCCATGATATGGCTGTATTTACAATGGTGGTTGTTTTTTTTTTTGTATCCACAGAGCAACTAAAAATCCAACTAACCAACCATGCTAACAGTTTTTCACTGACTACAAATTTTGATTTGCAAGCAAGAAACACTAGAGGGCATTGAAAGTTCTGTGCACATACATCTGGTAACTCCATAGTGCTCTGCTTTAACAGCAGTCTTCTTAACGTGATTAGCAAATAAAAGATTACTAACATGATGGAAAAAGCTGTGGAGGCCATGTGCAGACTGCAAAAAAACACTTCTAGCAGTTAATGACAAGTACAATGATTGCTTTGGTCAGCAAGCACATGCAGCACACACAATACAAACCAACATAATTTAAGCTGCACATGGATTTCTCTGAAAATGGAAGCAAAACAATATTAGGTACAGTTATTCCTGAAGATGGATTTGTATGACATGGGATTGGCAGCTGGTAGGGGTATATATTCCAGCCCATCTCTGATCTGAGAAATACAATATTTTTGTCCCCACATGCATTGTTTAAATTCTGTTCAAAATTTTAAAAAAATACCGATAATTTCACAAGGGCCTAAACTGGATGTGTTATCATAAAGAAAGAAGGTAAGTAAAGACAGAGTGAATATAGACACAAAGGGGATTTTAGGAGTAGTTAGAAGTAATTTGTCAGTGCTAGGAGTAGAACTTGCAAGATGGTTCTTTGATTTTCCTGAAAAAAATACAGGCTCTTCAGAAACGTCTGTGTCCTATAATACATGTCAGTGATCTTTCTTCCTGGAAATAATAGTGCAGGAAAAATTCTGAGCATGCAAAGTGCTCTTAAGGCAGCACTGCACATGTGGGATATCACAGAGGAAGGTCTTCCCTTGAGGAAAATGTTGCTTACCCTCGCTTATCTCTTTATCTGTTTTAAATGTCTGTATGTGTCTGATATGTCTCTATATGGCACATGTCAAAGAGGGTACTCATTTGAAAAGTGCAAATGCTGCCACAGTGCCAGAGGGAGTGATGCAAAGTGGTGCAAGGAAAGGCAGCCTTCTCCTGCTTCTCTGATTCCTCTCAGCTTTGCAAACCTGCACAGAGCCAGGCACCAGCACAGGCTGGGGTCCAAAATACTGATATTTGTTGCTCTTTTACTTGTATTTAGTTCTGTGTTTAATCAGAAATTATTAAGCCTGGATGGTTTTTCCTTAGTCATTTTGCTTATTGCTAAACTACCCAGTCCATGTAGCTGTTTAACACCATCTGTGACAACCGAACTGTTCTTAGGGATTTTAGAGATTGCCATATAAAGAAAAAGACACTACTCTGTTTTATGAATCTAAGTTTTCTTTTGGAAAAATCAGAGGAAATGAAGCATATTTTATACAGAACTAGGATACATACACACATTGATGTTATTATCAGGGATATCACTGCATTGAAGCAGAGAATTAGAAAGCCAACTCCAGTGAATCTGTTGTGTCCCATGACTTTAAACCAGTCCCAACAAAGATGTATTCCCATTAGATAATGAAGATACATAGTAGATAGGAATCCTATGAAGTATGTTCTGCAATAACAAAACAAACAGACAACACTTCTTTTCCAAAGAGAAATCATTATCTATTGCAATTTTAAACCTTTTGTGCAAAATCCAGTGTAGAACGTAGTATTTGACTTCCACTAGAAGTAACGGTGACTGAAATCGCGCTTCAACAAATAGCAAATAAATTACTGGAAGATCTGAATTGTGTATGATGGCTACAATAAAGATGATGCTTTCAAAAAGTATATTTTGTAGGGGAAAAGAATGGGAAATCAAGCTTTTTCATCACTGTATTTGTGTTGTAGCTTCACTTTCAAAAAATCTGACCAAATTAAAGATAAACAAAAAGTGAAATATAACCACTCTGTGAACATTGGTCGCAAAGTTATACTATGTTGTGGATTTGTCAGGTAACAAGAAAAGTAAAGAACAACTTTTAATAAGGGAGAACATCAAACGGACTTTCTCTACCTGTCATAAGCTCCAGGCTTACATAAGTAACAGACATCTTACTGCAGCCTTCACAAGTTGTCAATAAAAAATTGTAAGGCGTGAGTTCACACAGAAATGTTTTCAGATATTACAGAAAACCTCCAGTGGAAGCTTACAAAATGAAGACCAGAACTCCCATAGTGTTTCCCAGTGGAGCAGCATCAGATTTGTGTTTGCCAATGCAGGCTTTTGTGAATAGATTTTTTTTTTTTTCGTCATGACAAGCTGCTGGAGTTGCCAGTAGCTATAGTTTTCACCAGAACAATTACACCACGGGATCTGAAAATGTTTCCGTTCAGAGTCTCAGATGCTGTGGATTCTGCTTTTTGCTAGCAGCTCTTACAATAGGGGATTTAAATGCAGGCAGATGAGCTAAAGCCCAATTCAGATGAAATGAAAGTTGCTAAATTAGAGGTCTTGAGGAACTGAAACACAGTATCTGCACCTTCTGTACAGGGAATACTTTGTGTTTTGTCATTTTATCTATCTTTCAAGCATGTTTTCTTTCCCAATTAAATATTTTTCTGTTCATAATCAATTTTCGTTAAGAGCTAGCGCAGCTTATTAGTGTGTAATTGTTGTCCATCTCAGGCAGTGGTTAATGATACAGTATTTTCCTAGCTATGGCTAATCAGAAAATTATTTTGGCTTCTTTTGGCAGTGGACTTGCCACAATGATCCATGTCATAGTCTGCAAGTTCCAGATTCCAAATAACTTACATTTTAATAGTTACTGTACCACTGGAAAAGAGGAGACAGTGTAACTGTTATTCAAGGTCTATTGAAATAAGTTGGAACGTACCATTGATCTCTCAGAGCCATACAGTGGTGGGGTTTCTAGCATGTTACTGGCTCAAATCAAGTCAAACATGGAGCAATTATTCATAGCCAGCTTGAAGAGTCAGTTGCATAACAGAACCTAGCCCAAATCCACTGACTCTTGCTGCTGTCTAACCTGATTATAAGAGCTTTGTCTTCACTAGGAAAAGATGTATAAAGAATTGAACAATAAAATCATAGTGCACTTAATGCGGATGTAATTACATGTTTAGATTATTAAGATAAAAGCCTCATTTCCTTCTCAGGAGAATCTTAAAACAGGGCCTTTAATACTGGAATCTGCAAATTATTCGTACATTTTCCATATGCACAAAATACTTGTCTGATTGCCGGATAGTATTCAGTGGTTTATTGAGAAAGATAACCAGGATTCATTGGGAAGCTTTTAAGAGAAACCGCATCATCATATTGCCAAACAGGAAAGCAATATGAAAACTCCACTGTGTGTTGAAGGAGAATGGCATGATCTATGCCATGAAAAAGAAAAATCTTGTGTTAATTTGGAAAATAAAAGAGTCTAACTGAAAACTGTCTGCAGTAGCTGGTACTGCCTGCACAAACTACTTCAGCTTATGCTTACCTAGAGCTCTCTTAAGCACAAGTGGTTTAGATGAAAGAAAATCCAACTGCGTCATAGCAGAGCACATATCTTCAATTTAAAACAGCATGCCAAAATAATACCAATGCATTCCAGAAAAATCTATGAAGGCAGAACTAATGCAGATCTGTTTTTATTAATGCCCAGTTATGGCAAGATGTATAACAGGCCTTCACGATTATAATAAATCAGTGACAAGGTATGCAATAAATTCATACTGTAGCTTAGTGTTATGTTTTCTGATTGGCAACAGATGAAGTCATACTATGAACTTACTGGAGATTGCTGGAAGGGTAAGGTGTAATCATCTTGTTTAGATTATGCACTAGTTTCCATTTTATCATAAACTATAAAGTACAACTGTTTTTTTCTGCAGTATTATTTCAAACATTTAGAATATTTCTGCTTGTATTACATGTGGACATTGTTTTAAAAAATACTTCTAAAAAAAGTAATTTAATAGCTCACTGATAATGCTAGCTCTGGAAACTTCTATTGTATTGACAAGTACCACAGTGGTGCTGTGCATACGTTTTGATATTTATTTGTTTAAATATCATGTCTTCTTCTTCATCTCTCTGGTTATGAATGTTCAGACCAGAGAGAAATAGCTCAAGATCTATGAAAACAGCAGCTGGTCAGTGCAATAAAAAGACAACTTCAGAAAACTGAATTCTCAGCTTTAAGGTGTGCCACGAAAAAAGAAATAAAACTTTCTAATTTATATTTCTTCAGTTCCATAAGTAAAACTGAACTGTGGAGTATTTGCAAGTTTTTAAAGAGTAGGTCAGAATCTGACTAGAAGATAGGGCTTATAGAAGAATTTATCTGATTTCACCCTAATCACTGAGGAAAGGAGTGAGAGAGCAAGTTCAGGATGTTTTTTGCCCCCCCAAAAGAAGATAGAAATACTAACAAGTTACTTCTTGGGATCCTTTTGAGTTGTGGTTGAGCCCTGATTGCTTTAATCATTCTGCAGGGCTGCAAAGGCAGCTCTTTCAGCTCTGAGAAGGGAGAACACAATTTCCCTCTAGCTGGTTAAAGAATTCTGTAAAGGTTAAAGAATAATATTTCTGGAGGGAATCCCAGTTTGACCTCCTCCACAAAAGAGGCCAACTGTAACAGCAGGGTGTTACTGATTAAAGGCTGCAAAAGGTAGAAAATACCATTTTACAAAGGACTAAAGAAAAACTTCATATTTGCAATTTGAAAATACATTAGAGCAAATATTTTAAAAGAGCACTTATTTCATCAATTGTAAGAAATTATTTTTAATTTTACAAATCATTATACCTAATAGCAACTTACAGTATAGCTGTATTTTTGTATTTGAAAGCTATTCAGTTTTTATAAAATTAAAAAGTTCTTCTTGTACTTTTTAAACTAAATCCGCTTTTTCCAAAGACTCAGCATGCCAGTATGGTTGAAATGAAAAATGATAAGCAGTCTGGAAGAGCAGTGTGCTTGTTAGTAGTGAAAATGCTGGTGTAATACTTCTGTTACGTGCTGTGGCCTAATCCCATATCACTTAATATTTGTTTATACAGTTGTCAGAAAAAAGCAAACGAAACTTGTTTGTACCTCTGTGGAAGTCAGGCAAGTATTGCGTTATTTCAGTGGAAGTGTTGGGAACACAAGCACAGACCTTAATAATGGAATATACTTAAAATATCAAAAGCTATTTGTGCTACATAGAACAGTAATAACAATAATTTTGCCAGAAGAAAGTAATTGAAATAGTGCTCCCTTTATTTAAGCACCTCAGCTGTCTTAAACAGTCCATCTCCACAATTTTCAGTTCTATAAAGGAGGTTATAGGAAAATAAAAAGGTTGCTTATGCTCATAAATACCTGTCAGGAGATACGAATCCCACTCTCATGTTCTGGCCATTAGTTATGACTACCATATCTGGATATGTTCACTTTTTCCCATTGCAAATTCTAACCAGCTTTTGATGATCTTTTCTGTTTCTCCAAAATTTTGTCTATGAGGCCCTGGATGCATTTTATTATGTCCTACTATTAATTTACACTTATGTAGTAACTTTTGAAACATCACAAATGTTTCAGATCTACCTTCCAGGCTCAGACCATCTGCTTGTTTCACATGCACGCTTTCTCTCAGGAAATCCCAGGCTGAAATCTTTGAGCACAGTTTTGCAGAAACTTCAGTATCGCTTCAATATCTTTTTATCTTATGTTACACTGAAAAGATCTTTAAGATGAAAAAAACATTTACAGTGCCCGTCCTTTTCTGAGTTGCTGTATTTCACCGGCTGTTCCTCTGTTAATCAAGTTGCACCTAGTTTTCTTCCTTATTTCTTCCTCAGTCTTTCTTTCTCTCTTTCTCTCTTTCCCTCGTTCTTTCTTTTTCTTTAAAGCTATCTCAGAGACATAGTTTCTTATTGTAACTATTTCATTGTTCACCAATACTACTATCTCTGAAATCCTTCCTTGAGATGCATATCCAATGCTACCTATTAGACAAACAAAAATGAATATATTAGAAAAATAAGTGAGAGATTAATAGTACAAAACCACAGTTTTTTAAAACTGTTGAATCATGGACACTTATAAGCTCTGACAATGTGCACGATTCTTCTCTCTCCCTTGCTTTCCCTGTTATATGGTAAGTGCAATGC
The DNA here is from genome assembly GCA_020745705.1 of Hemiprocne comata. Taxonomy (NCBI): domain Eukaryota; kingdom Metazoa; phylum Chordata; class Aves; order Apodiformes; family Apodidae; genus Hemiprocne; species Hemiprocne comata. Next base: position 66,957,363 of record CM036589.1, on the reverse strand, counting down.
ATTGTTTTGAATTGAGTCCAGATGCTAGGGTGAATTATAAGACACATGCTTAGCTTAGTACGTTGTGGGTATTCCTGCTGACTCAGTATACAGCTCTGTGTGTGCTATAATTCTTTACAAAAACAGGGCCCCAGAAATAGAGCATTTAGAAAATTTTTAGGACAGCAACCTTGAGTTTATGAAATCTAGTGCAATTGTGGCTTGACTTCCAAATTGGACAAAGTTTTCAGTATATATTACTCTGATGTATAGCTTTATTAAAGTCAATATGGTTCACAAATAATAACAATGTGGTTGATGGCATTTGGTGGCACACAAAAAATGAGATACTTAAAAAAAATCCCTTGAATATTGAAATTATTAACTTAATCCAAAATTCACAGCTTATTTACTGTCTTACCTTTAAGAAATCAAGGTTTATTCAAGGAAACTAGGGAGCTTTGCAATTATGTTTTGGGAGATTCAGATTTGCCTTTGGACAGGCTACAGAGAGTTATAACCACAGTTACTCTTTCATGTGTAGTGAAATTGTGTTTTTAGAGCTCATAAATGGTGCAATCATAAAATAGAAGATTTTTTACTATGATACAACAGGACAATGGTTCTCCTCCTCAGTAAAACTAGAGAAGAGCATGGTGTACTTTCTACTACTGGCTTTACAGCTGACATATTTGTTCTGCATATTATGTTAAACCCTAATCTACCATCATTTTACAGGGTAGAAGAATTACCTTTTTTCTCTTATCTAAGATAACCAATGCATATGAAGTTTTAAAACCCTAGACGTGTAGGGTGAGCAGCGGTCTCAAGGACATCTGTTTCAAGGAGTATCTGCAGATGTTGCAGACCTTATCTAACTAACTTCATTGAAGCAGACTAGAGTGTACTTAGGCAGTCAGAGAGATCCTTTGAAATGCAGATGTTTGTCTAACATAGCAGTCCTCAGACCTCTGTCCTTCCAAGTCTGCTTCCTTGTGTGACTTCTGCCTTGCCTTCCCCTCCAGCAGGTGACTGTCCATTGGGCTTGCTTATACCGTATGAGAAAAGCTCTGACTGCAGCTGGGGTCGTGGCTCCTAGTTAGGGAGCAGCTGGTCTAACCAGGTCTTAGTAAACTAAACACAATGTCTCTTAGTAAACCGCTTGAGAATTTGCTGATGCTGGCAGTTTTTGGAAGGGTTTTCCTAATATCCAACTTCATTTTAATGTACTTTTATTTTTTTTTTTTTGCAGATTGAAGTTTCCCATCCTTCTATCCCTATAGCATGGAGAACAGCTGAATGCTGTACTCTTTTAAACACACTTTACAGGCTGAAAGACAAGTCTTACCTTCATTTTTTTCTGGAATAAATTCAATTATTTCCAGTGGCCCTGATATATTGTGTTTTCTGAATGTGTTTTCTTGTTTTTCTTTTCCAAATGACTCCCTCCATGTTTATCTCTCTCCTGCATGTCAGTGCCTGAAACTGTGCACACACTTAGTTGAAGTTTCATCACAGAGATATTTTTAATGATTTTGACATGACAGTTATTTTAATATATTGTATGCTGAACAACCCTTTTTTGCAGTAGCATTACGTTATTGACTTGGATCATTTGGAATTGACTTTATTTCCTGATTCCTGATCTACTATCTACTAGTTATTCCCCCCTGCTTTTTTTTTTTTTTATTTCATTTGTGACACTTGGCATTTGCCTTTGTTACTATCATTTTGAAGTATAATCCAAATTTTACAAGATACTTTTTGATTCAAAAGCTGTCCCACGAAGTGCTTGCAACCCCTTTTCTTTTCCCATTGACATGCATACCTGTAACCTTGTGAAATTTAATGAATTTTATGAAGATGTAACTAGAGAAAGCAACATATGTGTCAGCCTTCTCTTAATTTGTTCTTTTTCGCCATTAAGTGGTGGACTTAGATACTGTGGTTTTCCTTGTTAAGACATGAAATACATACCGCCAGTCAAGTGGTGGACTTAGGACTTTTGGTTGTCCTAGAGACTACTTAAGATGTGACAGAAATAATCTTCCTAGGCGCATTTCCGAGGTCTGGCTCCATTTTGACCATCAAAGAGTAAAACTTCATCCTGTGTCACAAAGTATAATAGAACAAACTCTTACAGATAGATATACAAACTCAGTGAAGTGAAGATGTGTTCAAATAACTGTAATTGTTTTATTAAACTCACAAAAGCTTTAATATGAGCCTATTCCTTTTTGAGGACAGCAAGAAAATGCATAATTTCCATTAAATTCAATGAGAAAACTCCTCAGGAACTAACAGGATGAAAAAACCATAATTTACTTGGTAGTCTAATCAGTGAAGAGTGATCAATTAGTGTGCAAAAATGTGTATTGGAGCTTCAAATATTTGATAGCTGTAATAATTTGGCTTGTAGGTCTTTGTAGGAATGACAATCTTGCTCATGTTTGCTGAGTCACATATGGAAGACTTCATTTGGGCAAGTGTAGTTAACAACTTTGTAGGTATAATGGAAAAAAGAAACATTTTTAGGAATTCATTCTTTCTTTGCTATCCCTTTACTTGCTGGCCGGCGTTAGAAAGTGTTAAAAAGGCGGTTTAAGAACTACTAAGATGATAAATGGAATAATTCCTCTACATTCTTGTCCTTACAGGGTTAAGAATAAACTCATTAGTATTCTGAAGTATGTTTTATAATTGATGAGTCTATTGCTGTTAAAACTATGAGCCACATATAGAAAATATATAGAAAATAAGTAGATTATGAATTTTGAATGGTGTTAAGTATACTGACCATATTTGAGAAATCAGTGGGCTATTAGTTCCAATTAATTTTAATATTTTGTGTGTTGGATCTGTGCTTCCATTGTAAATAATTGGGTTTGTTTTCACATTTATTTTCAGTTTTTTCTATCAAAGAGTATTTTTTTAAACTAGAAAGTTGCAAGGGTACTGTTAGGTGTTTATGAAATAATTAATTAATTGCAGAAGTTCTCAGCTGTGCATATAAAAATTTCAGTATTTTCCCCACCAAAGGAAATATAAAGCATTACATTTTATATTACTACATTATTGAAATCTGCCTTTTTCCAGGGAGAAGAGTTATATCCGAATCCTTTCAACTAATGAGGTACTAGCTGAGTGAGGCAGAACAAATTGTACAAGTTGTACAAATTCTACAGATGAAGAACCGATTGTATCGTGTGTAGCAAGGAAGTGTAGGGAATAGCACCTCCCTGCTCCCAGACATCCTTTATGTTCAGATCACTAAATATCGTACCACTGTAATAAAATAGTTCTTTAGCTATTAGAATCTAAATGTGATCAAGATGTGAGATACTGTTAGCCACCAAACACCCATTTATATCTGTTCAGTCCTCCCCATTCATAGACCTGACGGTCATATTCACTCTGTCAGCAATAGCTTGACAGCAGAAGGAATGCAAGTCTAAATCTCTTTCAATCATTACTCTGCAGAATGCAACCACTACTTTATAAATAAAATTTGCATTCTTTACTCCTGGATATAGCTCTGAATGTGGCAAAGGTGAAATACAATTTTAATGATCCATGCTTGCCAAATGATCCAGGCCACATCACTTCTTTCCTTCCAGTCTGACAGTCTTTCACTTTTCAATCCAGAGAGCCTCTCTTTATCATCTTTCTCCCTCTTTCCCTACCTTGGGGGAGGAGGGGGGGAGGGGTGAATCGAGAGACTGCCAACTCGGTGCCAGACTGACACAATGGATTCCACACATTTTTATCAACTGTAATTTTATATTTACTTCCAGATTGTTGATAAAAATGTTGAATACCAACAACTTTAGTACTAATGCCAGAAAAACCCTATCTAATGCAGTCTTACTGAATGAAGATTTCTAATGAAGGTTTACTTTGGGATCTATAAATAAACTGGTTTTTAAGCTTGTTAACATGTGCTCTACTAGTATTCTAAAGAATATTTTTTTCAGTTATAATGGAAAAATCTAAACATATTGCCCTTCAATTTATACTGTGGTCCAAAGCCAAATATAAACTAAGAAACATTTCTTTATTGTACTACACTTTACTAACTGGAGGTTTCGTTTTCTTTCATGAGTATGATATAAACTTTTAATTTATATTTATAATTTCTTATTAGGAACAGCTTAACCATTCTTGATTAACTGGAACAGGAAGCAACTTTTTAAAATTTAAAATAATATTTCTTATGGATTAACATCTATAGAGTGGGTCTGGAAGCAGGACATCCTGGTTTTCAAAATAACTGGAAATCCTTTTTACTATTGAGTATTTAAAGTTTTCACCGAAAACAAAGAAAAGATTTATGATTTTCCCACAGTGAGTGATACAGTCACCATCAATAGTAGGTTGCAAAAGTCAATGTAGATGTTTTATTACAGGCCAAATTTTATTTTGTGATGTTTCACATCTTGTACTGGCTGCACTTTCAGTTGTTTCAGCATGTCCACGGGCACTGAATCTGATTCTTTAAGGGACAAATGCAGTTTTAAATTTTAACATGTTCATATACTCATTTTCATGATGCTGGACTAAAGGTAATGGGTATATCTAAAATATATACATTTGATTACATAAGCATTTATATCTCCCCGGTGTTCATGCAATGGGGTCCTGTAACTTTTTGGCCTTATCTAACGAAAAAAATTAATAAGAACACCAGAACATTCTATAGATTTTTTGTTATTTAGAGATGCCCATAATTGCTTTGTATTGAAAAGATACACACCACACTCCAGATATTGTCTCCAGAGATCTGGAACAAGAAATCCCCTTGCTAACTTTTAGTTATATTTCTTTGACTCCTGGTGGTTTTGTTTTCGATTACTCATCCAGTCATTACCTTTAGCAGATTTTTAAATTAAATGCAGCAGTTATAAATGTTTTAATTTTATTTTTTATTATTCAATAAAGCCCTCCAGCTGGCCATATTCCTCCTGTGTAAACATTCTGATGCTTTTGTTTAGAAGACGTACCAGCATGTGCAAGACAATGGCCAATGAAATCTCCATTACCTCTGCTTGACAGGGAATGCTTTAAAAGATTGTATATTTTTAATGAATAGGAAAAATCAAAGACAGAAAACATCTTGGGCCTTTATACATAACAAAAATGGCATATTTATGGACTCATTAATACTAAATGTCAGATTGCTGTGTTGACAGTCAGCAGTCTCTAGTGTTCCATCACCTACAGGGAGTATTAAACATAGGATAAACAGTTCAGTATAAACTGAGGGGCTGTTTTTCTATCAAAATAGTGGGTGCGTCTATTAAGTTAATTTATTAACAGTGAAATTCAAGTCAAAAAATCTCAGATGAAATTCCAGGCAATAACTCAGGATTTTATAGCTTTCTATTATAGATTATTCCCTCCTCCACAAACTTTTAACATATTTATTTCTATAAAAGAATAAGCTACCTTCCTTTTTCCTCTCTGTTGACCCCTCTTCCAGGCTTGGTATTGATTCTGTTTGTTCCCTCACAGAGTTTTTAACAGCTCATCTCCCCCCCACTCAATATATTCTCTTCTTGTACTGCACTACTGACACATGTTCATTCCTTGCTGTTGCTCTAACATTCAGTAGTTGCTCTTCCCATTCCTCATCTTTCATTAGAGCTCCCCTTTCTTGCACATTAAAGTGACTGTTCAGAGTATCAGGCTTTTAACAGGTCCTATTAACTATTTTGGTCTGTCTTCTCCTCAGTTGTCCACTGCTAAATATGTTGTAGTGTTGATTTTATCTTTAAATGACTAGAGGACTAAAAATATCCTCAGATTTGTTTGCTTGAACATTTAATATCCCAGTAAAACTCACAGTTGGAAAATACTTCTTCTATCTTATCCCCGTTTCTTTTCTTTGATTTCAAAAGATAAAGGGGTTGTTGCAGCTTGCTTCTATCCAGAATTGTTAACGAAAGGGACAGTATTTCACCAAAACTGTATGTAATTTAGAAATATGCCTCTATCTATATAGCTAAGATAGCAGTATGCCTTATTGTATCATTTTCTTGTCTTTCTTTGGCAGCCTCCACCACATGCTATTATCCTTATTGTGTCTTCTCTTCAATGTCCAGTCTGATTCAATAGGACAAGGACCTGCTGTGTTTGGATAGTGTGTAGCAATTCAGCTTCCTACAGTTTAAAGAACTTAGGTGCTATTAAATAAAACAAATAATAGTAATCTCATTTATATAGGATGAAAGCCCTGATTTCAAGTGTCCTATATTAACCTGAATTGGTCCTGTTCTTTCCTGCTGTTTACAGTGTCTAATATGGGTGCATTGACATCTGTCCAAACTATAAGTAATATTTTAATACTTCTGAAAATATTTTCCAGTGATATTCCTTGTAGGGCAATAGCCACAGTTCTCAATTTGATATACTATTTTATGACAGAACTGCCATGAAAGCAGCTCCAAGAGGTATGGTTATTGTGTATGTAAACAAAAAACCTTGTCATAATTGTATTTTTAGAGTAATATAATGGTCATGTATTTATATTCCAAAATGTATGTGATCTCTTTTTGGCTCCAGTGGGATATCAGATCTAATTCTTCATGCGTACAGAAAAGCTGATCATGCCTGAATTTAACTTATATAAATAAGCCTAATTTCCTGATAAACAAAGGAGAAAAAACATTAGCTCACAAACTGTTAGGCCCTCAGACTGTTTGGGTTGGATGATTTTCTGGACATTCCTGAACTTACTATGGAGAGCTATTGGATTTGTATATATAGAATAATGAGACCTTAAATAACTTTAAGACACAAATTATTCTACATTAGAACTGATCATACTTCCTGATTCTTGAATGTTTAAAATTGGACTGGGACAAGATAGTCTTAAGAGGAAATGTGTACAAGATATTTATATGGTGAATCCTATGCCTGTGCAGGTGTTGGCAGGTGTGGAGGATGAGGATTTATCACCTTGTATTGCGCATTGCTTAAAAACTAGTCACAATCTGGCCTGCTATAAACAGGTCAGAATTAAAACCTTCAGCATGAAGATACTTCAGTAATGTGACCTCTTCCATTGGTAAATATTTTTGCTCCATTAATTTCAGCCTACAGAATTTTCCAGGACCGTATGAGAATTTCCTAGGACAAAAGTGGACATAACTTATCAGAACAACAGCAACTAATGGTCTGTTTGATACCCTATACTGAAGGCTCCAGGAAAATCTATCCTGCAGTTGACCCTGTGATGTCAGCAGCTGCTCTATGTGTTCAGGGATACTGAGCTCTAACACTTACTTGATCACAGGCCAGGCCTGCTGGTTACTGAATGTCAAGGAAAACAAGAAAAACTGAGCAGATAACACAAAACTCTGCAGAGGAGGGATTGTTGCTCAGAGAGTTCAAAAAGAATATTTTGGATGTGAGTCAAGAAAAAGTTGAGATTATTTAAAAAAGAGTGTAAGGCGAAAGGATATGCCAGTGAAAAGGTCAAAAAGGAAGTTTAAGGAAAAAACAACTTGTCTTAGATATTTGAGAACCTTGAATTAACATACTAGGGCTTGGTATTGTTGCACAGAACCAGCAGCTTTCTCAATCAAATCCTGTCAGGCGATCGTGTTTACAAATGGCATGACTGAAAAATTCTGAAGACCTTGCTTAGATATGGCGAGTCTTGAATAAAACCTGTGCTGGATCCTACAAGGCAGTTCTTACTGAGCTGCACTGGAAGAGTAAGATAAGTGTAACTAGATACCAAATCTGAGAATCCTATACTCTAACATACAGAATATTTACATTTATGTATATAACTGCTTATATTAGTTATACAGTTCCTTTAAAAAGAGCTACAGGGCAAGGCTTTCATTAGCCCTTTTAAAACTCTTCAAAGTGGTCAGGAACCCCTTTTGACAGAAAGTAATAACTTCCTGTTTTTCATAAACACACGTCTGCATACTATGTTACGATATGCAGAAAACAAGTCTAGACTAGTAGACATGCTGAACTGGACTTCCTGAAAAGCGAATTTTAAAAGCTTATTTAAAGCTCTGTACTATCACCGCCAGATTGTGTTGGTACCCAGAAACAAAATTACTGTAACTTGCTGGGCTTTAAATGCCAAGACATTCCTAATGGGTGGTGACAACACAGACATTTTTGGTTAACTGACCGAAGACAAAGCATTCCCTTAGCATTACTCTGGAAAGTGGTCATTCAAATAAGTGCCTTTCAGTTGTGCTCTTTGGAAAATATTTTCACAACACATCTTAGTTTTATTATGCAATGGTGTGTAAAAATCTGTCAGATGTGTTTCAAGACAACAAAAGAAATTTCTTTGAAGAGACTGTCAATCTTAAGATCAACCATACAAGTTTAGAGGTTAATAGATCATATTAAACAAGGCTTAAAAAAATAAAAAAAAAGTATACCTCTAAAATTGTATTCACTTCAAAATGTCAACTGCTGTAACTCATTATCCCCTTGAGAGTTGCAAGCCTTGGGGCTTGTTCCATCACCAGCGAATTAGCAGTGGACTGTGCCCTAGTGGAGAAAATGAAATCAGAGGCTTCAATCTTTTCCTCATTCAAGTATTTCTTGAGCAACAAGTCCAGAATGACAATGCTGCCAATAGAAAAGGTCTACAGTTCAGCGTGGCCTGATTTGACATTGTGGAGAGAATTCCAGAAGAAATCAGTCCGTTCAGCTGACTCTTCTAGAGCTGCCTGTTTCAGGGGAATGATACAGGCACCAGCACATTAGTTTGATCACAATGACCTGATTACATTTCAGCAACTTTGTATTAGGGGTTGAAGTGAAAGGCACGGGAATAGCAGTGTTTATGTTGAAATTTATCATTAACAATAATTCTATTTTGAGGTACTTCTTAGTGCATCTCTCTTCACTTGTCAATACTGGCTCAAGACCTAATCACATAAGCTTCAAACTCAGATGTTGGTTTATACCGAGAAGTACAGCAGATAAGGAATCTTGTATTTAGTAGTAGTCCTGTGGCTAGGGAGCTTAAAAATGAAGGATATGGTACATACAAATAGAAATGGAAGACACTTCTATCCCTGTCTGTATTTGACCCTGACTCATCTGTCTCCCGAGATCATGCCCCATACACTACTGGAGCATGGCAGCATTGCACCTCTGTAAAGGTACTGCTGTAGAAGATGTGTAGTTTTCTGTAAGGTACTTAAATGTGCACTGAGTCAAAATGACTGAGAGAGAAGAATTCTCTGGCTTGGTGACTTGAACTCTTGGTTTATGAGCAAACCAGTTCTGTTGCAATGATTTTTTAGAATGTGTTTGCTACAGTTAACTGTTTCAATGCAGGCAAGGGAGATGTAGAACCTCTTAAAAACAGCAGTTGGACTATCCTCTTAGGAAGTGAAATCCTCCAGGGCAGTCTGGTGATAGGAAAAGAGGGTAAAACTATATACTATTGAGGTCTCTTGTGTTTCAGGGACCACCACAATTTTCTTCATTTTGTTTGCCTACCCCTAAAATGCTTCCAGGTCAGGTGTTCTGTCAAAAGCAGGCAATAGACAAAGTCAGGATAAACAAACCTTTTTTAATAAAGATTTTCATGGGCAGAATCATTGAGCTGTGAATAATTATTAGTGAAGAAAGAGCCATACATTACTAATTTTAATGTGACCCCCAAGTTTCTCTACAATCAGCGGTGTACCAAAGACCCCATCAAATCTCAGCAGAAAAATAGTTATATGTATTAAATATGTATTAATATATGTGTTGTTTCAGGATTTTTACTATTTATCAAAAATAAAGTAAAATGTAGAATGATTAGTATGCAAGAGCTCAAATGCAGGACAGAAAAAAATACATGAAATTACATGTTCCCCTTTTCAAAAGTACACACTGGGTAGATTTGTATACAGAAGATATAATCACTAGAGCCACAGCTTTGCTCTGTCAAACACTCCTTCAAAATTCTCCTTCTTGTAAATACAGTGGAATGGTACTACACCTCCCTTCATAGTCCATAAACATCAGATTGATTATATCTGGAGAAGATAGCACTAAAATATGTCTTAAAACAGCCTCATTCTATCAGTTAAGAAGGGTATGGTTACAGCTTCTGGATAAAAGGCAACAACAATAGAAATTCTCTGATAAACACAGTTTTAAATTAATTTCATAAAATAAAACGTCTCGATTGTTGTGGAAACATTGCAGTGAGCTGTGAGCAGACTCCATCGCCTTGTTTTTAACATTCAGCTGAATTCTATGTGTATTTTAGTATTTGTTTGTTCTAAAAACATAGCAATCTGCCTTCAGCAGTTTAGTAAGAGACAACCTGGCATATTCAATTCTACGGGGATTCTGTACAAGCAGTTGAAAGGCAACCCATTAAAAAATCAGCAATTCTGTTTCAGGCTGAGACAAAACGAGAGACCAGGTTTTATAACTATATGAATTGCAACAACAGGGATAAAAAGAGTGTTTCTTTCTTTGAATGGCATTGCTGGAGAAATTCCTTTTAAAGATTACAATAAAGCAAAGTGAGTCTCTTTTATACACAGGCCAATTTGCATCATCCTTGCAGCACACAGAAAAGAAAATTCAGTAACAATGCCATTTTTGTTTGAAATGCATTAAATATTAAATATTAAGCAGCAACATTCACTTTTCTTTTTTGAAGGAAAAGTATTATGAAGTTACAGAAATAATTATTTTAAAAGCACATTTAACAAGTTTTCATTAGAAGTTGCCTTCTTAGTGTACATATTTGTATCATACATATCAATAAGACATCTTAAAACTCACCCTCAGCTGTGTGTCTGCAGTGCCTTTGAATGTGACAAAGGACACCTGTTGTTTTTAAGCCCATATGCAGTTCTTTCAGTGTAACAGCACAGCTGGCTCACCTCAGTCACTGCCTCTCCCTCTGCTGATTCCAGGGCTCAAAATCTCTTTCCCAGTTCCAGGCAGCACCTTAGCCTAGTCCATTTGCTCTTTTAGCAATCATGCTAATTGTTTCTTTCAAAAGACTGGGTCAAATGCTCCCCTTTTGAACACCAGTGACTTCACTGTGGGTACGTGTGTGTAAAGGAGAGGGGAAGATGACCTTTTGTTATTAAGATGGTAAGAAAAATTATCTTGGAGCACCAATATTTCTGAGGCTTTTTCTGTAACACGTATGTGTATGTCTGTCTCCTTTATGTGTCTGCTATCATGCAGAATTTTAGTTTTTTGGACTGGTCTCCTATAAAAAGCTTTAACCGATCCTGTATCTAGTTCCTCTTCACGGAACACAGGATACTGAAGTGCTGTTATGGTTCAGCTTATTGTGGGACTTATGTCCTACATTATTCCCACATACACATGCATACACCAGCAACACCTCCAGAAAGCTGCAGGAAGAGTGATTGTGAGGCCATAGAGCGATTCATTTCCACTAAAGAAATCATGGTATATTTTAGTATGAACTCGCCATTTACCCCAGGGCCGTAATTTCACCAGTGCCAAAGCTGTGTTCACAGATATTTATAATGCTACAGGTGAGAACACAGTCTTAAATCAAATGGGAAAAGACATTCAGAAGTAAATTCGTTTGGTAGGATCAAGTGACACACGCCTTTGTAGAATTATCATCAGTACCTAATTATTATAACTGCATACCTTACAATTTATTCTTGTCTGGAAAGCACAAATGCATGAGATCTCATTTCAAACATAGTCAGAAGAGTGCAGTAAGTTATTTTATTATCTCCAATGTAGATTTTTGATTTTTCTGCCTTGCTGTTCACATGTTCTTTTCCTGATTTTTCACGTACATTAGTCTTAGTGTGCAGCATGATTTCTACTGAATATTTTAAGATGATACATGAGTCTTTTTTTTTTTTTTTAAGATAGAAAAATGAAAGAAATGGACGGAGGTAATAAGATGGAAATTCTGAGTGGTGCAATATGGTCTGGGATGCAATATGAAGTGTTACCTAACTAATGTGCTCCCATATTGCAATATTTTGAGCTCTGTAAACTGCCTTTACTGTAGAAATACACTTCAATGCCATGCTTGTAGTGTATGGATTGGAGAAAAAGGTGAAGGCGGGAGCACTGTAAACCAGCAGACTGCAACTAAGGTGAATCCTAAGAAGGCCAGAAGAGAAAAGTTACAATGTGAGAAAACAGCCATCTGCAAGCCACTTATTTAAACATCCCAGTTATTACTTGTTTGTTGACTGGTGCTCTCTCTTGATTTTATTCTATCACTATTTTTGTACCTCATAGAGGAAGACTGTAGGAACTATAAGAACTGTAAGTACTATAAGAACTACAATGCTGTAAGAACTGTATTTTTAAAATGAAAATTGAACTTAACTTGCTAAGAATGATCTATATGCACAATGTGGTGATGGAGTGGACTTCAGCCATGTATCTTCAACCTTTTTGTTGCTTAGATGATTGAAAAAGTTATTTAGCTTTCTGACTGCTATCAAAAGGAGATTACAATTTGCAATAGAAGTTGTGTGAGCTAAACTTTGGTAAGAATAAAATATGGCTCTGCTACATAAGTACTGATAAAGAAAAGGAAGTCAAGTGACTAAATTAAAATATAAAATCCAAAGATTTGGACAGGCAAAACAATAATAGCATAGTTTTAGTTGGCCACAATTTGGGACTATATGTTTTTCCATTCATGAAGACTGTTTTCTTTGATTTTCAGCCTTTGAGAAAATGCTTTTATTGTTTTTAGTTTTTGTTAGTGATTCCTAATAGTGAAACTATGACAGAAATGAGGTAATTGCCCTAATTCCTATCTAGAGGTGATTTAAACACAGTTTTCATTTGGAGGCTGGAAATTAATACTTCATTTAAGATTTCTGGGATGTCCTTTTCAATGACTTGGGTATTTTAAGTAAAGTATGCGTGTGATGCTGAGAATACTCCCAGATTTTACATTACTGAATGTTCTGAAAAAACATCACTTATCACCTGAGAGAACTGGGGCAAATTAATTTCAGAAACAAAGTCTGCCTTTGTCTTTATGACTTCAAAAAATTAGTGAATGTCTATCCTTAGAAGAAGTGCAGAGGGATAGGTGTAAAGACATAGATTGTTTATTTGTGATGGCGTATCAGATTACGCATTTGCTACATAATGTTTTCAAAGCTGGTAAAAGTGGAACTGATAACAAAAAACTATCTATTACTAAAACTGCATTGTGGTATGAGACTATATACTAACTTGGGGGTCTCACCTTTGAACATATTCCTCATGAGTGAGAGTTTTTCTATTGTTATATAATACGGTAAGAAAGTATTTTCTGATTTGAAAGTAGGAAAGCAGCTCAAGGACTGTCTATGTGGGCCCAGACCACCAACCATATGTGTAAAAAACAATGAGCATTGTACCTGATTCTGCTCAGATGTTCATTATTATTTTCTTAACAATTAGTTAAAATCATTTGTTTCTTTAATTTTTTGCTGAAAATTTTACAGTACGGGGCTAAGCCTTGTGAAACCATGAGACAAAATGGCACAAAGGTGGAAAGGCAGTTGTTCTTTAAAAAACTAGTAAGTTTGCCAGGAGGGGAAAGGCTTGGGTTGTCAAAGGCCGTGTTCTTTAGCTCCTGTGATTGCTTAGGTTCACCATGACTATTTTCTGTTTGACAGTATAAACTCTTATAGAAAGTCTGTGGGCTAAATATACGTTACCCTACTGATACAAAACTCTCAGTGAGAGTCATTGCAGGACAGTGCCAACTTGACTAAGAGAATACTGAACATGGGAAGAGACTAACACTGTTTTTTGCTACCATCTTGTTTAGTCTGCTTCAAAACTGGTGATCAGACATTGCATGATAGTTTTGTGAAGTCTTTTGTGTTTGTTGCTGACTGAAATACAGATTGGACTTCTTAGGATGGATAGCAGATTCTTGATGAATGAATAGGTTGCCCATATGTATTAGCAGAGGTCAGAGCCAGAGGAAGTAATGTGATTCTTTGCCCTCATGCTTTGCTTTTTTTTTTTTTGGTCACTCCCTGCCCATACTCATTCTTTGCCTAATACTATCTTGGCTACAAGATAAACTGTACTTTAAATCCCTTCTTGGTGTACTCCTTCAATAAAAGGACTTGTTACTTCCACATTTTCTGTGTCAAACCAGGTGGTCTTACACTGGATATTTGGGTGACAGCATCCTGCTTCCCAGCTGGGATAATAAATAAGGGGCATAAGATCTAGCACTTGTAAACTCTTTTATTTTGGAAGCTTCTGCCCAACATCTGGATAAAATTATTCACAAACATATTCCTCCACAGGAAATATTTTTATCTAAACAGCAGTATGTGCCATGAATACAAATAAACTAATATTAGTCAGATGCACTGATTAGCAGCATCAACATGAAAATGAAGCTATCTTCCTCCATCAGTTTGTTTGTTTCATAGGTGTGCATGGGCTAAACTCATAAGTTATAAGTCACCAAATTATGCCTGTTGTTTGTAACTCATTCTTGTGCAGATACTGTAATTAGATTGAAATGCCTTTTTTTAGGTACTTCAATAAAAGAGACAATAATAAAGCAATGAGTCAGATACCTCAAGTGTAGATATTTGTTGTTATTTTATGCACTTAGAGATATCCCATCTGGTTTCCAGCTGCTGCTATATAGAAGGGCAGCTCTTCAAGCTCTTCCATTTATCATGTGTCAGATCTAGCCAGGCAAAAGTCCTGGATACACTAGGGAATCCAAGACACCACTAATTGCCACTGTTCAGGCACATGGATTGTTCCAGTATCTCTTGCTGGCAGTGCTGCTTAATGAGCAAGAGTCTGTAGAAAAGGATTGCAAGTGAAGATTTTTTTTGTTAGCTGAGCTTCCTACTGTGATTGGAAAATTTAATCCCCAATATAGTATGCATGGTTTTGGCGGCATGTCTGGGCAATAACCTAAAGCAGTTCTACATATTTTCATACAGGCTATAAAGCTGACTTGGCCCAATTGAAATAAACTGAAAATTTTTTAAGGATCAAATCTGAGAAACATTTTATATTAAAGTTCCATTTATAAATACTTTTAATATCTGTTACATGGTTGCCAGATGGGCTCCTGTTATTTTATAACTGATGATATAGTACGTTGTACTTTTGCACTTTCTTGTTATGTTGAATTCTCAGCAAGTGATTCTGTTTCATGAACTATAGAGAACATGTAATCTAAGCAAATATTGTTCAAATATGCTACTTTTATACCTTTTTTAGATTAATCAATGTCTGAATTATTTCTGTAACATCGGAGTTTTGTTTGGGTGTAAAAGGTTTCTACTACTATGTCTTAAAATGGAAAGAGACCCCTAGTTCTTATATACTATGTCTTATAAAGAGATTTAGAAAAAAGTAATTTTGGTAATTTTGACTGACCCTTTTTTTAACGTGACCTGAATATTTCAATTTTATTTATTGAGAAGTTTAAAGATAAGATGTATATGTCTGTACCTCTGGTTGATATCAAACGTTCTGATCCATCTGGTATGATGGAAATAACGTGTGTTACATGTTCACAGATTGGTCTTGAAGTTAGAGATTTTAGTGATCAAATCTTGCTTACATTGGTAAATGCAGCTGCCACCTTGCCCATTTATTAATGATTTCCTTTGGAAAATGCTGTAGATTCTTTTCTTGTTGACAGTGTATGGAAACTGACTGACTTCTTGTACTTTGACTTTCTAATGAAGTGACTGAGTTGCAGTTCACTTCGGTTTTCATTAGATTTTGGTTTTTCTCATAATAGAATTATTTTTTTTTCACTTATATTGGACTACTTTTGTCTTTGCCTTTTTATTGAGCCAGCACGTAAAACTATGTCATTGACAAAGTCTAGGTTTTCAAAATCTGTTGTTGCTGTGGAATGGATTACATAGATCTTATGTCTGTATTTTCTAATATTGAAGTTAATGACAATACCAAACATACTATCTTAGAGAATACATCATTATGTAATATCAGTCTATATGATTAACCATTCTTTCCATTGTTTAACCATTTCCAATGTTTAAACATTTGTTTAACTATGCAATTTTAACTATGTAATGATGGCAGTTATTTTTGTTAGATTATGGTAACAGTCCAAGATGTTCTAGAATGGTTTGTGGTAGAAGCTCCCCATGTGCTGGGGAAATCTATGAAGTTTGTGCTGAGTGGTAAACTTGATGCTCTCTTTGATGATTATACTTAGGTTAAAAATGTGGCCAACACATGAAATGCAGCTTGTTGTTGCTTTCCTTCAGCTCTACAAAAAAAAAAAAAAAAAAAGCAAAAAAAAAAAAAAAGCAGCTGAAAATGACTTTACTTATGTCCATAGGTTTGCTCACCTCAATCACTGTTACACTAAGTCACACTCATGTAAGACACACTTTTTGGTATCTCAGTTTCAAGTGTTGTTATCCTAAAGGTTTTTCTTGGTCCCATATGCTTCCCTCACTGCCTTCACTTCTGCAAATTTTAACTCTTTGTAGCTGCTCCAATCCTCACTTTGTGAGGCGACATGTTTAACGTTTAGTTCTGGGAATGTAATTTCTTTGTCGAAGTGTCCTGAGATGCTTGTTGAGTTAGTCCTTGGAAAGTGACACTTTTTGTTTGCTCTCTGTGTTAGTGTTTTTTTCTTTTTATCCTTGACAACCTTTCTAGATAGCATAAACTGCCCAGCTGGGACCTTGTTGAGCTGATAAAGTGATTTACTATTACTTCTTTCAGCAACCACTTCAACTTCTTTGGCAATATTATCCACATGCTTCCTCTTGCCTTTTTACCTCCATTTTTTACTGTCCTGTCCACTCTTCTATACAGATTTTTTCTTTGCTCTTTATCCAGAAAAAAGCCATCTCCCAAAGTGTTTTTGAAGCACTGATGCTTGCTTTGACATGTTTCCTTTCTTTAACATAGTTCTGCACAGCTTCTCTTAGCAAGTCTGTAGGTTTATTTGTCTGGGATCCAGCTGCAAGTCTATCATGCCTATGATACCGCCATGCAAAAAAGTCTGGCATATTCATGATGCCTTCTTGTGATGGACTCAGGTCATAATATCTGAAATCTACTCTTCAGTTTAATTTGAAATTGCTGCTCTAATGCTTTTTATTTCAACCTTTTCATAGTGCTTTTTGATGGAATGGCTTATCACTAGTTATTAAACCTAAAACCAAGTGCAGTTTTGCCAGGCTTTCTACGCTCTGATTTTGGGACTGGCTAAATTTGTCTGTAGCACTTAACTTCATTGTCCATCTCCCCACCCTTTATTCAAAAATAGGTTACAAAATGCACAGCATTTTTCAATTAAAAATAATTTAGTAACTTTCTTGATCAAAGTTATTGCACCGAAAGAATAGCCACACTCTTTTGTTGTGTTTCCACAAAAGGCTGTGGCAGATATCTTTTACAGAATACTGGCAGTACTTTTCTGGTCATGGTTGTTGCTATTGTTTGTTTAATTGAAATTAAAATGACTGCAGTTTGAGAGTTTGATCTACAAGCCAAAGGACATAAAAAGCCATTTTATTAAGTTTTAGACAAATTGTTTGTCTAGTACAAAATACAAAGAAGCACGGACAGAAAAGGCAATCTTATGCTTGCCCTTGCTGTAGCAAGTGGTCTGTGAGGTAAGGATGCCTGGGGCTTGGAGGGAAAAGACACGGGATTCTCTTCTGCATTGAAACCTGGCAAGTAGCTATAGCCCACCAGTTTGAGTTAATGTGTTTTGATTTGGAGTTTGCTTTAGAAACAGAATGAGACTTCAGGGTTATGAAGAGACTTTCACCTAGAACATTGTTTTGCCATGTTTTCTTAAATGGCTGTGTTAGTCTGGCCTTCGAAGAAGATTAAAAGTCACTTCTGTACTGAGTTGTATGGGTTCTGCTTGTCAGTCCCTGTATAATATACACTATAAGTAAAACATTACTAGACAGAATCATTAGATGTATGACATTTTCAGTATACAATACTAAAGATTAAAAGTGAGTAATCCTACCCTGACAGACCTCCTGAAATCTGAAAATGAACATTTTGAAGAGGCTCATTAAGTTGTAATATGCAGTATCAGATATGCTTTTATGCTAAGAAATGTCCGCTCGTGTCTTTCATTATTCATATAGCTGTACCTTTGTCCTCCATGGTTTATTTCTGAATATAAAATTGTGTTAGAAATATAATATCAAAGGAATATTAAACTTTTTGCAGCTGTACTTGGGGACTCACAAAGAAGAAATGAGATGCATGGAGGGTAAACATGCATGTCTTCACAATGAAACTATTAAGATTATACACAAGTCATCCCAAGTTAAAACTCAGAAAAATAAAAGAACAAATAATCAACTAATCTATTTGCAGTTACCTAACAAGTAATCAAGTGACTATAAAGAACAAACATGGAATTTTCAAGATAAATCATATTGAAGCAACCTAATTTTCCTCTCTGGCAGGATTCTTTGTGTAGGTTAGAAGCAGCACATGTCACATGCACCTTAATAAAGCTTTTGACGCTGTCTGAGATGACGTTAAGATAAGCAAATGAGTACAAATTGGTGTAGATTGAATTACTACCATGTGAATGTAGAATGTGCTGGAAAGTCACACTCCATGTATCAAAGGAAACCAACAAAATTGAAAAATATGCCAAGTGGAGTTCTTCAGGGGTGTCTCCTGTGTTCATTTTTCCTCGTAGTTTCATTAATAACTTGACTGATGGAATAGAGTACTTTATTAACATTCCTGTGGAGAAAGTAATCCTAGATTTGATAACTGCACATTAGAATTAGCTGATAATATTAGAAGTTTAAAGTATCTTGACCAATTGCAGCAAAGTTTGAATTATTTAAGAATATGATTCACTCATGATGTGTAAAAAACACTGCATTTAGGTAGGAGTAATTGGAGGCCATTTTTTTATGAGGGGAAACATTTAGTGGCAATCTGTACCTAAGATAATCACGGAGTAGATGTCAGAGACAGCCTCTCAGAAGTTTTTAAGAGCAGGTGAGAAAAACGTGTATCAGTGACAGTTTATGTGTGTCTGATCCTGCCTACCAGCAATGGGGTGGATCAAATAGCCTCCCAACCTGCTATAGATTCTACTATCAAATGAACCTGGTATGCTTGGCACAAGTGAAAGCTGTAACAGTCTGAGTCTGATCTAATGTCACTTAGTTGTCTGGAGTGAACGTGTGGTTTTTGTAATTATAACAGAGCTACGAGTCAAGCCCTACATGTGGGAAATATCAATGTCCATCTAATTTGCTCTGAACACAAGTAGTTAAACTCTAACCAGAGTTATTGTGTCTTTAGAGAAACACTTCTGAAAATCTTACTCTGTATTTATCTGATTAATTTCATTTATGGATCCACATCACTGAACATACCAACACCCCTATGGGTTCCACATCCATGACTGGATGCTGGTACCAGCAGGGAAGACCTGCTGTGCTGATTTCACTGGGACAGAATCACAGGCTAGCGATGGAGGACAGGCCATTAATAGCCCCGAGTCAGCTGGGAGTTTAAGTCAGAACAGTTGCCCCAAGCTGGCTCCCAGGTGTATCCCACACCTCTCACCTCATGCTCATTATAAAATGGGGAGCTGTTGGCTGGGGCTCCTCCCTCTTGGCCTGCTGCTCCCTCTATTGTTCTGAAGGACTAGGCTGAGTGTAAGTTTATATACTTTATGCTGATGTGTATATTAGTTCTGTTATTTCACTAAATCTGTTTGTGTTTCAACCCATGACGCTTCTCTTCCTGATTTCCCTTCTCAGCTGGGGAGGGCTCATTGGGTGAGGGAAGGAAGTGAATGAAGGCACTTGCATTATTCTTAGGATGCTGGTTTCTTTTTGTTCTGAAAGGTGTCGACATATGAATTAATTTCCCTCTGATTTTTCTTAAATGGCATACACAGCTAAGTCTTTTTAGCCTTTTACTTTCTTCTTCTATCCTTCGCTTTTCTTCATTGTTTCCTATTCTTCTTTTACTTTCTTGTATTATTTTTTTTTCTTTAACAAAACTGCTTCCCCTTTCTTCTCACTTCAAAGCTGTGTGGTTCCTGGCATGGGCAAAGAAGATTGGCTGATGGCAATGTTCTTGAAATGTTGCTGATTTTAGTGTGAACAGAAAATAATGATACAGTTTAGTTTTTTGGGTTGAGTTAGAGCCAGCCCTCTTGTATAAAGCATCATGTATTAGCAGCTCACAAAAACACTGCAAAGCAGAGGAGGAAAGGTTGGGACCAGATTCTAGTGCATCCAGGATTTAAAGATGGCTCTGTTAGCCATTGTTCTGGTTAGGAAGCTCTCTCCTCAGATAAAAAAAGGTAACTGAACTACAAAAGTTAATAATATTGGAGCACAAGCTTGAGCTATGAGCTTCTACCAAGTAGAAAAAAACCCCTATTTGTATAGAGAGACATAAAAAAATATTTTTATATGCGAGTCTTCTCTGTGTTTTGTATCCTTGCATGAAGTGTCTTCAGGTTTGCTGTTATTTCCAGTAGAGTGTCATGGCCTGATGTGCTGCAGAGTATCCTGTATGTCCTTGGAAAAAGTGTGTGGGAGGAGTTCATAACTTCTAATTATTGTACCAGGAAGTTACTGTTAGCTCTTGCAGCAGATTTCACACTTGGTGTTGTGTGTGTTGCTTCCTCTCTCTGACTGCCCCAGACTGTACTCCAGAACATTTTCTCTGAGCTGAGCAAGTTTATCTGTTTTGGGAGGAGACACTCCTGTCTCTTCTTGACCCAGAGAACAGCAGCTAGTGCAAGGGGAATGGGGTGCTCTTCTACCTGCTGCTCAGCCTCTCAAAGCACACAGTAACTATGATAAAAATGGATGCCTCCTCTCCAGTAATTTTCAAGGATCTGTGTATCAAGATATAATCCCTACTGAACAATTACCTTGAGGATTTAAGTGGACCTGGAGAATCCTATCCACTGTTCATCTGTCCCAGATTCCTTTGAAAGTCTCATAGCTCTAAAGCCAGCGGATTGGAAATACTGTTGCAGGAATTATTTTCTCAACCTGTGAGTTTAAAAAATATATATGAAATTCTGGCATCTTTCCTAGTTTGGTTGCCTTTGCATGAGCCTGACTTCTGTAGTGAACGTAGGGACACATCTATTACCCATAACCTTTTAGTCTTGCAGTCACCTCCCGAAGTTGGATGTTTGATTCACATTGCTCTGTGTCTTGAAAAATCCATAAGGGATGCATATGCATTCAAGTGAAAAACTGCATATTTTTGACAACTGCAGCCTTTCTTATTAAGAATTTATAGGATAAATGCCTTCTATATTTGGAATCTAACCTCCCTTTTTTCCTCCTTGAAGAGGTCAGACTTCAGAACACGTGTGCAGTGAGATGTCTAAAATTTGCAGGAGTACTTACAGATGTTTGCATTAAATATAGCCTTAATAATTCAGTTCATACTAACAGCTAGATTGTGTCCAAAGTCATGTTCTGTGATAGAGAAGGGGAAGAATTGCACAGAAGTGTCTGAGAATCTTGTCTTTCCTCCCTTACACTAGACAGATTGTAACTTAATTGGCAGCAGCTGCAGATTAATACTGCCTCTTCACAGGTTCCTTAGCACTCAGTGCCATATCAAGCAGTACACAAAACCTTCTTGCATTCCCTTTCTGCCGTGTTCCACTCACTTCAGTGGAGAAAATGTGGAGATGTGCTGCTATTTTTGTGTACTGACAGCCCATGAAAGTTCTTACTGACTTGTGTCTTGCTGAAACATTCAGTTCAATGACACTTAGCCTATCACTTCAAAAATAGAGGAGGAAGTTTGATAGGAAGCAGAAAAACTGGATGCAAAAAATCAGGAATACTTTAAATACCAAGTGTCCAAATGAATTATTTGCAGTAACTGAAATAATTTTTGGAATTTGTTATCTTAAAACTGAAATAGGCTAGAGGGTTTGTCATTTGAGTAGTGATGAAAGAGAATTTTAAAACTAAAGCTCTATTGAAGTCTTGTGTGACTTAGAAATTGAGTTAATGTATGGCGTATGAAATTTCTATTAAAACATTATCAGATCTATTCACTTTATATATGAGTCATCCCATTTGAAGCATACGGGAAAATGTAGGAATATGACCAGCAAATTCTAGTCTGTAGTGGGAGGAACAGTCATGATATCTGAGTTCAAAAGCATAACCTGTTCTGATGTTTCTTTTACAGTTTAAATGGAAGGAAACACAGACAAGTAGATATACAGCAGGACCCACGGCCCTCATTTCTGAAGAAGCCATGGGGTTGTGGCTGTACCACATGGTGTGGAATTGCAGGTTATACCAGTAGCACTAACAGGAGGCTAAAACTCCCATTGCCATCTTCTAATGAACTGATGCTCGAATAAACCTGAGGCTTGCATGTTAAGCACTTCTCTGAGAAAGCACTACATTTTTTCTTCTTGCAATAACATTTTTGCCCTTCTCTGTGACAAAGTTGAAAAAAAAGAGATTCAAGATGCAAAATTCAGAGCAACTTGAAAGTAAATGTGAGTTTGTCCCATGATACTTTTACAGCAAAAGTTCTGCTTTCCATTTTAAGATAGTTGATTGCTAGCTACATTGTAGAGTCTAGCTGTGAACTTTGGCTTTGCTTTGGCCTAGAATCATGGCATCTAGCTTGTTTCAGCACAGAATATGTAAAGCATTCAGCTATATAAATCTCTAGTCTCCAAGGAACCTTCTTTCCATATCTGACATTAAAGAGGCACACCTGCACACTGTTGGACTATTACACAGATCTCTGTACCATTACATTTATCAGAGCTATCTGAATCTAGCAATACACCATAAGTAAGACAATAAAAAAGCAAGTTTCCTCATTAGGAATGCAAAAGTTTCAGTGTTTTGGCTTTCGTTCTTTCTAACATCTGTTATACAGCACTAGGCTTGATAAATGTCTAAGCATCTACATACACATTTATAAAAAAATAATGCAAAATTAATTTTCCTCTCCAGTATTGTCACTAGGGAGATGGGAAGGCACCTAATTTCACCTGTAGTCTGAAAGCTGGTAAAAAAGAGATGCTATGTCAACTTTTTGTATTTTGTTTAAATTAAAAGCAATTTATTATCTTTGTTTATTTAACCAAGTAAAACACTAAGTTGTTTGAATGTGTCCATGTGTGAGAGAAATTTAGGAGGGTCAGAGTTGAATTTTAAACACACAGAATGAAGAAAGGAGTGCAATACTTATGGAGCCAGCTGGTATCTATAACTTCGCCTGCTTTCTGTTAGGCTGGATCTCTGTCCTAATCCCCAGCTTCAGACTTCTATTTGGGCAGAAATGCTTTTGTATGGAGCAGAGTGATTCTGGTCTAGACTTTGCAGAACTGAACACAAACTAAATGTTTCCAAATCTGGGAGACTGAAAATTAGATCCAAGATCTGCAATAGTGAAGGCAAAACTTGCTTAGTGCTCCTCAACAGCATAGGCAAAACTGGGTTAGAGTTCCTCAAAAGTGCAAGCAAAGTTCGGTTTTGTGGCGATGTTCTGGCAGGAGTGGTGAAAAGCGGTTGGACGGGATCAATGGAAGCTGGTGCAGATAAGGAGTGTGCAAATGAGAGTGCTGAAGAGAACAGGGAAGTTGAGAAGGAGAGAAAAAGGGAGAGAGAACTGGTAAAGAATTTGAACAGGCTAAGAAATCAGGAATATTTTAAGGGGTTCTGAAAGGCTGTGTAATTAGGTTTTTTCTCCCATCTTCCTAAAAGGATGCAGCCTTCCCTGCCCTTTGCATCCATGCTCCTTTTTTGGGTGTTCTACAATCTGTTTTCTTCCCCAAACTCAGAATTCTCTTTTCTATTCTATGCTTTGTTCCTCTTCCTCTGTGGAGTAGTACCTGTAAGGATCAGGAAGGCCAGAAAGCCACGGCTGCTTCTGCTAACCCTGGGATTGAGGAAGAGCAGCAGGAAGGGGAATCAGCTGCTGCCACTACTAGAGTGGCAGCCCCTCACTGTAATAAGTGTTGACCCATGGGAAGCAGCTCCCTCCTGTAATGGTATCAATAGGATCATCTGGCTTTCTAGGGCTCCAATGCATGTGAAATGAGGAGCAGGGCTGCAGACTTCACCTTCTTGAGCAGTGTTACCCAGAAGAACTTCCTACTTTCCTTATGAGTAATATTGGATTGCAGAAACTGAATCAGGGGATAGACAGGTGTAGAATTTGATCCAAGTTCTGGAGAATATAATTTATAAGTGTTCTAGAGCACTGCTTATTGGTTGAAATTCTAGAGATGGATATCTGTTCAAGGGACTTTATATCCCACTGAACAAAAACACCATATGCTATTTAATTCTGCTAAAAAAGTTAGAATAATAGATGCACACAGTTAGTATTTCGTAATTAAGCTTCCAGATTTCATTCAGTTTTGGTGACTCCAGGAAAATATTGCCGCAACGGAGTCTTTGGACCATCTCTGGGGAAAAAAAAACAACAATGCAAACAAATAACTTTGTAACTGATTTTGATCCAGTCAGAAGAAGGAAAGTGCTTG
Organism: Hemiprocne comata; assembly: GCA_020745705.1. Taxonomy (NCBI): domain Eukaryota; kingdom Metazoa; phylum Chordata; class Aves; order Apodiformes; family Apodidae; genus Hemiprocne; species Hemiprocne comata. The sequence continues at coordinate 66,932,879 of CM036589.1, read as the reverse complement.
CTTATGTTCAAAGATGGTAATTCTGTTGAATGTACTTCTTGCAGGAATGACTGAGTAGCTCATTGAATCAATTGATTTACTGAAGTGTACTGATGAACCAGAGACTTCATTGTTTTATATTAATGGTGTCTGAGTCAGTGTAGTAACATCCCATACACTTGCAGGTTGTTGAAAGATGAGATCACAAATTAAAACCCCTTTGTCCTTTACTACAGAGCAGTGTAAATGAAAGGTAACTTGGCTTCTTTAGAAGTTCTGTAGAATTTACCTAAGTAGGAAAACTTTAGCTCTTAGAGGCTAAAGCTGGTAACACTTGGGTTACTTTCATGACATACCTTTTTACTTGCAGACCATTTAATTGCTATTCTTTTTTCAGCAATCTTCAGAGCTACAGTGAATCGTAAAGCATTTTTATGCTGGTTAGTTATTTAGACTCCAAACTTTTATTACTATCTGACAGCTCCATTTTCCTTGTTTCCTATTCCAAACTACTGATGTCACAGTCAGTATGACTTATTCTTTTCTTTCCATTGATATCACTGGGGTTGATTTTGCATAAGAATCTGAAGCTTGACTGGAGTTTACCAAACACCTGTCTGTCAGAGATCAAGATTTGTGTTTAAAGGGTAGTATCCCTTGTGTGTCACATTAGAGGTCTTTGTAGAGTAGTCTGCACATATTCTTAACTCTACACTGAAGAGATATATTTTTCTCTTATATCTACAGCTCCAGCAGGTATCCTAAATATAACACTAGGAAGGATTGAAGCTTTTTTAGTTTTATTGCTGCTGAAACAAATTTTGATAGATTTGTTCTCATTATACATATAACAGTTTAAAGTATTTGCTGACCCTGTTATTAGTTGTGATTTTTCTGGTTGTTTTTCATCAATATACCTATTCATTGAAAAAAAAATCACCAAAAAAATGGCAACAGAAAACCTAAAACTGATATTGCTTGAGAGGCAATGATGACTATTTGTTTTACATAATACTCCTTTGAGTATTTCTACAGGGAATTGGTAAATAGTTATGTACAAAAATAGGTAACATGTTCAAATGGAAATGCAAATGTCAATGTACACTGCTGCTTTTGTTTATCAATGTGTTCTACTTAGAGAATTAGAGAAATGCCAGAGTGTGTGAACCATCAGGGGATTGCTGTAGTGCTAGATTGCTTTTGAAGAATAATTCAGCCTGACACTGGAAAGCAAGATTTTCTCCTTTTATTTCAGTACACTTATCCTCGCCTTGCTACCTTTTTCAACATGATTTAAATGGTTATTGTCACAGGCAACAATTTCTTTTATGAATCTTTGTGGTCCAGTTGTATTTTTTTGCAAGGATAAACAGTCTCCATTCCCCTTTTGATGTGTGTTTCAACTGATGTCAGATTAGGTGGAGGTATCTCTTGAAGATTCCCATCTATTAGAGAAGTCCTTTCATTGTCGTTTCTGACTCCTTCCTGCACTTTGGCCTTTTGACTTGCACAAAATGCGTAGGAAATGCAGAGAACTGACTCAACACAGTAACGGTATCTTCTTGACATTTAAAAACTATTTTTGTCCCTTAAGCTAGCTATGTGGAAGATAGTTTTCTTCAGGAGGTCATGAAGTAGCTGAGGGCATAAGCAAATAAGCATAGGGAAGCATAACCAGGGAGTATGTTTGCACTCAGTTTACACCCAAGTGCTGAGTATTGGCCTATAGCCATGCGTAATGGACTGAATGCCATTTAGTTATATATTCCTTTCTCAGACTGCCTTTAATGTTATTGTCTCATTCTTCCTTCCTTGTCTGTATTGACAAACCACTGTGGCATCTGTGGGAGTGGAGAGGAGCCCACAGAGGTACAATATGTGCCTCTGGGCTCACTGCCAAGGTGGATCACAATTTCAGTTACTTCCAGTTGAAGGTTCGGGTTTCCTGGCTCCACAGGTAATAACCAGAAGGACGAACTCCCTGCCATGTAGCACATCCAAGATACATACAGACACTTGAACTGACAGCAGAGCCACTAATATACATTTGCTCTACTCCAGAGTAATACCGTAGCTTCTGCTTTTTAAGTCTCAGTCTGCAGGCTAAGTATACCTTTTTCATATATTGAGTGCTTTGAAACTAAGTGGTTAATTTCTGTTGATTTTTTACATCACAGCATTTCATATTAGGTGAAAAAAAAAAGGATGTACTTTCAAACGGTTCTTGTTCCATTTGTGTTAAACAAAATTGTTTGTCAACAGAGACGGTCACATTTTTTTTGTTGTTGTACTAGAAGCCAGCGAAATATCTGCGATAAAAAAAAATCCCAAAGAGCACAAATCCAGCAACAAAACTGTTTCTAATCAGACAGCAGAGTACGTGTCACAAGCCAAAACTCTACTCCAGCAACTATTTGCAACCTCTGCAACACCCCTGAGACTGCTGCTATGTTACAGACTCTTTCCTGGTCATGTGATCCACAGAATGCAAGTCACAAAATTAGAAGTTAGACAAAATTACGTAAAAGTACCTTTATATAAAAATCTAATTGCTCTGGTCAAGAGTCTGTGAGTGGAATTAGTCCAATGCTTGTGTCCTGCCAGGTCTTGGTGAGTGATTATTTCCAGTAATCAGCTTGTAAGGCAAATAAAGTTATTTTGGATACAGAAAGATGCCAATAAATGTAACTGATAAAGCTGCATGACAAGTGACAGAAGAGGTATCTACTGTGTGAAACTACTAGGTCTCTCTGTCAGCAAAATTCTGAGGGTTGTTCAGCAAAATAATACCTGACTGACAATTACCATTAATGAAGATAGTTTTTAATTCAATTTGTCCCTTGGAGTTAGAGGAGAATTTATAGAACCTTCTCAATAGCCTGATAAATCAGGTAGCATCCCTCTTGTATCCAGAATAAGTTCCAATGCCATGGGTATGTAGTTTTCTAATGTCATTCCATGAGATACAAATACCTTACAGATATTGTAATTTTATTGGAAGATTCAGTAGGAAAGGGGTAGCTGTGTGCTCAAGGATCTGCTCAGCTGTGTTTTATCCAGTTTGGTCATTTGCCTTAAGTCACATACTGAAAATTAGTATAGTATTCATATTTTTATCAGAGATTGGCAATGTCATTAATTGAAATAATATTAATTTGTACTGCAGCTCTTTCCATCTGTTGAACTTAAGGGGAATTAAATCATATTCCCTGGGTCAGTCTGTGTAGCACTGAAAATAGTGTATTGAATTTCAAACATAACAATCCTCATGGGAATAGCTGGATTTCTCTTTGATTTTAACTCCCCTGTTTAAAATAGTAATTTTCCCCAGTAATCTATGTGCAGCATTCTCTCAGCATGTTGAAAGTATTATTAATTGTTTGTAGAGGATTCTGTTAAAGAACCAACAGAATATCAGCAGTGTTACTTTAATCTTCTCCCAAGCTTTTGTGTATCTGACCTTCACAAATTAATTCCCCTTTTTCACTTAGATCATGCAACAGATTTTATTATGCATTCATTGTCCTGAAATTTAATAAATGTTGTATCACCAGCATCGAAGTAAGGGTTATGTAAAAGCAATTAATTTCAAAGTTGTCTTTAAAAAAAATTTAAATGCTTATCTTCAGGAATACATAATGTATAATAGAGACAGATAAAATACATTGGGATAATTAACAAAGTAAAAATTGCGTTATGCTCAGAATCAGATGTCAGTAAAAGTTGTTGCCGATTCATTTCCTAAATTACATTAGCTCTGTTGTCTCAACTAATTTATTATATTTTGAGTTTTCTTGCATTTGTTAGTTAAGAACATAGACCTCAACAATAGTAGATTCAGGAAAACCTCTTGCTCACGTGCCACTGACTGCAAAAATGCTCATGCCATGTTTGTTTTATTTTTTTTCAAAGTGGGGTTTTCACTCATTAGACAGTAAAGGAAATTGTCATAGATGCCATTTTCAACAATGATTGAATTTTTGGGGTGAGGGGGAGAATGGGCTGCTAAAATATCCACGTTCTTTATGTCATATATTAGATCATCAGAGGGCTTGACTTTTGCTTTATTGCTGGGGAAGGAGAGTTGGTAATATTTCTATTGTTAAAATTTGTATTGTAATAATTTCACCTCGTTTTGACACAAATGATACAATAAGTTGTGTCCTACCTGTATCCCTATACTCTCTACTATGAGTGTTTTTTGACTTCCCATAGTGCTTTTAAAAACAGATAATATAAAGATGTTATCTCAGTGAGCTTAATAATAACCAAATTCTTATTTTCACTATGATCTACTCAGTACTGTCATGACTGTACTGTCACATGGCTTCCCATATAGTGATACCATGCAAAAAGTGTTTCATTTTTTTGCTTTCCACAGAGTAGGTAAGTGCTCCAATTTGTATCATAAAAAAGTCATAACAAGGTACTTGTTATTATACATCTGCAGGAAGGGTGTTGCCTCTCTTTGAAATCTGTTCCAATTAAAGGATTTTTTTACTCTTTTGTTTGAAAGCGTCAAAAAAAAAGATAAAATTTCTATATACAAATACAGTATTCTTTAATTTTGGGTGCTTTGTTATCTCTAAGAGCATAAGAAACATACTTTAAAATGTAAAATACCTGCCTTGTAAGATTGTTTTAAACTGTAAATCATACAAGAGCAAATACATCTGAAAACAAAAGGCATAAGAAATACTATCTGAATCTTAAATTGGCTCTCAGTTATGAAAATATTTATATATGTGATTTCTCTGATTATACCCAACAGTTTCAGTGACTCTGAAGTGACAGATAATGCAAGCTTATTAAGTCATTACCATTATTGAGAGTAAAGTACTGACATAATTTTACAGCCTCACATGGGAATAAAATGAAAATTGGAAAGCAAACAGAAAACTTGAAAGATTAAAAACTTTGTGTGACTTAGAACTGTTGTGTACTAGTGTGTGTGCTACAAGTAACATCCCATCTGATAACTGTGTGCCCCCCATGGTAGTTAATATACCTCAGTAACCCATGGCTATTTTCAGAGGTGACTACATGAAGGTTTGTTATTCTCGGCAGATAGGTTTAATTTGTTTTACAATCAGACAAATCTACATACTGTAGTTCACTTCTGACAAAAATGTTGGCTCTCTATTTACTCCTGTTAGGGTTGTCTGCTTGGCCCAACAGAGGAGACAATGGGTACAATGCTGCCTGCTGCTGTACCAACAGCATGGCTTGTGGGCTTTCAGGTGGGAAGAATCACTTGCCTCAACCTGCTGGATTACTAACTAGGTGGGCTACTGGGTTGTAGGAACAGTTGGTTCTATGTTGGATTTAGTTGGATTGCATACATAGTTTCCCAGTGAGCATTAACTGACAGTGCAGAAAAAAACCCCACAACCCAGAGCAGTTAAAAGCAAGGTTGTCTCCATAGTGTTGCAATGCTTTTCTTGACCAGGAATATAAAAAAAAAATATCTTATTTCTATTTCCCTTTAAAGGTAGAAGCTGAATGTTTAAGTCAGCATGGTAACTTGGCAAAAGGACAGATCTATGCCAGAGGTATGACTGCTTTCTTTTTTTTCCAGATGTTTTTGCTCTATCCTTGACATGGAGGACTTGCAATAGAATGGTAAGTGGTAAAATTACTACTAATAGTAGAGTTCTTTGACCAGGAGCTCGATGGCTTGCAGAAGGGAAGGCTGCATATTCTAGTAAAGACTTTAGCCTTGCTTGGTGCCAATGCATATCTGGACTCTCCCACTTAAATGTTTCAGTCATAATGTGTAGGTCTACCTTTCACTGTGGCTGTGTTACCACTTTCAGAGGTTGTGATTGAAACTTGACTACAACAGAGTCCGTGCTGTTTTTTCTCTGTGGGTATATCAGTAACTCAGTAAATTCATCTGACTATTCAGAAAACAGATTAAATCTTACAGCTGCAAGTGCTGACATCCTGAACAGAAAGATTTATGAAAAGTTCACATACGTGGGTTTTCAGGATGAAAAAGCAAAATTATTTTGTGTGGCCTGATTCTTCAGTTCTCAATACTGGCTTTGAAGTAAATGAGGATAATTTGTAAGAGTAAGGAATACTTCAATGTGTAATGATCCTGTGACTTTACTACAGAAATTATAGGAATGGGATGTTGTAGTACTGCATTAGAGATTTTATTCAGTCATCAGTGAAGCTAAAATTTACTGAAGAACATAAATTTGGTTTGTGATTTAAGTTCCTGGAACATAGCCTGTATGTACCTTCTATGTATATTTCCCTTCCTAAATCCTCTGTCTCTGTTGACATCAACTGATTATTAATAAGACTATGCTGTTTTACTTAAACTGAGGATATGACCCTTTTTCCCCTCTCCTTCAAGCTCCTAGCTAAAACCCCATACTTCCTAAAATACTCCTTTTCACTTGTACCTCCTTCATTTGCTCCCTGCCCAGCAGAGTGCCATTTGCTGTGAACCAGAATGTTTACACATCTACCAGTTGGTTTACACCAAGGAAGAAGCTTCCATATTTTGCTCTTGTGGGGACTATAAATGGTGCAATAGTATTTTGACCTACACAATACTGTAAGGAGTAATAATTAATATTTTTCCCTCCAATGTTGCCTAAAGAGTTGTTTTACTCAGTTTATTAACAGAAGTAAAGCCAAAACCTCAGCGAGTAATGGTTCCCACTTATTTGTATGTGAAGTATGATTCAGGCTTGGTGTGTTCTATTATGGAAGTCTTCATTTAGTACTTCAGCAGAGAGAAAGTTTAAGTTGACTGAAAATAATGACATTATTAGCTTGAAGTTCCTTGGGAGCCAGGAAGGCTGGGCTTACTTTAAGAATGAATTTATGAAGGCACAGGGGCAGGCTGTCCTATGTGCCAAAAAAGGAGCCAGTGGGGAAGACCACCAGCCTGGTTGAGCAGGGAACTATTGCAAAAACTCAGAAATAAAAAAAGTGTATCAACTTTGGAAAAAAGGGCAGGTGAATCAGGAAGTATTTAGGGATATTGTTAGGTCATGTAGGAAGACAATCAGAGATGCAAAAGCTCAACTAGAACTTAAACTAGCCATCTCTGTAAAGGATAATAAAAAATACTTTTTATAAATACATTAATAACAAAAGGAGGGTCAGGGAAAATCTTCATTCCTTATTGGATGAGGAGGGGAACTTAATAATGGAGGACAAGGAAAAGGCTGAGGTGCTTAACACCTTCTTTGCCTCAGTCTTTAACAAAAAGACTAGCTACCCTCAGGACAACTGGGCTCCTGAGTTGGTAGAAAGGGATGGGGAGAAGAATCCCCCTCCTGTAATCCAGGAGGAAGTAGTTAGGGACCTGCTGTGCCACTTAGATCCCAACAAGTCCATGGGTCCGGATGGGATTCATCCTAGGGTGCTGAGGGAGCTGGCGGAAGAACTGGCTAAGCCGCTCTCAATCATTTATCACCAGTCCTGGCTCACTGGAGAGAACCCAGATGACTGGAGGTTGGCCAGTGTGACGCCCATCCACAAGAAGGGCCAGAAGGAGGATCCAGGGAACAACAGGCCTGTCAGCCTGACCTTGGTGCCTGGCAAGGTTATGGAACAGATCATCCTGAGTGCCATCAAGTGGCATGTGGAAGACAACCAGGGGATCAGGTCCAGCCAACATGGGTTTAGGAAGGGAAGGTCCTGCCTGACTAATCTCATCTCCTTCTATGACTGGGTGACCTGCCTAGTGGATGAGGGGAAGGCTGTGGATGTGGTCTACCTCGATTACAGCAAGGCCTTTGACACAGTCTCCCACAGCATCCTGCTGGAGAAGCTAGCAGTCCACAGCTTTGACAGGTGCACACTTTGCTGGGTCAAAAACTGGTTGGATGACTGGGCCCAGAGAGTGATGGTGAATGGAGCTGCATCCAGCTGGTGCCTGGTGACCAGCGGTGTCCCCCAGGGATCAGTACTGGGCCCAGTCCTATTCAATATCTTTATTGATGACCTGGATGTGGGGATTGAGTCCACCCTCAGTAAATTTGCAGATGACACCAAGCTGGAGGGGAGTGTTGATCTGCTGGAGGGTAGGAAGAAGCTGCAGAGGGACCTGGACAGGCTGGATCGATGGGCTGAGGCCAATGGCATGAAATTCAACAAGACCAAGTGCAGGGTCCTGCACTTTGGCCACAATAACCCCAGGCAGTGCTACAGGCTGGGGGAAGAGTGGCTGGAGAGCGGCCTGGCAGAGAGGGACCTGGGAGTGCTGGTGGACAGCCGGTTTAACATGAGCCAGCAGTGTGCCCAGGTGGCCTGGAAGGCCAATGGCATCCTGGCTTGTATCAGGAATAGTGTGGCCAGCAGGAGTAGGGATGTAATTCTCCCCCTGTACACAGCACTGGTGAGGCCTCACCTCGAGTACTGTGTCCAGTTCTGGGCCCCTCACTTCAAGAAGGACGTTGAGGTGCTGGAGCGGGTCCAGAGGAGAGCAATGAGGCTGGTGAAGGGACTAGAGGGAAAGTCTTATAGGGAGAGGTTGAGGGTGCTGGGGTTGTTTAGCCTGGAGAAAAGGAGACTCAGGGGGGACCTCATCACTCTCTTCAACTACCTGAAGGGAGGTTGTAGTCAGGTGGGGGCTGGGCTCTTTTTCCAGGCAACTAGCAACAAGACAAGCAGGCATAGCCTCAAGCTGCTCCAGGGGACGTTTAGGTTGGATATTAGGAAGTACTTCCTCATGAAGAGCATGATTAGACATTGGAATAGTCTTCCCAGGGAAGTGGTGGAGGCACCGTCCCTGGATGTGTTCAAGGCAAGGCTGGATGTGGCACTTAGTGCCATGGTCTAGATGGTGTGGTGGTGTTGGTCATAGGCTGGACTTGATAATCTTAAAGGTCTTTTCCAGCCTTGGTGATTCTGTGATTCTGTTATTCTCTGCAACTTTGGGGGAACGGTTATTTTAACAAGTTAATGCAAGTTGCATATATCCAGAAGTAGAAATCAGCCTTAAAGTTTGATAATTTGTCCAAATTTTAGAAATTACAGTGTTGTAGTTGCGAAAAACCAAACTTTTCTTCCAGTGTGATCCCTATGTCTAAATTTCTGAAACATGGCATCCTTGTTTACATTTTCTGTAATTAAACTTTATGCTACTTTAGCAGGTTTTGAAGTTGCTCTTACTGGCTATAGGAAACTTCGTACCAGAACATAAGTCAAAATGGAAAGAACCTTTTAGTACAGCTTAGATTAAAAGTAATCTATATTTTCAAGTAGTTATGATGATATGGAAACACTGTATTTCTTATTTGGCACACTACCCAATTTAATCTTCCTGTTTTGTTGTAGTAGTTAGTCTTTTTTACCCTGTGTAGGATTTCTTTCACATCAGCCAAGATGTGAAATATATTTTCTTTCAGTGCTTAGTAAATATTTAGGTTGTTTTGGATCACAAACAAATAATCAATGCAGAATTGGTGGCTGCACCTGTTACTGAATGTATAAACTTTAAATTTCCACTTTCGTTCAGAAAATTTCCACTTTCGTTCAGAAAATTTCCACTTTCGTTCAGAAAATTTCCACTTTCGTTCAGAAAATTTCCACTTTCGTTCAGAAAATTTCCACTTTCGTTCAGAAAATTTCCACTTTCGTTCAGAAAATTCTACAAGAGGATCACAGCATTTTAGTAAATATTGTACCTCTTATGTTTGTGTGATAACATGTGTTCCATGGTCATCTTACCCTTTTTGTTGTGTATAATTAACAGCATGTAAAAAATAGTGTAGAATAAACTCAAAATTGCATTAAAGTCAGTGGCTTTCATCCATCAGTACTTTGAAATATTTTCAATCTAGGTCTGTAGAGACTATGTGAACAATCTTGTACTCACTAGGGCCATCATCCTTCTCGAGTTCAGTGACAGCAGTCTCAAGCTGAGAGAGTGAACTCAGGTCAACACCAAATTTAACTTTTTCCTTCTCCAACAAGCTCCTACCTTACACAATAGGTCTCAATGCATAAAGCACCCTCAGAGCTCATATTCGACTTCTAACTTGGATATTGTTCAGATATACTTTCTTCTCTCAGACAACCAGCAGTCTTTGGGAAGCCTGAACAATTCTACCTGCAGTATGAGTGGTGAACTGGGCGCACAGTCTGAGAGCAATGCCTTGTTCTTACCCTATTCCACTTTAGAATCAAATGCATCAGATTAAAGCACATACAGCTTCAGATAACCTGTTGTCTTTGCACTGGAATGGAGCTGGGGGGAAATGTTCATGCATGCAGTCACAAAACTTAGTGAGGGAGAAATGCACCTCCTCTTGGTGTGTAAACAGGCCAGAGAAGTTCTGAAATATTACGATGTCTTGTAATAACCAAAAGTTAATTAATATGTTTTTTATTATGAAGCTGTAAGCCTGCAGTTCTTCCCATACGGATTGAAACTGGAATTAAAATTTAAGACTGAAACAGAAAGCAGCCCTTTTACTTGTCCAGTTTATTATTCTTGCCTTTTAAAAGCAGAAGGGCACAGCGAAACTTCACTGCACATTATCCATCATGTGAAACTACTTGAAGAATGTGATTTCTATGGCTTTAAACTGCTAGGTTGTCTGTAAAGATCTTGAAAAGACTCAGTCTTTCTCCTACCTCTTTGTTTGAATTTCTCAGAACACTGAGAATTCTCTTTGAGCCTGAATTTGTCAGATGTAAATAGTCTCTTCCTACACCACCTGGTTCTGGTCTCCTGACTCATCAGCAAAAAGTGCAAAAGTCATAAAACTACTGCTATCTTATGATCCTTTCTTTTGAAATTAGAGCTGACTTCAGGCTGTAACTTCCCCTCTCCTCCCAATGTACACATGTGTGCACACTTTTTCTCCTTCAGTGCATTCAAAGAACTGGGATTCTCTAAAGGTCTTGTTCCACGTTTCTAGAAGTCTGGAAAACTAATGGGGTGAATTTCCTCTGCTATGCAGCAGCAACAACAGGATGTTCAGCTCTATAAATTTAACATGAAAGTCTGTATTGCCCAGAAATGCATCTTGTTTAGAAATTTAGTGAACCAATCAAAAATGCACTGGAAGACCCTAAAGATGAAATAATTTACAAGTGAATTTGTAAAGCGTGGTCAAACAGAATGTTTTCCTCGACAGTTCAGTAATTGTGAACCTCAAATGAGAAGGAACCTTTCTATCCTTTGATTGTAAAAACAAGTGTTCGTATTTTCTACCTGAGCTCTTGCATACAGTAGGTAAAGACTGATGAAGTTATTTTGCAAAGTAACTTCAACTTCATGATTAGGTGCAGAACTGGTGCAACAAAATGAACCTTCACTGCTGCTATGTTTTCTGACATTTCCCTCTGCCTAGCACCCAAACTCGAGAGCCTGTCTGTGGTCTTCACATCTTCAGCCTCTCAGGAATAACACAGCATAGGATGTCTCCAGGAGCAGTCAGACTATTTCTTTGACAATTCGCTCACCCTGAACTCAGCTCAGATACATGACCAGGTTTATATCACACGTTTAGACATTTTTCCAGCTGGTTTAATGAGGCATAGGTAGGTTAAGTAACTTGGTGCAAGGTCATATGAACAAGTTTACTGATCATTTAGAATTTGTTGTCAGTGACTTGTTCTGCTAATTCTTAACATAAGTTCTGAAGTGCCCACTAATCTTGCTCTAATTTTTTGAATTTATCTTGATAATGCTGCAAGAAAGTTTATTGCAATTTGTAGTCTTCAAATGGTCTATGTAATAGAGAGGGTGCAAAAGAGACACAACCATGCTTTTGGTGTCCTTCATAGTATTTAATTGCAATGTTGAGGAAGGCTTCAGAGATTTGTCTTCAGGACAAAGAAACCTAGAGATACCCTTACAAGAGGGAAATCAGTATGAGTGTTCAAGATAAGGCAATTTAATATCTTTTTATAATCCAAAGAGATGAAAATACTGTTGCAGAGGCTGAGATGTAACTGATGAGCTGAAAATAAAGGAAAGCAACGAAGCTCTTTTAACTAATGTTGTTTGGATTTGATTTCAATGTATGTTTTATATTTATTGGTAAACTAAGCAGTACCTCCTAGACCAGCTATGTTTCTAAACTCTTCAGTGTCCTGGACAATATCTTACTCATTTGCTTTCATTTATTTGATCTAGCCTGAAATTGTAAGAATGCTCACCTTTGGGAACAAAGGAAGTACATAGTCAGAAAACAAGCAGCTAACTGCAAAATTACATCCTTATTTACTCTGGGAATTATCTTCTTTTATTGCCTGCTAAAGCAGATTTAAAAACCCATTTGTCCAAGCAGCTTTCCTAACTGAATTAACCTCATTGATGTCCCCAATTTTTTACTGATAAGAACCAACCAGGAGGCTACTTCAGATGAATAGAACTTTCATGTTATAGTAATCACAATCTTCCATTCAGACTGCTCACAAAAAGCAATTATTTATGTGGAACTACTGAAAAATAAGAAGACCCTTTAAGTAAATATCAACATTTAGAGGGAATAAGAAATTTCTCCTTTTTCTGCTATTTTTTGCCGTAACTTAAGGCTTTCCCAAGGGTGAACACATTTCCTTTTGTTCTCCTACATTGCTCTGTATGTGTGCTGTGCATTATTTGGTGTGAAACTTCTAGGTGACCTTGGGCTCTCATGTCACAAATAAATGTATTTTACACCTCTTTGTGTAAGAACAACCCACCATGGCAACTTCTTGCTATTTTCTCTAATGGTTCATTGGATCTGAAGAGCATTTCCCCTCCTAGTTAGCAAGTAACATTTCTACAGTGAAGATGAAAGAGAAAAGGATTATTCCTTTAACTCCTCTTGTGTGTTTTGTTTTTTTTCTGTGTTTTTTTTTTTTCCTTTAATCCAGCTATTGGTGTATTTTTCTTCTGGTAAAGACAACAATATGAGCTTTTATTCCCTTATAAGCCATGTAATTAAAAGTTCTTTGCTATTTGAACACTTTCAGAAAATCAGGGCTGTATAATCTGTGGTTTTCCTCTCAGGTCATTGCAGTCAAGCTTTGTCTCAGTCTTAGTCTCACCAGAGCTGGCAAAATTGAGATGCTTTTCAGATGAGAAAAGGGACTGAGTTGCTGGAACAGAGTAAGAGGCTCGGGTTTCCTGCTGCCTAGGAGAAGAGACTGGGGGAAAGTGACTGCTACTGTTGGAAGGGTCTGTTCCTTCCTCTTCTGTCTATCTACAACTAGAATCAGACTTGGTTAATTGAAAAGTGTTGGTTATGAAACATTTAGCAGAATCTGTAGCATACTGCCTCAACATCCCTTTCCAAAGCTTGCCTCATTAGATGCAGTGTGCTAAACTCTTTGTGGTACCATCAGAAAAGTCTTTCCTTGAGGCAAGGTAAGTAAGAGTTAGGGGATATCTAATAATACGTTGACCTGACAATCCAAAATGACTACTCAGAAGTAGCAAGCACTGATATATTGTAACTCTGTCTGCGCTTCACCACATACAATTTCCAGATCATAGCATCTGTTCTTATAAAGGAAAAAAAAAGCAGTAAGGATGTCTATGTTGCCAGTGTGAATAGATCCGATTTCAGCAGCAGAAAGCAGTTCATACTAAGCAAGAAATAATTCTTGTTTGTTTATTTTACAGAACCACTTTTCAGAGAGGAACCACACTTTTTTTTTTTTTTTCAATTTCTCTTAGTAATACGTGTTTTTGTTTCAGTTGATATTGGCAAAGGTGGCTGGGTGTATTGGCAGAGTTGTGGTTATTAACCACCATTGAGATGATTTTCAGCTGAGGAACAGGAACTTACAGATAATTATGATGCTGATAGTCAACAACAACAAAGCAAAGAATGTAAAAAGCACCACAAGGGTTTTAGGACAGAAAATGGAATTGATGCCTCTGTCACATATTCAGTTTGGAATATCTGCTGAGCAGAGATTTTTACCTGATCCTTTTAAAATTATTTTTTTCAGCAGCTGTGTCAATTGTTACAGCTGTGTTAGTGCCAGAGGCAATCAAACTGCCCCTTTGGTGGGTGTGGCCCAGCATTGTTTTCTGTGGCTTAAAACAAAGCAGTGAAAGACATTTGCTTTTTCTGATTTTCCAGTGTGTTGCTGGGAAATAAGACCATGAAATGTGCCTCAAGAAATTGGTTCAGTGTGGTTAAGACCCTTGTTTACGTGTTCTCAATTAAGAAATCCTTAATAAGCTGTTCCATTTGTGCACAGATTGCCCAGAGGGGGTATTTTTAACCCTCTTTGGGAAACTTTGGCAGTAGGTAATGTATTAAATCATTGGTTTATAGTTCAAGGGTAAGACTCCATTGGAATTGAAAGACCTGATATTATGAAAATGTGTATGCTTGGCATCAATTCTGCTTTGTTTTAAAATTAGTCTCATGGAGAAATTAGTGTCAGTGTTAGTTTTGCTACTTTAGGACACATAAGAAAAATTGAATGTTTATTGAAGATTTAGTATAAAACATTTGAGATCCCTAGAAAGGAGATCTGAAGTACTCTCAGTATTTCTGCTGTACTGTTCTTGGGAGTGGTCATGGAATTAGTTGCCTTTGATGTTGGTGTTACCTGTTCATCCTTGAATCAGTCCTGCAAGTTTAGATTTCCTTCTTTTACCATCAGTGTGTCAGTGCTGACCTAGCAGCAGCAGGTCTGCAGCTCAGCTTATATCCCTTATCAGATATAAATGCCCACAGTAGCATGATGAGACTGGCAAGTTAGTAGAGCATGGCATTGAAATATCCATCTGCTTTTGATTGCCTGCAGAATGTTCTTCATCTGAACTGGAGAATAGTCTCTCCTTTTTGGTTTTGAATTGCCCATTTACTGCTGGAGGGGAAGCTGCCATCGCTGAGTGAAAACTGGAGTCAGCCCATGAGGAACCAAGAAACAGATGAGGAATGGACAAATTGAAGAACTAAATCCTTTCTTCCTTCTTGTAACACAGGGTGAAAATCCCCTGGAATTTAACTCAGCCCAGCCTGTATTAGCTTCTGTACAGAGCTGCTTTCCCAGTTAGAGATGGTGCTGCTGTGCATCTGAGAGGGCAGCAATAAGAGCCCTAACATAGGTAACAGTGATGACCTCTGCACCAAACAGCCTAGTATCTGGCTCCTATCAGATAAGTACATATGTTAAACTTGGGCAGCAGAAGTTCCTGGAAGGAGTTAGTCATCTCTCAGCTATAGCAGAATTAATTTTGGAAGTCTCTCTTCGCTTTCCTTACCTATATGTTTTTTTTACCCTCAATGTAGAGGGTTAGTTCCTTCTCCCTCTGCGTTGTGCCAATATGGTGTCCAGGTTATCAAATCAGGTCTGCCACTGAGAAGTCTGTCTAAGCTAAGGTTTGTGTTTCAGTGTTTTGTGATGTCTGGAATTGGTGGAGATAAAGCATGAGCTTTATTTTCTGGACTTGATTTTACATGGGTGACTTTTGGTAGTCCGGATCTACATACTTAATTGTATAACTCTTAAAAAAATCTTTTAAGAGAACAAATGAGAATGCTAGCTTAATAGCTATAAGATTGCTGTGTACAATAATCAGGAAAGAAATCTAAAAAAATTATTCGTTAAGAACCAAGAATTTTCTAAAATGAAGGCATACTGATGATGTAGCACCACGAGAGGGCACTCTGGCTCTTTGATTGCTCTTCAGTCAGGTTTTACTTGTAGGGACTGTAAAAATGATAAAATCTTGAGAGGAAAATACTGACTAATTTCTTGTGGAAGAAACAAAAATTAAATATCTCTTTTCTTGCTTTTCAATAGTTTTATCACAATCTTGGTGTTAACTATGTCCAAAGATGACATCACTGTTTCTGGAATGCACTTGTAAAATGCTAAAATGGGAAGATGCACCATGCATCTTTTCTGACAGTTTTTGGAGATGATTAGAAAACAAAAGACTTTTCAACTATATGTGATACTTACTTGACATTTTAAGGCTAATAATTGTACCAAGTAAAATACAAATGAACAACACTATTTTTTATGTTTGAAGACATCCACCAGTAAGCTCTGATTACTTCACTCAAAGCAGCCCATCTGAGTTGACAGAGGAATGGTGTTTAGGATTAACCTCCATGCATATTTGGCCATCTTATAATTTTATACAAGTAGTGTACTGAGAGATGAGAAAAGAATATGGAATGTCCATTCTTGTGCTTTTCCTGTACATTTCAATGGAGATGACTTTTGTCTGAGCTAGTGATGTGCTGAACATTGATCAAAGATAGTTTCTGCTAATGGAAAGGTTACTGTGATAATTAACCTTACATAGCCTTTCTTAGTTTCTCTCAGATTGGTATCTGTTTTTAGAGCTGGTATGGACCCCCTTTGACAAAGGTTCTGCAAATGGTGCTTTCTTTCTGTGAGTTGAACCTTACCAGATTCCCCAGTAGTCGTAGAACTCTGACTTTTTTTCTTCCACTGTTTTGCAGTTCCAGTACTGCTCTGCCATTTAAGTGAAAGCAGCTGATTATTTGGAGTTAACTAAATGCTAAAGAAATGTCCTGATTTCATGTGCCTTTGACTATTGTAACTTGAGAAGTGATCGTAATAGGATCATCACAATCTCGTAGCCAAAAGTTACATAGCTGAAGTATATTACACATTTTATTTTCTGTTTCTTCCCTTTAAGCAGAGCATTGCCTACATGACAAACATAGACAATCTTGGTAACAAATCCCCAGCTGCTGCATGCAGGCTTAGCTTCTCTTAGTGAGGCTCTGACAGGCAGAAGACTCTCAGGCAGTCTCTGACTTAGCCCCAGATTCCACCTTTTGCAGATTCTAGGCTCTCTTCCTGGCCAGTCACCAAGAAATCCTTCCCTACAAGCCTGATTCCTATTACTAGCATAGGGGGGCAGAGCCCAGAGCACTTTGTTAACCCGTCCTTGGCCAGAGTATGGCTTGCATATTCCAACACCTTGGTTTATTTCCTTTAAATAAAATCTTGTGATTAGAAGTATGTGCATCTGTCTTCATATGCATCAAATGCAAACAGCCAATTTACTCAAAGTTTTCTTCAACTTGTTTTGAAAACAGAATTGCCATTTTAGCAGGAAGTTAGCATAGCACTTGTTGAAGCACTGGTTAAAATACATTGTCAGTGCCTTAAGTTCACAAAAAACTGAGTAGAAACTGTGGGGTTGGAGGGAAGGAGTGTTTTCATGGTCTGTGGAGGGCTGGCAGTTTGAAGTTACTCCCTCTGCATGAGTATGGCAACATTTGTAAGCTACTCCAGTTCACTCACTGGAATGTAAAGTCAGCAAAATTCTGCACTTTAGAAAATAATTGTACAGTGGGACCCCTGTAGAGGAAGTATTTTGTGCCTCAATAAGACTATGTTTAATGATTTAGTTGCTTTAGTGGTGCTTCTTAAGACATGAATTGTGGAATATTTTCCTACTTTTCTGTTCCTTCCTCATAGAAGAGCATATATCCTGAGCTGTTTGTCTTTATTGCCACAGCTGATCTGTACATAGTGTGGGGAAGATTGTATTTTCACAGGATGGTTCAGTGTATTTACCACTTGGGAAAAATTATGTTGCTTTCTCAAGTCTGATCTCTCCTCCTCAGCATTCACTGGCAGTCAGGAGTCTCAGTGAAGACTTGGATTCAAAGCTAAGCTGCAAATTAAAGATCAGAGCCAACCTAATTGCTGGTATCTAAACTGGCATCCAAAGCATGGAGCAAGACACTAGGATCCAAACTAGCTCCTGTGCTAAGCACAGAGCTGCCTAGAACTAGCATGGGGAAAACAAAGGGTGAATGCTAGATTTGGACCATTGTATTGTGCAGCCCGGGCTTCAAGGAGGTTTCTCTACCCACCTGGGACCTTCATTCAGGACTGTTGTCTTTGGGGATGAAATTTGGGCTGTTTCTGGTTTGTAGCTGAAGCATTTTGCCAGGATGTATGGAGACTGGTTCAGTTCCTTTGCCTGCGAAGACTCAGACTTCTCACCCACATGTTTCAGTTCTTTTCCCTGTCCTGGTCCTGTTCCTGTCTTTTATCCAACAACTGTTTTGTGCAAAATACAGAGGACCATATGGCAACAAATGCAGCCTCTTCTTGAGCTCTGCTAATTGTGCCAGATGCCTTTCATGGATTCTCCAAACCACAGTAGTTTTAGTTCTCAAAATTCTGATAATACATAAAGATAGCAGAAAGTAATATAATGTGGTAAATTGCTTTTTGGAGTGATTTCATGGAATACACAACTTAAAAATCTAAAATGTAATATAAACATGTGTCATGCAAATGAGAGGACAGGAAAGCTGAGGTAAGTTCCCTTTGGGATACTGAAAATAATATGGGCATGTGGCTGCAGTGTTCCCCAGGAGGCTACAGTGGCATTTGTGGAACCACTTCTTGGTGCTCTCTTGATCTACAATGCATTGTCTTTTTTGGTGATAGACACCTGCAGTTTTTTTCCTCCAACACTAGGTGAAATAAACTTGTAAAATATTCTTGGAGGAATAATGTCCTGTACAATCCTTGAAAGGCTAGCTGTGAGAGAATTTCCAACTGAAATGTGTTTGACTCACACTAGAGGACTTGGATATTCTGGTAACTAGGTCACTTTGGCATCAATCTTCTGAAACTGTGACAGTTTCTGTGGCTTCTCTGTTCAGTCTCACACTCAACTTATATCCTGTATATACATGCCAAACATCTGTGCCTATTGCTTCTCTTTGTGTTATGTTGAAAATCTCCCAGTTCTTGACACTAGTATGGCAGCAGGGAATCTGAGATCAATTAGTATTCTAGCTATTGGGTAAGGACACTTGATAAAAAAATAGCCCTGACCACTGCTAGTTCAGCTTCATAAGTATTGAAGATACAGTATTCTTCAAAACAAATACAGGCCACTGAAGACTGTGCTGCTTTTCACTTCTTCAGTTTCTGATATAGAAGACAGGATTACGTGGGATGAAGGTCACAAAGCAGCTGAACTAAATCTGTATATTTAGAGGATTATATAAGATCAAAATATTTAACTGAGTCTTTCAAAGGCATCTTTTCCATGCTTTCTGAAGCTCGGTCCTTTCTTTCATCACAGCAAGAAAGGAATAAGATCTTAGTCATCTGTAGTCAGAACATGATGATACTGACAGTTCTGGGAGATCAATATGGCTCGGGACCACTTGTAAAAGAGATTGAAGTCATGTACTATTATTCTTAGGAAGAGAAGCAGTGTCAAGGACCATCAGTGAAATGTGTAGATACCTTTGTAAGGCTTCCAAATTTCTGCAAAACTATTATACTCTGAATAATTTGCCAAAATGCAGTTGGGCAAATCTGTTACTTCCCATATGTAAAGCAACTGTTCAAGTAAGCGATATAATTACACACTATAGCATTGCTTCTGTCCAAAACCTAGGGCTGTTGTAGATATAAGCCAAGATTTTTCTTCTCTTGCTCTAACTAGATTTTTGTTTTTCAATTAAAGCCATAAGGGAGGAAACAATTCTATTTTCTCCTTCCACTCTCAGCGTTCCCATATCTGATGATTTACCAATCGCTACTCTGAAACATGAGTTGGCACCTGTGGCCTTCCTGCTGTATGTTGGTTTTCTGGACTTGAAACTAATGAAGCAATAAGCATTTTCCTGCTGTATTAAGCCTTGATTTCCCCACTCCTCACTTCCAAATGTGAATTTCAAAGTTGATACTGTGACATAAAGGAGTCAACATAAATAAAAGAAAGCAAGTTGGAAAACAAGCAGGTCTTCCACTCATGTTGAATAAAAAGCCTTAATATTCAGCACTGAGTGTTTGTCTTTCACCCCCTTTACAAATGCTTGCCTTACACAAGAGGTACACATTAAAAACTGATATGTCCAAAAGCAGGGAAATAATGTCTGTATTTAGAAGAATGGTAGCCTAATTAGCATGGAGCTATACTAGATGTAGTAACCTGAGAAGGTAGTTAGCCCTACAGGATCTGTTCATTCTCTTGCCAAGATATCTGCATGGCTTTTTAGATGGTGATGGCTGAGACACCAAAGGACATCTGGATTTTTTGTCAAAAGATGACTTGCACTTTACTGTAGTAGTTTTGCCTAAACTTTGATCTGGCATATTTTTGATCTAGGTTAAACCTAAACCAGCAAAAACCTCTGTGTGCTTAACCTTGGATCATAGATAAATGTGATTAATCCAGTTAATCATGCTGCAGCCCTAAGACTTGTGCAGGCATGAGTGATGGAGCAGTGCAGGATGGGACAAGGTGGCCTTTTCCTCTGGTGGGTCTAATTTATGATGCTTTAAAATACTTGTATGAATGAATTTGTTCAATCTCAGGTTTAGGTTTCCTGAACCTTGGAGAGAGGTAGTAGACAATTTTCCATGCTACCAAAAAGCTGTCTTTGGTGTAGAAACATAGCCCTGGCTTAGCAGCATTTTGAAGGAGATGAATTGTTGTGCCATATTGCTGTTGCATAGAAACTCTGCATTATGGAACTGCTCGGAGGCAGGAAACCCACAGATTGATACATACATCAGCATAAGATTATTTTATCCATATTCAACAGAAAAATTAAATTGTTCAGCTTATATAGGTTTCAGCAATGCATTTTATAATGCAGATAATCAAGTGTAATATTCTTTACAGTTGCAAATCATTCTTGATTTAATTGTGAAATTGAAGGTATCATCAAGTTGGATAGTAGAAAACATGTTTCTCCTCTGCCAGGGGGCTGTTTGAAGGGCACAATTTACAGCAGCCCTGTATAACTCTTCACTAGGGTTGAAATGCCCACAGCTTTCTGGCCTATGCTGGTTCCTGGGAATACATTGGTAAAATGTGTAACACCTTGAGGACCCACAAAGAGTGCCTTGGAGGAACCAGTATGTGAAAGAAACATCTAGCTTTTGCACTTTGTGGAAGACAGAAGCACAGAATCTTTCCACTTTGTACTTAAATACTCCTTTGCTACCATGGAATATAGGGAAATGATCCTGTGGAGTCAGTCACCCAGTTTCACAAATATCTTGCTACTCTGTAGAGCTTCAGAGTTACTGTGTTTCTGTGTGATGTATGTCTCTAAGAAGTAAGACATTGGGTACAGAGTTGAGAGGCAACAAGCTGATCAAAGTAGTTCAAGACACTGTAATGCTACTGTGCTAATATAAGATACTAATTTTGCTGCAGGAAACTTGGAAATTAATATAACTAATTTCACTGATTCAAGACATGGAATGCAATATATTTGCAACATGCTAACAAGAAAAAACAAGACGTACTAAAAAATAGTAAATATGACTGCCTTTCCTATGTGAATGAGTGAGGTTGCACTGATGCAAGTGAAGTAGGGAATTGTTGGGCTATGGTGTAGTGGTGTGAGGTACTTGGGGAGCTATACCAAGGAAGAGTAAGGAGTTAGACATAGCAATTGTTTTCAGCTGGAGGTAGATGTACTTATTTTCTCTTGACAGAGACCTCACTGGACACATTTGGTCCAAACAGCTGTGGACAGCTGGAATTCTAAAGCCTCTGCTTACAGATTTGGTGCCTGGGTTTGTCCCAGGGCTCATGTTAGGACATCTACAAAAGTTCACAGCCTGTTAATGATGTAAAGTGTGATGGTTCCCTCTGCTCATCTTCCTCTTGGTTTTTTCTGAACTTTGACCAGCTTAATCTCAATATCAAGGCCTGTGAGAGCTTCACAGCTCCTGGCTGACGGTACTTAGGTCACATTCTAGCTCCAGCTAGGGTTATGTCAACTTCCCCTCACCTTCTCCCTAGCTTCCCAGGATAGGAGGGAGGTCCACTGAGCCCTGGGCTCCCTCCTGGGTGGCTGGAAGAGACATGGGAGACCAGGGACATGGGGATTTCTGCAGAACAGCCTGCACCGCAACCTGAACATAGACAAACACACCAGCTCTGCACCCCTTCAGGTACCAAGTACACAGCTGTAGAAAACACCCATGAAGCAGTCCATAGCATTGTTTGCCCTTCCTGATTCTTCTACCTGTGAAATCCAAATGGGTAACCCTGAGGAGGAATTAATGAAGGGTTTATGGCTGATTTATTTACCTTTGGAAATAGAGAAATTAATGTGTTTAGGATTTTTATAAAAACTCCTGTCTTCTCAAACTTCTGGCTTCAACAATATTATTGAGTTTTTGTGAGGCACAGTTTCCCTCAATTCAAACCACTGTTTTTCATGGGAAATTTAATTAAAAGACACATATGTCTTACTAAATGGAAGCCTGTACTACAAAAACAGTGGATGTTTTCTGAAGTCAGTGCTTGTCTGGTTCTGGCAACAGTGAGGGAATTGCTTTTAAAAGCATTGTTATTTTATGAGAGCAAAACAGAACCAAGACCTAAAACTTAAAATTTATTTTAGAACCCCATTATTTTCTAAGTTGAATCTAAATGTAACCAACAATGTTCTCTTACTAGTTAAGTTTAAGCTGCCAGAGCTTTAAAACCACCTAGTTGGATACATTGATGCTTTACATCCCTTTGTAGTTGCTGTTCTCAATGGAACTGCTGCTGATCTCCATAACAAAGCTGCAGAGCCCATCACATGCCTTCAGAATAAGTGCTGGTGGGGATACAGGGATGCTCAGCTGTGGACAGGAGAATGGGCACACCTTCTACTGGTGTTGCTGAAGTTAGTGGAACTGCAGTTTCCTCACTCTCTCTCTGTCCCAGTCTGCCTATGGTACATCACTTTCAAACTCAGGGAGACCCTATTTTGAAATGAAGTCGTTGAAGAAAACCCAGATTTTCTAGGCAGCTGTGATATAGGTACTGAAAATAGATACAGGTTGTGTCCAGGGAAATGTTCTAGCTCAACTTAATCATCTTCAAGTCATCTTCAGCATGTATATTTCCCCTAAAATGAGCTTCTACAGTGTTAGCAGTGTCGTTATACTTGTTTTATAATGGTTTGATGTTAACTGATGTAAGTGGTTTTACTTTATTTTAGAAAATATATTACTTGCCAGTTATTTGTGTGTATTCGGAATGAAGTAGACTTCTCAGCTGGAATTTAAATATCAATAGGAAAACAGTGCCTCAGACTTGAGAATTATTTAACAATCTTTAAGTTTTTTTCTCTTTTTGTTTGTTATGCTACTATGAACTTATGTCTTATGTTGCTTATTATTCAGAGGCTGTTTCCGGAGACTTGATATTACTGATAGCATGTACCTTATTTTCCTGGGTTCCTCTAAAATTACATATATACATAAAACATATTGGAGAAGGAAAGTTTACCTAATAAAAACACAAAGTTGCTGCATAGTTCCCTGACAGCAGGGTCATGTGCATTCTAATACAGGGGGTTTGAACTGCAATTTCTATGTTAATATCTGCTTTCCAGAGGTGCTGGTGTCACATCCTAAACGTACACAGTATTTCAATTAAATATTTCTGTTCAACCTGGCAAGAATGTGGACTTAGGGCTTAGGCTTGCAAAACCATTGATCTTCCTCTGCTTTGGAGAAAACTTAACCTAGTGGACATTTCCTGGGATGCTTCCAATCTTGACTTTAATGCTCAGACATTATCTAATCAGTATTATGGGGCCTCAAACTTTTCTTATGGAAGAAGATTCAAATTACTTATATATGTTCCTATTTATATTTTTTTCCTCAAACAACAAAGCTGTTTGTTAGTTTCAGATGGAAAAGCTTTGTTCTTTTAAAGAAAATTCCATGGTATTTGAAATAAAATATTTTAAAGTTGTTGATTTCCCAGCTGCTTAACAGTTCTGAGGGTCAGTTATAAAAAATGACTTTTTCCAGTAGCCAAGATCAGGAACACTTTCTTTTCAAGCCTTTGAATTACTCTCTGAACATTAATCACTCTTAATAAAAATAAAACCTCTTTTTAATTGTTGGAACTACAATTTTTTTTTAATTCACTTAAGCAAGTGGAAGGCTCCCATGGTGCCCACCAGTGCTGGTTCTTATTTTTTTTTAAGGCAAGTTTTGACACTTAAAAATGGCCACTGTGTAATAAATTAGCAGTTTTATTAAATGGCTTAACCAAATACTAAGTTTTGATAATTTTTAAACCTGCTGTTGAAAAAGAGAGGTGCTGGTGGAAAAAGAGGCTGGCTTAGCACAAACCACCAGCTAGTCATGCTAGTCTGGATGGAACACTGACCAAGCTGTCTCTCTGCCATCATGGCCTGTTTCGTAGCTCTTGTTCCTGGAGCAACCTCCTGGAGTTCTCTTTTGTCCCTCAACTCCTGTAAGAAGTGCCCATTCCTGAAACTCTGTTTAGTGAAACCTAATAAAGTGTTCCAATATTTCTAATTCACAGACTTTACTGTAACTGTCATCGCAGTGAAGCTTAACAACTCTCTGAACTGGTGGGTTTAACATGGACACTCTTTTCCCATTATTCTACAAATTGCTGGATCTTTCAACAAGTGCTTTAAAAATGTCCTGATCGTTATTTCTTTCCTCTTTTCTCCCCAGACTTTCCTGAAAACTTATATTTAACAGAAGCCCTAATATAGCCCAGTACTGCATCTTCCTGACAGTCTTGTCTGTGCAAGTTCCTGGTACACATTCCTTCAGATTTTCTCAAGTTTGAAATTAGAGAGAGATATATATACACACTTCTAAACCATTCTGTTGGTTACCTGAATCTGCTATGACAAATAATTTTCCTGTTGAATATTTCAAGCTATAGTGGGATATGATTGGAATTGTAATGTCTGGAAGTCAGAGCAGCTGAGCAGAAATTATAGTGTAGTACCTTCTGGGAAGGAAATAGTATAGGGACTCTATGCAATAGTGAAACAAAAACAAGGAAAGGGGACTTCAGAGCAAGGAAACAGGTAGACCTGAAGAAGCAGCCTTATAGCAAGAGGAGTGTGGGACCTTACTCAGAAGAAGTGGGATATGACAATTTATAATTTCGATGTCCATCTGTATCACAAACAGCCATGTTGAACTGTTTCTCAGTTTCCTTAATAGTATGTGTTCTCTCCAACTATTGTTTCATACAGTTTTTGTTATTAGTAGGACAGAAATGGTATAATTATTATACAACTTTAACACCACTAGAAATAAGTGATGCTCAACATGAATTCATCCTGAGGGACCCAGACTACAGTACATGATGAGAGATATGATCTTGCTGTGGAATCTGAACCACTGAAAGAAAACAGGGACACAAAAACTCTTAAAATAATGTTTTTGTTTGATTTTTTTCACCTAACAGTTTGCTTTCTTTGAGGTTCAAATTATTTTATGACATTCTACTCTGGGTGTAGAAATACAAAAAGAATCTTCAACTACTTTCTTTCTCTCCTTCTTTATTGTTCTCTTGCAGCTGTAAAGCTGAAACTAGTTATGCAGTTTATACCTCCTTAAACAGTTAAAAAAAAGAATTTCATAGAGTCTGAAAAACATTACATTGACTAAGCAGAAATAATAAGTTTGTATGCTAATTTAAATGCTTTCTGACTTCTGTAGTTCTAGGTCTCGTTTCTTATCACACTTATCCATGTTTCAAAAGTTAGTTTAAAAATCCCAGAAGATTTTGAAGGAAACTCTGGGTTATATGCAAAGCACTACATTTTAATCACAAGTTTCACAGTTGTTGGGAGCTAAAACCTGAATACTCTGATGCTTCATATCTCATCAAATCCCTTTAACTTATTTTTGGGACTCAATCCAGGCCTCCTTTCTGCTGATTGCCCAGTTCTCAATATGTTGCTAATTCTCAACTCTGCCCTTGACTGCCCAATAATGCCTCTGCTTGTCACTGGATTTATTCTGCCATATCCATATACTGGAGCTTGCAGCAAATACAGGTATAGGGAATTTGAGCTTTGGGGTTTTTTAACTACTGATCAGCTTGAAGTCTGGTGAGGATGTAGGAGAGAGAGGGAGCTTCAGGCACCACGCAAAACCAAAGAGTACCAAGACACTTAAAAGCTCGATCCATTTTTTTAAATTTCAGAGTGTTGTTCTAAGATGAAAATAATTATAGTGACTTTACTGGTAGTTACTTAATGCTATTCAGTATTTTTGTATTTGTTTCCAAAAGGGAAATCAACTGTTAAATTGAAACTCTGAAATGCCTTGCAAAACAGACAGAGACAGAATACCCACATTGTCTTATTTTTTCTTCCTCTCTCCCATTACATCATACAGTTTCCTTTCTTGGTAAAAGTTACACTGCTGGCTTACAGCTTCATTGTTATGAGCATTGAGCTCTCTCTTGTGTATCCCTGGACTTTTCTATGGCAGTTTATCTTAATACCATAGAATCAGCTGTCAAACATTGTTTGGGAACGCTGAAATAAATGGTCTTCCTGCCCCTTATTGATGAATCCATCACTACAACACAGAATAACTGCTATGCATATAATTTCATTATTTACTTCTCAGATGTTTGAAATGTATATTAAAAACTAGAGACAATGCTAAGGAGAATATTTGTGAAACAAAGCCAGGGAATGTAGAAGAAAAGCTTTGACTTGTTTCTTACAGAATCCATATTTCAGGAAGAAGAGACTAAAGCAAAGGAAGTTTTGCCTGAAACAGGCAGGCTTTTCCCTTCCCAAGAGAGATATTACATTTCTGAGGTGGTGCATGCAAATTTAATCTTTAAATATGTTTTTGTGCCTTCAGCTAGTCAAGTTGTTCCTTTAAATGCATGCTGAAGATTGATTTGGGTTTGTTTGTTTTTTTTAAGATAAAATATTTAATATTTTTATTCTTTGACCCAAAAAAATTTTTGTGGGAAGATACTATCAAGTGACCCACCTGAATGTGGGCTGCTGTTGAGAATCACTATAGATAAAGAGGTCACATATAGTTGCAGCAGAGACATAAGTTTATTTATTTGGTCTTCAAACACTGGCATTCCTCTTCTTAGATTTTTATCCTAAAATATTAAACTGGATAAAAATTGCTCTCGATACAGCCCCAGACTTTATAAATTTGCTTTTACTGCACTTTTGGATAGCATTACTTAGTTTGATTAATAGTTAAACCCACAATGTTACATTAGTTATTAAATTGGTATGATGTATCAAATTCACACAATCAAAATACTTAACTGATTATAATTCTCAAAATGACCTGGTAGAAGAGAACAGTATTTGTAGATCAAGAAAATGACTGATTATACAGAGTATAAGTTCCTCTAAGGGATTTTTTTAGAGCAAAAGATTCTGGAATGCAGCAGAAACTGTGAATGTTGAACTCTAAGCACATAGGCTGTCACAGACCACCTCTGGTGTGGTGTCTTCATTACCTGAGTTTTTAAATTAAGAATTAATTTTGAATTAATCTATACAGAGAATGTATTTTTCCTGGTGCCTGCTTATTTTATGAATATCTTAAGTATGACTGTGGGATAACTGATTAATGCTGTGTCCATTATCTAACATATGATTCATCTCCTATTCTGCTCTGCAAGTATTTTGCAAGAAGCCATATAGAATCTGTATGTTGATGGCCTGGTAGCAAAAGATCCTATATTAGAAGTGATGGAAACATATCAGAAATATAAAAGATACATGACAGGCATGGTGAAATTCTCATATATAGGTATAACAGGAAATACAACTGATTTGTCAGCAACCAGTGATAATGGAACTTTTGCATCTTTG
The DNA here is from genome assembly GCA_020745705.1 of Hemiprocne comata. Lineage (NCBI taxonomy): Eukaryota > Metazoa > Chordata > Aves > Apodiformes > Apodidae > Hemiprocne > Hemiprocne comata. The sequence goes on along the minus strand of CM036589.1, from coordinate 66,905,328 downwards.
TAAGTGAATCAAATGCATGACAGAACTGTTTCTTTCATCAGTGTTTATTTTATGCAGAGCAACCTGAGAGAGACCTTTGGAATTACTTGGTTTTTGAGCTTAGTTTGTGTTTCTGGTGCAACCATATCAAAAACATCTAAAAAATTACATCATCAGGATCTTGCTAGATGACATTAAAATTTCCATGGGATGGAAAAATACATGTGTTGGTTGTTTTTTTTCCAAAAATGGTTGCATATCAGCAAATGGTTAGATTGATATTCCACTGATTTACAGACTCAACCTTGTCTTTCTGTAGGAATATGAATTGTCTTCTGGTCCCTTCCCAATGAGTGAAGCACTGGCAGAGAAAAGTCCTGATAAAAGTTATCTCCCTGAGGGCATGGTGATCTTGCAATCATACTGGCTTGCACCTAAGCAAAGGCAGCTGTGGGGGCTGGCTATTTCAGTAACTGGTTTGTTCCCTGGTCCAAAGAGTTAGTTCTCAAATGCCAGCAACAGTCCATGATTATGGAGGTGAGAGATACTGAAAACTGCCAGCAGGACACTTTTTTCGATATGTGTAGTATTTAAGAGGTAAGAGCACAGCTGGAGCTGGAGTACATGTGTCAAAACATAATTTTCCCCCTGGCAACCAAGAGCAGGTCATCCAACAGACCAGAGCTGTTGAAGGTGGAGGTCACAGGGCTTCAAAATCTGAGACCACTAGTCTCAAGGCATCTGATAGATTCTGTGGTATTGCATGGGCTTAGTATAAGACATGCTGTAAGAAATCTGGGCATTTCTCCAGTTCAAATCTATTTGGCTTAGAGCCTCTGGATGGAACATAACCTCCCTCTTCCCCTTTCTTCAAAATCAACCCAGGTCAACGCTTTCTTTGCAAAGGTTAAATTGCACGATTTAATTACCTCCCTGAATTCAAGGCAGCTCTAGACACTAACCCTTGGGAATAAGACAAAAGGAAAAGCTATAAACCACGATAAAGAGAAAATATGAAACACATTGTCTTAAAAACATTCTTAATATGTAAACAATGCAGAGGCTGTTGTGAATAGTGGCTGCAATTCTGACAGTTATCCTCTGAGGCCACAGATGCCTTCCAGGGTTTCTGCTAATACATGAACAGGTTAGGAAGGAGTACTTTTAGTTCTTAACATATAATGATCTAGTGCTCCAAATTTCTGTAATCGGTGGGGTGCTTTGTCAAATGTAGCCTTTTCTGACAGATCCAGGAACAATAAAGTTTAGATATGATTTTTTCCAATTCCTTTTATGACTGATGTGAAACTGACCATTTTCCATCCATTTTGCCAAAGCCAATTATTTCTTCACACGTGGGCTTAACACTTAGGAGACCCCACTCCTCTTTTGGTGCAACAGAGACTGTGTGGCCAAAATGTGGATGCTCTGGTGCTCAGAGAAAGTGTCACAGCTTGTGGCTGGGCACTCTGTGTTGCTGTGCTCAAGTAGGGGAGCTAATGATTGCTTTTAAGCATTCCACACTCTTTTCAATCCTACTGGAACCGGTATGTATTTAAAGGGCTCTTGAAATTTGTCACTTTCAGTATGTAACATTTTCCTAAAACAGCTAGTGACACCTTAGTCTTCTTTTTTGCTGTGAATTCCCAGGACTTTGCCCATTATGAAAAATGGTTGTCTGAAGTCCTCATTCATGATCTCTTCTGAGTAGCATATGTGCTGGGAGGGAGGAGGAGGTAGGAAGTGGAATAAGCCTGCTGTATAGATTATAGTTTTGTTAACAGCCTGTTTCCAGGAACTGGTGATGTTCTTAAATCTTCAGATGCATTTAAGACAGATTTTCTGCTCTGTTCTTCTTCATATGTTTCTGTCTTGCTGATTCCAGGTATGAAAGAAAGCTTATTGCAGTAAATGGCTATACTAAAGTGAGTAAAAAATAATGACTTAAGGATTTGCAAGTTCAGGGTTCTGTATTACAAGAAAAACTGGTGCTGGCAGGTTATGTAATAGAAGCTGACCAATGAAGATCTCACTTCTGTGAAGGGGAATCCTAAGATGTAAATCCTGAGCTCTTGTTTTCATAGCATAATAGAATCATTTAGGTTGGAAATGACCTTAAGATGATTGGGTGCAATGGTAAACTAAGACTGCCGAGTCCATCATTAAGTCATGTCCCTAAGCACCATGCCTACACATCTTTTAAATATCTCCAGGGATGATGACTCCACTGCTTCCCAGGGCAACCTGTTCCAGTGCTTGACAATCGACTTACTATGAAAAAGAATACAGTTGTCAAGAAAGAGGAACTGGATGGAAACAGATAAAACCCCTTTGTGCATGCTATCCATCTTTGCAAACATCTGCAAGACAGTTTGGGGGAGTGACCATTGCAGTGGTCTTAGGGACAACTAACGAGTCAGTGGAATCAACCAACACTTATCATGCTTCCATCAAAGTCTCTTTTCTCACTCTCTTTTGAGTTCCTGTCCTTTGCCACCTTCCACCCCATTCCTAGAGGAACGTGAGGGAAGGAAGGCAAGTCTACAACTATTCCACTAAGCTTGTGTCATCTGGGCTTCCACTCCTATGAAGGAATTATCCACTGGGGACATTCATCTCATTTCTACAGAGTGAAAGTGCTGGAACAGAGCCCGGAATTTGGGCCAGTGTATCTATTTAGACATAAACATTTACATAGAGATGAAAAGAAGAAAACTCATTGCTCCTGCCAGACCACTGAAACCTATGGAAATACAAAGGGATTCAATTGATCTAAGAGTTGCACTGGGGAAAGCTGAGGTAAAGAAAAGCTACCAAAATTGAAGATGAAAGTAAAAATTCTTTCTGGCTTCCTTTTTAGATGTTTCCTTCACTCTTTCACAACCCTTTAAATGATCCCTTTTTGTGGATAGATCAATTAGAAATAACCATGCTTACCCTTTCTGTTCCAACCAAAGCAGCTGAAGGAGCTCTTTTAGCCATATTGGTGTATGGGTTGTCTTGATGGCAAAAATATCATATTTTCTAGGGAAGAAATTGAAGAAGTTACTAAGGAGCCATCAGCAACTAAATAGTTTAACACAATGTGATGTACCATGAAACATAAATAGGTAAGCTGTTGTGAAGAACTGTTGTTTAGTTATAGCCTCCTAATGCATCCCATTAAGCAAGAGCATCAATTCCTGTTGGTAACGTGCCCTACTTTATCTAATTCCCAAGGACAGTGAGGGAGAAAAAATGAGAGATACGTTGTACTCTGACTATATTGCTAAAGAAATGTTTTTACAAAAGAATTGCTGCATATATTCATTTTGCTTTCCAAAATGACTTCTAAAATTTTAATTTTCTTGTGTGTATTGTCTTCAGGAGACTAGAGTATCATATCTGCAGTCTAGTAAATAATTGGGGAATAGATATACATATTTGTTTTTTCCCCCCCTCTAGTTGTATTATTCTGCTGCTGGTAAACATCTGCCACCCCTATTTGTTCATAGTTTCTGTAGGAGGGGATGGATCTCATTTGTCAGTCAGTGGAGCAGTAAGTGTGAGTGACTGTTTGCAGGAAAAACTAGTATAGGAGAGAAAAGCCTACACTAGATTCTTCACACAGTATCTGTCTTCTGTGTTTGGTTAGGAAAATATGACTGTTCTGCTTCTCTTTCTTGTCAAAAGCCTAGGAACTGACTGGAGTTTAGTGTTGCAAAATCTGAAGATTGTAGAGGATCTGCTAAAGGCAAAAATAGTAGACAAGGCCTGGACTTTGTTACTGCTTTGAACAATAGATGAAAGCAAATGACATTGTCATCATTAGATTGGGAGGCTATATTATACTTCATTTAATGACAGTGGACTATGAATGCTATTTTGATACATTCTTGAAATATTCACAGGACTAGACCGTGGACTGGCATGGATCAGAAAAAGCAGTTCTATCTTTGCTGTTCATTGCTTATAGTTTGGAATTTCTGTTTTAAGTGCAGGTAATAGTATTTGGCTTCTAAATGCAGAATATTTTGGATTATAAAACTTGAAGAATACTGGAAATTTGGTAGTCTGTTTCATGCTTAGATATAAGAATAAACTTAAAAGAATTTTTAATGCAAATAGTGGAATGCAATACCTTAGAATTAGCAGGTTAAACATATGTTCCTTGATTCATACCATGGTCTGACTGTATTGTATATAACCTTTCAAAATCAGATGTAATACACTGGAACATAAATTGTGTTCTCAAGTATTATATATGTAGCTCCAATTGACGTCAATGGAATACATATTCTGAACCACTCTACCAGATACGTAAAACGGAAAAATGAATAATGAAATGAAAATAATGTCTCTTTGGGTTGGCTGTAGATTTCTCTGTAAACCATGTGTCTCTTGAAATGATTTGTATGAGGTATTACGGTGTTTTGTGGATTACAAAACCACAAAAGAAGGGGGCCGAAATAGTTAGAGGTGGGGATTTAGAGTACATCTGCCCAAAATGACATGTGGATTTGTGTTTCAGTTGTAGAAAACTCCACAGAAATCTATACATTGTAGGAAATCACTCATGAAATTCCTGTTGGGCGACTATCAGTTGAACCAGTCTAAATCAGGGATTCCCTCTGACTCTTAAGGTCTTGCTAACAAGACAGTCTCCTCAACTCAGTTGTTCTTCTGAAGACTGGTTTCCCAGACTGAGTATCAAGTTATACCTGTAAGCCAGATTCTGTCTGTGGTGTCATGAAACTTCTGTCAAAACTCTGTTGCTTTCTACTAGCCCAACAAATACCTGTTGCCTACTACTGATATTTTTATACACGACACTGTATATGCCGCTCAGATTTAAGCCTGAGAAAAACTGAATTGAATGCTTTATGGACTTGTACGAGGGTGTCAAGCATTTAAAAGATTTGGATAATTAACAGTCCAGAATAAGCAGTGATTAAAATACTTTTAACCTTGGACATTTTGATTTTCCTTCACATTCTGAATTATTCAGCAGCTTTCCTGCTCCAAAATTTAGAAGTTCAGGAATATATAGTTACACCATTTGTCTTAGGCAAACACTCTAGTTCTAAGTTTTTGTGCTTAATCTATGTAAATACACAATCTTCTCAGAATCATTTAGTGGAACATGCATATGCCAAATGGAAAATAAACTTGTAACTTTTCTGCATCTCATAATTTCTCATATGCTTTCTTTGTGTAGTCCACTATGAAGCTACAGTACCTGAAGTCTTACGTAATTGGTGTCCACTCTCCCCTTACCACCAGATCAGTGGCCATCCAATAAATGGGAATTACTTGAGGTCAACAGGAGTTGCAAGCTGTCAGTGCAAGTCAGTGCCCTGCAAGCTCATTTCTCTCTATTTTCTTGTCAGAAATCCTTTAAACTAACAGAACAATGAAGAAAACAAAGCCAGCTTCTCAACTGCTACAAATTGATTCAAATTCTTTAGAGAATAATTGCTTCTGCACAAAATATCTGATAAATGCAGGAGAAAGCTGAATAGTGAGAGTCTTAAGAAAACAGTGCTGAACTGTGAATTACAAACCTATGGTGACAGCTTTGATGCAGTTGCCTAGACAAAAAAACAAAACACACATGGAGCAGTTGTAAGTCATGATTTCAAACCAAAGGATGTCTCAGCTTCTGGGAAAGGAGGTGATCTACCACAGCTGTTCCCCGAATAGAATTGAGGTTTAGTTTATAGATTCCAAAAAGTTTTGAAGTATGAGGAGTATCTGCTACTTTGTTTCCAACTCTTGAGACAGTTCCATGCATCTTTGCCTGCAAGATTCTGGATAGAAATGTGAGCACTGTGTCCAGAAGTTCTGAGGCTCTTCATAGCCCTGAGAACATAGCGAATAAAGAAAGGAAGAATATATATTTCTTGAATGAAGTGGCTAAACAGCACTTCTGAGCCATGATATGAAAGGAAATAATTTCAATTAGGTGAGATGTGCATGGCAATGTAACGGAAAGAAAGTCTCCTTGTTTTCACCAGCTAATAATCAAAACAATTTGACACTACTTCCAAAGGAGGCCAAAAATATGGAAGCAATTATTTAGAGAAGAATACAACACAATTATCTATAAGCTTGTATTTTGCATCTTAAGGTAAACTGTACTTCTGAGTTCCCAGATGGATATCTAGGGTAAATATATTGACCCAGAAAAAAAGAATGCAAGACCTCTGAGTCATGTGAACAATCATACATATGGAGATGTGGTTTTTTTAGTCACACAGTTACCGTGTTAATTGCGGTGCTTAACAATTGTGTTGTGCAATTGAAGACTAGAAAATATGTACTTGACACTTACACAAAGAGCTTTGATAATGTAAAAATCTTAATTACTTCTTTGATGTAATATTTAGCAGCCATTTTGATCTGAATGTTTCTTATTGATACAAGGTTTCTATCTCAGTAGCAAGATTGTGCAAGTGACAGATTTAAAATATTATTTTTTGTTCAAAGCAGCATCACCTGCCAACTTTGAGGTTTAAAAAATCCCAGACATGCTTTTTTCGCTGAGTAAAAAGATATGCATCTTAAACTACGTTGTGATCTGGTAACTTATAAGACATCTGAATAATATTTTGTCAAACTTGGCAATGAACTTTTCAGACTCAGACCAAACAAAGAGCTTCTGCCCTGAAACAACTTTTGCCAACATTATGAATGATTATAATTGGATTTCTAGAAATACGTATAGTCATACAAACATTGTATTATGACTATTTATTAGTAATTATTAATAATTTTTGTTTGTTCATAATTCACTTGTTTGCAAAAATATTTGCTAAATGATTATGGACTTTGAACTGAGCAGGACAGATGGGTAATGTGTTACTGCTAATTTAATATGCCACACTGCAGACAAAATACCATCAGTGCAAAGATACTTTTCTTATTCCTTCAGGGAACTGAACACGACCTTCAAAGTTAAAGTTCAGTTATTTTAATTTCTAGTCCAAATAATATAATTGGTGGTTTCTGAGTTCACATTTTTTCTCTTCTTAGGTTATGGGCCCTATTAAGAAATACTTTTGTACATGTTAAATATTTACAACAAAAGGTAAACATCTAGGTACAGCATTAATATTAATATTGTGATAATATTGTAAATTGTAGGAATGAAGAAAATGTAATGAGTAGCAAGAAATCTCTTCTTTTTGCAATATATCTGGTCTAAGTTTCTGATGGAGTCACCTGAATCGCCACATGAGACACTGATGTCCTTCATCCATGGAACAGAAATTTCACGGCAGTGACAATACTAGTATGGAAATAGAAATGAGAGAGTATAAAAGGAGATCATATGAACACACGAGGATGCAATCAGCAAGTCTAAGGCATGATATAATGTAGAAAGAAGGTATACAAGGGGCAACAAGAAGGCATTCTGCAAAGGAAGAAATTCTTTACTGTGAGGGCTGCCCAGAGGAGCTGTGGATGTCCTCTCCCTGAAAATGTTCAGGGCCAGATTGGATGGGTCTTGGAGCAACCTGGTCTACTGAAAGGTGTTCCTGCCCATGCAGGGGGGGTTGGACATAAAATGATCTTAAGGTCCCTTCCAACTCAAACCATTCTAGGAATCTATGAAACAGTCATATTAAAAGGAAGACCAAGGATAGAGCTGGTCCACTGCTCAAAGAAGAAGAAAAGCTAAATATAGATGCTACCAAGAAAGTAAAAGAAATTAATTTTTGCTTCAGTCTTCACTAAAAGGGTAAGAAAGCAAGCACAGTATCAGCAGTGAATGGATAAGTACTGGGGTTAGAGAAGAAAGAAAACAAGGAATGACCAAAAATGAAAGTAGCCATTTTCAGATCATCTGGGAGTGCCAAACTTCCTCCCTGAGTACTTTGATAACTCAATGATGTGTTTCAACATCACCAATGGTTATCTCAGAGAGTTTGCAGAGGATGTGTATAGTCCAGAAGACTTCTGAAAGATCATCACAATTTATAAATCCCATGAGTTGCTGCAGAGTTCTCTGCTTTATTCTCAGCTTCACTGGGTATTCTGAGACCACTCCAGGGTCATCTTTAAAAATTTTTCCCCCCTCTTTTGCAAATAAAGTGGTTTTTTTTGATTTTCAGCCAGCCCTTCTCCCTGCCTCTGGAATAATCCCATTGCACTTGCCCAGTTGAGCTTGATGGGAGTCAACCACACCTCATTATCTCTGCTCAGAAAAATTGATGAAATTCCAGGCCATTGTTTGTGTTGGCAGTTGGTATTTTTTACAGGAGTAGTACTGTGAGCAGTGCATGACAGCACCAGTCCTGAGGACACCAAACCCCATCTACAGGCATTCATATTTCACAAGGTGCCAAAGAAAATAATTATAATTTACTTGAAATGATTGGTAGGTAACTTGTAGGTTTGCTTCCAAATAACAGTTGGCCGTTTCCTTGCAATAGACAGTATATTTATCTGGGAAAACAATACATAGGGTAAAAAATATACTAGCAATTGTTTTTGCTTTGTTTACACAAAACAGAAACACACTCAATATAATCCTCTTGGTACTTCAGGAATGTCCTGTGCATCTATTACTAGAGAGGAGGTTTTTTGTAGTTCATCACTGCTTCAGTGTATCCAAATAACTTAGAGTTACCCAAGATTTATAAGATAAGTTTCTTAACATCCTTTACTTCTGAATTTCAGTTTCCTTGAGCCTGCTGTTCACTTGCTTACGGTAAAATTTAGCTGGATTTCAATTTCTGCTCCTATTAAAAGTGACAATGACATTTTTGATTAAATGCATAATTAATACATTTTACCAGTGCCAAACCCAAATACTATGATTAACAAGTATCTGCAGCTACACTAAATAACATGAAGTTAAGCTGTGAAACTCATCATCCCATATTTGCAAAGCTAATAATTCAGAAAAGGGTGAAAGCCATATTTATAATTAACAGCGATATCATATAGGGAGAATTTATGCAGCTATTTATAATGTGCTTTGGAACACAAGGCAATCACTGGCTGGCTCTCCTAGGTTTGGCTTGTACCTACCTTTGAATGAATTTCTGGTAAGAGGATTTAGTACAGCATTTGGGATAAAACTGAGTCCTGCACTCATTCATGAAGGCAGTTTCAGCAGTATGTGCCAGAGAATGGCTTGGAAAAGTAGTGTAAATTATGGAAGAAAAAGAGAAGAGGGTAGAACTTAGACAACGTGAAATAGATCCTTTAATTTATCATGATCCTTCAGTACTATGAATGTTCTGCTTTTTACTTCCTGCGTCTGTTTAAAACGTTCCTTGGGCTCTGAAGTGTGATTGGATGTTTCAATGTAGACTAACAGTAATAAAATTATTAATGAAAAATCTTGCAGGTAATGAGCATATACATGTATTCTTGTTGCTCTGCTATAAAAACAATCACTAAGATATTTTGTTAACAAACAAGAACTGGATCAGATCTGTGCAACTTTCTGCTACACGGCAGTGTACTGCTTCCAGGGCTTAGGACTCTGAAAGATTACCATGTTACTTATCAACAGTTTCCATGTTAGATATTGTATGAATCAACCTAGTTAAAGCTTAAGTTTAATAATGTTTCCTCCTGATTTTTCTTTTTACTAACAATAGATTATTTGAAGAGGAAGTCCAGTTTAACCATGGTCAAACCATACAGGGCTTTCCTGTATCCTCCAGACATTTTTGGGAATTAATTTTTTAACTCTACGTGTGGAGTCACTTGTTTGCTGAAGTTTTTCTTCCCTGCTTATTCTTGGTGGTGGCAGTCCATTAAACTATCTTTCTGTTCCCTTTCATATGGACACAGTTGGCTGTTGAGCAATTGATAAAGCTGAAGTGGAATTAAGCTACCCTTAATATTTTAAGGAAGGAAGGTGCCAGTACAACAGTATTTCTTGCATCTTTATTGAATTTTGAATGCTCTTTATTTCGTTGAATGCTCTTAATGCTGATAAATGTAATTAGTTTTAATTGTTTTTCCCTTTGATCCTAAATAGTTCAAACTAAAAATGTAGCAATTGCTTTTAGCTGCATATCATTAGTAAGATTTCCACATTCTGTGTCCAGAAAACCCCACCTTCTTTCAGCATCCCACAAGGCAGATAATGGTAACATGAGTCTGGAAGTGGAGGAAACAAGGCAGAAAGCTTGCCTCAGATTCACGCAGTGAGCCAGCTATTCATTGTTATCCGTGGGTACCCATTGGCTACTAGTTTTGTTGAATTTCATTGTCACAACAAGGAAATGTCTCTGTTATTCCTGAAATAAAGGATGGGCTGTTGTGATATCTGCCTGGTTGGTTGTAGCAGCATTTTCCAATAAAGTCCATTGGTTGCACAAAATCCAAGAGGACTTCTCCATATTTCTTTGATAACTTTGGACCAAGCAGCTGTTGCTATTTATTTTGATATTATTTTTAAAATGGTATTTTCTCATATTTACTATTGCATAGGCACTGGAATAATTGTGGGGTGGAAAACAAAAGTTTAAACATCCAGGGGAGGCAGCCTGGAAAACAGAAGACTTGCCTTTCTTTTTTGCTGTGTTACTTTTATTCCAGAGAGGAAGTGGCAGTCCATTAATCTATCTGTTCCAACTTCAATCTTGAAATCTTGATAGGCACATTATGCATTTCTTTTAAATAGATTCTCAATAATAGATTCTTAAATAGATTCTTTAAATAGATTCTCAATAGATTCTTAAATATTCAACATCTCTTAAAGTCTTAATTTTAAAGCATAGATACAACAGGTAGATATATCTGCAGTTCTTTATAGCCCTATTGTTTGTGTGCTACTTTTAGTGGAGTTGACAATGAAGGGTCAGAATGAAAAGTTTTTAAAAAGAGGGTCTAGACTTAAATTGGACTCTGAATTGGACTCAAAAGAGGAAATAAGCTTCACGCTTGGCAACAAGGCAGACTAAGTTGGCTCGATACCACTGATTGATTGTCATGAACTACTCATTTTCTCCTTGCATTGACCACCATCAGGTCTGGTTGTTGGTAATTTTCTTTTTAAATGGTATTTTAATGTTTTCTGCTTCATGGGTGGTAGCCTGTTGTGCTGCAACATCTAATGAACTTAGTGTACTACTTTTTCTTCCTCTGATGTGGTGTGCCACACAAAGACTCTGCTTCTAGCTCTGAGGTGGTACTACCTGATTTAGCCTTTGCAAAGCAGGATTAGTATTTCTTTCATTTCACATGTCCTGATTATAGATATGTGCAGAAAAAAGGCTTCAGTTCATGTGTCCTGTTCTAATGTATTTTGGCTGATATAGTAATATTTTCAGTCTGTAGTAAATAGCTCTGGGGCAGGAGGTTTAAGCACCTATGATGTTTGCCCTGAATGAACAAATGTTCCTGTTGGAGCACTTCAGTACTTAAAATCCAGATTTTAGATGATTGCTTTTTGATACCTACTGTGTTATGCCTCTGAGGATTTTGAACACATACAGGTACCCTGCAAGTCTCAAGAGCCTAGTGCAGACCAGGGAGTCAGACATTTGAGAGATACCATTTCTGATGATTCAATGAGGTGAATATGTGTGTGGGGAGGGATAGGTGAAGAAAGTCTGTGAACTTAAAGAACATGCTTAACCAGAGGGAACGTATTTAATCACCAGCAAAGTTGTTTCAGGTTTTATTGGCCACCATGTACCTAAACCACACTCCAGCAACTGAACCTGGGTTGTTTGATGGCTTCTCCCATTGTGATGGTTAAAATCTTGTTTAAAATTATTCATTCTTTCTTGTCGCCTGATTTAAAGGTTGACTTTGGCTTCAAAATTAGTCCCATATGTTTTGAAATTTGAGTCTGAAAGCTGCTTGAAAGCCCATGTATATTTGGTACCATGTTGCTCACCTTTGACATGGAGAGGCCAGAGAGCGCAGTAAACAGTGCTGAAATGTGGCTGCGTGTGACACGAGTCACTGTACTGTAATTCTAAGTTATGAGACTTGATGAAAAACAACGTGCCCTACATTGAGTGTGCCTAATCTAACTTTGTTCCCCAAAATGGGTCTTTAAACTTATAACTTCACTGTTCATAAATAATGTACACATTCTTAATATAAGCAGAGGCAAAAGCAACATATACAGCATATGTTACACACAGCTCTTTAACCACTGCTGTTAATGTTGCCCAATAAGTCTTTGTAAGACACTCTAATAATAGGAAATATTTTCTTTAGACTTCATTGCTTTTTAAACAATTGACATTCCAGTCCTTAATGTTGTAGCCTCTCCTTTTCTGGTGGTTAGTGTATGTTACCCACCTAAATGGAATTAGGTCTGTTTATTTTATGGTAAGCTTATGCTACACTGTTAGATATTTTGCTTGTTGATAGAACATGAATACATTGATTTTTATCTGATGTAACAGAAGTATTATTTGTAATAGTAGCTTTTGATTAGCAGCACTTCCTGTGTCATTGTGTAACTTTTTTTGTTAATTTAGATAACTCTTCTATGCAAATTAAGAAGAAAATTAAATTAAGAAGGAAATTAAGAACAATGATACTTCCCTGTGTTATAAGGTTTGGGGCTTCAGGCTTCATCCTCTGGAAAAGAGTAAAAGGATGACACAGCATCCTGAGCTCTCTCATTTAACTGAGTAGTTCAATGCCAGCAAAAAGATTCTGAGAGTAACATGAAGATCCCTGGACATTACTGGGGGACAGGTGAACATGTCTTATATTGTAAAATTCCGCTATAAAACACTCATTATGATTTAGAGAGAAGTTCAAGACCTTGTTCTTCTTGATCCTCTTCATCCTAGGCAATGCATAATCATTATGGTTTGTATTCATTCAGGGGACAAAGTAATCATTCAGAAAACAGTACAATACAGGGGGTTGAATGTTCATCTGACAGAATTTGAAATTTCCTCCTCATCTGTACAAAATATGAGCTGGGAAAAATTGTCTTATTCTGTTTCTAGAGAGAGCAATAGTGGGACAAATATTTTTGCCTTTAACACATGGACACAGCAAAAGGGAAATATCTCTGGTGCGACAAGGACTAGAGAAATCACGTTCCAAGAGCCAACAAACACTCTTTCAGTGAATCTCCAATTTTTTATTTATTTTTTTTCTTTTTCGCTGCTTTGTAGTTGAGCCTGTGCCTTGTCAGACAGAAGTAATTTGGGGCTACTTGTGATTTGAAGACCGCATTTGAGAAGAAAGTCTAGATACACAGCAAAGTAGACACTCTTTCCAAAGTGGGACAAAAGAAAGAAACCGGTTATTCTTTATAGCTCTTCAAGGGTGAAATTTACCCTGACCTGAGGTCGTAAGTGGGATTTAAGTGCTATCTGAACCTTGAACTAACACGCTAGAAAGGAAAAGGTTTTTTTTCCCCTTTTCTCACAAAAAGAGCAAAAGATACAATGTATTGTGATTATTTTAAATGCCCAGAGGATACTATGCCTTTGAAAAACAAGCCACAAAGAAGATGCCCTCTGCTGACATCTTTTACAACTACTGTAAAGTATCTCTATTAGGAAATGTAATAGTTTAGCCAGAGAAAACTTCAAAGAAGAATTGGAATAAAATATTAACTACTTGGGAATGGCTTGACCAAGATACTTGCTAGGAAATGTGTCTCTGCAACTGGCTATGAAGTCAGCATAGAGCTGGCTGAACTATTTCCAGAAGTAAGGAGTGGATTGTTTCACTCAACTATGCTCTGAACACATGTAACCACAGAGTTCTCTGTGTGTATCAAAGATAAAGAACAGTAAGGTGAACAAATGATTCACTTAAATATCACCATCTCAAATAGCTCTTAAAGTGCCTGAAGTTTCTTTGAGGTGAAAGCAGAAGAACAAAGCGAATGTCAAAAAATAATGAACAGGACTTAGCTTCAAAGTGTGTCATAGAAAAACAAAGACTATCATCAACCAAAGCAGGAATATTAATAACATGCTAGGGGGAAAGCTATTCTTAGCTCTCATTTGAAAAAGGGACAGAAAAAGGTTCCTGTTCTAGCCAGCACTGAAAATAAGATGAGAAATGTGAATCTGTGGAAAGAAGCTATAAACCCAAGTGATGGCTTTAAATTTAGTATTGGGCTGAAGAACTCACAACAATGAAGTGCACTGTACTTTGTAGCTGCTTATTTTCATTAAGTTGTATAGGTAAAAGTCTCTGATTTCGCCACACTTAATTTTCAAAGATCCCAAAGCCCCATGTTTAATTTAGCAGGCTTACAGCTTTTGAATAATATCTCATATAAAATATCTCCATGGGGCTTGGCAGGAGATTGAGAAAAATGTTCAAAACCAGACGTTATTCTTTAGAAATCAATATTTATACTCACAAACTAATTACTTTGCTCAAGATAATCTGTTTCCTCAACATGGAGGAAATGAGAATCACAAGGATATTTTTTGTTGATCTATATTTAATCTAATGAGTCAGTTGGCACCCCAAGAGTCTTCATAAATAGATGCTGATAAATAAGTCAGAGGCTGATCCAAAGACTACTGAAAGTAATAGAAAGACTCTTGTTTTGTTTGACTGCACTTGGATCAATTTCTAAACCTCTTTCAGAAGTGAGATTTTTATTGTTGCATAATAATTCACAAAACAGGTCTAGCTGTTTTTATGTAACCAACATTTTAGTGGATGTCTTTTTCTTTGGTACATGTATACATGAAACTATTTTTTAATCTGTTGATTAATATTTCAGAATCTATGAGTGAGTAAAAATGGTAGTCTGCTGAGTCTGGTATTTTTACTGCTTCAAGTTGGTAGTGATGTGGAAATATTGTCCTGACTTGTAATTTAAATTCCAGTTATAGTCATCTTCTGTGGTGGTAGAAGAAAGCATAAGGTAATAGATAAGTGTTTTAATTTGCTATAACTGTTTCCCTTGAATCTGCCTTTCACAGTAAGCTTCTTGCATGTCATTTCATGAATAAAATCACAAGAGAATGGACTTCATTCTTACATCTGATAAGCTGTATTTGAGCCAAATTTATTCTAAGCCACCTGGAAAAAGTTCCCTGAATGAATGCATAACAATGTTAATTGTAAAGTTAAGGGATCCTAGTAAGAATACTGGACCAATACCATCCCAGGTGTAACTCCTTTAAATTAATCAGAATTGTTTGAAGGATTAACTTTGTTCCTGTTTTTGTTTGTGTTTTAACAGATTCAAGGGGAAGATTCATATTCTTAAAATACACTTACCCAATATCCATATTAAATAGATTTACTTTTTTTCCCCCATCCTTACTCAATGGGCTAAATTGGGCTATTTTAATTCTTCAGGCTGCTTAATATAATTACACCTGAGATTTTTTTGTGTTTATTTTATTTTTAGTTTATTTGCTGTTGAGTGGGAATATTTAAAAAATAATGGAAGTGTGGAAAAAGTAGATGCTTTTGATAAAAGTTAATAGTTTTTACTTTTAAATACAAAGAAGCCTGATATTGTGAGCCTTCTAGCTCTCAATTTGTTCCAATGTCCTTCTGTCTATCCATGAAAGATTATTTGCACAGGTACCTCAAACACTGCATAACAGAACATCAGAGGGTTCTACTCATGGAGTAATATTTTTGGCTTTGGGAGGCATGATGCAACTACCCCCTTTATTGTCTATTAATCCCAGAAAGAGCTGGCAAACACTCTTAAAGTGATAATGGAAAGATGTCTAGCATGACTTTGTTTCAAATTAGGTGATGCCTAAAATGAGGTAACCTGTCAAGCACTGGAATTCCAAACAGTCCCAGAGCATGTGGGAAGAGTTTCTCCTAATGAGACATTTCCAGCACTTGTCTGTATGCAGGAAGTCCATCTAGCACACATGCTGGCATCCAAAGGCTGCAAATACATCTGGATTTAAGGACAAGTAAGACTGTGTTTTAAATATTATCCCAGACTGATTGTGTCATACACACATATTCTGTGCTGCTAGCCTGGCTGAAAGCACGTGGAGCAGCTACCAGTGCTGAACTGTTTGTCAAATAGCCACATCCCTGTCAATGTGATCTGGCTAGCCACACATCTGTTAAAAGCCAAGGCAGGTACTACCATGATACCTCTCCATTTGTGATGCTTCTGTGGTCTTTGGAGACGATTTAACTAGTTGTTATCAGAATTCAGTGCTGCCTGTGTGAAAATATCCCTAAATATTTTCCAGAAGTTTGATGTGGTTTCAGCTGTAAGTAGGGAGCTTTTCTTTCTGAATTATGGGTAAATGAAATGCTCTAAAAATGTCTTCACCAAACTGATAAATAGGCAAAACAGTATTAAAGACTTCTCTTTATATGTGCTCAGGAAATAGGCTATCAAGCTGAATTCCCGCTGCCTTTGCCCTTTGAAGATTCATGTTATAAAGCTAAAGGGCATAGAATTCACCCTTACACTCACACAAGTAATGTAGATTAAATTTGCTACATCTTACTGTCCCATAGGTTTATTTGTTATGCTCCATCATCTTTAATCAGAACAACTGGTGATGTTTAAATACAATTAGTCGTGATTCCTGGACAGATTTTTAGAGCCCAAAGAACAATATGTAACGGATTGAGAGGCCACGTCCTTTGCGTCTGAGAAAATCCTTAACTCCTTGATGCTCCTTTTGGAATCAGGAGAAGGAAGCATAGATTCAGCTTTTTTTGACTACAAAAGGGATAAAAGGCTGCACATGCATGTTGAAAAAACAGGAATTGTAGCTACTTTTCAGTAGTTGGCAGGCCAAGCACAGTGTAACAGCTGCTGCAGGTAATTTTTTCCTTTAGAAAATAGAGTGGGATGTAGGAATTGGTGAGTAGAGTTTAGACAGAAAGCCTGTTCATTGCTGAAGGAAGGTACACTGTACGTTTGAAGAGTGCGGGTAGTTTCACTTGCTTTTATGAGCATGAAGCAATGACTGCTTTTATTTTTGCAAAGAATGCGCAAATCCTCCTAGAAGAAAAGAACATCTTGGATAACGGTTTTTATTAGGCAATTTTTATCACAGCTGTGCACTGAGCCCCTTACTTGGCCTATATTAGAGCAGTCTTATGCCTGCTCTAACTTGTGCAAGTTGTTAAACACTCCTTGGAGGTAAGAGTCATTGGGATTTTCTGGATTGGAGGAAACCTTGGCCGTTTTTGCTCTCCTTTGATTGTACACTAACTCCACCCTGTAACACTGATGAGCCTCTTGTGCCTGGTTATGTTGATGGTAAGACCTTTTATGTCAGCTGTACAAAGCTGTCATAGTGCAACCCCAAATTGGGGCTATTTCACTGAGACAATCTGTGATAATTCACAAAACACCTGTTTGTTCTCACTAGAGTCAACAGTTGCACAAGGTTCCAATTACTTCAGAATTTGGCCCCAAGTTTCTGGGAAACCAGTGAGTATTTGTATATAAACTGCTGTACATTTGTACGTGGGCCGTGTACCTGAAGTCTGTTGAAAAGTGTTTTTCTTGAAAATCACACTGGAAAGTTTTGATGACTCCTTTTTTGACCATTGCATGCTGGAGAGATCAGTGAGTGACAGACAGTGGAGAAGGCCAGCAAAGACACTGCGATGAGGTTTGCTTGGAGAATGGACGATGCATCCGCTTTGGCTTCACGCTACTTGAGGGATCATGATTAAAAGTTGCTTGGGGATACTCGTTACTGTTTTTGAGTTGCCAGTTCTGTGGGTTTCCTGTGGAATTGGACTAGTTTTTAGCAACAGCTGTGGTTAATTTTCAGGAGCCAGGGATACACATTGGGGGGGCTTTTTTAAAATGCTAACGGAGATTTTTGGCTGTCTGGTTGGTGCAGTGGTTTCCATTGTAAATTCTGATTATGTCTGTGAGAGCTGATTAGAGGTTGTGAGCCAAGACTGTGCATCAGTGAGCCAGCCCTTGACTCCTCTGTCATGGGCACTGGAAGCTCTTCAAGACAGCATTTCAAAGTGTCAGTGACAAGCATAGATGATTGTCTGAAGTACTGAGGGATTTAAGCCAGTTAGTACAGCCCCATTGAAACAAAGTGGGACTTTAATTCTTAGCTTGCTTACAAGTGTTACTAGCAAAAGGGGGTTTACCTTAGAACCCCAGGTTCTAAAGGCATAAAAACATGTATCACTCCAGGTAAGAGTCCTCACCACTAATGGAAGAAGACAATTAACCCTATTAAATATTCAGGTACTTGTAACAGTGTTGTTCAGAATTATAAGCCATTTGGGCATGACTATAAGAACTATTATGATGCAACAGTGTGTGTATGGTGAATTTTTGTCATTCTAGTAATTTTTTCTTTTCTCTGAGAGGCTACTGAGCTGGCCTCTGTTGGTTTCAGTCCACAATGACCACTGAGAAGCAGCCCCCAACTGAAACTAAGAGTAGAGTTCACCATGAATCTTCTCATTTACTGATGAGAAATAACGTTAAGACCATATTGTGGGTAAGAAATTAGTGGATGCTGGATTCTTTGTGAGGATAGTGGGAAAAAAACTTTAGGTGAATCTTGAAGAGTTTCAATAGTGATGCAAATGCAGAGGAGATAAAGAGGAAGACTAGATTTCTTCTTTGTTGAACTGGCAGATGAAGTTGACTCTCTTCAATAGAGAGAAAATAATCATAGAGTCACAGAATGTCAGGTTGAAAGGGACCTCAAGGATTTTCTGGTCCAACCTTTCAAAGTAGCAGCACAGTTTAGATGAGACAGCCCAGCACCTTGAAAAAAAACTATTCTTCCAGCCTGTTCAGGTCTTCCTGGAGGGTGGCTCTCCTTTTCGGAGTGTCTGCTTCCCCACTCAGCTTGGTTGATAATATGGCAGGACAGATTAAAGGAAATGGGTTTATAAATTGCTGTTCTCTTCTTTGTGGTCAGTGGAATTGTTTCCAAGTGTAGGCTTAGAGAAGCCTCACTAAGTGTAGGCTTCTTAGTGAGAAGACAAGAAAAGGTGGAATAACATTCAGTATTTCCTAAATGTGACTGTTGAATAGCAGCAACAACAGTAACCACAGCCATAAATACCCCTCTCCAAACTTGCCCTACCTAGATAATTAGATTCTGGGGAATATAAGAACATTTCTGCATGCTTTCTTCTCAGTCTTAAAAAGAACACCTCAGTTTCAGTGACATTTCTGTTCCCATTGTGTTGAAGTTCCTTCATTATTCAGGCAATTGTGTTATACCTAGGAATGCTCATAGAAAACCTGTTTGAAAAACAGTACAGGCAAATCCTTGCAGGTAACAAATACTGGGAGTCCACTGGTACCAGCATAGTCTATATGGTGTAAATTGTATCACTGACCACAGCAGTGAGAGAAAACTAGAACCCAAGAGATGCTGGGGTGTTTTATAATAGGTGAGATGGCTGCTTGTACTAAGAAATGAAATTGCTGAAGTCCCTTGATTCAAGTTAGTGCTCTTGCTACATGATTTAATGAAGTAAAAATAAGTCTGTCTAAAACTTGACAGAAAGAGTAGTGATTTGGTGCAAAACGGCTTTCCAAAGTACAATTGAATTAAGAAAGAAAGGAAAATAAAATGTTTCCCCAGTAGAGATAAAGTGCACAATTCTGGGGGTTATTTTCACATCTTTCTGGCTGTTAAAGTCCATTTTCTCTGGCAGCTTTATCTGGTCCCTTCTGTTAAGCCTGCTAGAAGAAGTTCTAGTGCAGGGTGTATGTTTGAATTCTAGTGAGGCATCTCAAGACAGTTTGGCTGCCCTGTGACAATATTTCAGGCTGGTCTCTGACGAATTCCAGAGTGTTAAATAAAAATCTGGATCACAAATAAAGGTGTGAAGGCACTTGGGAGAGCTGTGAAAATAAATCAGTGAGAATTTTGAATTTGCATCCATGATGCCTCTGACTTAATACCTAGCAGAAGCAAAGGTCCTCCTGTTTTGTTTCCAGGTTGCTTGTTTGTACATTCTAAGAAATAAAGGGAAATACTATGATCTTTCTGATATAAACCAGTCTCTCCTCATTTCCTTTAGATGTGCCCTGGGAATCAACTATTCAAATATATCTTCTGTTTGTTTCATAGTCTTTCATAGTGCTTGTAATATCGTTATTAGGAAAAAAAAGGTAAAGTCAGGAGCTTCTCTCTTTCTCTCCCTGAGTTTCTCTGGATGTGAGATTTTTAAGTAGAACAGTGGTTCTGAAGAAGAGCTTTCTAGAAAGGATTGTGTAACACATTGAATTTTATCAGCAGTCCAGAATGTCAGCTGGAGCCTTACTGGCAAGAAGCTTGACAGCTGATGACCTGCTGATGGCCAAAATTGGGCAGGGCTGGTTATGGACCACAGTGTGTGCTTGGGGAATGAGGTTTGTCACCCACAGATCTGAGGCAATTCTGTCATTATCCAGCTCACTACTAGCCTAGTGGTTTTTACCTGTTGGGGTTTTTTTTTGTGGTTTTTTTTTTCTTTCTTTCTTTCTTTCTTGCTCAAAGTTGAGTGGGTTTTTTTTTGCAAAGAAATAATATTATCTTCCTGATACAGCTGTAGTGATGCTAGGATGAGGTGGTATCAACAATCAGTTGGATTATTTTCATTTAAAAGGAAGTTGGTGTGTTTAAAAGGGCCACAAAAAATAGGAATTGGCAGCTGCCAAAGGTGGCAAAGATGGCTTGAATAACTAACCTGTGCCTCCACTAACCTTGTCACTGCACCTCCTTCAGTTGCTGTGGCAGTCTCGCATGTAATCTTGGAGTGTGATGAGTTACATGAGGCACAGATTTGCTGTGTCTGTTATCATGTGGAATTAGTGTAGATTAGATAAACTAAAATAGCCCCTAGCACAGATGCATCTGCATTTAAAATCAAAGCTCAGCTATTCCTTGGGCACTCACTTCATCTCCGTATGCTTCAGTTTCTGTACAGGTCTGCTGACAGCTTTAAAACAGCTTCAGAGGAAGAAAGTGACTGAAGGCAACACCAAAGTGATGCAGAACTCTATGATTTTCACTGTAAATTGTGCTCCCTGTGAGCCTCTTAAAAATAGGAAAGTGATAGGAAATCAGTCTTTAGGCGAGACTGGCAATGACTGTGGAAGGATTAACTTTGGCTTTGTCAACCTCCATAGTAGACTTGGGGATACCTTCCTCCATGTCCTGCTTAAATCCTGCCCTATTTGGGGAGAGAGGATTTGTTCATGCCACATCTCTAGGCACCCTTTCTATAGGTGGAGTCACAGTTTTGCAAGCCCATTTCCTGCTTCCCAACCCCTGAATCATACTGACGGAGCTACTGCATTTTTCCTTCTGCTCTCCAAATGATTTACCCAGGGGAGGAGTGCATGGCCCCTGTACGCTGATGAGTGGAGACAGGGCAGATGGAAAGATGCAATTCAGTGGGAGGCTGTCCAGTTTCTTTCACATACCACCAAATCACCAAAAGCTTCTTTCCTTCTGCCAAGCACTTCCCTCTCACCCAGGCTTTCTTTCCTACATGTGTATTTTGTTTCAGTCTGTTGGCATTATTAGCAAAGAGTCATTCAGTCTCTGCATATTGGTCTCAATCCACACTAAATATATAAAAGGTATGTTGAGTTAAAGCTAAGCAGCACTGTGCCTAGTGAAAATGAATAGAGTGAGTCATCCTCTGAAAGATTTGAAGACACAGTACGGGAATCCTTTTACATTTTATTATTTTAACATATGTATAAAAGGAAAGAAAAATAACACCACACTGGAGCCTGATGCAAGGAATTTCTGTTAAATTGATAATGTGTTTACATTTAAATCTCTTGCAGAAGGAGCTGAATTTGCTTATGGCTTTAAGATCCTCAAAAGAATGTATCTCTTAATTAGACAGTATAGTGTGGTGAGGGGTGTGTGTTTTTTTTGAAGTGGGATCACTTCCATTTTAGCATTCCATTTATAGCATTCTCCAATAAACATTATTCCTGAGTCTGCTACATGGAGAGCCTCTTTTCCTCATTTGGGGAAAAAAAAGCACTCAAGAGGTAATATCTTCGTATCTATCTGTATATACACATATATACTCTTTATAGATATACACACCTCTTCTTCCAGTTATATATAATAATAATAACAGTAATGTTCATTAAAGTGATTTGGTATTCACAGTTTCTTACAGGTTTCTGTCAGGTAAACAAAGCAGTAGGCATGAGATTATTTTATGGGAAAATGATTCAGAGCTCAAGAGCTCTAATGTTGCTGTCACGACAAATATGATTTGTGCAGGAAGTTTTTATTTTAGAAGCATGTTGAAAGAGGTGAAAGTTGCCTGGCTTCAAAAGTACTGCTCACCTACTTGTTGGCATTAGGTCAGTTCCAAGGTTCTCTAAATTGTTTGTTTAGGAAGTAATTGTTTCAAGTTTTTGCTGCTTGCTGTGATTTTTCTCAATATAGATTCCTGTTCAGACTATGGCATCACTATCCTCAGTCTGTTAATAAGTGCAAAACTTCCATGAATTCATTTTTGTGGATGCTGCAGAGTCTCTTCTATGTGTGCAATCTATTTCAGAATAGTTTTGGTATTTGTATGTGAATGCAAAGGTACTGGATGCTAGTGGTTATTGCCTCCATCCTCCCCAAAGGAGTGCAAAGCAGCTGTCAAATGCCACTTAAACTACTTAAGCTTTCCATCCAGCTCTGGGGAAAAGCTCAGAAATCAATTTTCATTAATGAAGTATGACTCATTAGACTTATTGTGATATAGGTCATAGTTGTGAAAGAATTTTTTAACTTCTACCATAGAAGGCATTTGATGTTGCTTCTTTGTGAAGCTAAAATTCTCCAAAGAGAATTAGAGAAATAAAAGAAAGAATTGAGGAAGGATTTATAGGACAACTGCTGCAAAGTTCCATAATCTTTTTTGACTGAACAAGGACATCCCCTTTCTTGCAATTGCTGATTTGGTCTTAGCTGCAGACTTAGCAGGTTAGAAAAATACCCTATACTTTTCTCTATAACCAAAAAGTTATAGGTATATATACGTATAAGCTGTTGAACCATGCTATTAAGCAGGAGATGGTTTTTCCTGTAACTCAGGCTTGCCAGCTTTTGATATGTTAATGACCATCTTACATATTCAGGAGTGTTGATCTCTTGATTTTCTTGCATTTTCTCAATATCTTATGCTGCATTTGGTAGTGCAAAATTGGGGAAGGTACCCTGGGTTGCTTACTGAGGGACTATTTTCTTTTGCATTGCCGTTAGCATTAAAAAGTTGCCAATTTTTATTTTTTTAAGTGTTCGGACCGGAGACCTCCAGTAAATCTATCTGCAGTGCTTGAAAACAGGGCCATCTCCAGCTGTCTGCTGCAGTTCTCTGCTGAAGGGTGCCCACCTGCATGGAGCAGGAACAATCAGCAGCTCCACCTCATAGCCAGCTGAGACAGAAGTGAGACTGAATGTGAAAGTTGTGTGCAATTAGCTGAGCTGGCAGTTTGAAGGTCATATTTTGGCTGGAAACTAATGTAGGTGAGGAAGGGTTCCCTCCTGCTCTGGATGGGGTAATGTCTGGCTGAGGGGTGAGCCAGAGAACATCTTTTGGGATGCTGAATTTTTGCTTTGGACCAAATTTTTATAGGCTAATCAGGTGGTGAGTTTGGCTATTTTAGAGCATCAGAGTAGGGAGTGGGCAGTTTCTGAATTACTTTGGTAATGCAGAACAGTTGAATACACAGAATCGGAAGGACAAAGAAGCTGTGTGATTATATTTTGATACAACTGAATAAAAATATTTGTCAGACTCCTACATTGTGTATTCACACTACTTATCTATGACAAAGATTCATATAGCTGTAAATTTGATTTTAAATGTGTGAAATAAATTGTGTATTGTGAAGCTCAAATCCCTTCTGAGCCTGTGATTAAATTAGGCTGATGCTTACATTTGATTTTGAATGACCTCTCTCTTTTCATCCTTTAGATCTACTCAGTCACTCATTTGGTACACTTCCATTTGGTCATCAGTTATCCCTTACTGATGTGGATCATCAGCTTTCAGAATTCCTGTAGGTAAAATTAAAAATGCATAATGAATTCATTAATGACCTATTTGTTTTCCAGCATTTTCTGTTATCCTGAACTAAATGTTTAAACAGTCACATCTTAACCTTCTTACTCCAAATGGCTACAATTTTTTGAATGAAAATGAAAATGCCTTGGGATATTCGCATCTTTTTCCCCACAAGAAAGTAGCAGAACACGTAATCATTGAGAACAGAGAAAAAGTTGAGTAGAGCTTGAAACCCAACACCTCCCAAGTTGGGAACATTTTCACTTAGTGTGCAAGTTTCGCCACTCAGGCCCATCTTTAGACATCATAAAACTTTACTGTTTTCCACTTTTATGACACAATTATGAATATAAAAGCAGTGATGTTAATGCTAGGTAAGGAAAATGGTTTGCCAGACTGTTATCAATGGCAAAACACTTGGAGAAGGCAGTAAACGGGAAGAGCCAGTAGGTGAAGTCGAGGTGTGATGACATTGGGGAATTTGGATCTGGACTAATAAAGGGAACAGGAGATGGCAAGAAATGGTGCCTCTTCCTCTGTGCTGAAAGAGGGAGCTGGAGTAATTGACAAGGTTTCCTTGAAAAGAGTTAAACCTATTCTGCAATATCTTTTAGTTTTAAAGATAGACTCTCCATTGTATGGTAGATTATGTGCTCTCACAGTATCCATCCCACCACAAGTGACATCACGGGTCTTCTGAGTAACAGCTGTACTGAATGCAACCTGAGGAACAGGAAAACAGAGGAGAAAAAGAAAATAAGAAGTTGTTGAAAATAGACTCAATGTAGTATTTTGTACAAAGTATTTATTATATTTATATCAGGATGTGTTTTATTAGCTCATAAAACTCAGTCATATGGATAATTTGAGCAATTAAATTGACTAGGTCCAGTGTATTTGTTAGCATTGTAACAGTGCAAAACTTATTTCCACAGGTGTTTCAAAAGACCCACAGAGGTTGCATGACTGAAACATTAACATATTATTCTAATAACATGATGCTGCTCTGTCTGACTCAAGAGCCTTTAACTTGAATAATTTCCAGGTTATTCAATAGCCGAAATGTGTTTTCCGTTCATGCTTTCACACTGGTGCGTTTTCTTTAATAGAAAGTAGTGATATAATGAATAAATTATATCCAGATGAAAGTCTGTCATTTGATACTTCATCCCAGGATCGTGATGGCATATGGCAAAATAAACATTTCCCAACAATGTGCTATTTGTATGAAGGACAGGGACCTAGATGGCAGCCTGCAGTGACACTTGATACATGGAGGAATGAAAAGTGAGGCTGGACAAGCAAATAAATTGTTACTGACATGGGAGCTGGAGATCAACCTTGTATCTTCTAAGTGGGGACTGCTGAGGGGTTAGTTACAGATCTGTGGTTTAGATTATTTCTTAAGAGAACGAGGACTTTAAAAGAAGCATTTCCTCAAGGCCACCTTGCTGAATTATCTAGAAGATGATTCAGGTAAGTCACGTGGCTGTGGTGGGCACCCTGGTTCAGGATAAACACACAGGAGCATTTTTTGCTGCTGGGCCTTGGCTGGCTGCAGGCACAGCTCCTGCCCCCCTGGAGCAGAGTTTTCAACAGGCATGGTGGGAGTTCTCCAGGCCGTGTATCCGGCCCCCGCGCCGCCCTTGATTCAGATATGTCTGTAACGCTTATTGTAACTGATGAATAATTATCCCCATTGCCAAGATAATTTCAGCCAGTGTGATGAGGGCTGATGAAGGAGGTGTGAGCTGGGAAATCTTACTTGAGTTGGAAATCTTGCAAAATTCTAATGACCATGAGGTCGGGGTGTCTCACTACTTTCACACCTGCTGCCAGATATTTGGTTTTGCGTTTGCCAGCGAGCTAGCTGCAGCCAAGATTTTCTTCACCTTTTTTTCTTTTCTTTTTTTTGCAAAGACCACCCATAACTTCTGCTAAGGGAGAAAAAGATCTTGCTAGTAACTGTTTTGTCAGCATTATATTTTCGACATATTTCAAAGGCCAATCTCCTTGTCTCTTTCTTGATACGGTGCAATGCGCTAAAGACTGCCTGGGTGCTACTATGTTCCTTTTGAGCAGTGAGTAACCTACTCTATTTTGCCCAAAAAGACTGGTGGAAGTTTTCTATGGGAGGCAAAAAATGCATCGTCAGGAGGGACTCACTGCTGTGTTCTTACATGTCATGGATTAAGTGCCTATTTTCAGAACGGGTGTCTGCAAGCATATAAAGATTTTAATTGCCCAGATGAGAGAGCTTCATGTTCAGGTGCTTAACAACATCATAAATGCAAAATTTAGGAATTGCAACTCTGTCAAATGTCAGCCTCCAACTATATGCCGAGAAAACTATAGAGCAACAAATAAGTTTTAAATCTCTTCAAATCTATTTGACAGAAACCTCAAAAATATCCTGTTCCTGTTTGTAATAAGGTCGTGTTAGATATTTGTTTGAAAAGATGAGCAGTAATAGGTATTTCATGATTATTTTTCACTTTTTAGAGACATGGAGAGCAAGCAGAATTAGCAATTGACCATTACCACACAGTCACTCCTCCCCATGTCTAGAGAGCATTTGTTTGACCCTGATCAGAGAAATAGACTATGAATGTTCAAAGTAGTTTAAAAAAATATACTGAACACAAGTCAGTGAACATAGTGTGTTAGCATGACAGTCTAATATCAAATATTAGTATTGCATTGCTTGTTGATGGTTTATACTTTTATACTGAAACCAAACAAATTCAATTTCTGAACCTATATCTGGAGAAGAAGTTTTAATGAACTGTGTGTGAAACATGAAAAAAAACCTTTAGGGATGTAACTTCCAGAATTCTAAAAAGTGGGCTGATAAACCCAAAATATCCCCCTCTGGTTATTGGGAGAATAGCACTTCTGAAAGGATTGCTTTTATTTTCTTATAATTTCCAACAAAGGAAAAACCCCCACTGTTTTAAACAATTCTAGTAGTTGAACTACTGTATCTACAAAAATAAACGTGGTGGAAAATCAAATACCGTAAAAGGATCCCTGTCAACAATGAAATATGGAATTATGAATGGAGAGAGAAATCCGTGCATTTTACAATAGCATGGTACTTGATACAAAAGAGTACTGTATTATTAGAAATATCATAGGAAGCTCATTCTGGATTCAGCTCTGAGTGGAGTAATTTCAGCTTTTATTCAAGATGAGTTCTCAATTCAGTATTTAAACAGACTGGGCATTCTCTCTGAAGTAGCGGATTATAACCAAAGTGAAGTTTTAGTACCTGTGATAAGTCTATTCAAATAAAATTTACTCTGTCAGAGCAAAAATATTTTTCATCATCTCCTTCCAGAGGAAAGATGCTCAAATACTCTGTAAGTGCTTACTATCTCATCTGATACGCTTTAAGTTTAAAGATTATGAAACTGCAGTATTTTTTCCCAGAAGAAGAGAGTAGTTTTTGAAGCTGAAAAAATCAGTCATGCTCCAAATGATCATTAATGAAAAATGTAACTTTTACATGGTTTCTGTGCTTGGCAGGTCCAAGAACCTTAGATCTTTGGGCAAATTCAGATTACCTTTATGAAATAAAGCCTTAGGACAACACAGCAGCAAGGGGTTATGGGGTTAGTTGTGGTCAACAGAGCAGAGGTAGCTAAGACACTTGATTAAATTATCAGGAATACTTGATCTAATCTAGAGGCTCACATGCCAAAGACAGAGAAGACTATTGTTGAATGTTGCCAGGAGGGTCACAGTAAACATAAAATTGCTGTTTTGCAAATCCTCTTGAGGCAGTGTAATTCTGAACTTACCAAAGGGAAATGGAGGCACCCAGCAGGCCGAATGTGTACCTGCTCTGTCATTTCTAAATTAGCAGTGACATTTTAAAAAATAATTGAAATTCAATAGGAGACACCCTAAACGTGAGTGGATTTGTCTTTATTACTTGTGGCAGAAAGACACTGCACTAACATAAATGAGGGATGCTGCACCATTAGCTGAGGCTATTGAACAGACCCCTCATGTGCTGTACAGCCAGAAAGAGTCTTTTTATCAACAGAGAATAAACGTGAGAAAAATCCAGATGAAAAGATGGTGATGCACACTATATTTAGGAGTTGTTAATGTAGATACTTTTAAATGAGTTGATGCAGTATCATTTGTACGTACAGCAATGCTACAATTTAAAAGCTATATTATAGCAGATTTCTTGGACAAATTTAATTTGCCTTGAATCAATACATTTACTATCTGTTTGGGTCTTCACTGAGGGGAGAATTGAAAGGTCCATGCAATGCATGTGAAGTGCAAGCATATGCTGTGAACTGCAGCTGGTCAGCTGGCACCTGACCAAGGGAAAAGGATCATCTGACCAGCCAGGGCACAGGGATTTCATAGCAGCTGGTTTGCTGTGAGCTACTGCTCTGAACCAGAGTTTCACTGGAAGGGTAGTAGTGCTGGGTATAAGTGGTATTTAGCAAATGAAATATTCTGTTGGTTCCATTCTCTCATTCCTTATTTTGCCAGAAGCAGACGGATTTAATTTTCATGCACTTTCTGTTTGTCAGGATTGATCACTCCTAATTTACTACTCAGGAAGTGAAACGACAAAAAACAAACCCACACAAACCTCTGCAGCTGCCTAGAAAATGAAATGTAGAGCTATTACTCGACATGTTGAATAACTAATGCCAGTTCAAGCTTTATTGACCAATTCTATTAGGAGATGCTAGGATAATACATTGTACAGGCAAAAAAGTATACTAAGTTTTTCTAGCTTGGAGACAAATACGTGCTGTGAAGTGCTTTAGTGTGTTCCTTAAGGTTGTCTTGGCTTTACATTGGGATGGACATGTTTGAGTGTAGTGTCAATTTTTTGTTGAGGCTGTAGGAGGGGATAAACCAATTTTTCAAATTTCCAGGAAGAGAACTGTATAGGGGAAGAGATCACAGAATCACAGAATTACCAAGGCGGGAAAAGACCTTTAAGATTATCAAGTCCAGATGCAAGGTTCACTTGAAATTCCTGCATCTTCCCACTGCCTTTGAGACACTGTAAATGCTCTTTGCCACATCACACTTCCCCGGTTGTTTCTTGTCAGTTTCTGCTCCAGAAGATGTAAAAAAAATTTTGTTAGTGATGCTGGTATACACAAGTGAAGAACTGCCCACAGACTAGCACAGCAAGTAAATAGACAAATCACAATATTTGCTTTTCACAGATGCCTGCTTTCTTAAAGGAGAAGATATAAAACCTCACAGGAGAGAAACATGCCGGTTTTAGAGGCTCTGGACCAACTCTGCTAAGAATTAGACCCATGTAAACCTGCTTGTGTTAACTTGATGAAACCTTGATCTATCATCTCTGTTCCTACACCTTCTCCCTCTCTTTCTCTGACTCCCAAGTCTGTTTGCATGTTGGCTAGACTGTGATGATTGCATGACATGAAGATGCAATCTGTGCCTTTTCCAGAGGTTGTGACTCTTGCTGACTACTCATGTATGCTCTTCAAAGCAGTATCAAAGCTCTCTTGGCTGGATGGCCCAAATAGTCTGATCTGCTGAGATTAGCAAACATTAGACTTCATTCTTTGTCAGCACATGTCTCCATAAATAGGGACTTGCCTCCTCAGTGGGGCTGGGACTCCACATTAAAAATTCACTGAGCTGCTACAGCTCCTCAGTCTTATTTTTAAGTACTTTAAAACAAGCGTGACTTTCAGAAATGCTGAGTGTGCCACAGCTCCTATGTAAACTCAGATGCAGCAGTGCCTGCCTCTGGTGTGTAATGAGCCACCTACAAAATAAAAAAAACCAACACAGAAGAGCTCTGGGCTATTTAAAACTCTGTCTGCTTGGCTAAATGACAGTAGTTCTGGACATGCCAAGGCCTGTTAATTTATATCTACTCTTTTCACCTTTTAAAGCAATAGGAATACAGAGTTAGATTCCTATAATGGTTAGTCATTAATTTTTCAGCCCGGTTGGATATTAATCTTGCCACCAGCTACTTTACCCAGTGCAAGAGCAATATGAGTGCCCTGTTATCAGCTATCTGAGATGACAGTAACACCCACCATATGTGTGTACTCACTGTCCATCGCTTGGAAGGTTTATCTATAATATGTAATCCCAATCAGCAGATGTGTTTGCATTCATAATGAACCTTCATCTTGGTCCTTCCCTCCCCCACTTCTGTTCTAGCCCTCCACCCTCCAGGAGATCTGCAAGCTTTCAGAGACTGAAAGGGTTCTTGCTAGAAGACAAGCTGAGGTAGAAAAGATAAATGGTGTAAAACTAAAAGGAATCTAGCAGTAAAAAAATCCTGGGGTGTGTTTTTGTTCGTTTTTTTTAGATCTCACGTTGATACAGTGTATACTTCATCATGTTTCAAGTTTATATGTGATAGTACAGATGTGTTAGCAAAATGAGAGCTTATGCTCTATTAGGGTTCTGTGTTTAAGGCTCTTGAAGAAAAATTCTTCTTTATTACAAAGAGAATGTTCTTCAGAGGCAAATAAACCTTTAAGCCTATCCTTTTCTGGGGTTTTCACTGGAAATGTTTGGCATAAGTCTAAATATAAACAGAGCCCCTTGATCATCATTTGTGTGACCATCTCTCTTACTCCTTAACTGGCACCAGGAGATCAAGGGGTGTGGTTGTAGAGTGGGGCTCCATTGTGGCGGCCGTGTGAGGCTCCAAAGCCTGCGGGGTAGGAAGAACAGCATGGAGTGCTTTACAATAGAGATGGGCATAAAATCTGTAAATAGGTTTGGGTTTTCTTTTTTTTTTTCTCTTTCTATGAAACTTCTACTGGCGTCATGCATTGACATTATAATTACATTAGGAACTTTTTCCACACTGACTTTTTGTGATGCATCTGTTGGAGAAAGACACATTTAGAGGTTGTTTTTGAGACTGAAAGGGTTAAAAAAGTGTCCTGAACTACTAGTTCACACTGTCTGACTCTGTGAATAACCCTCTCTTCCCTGCCCCTGTAAATTTTTTTTTTATGTTATAAAGATTATCACTTTGAGCTTTTAAATGTTAGGAAACGTCACCGTTGAGGGAGATGGCTGAGTATTAATTTGGTTCTTTTCTGAGCAGGCATTATAGTGCTGTTTTTAATTTTATTGCCACATATGTTGGTCATTCCATTGTTTAACTTCAAGTCCCCATTCCAAAATGGGAGGTCAAGAGATTTTTTTTAAGACAAATGCATAGCAGCAAGATTTCATTTGAAACACAAGTTGCAAAAAATTATATGTAAGTTAAATGGATGTTTTAAAATCAAGTGTCTGAAGAAACTGCATTAGAAAGCATTATGTAGCTTTGAAAAGGCCTGTAATGGCATAAGCTAGGAGTAGAGCATACCTGGAAAACATGGGTTAAATTATTTTCCTAGCAGGCTGGTGATGCACTCCTCCATCTTGCTAAATTCTCCACTGAAGTTGCACATCAGGTATACCTGCTCAGTGAGGTCTGTGGACTTCTACTCTTTGTCTCTTCAATATAAAGATCCAGCAGCTATTAGTGAAAATGTTGGCAATATCCTAAATCCATGAGGTTAAAAAACTGGAAACTGCCAATGTTGATGTTGTAGCAGAAAACGTGGTGACAGCAAGTACTTCTGAAAAAAAATTCTCAGTGCAAGTGAGTGAAAACATTCTGTGGGGCAAGGCTACTTTCATGAGCAGTTGTCTGCAAAAATGACTGACAAATACTTAAATTCAGTTTTAGTAGTGTAAAATCGTTATTTATTTAATGTAGTAAATGTAACACAAAGGGAATGGAAAGACCTAGATAGATACTTTTTTCTTGCTTGCTTTTTTCCCCAGAACCCTCTTTCTTGGCCTTTCTGCCTTATGATAAATACAGCGTGTATGCGTACTGTACATAAATACGCCTTCCTGACATCAAAGAGCCTGGGTCTGCTGCTTGGGGAATCTATAAGATTATACCGACCATAACGTAGCAGGCACATGCCAGACACTTGACCCCTGAAAGGCAGTCGCAGGCCACGCCATGTTTAAACACGGCAAGCAGTGCAGTTAGCAGCCAGCATGCAGTGGAACAAATGTGCATTGTTTTCACAATTGAAACCACATGCGGAGTAACAGAACATAGGTGCAACTTTCTCGAGAATGTGTGGACGGTTGGAAATGTGAATGTATTTTTTTATTTATGTTATGTCTGTGTGTTTCAGGGCTCCCTTACTTTGTTTTCGTAGCGCAACTCAGCTCGGACACACAGGATTGATGGAGTTGGGCACTGACAGGCCAGCTCTGTTCCAGCTGCAGTTGCTGTGGAAGAATTGGATCCGGACCCTCTTAACCAGTCCTCCAAGAGTAAGATTTCAGTTACCATGACTGGTCGCCAAGGACTATTTTATTTTAACCCACGTCAAATCTGAGCTTACCTATGGGGCAAAACCACAGCCTGCTGAGCCAAGTGTATCTGAATGCAACCTCATTTCACTGGCTGTTTGTTACTGTTTGGAAAATTCAGCCACATGCAGTTGTGTGGAACAGTCTCCACCAAACTAAACCTTTCAAGCTTCATTGCATTTGAAACACTGCATGCTCCTTCCTCCCAGCTTACAGTCAGTGCATTAGTCCCTTGTTTATTAGAAAATGAAAAGAACAGAAGTTAAGATATATATTGAATGTTCTATTTGGGATAAACAAGATGAAAAGACAGTTTTAATGCTTTGACTGCCCTTTACTCTGTAAACCATGAGAGCTTGTAAGTGGTCTCAACTTAGTTTACTAGGGATGCTTCCAGTTGGTGATGCTTTTTAAGTCCTTAATGATACCTTTTTATTGACTGTTGCACAATTATAAACAAATCAGGGTGCTGCTGAATTGAGATACTTCCTTTCTATCCAGAAAAAAGACTTTTAATTTTTTTTTCCTTTGGGAGTGATGTAATAACAATAATGGTGATGATGATTATCATGGGGAATAGACTGAGTGAAAATGTTCTCACAAAATCTGTGCCTGCGCACTGTAACGAGAGTCAAGCAGAAAAAAAAGCAAAAAGGAAGCAGCATTGTGCCAGTAATCTTGACATTAATTGCATGTGTTGGAGCTGCCCACGGTGTGGCCAAACAGCAGGCAGAGTGAATAGCCCCCGAGATGTACAGCCTTCTCACTGGGGAACCACACGAGCTGCTGAAACAGTCAGTCTTCTGTGTACTTTTGGCTTCAGAGAATATTTTTATTGTTACTCGGCTGTGAATGTAAGTACATTAAAGTGATTGGATACCAGCCATTGATTGAAAGAAAGCAACCTGCCCTTCCACCACACAATATGGAGTTTAAAGACACCTAGCAACCCACGGATGAACAATTTTTGTGTGCCTGACTCTCCTTGCCCTTTCACAGCTGTGCCAGCCCCTTTCCTCTGCAGCTCTCTGGGCCTGCGACCTCTGCACTTGCATTGTCTGCTCTTTCTCATTTGCCAAATCCAGAGGTAGTGTAAAGGAGCTTTCCAGAGGTAGTGCTTGAATTCTACCCAGGTTCAGGGGACTCTGATGTGTCTGTGTGTTGGAAAGCCTTTGTCTTTTAAATACACTGCATGAACTATTAACGTGCTCCTCTCTGGGCAGGACACTGCCAGCCTTTTGAAAAACTGGTAGTGATTACAGAGCGTGGGCAGAGGCACTCTTCTTGTGCAAGCCCCAGTCTAAGCTCAGACTTTTTCATCTTGGAAGTTGAGTATAAGTGTTACTTTTTAATGTATTATTAGAGAAGAACACAGCACAGCATTCTTTTGTGCTACAAGGACAAATCTGCTCTGTACAAGAGGAATATATATGAAATTGTAATTGTTTCTGCACATATAAAAGTGTACTTGTACCAAGTGATTAGCAAAAATGGACTTTGTTCCTTGATGATCTCAAATCTCTTCTGTGAGAGTCATACTTGGTTTTTTTATTCTCCCGATTTGTGCCTGTTCAGCCATTCATTTGCCATTATGTTTGGTACTATTAAATGAAAAAATATCCTATAGAAAAAATGAGAAAAGCTGCAGTGCCCTAATGGAAATGCACTAAATAAACCACCACTACAGGTTTGTAGCTTACCTATTGCCTCACACCCATGGGCTGGAAGAGTGGCCAAGCTAACTGGAGGGGAGGCAAAGCTATCATATTTCTTGCTTGCCAAGATACGAAATGGAAGGAATAAGGATTTTAGGATTTTTTCTCTTTGTTTTTATCTTTGCTTCTGGCGCCAGAAGCAGCTGAGAGAGAGAGAGAGAGAGAAGCTTTCCTCAAAATGCTTATTTGCTTTTTCTGAGTTATGCTGGTTAGCTGCTGGGCTGAATTCCTGGGGCTATGCAGTTCTCAGGGATCAGCTACCGGGTAGGAAGAATGTTCTGTGTAGGCAGCCATTATTTGTTGAGTACTGACAACGTACTTGGCATGCTACACGGCACGGATAGGAAAGATTTACATATTCTGGAGAGCTGCAGTATAGGTTACAGACCAAAACAGAGAGACAAATTGCACAGGAAGCTATTATGGATGTTTTTTAAATCCCTTAACTTGGTATTTTCCAGAAAGAGTTAAGGTTTGCATGAAGGGGAGAACAGGTCTTTATGTACCAGGGCTGTATGGTTGCTAGGTAGAAAGGGCCATAGAACAAACAGAAGAATGGTAGAAAGAAACTCTGAGATAACTGGAGGGACTGGCATTACTAGAGAAGAGTGAGAAAAGACTGGGATACTGTAAAAGTCTGCTATGCACACAGTTGTGCACAACATGGAAGGTGAAAAAACATTTACATCTGATGGCCAAAGGTAGAGCTGCTGAACATTCAGAAGGTGGAGCAATACAGCCTGGGAGTCAAGAAGACAGTCGATGTTTCAGCAATTTAAAATAAAAGAGGGCAGTTATGAAGCATTTAGGCGGTTAAGAGAAACTGAGATCAGTGGAGAATTCATGGCATGGGTGAGCAACTTGGGTATTAGAAAGCAAGGGTTATCTTTCAGAAGGTCAAGAGAAAATGAATGAGATGCTAAGAGGTGCAATAAGTGAAAAGATTTTGACAGGAGTTATAAGCAGGAGGATGATGGTCACAATACATACTTCTTTTGTAAATCGGGTGAGAATTACATTTTACAAAATCAAACCACCTCTTTTCCTTTTTCTCCCATCTTCTCCACTCTCCTTCCCCTATCACGTGCTTAATTACTGTGGTGGAACTGTGTTGTAGGTACAGTATATTGTGATTAAATAGTCTGTAACGTGCTCTGAGATATAGTGGACCAGAAAGGATAAATTGAATGCAATTGCATAAAATAAATGTCTGAATTCTTGCTGTGCCATGGTGAGGTATCTCAGTTACAGCTTTGACCACCCGTGAATGCTAAGCACATAGTAGGGGGACTTTTGGACTCACATCTCACCTATTATCTTGGTAGTAGAGTATGAATCTCATTGAATGTGAAAGCCTGGTTTTGTTTAAGTGAAGAATATAAGAAAAAGTTCTATCCTTAATTTTTTTTTTCCTTGAGCAGATAAAAGGTGGATAGAAGTGACCGTAAATTTTAGGAAGGAAAGAAGTATAAAAAGGCTAATGCTTACTAAGCAGGAATTGTATTTTTCCAGCCATGCCCCTGAACTACCCAAACGTTAAGATTCTCCCATACAAAAGTGTCAGTACTTGCTCTGTATAAATTCATTGTCAGAACAAAGGACACTTTTTGGAAGGGAAACAAGACTGTATTATACCATTCAGCAACAAAGAGAAGAAAGAGAATAGCTACTTCTTGCCAGCATTCATGCTCTGAAGATGTATGGATGAGGTGGTAGGTGAGTGTTCAGTTCTTACTACAGCTGACTCTTAGTAGCAATTCCTCCAGCTAGTGGATGAACTTTTTTATAAAAGACTAGGAGACATAAAAGTGTGGGACTGGCAGGTTAGCTTAAGGAGAGTGATATCTGACCATGACTGTAGGGGTCACCTGGAAGGAACCAAGTTGCCTGCGTGCAGCATGAGACAAGCAGACCTGTGCTTTCCAAGTAGAGCCAATGTAGCTGTTCCAAGAGCTCATTACCCTTGCTGGAAAAACAGGAATAAACTTCAAAGACCTCACTTAGGTCCTACTAAACCAGCTAGGCTAGGAACTGTGTGCTGGTTCCCACTGTCTCTTGCCACGTCCTTAGGGGACAGTACATGAGTGTAATTTCTAGAGGCTGCAGAGAGCACAGCAGCTACAGAAACAACTCCTCGGATCAAGACTGTGCTCAAGTGAACGATCCCTCTGCCCACCTGGACTCCTGGTGAACATGTCTTCTCTGGCAGAATTCCTTCTCTCTTCCTCCCGCCTGGACGTGTTCCTGTGTGATGTGCTCTAGGTGACTCTGCTTGGCGGGGGGGTTGGACTAGATGATCTTTTGAGGTCCCTTCCAACCCCTAGGATTCTATGATTCTATGATTCCTCCCTGCACCAGATCTCTGGTGGTCTTCCTGGCTCCCTGTGATACTGACCACACAGAACCCAGAGTACCTCACTCAGAGCACTCAAGATGACAAGAGCCATCTTTTTTTCAGAGTTTTTTTAAAATTCATTTCCATTTTCCAGGCTTAGTTCCCCATTTCTTGATTTCTGTCACACTGACTTATGTTTGTTTTTTTCTTTTCTTTTAATGCAAATTTCGTTGCTGCTTTACCGACTTCTCCTGCCCTCCTTACCTTCCCAGCTGAGAACTGTTCTTAGAATCAGTACAGGGGTTTTCACTTCCCCAGCATCTGGACACATGTTCCTTGCTGTCGTGTCCTCTCCAGTCACAGCAGCTGATCACCTGCCTTACAGTAACTGCTGACTGAGTGAACATCATGTGGCATAGCACAGTGTCCTGGCTTGAGAGGACTAGGATAGAAACACGTCGCACAATCACTTTATATTCTTGCCACACTCAAAGGTGTAGTACTCTAAGGTACTACTACTGATCTTTTCTGTGGAGAGCTCAAGGGATGGGAACTGCACATGGGGATTATTTCACAAGTCCTTCCCTAGCCTACCTGCTGATGCTGAAGTTTCTCTTCTCTTCCTCCTGAAAGATAAGTGCTGAACATGTAATCATCCCCACATTTAAATCAACTGTTTCCTGAGGATTTGGGATATCCTGGCCCAAACTAATTTAATGAGAACAATAATTGCCTCTTCTCCCACACATAGAATCATAGAATCCTAAGGGTTGGAAGGGACCTCGAAAGATCATCTAGTCCAACCCCCCCTGCCAGAGCAGGGTCACCTAGAGCACATCAATCTTCTTCTTTGCTCAGGTATGCCATGTAGCAGATGTTTCTATAGAAGACTTAAATTGTTCTGCTCTTTGAAGCTCTGGCATTGCTGTTCATTGCTGGAATAATTAAAAATGTTCTTAGTAAAATATTTTTAACCAGAATGTATTTGATACAGTGCCTGGTCTACACTGTTGAAAACAGACAAGGTTTCTTCCTTTCACCAAGAAGAGTAAAACTGATACCGAACAGTCTTTCACTGCTTTGTGGATGCTGCACAAACTGTAAGAAGGACCTGTCTTTGTAGAGTGAATTACAGGCTGTGCAAGTTGGAAAGCTGCTCCTATTCTACTGGTTATGTGCTTTCATCTCAGCCAACTGACTGTGGTTGTCAGTCCCATTCACCTCCTGTGCTCTGCTTCTTGTGATGCCTCTTTGGTTTCTTTATTATCTGCATTTTTAGCTGTCTCTGGTTTTCTCATTTCTGGCCTTTAATTTTGTCTGCTCTAATGCAGAAAGGCTAGTTCTATTTATTTGGACTAGTTCAGCTTGAGGCCAGCTTCTGGCACTGTCAAGGACATGGAGAGATTTTACATTCTGCCACAGCACATGGCATAATTGTCTCCCCTCTTCACCACATTGTTTCAGTTTTTATCGTCGTTTCCCGTCCTGTGAGACCCTTGAAATATGGAGTAATTGTCTTTCCACATGCCCAAGAGCTCTCCTGGCCATCAGTGGTCAGCCCAAAGACACATTTTTCTTATAAGATCCCTTTGCAGACTCTCAAGCAGAGTCTGTTCCATGCAGAGACACAGAACTACATGCGTGGTGGGGAACGTACAAGGCTTGGTGGTCACCTCGCAAATAGCTAAGGTGCAGTTTTTTAGGATGGCCCTACCCCAAGGAAAGAAATGCCTTAGGGCTCAACCCTCCTTGGAATAAGTCCTAACAAAAGTTAAGCTAAAAGTAAGTATTTATTTCCAAATGCTAAACAGATGGCACATATGAAAACTTGTAAATACAGATGAACAGAAGGGGATGAAAAAAACCCAAACATATTCCCTAAGCAGCACTTA
The DNA here is from genome assembly GCA_020745705.1 of Hemiprocne comata. Lineage (NCBI taxonomy): Eukaryota > Metazoa > Chordata > Aves > Apodiformes > Apodidae > Hemiprocne > Hemiprocne comata. The sequence goes on along the minus strand of CM036589.1, from coordinate 66,867,103 downwards.
ATTGAGATCTGATGGTTTCCTTTACTCTATGTGACTCAACTGACAAGTTGGCAAATGCCTGGCAGCATTTATAGCCAAGGTCTCTGGTTTTCACAAAGTCTTTATGTCTTCAGGTTACATTCACTGAATGGAGCCTGAAGCTGATGGATTCCTTTTCCATGTTTTGTCCCTATACACCTTTTGAATCATTCCAATTGAAAGATTTCCCCCTAACCTGCTAATTTATTACTCATTAACTCAAGCAAGAAGTGATTTTGCCTTTCTTCCTACTAAGCCATTGCTTGCTGCCTTATGCTTTGGATATGTGAATTTCTCTTGTACATCACTTGGACACTCCTTAAATGCCCATATAGACAGGACCTTTTCTATGCTGACGTTATTAACTTTTTAGGGTGTAAGCCTGCTTCATCCTGGAGCCTGGGATACCCAAATCCCAGATGGAAGCTCTTTCCCTTAGTTTGCTAGCTGTATTTTATACAATTCCATAATTCTAATTGACTCTCACAATTTGTTACTGGCTCCTTCTGAAATCAAGCCTGAAGGTAATCAATAACTCTGAGGTATTAATAGATGTGAGGTGCCTTGTCTCCCTTCCCCCTCTACATTTAGGCTTTTGACAAATACCTTAACAAATTCCTATCCTACCCCTCTTGGCATACTAATAACCCCTGCTCCTGTCTACTAATGCTCTTTCCTTTCCTGCCCTCACTTCTTTATTCTTTCTACTTTTTCCCTATTTCCCATCTTCTTTTTCTTAATGTATTCCCCCTCAGACTCCTACTCATGATCCCTGTGAGATGTGGCTGCATTGGCTGAGGAGATGTGTGGGAGGCTGTCTCTGCAGCCACTGCAGTTAACTCCAACAAGGATCATGAATCAGAGCTCTCTTCTGCTACAGTTCAGTTCCGTCTCACATAATGTAAACTGGAGCTGATGGCAACTGGCAATTAGGATGACAGCCTGAACTGCCTCAGCTGAGGAGTAGATGTACCACCTGCTCTGCCACTTCTGTGGTGGGGACAGTAACTTCTAGCAGAGTAAAAGAATAGACAGCTATGCATCATCCTCCCTGCCCTTTGTGAATCGTGACAGCTTGAGAGTCAGCCTCCTTGGACTGTCTGTTTTCTTGTCTTCAGAAATTTCTTCTACAGCCTCTTCAAAATTATCATTCCTTGCATGACTTCGTAGTCCAAGACTGCTAACTAAAAAAGTCCAATCTGACCTCAAACCACCCTGAGAGGAAAATAAAGTCATTGGCTAAAGTCTATTGCCTTGTACCTCCACGGATGGCAAAGAAAACCAAGCAAATTCTCTATCTGCATCTAATTAAGGGTCACTGTTACACTCCCCTCTTCCCTTCATATTCCCCCTTCTTATTGCCCCACAGTTGTCAGAGATATTCTTTCCCTGTCAATGGAGCCACAACAGCCATGATTTGTGTGTCACTCTGGCCACCTGCTCATATGAAGAACCTGTGTTGTCTCCTCACATTAAGTTCCCAATTCACTTGAAAGGAGGAGCAGAATGAACAGCACCGAAACAGCATGGGATCAAGTTCTGCTCTCTCCTTCTTCTCCAGTGACACAACACTCCATGGAAACCAAGTCAAATATTTGGTACTGTTTCCCTCTTTAGCCCAATTATACTTTGCTCTGACAGCAGTGATGAGTAAATAGCTTGCATGTATTTTACTACCTCTTTTTATTATTGTCATTTGGGTTCAAAGGAAGGATTTTTTCACCTGAAATATTTTTATACTATCTCTAAGCCACCTTTTTGCATTGGTGTGCTGAAGACTCACTGAGAACTGGGTAAAGACAAGTGAATCTATTTAAATGACTAATCCTTGAAGCTAAAATTTAGAAACATGCATTTTTGTTACTGTAAAATGTTCAGCATTTTGAAAGTGGTCTGAAAAAGAGGAGATAAAGCCTTAAAGTCAGTAAAATGCCTCATCTGTATGTCTAGACTCAATGCTGTCAGCAGGCAATTCTTTTGCAGTAGAAGGGTGGGTGCTGTTTATGCCACAGCAGAGTTTCTGCCTAGTAAATTTCACAACCTAAGATTTCACCCTAGATATCAGTGTATGTGTGTTCAGGGAAGTGACACAGTTGCTCTGGTTGTTCCTTTAGGTATGATCTAGCAGAAGACTCCATTTTTCAATTCAAGAGGCTGGCTGCGACACGCCGCTACTCTTCTCACCTATATGTCAGGCCTTCTTTCCCATGGAAAATATGGCAGGATAGAGGGGTTGAGAAGCGTCTGAAATGTTCTTCTGCAAGACTTTAGCTTGTTGTACTGAAGGCCTGTTCTCCAGCAGAAGCTGTTGAGAATATAGAGCTGGAAGACAGCTCAGGTGCAGCTCCTGGCTCCTTTGCTTGGAAGCTCCTTTTAAGCAGTGCTAGATGCACTGGAGCCCTCCCAGCACTGCACTGCAGCTGTGCCACAGAAGTGTCTGCGCGTGGCCTCAGACCCCTCTGATGCTGAGCTGCATCCTGACCTTCTGACTCCGGCTGGTCTCACATTCTGCACACCTGGCAGGCGATCACCACACATCTTACCGGCGTTGAGGACTCTCACGGCCCGGCGTCGCTCCTACCACTGCTGTGGGGCTGGGACCTTGTCAACGAGGGCTTGATCCGGCCCTGATCCCACGTTCAGCCCCACCTGCCCTGCGTGCTCCGGCGGCCCTGGGCCAGTGGTGGCGGCGGGCCGGTGTTACGGACTTCTCCGGGCAGCGGCGCAGCCTGACCGGAGGCACTCGGGAGTGAACTCACCGGCGCCCCTCAGCAGCCGGAGCGGAGCGGGATGCGGTAGCGGAGCGGGATGCGGTAGCGGAGCGGGATGCGGTAGCGGCACAACGGCCGCGGGCGGCGCCTCGCGCGGAAAGGAGGCGGGGCGGGCCGGCGCGTGCGGCGCTGCGGTGAGCACGAGCGCAGCCGTTGGTGGCAGGTGTTGAGGCTGCTCGGGCAGCGGCAGGTGTGCCCGCTCCTCCATGAGGTGAGCGGCTGTTGATCGGGCCGGGCGGGAAGGGTTCCTCGCTCCGAGGCGGCCGGCGCCGGGGGGGCAGGTCCGTTGGTGTCTGCCCGCCTGCTCCCCGGGGGAGCGCCGGGACACCGAGGGCTGTGGGTGGTTCGGCGGGTCTTGCCTGCCGGTGATGCTTGTGGCTCAGGTGGCAGTTTTGTTATCTGCCTGCAGTTCACCCGGTGTGAAGGGAGGGCTGTGTGGCAGCCCCGCGGGTCCTTGAGTACAGCCCTGAGAAGCAGTGACTTGCATAGCACAGTGCTGTGTGTGACCTGCCTTAGGGTAAAGTCCCCGACACTGGCCCGTGTCACAACAACGACTTGTACTCAGAGCAGCCTTCTAGGGGAGGAGGCATCTCTCTGGGCTTGGGCCAGCAGGGGAGTCTGATGCCTCATTCTGGGGCTGGAGCAGGGGAGAGGTAGGAGGTGTGTGCTGGGTGAGAAGTTGTCTTGCCAAGTTAAGGAGCTGCAGGAGTGGGTAAGCAAACTGTGTGGCATTGGAGATTATAAAAAGAGCTTGTTGGGGTGTTCACAGAGACCCTTCAGAGAAGAGTGCCTCAACCTCCCTGCTCCCCCCCCCAAACTGCACAGAACAAGGGGCGGCTGGAGACTGAGGTCTCATGTGGGGTAAATGAGGGAGTCTGAAAGACTGCGATTTCTGGCAAGAGAAGGCAGGCTCTTCTCTACCTGCAAATCTAACTGCAGAATGGTTATAATGCCCTGGTAGGAGACAAGGGAGGCTGAAGCTGTTAGCTGCTTGTTAGACCACATCTAGAATACTGTATCTAGTTTTGAGCAATATGAGATAATAAGTGGGAGCCCAGCATAGGCCCACTGAGGTGACTGGGTGGTAGGAGCACTTGCTTTGTGAGGAGAGGCTGAGGGAACTACATTCTAAAGCATGGAAAAGAGACAGCTTTGGGGCAACCTTCTAGTATGTACAAGGAGATTATTGAGGAGATGGACCTAGGCGTTTTACAGTGCCTTCAACTGGAATTACAGGTTCAGACTGGGTATAAGAAAGAACTCTTTCATCCTGAGGGCAGTCAGGCAGCAAAGCATGCTGCCTAGAGAGGCTGTGCAGTCTTCATCCTTGGGGTTTTCAGGACTTGGCAGGACCAACCTGGTCTGACCTCAGAGCTGACCCTACGTTGAACAGGAGGCTGGATTTAGAACCTTCCTGAGGTACCTTCCAAAGTGAATTTTTCCAGTATTCTTGTTGTATCTCCTACTGTTCTAGTAGACTGCTGCCTTTTCCTCACCATATCAAATTAAGAAGTAATAGTAAATTAAAGAAGAAATGGTTTAATTTGAAAAAAAGAAATGGCAAGAAGGGGCTGTTGTGTATGTCCCATTATTTGGTTTGTTTATTAATGGAACACACCATTTTTCTTTTGAACCTTTGTGATTGTATTAGAGAGCTGGGAAAAAACAAACACAAGAGAAAATTTGAATAATTTTATTTTGTTCCTTAGCACATGTTCAAACAGCTTTTTATATGCATCTTTTCCTAGATATGATTTGTACAAATTGGCTGATGGCCTTTGAATTTATTAATGAATTAAAGCTTTTATGAGTTAAAAGTAAATGGTATCTTAGTTTATTTTGTGCTTGTCATGTGTGGTAACAGATAGAGGAAACCTATTTAGGATATGGTCAGTGTTCAGCACGCTTAACTTTTTTGTAGTTGTTTTGTTTTTTAAGATTCTTCCCCTATTCTTAGATGTCATTATTTGTGCTACTTTGGCAGAAAAATTAGATGATTCAGCCCTGCTTTTATTTAGTCAGACACATCTGGGTATTTAATTTTCTGAACAAGAAGAAAGTACTAAGGATTAAGTACAGATGACAGACCTTTATGTGGCTAAACTTTCAGTTTGGTTTAAATAACATAGCAAGGAGTAAGAAGGAATGTAACCTTTTAAGCTTTTCTTTGTTTACAGATATGAGGAGAGAGAACAGTAAATAAGTCCAAGTTATAGTACACCTTTAAAAAAAAATCATGATATATCACCACCATATGGAAGCTTGTATGCCCTTTCCCATAGGGATATGCCACTGAAAATGGATTTATAGGCTTCTAGTTCATAATTCAGTAGTATTTATGATGGGTTACCAACTTTGCCTGTAACTGTCTCTAAAATAATTCCCTTTGGAATGGCACCCATGGCTAGCCAAGGATGGCACCAGTTGTGCTGCTCAACAGTTATTCGGCATCTCGGTCCTTAAGAAGATACCCTGTTAGTAGAGCACAGGACTCCAGTTAGCATAGGAATAATTCAAATCGTACCAGAGATCATAGTATGTCTGTGAAACAGAGGTGGTTGTATGTTTAATTTAATGACAGTTTCTGGGAAACATGAACTATAAACAATTTTCTGTATTGTAAGCACTGGAAGAAAACAAGGTGAGGTGGAACTGGATGAAGGCTTTGGCTATTAGATAGTGGTGTATAATTTAATGGCAGGTGTTTGGGGTGTACTTTTGTAAGGAAAATAAGCTTTTTAGGTCTGCTGTAGCATTTAAGATTCAAAATGGCAGTGCCCACTGGCAGTGAGATAAAATATTTATTGTCATTGCATTTTAGGATTTTGACAAATTGATCACTGCTTATTTGCCAAGAAAGTTATTAAGGCTCTGCTGAGGAGCCAAGAGCAAATCTATTCCTTTCATGACACAATGTCCAAATGATTTAGGTATTTTTACTTGTGTGTTAATGGTTAAGTCGTGTCTTGGATTACAGGAAATGATGCTTTTGCTATCAAGCTTTCAAGTGACAATTCTATTTCTTAGCTAAGAAAATTATTTCTGATAAAGAACATGTGATGGTTTAAAGAATAACCAAGGACAAGAGTCTGAATGGCAACAGCTGAAGCAGCCAAGTTGTAACAGTTTAAATAAGTTGTTTGTACAATGCACATATAATAAATCACTTCTGTAAAATAAGTGCTAATAAATACTGTCCTAGTTTTCCTTGTGATGTGGGCTTTATGAGCTGGTGATGTGGGATGTTTTCGTTGACTAGACATTATGTTATGGGATCCAGATTTTCTGTTTTTAAGATGTGTCTCCTACATTGTTGCTTTTAGGTTTATTTACTTGACCCTTTTAGACCTTATTCTGCAACATACTTAGCTTTCTGCCTGTAGTTAGACTGATTTCTACAAATATATGTTACTTGAACCGTGTGTGTAAGTATTTACAGTAAGATTCAAGTCTGAGGTTTTTTTTAAAGGGATAAAAACATAAGGTGAGTACATTACACAACTAAGTCTAATCTGCAGGTTCTCTTATTAGCCACTTCCTAAGGTCACTTGTGCATAATGCTATAATAAAAACCTTGTTAGTGTGCAAGCTTTCATGGCTGTAATGCTTTTATATGCTATGTAGACTGCTACATGAAAAATTTGATACAATTCTGGTTGCTTATAAAGCAATTAAATTATTATAGATTAGTTACTTTTTATGCTTGGGCTGAACAAGGCCAACTCTAAAAATTAGTAAATTGGTGGCTAAATTACATGCTTGGACCAATCCTCCTTTGTTATGTGAGTCTAGATTTGGAGTGTCTATTCAATCTACATAGGTTTAAGTGAATGTAAAATATACCTAGATGTGTGGGTCAGGAAGTCACGTTCGCAGAAGGAGGTAATAGTTTGGGTGAAACTAGAAAAAGCAGACAAGTATGAGAGGTCAGAGTCTTTTCATCTGTGCCTGCAAACTCTCCTGGTTCTCTTAGTTTGTCAGATGGTCTGGTGAAATACTAATCTCTCTATACAGAACACGATTCCTAGCTTTCTAATGAGAACCAATTTTGACTTTAAAATAATAAGGCTAAATTTACATTGGACTTATTTTACAGTGGTGATGGTTTCTGCGATGGTGAAAATGCTGCTTGAGCCAAGTTATGATCTCATGGGTGTAGAAGCAATTCCCCTGAAGTGGAGAAGTTTGTACCTGACTACATTTGGCCTACCTTTTTGACAGGTTGCAGGATCTACCTTTTTTGGCTTGCAATTAATCTTTTTTTTTTTTTTTTTTTTTAATTAAGAGTTACAACTTACTGTTTTCCTTACCACAGTTGTTCTGCAGGCAAATAAAGATGGGCAGATAATTAGCGTTCTTTGCTTTTAATTCTTTCTGCATTTTAAGTTTGGTCATGATGTACTGTCTTAGTGATGGTAATACTTGTAAATGCTGGAGAAATCTACTGGTAACTGTTGGAAATGGAAGAGGAGAGTTCCTTCTAAACTGCTTCAGAAGGAAAATGGAGATGAAGATCACTTCATTCATAAATGGGAGAATAGCAGGGAAAAGGAACTTTGGCAGATAGCAAGAAAGAGCTATAAATGGTCATTTGAGGTAGATGTATATACAGAAGAAATTGAAAAAATCCTGTGTGTAAAATGTATTTTATATAGAGTAAGGCAAATTAATCAGCAACAAAATAAGCTGGATGACTGCCATTTTGTATACATACATTTCAAACCTATAACTCTTGATAAAGCTCTTTTGGCTTTATGAATAAAACTTTACAACGTGCTCAGTGGCATCAGGACAGAAGGCCAAGTGTGGTGGCAGTGCAGTGCATTGCTTTATATGGCAGAAAATGAAGCTCTAGCAGCAGAGAGTGTTTTCAGAGAGCCATGCAAGTGGGACCTACCTAGTTTGTGATCTGGTAAAGACAGTATGATTATGTAGCTGTGTAGTGTTTGCTGAGCAAAACATTTTGACCTAACTTAAGCAGCTGTCAAGGAAGCTGGTATATTTCAGTGATCCTGAGTGCTGGTTTAGCCATCAAAGGTCACTCCTGATAGCATTTCTGTGATTGCTAATGAATTCCTACACTTGCCAACAAGGACACAAAACACTGTAGTATAATTTTTTTCTGATTAGGAAAAGCTTGTGAAAACTCAGGTAGAGGTACCTGTTCAAAGACTGGGCTTAATTGACGATTATGGCATGTGAGCATTCATGGAATCAGATTAATTTTAGCTTTATCTCAATGGAGTTGTGAGTTTGCATCTCCATGGCCTACTGAGTGGGCTGTGCAGCCCTTGGATGTGTGGACTGGAGACGGTGCAATGACAATGAGCCTGTGAAGCTAATCTGGGGCTCTGGTTATACAATTCAGATGATTTGAAGGTAGAGTCCAGTAACTAAATCTAAAGTCAGTCACTTCAGCACCATTAAAATGTTGGTATATTTTCTGTGTGCTGCTTGAAGATGAAGAGATTTTGTTTTTGGGAATGAGAGGGAAATTCTCTGGAAAAAAAAGATGGCATCTGTTCAATTTTGATTTAAAAAAAAAAAAGAAAAAAAAGAAAAAAAATTCTTTGAAACACCCTCTCGCCTGGAGCCTGTAACCTTTTTTTCCCTCCTCTTTTAAACATATCTGATCTTCATTATACACAGTCTAGAAACAATTTTATCATTAGAACTTATTTTCTGGCCTCATTTTATGAAGGTATTCATTAATCCTCTCAAATACAAAACAACATTGTGCTGTATGATTCTAATAGAGATTTTAAGTACTGATGGAAATGGCTGGCAGCCTGACAGCCATTTCTTCCTTGCCTATCTCTTTCTTTAAGGAGAAGCTTTCTATGGTGCCATAAACATCCTGATTAGACATGAGTGTTTGACTGAGAGCACCCTTGGCTGCTGTGCATTCTTCAGATCATTGTCAAGGAAAGTCTGATATCTTGCCTTGGACTCTACTGTGATTTTTTGTTTTAATCTTCTGAACAGCGATGCCCATGCTGTCAGGGGTGAGGAGAGGTAGTAACAATATATAGCCTATAGAACTTGTATGTGAGTCACACTCACTGGCTGCAGTCTGACCTGATAACTCTGATGGGAGCTGCTTAGTGGAGCATCTGTTAGCAAGGCTAGGCCCAAGCTCTGGTGCCAGCTACTGAAACAGGAAAATTGTAGTAAGCTCTGTGCACTGCTGCATTTGTCTGCATTTTGTCTATTTGGAATGAGCCTATTATCAGTTTGTTTAATTCAACCATATTTTTCCAATGCTCTTGGGAAATTTCATTCTTCTGGTGTATGGGAATGGTTAGTCTCAAACTCAGTCTAGACAGCCAAGAGTGCATGTTCTGTCATCCTTCCTGCCAGTCTTTATAATATACTCGTCACAAGATGACATAAATAATAATTTCAGATTTTCAGTCTGTCTTAGACTTGACCTATAATTATCTTGTTTTTATACAGTATTAGTAGCATCTCTTTAGGTAGGATAGGCAAATGTCTTGCATTAGTGCATAGAGGTGTGTGTTTTCCCTAGAACTGCTAAATCAGTTTACATGGTGGAGCTTAGCTGGGGTTTACATGCTAAGATTGTTTAGCCTTATAAGGATTTTATTTTAACTTCACAACTGTGCATGTTGTAAGAGGCTGTCAGTAAAGTCCATCTGTTTTGACTTCTCTGAAATGAGCCTTGTTTGAGTAGGTTCAGTGGAGTTGAGCTGGAAATTCTGGATTTGTCTGTTTGGAAGGCTGTAGTTCCGTGAGATGGTGAATCTGTTCTTAGAGCAGTCCTGTTTGTTTAGGTTTTCTTGTTTGTTTCTTGTTTCTAAAAGACATGGTCACATGATAAAATGAATGTCTAGTAAAATGAAAAGTTTTCCCACAGTTTTAAAGGACTAGCTTTTATCTTGAAAGCATTGTGTGGATTAAGTATCTTCCAGCTAACCGCAAGCAGCATAAAGAATGACCTGAATAATGTAAAGTGATTTCTGGATTAATATAGATATGATTGTGCACTTGTGTATGTGTGGGTTGTTAGGTACATAGAACTTCCAGCCATAGCTCACCTTCTAATTCATCCATGCTGAAGGTGGAGAAATGTCATACCAAGAAGGATGTGCATTAGAAGGACAATGTGTGTTTTGCGTTGTGAGATTTTTCTCTCTCTGCTTTTTACAGTTTTTGGGCTCAGCACACATTGCCCACGTTAAGCAGCTAAATTCAATCTGAACGTGTTATGGCCTGTTTCTTGGAGTTGCAGAAAGAATGCCAAAAGTTGGTTAATGAAATGTCTTATGGAGTGTGGAAAGTCACTAGAAAAAAAAAAAAGGAATGTTCAGTACAATTCCAGACTTTGCCATTTGTGATGAGAGCAGGAGAGGATGCTGCAATGGTTGCCAAACCAATTGCTTGGAATATTCACCAGTGACAACTTAAGGTTGATTTAGGCAAATCTGCTCTGGGATATCCCTACTGTCTTTCTTCATGCAGCATGCTTCATGAGCTCTTACTGCTTTTTGCTACAAAATGCATTTATGGTTTTAGCCCATCTGCTGCATAGTTCTTCAAGTTACTTTTCATGTACCTTTGTTTGGACTTTGTCATTTGGTTCTTGAACTGTTTCCTTCTTGTGTTTTCTGGGCTCTGATGAACTAATGGCATCTTTTTTCTAACCTGTGTTGGTGATGTACTTCCAAAAAGAACTTTATTCCTGTTTTATTTTCTTTACTTTTTGAGGCTTCATGCTGTGAAACTTTCCTCAGATATTTCCTGGACGTAGCTTCACACAACGTGTTTGTGGCAAGGGATTCTTCCTGCCATGTAGTAATGTAACCTGTAAGTGAATATGCCTGGACCTGCACCACAGCAGCTCACTTCTCCTGTCAGCTTTATTTAACAGAACATGATGTTGATGGTGTGTGATCTAGTGCATTGTATAACTTGAATAGCTTCACTTACAAAAGGCCTCAGGCTATAGACTGCAGACTTCAGCAAACACTTTACAGCACAGGAAAAATGTCAAGTAGATAGACATCCTAGAATGAGTTTCAAAGCTTGTCATTTGCTTCTGCAAGATCTTACAGTCCTTGTGAGTATGTAGATTGCTGGATGGTCTTGTGGAGTTCAAGCTTCTTGTCTCAAGAAATGCTACCTCAGCTTTGGGCAGTATTACCTAGCATTTTACTGGCTGGAGGAATGTTCCCTTTCAGGGAATAGCTCTTTGAACAAGTTATTGTCTGGTCAGCTGCAACATGAGCTGTTCTGTACTGTGAGCTGCTTAAGAAGTGCTGTGCCTCTCCTCCTTTGCAAAATTTGCTCCTTCAAATAGCTGCATTTTCCATGTAGTAAAAATGTGTATGATCAATTGCCACTGACATGCCTATCCAGTAGTGTGTGTCTCTCTGTATCCCAAGTCTGTGAAAGTATTACCCTCTTTCAGTTGAATCAAGTTCTTAGAAGCAGTCTTCAGAGTCATGATTAGATGCAGAAATTGAGTGAGTAGTAAAATGTCTCAGATTTAAAACCATAATCCAGGTTTTTATGGAGGAATAAACAGTTACCAGACAGTTTGTGGACAAGGCAATTGCTTTTAATTAGTAGGACACACAGATCAGTGGAAGTACAGATACTAACATGCTGTATTTTCAGTGTTTAGTGATGTCAACAATATGTAATGTGAGTGATTAGTCATGGGTTATGCAAATGTATGTAAGATATTTCATATTGTCCTGGTTTGAGCCAGGATGAAGCCAATTTTCTTTTTACTGGGTGGTTTGTTGTTTGTTTTTTGTTGTTCTTCAGTGAACTCTCTTTTAAGCTGCCCACTTGCTGAAACTAACAGCGAGTTTACCAGCCAGTGGACTGATAATGCCCAAATGTTCGTAGTTGCTGCTGAGAGACCAAGGACACTTTGCTCTGCTTGTCAGGTCTGCTGCTTTGAACACTAAAGGAGCAGAAGAGTCATATCTACAACCCTCCCATAGGGAGGAGTGGACTAGAAAGATGGCAAAATAGGCCCAAGAGAGTATTCCATCCATATATACGTGACACTTGGTATAAATTCGAGCATCATGGAAATCAAGTCCCTTTTTCTCCTTTCTTCCATCCATGGTCGGCATCCTGGGAGGACTCTGTCTGTTCATCTCCTTTGATCCCTGGGTCTGTGCATTTCTGACCTCTGTATCTCTACCCTCCCCTATCTCCAGCAGAGCAGTCTGGGACCTTCTCAGAACTGCTCACAGCTCAGGAGTTGCCAGGTATGTGGGGAGGTAATAGGGGTTTTGCACATTCCTGCACATACTTGTATATATTTGTACTTATTTTCTTTTATCATTAGTATTTAATTAAAGCTCTCTAGTTTAGTTTTCAATCCAGGAGCCTCTCTCCTTACTCTTTCTCTTCTTTCCCTGACTGGGTGGGAGGGGATCGAGAGCATTGTTTCCATACATTTAATTGCCAGTCCTGAGTTAAACCGTGACACACGTAAAAGCCAAAATGGTTTTATTGTTTTAATTTGAAAGCTAAGAAGATTATAGAACTTCCAAGGGTGATAATGTTCAACTGGCTTTGAGTACCATTGGAAATGTGTAGTCTTTTAACCTGAGGAAAGTACAATGCCTTGTGAAGTAAAAGCCTGACTAAAAGACAAACTAGGTGAAGACATTAAGTACCTCCAAAATTCTGACTGGGTTGCATAAACAGAAGCACACCTCCTACTAATGTAGGTAGCACCTTTGACTTTGGCAAATTGTCAGCAAATATAAAGTTATTAATTTTCATTAGAAATTGTAGAATTCTCATTGTGGCTCTTCCATCTTACTGCACTTATTTTCCTTCTCTAAGAAGTGTTGCACCACCTCTTTTATAGTTGCGTGGGGTAAGCTGATTTGATAGCTGTATGAGATAGTTGTGTTGCAAAGCTCAACTGAAAATCTTGGGTTTGGCTACGTTGTACTCTAGTTACCATTGCACAGACTTTTTACCTTGGAGAAATTGCTTTGATTCAGGAGAAGGCTTATTATATTGAATGCTGCCTACAGTAGTTACGTTTTGGTAGGGTAGGTCAGTGCAGATTCTATTGATGGTTGATACTTCTCCATTTTCAGTACAACTTTTAAGTATAAAATAGTGTTGGATGATGATGAATTTTCAGAATAGCTGTATATCTTTCAGTGTTTGTGTCACACACATTTTTATTGAAATCTGGCAAGGGACCAGGAATGAAAGGTCAGAATGCCATGAAGACTTCCCAGCTCAGGTTGCCTTCACTGGCTTTGATGGGTCAGTGCACTGTCTTGCCACCCATTAAATCTCACTTTTCTTCTGAATCAAGCTTTGTGAGGGCCTTTCCTGACCTAGAGGACCCCTGCTTTCCCTTGGATTCTCTGTATTGTGCTTCGAAATTGTCTCACTTCCCAAACAGGAATGTCTGAGAGTAAACTCTTTCACCAAAGCTTCGGGCAAGTCTCCTTAGCATAACGACGGTTCATTCAAATTCGCCGTCGCCGCTAATGACTCTTTGTGTCCCTCCCGCTTACTGTGAAGGTTCTCAGCAGGGGTGGTACAGTCAGCAGTTTTCAGAACTGTATTAATGGTGTACAGCCTCATAGTTCAAGGCATGTTAATGTTCTAAATATTTTTCCCTGACTTCACTATGCCTGTTTAAAATTCTGTGCAAACCGGTGCAAGATTGTGACGTTGGAGATACCAAATGGAAAGCAGCGTTATCCAGATCACGGGCTGCAATTTTACCTCGTAAGAGCAGTTTCGCACCCAAAGGGGAGCAAGTAATTGCAGACAGACTTTTGCAAGATTTTCAGTCACACTGCTGCATTTTTTGTTTCAGTAGACAAATCCAAATTAGGGTGTTGCTCTCTTTAAATGTTTCTTTTCATTGTTCTCCATTATGTGTTGCTGTTACATGGGAGGATAAGCATCTTTTTTGCATAAACACTCAGCCCAGATAAACTCGTCAATCTTCACAAAGATTGTGTACAAAGGTAGTGATATTGCATGCAGCTGCTGCTAAGTGACCGCAAAGTGTTGCGATAAAATCACTGAGCACTTAATAATAGGCTGGAGCAATCTCCGAAAGGGCTGTTGCCTCTTTTTACTGGAGTCTGACAACACATCTGAGATGAGCATGGAACAGCGATATTACTCTGCAAAATACCACTTGCACTCGTTCTGTCAAAATGAGATGATATCCTTGATTAAAGAATACTTTTGCCAATGATAAGAAATTTTCAAAGTTTTTTCATACTTTCCTCTTCTACAGGACATCTTTTTGCTTTGGAGCTGTCCTGAAGTTGAGTCAGGTAATACCAGTTTTCTGTCACTTTGTCACAGTCTTGACATCTTGGTCTTCCATTTCCTCTGCAGGAACTTATGGGTTTTGTGGTAAGGAATTCCAAGCGTAAGTTTTGTCTCTTTCCAGTCATCTCAGAGTTATGGTTTGAAAAATCTTGTGTTGTGTTGTTTCTCAAAAGGACAGTTATATGGTGTGAGGTATGTTGGATTTCTTGACATCCCTTTCCTTTCTAATTGAAATACATAGAATAGATGTTTTGAAATGACAAATGCACTGTTCATTATGTGGACCATCACAGCTCCTTAGACTTGAGCCGTGCTTCTCTATTGGTGTTATTTCCATGCCCCACAGGGAATGGTCACATATCCTCTTATTATATTGAAGACTTTAATTGTAAACATGTGCTGAAACTTAGTACATTCATAGTTGTCATGTACATAGTGGCAGAGATCTGTGTTCTAGAATGAGATCAAAGCACAGGCAGGGAAACGTTGGTGCATTGTTTCAGGCACGCTTTTATTAGGTTGGTGGTGAGTTTGTGTTTGTATGTAATAAACCAGAGACTGCAACTGCAGTGGCTCTAGTGTGACTATTGATCAACTAAATATAATTGAAATATAGTGAGCTTAATGAAAACATACTTGCTATTTATGATGTAGACAGTGCTGTTTTGAGGCTTGTGAAGTGATGGGAGGGGTCATTTTTACAGGACATATACTGGTTCAGTGATGCTAAAGGCTAGACTATGTCCTGTGATCTGACTTGTAAGGCCATAGTGGGAGATCAGAGATACTAAGGGGAGGAGCATCACACACACGGTGATGATTATTAGTAACTTTTCAGCTTTTAAGAGGGTGTGGAAGAAGCATTTTTGTGCCTTCTGTGGCTATTGCTGGGCAATGTAGAACAGTACATAGCGTCAGTTCTAGTTGATAGGTATTAACCTGTAGTTCTAATTAGAATAGAAATTAATTATTTACAGTCAGAAAAAAAGGTTATTAAACTTCATAAATAGTGCAGGTGATACCAATACACAGAAATTGTTATTATCTAGGTTGAGCTGGAATTTATAGGGTTTTTTTTCCAAAGTAAATGGATAGGTTGTATGCACAAGGTACCTAATTCAGCTATTTAGCTTGTCTTTTCTACTGATTCATGCAAAATCATGTCTCTAGGGGTCCTTGAGACCAGCTGCAGTGGTATATTATGTGTGAGAATGGTCCATGTTTTCTATTTGCTAATTTTAGGACATTTCTAATATATGTGGTTTTGTAAGGGAGCTGGAGATATAGATAAATGCAATAGTGAGATAGATAAAGATGGCACTGAAATGTAAATGGGTAAAATAATTTGTAATATGGTAGGCTTTTGAAAATATCTAACATTTTTAATGAACAAAAATTCTAGTATAAATTCAAAATTATGTATAAATATGTACATATGATAAAGGTACTTTGTATTTCAGAATGTGCATAGCTTTTATTCTGTAAAAAAGGTAAAGCGAGGTAGTTTTCCATTTGCCTTGGTTTGCACGGAAATGAAATTGTCAGTTGGGCTTGAAAGGAGCTTTACTGTAGTCCACAGACCCATAGGCTCTGGTTCCCAGCATTTGCCCTTCCATCTGGAAGTGGTCGCATTTACATGTGTTTAAAAAGTCTTGGGTTTCTGTCTACAGACAAAGCCTCTTGATTCTACGTGCCTAAAGGCAGGGTTTTTATCAGCCAAGCACCGAGGAACTCTCCAGTTAGAGCTTATGGCTCATCTCTTACCTACTAGAGCTCGAGGCAGTGTCTGTCAAGATTCTGCATTTGAGGCCTGGGCTTGGTGTTCTATTCATTCAAGAGTCATTGTTGTCCTGTCACGACTCCAGTGAGTCGTGCCTCTGTTATCCTCACTTGTTCTCAGTTGTCTTCAGTTTTTCTTTGTCTCTCCAGTGTACCTTCATGTTCCTTATTCCTTCTCTTTATTTTTTCCTCTCACTTCTATGTTTGATCTGTATATTTAAATTTTTTTTTCATTTTGATTTATCCCAAGGGTGGAGTGGAAAAACTCTTAGCTTTGTAGGACAGATTAAGTATGCAAAAGGTTCACAAATCACTTAAATTATACTCAGAAGACTACCTGGGGGCAGAGAGTAGAGTATGCAGGCTCAATAATGAGAAAATTGGCCTAAGAAATGCATTGACACATTATTTTTAAAGAGGAAATAATTATGGAAAGAATGACTTTCTGTGCTGATCTCATTCATCCTAAGTTCAGCCTAGGGTTAAAAAGTTTCTCATTTGTTTAGTGATGTGTTTAGTAATACCAGTTCAGTCTGATACTCAGTTTTGACAGCGATGTTTGCTTCCCTTTTGTTTGATAGCTATGGTTTCCCACTGTATGTTGCATACATTATAACTATATGGAGAGAACTGATATGCAGGGTAGAGCTGGCATCTTAGGGTCTCAGTTTGTTGCTTGGATTTTTACTCTGTATAAATGGTGTAAAATGTATAACAGATGTTGGAGTATGGACTGATTGCAAGAGTGATGTGAAGAAGTCTGGTTGTTGCTTATAATGTCAACAGTGACATGAGTATTGCTCATCACTAGCCATTAACTTGACATTTAGGTCAGATTAACTGTCTGTAAAAAGTTAGGAGCTGCATAGTGTATGCATGTTAGTAATGTGGGTATAGTGACTAGGGAAACCTGTCGTAAAGTTCACCACTAAGTGGAGGGTTGCCCTCTATTATTCAGTATCCGCTGAGAAGTCTGTGAGCAGCTTTGCATAATGAAGATCAAGAGCAACTACTCTGTTATTAGCCATTAAAAAGTAAAATCAGGCATAAAGTAAGATTTCATCCCAACGAGTTTGTTTTTCTAATGTTTTGAATAGATTCATGACTTAAACTGTTTAGCAGATTGACTTGCTTAAGAAACACAACTGGTTTCTAGCTGACATAGGATTTTATGAAGTGATTGATCACAGCTGCCAATTGCCAAGGTCAGTGGGATGTTCCATATTGGCAGGCCCTATAGCAAGTGCAAAGATTAGTCTGAAAAAGGAGGAGTGAGGAGAGGGGAGCAACAGCAGGGGAGGAAAGGAGTTTTGAGTTCAGTTAATATGATTTTAGAAGTAACCTAAATGCAAAAGTGTCTGCTTTGTAAAATTAGGTCCAAGACATGCTTTGTGCATTGGTCAGACTTCTGTGGTATCTTGGGGTTTTTGCGTGTGTTTTTCCTGTTGAGTTTTCAGAGTTAAAATCAGAAGCCTGGTCAAGGAACGCAAAAAGAAGTATGTAATGACTGTTGTATGCGTTTTTTTCACTATTATTTCCAAGTGAAAGATAGTCATTAAATTTTCATGATTTGTCAGCTTCTCTAGGGTAGGCAGTGGGAGGAAAGAAACCAGGGGTTTAATCTTGATCTTGCTGAACTCATACAATTAATTTCTGTTGGAAAAGGATCATGCCCTAACTCAGCAGATGAAATAAATAATGTGTAAGTCTTCAGCTTGCTATTAATTAATTATTATTTTTCTTATCATTAAATGAGTGGGAGATTGGCATGTCAGATGTTTTATTCCCAAGCATAGCTGTGGATCTGCAGAAAAAGAAAACCTGAAGCAACTTAATTCTTCTGTGTGATCCTGTTTACTCCCCATAAACCAGAGGAAATAATGTCCTCGTAAGAACAACACTGACGAGCAAGATCTCAAAGCAAGCTCTAAGCCTTATACTCAGAAAAAAGAACCTTCAGAAGATGCATGTGTTTGGGAATGTTGCAAGATAGGATGGGAATGCCCAGTTTTTGAGAGTTATGTCATGGCCCAGGTAGATTTTTACCATTGCAAGGGCAGAAAATAAAGGAAGATGTAGACAGATTATTGAAGGGTAAATTTGACCTCTGTTAGCCCATGTAAAAATATGCTTCTTAGGTGAGATTTGGAGATGTGTTAATATTACAAGTAATGATCTAATGTAGTTTCTGGGATTTGAGTAATGACCTGCTCATAGGGACATTTTCACTTATTCAGTAAACTATAGTGTATCCATTTAGCTTACAGCAATTTATAGCAATTTATGAAATGAGATTGCAAACCTCTCTCTGAACTTGTTCCAACATTAAATGGACTGAATATTTCCTGTTCTCTGCCTGAAATCCTTTGATATGACAAAAGTGAGGTCTTCTGTGAGAAAAAGAGTGCCTTTTCTACAGTGCACTGTGTAAGGCTGTTACATGAATACATTGTGTCTTGTACTGATGTTATGTTTAAAATGGGGAAGGCAAAAATAATTTAACTCAAAGCAGGAGCATATCCTTTAATGGTAACCCATAAAATCAGGCCATAGCATCAGTTTGAAGAGCTTTTGAAGGCCATGAAAACCATTTTGAGTGTCCTGCTGAATGTAATTGGGGAGTACAACTTGCAATACTTAGTGAGAAGGAAAGATGTGGCAAAACCACAGGTCTGAAGTACAGACCTCAAAGCAATGTTTCTGTCAGAACTGCTGCAACACTTGCTGTATCCCCGGCTTTACAAGTGGGGAGCTTCAAAGGGGCAGGCTTTGAATAATAAATGTGCTTATGACATCTTTCCAAATGGAAGATAACGACCTGCACATGTTGACTCTAGATTGGAAGTACTTTTAGCTCTGTCATCATAGTAAAAGGTGAGGTCACAGAAAGGAGGCTTTGTTTCCTGTGATGGAGGAGTGATAGAACAAACGTTCATTAAGGGTTGCTGATGATTTTTTAAATAGTATTTGTAGGTATCTTGGTATGTCTAGCTATGTGCTTTTCACTGATGACATGCTCAGTGGACACAAGAATATTGATGTTACTTTCACTGATTTGAGTAGTATTTATTATGGTCTCATTCAGTGCTAATTGAGGTAAGAGACCATCAGCAGGCTTTGCTATAAGTAGAATGGAACATTCAAATGAATTAGTGACAAAACTATAAAGAAGTCCTTTTTGCTTGTTCACAGTAATTCCTTGAACTGGAAGATGGTTGTTCTGTGGTCCCCAAATACCCCATAGTCCATGTTATATGTTGGGTCTCAGTAACTCCTGCAGGAGCCAGCATCAAAAACTTTTGGCAGCTCCTTACACGCTTAGAAAACACCTGATATTTAACAGTTATTGAAGCACTTTGAGTTCTGAAGGTCCCCAGCATTCAAATGCTCTCAGCAAAATACATTTTTTTAGGAACAGAGCCGGTGTACTTCTGGCCTTACACTGAGAGCCTTGGTGAACAGAACATAAGGCTAGGAACTGACTAACATGAAAAAAATCCCAGACATTTGAGATAATGCAATTTTACATTAGCTGAGAATGTGCCCATCCATTTATACAGAAAACTAGGATGAAGGAAAAGCAGTAGTCCAGGCTCCTATGCCTTTTCTTTGGGCATAGTTGAGAATAGAAGGATGGCAGTTGTGTGTCATTGCTGTCACTTGAGTAATAGCTGCTGGTAGACAGGGTTGCAACTCCCCCTTCTTTTAAGGGCTTGTTTTCCTTATCCAGATACTGGAGAGATCTGGAGCCTTTGCAGTACTTAAATGGGCCAACTGGTAACTAGCAAAAAGGTACAGTGCAAACTACTAATTTTCTAACAGATCCTCCACAGTCTTTTTTCCTGTGATGTGAAATGTTCCATGCTGAAACATTTTAACATAGGAGATACTAATGACTTTCATTCCAGATTGGCACAAAAATAAACACTTTTTTTTTGTGTGTGGGAAATCAGCAAAGGCATAAAACCGGAGCTGAGCAACACTTGTGTTTGGCATGTCTGAAGGCTCAGGAAGTAGACCATGGTTCAGAATATGTTGAGGTTTTTTGTTTTGTTTTTCTGAGCTGATTAAGCAACTCTATTATTTTATTTTCCTACAAGCAGTGAGCTGTTGAGTGGGTATACCACTAAGAACCAGCCCACGCTGCTTGTGGACACCAGAACTTGTTGTAACCTTTCTCAGCTGACTCATGATCACAGCTGTATAAAATTACTCTTTGCCTAAAACTGCTTTTTATTTTTTAAAAAGCAGGCAACCACCCTACCTGAACCATGGAGTTAATGTACAGAATTTACTCTTGAGGGGAAGGTAGGAGCACCCCTGAAAGAAAATGAAAATTTTAAATGGTCAGGATAGAAGCACATGATATATGTGGACCTTGTTCTATAGGGACTCCTCACTGACCTGCCAAATTCAAGCAGGAAAAGGAAACAGAGAAAAAAATTATTGGCTTCTGAGTCAGACTCAAGGGTTAAGCCACAGTCAAGGCACAAATGCCCTCTAAATCTTTCTAGGTAGAATGGTGGAAATTGGATGTGATGGAACAGAGCTCTTGGTCAATGGAAAGTCCTGATCTAGAGTCATGTGAGGTTCATTTGCATGTTTTATCTAAAAGGCTTGCCCCAAAATAGTGGTGTTTGTCCTATCACAAGCCAAACTGTAGGAATTTTGCTTCAGTTGGGATTATCGAAACCCAGAGGGAAAGCTGCTTTAGAGACCCCTTACAGGATAATGTTCTGAGAAAATTGTTCTTTTGATGCCTTGATTTGAAACTCATGCTTCTTATTAACACAAGCTGCAGAGGGCCTGGAGATCTGTCACTGACAAGGGTTGGCATTAGCAAGAAAACAATGTGAATCCACCTCATGAGTGCACAGGGTTATAAAGCAAAGTAGGAAAAGAAAGGAGAGACTAAAATTTGGTATCTGTTAGCGATTTGAGAGCCATGTGATTGAAAAAAAAGTCTGTACTGAGCTGATTTTCAGGAAACCAACTCTCCTGACAGATTGACCAATGCAAGGTGACACGAGAACACTGCCTCCTAATACTTTAATTTAGGGAAATATTTTTTCTTCCCAATTGAACATCAACATTCCCATGAAACCTGTTATTAGAAGAATGAGAAACCATCGCACAGAAGACTTTTTTTTTCCCCCCTGAAGGAGCTGTTAAGGAGTTTTTCTCTATAATGGGTTTGCAGGGCAGTGTAGTACTATGGAAGATGTGAATCCTCCAAGCTGGAGGCTTCTGGTCTTGCATGTCTGTAGAGGAGTTGCTGGAGGCTTCTTGGAGTTATCTCTCATTATGTTTATTTCAATGGCTACCATTGTCATATTTCAGAGGCAGAATACAATGTGAACACAATGTTGTTGTGTTTCACTTATTGTGCTGACCTAGAATATCCTATTTTACTGACTATCTTGAATTTTTATTTCTATTTATTTTTGGTTAACATTTCCTTTCTTGGTGACACTGTGTCTAGGTAGAAGAAGGAGATAAAATATCAGAATTCTAGAGTACCCATAATACCAGTATTATACAGTGTAATGTGTCATTTGATGTAATTTGGTGTATTGCTCACTGCAACAGGTCTGAATAAATGGCAAGCTCTATGTGAAACCTAAAGCAATGTGCTGTCATATACCTAGGTTAGACTTTGTTAGAGGAAAACGTGTTGGAATTTGACAAATGAAAAGAGAGTAGCCAAATAATGTGCAAGAAAGTTTTGATATGTTAAAACCAACTGTACAATACATACACAGGCTTAAAAGGTTCAGTGGTTTTCTGACTTGCTTTAGAGATTGTTTGGATTTGTCTTCTGATATTGTAACTCTTAAATTAGTTCTTAAATTAGCACTGAATAAGGTATTTCTTTAACATCAGTTCAGAGCGTTTTCGGTCTTACAGAATTTGACCTACAAAGGACATAACAGTACCCTACCAAAAAAGCTCCCTCAAGTTCTTGTTTAACTACCTTGTGCAAAATAATCTGGTGATAAATGCATGCATTTGTCTGCTTCATTCTCTAGACCTAGCAGAAAAGGCTGTTCTTAACTTGTCATTGTTAACATAAGGTGGTATTACTACCATAGAGTAAAATCACAGTGAAAAGAAAGCATATTAGCAGATTAAGAGGAGAAAACATGCAACTGTTTACTGGGATTTTACGTAGTGCTCACTTAGGTTTACTAGCTTGAATTAGAACTATAACTTTAGTATTCCTGAAGACAAGGCCTTAAAAAGAACTTTCTGCCTTATGAAAATAATCTTTGTTAGTTTAGAGTAACTTGATCTAATTCCTCATAGTTCATTCACTTTTTGTTTTGCATGTAGAGTGGAAGAAAGCATGAGTTCTTATTACCAGATAGTTCAGAATGATCTCTCTGGTATCCTCCCTCTGAATGCATAAGATCATAGAATCATTTAGATTGGAAAAGACCCTTAAGATCATCAAGTCTAGCTGTTCACCTAGCATTGCCAAGTCCACTACTAAATCATGTCTTTAAGTGCTGCATCTACGTGACTTGTAAATATCTCCAGGGATGATGACTCAGCCACTTCCCTGGGCAGCTTGTTCCAATTTCTTTCAATATCCAATCTAAACTTCCCCTGACACAACTTGAGGCCATTTCTCCTTGTTCTGTCACTTGTTACCACCTCTCTACAACCTCCTTTCAGGTAGGGGTAGAGAGCAAGAAGGTCTCCTCTCAGCCTCCTTTTCTCCCGGCTAAACAACCCCAGTTCCCTCAGTGGCTTCTCATAGGGCTTGTGCTCCAGACCCTTCCTCAGCTTTGTTGCCCTTCTCTGGAATCTCTCTCCAGCCCATCAATGTCCTTCTTGTAGTGAGGGGTCCAGAACTGAACACAGTACTCTAGGTGTGGCCTCACCAGTGCTGAGTATAGGAGTTGCTGCCCCAGTCCTGCTGGCCACACTGTTGCTGATAAAAGCCAGGATGCTCTTAGCCTTCTTGGCCACCTAGGCACAGTGCTGGCTCATGTTCAGCTGGCTGTTGATCAACACTCCCAGGTTCCAAGTCACACAAGGCAGCTTTCCAGCCGCTCTTCCCCAAGCCTGTAGCTTCGCCTGGGGTTGTTGTGACCCAAGTGCAGGACCCAGCACTTGACCTTGTTGAATCACATACAGTTTGGCCCTGGCCCATTGATCCAGCCTGTCCAGATCAATCATATATCAAGTTGAAAATTCCTACCAAGTTTGTGAAACCTCTTGATTGCTGCATTTTCGTGTGTGTTCTGGGCATCAACTTGCTTCTTGAGCAGACCCCATTAATAATACTGTGCATAAATAGCTTTTGTAGTTGTTACAGAATAAATATATGCCTGTACTGATAAGATTTTTTTGTGCATCTAGAGTCTGCTGCATCTCAAAGCAATCAATAATTGGCTGTATTATTCATTAATTTTAATTATTAGAATACTTACACTGATGTTGTGTCTTTTGATGTATTGCACAATCAGAGAACAAGTCCAAAGGGACCTGGCTTGTTCATACAATGTTGCTGAAGTCAGTATGACTACAGACTATTATATAGCTGAAACAGTAACTTGCTTTCTTTACTTAACATCTGCTGCACTTAATATGTGACTCTTCCTACTGATGGCAACTTTTTCAACCTGAGTCTCTTGAAGACACATTGAAAGATGTAGAAAAATGAAGTTATTATAATGCTCATACAGAAACAGAGGCAACAAAACTTCACATATTGCTACTGTTCCTTTCTTTGGCAAATATGATAATATTGTCTATTCCCAGGTAGGAGTTGTTTCTGACTGGGAGCTAATAAACAGTTTGTGCGGTGCCACATGTATGTTTAGGTGTGAGGGGAAAGGTAGTATCTCATGTTAAATCAACTGATGTAATTGCAGAAAATCTCAGAAGCGTGTCAGCCTTCCTTGTTACTTTTGCAGTGCTGTAATTTGGCCTAAACAAAGAGATTACTTCGTCATACAAATCTTGCTTTATGTTTTTCCTCAAACTCTTGTGGCTACATAAAGGAATGACCAACATATAAATTTAGTTTGATTCATTACTTGTGAAGTTATTTCTTGTGTTCTCACTGTTCACTGCATTTCTTATTTCTTATACAAGAACCTCATGTGCTTGTTGAAATCTGATAGTAAAAATGAGTTAATCAGGAATTCAGCTGAGATCAGAACCTGAATGAAGTATGTTAATAAACTTGTCTTGTGCAAGGAAAAGACTAAAAAAAGTTTTGTTTTCCTCTACATTGTTCCTGTTAAAAACATTCCTTTTGACTTGATTGGTTTTGAACAACCTGAATGTTTTTCAGAGCTGTATGCAAACATTTTTGCTCTTCTCTATAATTTAAGAAAATTTTGCCTTGAAGTAATTGTGACCAGTTGAAAGTGTAATTGTCTGTGCAGGAACATGATCTTTCTGCTGTAAGGTGAGTGATAGGGTCTTACAGTTGTTAGGGAGATAAAGCTCCTCAGTAAAAGTCTACCCTTACTCTGCACAGAGTATTGACTGAGAGATTTTACTGTGCAATGACTTGTGGTTTAGTTCAGGTCTTATTTCATTTGCCTGAATAACTGTGGGTTGTGTTTTGTACCTTTGATAATGTAGGTTAATGACCTAAATTGTTATGGTTATGTAAAGAAAAGGAAATGTACCTAAACGTATATATCAGTCGTATACAACCTTGGAGCTGTTTGACAAAGGGGCTGCTTCTGCACCCCAAGTTCTGGCTCTGATAGTCTGAAGTTCTCATCTGAGCCACACCTTGTAGGTACTGTTGTACACCTTGGTACAGAGCATCTTAACCTTAATTAAGGCATGCTGTTGAACGAATATTAAAAAATCAGCCTCATGCAAATATAAGGTTTTGTTTTCATTTCTCTAGCTTTGAAGTGTGCACAGCTAGAATTGTGATTTAAATTAATCCAGTGCATTTCAGGCATGCCAGAAAGAGAAGAAATACCTATTTCAAACTAAAAATACCCATCTCAAGCCCAGAGTTTAATAAAAAAAAAAATTCTTCCTAATAGTCAAAACACGCAGTTTATTCAAGGATAGAAATCTGTAAAAATTAAACAGGAATAGGGGAAATACCTGATTTTTAATAAATTACTATTCCTCAGAGCACCTCTGAGTCACTTATTCTCTAATACTTCAGTTCTGAACCTCAGTGGAAGCCCTTGTTTTATATGTAGCCTGTATGAGTTACTTAAGACCTCCAGCATCCCCGGAACATTGCTTGGGTGGGGGAAGTGCAGTGACTGAAACAAATGAAAGAGGCCACTTTGTGATTTTACAGCCTGCTCTGTGCAGGCTGAATTTATACAGGCTTTAATTGAATGATTCTGCATTCTCATGAGGATTTGTTTCGTAACAAAAGCTTTCCCCCCACCCCCAGGTATCATAGAATCATAGAATCCTAGGGGTTGGAAGGGACCTTGAAAGATCATCTAGTCCAACCCCCCTGCCAGAGCAGGGTCACCTAGAGTACATCACATAGGAACGCATCCAGGTGGGTTTTGAATGCCTCCAGTGAAGGAGACTCCACAACCTCCCTGGGCAGCCTGTTCCAGTGCTCTGTCACTTTCACAGTAAAGAAGTTTTTTCTGATATTCACCTTGAACCTCCTATGCTCCAATTTACACCCATAAGGTGTAAGGTATGGCTATGTAAATATGATCTTAAGAAGATCTGTGCCTTACCTTGAGGTATTAGCCTAATATTCTTGCATTCTCCATCAGTTGTCTTGTTCTGTTCCATTTCCACCTGACAGTTACCTATTTTGGGTCAGGGCTGACCTTCACCACAAGAATTGTGATAAAGTGAAGCTACTGAATATGAGTGTGGACTAGTTTCTAGAAATCTTACATGCTTTTGATTAAGAAAGGAATGAGAGCATGCTTTCATGTACAAATTTGAAGTCATTATCCCTTTACTGAAACGTGCTGTTAAAAATTTTTTCTTAAATTTCACTGAGAAGAGACTAATGCTAAGAAAGTGATTAGGTGCTATACCATTCTTAAAAGTGTACTGCCCAGTGCAACAGCTGTGAGAAAAAGATGTAGTTCATAGTGTAGAACTAGAGGAATTCTCAACACCGCATACCTAAAGGCCTCTAAATATCATAAAAGGTAGTAAAAGAACCACCCTCCTCAGCAAAACAGGTTCATGGCCACGTGCTGACTTTCTACAATAATACGCAAAGGCAATTTGGAAGAAGGCTTTTTTTTTTAAAAAAGGGCTCTAAGTAAAGATGGCTTCAGAAGTCTTAAAGGGATCAACTTAAAACCATTAGTAGAACTGGTCAAGAAACTACATTCCTGTCTTTAGAAACTTTGAGACTTCAGATTGTTTCCTGTTCTGTGAGGTGTGATAAACTTAGTCTTTTTCATTTTCCAAAAAAACAGCTACAGGTGTATGGATACTAGATTGGTGGTAGGGGAGATATAATCACCTCTTGTTTATAGATTAACACATTTGTGTTATGTATATTTTAACCTTGTTTTAAAAAAAGGTAGGAAAGAAAATCCGTAGACTGCCAACTTAAACCTGGGACTTCCAGGTGCTATGTATCTGGGATATTTCAGTGTGTAAGGATTTGCTGACTTAACCTGCCAGGTGAGTTGAAGGGAGCAAGATCTTGATGCTGTTGTGGTGTTTTGTTGTTTTGTTTTTTTTTTTCCTTATGATGTTTTTCTTTTTGGGTGTTTGAGTGAGATTTTTTTTTCTTTAGGATTATGTCCTGATTACTTCAGATGAGACAAACTGTTTATGATAAAAGTTGCATCAGAATTGGTACAGCTCTGCTTGGGAATTACCTTAACCAAATGGTTAGGAGTTTGCAAAAGAGGTTTAACTGAAATATTCTGCCTGGATTTGCATGTGTAAAACAGTGCAAACGCGAAGTCCAAATAGTAAATAACACAGTGTTACCTTGCTGTTAGGAAAGGCTGTTTCAACTTCTGGCATATTTATTTTAAATAATCCTATTAATACAGAGCTCCATGTCATTCTGCTCTTACTGATCTCCTTTTGTAAACTGAGCGGTTCCTGTGCAATTGAAAGAAAATTTGCACAAACTCCTAAAACAGACACTAAATAAAAATACACAGAAAGAAAACAGACACTGCATGATGAGTGATGCACACAAATGTCTTCAAAGAAATAGAATATTTTACCATCTGTTTCAGTGACAGACTCAAAATAGTAGTAGCTTCTGTCTCTGTTGGTTTGGACATGACGTTCTTTCTGTCGAGGAGAGTATTAGATGCTTCTCTGGTAGTTCCTAACGCTCTTACTACAAAATTTTCTTATGAATGTAGAACAACTACTGAAGAGTATGTGATTAACCAAATGAGTAATGATCAGGTTTACATCATCTCTTGGAACCTCGTTCACAACAAGAATATGAAGACAGCTTAATGTGAGTTTTCATGTGCTTTTCTTTAACTAGGTAGCAAGTTATGTGTTTTTATTAAATTTCTAAACTGTGAGGAAAATGTTTTCTTCTAAGGTATACTTCCAAGGTAGCAATACAAAAATAATTTGTTATGATAACAAATTCAAAATTAAGTCCTAAAGTGCTTTAACCCCTTGCAATTGCCAATGAAAACAAGAACTGTAAAATTGCTTTCTCTGACCTTCTGTCTTGCAGGCAATCTTCCACTCATTTACAAAAGTTACTCCAGAATAAAACAATTATGCTTGGTGATTGAACCCCCCTTTAGGCATCCTGACTTGATCCAACTTTGCCTATCCTGTTCTTAGCCCTCCTCCCCTATCCGCCCTCTAGCCCTGACACACATACCCAAAGAGGCCCTCAGTATTTTCCAGCTGGCTGCTTAGAAATAGCTTTGAAAAATAAAATGCTAACAACTAAAATAGCCATATAGCATTGTGTTTGATAAAGCAGGGAACTGTACGTCTTACACAATGAGACCTAAAAATCACTAGGGCAGTGCCAAGTTTTCTGCTTACAGGGTATTTTTGCTGTCCCTTGGACCTGTGTCTCCCAGCAACAATACCACAATTACGAAGTGCAGGACCCGTGTATCTAAACTTTTACCTCACTGGCTACAAAGAATGTGCCAGTTGCACCGTATTAGGCTTTCCCTTGACAAGCTTCAGGCATAATAATGAGACTGTTGCATGGGAAAGACAGGTGAAGTAATAATTCAGATCTGTGTTTTGGTCTGTTCATGCTTGTAGCTAAGAAATGGAGACTAAAGGGTTGGGGAAGGAAAGGTGACGAGTGATAGCTTTTGTATCTCCTCTTTTTAATTGCAGTGGTTTACTAGGCTAGGAGACTGACCTGCAGGCAGTGGAAAGGGGAGAGGGTCATATCCAGAGCCCCAAGACTCACTCTCCCAGGTTTCCCTTTTCCCTCAATCACAGAATATACTTTGGAAGCATTTTACTGTGATGCTTACAGCAGTACAAGCTGCTTCTTATTTTCAAACCTGACTCCTGTTTAATTCTTCTAACATTAAACAGTTGTTCTTGCTTTTCTTTTTGGTCTCTGTTTCATCTTTCTCATGAGTTTCATGTAGCCATTTACCTTTGTTTCCACTAAGGTAAATAAATGATAATAATATTTTCTCTCCAATTACAGTCAGTGGGGTATTGAGGTCTGCTTATCATATCCCAAGTTATTTCTGTTTGTGAGACAACTTTGCTTTTCTTTATTAGAAGCAGATCATGCATGATACTAAAATGTCTTTTAGTGGAATAATTACTGTCGCAACCTTTCTATCTCTTAATATCTTGGATACACTTGGATAGTAAAGTATTGAATATTTTATTTTTATCTACTTTTGATACCTCATTCTATAATAAAGGGAACTGGACTTACAGCAGAAATCAAACTATTACTACTAGTAGTAATAATAATAATTAGTACTATTGAGAGTGTTGAGGAATCTTAAGATTCAGAGAATGTCAAACAAAAAAGGTTGCATAGATGTTGAAGAAATCTTATATGGCATGAAGGGCCGAGAAACTCATTATTTCATGTGGTCTACATTGGTGATGGCAAGAGCCCTTGCAAAAATTACATGTCCATTTAAAAAACATTCCATCCTTACTGGAATTATGTCTCTGATTTTCCTAGATGGATCGTGGTTGGTGTGTGAAACTTCCATTGGTGCAGTCTAATCAATACCATCAGTGTCAAGATACTTTCCTTATGCCTCTTATGTTTCAAGTGAGGTTTAAGATTATTAATGGTACAATTTCCTGGAAACTTATTTTCTAAAACTTCTATGTGATATGGCCACTTCTGAGCTGCATTAACATTTCCATTTCATTAATCACTGTGACCTAAGATGGGTGGACCTTATGTGGTTTCCTAATTTTTCTCAATTACTTGATTTTGGGAAATAGACACATATAAGCAGCTTGCATGTTAATGAAAATGGGTGTACTTTCTCCAGGGAGTATAACAAATTCAAACTAAAGTTGTATTTTGAATTTTCTCTACAAATGAAGACTTTTATTTGTGTAACTTGAAACCTGAAAAAGCGCTGTTGTACACACCTAATTCTAAACATAAAAGAAATTTTCAGAAGCCAGAGTGTTTTTATTAAGGAAAATAACTTTGACTAATTGGAAAGCAAAATTCTCAGTGCACGGCTGGGGGAGAGTAACTGAAAATTTGAAAAATAGTAAACTAACTTCAGAAGCAGAATTTTCTAAACAACGTTTATATATCTTAGGGATTGTAGTCTCCATTGTGCATAAAAGCCCTCTCATGCCAAAGTCAGAAATGTTGGGAGTTCCTAGTTTTAGTGAAGTGATGAAGAATAATTTATAAGATAAAACTGAAACTGAAGTTCCAGTGCAAATGACACATGGAGACAGCAAAATAATGCTTTTGAAGCAGAAATATTTGTGGGAACAATGAGGAAAAACTTCATCTTTGCTGTAGATGGTTCTTTAGAGTTTTCATTCTGAGGGCTTTCTTGTAATATGGATGAATTCTTATTATTTGTCATAAAAATATTCCCCAAAACTCAGTGAAACAGCTTTAAGGTCTGATTGCACAATGAAGTTAACTGAGAACTCTGAGTGACAAGCCTGTCTCTCTTCTCTGTTATGATATAGTTTTTAATTCTATGATAGCGTATTAATTTTTCTGTCAACTGCTGCTTCAGTTAATTCACTTATGAAGTACTGTGTGCATGGTATTCTTTCGTTAAACTCAGTAATCTTTCTCCAGACTGTTTTTACATCTTCCCAAATGTATTTATTTACATGCACCCCCTCAGTCACCCCTCCAACTTTTGAGTGTTGAGTAGATCAAAGCTAAAAGCAATGATACATGGCCTTATATTAGCTTACATATTAATTGTCTATTTTAATTTCTCTGACAGCTACTTTGCTTTAAGCAGATGTTTTCACTGAGGAATTCAGTAATACCTAGACCCCTTTAATACATTGTCATGCGAGTTCTCATTTAGTTTAATTCTTTTCAATATACATTCACTTGCCTCTCTAGACTGAATGTAGTTTACAATCACATTGTTCATGGTCTTCATTTTTAGCTCTTTAAGAAACTCTTGAGTTTTTCAGGTTTTTAAATTACATGCCAAGTTTGAAACACTTTATTTTGTTAGCCTTTATGTTATCGTCAAATAACCTACTTTCTCTGTGATCTAGTTATACTAACATCTCTTCATCTGGGTTCTTGTAGTTTACTAGAAGGGTCTACTAAACATTAAGTTGTATGGGAATAAATTTAGATAAATTATAAATATATATAAATTGGTGTAATATTGTTTCCCAAAGCAAAGAATTTTGCATGTTATCCAGGCTTCCAAAGTCTCTTGCTGTGTGTTGAGGGTTTTTAATGCATTAAGAAAGAGAGGGAAGAAAATTTATCTTCCTCACACTTGGAAACTGTATGTGTCTGAGAGTGTCTCTGTCTGAACGTGTTCATAGTGAGTGAAAGGAAAACTTGTTGCTTTGTCAACTCTTATTTGAATTAATGGAAGAAGATCTCAGGCAGTATAACTTTGAAGCAAATGGTGGTACCCTGAAGGATCAAGCTACCTCCAACCT
This sequence comes from Hemiprocne comata, assembly GCA_020745705.1. Classification (NCBI taxonomy): domain Eukaryota; kingdom Metazoa; phylum Chordata; class Aves; order Apodiformes; family Apodidae; genus Hemiprocne; species Hemiprocne comata. The sequence goes on along the minus strand of CM036589.1, from coordinate 66,836,174 downwards.
AATTTCTTTACTAAGATTTTTCTTCACATAATTCCTCTGTTGCAACCTTAGAGCAGGGATGTGCTCTGTGCCCTTCAGTTTGACCCCTAACAGAATAGACTATTTAGGAAATGGGGGTCAAGTTGTGCCAGGGGAGGTTTAGGTTGGATGTTAGGAAAAATTTCTTCTCTGAAAGAGTGGTGAGGCATTGGAACAGGCTGCTCAGGGAGGTGGTGGAGGCACTGTGCCTGGAGGTGTTAAAATAATGGGTAGACACGGTGTTTCAGGAGATGGTTTAGTGGTTAAGGGTTGTAGGGTGGATGGTTGGACTTGATGATCTTGAAGGTCTTTCCCAATCTTGGTGATTCTATGAAATTGTTTTCATGTGGTTTTCCAAACACATATACCAGGACTAGAAGTGTTGCTGGTAAATGCATGATTTCTGCTTCTCTGCCTATGGGAAAAGAAGTGCATGAGTAATTTTTGGAAGTTAAACTAAGGAAGAGAATGTTTAAGAAAACCTGGTAGCAAAAAAAAATCTCAACTGAAAAATTTAGAGGAAAAACATTAATTGCCTATCCGTGATTTTCAAGTATTTCAGACACTAATTAAATTCAGGTTTTTATGCTTCATAGAAAGTTTATGGTGGACACAAAGATCCAGTGAGGGGAAATGCAGAATAAGGAGTTATGACTTACATTGAGATAAACCACTAGTATTTAAATTCATTGATGGTAAGATTCAAATGACTCTTCATGATGGCTTTTCCTTATGTGGAAAGATTTCCTGGTATACTTAATGAGGCTCATTTCAGAAAAAGTAGATGTCATCTCACCATGTAAATATTTGCTGTATGGGTAGTTTCTCTTAAAAGGGTAAGCTTCATGTCAACTGCCAGTGTGTTAGTATTTTTCCCAACTTTCTATACTCTGTTCCACTTTAATTAAATGCACAAATACTATTTAACAGCCTGTGATTGCTTTTGCAGTTGTTTTGATTTGGGCAAGGATGGTCTTATTCAGCCCTTCAACTGAAAAAAGCCAGCGAGGCAAGTGACCACAGAGACCTAGTTTTTATTTGTGCTTTGTCCTAGAAATAGCTTCATGCTTGTGCTCCACCTCTTGCTTGTCTAGCATCCAAACAGCTGGCATTTAGATAAGCTCTGAAGCCTGAGGGGAAAGAATGCCTGAGAGCCTGGGCCTGATAAAGCACCACGTGCTGCCTGATGATCAGGAACAGCAATGGGTCATGTGTGTCTCGGCTTTTACCCAATGTATCATACTGCTTTACATCCTTAACATGGGGCAGTTACATCTGGAGAGGTGACATGCAATGAAGTAGTAGAGGGTGAGTAGAAAGTGTCCTTTTTGACACCGAAGGCATAGAGAGCAGCTTAGAGGGCATGCATTACTATAGTCTACTTCCTGGGCCATATTCCTCTATAGGATGTAAATGAGGTCAGAATTCTTTAGCATTTTTCTGGGCCTAATGAAATATATATATGTGTGTGTGTGTAGATATGAATACAAATATGAAGTTAAATGTCTTCACATTAGCATAGCAGCTTTGCCTGCCTTGTTCGCCAAGGTCCCATATAACTTTGTATGTAATGTGAATAGGAGGATGTTATAGTATTACAGCTCTGGGAAGTGTCCTGGGAGCTTGCCAGGCAGAAGAAAAGTTGTTTGGTATTACCTCTGTCTAGAAGCAATTATATCCAGGAAAATGCAATTCAGATCAGACTTTCAAAAGCTCATGTCGCTGGTTCAATTGCTGTTAAGGCTCATTTCCCCTTAACTATTTCAAAGCCAGGTGATGCATCTAAAATCACTACTTGGTTTCATCATTTGCCAAAGTGCTCATGCTGTAGCTGTGCCTGTGCTGGGCAAAATACCAAAATGAGGGAGGGGTCAAGGAAATGCCTGTAACATCTGATATTATTTGGAGTGCTCAAACTTCCTGTCACTTTGGTTTCAAGCCTTAGGGATGAGATTGTCCTGTGGAACAAGCAAGCCTTACTGAGGAGGAGGGGTTGGATGATCAGGAGGGAAGGCTCAGCTGTAGTTACCTGGGAGGTGGCTTCTGAATGGAGGGTTGACATCAAAGATGGGATCCCTTAACCCATGCTGTTGGGGCAGGAGGACTAGTCAATTGGTGATAGAGTGGAATAAGGCTTTGTCTTTGTGAGGAAGGGTGAATTCTGCCTTAAGGGTCAATGGGCTCTGGAGTTGATTGTCCTTGCAGAGACAGCTGCCTTTCCCTCCCGTTTTCTTCCCCCGAGGTTTTTATTATACTTAAGCTGCTTAGTTTTTAGGTTTGAAGGATACAGAACAGATTATTTTTTTTTTTTTTCTTTTCCTACATAAAGGGAAGACAATATAGGGATGCAAGCTTTTGCTGTTTACCACACTGACTCTTGGCTAAGGTGACTCCTATGTTTAGAATTGTACATGTAGCTCTATCTGTGGCTGCCTGACACTCAGCTGATGTTGACATCAATGCAGAGTAGCAGATAGTGGAGCTGCTAGTGAGCACCAAGAACCTCCTGAGCCAAAGGTTTGGCAGTTGGTTCCTTAAGTGATGGTGCCAAATTTTTCTCCCAAGAGCTCCTTGTTTATTGGTACTGTATCTCCTCATGAGGTTTCTCTGGTTATAAGTTAATGTTGGTTCTGATTTACCCTTGCACCTCCAGACCTTGTATAAATTGACTGAAATTCAAGGAATGAAAGGTGATTTTCCTTATTTTTCCTAGGTGTGATTTTGCTGCTAAGATAGGGTAAATGCTGTCTTTATTCTGAGCAGCTCTACTGCAAGGGTGGTTCTTCACAGTGCAAAATACTTAGTTTTTTAACCAAGCAGGAATGGCCAGATGAGCCATCTGCCTGTCATCCAGAACAGCTCCCCATAGTAGAAACTGATAGAGCCAACTTCTTTACCACCAGTGTAGCTCTGGGAAAAGATTTCAAAACAAGTCTAAAGGAGAGTTATTTTCTTTCTTGCTGAGGTCTTGATCTAATCCTGGCCTGAAACTGTGCTCTTTTTTCTTATTAAATATTCCTTACATGGGCTATTTAAGACTGGCAAAAACTACCTGCCTATCTTGCTTGGAGAATTTTTCTTCAATTTACTGATTACTTTTGTGGTTTTGTACAGTACAGGACTTAAACTTTTACCCAAAGGAAAACTACTTCTAAGAGTAGATACTTGCACATGAAGGTTATTCTTGTGATATTTATTCTTTTCTATTTATATCTGTGGAAGAGCAATTCTTGCATTTCTTTGACAAGTCTGAATCATCTAGTTTAAAAATATTAGTACAATTGAGTATACCAAAGGATTTACAGTTTTAAAGTAATATGTTTTAAAGCCAGAAATAATGGAATATATCATAAGCTTATACAGGAATATTTTTCCACTTAACTATATGAGCCAATATAGAATATTTTTTCCAGTTTCTATTAATTTCTAAGGGGTTATCTTTAGTTATTTGCTTTGTCTAACTCAGGAAAGTATGCAATAATCAAGCCCAGACATTGCTGATATCAAAGAATCAAACCCTTGTCCCTAACACTGCAGGTCTTGTTACAGTCCGATATTTTTTTTTTTCCTCTCTCTCTGCTCCAAAATGACAGTGATACACTAATGAAAAATAGCAAGTTAAAACAGGAGTCTTTGCAGAAGAGCTCTGGTCTTGGATGTCTTCTGTGTGCAATAGGCAATAGTAGCTGTACAGAGGCACACATTTAGAATTTCTGAATTTTACCCATGATGTGCAGAAAACAAATGCACTGTTAGCTAACCAAATGCATATACATGTGTTTAACCTGGTGGAGACATACTACTGATTACAGTTAGAGTTGTGACTGCTTCCAGAAATGATTTAGAAAAAATACAACGGCAAAAGGCACCCAAGTGGAGTTGAGCAACTTTAGTCCCTTGGTCAGAGACAGCTTCCAGCTACCATTTCAGAGCAGGTGGAATAATACTGAATGGAGCAATTACTGTTAAGCTGTACCTAGAGTATTTTACTAAATATGAAACTGAAAGGGAAAGGATGTACAGACCATTTGATTTTTGGAACACTCATATTGTGATATAATACATCCATTTTTGCATTCTTTTGGAGGGAAGAAAAAGGTGGGATTTGACTAGTGGATGCAGTTCAAAGGGGGGAAATACACGCTGGTGATTGAATGTCTTCATACTTGGCCAATGCTGCCTTGTCATCCAATAGAAATTTTGCAGCAGAGGTGCCAAGAATACGTGCCTGATCTCTGTGACCCATCACAATGCTTTTTGCATCCAGAATAATGCAGATGTAGCATTAGTCAGTCCATAAGAAGATTGTTGCACCACCTGTGTATTTCAGCATATACTCCTCTGGCACCAATGTACAAGGAGAAGCATTTACCCAAACATCAGTCAGTAACATCACCAGAATTACCTTTGAAATTACCAGTTGCCTGTCATCACAGGTCTTCCTGTTATTAAGACCAGCAAAGAGGAAATGGAAGTGTTGTTCTTAAGTCACCTCTTTGTTTATTTTGAATATTGTTATATTACTTCCAGTGTTGTCAAGTAATGCTGTCTCCTGTAGCACTTACATATCCAATGCTCATGCTGTTTGAAGGAAGAAAAATGCTGAAATCTCTTTGCTCAGATGGAATGTGGGTTGAAACATGTGGCAGTAGTGGGGAGCTGAAACAGCTGTTTGCTGTATGTGGGTAAAGAAGATTACTTGAGTTCCTGGGCTTTTAATTCAAGGTTTGTTACATAGGAAAAGGAAGGCTCAAAACTGAAATATAGTAACTTAAAGTAATAGATCGTAATTGTGTAACATGTAATTGAGCAGACGGGGTGCCTCACCCATGGGAAGTCCCAGGGAATTAAAAGCTCCAAAGTATTTTCTAGAAATCGGTTACTTCCTTTGGGAAAACAAAAAAGGAGGAGGAAGAATCTCAGCCCTCCATTGTATCTTGTAGAAAAATGACACAGTGATATATGAGACCAGCCCTGCTTTTGCTATTATAAGTTCCCAGCAGTTGCAGGGAACTGGAATGTGCTCTCCACAGTCAGGCAGTCTGCCCACACTTGAGGCCATGAAGGATTGGGCCCAGAGCAAAGTTTTTGCCACAGAGCTTCTACAGGTCTCTTTTGTCTCAAATTATTTTCTGCATACGCACACGCACACACACACCGATCAAACCAGAAACCCTTGTAAAGAAAATCTGAGCTGAACTACAGTAAAAAGTGTGCCTTGAAAGATGATGCAATGGCTCCCTGGCTTTAAATTTAACAGGATGAAAAGACTAGGTGGGAAGATTTTGATTGATGATCCAAGGTGTGTGTGAGTAGGAGTAGGTAATAAAGGACCAGAAAGGAATAAAGAAGGAAATTATGAAATGGGAGTTAAAGGTGAGATCTGGCAGATCTGTTGAGAGAGATGGAAGAAACAGACCTTGGACATGAAGAAGATGGAAGGAAAAGGAAAATGGATTGTGAAGAGAGGAAAAAATAAGAAAAAAGAAAAATATTAAAAGATTTATAGGCTTTTCTGGAACAAATAGGTTCAATGCAAAATTGAGAATGTAACTGCATAGAAACAATGATGACAGTATATGGCATGGGATGCAGAACTTGGGTGCTTGAAGTGGAACTGGCTAATCTGCAAGGGGAGAAGAATGCACACCAAATCGTGAACAGCGATGTCTGAAGTGAATGCCTTCAGAAATCTTGCATGGTTCTTTTGTGATGTTTTCTTTCCAGTTCAGAGCCCTGTTTTGGGGACAGGGTGGTCAGGATCTGATGCTGTAGCTTTTTGTGTATTTCCCTAAATCTATTGCAGTTTGATGTGGATGGACGTGGCTATAATACAGATGAAGATGTGTACTTAATCTGCTTTCCTTTCTTATCAGTGCCATGTACATATTATCCTTTCTTCTCCTTTTCACTGTTCTTCTTAGATATCTCATCAATACCTCCTGGCACAGCAGTAAAGTTTTGTTGAGTTTATTTACAATTTCTAGATACTTTTGAGTATTGTGGTCCCTCCTTCTGCAGGGGTAACTTGTAATCCTTGATACAGACTTGGAGTTTGGCTTTCACAAGAAGCATCCTGTGTAAATTGTTTCATCCTCACTTTAGAAATTCAGATTTTATATTCTCACTATTATTTAAATTTTGTCTGTCTTACGTCACTCAAATGTTACATTGCTTTAGAGGTGCCTCATCAGACTTTTCCTCTGCTTATATAATTTACAGTTGTTGCTGAAGATGGTTAGGGATAGTCTAGTAATGCTGGTGGAGAGCCTAGGAAAATACAACTCAACTCTAAAATATTTTTTTTTCTGAAATAAAAAAGATTTAAGGAAGTGGTGAATAATGTAATAAATCAGGAGCTATTAACAAGACTGTTTTATTGTCAAAATCCCCACTAGACACATGTACCACTAATAGGACTGGTAAATTAGGAACTGTGTAAACTGAGATCCTGCTTTCATTCTGTGGAAAAGAAAGACATGCTGAAGCCAACTTGACATTGGCAATCCATAGTGCATCATGTAATAATTATTATACTCAAAGCTCCACATAAAAAAAAACACAACCCACCCTCTGGTTTGGTTAGCCTGTCGTGCAGTGACTGATGACTATACTTCAACAGCCCTTACCTTAAAAGGAAAGCATGTGGTAGGATGCTTTGCTGTTATTTCAGGCTAGTATTTCAAGGAGGGATGTGAACTGATGCCAGACTAGATTTTGTCAAATCCTCTTTATTATATAAAATGTGGAATGTATGTTTTATCTCTTCAGCAAGCTGTCCTTCAAGAGGTCCAGAATCCCTGTGGCAATACTTTTCTGTAGAAGACTGTCTGGAGCCAGAGTGCTTGCTGGCCCCTTGGGTCTTTGGGTTTGGGAAGCACAAACTGTTAGGTGTCAGGCCTAGAGACTGGAAAGGATCCAGCAGCACCTCTCAGGGATCAGTGTTGCTTCCACTGCTGTGTCCTTTCATCTGTGATAGCTCTGTTCACTGTAAATTCCCTTCCTTCCAATGTGTGGTCTCTGAAACCTACTGTGACAAAGAAGAAAATTCATAGAAATTGAGTATAATTTGGTTTGGTTTGAACTTTCTGAACTTTTGAAAGAACTTAGATTATTTTAATCTTTAACACTTATCTAGGGGGCATATATATTAGAAAATCTGGTCTGAAATTCCAAGGGCAAATGCTACAGATTTATGTCCCAGTCTTCCACTTACCACTTTGAAAATGAAATCCTAACTTTGCAATTTTGTTTTCATCACAATGCATCAGTCACATTTACTCAGGATAAGACTAAAGTCTAAGGGAAATTGGTCACTAATTGCTGCAGTCAGTGGTATGGAATTTTGTAATCTTTTTTGTAGAGGGATACATTGTTATGGTAATAGAGGTAGTCTGTGATTTAACCGAGAATTAATTAGTCATGACCAACAGCACAAATATTTTGTTTCATGTACCATTGGAGCAGGAGGGTGGGGTGGTCTGTTGGGAAGAGAGTGAGGAAGGAGGCAATCCTGCCCTTAGTTTCAAGATCTGTACCCCTGTTGTACTGACAACTGTTTCTCATCTCCACTCCTCTAGTTTAATGCAACTCTATTGTACAAGGGCAAATGCTTTTAAAGTAGAAATAGAGGACTATTTCCGAGGGTTCAGGCCAAGACCTGTGAAGTTCTCCAGCTAATCTGCTTCTTGGACTAGGTCCTTGCCCTAAGACAGTATGTTAGGAACAAAACAGATCGTTTCATGTAATAGATGAGATTGGACATACCAGGTGCTTGCCATGTTGTGCAGAGAATTGTTGCAAGATGCTCAGATACTTCAAGGATGGAAGGAAAGGATGCCAGATAAAGAACAGCTAGGTGATTTAAAGGCTGTTACAGGGTGACTGCAGCCAGTGCATAATTTTTCTTTTCATGCAGTCAGTCTGTGAACAATATTTTCTTGAATATAAAAATATTGATAAATAAAGAAATATTTCAATGCATTTGTGTGGGATGGAGGAGAAAAGTGAGTAGTCAGCATGTTGGCAGAAAAAAATGGAAAAAACTGATCTAGATGTTGATAGCTGGTACAGCCAAGTGCTCAGAACCACTCAATATTTTTTCCTTTGATTTGTTCTATTTTAAGGTGTAAATTTTAGGAACTACACTTTATCTGATGAGATTTATATCTCAAATAACTTTGTTTCAAGACAAATGCATAGCTGTGTAGCAGAGGGCAGGACTCTCCCACCTAAATAACCAAGTGATTTTATCAAGCAACATCTCTACTCTGCTGCACATGTATGTGCTTCCCTTTTCCATGGTGCTCTTTGGCTGAGTTCAACAGATCATCAGGGAATAATGAAGAAGCTCATGTAGCCAAAAAAGAATGCATTAAGATAGGACTAAAAGAACAGAAAACATCAAAAAGGTGTAAAAGTTCTCAGAAATTTTAGGAAACTGTTGGGAAAAGTTGAGGGATCACAGTCTCTGAGGAATAAAAAGTGGGGCAAAGAGGAAGGAGCTGTGACCCACTTAGCTCAGAACTCCTACCTACCACAACAGACAAGAGGTCGGTACCCTCGCCTAAGGACTTGGTGTCCTGGTTTGAGCCAGGATGAAGCTAAGTTTTCTTTTACTGTTGTTTTTGTTTTTTTTTTTTCCTTCAGTAAGCTCTCTTTTAACTAGCAACAAGTGTTCCAGCTAGTGGACTGGTAACACTGGAATGTTTATGTTTCTGCTGAGATGCGAAGGTCAGTTTGTTCTACCAAGTGAATCTGCTGCTACAGATGCTACTGGGAGCAGGGGAGTCCTATCTATGACCCACCCCCCCGTGGGGGCTGGACTAGACAGACAGCAGAACTGACCAAAGGTATTCCATTCCATAGATCTACGTAAGCTCCGAGGAAGGTCAGAGATCACAGAAGACAACTTCCTTCCTGCTTCTTCTTCCCTTCTCTTCCGTCCATGGCTGGCGTCCAGGGAGGACTCCATCCATCCATCACTGTTGACCCCAGGCTCAGGCATCACTGACCTCATAACTCTCCCCTCAGCCCCTGTCTGCTCTGCCTTATTTCCTGGCTGTGGGCTGGGATATTTTGGGACTGCTCACAGCTCAGGAGAGTGCCGGGGGAGTTGCTGGGGGTGGGGGGAGGCAAGAGGCTTTTGCACATTCCTGAACATCCTTGTATATAATTGTACATCTAATTAAAGCTGTCTAGTTTAGTTTTCAATCCAGCGAAGTCTGTCTCCTAATTCTCTCTCTCCTTCCCTACCTGGGTGAGAGGAGGAGGGGATCAAGAGCATTGCTATCTCTGGTTTAATTGCCGATCCTGAGTCAACCCGTGACACTTGGTATTCAAGTGCCTTCCAGAAAAGCATCCTGCTGAAAGAAGGATCTGGTCCCTACTGATGACACTGTGGGAATGTCATCTTCCCCCCTGTCCTCTTTCACAGATAGAAAATACAGCTGCTATTGGTAGGATTAGGGAGGACACCAGCTAGGCCTGTGAACTCTGCAGTGAACAGCTATTATTAAGGTCTCTGCCCACAGAGATATCCACCTGAAATGAAGGATGGGAGAGAAACAAAGAAGGTGAAATGATGTACTGAAACTTGTTCCAGATTTCTGAGAGAGAGCTGGGAACAGCTCACATTCTTCCCTTCTGGGGTACTGGCCTGCTGGACTGCATTTTGTCACAGGACAGGAGACCTTATTGTACTAGTTGGTGTGGGGAGTGAGTGGCAGTCAGTCAGAAACTGAAGTCATTACTTGAGGCCCCAATCTCTGGAGTAGTATGAGGAGTATTAGGCTAAATTAGGCTATTAGTGCAAGAGTGATGGCAGGTGGATGGGAGGAAGAAGAGCCTCTATGGCTTAATGGCTTTTTGGAGATTCCATGAGTCTAATATGAGCTCTTGGGCAAGTGAATGTCTTTGAAGCATAGGAGGCTTTCTATAAAAGACATGCTTGTAGACCCTGGGTAGAAGCACACAGCAGAAAGTCATCCCTGTGGGTGCTGGGATAAGTTTGGGTCTTCCACCTGAAAGTGCAGTTCATGATGGGACAGATCTGACTGTAGTAGAATGTTGGACCCCATCCTTGTGCTTTGAAAGGCATTGCTGCTTATGCTATCGCAGCGGTACTAGGGGCTGTCACATGAGCTTGGTGTGGCAACTCCTCAAGCCTCGTGTAGGAAATTAGAAGTGCAGCTCATTCCAAGGGACTGTAATCCCTACTCAGGCACCAGCAAATGGTATCTTCTTTCAAATGTTCTAGTCCAGAAAGTTATTGCATGTACACTACACTGAGTAGGTTTGTTGTTATCCTTCACCCTGGATGGCCTTTGACTCAGAGCTGACTGAAGGTGGGATGGTGACTGGGAGTGTGGGGTGAGAGGGGGTGATTTAAAGTCTGACTGTAACTCTCCTTCATCCATACCTTCGCTGTTCCCTAATGCTGATCCACTCTTTTGATGCCTTGATTGGAACAGTAGAAATGTGTGTAGTGTAGAACAGGCATGCCAAGAGCTTTAAGCAGATAAAATTACCTGGCTTGTGGTGTTGCATATGAGATGCCTGTTTTTTCAGTTTTTGTTTCTCCTTCTTACTCAATGAAGCTAGAAGATAATATGCAGAGGGATAAATGAAGTGAGAACGTGGGGAAACTGAGCAATATAGGACAATTTTACATGCTTTGTACATGGTACTCCTGTTACTGAATTCTGATATGGCAGAAAAGTTCTTGGGCTTTTTTGCCTCTCAGGAGGTTGAGATTACTGATTGATTGATCTCGTGGGTTCTAATCCCATTGCCCATAATGCGTGCAGTTTGAATTATGTGTTGCTATGAACTGTTGCTAACTGCACCCAAGGTGGTGCCTGCAGAGCTCCTACCAGGTGTAGTCTGCACCTCTTTGGAGTGAGGTCTCTGCAGTAAGTCTGTTGCAAGTTGGATTTTATACGTCACAAAATGTAAGCCCAGTTTGAGGTTACAGTGAGCAATAGTTCCAGACTTTTTATTGTAGTTATTCTGTTCAAGCATTTTTTTCCCCTTCAAGGAGATGAAGTAGAGTCTGAAGAGTTTTCTGTTCATTAAAATGAAATGAATGACTTGATCCTGCTTCCCCTATGCCAAGTAATATTTCACTGGAGTTTATAAGAGGTTTTTCTGAGTAGCATGTGAGGATGAAGCTTTCTGTTTGCAAAATCATCATTCATCACTTTACTGCAATCTGAGGATCAGAGACTGCTGCTGTGTACCGGAGTGAAAGTAAATGGATTAAATAACAAATTTAAAGTCTTGACCCTAAATCCTTTAACCTTATTATGCTAAAATACATGCAGTTTTCCTTCCTGATAAACTGAGTAATCCATGTTTTAGCTTTCTGTGCGCTCATTGCTTGGATGCATCCTCATGTTAACTCTGTTATAATAATAATTCCAATGATATTGCTGCTTCTGCTTCATTTAGGTAACAAACACCCCTGCAGAAGAAAGATGAAGGCTTTTATAATTACAATACAGAAAAGCCCTTTCAGCAGTCATCAGGACTAGTTATAATTAACTTAACCAACCATCAAGATTAACATCTCTTGGCAAAACTCTGTGGAAAAGCAATCTGAGGAATATACAGGGAATCAGAGTTTTTGCCTTGGGGATACAAATTCTATAGTCAGGTAAATGTCTGTGTGCTCCCTTTCAGCATTCCTATGGGAAAAATATATCCCCATGCTTTAAACTATTAACCTCTCCTCTATTTGTAAAGACCTTGGGTGGCTGAGTTTATAAGAGAAGAGGGAACAGAGGAAAACAAGCTAAGCTTATTTTTCCAATGTAACAAAAAATTAGAACTGTTGTCTGCAGTTTTACCAAAGGCTCTCATGTGTCTGTTTATGTGAGATTCTCCAAACTTGTGTGGTTTCAGTCGAACAAAAAAAGGACTTGAGATTTTCAGATTTCTCTCAGCCAAAGAATATGTTAGACATCCACAGGGGCAGGGGACTAAGCCATGAAAAATAAGCTTCTGTGAAGCTTGGAAGCCTGACATAATTTTTCCCTGTCAGAACCTTTGGGCTGAATTCTGCTTTGACTTGCACCCGATAGAATCCCATTGATTTTAGTTAGGATGCTTCCAGTGTAAGCCACATCAGAGTGTGGCCATTTGCTTTCAAGCTGGCAATAGGTTTGAAAGGACTCAATACTGAAGAAACTGGAGATGCTGTGATTTTGAATGTGTGTGTTACTGATACTCCAGGAACTGCTATATTTCATCAAGTCCGCTTAGGGGATAAGAAAATGAACTCCATTATTTTTAGGAAAATGCCAGATGTTGTCATAATATGTCACACACTTCTGTTGGTGAGATGTTTTTTAACAACAGTACTGATGTGTGTGTTATTATGCTGGTGTTGTACAAATAACTAGATGTCAACCTTAATATCCTCAGCAAAATTCTTTTGTATCTGTGTGTCTACTTAGATATTAAAGTTATTAAAAATTTATATATTCTTTTAAAAAGGAAGTGAAAATAGGGACTTGCCGAGGAAGCACAGGTTGCAATATTTTCTCAGTTAGAATTAGCAGGGTGAAATACAGAAAACCATACCAAGGAATGAAATCCTTTATATGAGGAATGAAAGAACATAAGCATAGCTAGTCAAAAGTTACTGTTCCGTTTGTGTTTACACCTCCATATACACACATAGATCTAGACGATTATAGTATTGGGTGTGTAAACACTTTTTTTTCCCCTTACTGTCATGGTGAGAGAACTGCCATATTTTTGATTTCAAATTTACATTAATTTGATCATTTGCAAGTTTGTAAAACAGGCATATAAGATGCAGCAGTTTTTCTTTCAGGAGTCAATTTGCCACAGCCTCATAAACGCATGGAACATATAACATTTAGAGCTGCGTATACTGAAATACTGGCGCACAGACTATATTTAAATACTCTTAGACTCAGAATTATTAGATGATTCATTCTTGCAAAAGAGGTTTAACCTGCCTTCTACTATAGTTGGTACAACCACTGAGCTGAGGGTTGCTCTTAGACAACTGAATTTTCTTCTCCTGAGAATTGAGTACTTGTACAGAAAAGTAGTGCTGTTTATTTAGCTAGTCTGGGTGAAAACCTTCATTTGGGATGATATTTTTGGAAGGTGGTAGTTTGCTGTACTGAGAATTTTTGGTGGGAAACCTGGCATAACCGTTACAAATGGCGACAGACTGTTACCGCTATGGAATTGCACAAATGGAAGATGTAGTTTTGATCTGAAGAGTTAAATCTACAAAAATATTTAGATGCAATACTTCTCCTGAAATCACTGGAAATTGTGTTTGCATTCCTTTGTGCAGCTGATCCTGGCAGAATGGTAGAAAGAAAAGACAAATTCAGGAGGAAGCAGGGGGAGAAGATGGGAAGTGAATTATTGAAAGAAGAACAAACTCAAATCCCTACTTTCCCTGGAACCCTGGCAGCTCTTTGCTATCATAGAAGAGTGCTTACTCTGATACATGTTGGATCATCATCTTAATTTGTCAGATGCAGTGACTGTGCTGACTTTACTGTCTTGCACTATTTCGTGTGTGTTCCTGCATGTTTCCACATGTCTTAAACTTTTTCTGTAAGATGCTCAGAGTAATGATTCATCTTCTCTAATTTTAGCTTCTCGCACAGAACCTAAGGCACTCTTTTAACAGGTCTTCATTGCATCACAGGGAAACAGTGTGGGACAACTCCTCCTTTTCATATTTCTGTCCCAACTTCTGAACATCATGTCCTAGATGACCAGTGAATTAAAAAGAATGGGGCCTTTTGTCCAGCACTAGGGATAGAAGTTAATGATTTCAGATGAAAGTTTAGTGCAAATTCCAAGATCTGTTGTCTATTGCTGAGTAGCCAAGCCCTGTTTTAAGGCCTAACTGTAATTTAAGTAGTGCAATCCTGATGACATACTTTTGTGGGTAGCAATCATGTTAATCGTTGCTTTCATGAAGCATTTACGTGAAGGAGAACTTCTTATGTGTCAATTTTGTTTTTTAGAAGCTGTACTGTAAATAAGTTATATAGTATTTTCCAAGATAACTTGGTTAGTCATATTTTAGCTAGGTTATGGAAGAAATATTATTCACTTGGGGGAAAACAAAAAGGACCTCAGAAGTGGAAATCAAGGTAAACTTAAACCAGGATCTCATTACTAGTTGTTTTTGGCTTGAAAGTTGTAATTTAAGACAAACAGAGGAGAGACAGCCTTGGAGCTTGCCTAGATAACTGACAAATCTCAGCAAGTGACATTTAATTGAATCCATATAATTTGAGAAACTCTTACTTTGCACTTATCTCCCTGGAGATGATCTCTTTACCACTGGATTCCCTTTTGAATTTAATGTAAAAAAACCCTGACAGATTCAAGATAAACAGAGACACTCAGGCTAGATGGGCTACTTGCATATTTTAGGTGTTTAGTGAGGTGCAACTTAGGTGCTCAGGTAATGTTTTCCTTGTGATGAGGTTAAAACTTGTGGAGTAATGCCAAGAAAGCATGCGGTTTCATATTTTTTTTTCTTTGTTCACTTTTTAGTTTTCCAGAATGCACGTTTAGTCCCTTTGGTATGCTTTCAGAGAGCTGTTCAAAACGTTTGAACTCTGGCTTTTCTTGATTTGCCAGGCCTTGCTTAAAAAATAATGTGGTGAGCTCATTGGCATTGCTGATTTCTTGTCAGCCTGTTGTGTTTCATCCTGATGTACTCTGACTTTTTTTTTTAAGGAGAGATTGGTTTTGGACATAAGTTCTTAAAATTATTATTATTATTATTATTATTATTGTGTTATTCTAGGCTGGTAAATTTTAAATTGTGGTTTCCTTGTTTCTGCTGCAAAGTTTGTTAGTCATGTTTAATGAAAAACAGTGTTGTGATTGAGACTGTTCATGGAGGGTTTATGCATTGCTCCTCTGGGAGCTTGTCCACGGCTGTATTCATGTTGCTGGTGTCAATGTATCTGAGCACTAAAGACACTGGTACCTCAGTAATGCCTGCTGGAGCTTGTCCTTACCTGTTCTCACTTCTGTCATCTCTTATTACATTTGGTCAGGAAGGGAGTAGTGAGGGGACTGTTGACTCCAGAGATGATTCCTAGGGAGTGCTGGCTTGAGAACTGTTTTATGTGTTCTGCCTTGATCAAGGCGAGTGCCGGCACACCAGAGCAGGAAAACTTCAGCTTTGAGATGTTCTTCTCATGGCTGCTCCTTGGCCACAGCTCTTGATCCCTGTGCAGAGGTCTGCAACGCTATGTCTCCCCACCTTCTATGCATAGCAGATCATCTCTCAATTTAAAAGTTATTTAGGTCTGGGTACATTTGCTACAATTAGAGATCCCACTGCATTTCTTCTGGCTCTTGCTTGGATCTGAACACCAACATTTGGGCATCTCTGACACTGGAAAATGCTGAGGGAAAGTATATAGGGAACATCATCCCACTCCTCAAAACAGAGTTTTCTGCCAGTTTCATGACTGGGAGTTCTAGAGGATATTGACCCAAGTGAGACAGCGCATTTTCTCTTGGCAGAATTGTAATGTTTCTGTATGATGTTGGTGGAGGAAAAGGTCTTGAGCTGGATGTGTGTATCCAGGCCTGGACATTGGAGAGAGAACTATTGTTGGGTGAAAACAAAATGACAAAAACCCACCAAAACCCTCCATGTTCTGTGAGACTGGAGAAATACTGTCACATTGGATTTTGTTAGAAATATTACTTCTGCCACTGGAAACCTAACATGTCCTTTGTGAAAAGATGTTTTCTCTAGTGAAGATGACGATAGTTGAAATTGAACTTCAGAAACTATCCTAGCTTGGCACAGTTCCACTGTTGGACTGCCTTTAATTTTATATTTTGCTTGTAGCTCAGCATGAACTCCTCTCAGAGGCAACAGGCATTTGGAAAAAGGTGCTGTTACCATCACAATTGATTTATATTATTGAGATGATGCTGCACTTAGCAGTGGACAGCCTTCACAACTAAGAATAGTAAAGTTGGGTTGGCACCACATGGAAGGCAGTGGTGTGAAGCCATTTATAATAGCTACAAGTAGGACTGCACCATGAACGAAATACCTTCTTCCTGCTTCCCGTATCAAACCCATTCTCCTGGAAAGAAGACATGTAGTCATGTAACATTAGTATCTAATAGTGTCTTTGTTCCAGTCTTGTACTACCTCTGAGCTGCTGTATTACCACCTGATTTCACACACAGGCTACAACGAATAATCTAGTGGTTTTTTATAGAACTTCTGTTGTTACTTCCCTGGAGCATCTTGATCGCCTGTGTGTTTCTAAGCCCAATCTGACAGTGTTGGGCAATTTGAAGCAATAATGATTGATAGTCATTGGCCTGCTTACCTTCAAGGTATTCTTGACATTTCATGTCTTGTTACTTTTTGTACAAATACTCTGTTCTTCTCATGTGTTGCTCTACACTGGGAATTTTACTCTGACCCTGTATGCCATCTTATTTGCTAATTTATCTTTCTTAAGTATCCTTAAAACTTTTCAAATTGCGCATTCTTTTGTACAAATATGGGGATGAAACATGCTTACTTTTTTTTAAAAATATGCCTCAAAGCTAATAATTTTCCAGTAAAAAGTTACTATTTTTTCCACTGAACTTTAGTTGGAAAATAAATATTTTGTCTTAGACTAGGACTTGAATCAGAAGGAAATATTTAATTTGAACCAATAAAAATGGGTTGGTTTGGCTTGGTTTGATATAAATTCAGTGCCTGGAGGGACTGTAGTTTGGAACTTCCCCTGACCATCTTTCTCCTCAGTTTAGGGAGCACAGAGAAGAATACAGGCATAGGGTCCTCCAATTGCAATTTCTACAGCCAGGGTAAAAACAAAGTTCCCCTGAAGTGAGACTTCAAACTGCTGTTGTGCTCTTTTCACAGGGACAAAGGGGGAATTTGGCAGCACCATTTTCTGTGTTTCTGTTCACAACTGGTGGATTCTTTTTTTTTTTCTTTCTTCCAGAATTCACCAATAGCTTGTGAATATTAAAAGGTTTCTGAGTCTTAGTCAAGAGGCAGTTAACTTACCAAGTATTTCCTCCACACTTTTATAGTTTTTGAAAGACCCTCTACTCCTCTGTCATCACTATGAAGACAAATGGTTTTGTGGCATACTTGAACAATACTGGACCTTTCAGAAAGAGTAGCTATATTTGCCAGGAAGTCTAGCATGTAGGACACAGCTGTAGGTCCATTTTTCAGGGTCAGCACTTTCAACCACAGAATCAGCGGTCGGTTTCTGCAGTATGAAGCCTTAAGCAACTTCTAACTTGGCGGAAGGGAGTGCTATCTAGCTGTATGCTGTAGAGATGGTGCATGCTTTCAGCTCAACGAATTACAAGTAGAGTCTGCAGCAGGGCAGAGTTTTCGACTTGGGGGGAAAAGAGTATGTTGTAGCTGTTGCAACCCCTGCTTTTAGTGGCTCTTCTGATAAGATACCATACAGGGGCCAAACCACAAAGTGGGCAGAAATTATGAACTATGTATAAAATGATTATTCTGTTTGAGTCCCGCTGTGTCTTTTTCCCTACCCAGATGCTTTAACAGGAATTTGTATGCTACTTGCATTACAATTGTGCATGGCTACGAGGATTTTTTTTTTTAATGCAGTGTTCCACAAGCATGTGTCACATTTCTACACTTGGGTGTAAACCTTTTTTTTTTTTAAATGTATGTGTATATTTTCCTCTGTTTTCAGTCCTTACCTCACTCTAGTTCAAATTTGAAAGCTTACCTTCTCTTGTCCACTTTTAAATGAGCAAGGTAGCAATCGTCAGCAGAATCTTGAACCGTTTTACAGTGTCAGTAACAACGTGTAAGCAGTAGATGGCACAGCAGAGATAAGAATGAACTGAGAACAGCCACTTGATAAAAGTTTCTGCCTGTATCTTTAAGCAGTTTAAGAATGCAAATAACCAAATTAGGAAGGTTGGTATCTAGCCTGTAGAGTAGCTATTCTGCTTGCTAACTTGATCTTTTATCCTAGATTAAATGAAATCTTTGAATTGTAAGTATACCACCTTTTCACGGTGGGACACTTAGAAAATTAGTTTTCTGTTTACGTTTTACTCGGGTAAATGAAACATAGACACAGTATATGTATGTAATATAAGTTATAGGAATCATATGCATATGGACTATCCACCTTTCATGATTTTCCCAGTGAATAGATGCTGAATTCTTGTAGCTGTTGTGTTACAAAACAAATCTCATGAGCATAAACTTGACTTAGTGCTTTGTAGCTTCCAAGATAATGATCAAAAGCTTTTCTCAGTTCATGTGTGTATGATGTATGTCCCAGAAAGTTATTAGGCATTTGCTAAAGACAAAAATACTTGTTTTATTTCCTTTGATTGAAGAGTGAAAAGTTACAGTGTAAACAAGGCTCCAGGTACTGGGCTAATGATCACAAAAATACCTCCATCTGTTTCTTATGGCAGATTTCTTTATTTTTTTTTTTTCCTTTTCATTTGTGCAGGAGAAAAACTTCAGATGGAAGGTCCTGGAAGGGAGAGGCCACAAGGGAGCATGGTCTGTCAGTTTGTGAAGGGTCAGGAGCAGGGAACTCATCTCACTTCTGCTACTGACTTGATGTGTGACCTTGGGCAAACCACGTTTCCTCTGTGGGCCTTGCTCCTCCTTGCCTTTCACTGTGTGTCATTCAAAATAGTGTAAAACACTGCTGTTCTAATTTAATACCCTTTTCTATTAATTCACTGTGTTACATAGGTGTAGAGAAGAATCTGATCCACTTGCTTTCCTTCATTTATATCTTGTGGGGATGGTTTCTTGCTACTGTTGGTACAGCCCTAGTAGATTTTTTAAAAAGTTCACTTGTCTCACTTTCCTGTTTACCCTATCTTCAGGTAAATGATCCCATGATAAATGAGAAATGGATTAGACTTGCATTATTACCTGTTTCCACAGGCACAATATACACTTTCATATCAGGGTATTTCTTTGGCTCGTGTAATTACAAAAAGCAACACATACTTATTAGAATGGAAAGAAGAGGAGCGAATTTTTCAACCCGAAGCATAAAGATGCAGATTCGCCTTGATTCTGCAATGGGAGTTGTACCAGACAGTGAATTAACCACGGAACTTTGGCAGTAGGGTATGAGTTAAAGTGAAGAAAAACATAGTTTCCAAATGAAACTTTGCGTTGAATTACCCTGTATAATTGATAGTGCCATTGCATATTGCAGAGATTACTTACCTTAACACGGGTGTCCAGGTGACGGGGAGCCTGTCCTAAGCCCGGAGAAGTCGCTGGAGTATACTCTGTGACAATACATATAGATCATGTCCTTTGCCCATTGCTGCCAAAACAGGTGCTCAGAGCTATGACCAATGCATTTTAGTGTAGTGCTTTCCAAAACAACATGTTCTAGCTCTCTGGTGTAGAGTGGCAGAGGGTATAGAATGAAAACTGTTGCATCCCTACAAACGAGCAGCCAGGGCTTGTTAGCTACTCTGAACTTCTGAGAAGGTGACTGAGTGAAAGTAATAATATTTATTTTACCTTTATGATTTTTTTTTTGTATTGGGGTCTGGATTTCACTGTAGGCTGTGAGCATCTCTGAATTTCTGCAGAATCTCTCTGATTTAGGGATTAGGTAAAAAGACAGGTGGTTTGTTGTTGCTGCTTGGTTTCAATTGTGTGTCTCAGGAAAACCCTCTAGCATCATCTCCATGTTACTTAAATGATCTGCATGTGTCATGATTTGAATGTATTTACACTCTGCCCTTTATGTTTTGCCTTTATTGAGGTGCAGTTCACTCACCTAGTTTTTTTCTTTACTTTAGTGGTCTTTGTTCACGCTAGTACCAAAATGCCAACTGTATATATCATCCTGCAATATCTTTTCCCTTAATTAAATATTGGACCTTATTTATACAACTAAATACAATTTTATGTTTTAATATTACCTGCTCTTAATTTTCAGTAGTGCTGCGGTTTTTGAAAGTTTGTTACATCTAACATATGCAGTATGTTAAAGAATTCTCCCAATTCACAAACTAATTTGCAAAAACTGAGAATGCAGGAGACTCTTTCATCTCCATTGTGCTTTTAAAGTTACACAGGTATCAGGTTTTTTATGCCATTAGAGGAGCAAAGGGCCTTAAGTTCTTCAGATGTTTAGAGCAAAAATTGTGTTTTGTGGGTGTGAGGGAATACAGAAACAAGGAACAGCATTCATGTGTACCAAAAGAAACTTAAAAAACCCCAACAAAAACCCCAAACCCAACAAACCAAATCACCTCCTTCCCCCCCAAATGCTAGCAGAGGGGACATGGAGGAGATGGAGAGATATTTCCAGATTTTACAAAGGTTTACAATAGGCTCTGTTTTCTTCTGTCAGTAGGATACTTAGACTAATCTGTAAATAGCATCTGTTTAGCATTAATTGCTGTGGCTCTGCGATTCCGACCTCCCACTAGGACTTCCATGAAAAATAAAATGCTCTTGGCCAAACAAAATTCCATGGGGGAGGAGGGGGAAAGTAAACAATTAGCAATGGGGTAGGGCACCAGTATTAAAAAAAAATGTAAACAGTAATGGAAAAGAATGTCCTGAAATACTGTGTAAGAGCAAATAATTTGTTGCAGCAGAAACTAATTAAAGGGTATATAGTAGTTCCAATACTGTAGATGGTTTGCAGGATGCTATTTTAAATGGCAATATTGGTGAAATTAGGGTGAAATTATTCTTGGTGGCAGACAGAAAGAGCTGTCCTGTCTGAGAGAACCTGTATGTCCTTGTAGTGGGAACAATCACCCACCCTGTGTTTGCTGAGACAGGTCTGGTTTCCTTGCTTTCCCTACATCTATTGCCTTGCTTCTTTATGGCTCACGCTTTTGAACTGTGAGCCTTAGCCACATTGCCGTCATTGAAAACCAGTTGAGATCGAACATGGTACATGTTTTGATTATGTCAAAGTAGGAATAACAGTTGATATGCTGTGGCACTGGTTTCTATACAATTGTATTTGTAGCATCAAGTGATCAAGCATATTATGATGAAAAGCAATGCAGAGTGAACTTTGTACAGTTGGCTGACACGTCTCTTCATGTCTTTTTCTCATGTTTTTTAATACTGGGTGAAAATAAAGAAGCTGGGTGAGAATAACCCCCAGACTTTTACTAAAGTTGGGTTTGAGTATTAGCAAAAATACAGGGAATCAAATTCCTGAAAGAGATGGACTGATATGTTTTTTGTTTTTCCTTACATGTTTTTTCACCAAAACTAAGGGGAGACACTTGACCACGTTACATCACTTAAAACAGCCCCATAGAAGTGTAGCAGAGTTAAAAATACAGCATGTTTTAAACATTTCCAGTCAAAGTGCTGTGATGTAGCCTCTTGGATGTCTATAGTCTCTTATAAACTGATTTTTCTCATGTGTCTAATAGCTTTAATGCTGAGTTAGTAGTGTTGTCCTGAACTGAATCTGGTAAGAGAGGGTTCTAAGAGCCAGTACTGCTTTCATGTGCCTAGCAATTGTTCCTCTACTTCCCTGCATGTTACATCTATTCCCATTTATTCTAATGCCTCGATGTAACCATTAATAGCCTGGACTCAAAATCTGGGTTCTGGACAATTCACATTGACTCAAGCTGTCAGCTATAAAGAGAAATAGCGTGCAAATGAAGGCTGTGTTTCTACCCTGCTTTATTTTGTCCCTACAGCCCTTTTCATCAGCAAACTCCAAAGCACGTTGCAAATTTCTAGAGAACATCAGCTGAAGTGACCCAAAGTAGGATGGTGCCCGTTATCTGTGACAGTGGTGGAAACAGACCACAGTTCTTTTGGCTCAGCTATCTAATTTAATGGTGGTGGTTCTCTGAACAGACTGGCGATGTTGGGTCAGGCCAAGACTTCACCCATTTACTGTCCCTGACTGGCATTTCTGTGCACTTAAAGAAAGAAAAAAACAACACATTCTGTCCCCACCTGCCCAGCTTCCAACAAATTTATGTTTAAAGACTTACTGAGTTAAAGATCCCATCCAGTTCTTTCTATTTCATAACTACCAATGGAGCAATTCTTTGTGAATTTCTTGTCTCCCTTTTGAATCTGTTTATGGATTTGGCTTTTCCACCATCCTATGGCAATGAATTCCGCAGTGTTTGTTGTCTGAAAAATGGGGGTTTTGTTTCTTTTAAATGAGCTATTTGCAGGTAATTGCTTGCAGTGCCCCTGCTTGTCATTTTTTTGAGGAGAAAGTGAATAACTACACCCTCTGATTTTCTCTACATCATTTTTACAGACTTATGTCAGGATCCATTAAAGAGCTGTCTGTATTCCCTACTGATGAGGCTTTTATAGCCTCTCCTCTGACGGGGATTCCATTTCCTACCTCTGTTTCACAAGGCTATGGTTTTCTATGCTTTTTGTACTAGATGAAGTAACCAGCAGGACTCCAAGTTCTAATTCTTGATTAGGAATGGCTAATTTAGAGCCTATTGTTAGGGACATACTGTTTACGCTATTTTTTCTTCATGTGTGTTAATTTACACTTCTCTGCCATGTAACTCACAAGTGTTAGCTTTTTCCTGTCACTATTCTCAGTTAGCTGTAGTTATGGAGAATACTTATTTCATTTTGTTTGTATGCTTATCTGTACTGTACAAACCTCATTGGATTTCCCCTCATTGGTAGCATATTGAGCAGTGAAAGCCCCAACTGCTATCACCAGGTAGTCCTGCAGTTTATCTCTATATGTTGTGAAACCTGAGCATTTATACTTACTGTTTATCCTTAATGTTTTATGAGGAATCAGTCTGGGAGAGTGCGTTCTCTCTTATTTCATTGCCTATGGTGTCAGATTTGTAAAAAAAAAAAAAAATTTCCAAAAAATTCCTGGAAATTAAAAATTGTATCTACTGTATGATCGTTTTACACATACTTATACTTATCTTACATATTCCATGATATATCACATTTATTCATTATTTTTTGTTCTTTAGTGCAGCTTCCATAAATATAGGATGGAACTCAGACTTTCTAGCCTGTAAGTCCGTAATTTCTTTGATACTTCAGCTTTGCAGTGGTGGAAAAGTGAGTATTGTCTCAAAGGTCCATCTCGTTTTCTCAATCTTCTGGTCTTGCATTTAGTACCAAACTTCATATTGACTTTCATCAAATGCAGCAGTATTAGAACCGTCAAGCTATTTCACCAAAGCCATCAATGTTATTACTTGAAAACTGTTGTGGTACAGAGGGAGTGATGTGTTCTTTGTCAGAGAGCCCAAAAATGAAGGTGGTTCTTTGAATAATCTTAAATGAAAGTAATACTTCTTTGTTTAATACTTTTTTGCTGGAATGATTTTTGAATAAGGACAGGTAAGCTGAAAAGTTACAATATTTTATCTGCTCACATAATCATAAGAATGGAAAATACCAGGGATGATAGTAGAAGTGGAACACATGAAAATATAGATTTTTAATTTTTTTTTTTAAACTGAAGAAGGAATTTGCTTTTCTTGTCCTCCATTTGGCTGTAGATGAGAGGCATTGCTGAAAACGCTTCATTATTCATTAGCTAGTAAAGCTTTTCTTTCATCAAATAACACTCACTTGATGGCGGAAAAAATATTTCCCTACTTTGAAGAAGACAGCAACATACTATCATATGGCTTCAGAAAGTGACAGTGCTGACATAATGGGTTTTTTCTTTGTGTAATTTACTTTCTCTAGCATGTAGCAGCACTTTAAACAAATAGTTCTGTTTTTGTATATATAGACAAATTAAGTTGTTCTTTGGATGCCAAGTCAGAGGCAGCAATTAGGGGTATTATCCAGAAGTGCCATGAATATGCAGAGTACATTGGTTTGGAGTAATATGCAGTGTACATTCGTTTGGAGTGTTTTTGGAGACTAGAGGAGTGAAATTCTGGCCAGGGTGAGTGCAGGCATGGAGGAACAAGAAGTTCTGTAATGTGTAACTTGCAGTGTGGCTGTTTATTACACTGGCTATCACCAACACACTTGCTTCAATCGGATGCTAATCAACTCTTTTTCTAGGCCATCCTCACTCTTTCTCTTTGTCCTTGTACTCACATTTAATCAGAAAGTTTTATTCCAGCTTTGTAATGAGTTCATTAAATTCCTGTTCTGGAACTTTATCCCTGTCAGCACATAACAGAAGTTGCACAATTAAAAATATTTACTAACGGGTGTGGAAGTGTAGAAGGATCTAAACATACCAGGCTTGCCTTTCAAGAGCTGATTGTCTAAGAAAGAGGAAAAAATACCACTAGAGCATGCCCCGAAGTGCCACATCTACACATTTCTTGAATACCTCCCATCTTGATTTCTTGATTCCACTGATCAACCAACCAAAAAAAAAACACAACCAAACTCGAGCTGTTACTATGATGACAAAAGTGCTTTTGGTGTTTGCTTAATACACAGTACAAAAGACTGCTAGCCACTTTGTGTTCCAGTCATGTTTTCTACCTGAACATGAGAGACATTGGAGATTGAAACAGGCTGTCTAGGGAAGTGGTGGAGCCACCATCTCTGGAGGTATTTAAAAGATGTGTAGATGTGATGCTTAGGAACATGGTCTAGTGGTGGACTTGGCAGTGCTCGGTTATCAGTTGGACTTGATGATCTTAAAGAGCTTTTCCAATCATGATTATTATATATGCAAGACAGTCCTGGACCATCTAACATATTGTGGAATGCATTTTTTTGGATCACCAGATGATTACAGAAAGATGAAACAGTTACAATAGCAAGAATTCCAGAAGAAAACTGATGTTTTTGTTTCTTGTTTTTTCCTAATACTGCGTGTCTTAATTGGGTGACTTCTAAATAGCTATGTATAATTAGAACCTGTCAAATCCAAACATATTTTCATGTTACATCAGATACAGAACACTGTGACTTAGAATGTTTCTTCTGTTCATATGAAATTTTGTGGAAATGAAAGATTTGTACCAATTTGCCTGCGATTGTTGCTATTTAAGAAAATGATAAATTTGCTATCCCAAGTAGATCTGAGTAGCTCTGTGATTCCACTTGGGTCTTGAAGGTAGTGATATTTTTCAGAGGGCACACTTTGTTATGTCTGTCACTGTACAGTAGGTGGGGTAGATATTCTAAAACTCATTTGCAACCAGGTCTTGACTTTCCAAATAGGGCAAAGATTTAGCATCATGGGAGGGGGAGGAAGGATCATCTAGTTTGAATAAACAGAAGGAAAATAAAGCCAATTAGTCCCATTAGAATAAAAAATGTCACTAACCTCTGAATAAAATATGAGCGGGTCCCATTATTGTGTACCCCTCGAGGAACTGCCTTCCTGAGGCATCCTGCCCTGCTTCCCTTAGTCTAGCCAGCTTCCTATGGAGGAGCAACCTTCTCTCCTTCCTTTTGGCTGGATCCTTGTTGAAGGCTTTCAGCTGGAAATCCCAGGGTTGTTGAAATTAATACACTCAACATGGCGAGTCACAGTACGTAATGACTTTCTGCCCAAAACCAGCATGGCCTTAGTTTTGGATCTCATCTATTTAGGCAGGAGAGCACTGCTCAGATCTTGGAAGAGGGCTTGTCTAGCCAAGATGAATACTTCTGCAGCTGACTGGAAAGATAAGCACATATGTACATCAGAACGTGTGTATGTACATATGGATGTGATACGTATGTTAGTTGCCAGTGCAGAAAGTGAAATATAGAGAGCAGTGTTCTCAGGTTCAGTCTTTCCTGGAACAGATTTTCAGGAGGAAAATTTATAAAATAACTCCATTTTCAAAAACTAATTTGAGTTAGCAGGAATGGAGTTTCTTAATTATTCAGTATGGAAGCATCCCTATCCTGTGGTTTTGAGTGTGAAAAAAAATAAAATCAAATTCTGTAATGAAGTTCTGATTATATTGTAATTTCAGTTTTACATTTAAAATGAAGCGGATGTTATGGCCTTTATTGTTTGTTTGTATATACAAATAATCTTTAGCCTTTTGATCTGTAGGTTATATTTGTTTTTACTGCTAGTTGATAGAAGTTGTTTTAACAATTGTGTTCAAACTGACTGTATAAAAACTGCAGGAAAAATAATTAATACCTAGAGGGTTATGCCAACATGAAGTGACAATTCCATGAATTTTCATTTTGTTGTGTTGAGGCAGGTAAGCTGGTTGTGTAAACTTGAAACCTCAAATCGTTGAGTCTTTTTTCTGCTTAGGCTTCAGCTCAAAGGGAGCAGAACCATGGAAACTACACACAGCTTCTCCACTCCCTGTTAAGAGTGGATACAAGCTTTTTTTTCTCTCTTCTCTTGAAGAATCAACACTTCTCCACTACTCCCTTCTTTTTGATTGTGGTGGTAGAGTTTTTCCTCCTGCATTTAATTTGGCTAATGGCAGAATGTGTCCTGAGAAGTGGTGAAGACTGCTATTGACTGTTGGTTTTGATTCATTTCCTGAGAGGATGAGCCTACATCTTAGGTACTTGGTTTTTTTAAAACCAACTGATTAAGATGGAAGCTGTGTGGGAATTGGAACATCCATACTGTGGAAATTTTCATGTTTCCAACTAAATTTGTTGCAAATCAGAGCTCAGGATGTCTGCCAAGAGGACTGTCCCCTCGGGAGCTTGCCCGTGGGTGGGCTGGCTAGTCTTCTGTATCTGGTTTTCATTGAAAGATTTTTGACAGTGTCAGTTCCTGTAGAAATTTGTTTCTACAAATCAGCGTTTTTCCATTGGAAAAAAAAGTTTATTTCTAAAATTTCTGTCTATCTTTAATGAAAAAAAAACAAACCCATAGAAAGGAAGCTGAGGCATTTTATGACCTCACCTGCGACTGTCCTCTCCATGAACAGTAGGAGAATAGCCTATCTCTGAATGGCCTTGCTTTGGGGTAGTAGAAATTGCTGGAGTGAAAAAAAAAAGAGACAAGTGGGAAGAAGTGAATGAATCCCCTTTTGCTCACCCAGCTTACCAACTGCTTTGTATAGCATTGGTTTTGGCAAAGATTCCCATGTGAAGTGGGGAAGTAGCAGTCCTTGCTGTCTTCTCTGTGCTGGAGAGGAAATAGCTCCTGCTTTTGGAGGAGGTATCTGGCCTTAGGGTAGAGGTGTGGTTTTGAGTGTCCAGTTAGACAATTTAAAAATGGTGGAAGTTGGCAGTTCAGTCCTACCTTGTCCTGACCACACCTGTGAGATGTGGCTGTGAAATTGCTCATTTCTGCCATCAGCCTATGGGGATGTCTTGGAACTGGCATTTGGCTCCACCATCAAAAAGACTCTGCCATCGTATAGTTTCCCACTCCTAGTAGGACTGTTGTAGGTCACTTTTGCTCTGCTGCTGGAAGATAAAAGCTAATAAGACACTAAAGAGCTTTCATTTGTAAGGTTAGAAGATATCAAGGTGGGAAGTCGTGATAATTTTTAAAACCAGTAAGTTAAAAGAAACTTTTCAATCCATCACAGATAGTGGTACAAAGTGAACTAATAAAAATAGTCTGATTACTGTTAAATCTGTCAGAAAAACATGTTTGTATTTTTAATTAATCTTTTTATTTTTCAGTTTTGGTCCATGTGTGTTTAAAAACTCCCAGCACTGGAAGAAAGAACAGTAATTGGACATAATTTCTCCCCTTGCTTGTTAAATAAATGTAAACTGCATGTTTCTTTGACTTCCATAGCCCTATAATGAATTACTAGCTTGTGAAGGATCTGATCCAATGTATCTTCATCAATGAAATCTCCACAAGTGCCCCAAAACATATTTTCATTGCACTTGGACCAAGTCACGCTGTGCTGGTAAAGCTGTCTTTGGCTGAGCACAAGCCTCATAATCTATAGGTTATGGCTCTGCCAAGTCTAATGGGACGTGGGCACGGCATGAAAACATACTGTTCCAGCATATGACTGGCTGTAAGCAGGGAGCCCAGCTCCACAGGTCCCGCCCTGTAAGCATTTAGAGCAGATTGCAGCACCCTTTATCTCTGGTCTCTGGGTTAGTGAGAATCATCAGGAGCTCTCAAGAATTGATTAATTATATTTTTCTGAGCCTAGTGTTTTGGCATTTTGAGTACAGCTAATTACATACAGATCTTAATCTCATAGTTTTTTTCCTTGTAATTAATTATTTCTTCATTATCTTTAAACTATTTGACTAAGCAGTTTACATCCTGCTCTCCTCACTTCTTTAGCAGATGTCTTGAGAAAACAGATGTTTCTGTTTTCAAGAGGGGAAGCTCATCCTTTTCTGATTGGAGGAAAGCTCTGCAGTTCAATTGGTAGCACTGGAAATATGAGGGAACAAACACGTTGTTTGTGCTAAGCTAAAAATCTAACACTGTCCATACTATGAATGGAATATATTAAAAATATATATAAAAGGCATATTACTCACAAATATGTGTTTTATATATGTGTATAAAAATATATATAAATAAAATCTACCTTGATGCTTTTTGCCTGGTCTGAGTTCTTAAATATTTTGACTAGGGTTTTAAAAAAGGTAAGTAAATGTTTGTTATTCTAGTCTCACAGTAACTGGTGGCAGGCTTGGGAGTTTGGAAATATTTCTGAATTCAGTAATTTCTTTGGAATCTTCAGGTGTTGTTTAGATAATGTTAGATCATGTGTCTGGTAAATGGCATTTTATCCTTAGTGTATTTGATATTGAAGGTGAAAGAGTTAACTTTTTAAGAAGATTTTCTTAAGAAATATGTCGCCTACAAATAATTTCTGATCTCATTATTTAAAACTGCTTTTACTGACAAATTAGCTTCTGCGGCCAAAAGATAAATTAGATTAGTCTTTAATAGGTATTTGGAGATAATCTTAGTTAATTAGGATTTATGAGCCTGCAGCTAGACTTCGGTGTTTGATTAATCTAAGGTAATTAAACTTTTAAATCTGTCTGACTACTTAAGAAGAGCAGTCTTGTCTAAAGCTGTAGTTCTTCACAACTGCTATCAATGGGAAGTTTGCCTGCTTGTGGATTTCTGGATTGAATCCAACAAACTGAAATTCACTTGTGTAGATTTTGTGCGTTTAGATAGCAAAGGCTCCAGGTGTGCCTGTGATAGGTTCTGTTTGTATTTGCCCTATTTTGTGAGGCTATGGCAGTTCTATAGATTAGTCCAGTTGATGACCTGAAACACTGGAAACATTTTCCTTAAAACCATCGTATTGCAATGTGGAGTAAAGATCAGACAATTATGAAAACAAAGCAGCAGTTGAGTGCAATGCGTTGGGCCACAATGAATCAGAAAGATGGGTATTTTCTCATATTCCTCAATGAAAAAGCACTCTGCTGTCAAATGGGGGATATGTCCCCAAACACTGACAATACTTGTTTCAGGGGTACATGTTATATATACATTTTACAAGCTTGGGTATTAGCAGTGATTCAGGTTCCCAGTGGTACCAGGTACATGTGACTCCTCCTTTGATCCCTAACTTACTAGGAATAATGTGGTTTAATGACTTAGTAGCTTTTGGGTTCCCTTTTGAATTTTAGAGGAGTTTTGATGCTGCTGCTCCACAGTTCATACTATCAGTGGGATATTTCAAGAGATAAGTTGCCCTACTTCTTGAGTTAATGTAGAATCTACAAGACCTTTCTTTGCACAATGTAGGTACCACAGGGATTGTCAGTAGCCGTGACACCACCTCTTAGGGCCCGCCTGGCTGTTAGGTGGCTGATACCTGGCAGATACCCCACGGCTGGTTCTGTGAGCAATCCTCCTGGCGTGCAGGATGTAGTCTACTGAGCTGTTCAGGGGTTAGCACTCTTAAGCTCTGCTTGTCTTTTTTCCTTTTTTTGCAGGCCTTTCAGTGTGATTAAAGGCTTCTTAATTGTCTGTGTTTCTCATACAATACTTGTCTAATCTATGTAAAAAGCATCAGAGGAGAACTTAGTTGGTGGGACAATGGAATTGAATACTCCAGTTTAATGCTTTTTTTTGTTGTTTTGTTTTTCCCTGTTCTACTATGAAATGTTTTCCAGGCTCTTAATTTGAGAAACACTTGCATATAGATGAAGCAAGGAGTCTACATTTAGAAAGTCCCAAATTGATTTCTGTTTATAGAAATTAATAACTTTGAGAAATGGCTTGGGACTTGCTCTTAAATAAAGAACCAAAAGGTTTGCAACCACCTGGTCCTTGGGCCCTCTTTAAAATGTGAAGGTGGGTGTTTGCAATTCTATTGGGTAAAGTTATTGATACAACTCAGGACTTTAGGTGCTTTTCTGGATTGGGACTGATGCTGATGAAGCCTGCAGCTCTCAAAATTCTCTGAGAAGTATCTGTCTAAAAGGTTAGGGAGAGGAATTGCTGCCAGCACAGGGAGAGAGAGTGCTTCTCAGAAGGAATGTGTACACACAGATGTTTGGCTCTCACTGAAAATTCACTTGATTTAGTATTAAAATGTGGTGTTAATAAACCGAGATGAGAGTTGCAACTGACGTGTTGGCCAACTGGTGGCCTAATATGATCCTAATTAGCAAGGTCCATCATCAAATAAATGTGGCTAGATTTACTCTGTGTATCAGTTCTGTCATCTATGACCAGAGAGGTCTTTTTCTGACACTGCAGATGTGCAAAAATTGTCTGAGCTTGGCTCAAATTTAATTGTTTTATGTGGGTCTGTGCTGGTTGGTGCTCTCCTTAAATACAGTGGAAAAAGACATGGCATGCTTTTATGAGGATCATATGCTTGTTTTTACTATGAGCCCTCAAAGCAATTTGAGAAGATTCCTCCTTTCCAGGCTTTCAGCTGGAAATGTTACTCAGTCGTTTTGTTTGTTGTTATTATAATTACCAAAAAATAAAGAGGAATGAAAGAGTTGTGAAGAACTTACTGGCATCACAAAATTGTGGCTTACATTTACAAGTCGTTTAGGTAAATCTTACAAAGTTGGAAGGAGGATATTTTAAAAGTATTATTTATTCTTAAAGACTGACTAATTAAAAAAAAATTTTAAAAAGCCCAGTTTTTTGCACCACGTTGTGACTGAGGATATTTAACTGCATAAAATAAGCAAAGGCCACTTGTCCTCTTGTGGTATCAAGTCCTATTGCTTCTGCTTTTTCTTTATGTGCTACAGGATGCTTCTGTTTCGAGTTGCAAATTAAAGTCAGAGTTTTTGGAAAGTAATAGTTGAAAATCAATTAAACATTTTCACTAGATTTTTATGGACTAGGCTGTGTTTCTTTATTGGCTCTTAAGCCTGATATTTCATTCCTTTCTTCTCAGAGTCCAAGGGAACATACTGTTTTTTTTCCTTAAGCAACCATTTCAGAAGACAGGAGACTGGATTATGAAGATAGTCAACTCTGTATTTACTCAGCAATGCAAATTGTAATCTCTTGCAGTTTGAAAGGATGTGGCTAATACTGTATAATTGCAGATCTAACTTTTGTCCTCTCCTTCCATTTTTATTGACACCTGCAGTGTGATGTCTGTTAACATTTTGGATATGTTTTTCAGAATTCAGACTTAAAAGCTTAAAAAAACCTAAATTTTTTCTTCCCGTTTTTATTCTGGGAAAATGAAACAAAGCATGAGAAACTGAGAGGGGCAGCGTATCTGAATAGAGCATTACTGTTGATCATCCTGTGCCTGTTGTGTGGGAAACAGAGGAATCAGATGTGCTGCTTTTGCTCTCACATTCTTCATGAGTAATAATCTGAAAAATAAATAATTGGCAATCCCAAAGTAATATTAATGCTACAAGAAGTGCATGCTAGAAACAATGAATGACATACAGTGACTCAAAGCTGGAAGCATCTTGTGTTTTAAAACATCGTTTTCCTGGAAAGACAAAACAAAGAATCAGTTCTGAAGGCTGTGGGTTACTGTTAAAGTTTATAATTTTTTATAGTCTTTAATATTTTCTAGACTTTCAGTATATTGCCCTACTTCAGACAAAAACCCTGATCTCAAGATTCTGCAGATGAAGATCTGTCCTGAGATGGAAATGTAGAAACATAATTCTCATACTGCGAATCAAGTTCTAGGTTTATGATTCTTCTTCCAGGGTGAGGCTGCACATTCACTTGTTTTTGAGGAAACTGACAGTACAGCAATATATATAATACTTACATTAGAAAATCCATTCTTTGAGTTCCTGTTGCAGTTTGATATGCAGCACAAACCTGTCAAAGGTAACATCTCCTGTTTCAGTTGCTTTCAAAATAGTTTCTTGCTTTCTTTCGGAAGTTCTAAGGAAATTCGTCCAAACACTCCCTCATTTGTTTCATTTAGCTACTTAACTGATACTTTTATTTCTGTTTGAAGATAACTTTTTTTTTTAAGTCAGAGAAAACATTATTCATTATCACCTTAGAAAACAGTAAGTTTTAATCTTCTGTGCTCAAAGAGACCTGTTGGAAGGCTGTGCTGCCTATCCACATGCTATATGTTAAATAAAATGAATGTGATTTGGAGTAATTCTTGTTAAGGGATCATTACTGCTAGTTACAGCTAGCGCTAGATGGTGCAGAGGTTATACTCTGTTCACTACAGAGCCTTTCTTTCTTCTTTGTTTGGGTTTTGGTGTGTCTGTTGGTGTTTTTTTTCACTCTTGGCTTGGTTTGCAGTAACTCTTGAGACCCACAGGATTGCTTAAGAAAATGAGTAGAAAAAAGGATCCCACAGTACTTGGCTTAAACTAATTTATTCAAGTCTGTATTCATTATGTTCAGACACATAATATTATCTGGTAAAATAAATTAATAAATCAAAGTTATGCTTCAGGAAAGCATTTTAAAATTATAGGAGGTTATCTCTCAGGCATATAGTACCTCATTAACAGTAAACAGCCTGATTCCCTTCTGTGACATTCTGATGAAACTCCAGTTAAACTGCTCAAATTGCATTGGCCTCCCATATAATTAGCAACAGTTTGCATAGAAGATCAGGCCTTAAAATAGCATGAAACAGAACTACCTGAAGGTATTGGTCAACATGTCAATCAAGTATGTAGTCAAAGGCTGAGGATAAAGGAATCTTAGTAAAACCGCATTTCTGATTTGGAGTTTGTATTTGTTTACAAGATGTTACATTATTTAGTCAGAATCTCATGAAGTGTAGCCCTAAAGGTACATGTGGACTGTTTGCATTGCTGCGCCTGCTGCTCTCTGGGGGAAATGATTTTTTTGGCTGGCTGCTGTTGCTCAGAGCATGTTACCTAAGTCAAATCAATACTCCTCCATCCACCACTTATCGTTTAAATACATGGTTAAAAAAAGAAATCAATAAACCTCAAAATTAACTAAAAAAAAGGAAAAAAGCATGGCAAAAATCTAATAAATGTAGTTTTTCCTGTAATTAGTTTGGTTAGCAAGGCATAAGAACATGTTAGTCTGTTGTGACAGATGCTCAGGGAAAAGAAATTCACCAGCAGCTTTTTTTCCCTAACCTAAACCAGGATTATTCAAGTAAGATAAGATTTATCTCTAGTAACTGCTTGATTTTCTGCTTAAACCTATTTAAAGATTTTTGAGGATTAATGAAGATTTAGAAAAAAAAACCACAACAAATTACTGTCTCAAAAAAAGCCTAACCCTCTGACATTTTATTATTGACCTGACAAATGCAATAAAATGTAGCTGCACCACTAACCCCTGAGGCAGCCTTGGAGGATCCGCAGCCTCAGCCTGAGCCGCTTTAGCTGCAGTGCCGTGCTGGCTCAGAGCTGCTACTTCTGCTGTGTCCCTCATCAAAAGGTTCTGCTCAATCCATTTGCTTTCATTAAAACAAAATGTGCAGAGGGCTCAGCCATAAGCAAACCTGTTGTGGAATTAGTGCATGATCCTATTATAACATGCTTAACATTTACTAGATCTCTTAATTTAGTTTAAATCAATCTTAATCTGCATTTAGATCAAAATAATTCCTATTTGAGAGAGCTAATGTGGAAGATGGGTAGGTACAGCAGCTCTTGGTGTGTTCACTGATGTAATAATCGTTGAACACTAGAGTGTGTTTTTCTTGCTGTGACTACTCTGTAAATAAGTACTTCCACTGTACTTTTCCAGCCTTCCTATTACTTCAATAATATAAGCACAGCATTTCCAGTTCTCATGAGAAGTGTGATTTCAGAGTCTTGTTCCGGTTTGAACTTCGTGAAGACATTTAAAGGCATCTGAGTCTGAATACGTCAGTTTGTCTTGCTAGCCGTGAGCACTTGAAGTTCTGGTCACTATTGAAACATTTGTGTTGCACAAATAGAAGATGCAAGAAAGAAATTATTCAGTCAGTGTCTATGGGTGTATCTCGCAGATCTTCAATATTGTTGTGCTCTGTGAAGCTGAGAAAAGAAACTCAGCACTGTACAATGCCCGCAAACATGACGACTGCCCTAGAAAAGAGCCTTGGCTAACTTAATAGTATGCTTAACTGTGTAACTATTACTACCTATCTAGTGCTATATAAGGAGATATTAGAAATACAGATGTAGTATAAGACTAAAAATCCACCAGATGAATCACTAGAAAGTGATTTGAGCAGACTCAATAAGATAAAAATAATTATTACTGTTGCCTTTACCGAAAGTTACCTGCATCTCATCTGTTTTCTGCAGGCTAGGAAGTCATGGAGGTGAGGATGGGAATGGGCAGGGTGGTGCTGGATGAATTTATCCAATCTTCAAGGCAATCATTCATTGAGTTGCATGTGTATGCATCTGTGTAAGACTCAGCTATCCAAAATATCTATGTAAAACCCTGTATACTGTAGGCATGAAGCTTGCTCAGCTGGTTGAAGTTGTATTGCTGTGTGTGTTCTGGATAAAATATCAAGCCAATAGAAGGAAAAGTGATCTCTCTTAAAACAGGCCAAATATTTTTTGACAGTTGATGATGAGAAGGGACAACTCTGGTATTTACTGACTCCAGGGAGTCCAAAATGTTAGGACTTTGGAATGAACAGAAGAAATTTGAGCCAATAATCTTGGAGAATGCTATAGTAAGGTTAGTCCTGTCCCTTTAGAATTCCACATGATTATGTATCTAAAGTGGCAGATTACTGAATAGTCAGTGGCTTTGCTGTCTTACTGCAGTAAAGAGCAGGAGTCATAGATGGGGAGCCCCTTTTTAGGTTCTGTAGCTTTGGGGAGTGTCTTATAATTTCTGTAACTTTGATTTACTTAGCAGCCAACCAGGCAGACTAGAGAAGACCAGGCTGATAGAGATTTCAGGCAATGGGACAGCTCCCCTTCTGTGTACTTTTGTATGTATGACAACATAACTGCCTCCTCTCCGGCCCAGAAACACTGACAAATAGTGAACAGATTGATTGTGTTTGCTCAGTTGCCTTCAGCTGTAAACTTCCTTAGAAACCATGTCATGTCTTTGGATGAAAAAATATTCTAAATAAACAGACTGCTTAGGAGAAAGAAACAGATTTCCTAAACTGACTATGATTTAGGTCTTACAAATTCAGTTCATCCACTTCAGATAGTGTTTACTCTCATATGTACATGATGCAATACACCACAGTCTTGTCTTCTACTCCACCCCTTTGAACATAAACCAGACATTTTGGAGATCAGAGTCATAAAAATTATAAAAAGCAGATATTTAACTCAGTGAATCAATCTGCCTTTCATGGCAGGTTCATTCCCAATTGTTGATTAACTCTGGGGTAAGTTTTGGGTTTGATTTTTTTTTTTAAAATTATATTTTAGAATTAACAAATTTGTGCATTCCAGTTTTAATAGAGGATTTTGATTGGGCAAGCAGACATCTGCCGTAGAACAAACTTATGGCTTAATATTGAGTGTTGCCTGTTTGGAATGTTTGGTATGTCTGAACTTCTCATCTGACTTCACCTGCAGCTTTCTGTTCCTCAGAGATAAGAACAAAAAGCACTAGGCCAGTTTATCTCCCATCCTTCTGGAAGCTACTTATTTTCTTTTTTTATCTTCATTTTCCCTGTCCAAGTGGATCTCATAATTTGTAGTTTGCTGGTGTCTCCTGGGCTGTGTGGGCCACCTCTGTGTAATTTTTTTAAGGAGACCATGAAGATTTCAGCTTTCACCATTATATCAGTGAGCACTGTAAATATTAAACCGTTTAATTAATTTCTCTCCATAACATCCTGCTTTCTAGAAGTATCTTTAATGATTGAAATTGCAAAATGGGTGAAGGTAAAGACCAACCGGCAAAGCATCTGAGGCTACAAAGGTAATAGAGTGGCAGTCTTCTGCCCCAAGATGTCACTTGAAAATAGGAAGGAGCAAGGGATCCTTATGAGAAATAGGGTGGAGGAAAATCAACCACTTTGCATGTAGAAGGACAGAAGGGCAACCGCAAAGATGTCCCAACCTAAATGTATTGAGATACTATCTTTAACCTACTTTCCTAAGGCTTTTCCCTGTGCAGTTTTTCTTTAAAGGTGACATTTAATGCAGATGCAAGGAGGAGATGTTAAAATGGGATGAAGAAAGAACTGGTATTGGGTCAGGGAAAGTGAAGTGCACATGTAGAAGCTGTAACTTCTGCTTATTTCCAGGCTTTCATTTCAGGTAATTTCTGAAGTGAATTACTGTAAGAAAGCATAGCACTGTGTATTCATGTTGCTTTGGTAGGCTACTTTCTTGACTATATCCTGAATTGTATTTCTGTACACATATCCCTTTGTCAAAGTGCCAAGGAAAGAATGAGGCTTAATAAATATGGTTAGTAGAGAAGAACAATTACATTTCATTGGGTTTACCCTCAGTATGTTGGTAGGTCATAATACAAATCAGTTTGACTGGAAATATAAAACTGATGGCTCTTTTGTCACAACAATTAATAATGGTCTTGACCTACACCCAAGTGGTGGGGCCCAAGAATAACTTCATCTTTGAAACAGTATCAAAAGTGAATCATAGGAAGATGCTGATCAAAGGAATCTAGAACATGTAATCACTTGGTTGTACTGAAAAATATATTTCACAGATGGATTGGTAGCATGATGATTCTCTTCATCTGTAGATCATTTGCTCAGATACAACTTCATGAAGTCTGTCTACTGTGCAGTGACCTGCATCATATAAACGAAATTAGTTTCAGTGTGTTTTGTAATGAAGAGGGACTTCTGGCACTGGTTTCAGTCCTTGCTCTGACAGTATTGGCAGAAAGAGAAAGTAGATGAAGCTGGTAACCATCGCTTCCTGTGGTGCCTTAAGGAGGCGGCTGCGGTGGAAAAGGATAAACAGGAGGATTCAGACACCAACTATACATAACAAAAGCTGTGCAAGAAAACTAAATTAGATTAGACAGAAATTGTATTAGACAGAAAATAAAGTCCTTATGACTTTCTTTCTCTTGGGTGTACATGTTTGGCTGAATCTACTGGAGTGGCAGCCACTGTGGGACCTGAAGTTATGCTGGTCACGTCTCAGCTTCCCAGGGGGACAAGGGAAGGTTGCATGTTTCTTCTTCTCCATATCCTGGTTTCTGTAGAAAGAGATGAAGATTTTGGGCACTGTAGTCAGGTCTCTGCCTTGGAGCTTTGGGCTCAGACTTGGCAGAACTTGTGAAGCTGGTACTTGGCAACAGAGCTGTGTTTATGTCCTAACCTCTCTATAGCACCAGTGCATGTATTATCAATTGAACACACTGTTATGTTGCTGTCATTGCATTTGATTGTCTTGCTTATAGTTCATGCTCTATTCTGTAGCTGTCACTTCTACCATACCATCTTGTTGAAGACTGCACATGTCAACATTAAGGCTGTTGTCCATGTCTCTCTTCCAAACTCCTGATAATCTCTTTCAGATGAACGTAAAGATAAGCATCAGAAAAATAAGTAGGAGTTTTTCATTTTAAGATCTGCATTAGTACACTATATTGTGTACTTTTCTTTTAATTGTACATTTTTGGTTCCTTGGAATATGCAATGAAAATATCAATATGAACATAATCTGAGTTAAAACTCATTAATCAATAGTAACATTTCAGTGCATTGTTTTACACACCCAAACAGCTGCTCATGAGACTACCTGTAATCTGAAACTCAGCCAGACACACTTCATACTCTATAATCCATCCAGAATATGTTTGCAGAAGGAGTATTTCCACAGCTGCATTTTAGGGAAGTGGATAGATGGATCTTAAAGAAAAAAAATAATAAAAAATCGAGGAAAATTGAGATAATTGGTATTGGAAGACAGGACTGTCAAGTATTTTCTAATTCAAAACTCCTAAATTGTTACCTCATGGAAGAGCAAATGCTGGTAAACCTTTCCTTATAAAAACAAACAAAACCTTGTTACAGAAACATTGTATCTGCAGGGTTTTACAAATTTTAGTCTTTCAGTAACACTTCCTTTCCTACATTAAAAAAACAAAACAAAACAGTGTGGGCAAGAAGATTGAATCAGGCAGTCAGGTTAAGTTGTACTTTGGGTAAAAAAAAAAATCTTGAGATTCTTCAGGACTAATACTACACTGAAAGAAAACTGCTTGTTTTCTACATTGTCAAACTGTGTAAGTTATATTTGGCATAACTTTTGTTGATCCATTTTGGTGACGTCTTCTTTAGTGAAGGCATTTTATCGGAAATGAGATGAAAATGTTTATGACTGTATTAAAAATACTTCTTTACACACTTGGAAAGGAGTAAAAGGAATACTCTGCTCCTCTCTAGCCCACCAGTTTTGGAATTTTTTTTTTCAAGTTTACACTTTTAAATCCTTCTGTGATCTGTTGGAGTAACTTTTACTAGTTGAAGCATAATTTTAGCTCATGTTAATAAAGATATAGTGATAACAATCCTGTGCAGGATCTGCAAGCTCAAAGATGACACCATGAAATATCTTGTGATTCAGAAAGTGTTCTGCCAGATAAGAAAGAAGTGCTTGAAACATTTTTAAAATACTATTCAGTATCAAGTGATAATATCTCTGCAGTGTGCATTGTCATGTTTGTAGATAGTCTTGTGTCTCAAAGTTAATTTTTAACATCAACAAAAAAGTTATCAAATCTCAAAACACTTGCTTCTAATACATATTTCACATTTCAAACACAACTAATGCAGTTCGTTATTATTTTGAGAACAATCAAGCAGACTTTTCAACACTCAGCAACAGAGTTTGGAAATACTAAAATATTTCTATGTTTAGAGGCCTCTGTGGCCACAAAGAAAAATATACTAATTTCAACCAGATCTTTGTGTTCTCAGCTGAAGTAGTAGCTAATATATTCTAGTCATATACAATGCTTTTCATCTCCCAAGAGATATTATAGCCAAGCATGACTCCTGGAAAGCTATATTAATTTGCTGCCACAACTGGCTGAACTATAAAAATGAGTATAGCTAATATTATGTTATGTTTTCTTGCTTGTGCAGCAGACAGCCTGTGTTTTCTCCCTCCTGATTTCTTAGAAGGAAAATAGCTTTTAGTGCTTTGGTTTTAAAGTTGTGGTAGAATTTTTTGTATGATCTCTTCCACTTTCTTGCTGCTGTACATCTGGCAGTCAGGCTTGAGCAGCTAAGGACTCTGTGTGGACTGCAGAAAGACTTTGGCAGTTACAGCTAACTTTGTGGTAGTTACAATTAACCTTATTGTTCCTAGTAATGTATTTTCTCCTTCCCCCCATCCCCAGAAAAAAAAATACTTCTTTTAAAATTAATGGTTGTCTTTTTTTGCGAAATATTATAGTAATTGAAACAACAATGGTTAAGCTTTTGTGTAATTATGCTGTGAGAAGGTACAGGGTTCTTAGCTGATCCAGGGAGCCCTGAAACAGCCTTTACCCAGGAACTTCTACACCATTCCTGAAGGAGCTGGCTTGCTGCTCTCCTTCAGAGACCTGCCCTGAACATAATATGTGCAGTGCCTTTGCAGTAATGCCCATATAGCAAGCATTTGCTGTTTACGTTATGTGGAGAACGGTCCGTCTTCCCCCCACTACTGCAGACCGTGACAGATTAACAAACCTTGTCAGAAATTTTCTCCTTGCCTTGTATTCTGGTACTGAGTTACAAGCCTTGTGTTACATACCCTGTGTTGGCAGCCAGAGTCTCCAATGTGGAGTCTCATCCTTGATTTTTATTTTAGGTGTGTAGTGTGTGGTCAGGGTGGACAGGAGAATTTTATTTTATTTGTTTTTTTAACTTGTCGTATATTAGGACCAGCTTTCCTTGGGATGAACTATACACTGAAAAGAAGACTCAATCAATATTGGTTAGTACTCCTCTGCAAAAGCTTATTTTTCTGACAGAGCTATCCCTTTATTTTTGTCAATAATGAATGAAATGGAAATGACAGGGTGATCACCCTCACCTGTCACTGGGAGCTCGATGTCTGGCAGATTAAGAATACTCAAAATTACACCTCTGCCGTTATGCCCTGTCTGTGGCCTTTGTGATGAGCAGCTGAGAAGCCTCAAACCACAGGCAGAGCCACAGCCCAGTGTTTGCAGAACTCCCTTGTGATAAAAGGAGCTGTGACTAGGAGGTGGACCTGGAGCAGAGGCTAGTGAGCAGCCAAGCAGGGCCATCTTGCAGCAGGGGACTGAAAGCAGGGAGCCTGGGGAGCCCCCAGCCCTTGGTATAGGCTGGGGATTGCTCACTCTCTCTCTTGCTACCAGATTAAGAAGTTTTTTTTTGTTTTTGGGTGGAGTAAGAAAACTCAAACCACGTATTAAATGTAGTTCTTTTACCTCTGGAAGGAAATTAGGAGTTTACCATTTGTGTCTTTGACTTTGGAAGGGAAGTGAAGGAAATTCCACAGACCCGATTACATTAGCCGTTAGCCCGACTGAGACAGAGGTGTGCTGTAGCCAGACTGCCTTGTTTTCTGCTCTGTGGGAGGGAATATTCCTCTTACTCCTCTTGTATTCAAAAAAGGCAGCCTGTGACCTGTGAGGTTTCTTCTACTTCACTGTAGTCTTTTACTAAAGAAAATGGATAGTGGTGAGGAAGAAAACCACTGTTAAGCATGTTTCTTTATTTTTTTTTATATTGTTAATCATACAGACCTTCAATGGCTTTTCAAATCTTCAGACTTTTCCCTTGAACCTAGGAAAAATCTCTAGGTTCAGCGTAGGTTTACATAGGATTTAAAAAACATTCATTTGAACCCTTGAACTTTGAGAAGTGACATCCAAGTTTGGCAGAAAGGCCTTTTCTTAAAGAGGAGAGCTTTGGTTCTTTTTTTAAAGACATCACATTAGAACTTTTATAGCTTAGGTTCATCTTTTCTCGAAGTAGTGCTGAAAAGATGGCAGTGGCTGCAAAGCTGTATTCCAGGGAGCAGAGTGCACAATCCCCAGGGCCCCACTTCTAACATCCCTCCTTCCTGCAGCAGCTTTGTTTTTCCCCCAGTATGTTGCCACAGCCTCTGTCCCAAAAGGATGCTAACAATACTTGTTAAGTGAGATTAGTGGAGCCTGGGATAGTTTTTGAGATGTTCTTGGCAAGGAAAGCCTTATTTAATGAAAATTAACTTGTTCCACTTTCTAGATGCTGTTAGGGAAGCAACGGAATGTCTGTCCGTCAGACATTGTTTTACTTATATTTTACAGAATGGTGCCATTCTATTTGGAAGACCAGCCTGGTTTTTGGCTTTCTCACTTCTTTTTACTATATTAGAAAGAGGTGTTCTGGCAGTTTCTTTTATTTAATTAAATCATATTCACATGTAAGGACTTAGCTATGAGACAAAGTATGTACTGAAGTTCAGTAAGGAAAATGTATTGGAATATTTTCTGTGATTTCTAACACTTAAACAGTTTTACTTTTAATGCACCAATCAATGACAACTGCTTTGATTAAATAATGACAACAAGTTCAAATTACTAGTGCTTCACTTAAACTGAAGGTGGAATCTGACAATGTGGCAGTGTTAATGGGACTTGTGAAGTTTTTATCTGTCAAATGAGTTAACTGCTTATATATAGCAATCGTAGAATGATTTAGGTCTAAAATGATGCCTGGAAGTCCTGTAGTTCAACCACCTGCTCAAAGTGAAGCCAAATTCAGGTCAGAGCCTTGTCCAATTGAGTCTTCAAAGCCCCCAGGGATGGAGTACCCACAACCTTTCTAGGCAGCTTGCTCCAGTGCTTGATCACCCTTGCTGAGAGGAATTTTTTCCTTGTGCTGTTTGTGTCTGTTGCTACTTGTACTTTTGCTCTGGCACCTCTAAGAAGAATCTGGCACCATCTCCTTTAATAGAAATTGGTTAGCAGGTAGCTGAAAACAGCAGTAAGTTCCCTACTGAGGTAGGGATTTGAATTAATGAAGTTCCTAGCCTGCTGCATTGCAGAATAAATATGATGTAAATAGTCCTCATTTATCTGCTTCCTGCTCTGAAGTGGAAAAATAACACATTGTCCTCTGAAAGTAGACAGAATGATCTCATATTGTTCTTCATAACTATTTTGTAGATACTTAAACCCTCTGACCACAAAATTGGAGTCCTTGGATTCTGTCTGTTGGTCACAGTGGATATTCATGCTTTTTCTTCTCCTGTGTATTGTAGGGATTCACCATTATACATGTGATGAATTCTTCTGGATTTCTGCTCCATCATGGATTACTGTGCTCCTGCTCTATGATACTACAGAAATTGGATTGAGGGGGCCCCATTTACATTACCTGGATTCAATCAGATGGCTGCTGATACGTTGAAGCTGATTGGTGAGAATGCTGAAAAATTTATTTATACCTAATCTTTTGTTTCAGAGGAACTCATTATTGCAAAAAAATACTTAATTCCTTTAGAGCATGTCAGCTGTGGATTTCACAATCTCTCTGATAGAGAGGAAGGACTGTTGTTAGCAGAACACTGATGTATACACAACCTAGGTGGTCATCCTCATGAAACTCTGTTGCCTGTGAAGGTCTGCTATCAGAAAACAGTCTGGTCTTTATGACTTCCAGTCCAGTGACTTTGCTGGTGAACCTTAAGGTTTTATGTGGTGATCAACTTGAGCTTTTTGTGGAACTGTCTGTATTATTTGAGTTTGTTGATCCTTTTTTTGGTGATATTTAAGAGAATGCTATAGAGAGTTCAGGATTTGGGTGTTACAGCAGGAATATGGTTCAGAGATGAATTTGTTTCTGATTTGAATGATGCCTGGAGCTAAAATACTGTGATCTTGAGGATACTAGTACTGGGATATTAAATCCATTATAAAATCTCACATGGCTAGGCTAATTCTTGGTACTGT
The DNA here is from genome assembly GCA_020745705.1 of Hemiprocne comata. NCBI lineage: Eukaryota > Metazoa > Chordata > Aves > Apodiformes > Apodidae > Hemiprocne > Hemiprocne comata. Next base: position 66,792,969 of record CM036589.1, on the reverse strand, counting down.
CATCATTAAGTCACAACATCGTGTTTTCTATAATACTACAGAAATAAGCTATCTATGCTATTTTAGGGTCATTGATCTAAATAATCAACCAAACAAACTGAAAAAATACAAAGCAATTTAAATGTAAAAATGAACAAGTCTGGCATTTGTGTGAGAAGTTCACGTACATCATTTGGAAAGCCTTTTTATTCCAGAAAGTTGCTACAATTAACTTTACCTTGGCCACAGGGTTTAAATTCCTTAAAATTAATTTTTGTAATTGGCTGCAAAATTGCAGCTGAAGGCTTCTCCTCAGGCTCCATACTTACTAAGTTCAAAAAATGCTCTGAAATTTGGTTTGAGCACCTTCAGCCTCTGATGCTGTATTTTATTCCTCGCTTATTGCACATCCCATCTTACATGGCATAATCTTTTTCTCACTTTTTCCATTGAACTCTTTGTCATGGTTTGTCTTTCTAATAATCTCGCTACTTGCAGTTCAGTCAAGGCTTCAGACTTTCCCAAGTTCTGTCAGAGAAATGAAAGCAGTGAGTTTAGGATTTCTATGGTGACAAATCCTCCATGGCCACAACAAATGAAAGTGTATAAATACAAAGAAAACAAATTCTTTCTGGGAACTGTTTGTGAAAGAGAGAGAATATGATTCTTTAAAATATCCATGTCTGCTGGAAAGATGTCTTCTATACAGTCTTAAAGCTATTGTCTTCTAAACATTTTTTTTTCTTACTATAACTTATTTTCTTTTGAATAAAGTGTAACGTGTTTTAATAAATCATGAACGCCTTGTCAAACAGATTTACGCTGCTCAGCACAATGACTTTGTAGCATGCTCAGGTCTTCTGTTGCAACTCTCTGACCTGAGTTCAGGACTGAAATGTATGGATCTTAAAACCTTGAAAGAGCAAATACTGTAGAATATATATTTGGAACCTGTGCATGCTAAGAATTGTGTGATGGTTCAGGAAAGTTTAGAAGGCCTCTTGTTTGGAAGTTATGAATATTTGACACCAGATACCTTTCACACCATATACATCTACTCACACACACATATATATATAACACATAAGGTTATGAAGTTTGTTATTTCTAGGAAGATGAGTTCTGACCCTTCAGTGCAGAAGCTGAGGGTAAAGACTGTTGGCAACAAATTTGGCTGTTAACAAGATGAATGGCTGCCATTTCAATTTGAAATACTAATATATGGATCCTTCCTGATTGAAGGAATAGGTGGAGAACTACGTCTTGAAAAGACTGTTATGTTGTGTGAAGTTTGCATGGAAGTGAGACCAAAATGATCCAGGTACCTTTTCTCAGGGTGATGCACAGAGCTGTCCTTACTAGCTTATCTCATGTTGCTTCTCCTCTTGAAAGTCTGATTACTCCATCACAAATAGAAATGCAATACAAAAAATGGTTCTAATTTTGAGTAAAAGGGAATTACTTTTCCATTTTGAGGGGAAAAACTGAGCCATGGAAATGCTTGCACACACATTTTCATTTTCAAATGAACAGTAATAAGAGTAAGATAATTATTTTCCCTGACAACCTTTTTGTGTGTGTTTTTTTTCCCTTGTATTCCCCAAATATTTTAGATTGTTAGGATTCCAAATATAAGTACTATCTGAATAAGAATTTTGATCTGTTTTCCAGTTTACTTTTTCTTTCCATTCACCAACAGGCTTGAGCATTTTAGTGGGAAGAGTCAGCTATAATACATTATACACAGAGAAAAATTTAATCACATTATATTTTCAAATTGAAGTAAACATATATTTCATCTCTAATAACTGCTCTTAGCAGACTTAGCTCATTTGTAACCTGCTATGGCTCTGTGAGATTTGATGCTTTTGATTAGAACAAAGGTGCAATCCAGTATTATTTTAGCTCTCTGGATTTCCCAAAACATGTGGCTTTTGGAAGTGGAAGTGATAGTTGTTTGGGAGTGAATGCTTTGGTCTCCTTTAAATGTGTGTGATTTCCATTCAGAAGTACAGCATAAAACAAAAAAGCACAGAAATCCTAATCAGTGACTTTTTCCCCTGTGACAACAGCTGTATTCCTTCAACTCCTCTCCTTCCGTCGGAATCCCACTAGGATGCCAGGATGCCCTGCCGGTTGTACAGAAACCGCAGACACGTTGTCTGTTGCATTAAGAGGCAAATAATACTTCATTGGCTGTGGTTTTAAACTTTTGATTGGCATTTGGAAGTATGCTGTTATTTGCAGACTTGTAATTAAATGAACCCAGTATAAATTTCTTTTCTAATTATATGAGAGATTCTACGTGTCTATTACTGTGTTTATACAGAAAGGTTTGTTTACATGTTTTTTTTTTTGTGTATGTGTTTACCTCTTACTCTGATGTCTACCTTATTTTTATGCATGTGGGAAATAAGTGATATTTCTTTGCTTTGCAGTTCTCTTTAAGTGTTCAAGAGCACAGTAAGGCCCTGGGAGAAGACTTTTTTTTTTTTTAAATAACAACCCTAAACTAAACCCAGGCTCAGCCATATTGTTTTAGCTTTAATGCAACTTTGTGCTGATGACTCTCTTTACCATACTGGCTTTGGCAAGCTAGCTTTTCAGAATTACCTCTTCAGATTTGTTGATCAGCAAGTAGAATTTGGCAATTCAATCAGGATGTTGAAACCTGGATAGGGTTTTTAGTCCTTCTTATGCATGTGAAATCATGTATGTATGAGAAAAATTATTAGTAGATGAGAGAAGAAAGGTGTGATTCAAAATTCACGGTGTGCAGTTCATGGAAACCTTGGAACTTTCCTACAAATAGGGGATTAGGAGTTACAGGTCAGCCCTGTGAGCCAGCAAATTTGGGAGTGCAATAGCTGCACCCCATGGTGACTCTAGCTTCATGATGTTTCTGGTTGCTCCTGAGCATTTAGTGTGAGGCTCCTTCAAGAAAGTACTTAAAGCCTGGAAGTATGAAATTATTTGCTAAAGTTTCTGTATGGCAACTCTGTCAGGATTCCTATGTAACATGAGATGAAGATGTGTAAATCAGCGTCCTGAAGATCAGATGATGTTAGACCATCCTAGAAAATTATGCCTTGGTCTACCTGAGTTCAGGATGTTAAAATGGACTAATACGTTACTAATGCTATCACGTCCCAGAGAATGTTTCTACATTCTAACCAATGTGCAGTAACTAGTGTCTTATTGTCAGTAAGTTAGGTGCATGTCATAAGTTGGATTTAAGAAAACAGATTTTTTTGGTTGTTTTTGCTGAAAAAACCTGGACTCTTCATGGAGCTTGGTGCTATATTTCTTTGCTTCTTCATGAAGCAAAGTGAAGAAAATCCTTTTTGATCTTGAAATCTCAGAGTACTTCCAAATTTCTTTCTGTATCTGTAGGGTTGTTCTTCATACTATTGGTCTAGATCAGAAGTTCATTAGTTGGAAGTGACACATACATCACTCTGAGGCTGTTAATACTCCGGTTTACTATATTCAGTGATTCTGTATCCTACAGTAACTCAGCCTGGCCTCTTCCCTACTTAAATGTACTCTAGTTATTGTCTTCAAATGTTGGCTGAGTTTCCTTGTTATGATACAACATGCACTTTTGTCATTATTTTGTTTACATTTTTATCTGGAAAACCTCTGGCACGCAGAGAACTTCCATTCATGTTATCACACTGAAATCTAGCCCTTCATGCAATAGTGCCATCGTATTGTTGACAAATGGTTTTGCTTCTGAAGGCAGAGTGCAAGGGAGAGGAAGAGATGCATATAGAAGAAGAAAGAAATGTGGAGACAAATATAGGATGAAACTGAAACCACATGGTATTAGAGAGTGAGAAATACAACTGCGAGTCATTGACAAGAAAGCACTGATTTAGACATTCAAGTAATCGGAGACAGACAAAAGGATGGTTTTAGGCACAGTTTTATTAGGTTAATAGACCAGGCATATTTCCGATAGGTCCAACGTGGTGTTACAGGATTCTTACCACATAACTCATAACTCAGGATAGGCCCTCTTTACCTTACCCACAGGATTTAGCTTGTAACCTGAGCAAAAGCCAGAAAATAAAGATTATGGCCTAAAATAGCACAAAACCTAATTTTGTTGCTTGACAAAACTTGTACTTAAGTTACACTTCAAACTGCAGACACAGTGGAAAGTACAGGTAGTGGAAAAACAGAGTAACAAATGAGGAAAACTCAGGTAATGGTATTTTTTTTCACCTCTATATGTATGTGCTTGAAGCAAAATCTGATACTTGCTAAAAACCAAACGATCATATGACTGAATAATAAACTAAGTTATACTTAAGTGGTGATAGGCTACTTGGGCAAAATACTTGTGAATGATTGATTAAAAATGTGACTCATGGATTTTGGTGCTTTATTAATAATATAAAAAGGCTAATTAGAAGAAGAATCAGGGTCTTTTATAGACTGTGTTCTCTGAAGTCTGATTTTTGCCATCTCAAAGGTACTTGCTGAACTTGCTATTTGTTTTAGTTGCTGTTCATTAGGGAAGGAGGTAATAAACCAAACACTTGAATTACAAGTCCTATAGATTCATGCACAGTCTTAAAAATGTTGTACGGTGGCTTTTCAGAACCAGAAGTCATTTGGAGAGTCAATTAAAATGTGAATGATAGATCAGCAAGCTCAGTCTTTAGGGGTCTTTCCACATTCATGTGATAAAGTTTAGGAAAATGAGAAAGTCAAACTTTATAAACCCTTAACTCTCATTCCTTCTGTGGACTCAAAAGTCTCCTAGGAAAATCTTCTATCTCCTTTTCTTCTGAGACACGATGTTATGTTTGGATTTTTTTTTAAATCATACTGGATAGTGGCTGAAATTAGAATACACAAAATTTAGATAATGAGAATAGATGAATTTAGATTAGTGGAATGAACAGTTCTTAAAAAACTACTGAGAACCATATTTTTAAGTTCCTACATCCGTGAACCTGCCTGCTAGTGTTTAATTGATGATACAAGCAAGTTTGTGATTTTTTTTATTTTTACTTTTTTCAACTGTCTCAGTGGAAGAAATTTTTCTTCATCTCTTGTTCCCCAAAGCAGGGGCATGGTTTAATTTAGGTGCTGTTAAGAAGTTGTATTGTTTTTGATGAAGGAATGGAAAAAAACCCAACCAATCAAACAACAAAACCAAAGCAAACATCTTCTCTGCCACACATTCTACAGTGAGACAGTTAGAGGATCTGTCTACATTGGAGAATGTGGAAATGGTTTTCAAGTTCATAGACCTATTTATGTTTCTTGAGCAGGTCCTTTCCTGCTGACACACCACCACCCTGGTAGCTGAGAGAGAAAACCATGGACAAGAAATATTCTATGAATACCTGGGTGAAATCTTGCGGTTGTTTGCCCTTGTTCTTGTGGGGGACTTCAGCTTCCCTGATGTCTGCTGGAACTACAACACAGCAGAGAGGGAACAGTCCCAGAGGTTCCTGGAATGTGTCGAAGATAACTTCCTAACACAGCTGGTGAGTGAACCAACCAGGCAAGTTGCCCTGCTAGACCTGCTCTTTGTGAACAGGGAAGGGCTGGTATGAGATGTAATGTCTGGAGGCTGTCTTGGGCATCAGTGACCATGAATTGTTAGAGTTCTCTATTCCTGGAGATGTCAGGAGGTGGGGCAGCAAACTGCCACCCTAGACTTCCAAAGGGAAAACTTTACCTTGTTCCACACCCTGATTGCCAGAGTCCCTTGGGAATCTGTTCTGAAGGGTATAGAAGTCCAGGAAGGCTGGATGGTCTACAAGGAGGAAGTCTTGAAGGTGCAGTAGCATGCCATCCCCATGTGCTGTAAGGTGAACCAGTGGCATAGAAGACCAGCGTGGCTAAACAGGTGGTCAGGGCGAAAAAGAGAATCTATTGCCTTTGGAGGAAGGGGCAGGCCACTCACGATGACTGCAAAAATGCTGTGAGGCTATGCAGGGAGGGAATTAGAAGGTCCAAGGCCCAGCTAGAAATTAATCTGGCCTCCATGGTAAAGGACAACAAGAAAAGCTTCTATAAATATATTAACAAAAAAAGATAGACCAGGGAAACCCTCCATCCCCTATTAGATGCAGGAGGAAGCATGGTGACGAATGATGAGGAAAAGGCTGAGGTGCTTAATGACTTTTGCCTCAGTGTTTAGTAGCAGGACTAGTTATGTTGAGGGAATCCGACTCTGTAAGCTAGGCAACAGGGACCAGGAGCAGAGTGATCCCCCCACAATCCAGGAGGAGATGGTCAGTGACCTGCTTGTACTATGTACCCCATAGATGCACACAAATCTATGGGGCCAGATGGGATCCACCCAAGAATGCTGAAAGAGCTGGCGGGGGTGCTCACCAAGCCACTTTCCATCATTTATCAGCAGTCCTGGCTGACTGGAGAGGTACCAGCAGATTGGAAATCAGACAATGTAACCCCCATATATAAGAAGGGCAGCCCTCCAGCCACTCCCTTCCCAAGCCTCTAGCACTGCTGGGGGTTGTTGTGGCCAAAGTGCAGGAGCCAACATTTGGCCTTACTGAAACTCGTACAATTGGCCTTGGCCCGTCCATCAAACCTGTCTAGATCAACACTCCCACCCAGCTTAGTGTCATCTGCAAACTTACTGAGGGTGCACTCTATCTCCTCCCCCAAATAATCAATAAAGATGTTGAACAGAAGCGACCCCAGTGCTGAGCCTTGGGGAACACCACTCATGACCAGCTGCCAAATGGATTGAACTCCATTGAGCACAACAACCTGGAGGTGTTGATTGACGACCAGCTGAACATGAGCTAGCAGTGTTCCCAGGTGGCCAAGAAGGCCAACACCATCCTGGCCTGCATCAGGAATAGTGTGACCAGCCGGGCCAGGGAGGTGATCCTGCCTCTCTACTCAGCCTTGGTGAGGCTGCAGCTTGAGTGCTGTGTGCAGTTTTGGGCACTGCAGTATAGGAAGGACATTGAGGTGCTAGAGGGTGTAGTTGCCCTTGTGGGCAACTAGGCTGATTAGGGGTCTGGACAACAGGTCTTATGAGGAGAGGCTGAGGGAGCTGGGGCTGTTCAGCCTGGAGAAGAGGAGGCTGAGGGGAGACCTCATTGCTCTCTACAACTACCTGAGAGGAGGTTGTGGTGAGGTGGGTGTTGGCCTCTTCTCCCTAGTGACCAGCGATAGGACAAGAGGAAATGGGGTCGAGTTGCAACAGGGGAGGTTCAGATTGGATATTTGGAGACATTTCTTCTGTGGAAGAGTGGTGAGGCATTGGAACAGGCTGCCCAGGGAGTTGGTGGAGCCATTGTCCCTGGATGTGTTAAAAAAATGGGTGGATGTGGTGTTTCAGGAGATTGTTTAGTGGTTAGGGGTTATAGGGTAGACGGTTGGACTTGATGATCCTGAAGGTCTTTTCCAATCTTGATGATTCTATGATTCTAAGAAATCTAAATGGAAGTCGTGATGCACTGTAAAAGGTGCCTCCCCCCTCCCCTGCCCCAGATTGTCAGGTTGCAGGGCCTCGTGTGCTGTCTTGGGAAGTAACTGTAAACTCTGACCTATGAGGTGACTGGCTTAGAAATTCTTAAGCTGGGGTGGTGGCATGGGGAGCAGCTCGTCTCTTGCTGGAGCTAGATAGCTGGTGGGAGTGAGTAGCTTCACCCACCTGCCTACATTTCTATAGCAAGCCCAGGTCCCCTGCATATTGAACTGGCATAGAGGGAAGTATGGAGTTGTGACCTAAACCATGACTAAAGGAGTAATGGCAATGCGAAGAGAGAAATACCGCATTTGTAATGTTGGTAATTTTTTCAATTAATGAAGAGAAGTTCCCTACCTCTTTGAACAATGCCTTGACTCTCTTGGTATTATGCAGTGCAAGTTATGGTGGACGTTCTGTGAAACCCAGCTGGGACTCCTTCCTGTGGCTGCTACAGAGATGCTGAATGTAAAATTTATCTTAAAGCATGACACAAGATGTTGGACATGGAATTTTCTATGACATAGTTTTCTGTTCTCCATCTCCTCTTGTTTTGCTTTTCTGTTAAAATGGATCTACTTTCAAAAGCTGATAAGCATTCACTTTTCATGGAATTATGTCAGTCACACAGTATGCAGTGGACTGTTTGGCATACTCTGTGGGATGCATTTGAATATGAAATTCTGGGTATTATGTATGTTTTACCTGCTACTTCATAGACTTCTGCAAGCAATACTGGCAACTGTTAAAGGACATAAGCCTTCTTGGACTTGTTCTGTGTCTGTAAACACTGGATATTATAGCATTAATCAAAATTTTCTGTGTAGATCAGAGTGGCAGGAAACAAGAGAAGCTTCTCTGTACCAGTGGTTGTCCATTTTAACAGTTTTCAAACATTCAGCAAAAGTTGCTTAAAGGCGAGAAAGAGATGAATGTAATGTGTTTTTGCTTGCAAGTAGTGGTGACCTCTTATTTTGGGTTTTACTGGTCAAGGTGTTCCAGTAGCTTGACATAAATATTTGCTTGCAAGGTTGTAGACAAGTGCTTCATGCACTGTCACATTTACTACAATGGCATCTGGAAAAGAAGATGTACCGTGATGGTAGTGGTTTCCTTTCCCATGTGCCAAGCATCATATATGGCGTTATGCCTGGTACCACAGTTACTCTGTGCTGATTTGTTTGTAACTTTTGCAACCATGGTTGAGCTTTATGATGAGAAATACATCACTGTCGTGTGGATTACACTGAGGTTGTGTATGGGGTAATTATGTTAAGCAGTTATGTAGTGCCAGAGACTTTCCTTATGCTCTTACTTAAGATGCAATTCCTAGAGAGATGGCTTTCCAATGAAGTGTGAAGAACCTGGATCTGTGTGACTGCAAAATGGTTTGGACTTCCTGAATACTGGTCATTCTGTGCTGCCCTAGGATGAGTGGAGTGGAATAGAATAGGACAGATCTGAAAGAAGAGGGTGCCTCAGTCAAAGTACAAATAAATTATTGGTAGATAAAATGCTGTGCAATTTTGTTTCACAATTTGAAAGATATGTAGAAACATTAAATACAGAGATCCAAGTCTGGCAAATGCCAAACCTTTCTTTGCTAACGAGTAGTTTGAGAACTTCTGTTTCACAGAGAAATTAAAGGTGTTGTCAAGATTATTTTGACTTTCCTTTTAAAAGGCATTTCTGGATACCTCTCTGTCTCTGTGACATGCCTATTATTTTCCTTTTTCTAGGATGAACAAGTAACATTTAGCAAATTATGGTTTCATTCTGATTTCCCTTCAAAATGTAAATTAAGTGTTGCAGGTGAACTTGGTTAAGTGTCAGTGATCTGCTGTGCTAATTGCAAGGTGGTTTAACTACAGGCTGTAAAATCCTAATTCATTACCCATAATCCCAGAATCTTAAAGTCTTTGAATACACAGAAAATGGTTTCTGGTGTGAATGGCAGATTATTCATGAAAAAAAATGAAATGTAACTTACTCTGTGTTACTTTAATTTATAGTTTAAGGGTTGGAAAGTCTTCTAATTCTAAACATATGAAAGATTAATTTTTACAGAGAGCTTGAGAGTTCCTTGTTAATTTTGTGCTTTTTGTGCAAGAAGCTTTCCCAGAAACTTTGAAGCTAACATTACATATGGTAATTTTGTGAAAAACTGGTGCCATTCAGTTAAATCGTTTGCAGCATTGCTTTGATTGATTGGGTCAAATTCATCTGCACTAGAAAACTGAGGCCATTAAATGAGGAATATGGCCCCTAGTTCTTCGGTAGGTTTGCTAAGGAACTGTGCTATATGGAGGAGTGTGCTACCAATACAGTTTTAAAAGCATCTCACAGCCAGAGTATGGAAAATACAGATCCTTACAGTTCCTAACTGGCTGTGAATGTTGTTGATGTGTGCTGGTCTACTAGATGTTGGTTCAAAAAGAATTTGCAGTATTCCCAGTTCCTTATTAGTGCTCTTAAAATTTTAAAATCTTTTCTTATCCCTTTGATCTGAAATAGAACAAATCTGATCTAAGTGAAAGATATTTGTCTCTAGAATAAAAAACCCAAATAATTCTTTCTGTAGAGAAGGCTGAGGCTTTAGGTGTGAAAGCTTTTTCCTTTTTTTGTGTCATCCAGACTTTGTGATTTTTAATTTCCAATAACTTGTTTTTTCCCCTCTCCTTTTTCTTCTCTTGTAGGACATTCTTTTATGCTGCTCAAGCTTATTCTGATGTACTTTTGCAGCTTATGTGTGTATGTTACGAAGATGATAAACTGGAAGAGAGAGGGAAGATGGATGTATGTCAATTGTTGTAAATCAGTGGTCTAGGCAGCCCTCTAATTTAGACTGCAAATATGATCCTAGAGCTGGAAACTGTTCCGCAGCCATTAATAACAGAAATATTTGAAAGTGCTGTTATTCATAGCTGGTCCTAGGTATGAGATCTAGTGCAGCATACCATTAGGTACACTGTACTGCTGCACTGAATGTAGTTAAAGTACTTGTTAGTTGGTCTTTGACTGTTTGGCCATATTCCCCCCCAATATGCTACTCAATTATTTGTGAATGGGTTCAGTGTTTGTACTTCCAGAAATTTCCTTCTTTGGCTTTTGCAAATATTCATGATATTTTTTGCATGAAATGAGGCTTCCTGACATCTGCTTCAAATATTTTTTTTTATTATAATATTCATGTATGCCCTTTCGTCCTGTTGTGTGTGTTAAACTGAAGATAATTCTTGAATAGACATCTATATCATGTAGGATTTTGTGTACTTTTTATAAATGCCATCTGGATTTGATACTGCTGTAGAGAGGCAGGATGCTTTGTTTCTTGACAGAGTTTTGTATCAGAAACACTGTCAGGAAGGAGTCCGTGGACCTTTCTTCCTTTCAGACCTGAGATAGTGCTGTCTCTGTCTGCAGCTTTACTTCATAGGCTTTCAAAAATCACAAAAAAGAAAATCCACAGCCACAAAACACTTGAATAGTCTAACTAGCTCAGGAAGGGGTTTCAGTAATGTTGCTGTAGACTCATTTATAGTCTGCAGAGCTGTAGCAGGCTGTTTGCCAGAGCAACGAATTAACATTATTTAACATTTCTGAAACTTTTAATTAAGCTTGTTTTAGGCTTGCAGGCAAACTGGAGCGTATATTCCCATCCCCTGTTTAAGAAGGTTCTTGGCTTCTAGATTAATTTTCCTAAACTGCTCCCAGCTCTAACGTCTCGTCATCCTAACGAGCTGTTCAAAACGTGGTGTGTTTTGTACTCAAGGCTTCATGCACAACAATTTTGCTTTCAATCCACATGGGTCTGAATTCCATGATTTTTATTTTGAGTTTCAGGTTGAGTGGGGAAAGAAAAAAAAAAAAGAAAAAGCAGTGTTTCATGGGGTTTTATGTTGGTTCCATAAACTGGTCCATATTCTCTCTAAAGATGTGTGAATCTTAGCTAACCTTTTATCAAAAGTGTTGTATTTGTAAAGAAATTCAAAAGGAGCACATTGTTCAGTTTATGACTTCATTGTGAACATTTTTTACAGCTGTAATCCTTCCTTCTGAATGTTATATTAGGGCTGTTGCTCCTGTATATGGCTAAGGTAACAAAATGGTTCCTCTCATAAAGCCTTATTTGCAGATGGCTTGTGAAACATTCAGCTTTGCAGATGAATTGTTCTATATTTTGGATTGTGGCCAAATAGACTTTTTTTTTTTTTTCAATTTAATCACTTGCACAAGAGTGAGCTAAATGCAAGTCTGTTTAGAGCAACTAAGGTTTGAAAGCTAGTTTTACAAGGAAGTGTTATAAAAGCAAGTGCCTGAGTATGATTTAGAGGGGGTTATTTCTGGTTAATTTAGAAGCCAAATCCAGGCAAACTTGGAAAATTTACCTGTGGAGAGAGAGAACAGAATGGTTCCAAGTCCTTTCTTAACCTTTAATAAAGCTGTGACTTGGTGAAGGAGATGCTCCTCATGTTACATCCCTCAGCAAAGTAATCCATTACTTAAGAAAGGCATAGGGAGCAATAAACATAGGTTGTTTTTTGGTCATGGTGTTTTTTGTTTTATGTTTTTTTTTTTTCTTTCTTGATCAGAACATGAAGGATTGTCGAAGCCAAAGCTTTTCAAATGTTCTTGAGTCAAAGTATATTCCAACTGGAAATGTTTCAGTCAATGGAAGAATTACATATGGAGTAAAACAGATGAGATCCCTCCCCTCCTACCCCATTCTGGGCATGGATTTGTAGTGTATAGAAGACAATTCCAATCTTTTTTTCAAAGAATACATAATTGTTGTTATAATGAGTAGCTCCAACAGAAGAAACTGAAATGTGTTTTCAGCATAGTGAATGGCTTGAAGATGATCAGCTTCCTTGTGGAAGAGCAGTGGTGGTCTGCATCAGAAACCTTTTTGAGAAGTGGCTTGAGTAACAGACATGAATTGTGCAGAAAGACTAGAAAGGTTTTCCATCCATTGTATAATGAGGAAATACATGTTTTTGAAACCTGGTTTGCTGTGTGGTACATCTCTTTTTACTGGCTGTAGCTCTGGTCTTACTTCCTTCATTGGATAAGCTTTTCCAGTTCTCTGCCATCTCCAGCTTAGACCTTGGCAGCCTGAGTGGCAGCATATTTTAGAGCTTTTTTCTTTTAACTGTGCCTATCACATGGTACAGCAGTGTCTGCGTCACATGGAGATGATGCACTCCATAGCATTTATATTCAAGGGGCAAATAACTATGCATGCCACTGGATCAAACATGTCCATGGAGTAGCTCCTGATTTCTAGTGAATTGTGCTAAAGCTTCCTTTCTTTTCTCCAATTGGTGTTTTTTCTGCCAACTGGGGGAATTTCTACACAAGTCATGACACTCCTGAAGTAGTTTGTCTGCTATGTTTTCATAGAGACGTCTGAAGAAGGGCTATACATAAAACTGACTTCAGGCACTTGTGGCAAAAGCAGGGAGTTTCTACTTCTGTAGTGTAGTTCAGCATTGTGGGGACCAGGCTTTGTTAGCTTTGTACCTAGAAACAGCACTGGCGATGGGGAGAGTATTTTGTGCTTCCAGACTATGCTTTCATTTGGGTTTTTGCAGTTCTTTGGATTATATCCTTCAAGAACTAAGAGTATATCAGTTTAGTTTGCTGAATAGCTTAGCAGCAGCTTTTGTTTCAAAAAACAAAAAAGTAAAAAGAAAATAAAAATGTGTATCATAAAAAGTACATGCAAAACATTCCAATACTCTGCAGCCAGCTAAAACTAGGTGGCACACTGAAACTTTTTAATTCTAATTTGTAATTTATGGTCTGAAGATAGGACTGTAAGACAGCAAAGCAAGTGAATGGGAAAAAGTATTTTCGTAAGAACAGCAGTATTTTGATGATTATTTTTTTTTTAATAGAAATGTTAAAAGTGTCTCTATTACTGTTAAAATACAAGAAGGACATTAAGGTTTTGCTGTCCCGATTCATGGGAAAGTTCATACACTGAGGAGCTGGTGAAGTTTGTAGTGTTTCCTGCTGGCTGAGTTGATGCCAGTCTGGTCAATATTCTGGATGCTGCATATGTTAGAAATACTGTAGCTTCAGGTTGGCTTGTTTGCAAGCACACAAGCATTGCTGTCTTTCAAAAAAGCATAATAAATGTATGCTTTTCAATCTGTAATTAGTAAAATAAGAAATGTAAAAGAAGGCAACATGCTTGTTTTTTCAAACAGATCTTCAATAATTCATGATGAGCTGAAACTTTTTTAGGAAATTTTGCAAGAATGCCGCATATGAAGACATAAAGAAGCAGCCTTCTTTTCTCATGCTGTAAAATCCTGAGCCATTAATATTTACAGTGTTCTGGTAACTAGCAGTAGAACATTTTTGGTATTAATTCAGCTTCTCTGGAGCAGTTATTGTCTATGTTGCGGTGACGGTGGGATGTGTTATACATGTCACCATTTAATGGATGGCATAAATGGCTTCAGTTTGGCCTGCAAATATAAACCATCCCAATGTGAGAGCAGCCCTGTAAAACAGGAATGTGCACCTCATTTTAGGTCAAAGCATTTGTAAGGAATGTGTCCAAGACACCTGCAGAAAATTAAACCCTTTACTCCCCTTGTACACAAAATTTTCAAGAGGTAATTACCCTCAGTGTGAAACATAATACAGCTCCCATTCGATGGAACACATGGAGTGAAAATTGAATAGACGTCTTGTAGGGAGGGCTTCTGAGAATTAATAGGGCTGTCAAAAGCAGTAATAGGAGTGTTCTCTTTGCCTTTGTTTACAACTATTCCTGTCCTTATCTTCTGCAGTTGATGATGAGACTGTTCCCGTTTGACTCAGCAGACACAGACTTCTTCCATGTCTCTGTCTCCTGCCAGCTGCTTTGTTTCTGTGGAGCTGGCTGCTGCCTTGAAAGGCTCCTGCTTTTGTCCTCAGCCTGCCCGACTCCTTTGCGCTTGGTTCCCGGTCACTGTGCCAAGGGCTGGCGCGGAAGTCCCTGCTTTGCTGTGAGCTGCAAGGCTGAGAGTGACAAAGGGGGGCTGCCGGGTTCAGCATCTCACTTTGTTAAGTCGTCCTTTTATCCTTCAGGGAACTTCCTCTGTGGAGATGGAGCTGAAAGTTAAGCTTTTATGCTTTGTTCTGGGGGCTCAGCCACAAATATCCAGTTTCCTTTCTTATTGTTTGACGTTTTGTTTATGTCTCTCTGTTACAGAAACAGAGCAAATGGTCTTTGTGCTCAGGTTTTCTGCTCCCTCTAACTACTGAATGATGATAAGGTTCTCGTTCAGAGCTTGCACGGGTATTCCCTCCATTCCTGCTAGTTTGGAAGATCTCTGCCAAGTAGTTAAATTGTGTGCCTGCATACCTATAGTACCTGCTCACTACTGTGTTTGCAGCTGTTCAGATCCATCTGATGGTTGTCAGGTAAACAAGGTGTGAGCTGTGCTGGCATCCTTTGGTTCTTACAGAGCCTTGGCTTGTACTTGGAGAGGCAGATGGTGCCTTGGCTAATGGTCACACTGTAATGGGGGTGTCTTGCAGTGCAACCTTCTGGGGCCACATTGTCTCAACTCTAGAGCACTTCAGTGTAACTGCTTAGACTTTTGCTTGATTTGAACATTAAAACCTATTTAAATGTGAACTGAAATTTCTAGCATGCAGTAGTGACTGCAAGTTTGACTGAAATGCTTCAAGTTGCAGTGAACTCATTAGAAGGGTTTTATCCATTAATTCATGGACATTTTCTGCAGCTTTATTGTAGAGTTACTCGTTGGTTTGCAGCCATGCCTAATGTAGTTTGAATTGTCCCTAAGCCTCCCAGGAGGGAGACTACAATTTCAGATTGATTCAGTCACAAAAATACCTCAGGTTCTGTCCCTCATGCTCAGTGATAAACTTCTATGATTTAATACGTAGTGGCATATGTTGGTTATGTTTGAGGGTGGGTGAAATTAAGGAATCTATCCAGGTCTTCAACTACCAAAGTATGAATGTAATAACCCTGTGATGTCTGCTTCTCTTTGCTTTTTTCCTTCTCTTCTTCTTCCCTGCAACATATTAATGACTTTTCTCAAGGGATGGTGAGGGGAGGGAGTCCTCATGTAACATAGTGCTTTTTTGCTTTTATGGGCCAGTCTTATGGCCAGCTATGATCTGTCCTTTTGGCAGCATTAAACATTAGAATACTTGAAATGTCTGCTGCTGCCAGATCAGAAATAAGTCAATAAAATACCTGCAATGCTTTGTCAAAATGCATTTCTTGTTGTACTGTTAGCTGTGAATCAGGATAATTTGCATTGTAGAGTTGCATTTAATAATTTCTAGATAAAACCTAGGATCATTTGTGAGCAAAATCTTGGTTTTACCAAATCAGCCTTGCAAGCTAAGCATGGAATTGGAAAGCTAGATGTTGGCTTTTTTTGTATGTTGTTCTCACTGGTAACCCCCATTTTATGCTTATTGTAAAAGCATATATTGAGTGTATTTTGGCATGTGTGACAGCTATAGTAAAAATCAATTCCCAGTTAGAACAAATAGGTTTTAAATGTGTAAATTCAATAAATTATAACATTGCACAGTTACATTTCACTCCATTGTTCTTCCCTCAAAACTTCTCAGCTACTTTGATTCATATATTGATTATTCTTATGGACTGGTTCCACATGAAATTAGACACTTAATACGCTTGTAATTCAGCATTTCCTTTTAAGTAGTGGTTTAAAGATCAAAAGAACTGTGAGCCTGTGTTGTCTATATTTTCCGGAATGGGAAACTTTCCTTACACTGCTTTAATTGTCAACTTTTCATGTCCTTTTCTTGCCCTTACTTTATTTCAGTGTAACTGTACTCTAGATGGTAAAGTTGCTTGTGTAGTTGCCTGTGTTTTTGCCAAGCACTTTAAATGCTGTAAATGTGATATATGTCAATTAGAATCAAGCTGGACTCTGAAATTTTAGTACAGATTTGGACTCAAATATTTCAGAGATTCCAGGAAGTTTCGGGAAGGATGAAGTCATGCAGTTTTGGGCTTCTGGTTGCTTTTCTATGTGACTGTTATTTTTTTCCTTGTTAACCACTTTTTGGCTGAAAGTCACCAAATAGCAATTCATCTGCCCCTCTTGTCAGTGTTCTGATCCTAAAGAAGATTATTAGTGGTGGTGTTTTGCCTCCTATTCTTTATTCTATGGGCTTAAAAAGATTACACTTAAAGTTTTGGCAGGGCAGTTACTTGCAATGGTGAGGATACTCTTCAGGTTTTTAAGTCTCCTGAACTGACAGTTGCTGAAAAGGTAGCTTAAAATAAAATAAAAATGGTTTTTGAACTCTGTTGCATGCTCTCATGTTGTAGCCATTCATAAATATGTTCTGGTAATTGAAAGGCTGTCATCTAGAAACATTCAGAGCTCCCCGTTCTGTGGCTGGGTTTAAAATTAACTTAAAATCAAGACCCAAGTTCACAGAAAGTTTTCAAAGTATGGGATTTTCCTGTCCATCAAGCATCATTATTTTCTTCACATTACGTAGTGTGACTCTGTTTTTTCCTCATAACAATGATACTACTCTGATTTGTACCTTAAGTAGCAAGTTAGAATGAAAATGTCCTGGGGCCGGCTTCTCCTTTTGGCCTTCAGCAGCCTGGGAGCATCTTGTTCTCATAGACTCTTGAGAGACCAAGGCTCTTCGCTACTCATGTTCTTATTTATGTATCTCGTAATCAGTGCTCAGGGAGTTTGTTGAAGGTACCTGAACTAGATTACTCCTATCCCAGCTACTCCAGAAAAACAAAACCACTTCTCCCTGTCAACTGGGATTTTGGGGAAATTTTATTTCTCTATTTGAATCAACAGATTAGCGCAGATGGTATTGCAGCATCTGCAAGTCCCTCCTTGGAAGCAGCCTTCTGATAGCTTCCTGTGAGCATCCAATTCACAGCAAAACATGAGGCTCACATGGTTCATGTGGGGGTGGATAGGTCATTGCTGGAGGTGGCTGCCCTTCCTGCAATACCTCCAGAACTTTTGCTTCACCTGCAATTACTTCTCCTTTGTAGACTTTTTAACTCTATGATGTTAAAGGTCTTTTCCGACCGGAACAATTCTGTGATTTGGTAGCATCCAGCAGAATGAGACATATACCTGGGTTTCAGACAGTCATACAAATTATAATGAACCATAAAACATAACCTTGACAAGAAATAAATGCTGGCTAGGACAACTTTTCCTCACTGGATCACAGACAGGTGCTCTCCTAATGGAAACTCCAAAAGTGAGAGGAGACTGAAGAATCATTTCAGAATCTGATGTAAGAACCAAATGGCTGCTGTTCAGTGTTACTTCAGGAGATGGAAAGTTAGAAGCAATCCCAATAGCCACATTAGTGGAAAAACAAAATGCTGGTCAGAAGTGAATAATAAAATTAATGTTGTTACACAGTTCTGTAATTTTCCACGTTTTTCTGCATACAGACACGTATGTGTCCTTTAGCTTTTCAATATGGTACCTTTCTAATAGAGGAGCAAAAAGCAGTGTTGAGAAATAGAGTTTTCAGGAATACAATATATAAACAATTTGAGTGTAAGATGTCTTAATTATTTTTACAGGATCTATGAAAACCAAAGTATTTTGGCCAAGGACTGATTTGCATTTCACAACTGAGCATTTTGAGTCTGTCCTGGTCATTTGTCCTAGCACTGAGCAAATGTGATTCCAAATAACATGAAAATTTCAAAATTAGTTTTAGAATACATGGGAAGAGCTGAAGATGGTTCTTTCTCAGTCGTGTTTTGATTGTGGTACACTAGGCTTTTGATACTTGCACAGTTGCTGTTCTTTTTGTGGTTGTTTTGAACAGCTTTCAGAATAACACACATTTCTGTGTGTATCTACATTTGTATATAGGTGTGGTGTCTATATGTATGTATGTACAATCAAGTCAGAAAACAGAGATGTCTCCCAGTAAAACCCATTAACTTTTCAGACTCTATTCCATCTCTTGTTATTGTTTGTTTTGAGTGGCTCTGTTGTCTTTACCTGAGTGATGTGCCAGTTGCTTTCATGATACATTTTTTTAAAATAAAGGGGTAGGGAGAGACCTTCCAGACAAACGTTTTCAATCACAGTTGCTTTACTTTTTGTGTATGCCATCTTCTATCCATCATCAGTGCTAATCCTCAAAGAGTACATGTGCAAGATGTCATATGCTGTCTCATAGGCATGTCTTTAGCTTGTATTTTGAACTAGTTCATAAACATCTTTGCTTTAACATATTCTTAGCTTGCTCTTCGTGGATTTTATATCCAGAATCAAGAGCATGGTGTCCTTCAAGTGTCATTTCAGTGTGTTCAGCATGTTTTAATAAAATATAAATGAAACAAGCCCAGCTGGCAGTTCACAGGATATGTTTGGACATCCTTCCTACTTAGATTAACAGGACTAAATCTTAGATGCATTTGTAATTATGTAAATCCTCATGAATTCAAAGCTGTCATTCAAATACTTTCAGAAGAAAAGCGGTTGCATCTCAAGATATCAGTTTCATTGTCTAGTCTTGGTGTTCCTTAAAACTTTCCCCCCTCCCTTAGCCATGCTGAATAGATGATAGCAGCTGGGGAGGTAAAAGGTTAGATAGTATTCTGCAGTAAGCCATGCATTAAATGTTGTCTTTTTAGATCTGTTCTGAGCTGATTGGCTGCCTAATGACAGTTTTCTAATTCAAAATGGTAAAGATCTGAGTTGTGATTCTGTGTTCTTCTGTAGGAAGAAAGTAGGTTTTAAAATAAATAGCATGGCTGTTGTTATCTTGCTGGAGAGAGAGGTACTAAGGTGGGGGGACACTATATTTAATGAGAAGAGGACAATTCTGGCCACACACAGGCCATACGGTGTAGGTGCAGCTCCTTTAGATGAGGTCCAGAAGTGATCTGAATGTTGGCATTGTTTGGTCTGCATGGAAGGGTCATGTTGATTGTGTTAATCTGTCTGGAGGTACTACTGTGTGCTGGGGTTTGGGGCAAGGGTATGTGTTTTCTTAACTAATAAAATTCAAAGAGAAACTTTTTGCCTGTATTACTTCTCACAAATGTGAATAATTTAAATGTTTGGAGTATCTAATCGGAAAGGTGACAGTGTGAACTGCAGTATACTGCAGTTTGCCTTGGGAGCAGAGCAGAGACTCGCTAGCGCAGCAGGCTTAGCTCCTAGAGGTTTATGGAAATGCAAATTACATGCCAAATAACAAAATGAAAACAAAAAAAGTGCTAAACTACTGAAGTGGCTCAGCATGCTAATGACAGGCTTCATTAGAATATCCTAATATGGGCAATTGCTGCAACTACAAGCAGAATGGATATAGTGACTCGTCATTCACAACAGAGTAAGGGCTGAGTATTAAGGAATTATTTGATGCTGTTTTTTCCAGAGTCTGTGTTGGACAGACCTGATAGAATGAAGCTGTTTTATGGGGTATGATTTTGAATTATATGGGCAAGCAAACATGGTATTTTACTTTTTTTTTTTAACTTGACATCCACAACAATTTTTAATGTGCAGATTATTTTGGAAAGAGATCAACTTCAGAAAGCGAGAAAGGATGAAAAGATGCAAGACCCACAAACAGTAAATGTGAAACTTTCCATATATAGTACATAAAATAGTAATTAATATCAGGAGGTCTGTTTGATTTTTGATATGGGTTAGTACATCTTTCTGTCTCCTATGGAATAATCAGATAAAAGGAAGTGTTAAATTTAGTGACTTACAAATAACATCAGAAGAAAATTCCAGTAGCCATAAACCCTTCCTTCAGCCTGCAAAAGTATGATTTCATGCTAAGTGTCTGCATTATTACACATATCTATTGAATTTATTACAAAATGTATTATTAAAATTATATGTCGTACTTTGTGCAAATCATGCATGTGGGTGTGCACATATGTATATTATAATTTATACTGACCATTTTGATTCTTCTGTTAATGATCACAGCAGTATTCCGAGCACTGGAGGTCATCAAACATATTCCAAGTGCAGCCTTGTGTAATAGAAGAGCATCAGCACAAATGTGTTTTCCCTCTGAAATAAAATTGTGATCTGTTTCAGATGTGCAAGATAAAATGGAGTGTTAAAGTACTTGCAAGCAGTGGTCATTTTTTTCCCTCTGTTGAAAAACAAAGGTGCTTTGGGCTTTGTACCATGCACTAGAGAGGCACACAAATCTGTTTTGCAGAAATCTGGAGTCAAAAGATCTGTAACTCCATACAGAAAGATAATGAACAGTAGGAGGAATGTAGTATTCAGGGGTTAACTGGAAAATTTTCACATGGAATAACACTATGTGTGTTGGTTGTAAGTAGTTACTCTTTGTAGACCTACCTGAATCACATTGCCTCCCTCCTTTTAAAAAAAAACAACAACAAACAGAAATACATTGCCAATAACTAGAACACATCTCTAAAATAGTAAGACTTTTTTTCCATTGCTGCATAAATTATGTGTTTGTTTTTGGGCCTTCAGTCCTGTAGGTAATGAAGTGCATAGAGCACCTGCTATGTGTGTCTGGGTAATACTGTTACCTTGCTATTTGTCTTTGAATAACACCCTCACAGTGACATTTTTAAAAAAAAGCTTTGATTTTGGGAAATCTTAGCTTGTCTTGATACCTCTTCATGCAAAGCAACACCAGTTGCTTTCTCCTCCTGGGCTTCAGGAACTGCTTCAAGTGTTTTTAAAGTGTATCAAATAATGGACACCAAAATTTTGAAATCACTTGGATAGATTTTAAGATAATATATTTAAAGGCCTATATTTCTTTTGTTGCCTTTGAGAATTGCTCACCTACCTTCTCTTTACCTTGCTCTACAGATTTGGGATGAATGATACTAAAAGTATGAAATCACATGCATTCTGATATTACATACTAGCTTGAGTAGATAGACTTCAGAGTAGGGAGTGGTGTCACAGTCAGTGTTACAAGCACAAAGAACAAAGGAAGGCTGTTTGATGGATCAGCTGTATAGTTTGATACGAACTGCCAGAGGGAGTTATTGCAGCAAGCATAAAATATAGAATAATAGAATTGTTTTGGTTGGAAAAGGCCTCAAGACCTTAAGATCCTCAAGTCCAACCATTAGTCCAGCACTGCCAAGTCCGCCACTGAACCATGTCCCTAAGCATCCCTGTAGGTTCTATGCAAGTGTAATAAAGGAAGTCACATCCTTATGTTGAAAAGTCAGCGTTGGGGTGGGACAGCAGATGAAATTTAACAATCAAGGGAAATGAAGTCACGATAGATGTCTTTACCTTCTTTTCTTCCACTTCTATTTTTTTATGAATGTTTGTATTGTTGTATGTCTACCCTCAAGAACATGGCTCTTAATTGTTCTAAAAATGTAGCTCACATAGCTGTGAAATAGTGCTCTGCTGCACAGCCAGCTGAATTCATCAAGATGTTCCTATATCAACAATGGTCAAATATCAATGGTCCAATATCAACAATTTTCACTCTTGCAAATGATATACAGCCCATAAAGCAGAAGCATTTAAACTGTTCAACAAAATGTGCTGGTGCTCTGTACTTATAAGGCTTCCATAGGGCTGACATGTGAGTAGCTTTTGTAAACAATTACTCAATACCTAATGATGCCATAGGAATTAAGTAGGTTAATGTGTGAAGTACAGTGGTTTTTTACTTTCTTAGTATATACCAGCTGGGAATCAGGGGCAAAACTACCAGCAGTGATTTAACTTGTAGCAGATCTTACTGGGAAAGAATCTACCTGTCTCCAAACATTACCCTTTTTAAAAAAAAAAAGGTATAATAAAAAATCTGCAGATCATGAGATATATGTACAATGATACTGTACTTTGGGGTAGGAAAAAGTGTGGATGAAGAGAATACCCCTTGAATCTGTGTTTGTGCTAGGTTTCTGTGATTAACTCTCAGATTCACCTATTCAGCACATTTTTTTGCATTGAAGGAAAAATAACTTGTTGAATCTCAGCTAAACCTCAATTTTCATGTTTGTAAATTACTTCCTCATCAAATGTGGTGGTCATTGATGAATTGGTACATGAGTCACGTGATTATTGCTAAACAGTCCACTAGACTTAGAAATAAGGGGACTGGCCTTGATGTACTTAGGCAGCTGAAATTTATTTTGTAAAGGTCATTTGTTGTTGTTACCTGAGCCAATTAACTTTATTATGGTACTATTTGAAAAGTTTATTGGTATATGGAGAGAATTTTGCAGATTATGGGTACTGTGACTGAGTACACTGAGAAGACTAGGAATCCATCTGTTTTAATTTGATTCATTGAATACCAAGGGCTTATGAAGAGCTGAATATGTCAGTCAGGCCAGAGAATCTCTTTAAAAAATTGTGAGATTCATAGGCAGGAAAATGACATATTGTTTCCAGTCTCCAAGCTCTTTCTGAAGCCTGTTTGTTGCTTTCTGTAGGGAGAGTTAACTTTGTGGAAATATTTTGATATGATAAAGACATAAAAAAATATTTTGTTCGCACTGGTGGTTTCTCACAGTTTTTGTCCAGTGATAAAGCTGTGCAATGGACTGGGCTACAATAAAGGTGATGAGGGACTTTGTACCTAGAGCCTTTGCGTGCTTGACTGCTATTAATTCCTTTTTATGGCTTCTGCTTTGACAAGTGAAATGTAGCTGCCTTTGCTTTCCAGACCGTATCCCAAGTGTTCCAGGTGAGATGAAGCCAACTCATGGAAAAGCATGTAGGCAGAGGCAGTCAATTTTTATGTTGATCCCCACCCCACATAATCCCTGGTGGCCAGTTGAAAGTGTAGGTCAGCACTGGTTTTGGATGACATTTTTTCTCTTCTGGGTTACATTTTCTCTCATCAAGCTTAGGTAATACAGTATGATGAATTATGCTGGTAGCTTATTATCTTTATTGTTTCTCATTTTTTTAAAGTCTGATTGCATTTTAAGTGCTCCTTTATGCAGGCCATGGTCTACTGCTTTGTTCAGAAAAGTTATTCCAGGAATTCCGGTAGCACTTGAGTCTCTGAACCAGGTATGCTGTATGCCTTTTGGAGAACATGACCTCCTTTCCCTGCCAAGGAGGGCAGAGAAAACCATCCTGAGGATGTCACAGCAGGGATAAAACCTTCTTGGAGATCAGCAAGTACTATTATTGCTTCTTTGGGAAAGATTCCTGACTGTCCCCAATAAGATGGTGTGGGCTTATTATCTAAAGCAATACTGACAGGAAGATTTTGTTGGTATTCAGAACAGACCTTCCAGGTCATTGTAATTTTGTCTTTATTTATCTCAGATTTCCGCAGCCCCAGCAAAGAAAGCACACTTCACTTGGAGTTCACTTAGTGTTAGATTTAACCCTCATATTCTTTCCCCCATGTTATAGCTATACGTAAACAGCTGACGTTAGAATATTCTATATTAAAGGATATGTATTATTTATGTAATAATGAGAGAGAATACTTTTCATTTAATATGTTAGAGCTCACTAATAGCAGAGTTTCTTCACATGATCCACCTCCCAGCATAAGCCAGTAAGGGAAAACCTCAGCAGAAATCTAAAACTACTGGAAAATGTAAATGAATATAAAAGAAGAGGTAGTGATGTACACTGTGTGCATGCACATGCATGTGTGCACATCTTCCCCGACAAGCATTCTAAGCTGATTCCTTTAGGACTGATTTTCAAAGTTACAGTTAGCAATTTGGTTCCCAGTTACTCTTAACTAATTTTGCCACTTACCTCTGAAATGCTCTTGTTAGAGCATCCGAAGGTATCTTGCTTCCTTCTCGTTCGAATAGTATCGTGTCTAAGTTTCTCAGTATTTTAATTCATACCTGGATGCCCTCCTCTAAGAAAGCTTTCAGTGAGGGAGAGCATTGCAAAGGGTTGATTAATTTCTTATTGCAGTAAAAAGATAAATAGTAATTGGCTGAAGGTGGATGTATAATACCTGAATTGGCACATTGACTCTCCAGTTAAACCACTTTACACCCCAAGCAGCATGCTGGACTTAGCAAAAATTCTTCAGTGATGAAGAGTTTTGAAAATCTTTCAATTTGAAAATGGAAACTTTCATTCAACCTTGTGTTCTGAGGCAAAGGTTTTCTCTTATTTTAAATTAAACAGTATCTTAAGAATGCATTTGAATTGCATTTTAAGATACTAGTTACATGAAAGCACACTGTAATTTTGTTACAATCTGTAACTTCACAGCATTTTAAAATCCACACGATCTTTTGCAGAACAGCTTGATGTTAAACAAAACAGAAATTACCCCCCTTCCAGGAAGAAAACTTCTTTATTAAAGATGTGACGTTTTAAAAGTGCTTCCAGTAACCACGATCAATACACTCTCAGGATTGGAAGGTGTAGATGAGAGTATTTGAAAAAATGATTTTCAATACAAGATGGCCACTTCATATTACTTTAAGACTGATACAGAAGAATGAAAGGAATGCTCAGCAGAGCCTGATGGTAGTAGTCATTTAAATAATTGAACAGTATAAACAGTGCATTGGTATTTATGGTGCCAGATCTCCTCCTCCTGTATATACACAGTGTGTGGAAATGTGAGGGAGAACCAGGCAAAAGGCCTGGAGGAGTATGTTGAGGGGTGGGAAAGAAAGAGGGTGTGGGCCATCTCCTCAGCTCCTGCACACTGATGAAATCAGAGGAGGGTTTGCAGCAGCTCCGTACTGGCACTGCAGGCCCCAGAGCAGAAACTTGCAAGTCCAGCCTTTGGCTTGGAGGAAAAAAGAGGCTTTCGTGACAAATGTGTCGTTCCAGAAAGGAAGGGCACTGTGTGTGTGCACACGTGTGTGGGAGGGAGAGAATGAAGGAGGGAATTTCTGGCTATTAGTTTATTTTTTTCATTGTTATTTTTATGCCACAATATGCGATTTTTTTTATAAAATGTTTTTACTGTACGCTTGATGTATTCCTATGAAAATGCAGTTCTTCCAAAAATATTCTGCATTTCTGAAGTGTTTTATGGCTGATTGCTGCATCATAATTTCATGTTTTCGTAACCTTGTGATCAGTCTCTGCCCCTGTGTTATGCCATGTTACCCTTCCCTTTCTTGTTTATTTTCTGTTTTTTTTTTTTTTTTGTCAGCTGGGAAAAGAGGGCCATACTGCCAGCAACTTTGATTCTGCCAGCACTAGAGAATGAAAAGTTCCTCTTTGACCTCCCTAGTGCTTGGATATGACAAGTTGTGAGGGAGTCTGAAAGGTGTAAGAAAGTGTAATGTGCTTGCTCTGCTTACTTAGCAATTTAGCAATAAAAATTCGGAATAGCTGATACCAGAAGTCCTGTCAAATGCTAAGAAAAGAGTTTTTTTTCCCCCTGAAAACTTTCTACTTTCCTTTCCTACCCCCACTTGAAATACTTCAAACTTGTCCTATAAATCACTGTGGACCAAACTCTGAAATGGTTTTCCCTACCCAGTCATGTGGTAACTGTGGTTTAGTGTAACACAGATTTGTGATGTGACTGTGGAAGTGCTGGTAAGAATGACTGAAGGTGTATCAGAAATGCAAATTTTACAGTGGCTACTATACAGATTATTTTCTGCTGTTGTTTTACTGTGTGATTAAGTAGTCCATCGCTGCATTGTCTTATTGTTATAGGAATTCACTTGGTTAGGTGATGTCTTCTCATCTGTGTCTGCAACTTCATGCAGAAAGCTCAGTGGAGCAGGAGTAGTTGATGAAATTGGGAACCTTTCTGAAAAGAGATAAAGCTGGGTGTTTCCTTCTACAGATGCAATTCTTATAGAGCTTTCTTGTGAAACCAGAGGGTTTTTTTAATATAGTAGTTGCAATATCTACAATTTAGCAGATTAAAAAAACACCTGTTGATAGATGAGTTTAGTGATGTTTGATAATGTTTGGGCAATGGGATGCTTTAAATGAGGTGGTGTTATTTCTGGTACTGTTTACCTCCTTTGCTTCATCTTCAACACTCTTGAGCATAAGCAGTTTTCAGGACTTAACAGTTTTACGGTGTGTGGCATTCCTCTAGCTGACTACTCAGTTTGCCTTGATGAAAAAAGTGAGAATTTATCTTTGTTATCTTAAAAATGGTGCCAGATGATCACACAAGCTTAGCATACCTTTAAAGCAAATCATGCTGAACTGATTGTATGAGTTGTTAGTGAAGAGTAACAGCTCTCTGGTGGTGATCAGTTGTTTGGGAATTTTGCAATATAATGGAGTATATAAATGGGGTTGCATTTTCCATTGCGTAAAATCTGAAGTCCTGCGGGGGAAAAAACCTGTAAACCAGAAGGAATAAAGAATCAAAATAGGCAGAGAGGTATCTTACCTGGCTCAAACTTACCGAGCTTAAACTTGGCAAAATTCTGCACCACTCCCTCAGTGTAAATAAGTGTTAGCCTGTGTTATATGTTCGTTTATACCACATAATGCTCCTCTAAGCCGTGGCCACCAGATCAGGTGAATTCCACTCTTGTGGCCAGCTGAGGGAAGTTTGCTACCTTGATCGAATACTTGCTTAAATAATTCATATTATATTAAAGGGAAAGATTACTGGTAGGCAAAACACATCTGTCTAGTGCCAGATGTCTGATGATAAATGCTCTAAAAAAATAAAGATGTATAATTGTCAATAGGCTGCTTGCAGGCTGTTATCCTGCAGCCTTAGCTGGGTTCTCCGAGTGCTAGATGCAGAGGGCACTGTGTGAGAGCTGGAGTTTGGGATTTTTCTGCAAGTGACCCCCATTTCTACAAAGCTCTCTCACTTTAACAGAATTAAGCACAAAGTGCTGTTTTGATTTTGCTTTTCACACAGCAAAGAGTAATGCATAATAAAATGACCTTTTTTTCTCTAAGAAGCAATAAGGGGAAAAAATTAGGTTTTTAGATTTTTTTCAATATTAGATGTACTAGATATCTGTAACTTTGATGTTGCTTGTATATGTTCATTATTCACTAGCTATTTTCCCTTGAGTGTGGTGTTGTGAAAGATCCTAAAACCACAGCACCATATAACTCAGGTAAAGGATTGTTAAAAGGAAAGCATGAAGTGCAAATGTGTTTTAGAAATTTTCTCATTTTTTCCTTATTCTGATTAAATTAAAGCTTGCCCTTAAAACCCAACTACCTGACAAGCTTCAGATGTGCAGACTTGATTACCAGCTCTAATTCTTTTAACCTGTGGCTGTTCAGACATTTTGTGCTTCTGTGGGGGCTTTCACAGGACTCTGGCAAGGCTGCTGGGGTTTTGGGTGTCCATCTTTCTTACAAATACTAAAAGGTAGAGTTGTATTTTGTGTCTTTTTTTTCAGCAAATTGATATGTGTAATCTTGTGTTAACAGGTGAAGCAATAATTAATGGTTAAGTTATGTAAAAAAAAAAAAAGAGCCGCAGCACTGGGGCAAAGAGTATATACTATAATGCTTTTTTAAAAATGCAGAGCTTTTTGTGAAATCTTTATTTTCATGGTACCTATCTTGTAATTTTCTTCAAATGTTCTGCACGAACTAAAGAGATTGGAAAATAGGAACATGCTGGAGAGGAAGGAATGCAAAGTATTGAAATGATATTTAAAAGTAGAATAAAATATTGCTTAATGTTTATAGAAAATATGTGGGAAGCTGAGTATTTCTGTGTATAGTATGTTGATGTATTTTGCCACACTGCATATAAACTATGGGAGTGTCACTGAAACTATGCAGACACAGGCCAGCTGAGCAGCAAGCCTATACATTCCTGTCTTTTCTATCATGTATAGAAAAATGCAATTCTTGTTGAACTCGCCCTCTATACTGTATAGGATTGTATCTTTTGCTATTTTTTGTGGGAATTGTGGAGAGACAGAAAAGGTAGGATCAGCCTATTAAAAAAAAAGCAGAGAAAATGGCTTTATAGGTACTGTAAGTACGTGCCAACGATGCATGTCAACAGTGTAACTCCTTTTATTATATAAAATAAATCTGGGAAAGAAACCTAATAGTCTTTCTTATACATCTCTGAGGCCTTCTAGGATGTTGATATCTGATGAAAGTTTTCCTGAAGGGTGTTTTGAACAAATTCTATTAATAAAAGTTTTGGAATTAGGGTTGTAGTTTGAGGGATTTGTGAGAGGGAGGGAAAGGAAATGACTATGCAGTCAGAGAAAAGCAACTGTTTAATATGTAGGAACAAAAGGTTGACTTAGTGGGTGTATCATGGTCTTTAGAGAGAATGGCAACCATCTGTGTGTATGAATCTGCCTGCCCCTGCACCCCCTCCTCCCAATACCCGGCTGATAAATCATTTTGAAGTCAAGTGCCAGGTGCATGACATAAGTTTTGGGAAGAATTAAATATTGCACTTAACAGCAAGGAAGACTGAAAGCCTTTCATGAATGTCTGACCAGTGCCATCTTTAGAAGTGATGTCTAAACTAATAACTCTTCATACCTTCTCTTCTCACGTAAAAGAAAATTCCAGGCTTTGCTGTGGTGCAGCATGTAATTGCTGGTTGTGTTATGTTTTGACAAACACTCACTGCAGACACGAGACAGAGCAGTGTAAGTTTTGGCTTCCTAAGTTGAAATTGTCTCGGCATCAGATTACTGCTTTGCAAATGAGCAGCACTTCCCCCCCCCATTTTTTTTTTTTTCCTGTGGTCCAATATTAATACATTTTCAAAATGGAAACTCAAAGAATTAGATCATTTTTCCTCAGTCTGTATCCCTTGGGACATCTAACCTATGTTGCTTGTTTTAATTAAATTACCACATTTTCCATATGATTAAATGCCTGAATAATGAAGACTTATGGGACTCAATTTTAATGCACCATCCATGAATATGAGCATCGAGGGGAAACATATGATTTTACTCTAAGTGAAATCTTTTAGTAGCAAGCGTTTCACCTCATCTCTTTTCAGATCAAATGAAAGTTGCAAAACAGTAAAATAGAAAATGTGGTATTAGATGGTGGTATTCAATGGGTGGGAGCAAATATTCTCTAAAGAAAATAGATTGATGGGAGAAAAACAGAAAATGGTGTAGTGTGTTCTGGGGACAAGCCAGATAAACATTTTCGCAGTTACGGTATAGTGTACTTTGGGTTTTGGGGCAAAGGCCACTAACCATATAGCAAGGTATGTTTTGGAGCAGTTTTAAAGGGACTTGGTGTATTTTTTTTTTCGTTTAGAGTTGCCTGGGGTTTAAATCAGGACAGGATTTGGCTTAGCATGGCTAGGTACTGGGTATCTAATCTAAAAACCACGCCAGTCATTTTTAAGCACTAAGTGGTAAATGCAGGCAAAAAGTCAGGAACTTCAAAAGTGGAAAAAATGTATTTAAAAGTCTATTTAATTTTAGTTGCAGAGGAAGAAATTAGTGCCATTTGTTTGCTAGATAAACACATTCATGTTTCACTCTATTAAGCTTGGTAGGGAGAAAGTGTTATGTGTGATGGTGGATGCTGCATAGACACCCATCCTTGCATGAAGTGAACTTGGTAGCATTGCAGAAATAGTTGGGTATAATGCAGGAGCAGCTTCCTGTCCTGATCTTCAAGCTTTTAGAAGTCTGGCTGTATTAAATTTTAAAGGCTGATAAGAAATCTGTAAGTTGCTTATGAGGAAATGGAACTGTGGAAGGAGAGAATAAAGGTGTGTAACATTAACTGGTGTCAGTGTCAATCTCTGCTCTTTGGTAAAGCATCGTTGACCATTTCTTTTTTTGTTTGGTTAGTTTCCTTCCCTGGTTTTGGTGACTTTAGAACACTTTAGTGGCTTGTTCAGTTATTTTGTGTGAAGACACATCTTCATGTAATTTGGGAGCTGCTGTCTTGACTGCCATGCAGTCATTTTAATTTTGACTTTCTTACTCCAACAGAACTCCAGGCTCTAAACCCATCCTTTTGTCTCATCTGTGTCCTACTCTAACTGCATCCAGGTAACTTCTTCCGCTGTTTCCAGATGGCTGATTCCCAGCCTACTGAATATATTTTTAAAAAACATTTTCCCTAAATGACTGACATCACAGTTGGTACCAGTTACTTCATCCCGTTTCTAGCATAGTAGTCCCAGGGTCTTGGACTGGTCTTTTTTCCTCTTTTGTACTGACCAACATTCTGCCACTTCTTTCCAGTTTTCAGTTATTGGGAAGTTCTTCTCTTGTAACAAGCTGATAAAAGACATTGTGAAATAGATATCTGAGACCTTGAAAAATTTCATTTTCAACTTTTGCTCAAACCAAGATTATTTATCAGTACACCGAAGTGACACTTCAGTTTCTTCAGTCTTCATAGTTTTTCAGCTACAAACTTGTGCTGTGAGGTGCTCTTATTTTCTTGAGGATCAGTTAGCTTTAGCTTACCAAAGAAAGATCTGTCTTACGCTGCTTATTTTTATTAGACTGATATTGTATTTGATGTAATTTTTCAACTACTTTTCTGTTTGAGTTTTGTTGTTGGTTTTTTTTGTTTGTTTTGTTGTGTTTTTTTACATCTTGCACACTGTTTAAGCTCCATAACCTGGCATTTCAAATCTTTGCTGGTAAGAAATTAAAAAAGAAAAATCAATGATGAACAGACACAGACAGATTGAAAGTGTTTAAATAATTTTCCCAAAAGATTGCCCCATATTTTTTTCTTCAGTATGGTGGTTCTTTGAGATGCCTGAGGTTTGTTGTTGTTTTTCAACAAGGGTTGTGTGCATTCTCTGAGTGTCAGTGATGATAAAAGGGCCAGGTAGATCACTTTTTATTCTGCTATGGCATCTTCTGAGAGTTTTGCTTCGATTCCTGCAGTGTTCTTATACTTAACTTCAGGAAAGGTAGCTTGTTTTCTCCTTCTAGATTAATCCTCAATGTTTCATTCATCTTATATCAATGTTCCAAATTGTTACACCAATTTGTTACAAATTCATTTTCTCTCCTGTGGTGGGAAGAGTTACTGCTATTGAAATACTTTCTTGGAATTAAGTTCTGCATAGGACTTAACGACTGTGATACAGTGGGGTGAGCTGGGAAAGGACATTTTTCATTTTCTGCTCTCCACTTGCTCTTAGCAGGTTTGTTGGATTAGTCACCCTCCTTTTCTCCCTCTTGTTCTCTTTCCATATAGCTCACACTTTCCTTCCCACAATCTGTCATCCTACTTTCCTACCAAACAGAAAAGAACCATTTGTTATAACTTTAAAAATAAATGTTAAACATCCAGGAGTAAAGAAAGTTAACAGACAGCCAAATAGTTTTCACTGATGATCTTTCCTGATCTTTGTCCCACTGCAT
The DNA here is from genome assembly GCA_020745705.1 of Hemiprocne comata. Taxonomy (NCBI): domain Eukaryota; kingdom Metazoa; phylum Chordata; class Aves; order Apodiformes; family Apodidae; genus Hemiprocne; species Hemiprocne comata. The sequence goes on along the minus strand of CM036589.1, from coordinate 66,761,254 downwards.
AAATAAGGGAATAACTAAACTACCACCACATTCAGAGATGAGCAAAATGCATATGTGAATGTTTATTACCTTTCCACTTCAGAGATTTATTTCCCTACTTGTTTAAATATTTTGAGAAACATACTGCAGCATTTAAACATGAAAAGCATACATTTCATATAGCTTTCCAGTTTCTGCTCTTCTATGGATGAAATCACAAGTATTCTGGCCTTGAAGCATCAGCATTTCCAGCCTGACCTCTGGATGCCTACTAAGCAGTAGTGAAAGAATTTTGAGGAGAAAAAAGTGTGTTTCATAATTCATTTATTCAAGAGACATTGCTGTCCCCCAGGCTTCTGCATCTTCACAAAATTTAACAGTACTAATTTCAAAGCCAAGTTTTAGACATTCCTTCAGTAGATACTCACTGAGTCAAAAGTTATAGCTGATTATTTTAAGTAGACAGGACAGCATGGAAGATAACTAGGGTCTAAGTCCCTTAGAGGTGATTCAGTTTGATTTTGGTGTAAGGCTTCACTGAGACAGGTGAGTAGTTAGTTTAAATGGAAGAAAGACTTCTTTTCTTGAAGTCTTCTCAACTGGTTGAAGAATTTAGTGATACAAAACTTGATAGTGAGTGTTTTGGGGGAGGACACCAGTATTAGGATTGCTAAATAAACATTTCAATAGAAGTATTAGACTAAAACAGGGATTAATGAGCTTAGAAAAGCTGAATCTTGGGTGCTGGGTAGATTTATTAAGGGGATAGTATAAAGTATTGCATGGTCTAATAGGACCTGATGTGCTTTCTGTGTCTTCTATGACCATCTGCATGGGAAAGAAGCACCATAGGCTAGGCTGCTTCACATCTTGAGAAGGAAAATTAAATCAGTTGCAAAATACTTAGTCATGTAAGTAAAGCAATATCAAAAGGTAGAGTAAATATGAAGAGCTAATGGAATAAAGGTTGACCAGAGGATGATTAAAAATGCATGTGTGGAAATAACGTCACATCTCGTAGTATAGTTATTGTAGCTTCATGAGAGGATAGCAACGACTAATGAAAAGGTGTTGTCATAATGGAAATTGAGGCAAAACACAGAGCTCAGCGAGGGGAGGGCTGGACATCTTTCACCCAGGATGGTAAAGGAAATCTCAAGTAAATGGAGTCACAGGTTCAGGTTCCCAGAATTTTTTGAATATCTTACAAATTGAAAGGGTTTATGCACCTCATCAGGTACAACTTCAGTGTGTGCTGTAAAGAAAGTCAAGATAATTAGCAAAGTATTCTCAGTAGTAGGCACTGTTGTACTCTTCCACCACCCTTGGAAAGTTGATTTAAGCAGAAAGGAAGCCTTTCTGGCTTCTTTTGGGTAGCTGTGGAACTCTAATTTTTTTTTAATCTGTTTTTCATGAGACAACCTATTCTATAGACAGTGTTCTAGGTCTTATGTATTTGGAATGACAGATAATAAACTGACTAGTGTTGGACTTTGGGAAAGGAAGTACAAGATTGAATGGAAATTCTTTGTTAGAGTTCTTCTTGCAGTCAGTTTTGGGGCATACATGGTTTTGGGTGGTTTTTGTGGCATTTTGGTGTTTTTTCTTCCTCTACAGAGATCCAGTAATACAGATTGTGTATCATGGATGTAGAGAATATTTCTGAAAGTTTTCAGTGATTTATGTGATGAGGTTATGGAAGGAGTAAACAACATCCAAACTTATGAAGAACAATATTTCTAGTAGAAATTTGGAGAAATTTTAACCCCCCAAATACTCGAGTGCTGATGTGTAAGACTGTGCATAGTGCAATACTGCATACAATTCTAGTCACCTGTGTCTGTGAATTAAGGACAGCAAAAGGCAAGAGTTAATACCAGGGGAAATGGAAAGTCAGCTTTTGACGACTAGAAGGTTTGATTTGTTTGCCATGGCAAGCAACGACTGAAAGCAAATATGAATTCTTGTAACTGAAGCTAAAAGTATTTTTTGTAGAAGAAAAACAAGTTGTTTTGTCCATAAATAAACTCAAATTAGAAGATTTATAATCATCACAGAGAGATTTTTTCTGTCAAAGCTGTTTTAGACTAGGCTGTATGTGCTTAATTTGAGTTGCATGAGATTGTCTAGACTGGACTTGATGACCCAAGTCACAGGACAAGTTGAGGTCTTCAGTGTTTGTGGACTTCTTAAAATGTAGTTCTAGGCTGATGTTACTGGCATGTCTATTCTTCCTTATGATTCATTTGTCTTTTACTGTGTTAATATTTGTGTCATCATTGACTCACTGGGGTTTTTTTGTTCGACAGGGTATTTTTCAATGTTTTGGGTGGAGGAGTTACAGGGTTTACTAAATGTGGTGTTTGCTGGGGATTACCTCCCAAGATATGAATGGACTGCCAAAAATGTAGGTACTTCAGGAACATAGTCATCGTTAGTAGTCTCTTTTCCCAAACAGAGGGTTGGGTCTTGACCTTTCAGTGTAAACAACCAGAAGAACTGTAATTTGTTACTTTGGAAAAAGCTCTGTCCTACAAACATTTATCCCTGATAATAAACTATCCCAGAGATGAAATAGTAGCATAAACAAGTAAGGTAAATTGGCATCAGGCTTCTGAAATTCCCACCAGTAAAATCTTTTAGTACAAGTAAATGTCTGATATTCTTAACTTAATTTGTTTTCTTCTTTTCAGCCCTTGTGACTCCAAAAACTGCCAGCATAGCTGGTTACTGAGATGGGAAGGTTTTTATAAATACTTATAATAGAAATCTCAGTAAAATTACTTATTTTTTTCCTGAAGAAGCGGATGTTCACTGTATTTTCTCTATAAAGTTATGCTGATGCAAATTGAGAAAACTGCTGATCTCAGTGGAGTGTTTAATAGAAGAAAGATGGTTGTTTACAGATATGCAAATGGGGTACCTGTAAGGCTTGTGTATTTCAAACAGTTTATATTGCCTTCTCTGATTCAAAAGCCTGAGATTTGCTGCAGAGAACTAGAATAATGCTTTCAAAGAGGGCATTCTAAGCAGAGAAAATAAACTACTGGAACAAGATCAACCTTCATACAAACTGTCCAAACACATCAAAATCAAACTGAAAGAGGTCTCCTGAGCTCTGTTAAACTCCTTGTATCTCACCAGTGGGATTTATAGAACATAAGAAGAAGAACATAAGCATGAGTTACTTTGCCTCGGGCAGTCTTACTTGATTTAACCCTGTCTCGCTCTACCCATCCTGCCAGATGGGAGCCCTGACATCTTGCTTTTCTTGCCCAGGTTTGCTGTAGCTGGAGTCGAGGGCTCACAATCTGTGCTGACATGAGAAAATGTTACTGCAGATTTTTAAAATGTGAAAAATGTGGGTGGTGGGGAAAAGCATAAACAGATATTTCAGAGCATAGGTATTCTTTCTGGTGTTAAAAGAATGTTACTCATAAACATTTGCTCCAAAAGGAGTAACATCGTTATCAGTTTTTCCATGGGAAAAGAGGCAGATGTGAATTTAGTTGGGATAAGATCTAAATTTAGAAGAGGCCTGATATTTGAGTGTGGTCTGGGTAGACCCTAGTGGGGGAAAATTAATGTGGCTGGCTCTTTGCTTGAGGTATTTGCCAGTTTTGAGCAAATAAGTAAAAAACTTCCTGTGGCTCTGCTTTAAGTGTGTTTAATTTATTTTGGTCTGGTATCCTGTTTTATCTGTGTCTCCATTGATTTTGATCTTATAAATTAGGTCTTTGCACGTCTTTAGACTTTGCTGAAAAGTCACCTCGTTAGGTCTCGTAGTTATTTAATTTTGCTTGTCTTTTTTGTTTGGTGTTTCATATTTCTTTTGTTTATAAAATGGTGATAGTACTTAAGTGGCCCTTTCTAAGTAGCTTTGCAAAGGATATCTGGCAACAGTAAAATGCAGCAGCTCTGTTTTGAAAAGCAAGTTTTGTTATTTGCCTTTTTCTAAACTTTTTTTCCCCAACCATTACAATGAACAAAGTTACAGTAGTTAACCTCTGCAAAGTAGTGTGCAGGTTTGTTCATGTAACCATTTAAATGAGTAGGCTGCTTTGCACTTGCTTGACATCAAATTTAGAAATTCGGGGCAAAAATATTTAAATGCAAGACTGGAGGGCTGAAGATCTTGGGGGGTGTGTGTGGAGGGAAGTTAAATTAGTGCTATGGATCCCAGGGCAAATAAAAGACCTGGAAGTAGGTTTCTTGTGTAAGCATGCATGCAGTTTAGTATTTAGGAATGAATGCTTTCAGGTATCCTCAGTTTGTTCTCTCTTCAGTAAAAAGTGAGAGTTGGAGATGAATGCAATGTTTAGGACACAGTTGTTAGCTCCCAGTAGAAGTCTTTTGAAACAGTTTCTTGGTATGTTAGAGCTGTTGCAAGTTCAGTTACTTGTATTCAGTCACACTGATGTACTTTTTGCCATACCTTCCAGTATGTTCTAGCTAAAAGGGCAGACTACTGTCTGGGTTTTTCAAGTGTAGGAAATATGTGGTTCAGAGACCTTTCTGTCACTGGGGTCTCTGAGAAGAAAACACCTTAGTCGGGTGTTAAAATGTGGTTTAATACATACCTTTCTCTGCAAGTCACTGACTTCTAACATGACTGAAGGTTTTGCATATTTCAGGGGTTTATATTACTCTACACACCATCAGGGAATTATGGTGTTGTATCACTAGGGGAAACTGGGCGTGTGATTTAATTCCCACTTTTACTCTGTACATTCCTAGTGTAAATTTATTCAAGTAGGTTCTTCAAAGGAGCAGCATGTATTAAGTTCTTTGGTGATTTTGACATCTAATTATTTCTTAAAAATCTTAACCTCTCTGCCTTTGGTGGCCTCGTTTTCTTTCACCTGTAAAGGGAGGCATCACAAGGATGCTTACAGTATAATTGACTCCAGTGTGACTGAAGCACAGAGACGCTGAAATAACAGTGCTGCTTTCCTCTGAAAAATGCTGTCAGAAAGCTTGCTTTCCCTGAAATACATGTGGAAAAGAGCCAGAGAGGAAAATGAATCATGCTAAATGAATATAATGCCACATATATATATACACACATGCTAGATTTTGGCATGAACTTAGACAAGGAGAAAACAACTGAAGTCAAGGGATGATATCAAAAGAGGAAAGGCGTTCTAATGTGACTAAGAGACAGTGGTTCAAAACCCCTCAACTTTCTGTCCACCTCCCTGTTGCCACAGCTTTAGCAGAGGGGCTGTTTCAAGTAGTGAAGAATGTGAAAATCAAAATACCGGCTTTGTGCAAAAGGGTGATAGACTTGAGCGATTATTTTGCAGGCTCCACAGCTACTGGAGCTACAAAGCCATGATGGGATTGGGCTGTTCTGTTAAATAAGGCTGAAAGCTGTTAGCAGCTGATAGTCTGAGGGTAGGGCTGAGAGGTACAATCTCCCCTCAAAGGCATATGATGTCAGTCTCTGCTTAGCTGGCAGCTAAGCCTTCTCTGGAGGGCTTAGGCTCTGCTTTCTGAATTTTGGAACAAGACAGATCTCATTTGCTATCTCAGTCAGGGCCCTTAAAGAAGTTAGAACAAAGTTTTGTGTTTCATTAGGGGCAAGGAGCTAGCTTGCCAAAAGGTCTCTGAGTCTAGGGTAATAGAAAAGGATTGTTGCTATATCTTACCTATATTAAGTCTTGGGAAAGACAGGATGTTGTTAAACATCAGTGGGAACCAGAACAAACAAAACTCCCTAACAATTGCTATTACTATGCTGTGCTATTCTATGTGAATTGGTTTGCCATTGAAACAGGATCTGGGAATCACTGTGGGAAGTCGTCCTGGAAAAGTCATCCCATCGAAAAGCTCCAGAACAGAGAAAGTTGTCTCTTAGGAAAGAAAAGAGAGAGAGAGAAAGGGAGAGAGAAAAGTCAAAGAACTACAAAAGATCAGTCAGTCTTTTAACAGTTTGGGTTGAGGGAGAAAATAAATAGCTCTTTTGAGATGCTCTTGTCTAATTCCTGATTTTTTTGTTGCTGCTGGGGAGTGGATCAGTGGTAGTTAAAGGCTGTTTTCCAATAATATTAATGGGGTTATATAATTTAAAGTGCATTCCTGAATTCTGTAAATTTAATGGTTTCTAGGAATTGGGGCTGTAAGCCTGTTCCCATGCTGAGATGGAGAATGCCCAATTTAAAATACAGTAGTTAAATGTGCAGTGTCTGAGTAAGGGTATTCCTAAAAACTGTAAATGTATCACCATTATTTTTTGAGAAGTTTATTAGGTTTATTTCATATTTTTAAGTAGTTGATTATTTTCTTCCTGATCTTCTGAGAGCACTTCATCAGGCATGGACACCTCCTTACTCCCCTGGGGATAATTCCTTGGAAATGAGTCTGTATGAATTCATGTGAGCACCTGGCAGGAATGCTGGGTCAGAGATTTAGATCTGGGGTAAGTTCACTCCGTCTGCTTGGAAAGGCTTTCAGAATGTCAACTCGTCCAGCAAGTCTAGGGATGTTCTCCTACCCCTCTACTCTGCCTTTGTGAGACCACACCTGGAATACTGTATCCTTTGTTGGGCTCCCCAATTCAAGAGGGACAGGGATCTATTGGAGGGAGTCCAATGGAGAGCTGTGAGGATGATTAAGGGACTTGAGTATGTCTCCTATGAAAAAAGGATGAGAGCACTGCTGCTGTTTAGTCTTGAGAAGGCTGAGAGGGGATCTTACTAATGTCTGCAAATATCTGAGGGGTGGGTGTCAAGAGGAGGGGGCCAGTCTCTTTCCAGTGGATCCCAGTAATAGGACAAGGGGCAATGGACACAAACTAGAACACAGGAAGTTTGACCTCAACATGAGGAGAATCTTCTTTACTGTGAGGGTGACGGAGCACTGGAACGGGCTGCCCAGAAAGGTTGTGGAGTCTCCTCTGGCAACTTTAAAAACCCACCTGTGTGGCCTGCCTTAGGTGATCCTGCTTTGAAAGGGAGGTTGGACTAGATGATCTCTAGAGGTCCCTTCTAACCCCTAATAGTCTATGATTCTATGAACTGAAGTTTTTTCCTGCACATACTTCTTGACCAGAGTAACAAAATCGATGAGCATTCACAAATCAAATGTATTAGAGATGCACTCAGTTTTTGCCATTGATCTGTGTACAGAAGACCTAGAGGTAAAGGGAGCTGACAGAATATGCTTCAATGCACTTGTTGCATCTGTCATTTTTTTTTCCTATTGTCGTCTTACAGCAGCTTTCATTAACTATAGACATAAAGCATTTACTGTTAACAGAGGTGGATTTAATAATGCATATGTTTGTTGCTCTTTTTTTACTGGTAACCTAAGAGAATATTATTATTAAAAAATAACTTTAGGGCTTCCTGTACTCAGTTTCTGTGGTGCTGTACTTCATTGCTTATCAGACAGAGGCACAATTAACATAGTATTGGCAAATGCTACATACATGTGTCCTCTTCTGTAACTGCTTTCTTGCTGCTGCTAGTGGCTCCAGATACAATGCCCCATTGTCTGTGCACTGAAATCTTCACACTGGACGAATCCCAAGCCTGATTTATCTGAGATTTCTGGGATGTGAAGCTTTTTCCTCTTCTAGGAGATTATGGCACTTGAAATAGGGACCACCTGTCTCCTACTTATAAAAGAGAGTCTGTGTTTTGTGGAGATGGCTTTGTCATGATTGACCTTCTTCAGCATGTCTTTAGCCTGCCATCTTCTCTGTTCTGAGCATGTAAGATTAAGAAGTCATTGCTGCTTTTTCTACATCAGCTTTGCATCAAGATACCATGTTTGTTTTGTTGTGAATTCTCAGAATGGTGAAGTATCAACTTTTTTCTTGCATTTTCACTTTGAAATTCAGTAATAAAAATATTTCCAGGATTGCTTTTTCATTTAACTTGATGACATTAATAAAGTTTGAAGATGCAGTTTTAGGGGAGAAAAAAACCCACAACAACCCATCTTTCTTTTATGTTTTGTTAAGATTTACTTTTGTTTTGGCTAAAGTTGCTTATATTAATAATCTGCATTTAAAGGAAAATATGCAGGCAAAGTTTGCTTTTGTTGTTAGAAGATCAAACAATAGAACGTGAACCTCTGTAGACAGAGAATACTAAATCCTTCCAGAACCACAGAGAATCTTCAGTGAAGTCAGACAAAATGTTCAACTTTCTGCAAGTTTGGCTTGTCAGCTGATCATTCCTATTAATTTGTGAGTCTGGTATCTGAACTAAAGAACAACTCCCATTTGGTTCTAGCAGTCTGTGATCCTAATTACAAACTGATTCTCTTGACTGACAACTGACAGTGTAAATTTATTACATTTGTACCTATTTTAGTTCCATCAAATCTGAAGGAATCATCAAGAATGAAAATACCATTGGGAATTAGAAGGGAAAGTCAGAGAGGAACATTTGGCTGGATTCTGATTATTTCCATGGTATTTTCCAACTGAAACTTCTTTGACAACGATATATACTGTAAATATATCAGATGAACACAGGATCTTGGCATGAAGTTGTTCTAGGTACTTCACAGAAGAAAACTAGATTGCATGCCAACTCATCTAGTTCTTTGATACTTCTTCTCTGCTGTTTGGTCCAGGACCATTGCTCCTCCATCCCACACTGTGCACATTCCTGCCCTACAGCTGGAAGGAAGGCTGTGCTACTTCCTTCTGCCATAAAAGCATCCGCCCCCTGCCCACAGGACTTTGGGAGATGCTGCCTTTTTCTCTCATCTTGAATTCAAGTAATACAAAATCCAGATTTATCCTGATTTTTACCTATATACAAGAGCTATATATGATGCACAAGAAGAAAACCAGTAATACAATATCTGACACTGACTTGCTGTTTTATGTCCTTTCCATGATGGCACTGTAACAAAGGACCTAGGAGAGCCTAAGAGGGTCTGTTTGGGTTTGATTCTTTTTTTAAATTTTTAATATTTTTTTTTTTTCTTATGAGGAGTTTGTATGTATAGTTGTGGAAATCAGTGGGGTAACATTTTTCATAAAGTCCTCATCCAGCCACAGAAAAGATGTCAGAGGTAAGATGCTGCAGTACAAGTTCCCACGCATACTCTTGATAGTAATACTAGGTGTGGAAGGCTTATCTTTTGGCCACTGGATCCCTCCACCAGGCAACTCAGTTCTCTGCAAGAACTATTACATGCCTGGTTATGTCTGCCTGTTGTTCTGGTGGTGCTCCCATAGCTGTAGCATCTGGATTCCTGATTCTGAAAATTCTCACCTTTCCCCTTTTACTTGTGGTTTAACTGATTTCCAGGCACCTTGGCTAAAACACCAAACATGATGAAAAGAAAAATATGAGCCTTTACATATAAGACACCTCTGCTTCTTAAAAGCTCAGAAATGGGCTATTTATTCTAGGTTTGTTTTCTCCCTAACTTTGGTGTCAGGGCTCTGCCTCTGTATGGATGCTGCTGACTTGGTGTAATTCAAAGCTGTGATAATTAGCTGCTATTGCTGGGAGCAATGAAGAATGTCTTTGCTGCCAAGGAAATGCAGATCCAAGCTTATTTCTAAATGCAGACTCACTTTCCATCCTTCTAATTTTTGTGTTTGCAGCTCTGGGTTTAGGCTGAACATTTGGAAGAAACTGAAATGGATCCAGTCTCTTGACCATCAGGTCTGGATGAATCATTACAGCAGTCTACTAACAGATGCCCAAGTTTGCCTTTTTGTAAGCACAGTTTAGATGCTTTAAGCTGGATCTACAACCAGGCGGTTGATTAACTGTGTGGGTAGGAAGTATGAAGTCACAAGTGGCATGCCTGAGGGCTGCTTTTCAGCAGACTACAGGGACATAGTTATGAAGTCCTTCTGTGTGTGGAATAGAACTTTGAACATGACATGGGGTCCCCAAGTGTTGCCTGCTGGCCTAGTGAAGCGTCTGTTGTGGTCCACCAGGAATGTTTTTACCCGTGGTTTCATTTAACAGGTCAGATGATCTTTGGAGGAACAAGGAGAGAGTCTCTCCTAGGGTAGGAGTCTTGTGTGTGTGGAGGGAGTGTGAGAGCCATCAACCCACTGGGGCTGAGACACCCCTGCAGCCATGGTACAGATCATTCACCTCTTCCTGCAGGAAATGCCCTAAGGGCTGGGAAAGGAAACATCATCTCCTGTGCTCATCAGCTCTGGAGAGAAGTGGAAAAGGGGTTGGAAATCTTCCTGTCTCACTTAGCAGCACCTGTATGTGGGCTGGGTTGTGCTTGGACAGAGTGCTTCTGCAGAGCCTGCAACTCTGCATGACCTGAGCCTTGCAGGTGCAGTGGTGGAAAGGGCAAGGAGGGGGATGCTGTACATTTCCCAAATGGCTTTGTGAACCGTGGGGCGGCAGCGCATCAAGCCTCTGGGCTGTTGAGTCTAAAAGGTAGACTGAGCAGTGCCTGGATACTGCACTGGAACAATGAGATAACAGAAACTGAAACGGATCATGGAAAATACAACTGGAAAATACTGGTTAGATCATTTAATTCATCAGCCTTTCAAAGCAGGATTGTTCTCAAATGTATTTTCTGGTGTGCTGTCCAGTTTTATTTTAAAGAAGCCCATTAAAATGTTTAAATTGAATAGTGTACTTTAGTTTGGAGTGAATGTATGCTGCATGATCTCTGTGACACTGCTGCATGATTTGGATTTCTTGCCATGCTATTAATAAATCTAGACAAAGACCAGATGCAAGCAAGCTGTAGCTGAACTCAAGAATCTGTGAAAGCTGGGCTAACATCTTTAACAGTATAACATCTGGCTGTTACATTAACACAGCCACCTTTTTTTTTTTTTTTTTTTTTTTTGCTAAAGCTAAGCAACTTATTGAAACCATGAGGAAAAAACCTAAGAACAGAAATAAAGCATGACCTTTGGTATGAAGTCTTCCCCTTTGACAGTTTCACCACTTAGTATAAATTGATGGGAATATACATCCAACCTACTGTTACAATTTTATAGTCTACACTTTCATTTCTCTTAGTGTCTCCTTTTTCATTCTTTTCTACTTTTAACTTACATAAGAATTCTAGGAAAAGCATGTATAAACCTGATGTGGCTATACATTTGAAGTTTTAACGAGCACAAGGTCTTTACAAATGGCTACCACTTGATTAAAGAAACGTTATGTCACAGTGTCATTATTTGTTTTTTTTTGGAAAAATTTGTTTAAGAAACTTCTAGTGGTGGTTTGTAATCTTTTGTGTTTCATATTGGAAAACTGATCCAACTATGGGTTTCTTAGTGGAAACTGGTGATGTGTTATAATGATAGCAAGGAAGCAGTGGACTTTATGGCAATACAGAAGAATGCAATTAATGATCATTTCATCTGCATGAATGAAGAAACATAATGAGAATGTATGTGAAATGTCATTAACCCTTTCTGAGAGGCTTCATTCTTCATTCTTGAGAATAGCCAATTACCAGCACTTTCTGATGCTTCTTAACTAATTGTATTTCTCCTCCACAGAAGTGCTTGTGAAAAATCTTTGGAGGGAAGTTGGAGAAGAGTATTTTTCTATTTTTTTTGGACTCTTCTGATATGAGTATTTGTTTTCAGTACACATATAGGTTTGTATTCCATAGCTATCCCCATTTCCCTGGCTTCATGCCAGCTCTGCCAATGCAAAGCAGTCAGAATCCACTTTAATCAAGTAATAAAAGTATTTTCTCCGCTGTGAGTGCAGAGAGCCCCCAGAGATAGCAGTGAGGTGTGGCTAATGCTGAAAGCCTGTGATGGGTCCAGGTGGAGTTGAAGCTGGGCCAAAACAAGGTAGGGCCAGACCATTGCTGTGGTACAGCAGTCTCAGAGGGCTGTTGGGCAGCCAGCCCAATGTGGAGTTTTGCCCAATTTGTGTTGGTCCAACAGCTTAGAGAGGGGGAAAGGCAGGGCTGTGATAAGGGCTGAAAACGTTGCAAATGAGGTTTTGGGGTTTTTTTCCTCATCACAACTGTATCTTGATGCCTCTATGTTCAGGTACAGCTCAGCTGATGAACTTAAGACCATCTCTTTAAAAATTAAAGGAAGAGATTAGCATAGATTTAAAACAAAGAACAAAACCATAATTGTGGATGTTGGCTTCCTTTTGAGAAGAACTTGGGACTATACAAGATTTCCAGTTAATTGCATAGTTCTGTGTAGTTATGATGGAAAACTGCACACACTTTGTAAGTTTTGACTAAATTACATTGACTTTTTCGATTTCTTTGAAAGCTGTTGGTTGAAAGCCTCTTGAAATCCTTGTTAGCAATATGATGAGGCATTTATATTGCTCTTACTCTGAGGTTGAAAAATGTAACAATCTATTTTCTGATAGGTTTAATAAATAGTAATTCCCATGATATAATTTGTACTCAAACATACAGTCCTGGGCAGTGCTTTCATTGTCCATGAGGACCAAATTGGTAGTTTTGTGAAATGAAAATAATACACTAATAATGGTTTTGAGACCTTAACATAACACTGAAACATTTTCATGGAAACTAAATTATTGAAGTAAAGTGGTTAAGTTATTTTCATGTCAAGCATGTATTTCCAAAGGAAATAGAATAACATTTGTCTTTCATCTTGTTTTCTGTATTACAGTATTTTAATGTTTTTATTTTTGTATACATATCACATACCATTAATAAACCATAGTTTATCTCGGGTATATATGCAAGGTAACACGAGGTAATGAAGTTAATAAACTTTGTTAGCAAATAAATTCTCAAGCTGTATGTAGATAATACATGAGAAATTTTATTTGTAAAGGTAAACTGTGTCATTTTATTATTGAGCATGAGAAAGAAAAAAAGCTACAAAGTAAACTGATGTTCAGAGAAGGTTATCCAGAAGGGAGAGTTCCAATGACTTTTTCCTCTTCCTATTTATTTCCTGGCAGGTAGGTGACTGTCACAAGGAAAGCAACTTTGTTGTATTTCAGCTGTTCACCTGAACAGCTGTCCAGTGAATCTCATCCCATTTTTATTATGCTGCATGATTGCTAATAATCCATATCTACTTTTCCTTTGTTTTGTCTAGAAGATTTCTACTTCTCTCCCATCTTAAGCTGCACAAATAGCGTTGGTCTGACTTCTTAAATGCAACTCCTGTTCTTTTCATACTGGGATTCAAACAGCTTGTCCATTTCTTTCTCTTCCTCTCTGAAGTAGTTTCAAATTCTTTGTGCCCTTTAAGATTATATCTATTTCTTTATCCACAGTAGTGGGTAAAAGTCATTTGGGCTTCTGTTTTCCTTTTACCTTGCCTGTTTTTTGTTATTTTGTTGATGTGTGTGTGTGGTGGGTTTTTTTGTGTGGTGTCTTGTTGGTTTTTTTTGGTGGTGTTTTGTTCTTTTTTTTTTTTTTTTTCCTTCTCTGACGCACAGTGTTAGGGCATTTCAGCTCTTCCTCTGACTGTTCCCTTAGTAATGAGTCCCCTGACAGCTAATGTAAAATCTCCTGCTCTCTTCATATATGCATATCCTACTTTATTTATTTATTGCCCCAAATACTCTATGCAAAGTGAAACAGTTTCAGAATAGAGGGAGATTGTACTCCAATTTAGCCCGTGCCTGGTTGTTGGGGATATTACCTGAAGGTTGTAGGTTCAGTTGGCTTAGTAAGGTGACTAATGAATGCTCCAGTGACTCTTCCATTGTATAAAGAATTATGCTACTGACATATGTTTTATGTTAAGTAGAAACCTTCCCTTCCCCCAACTCAGGAAAAAAATTGAAAGAAATGAGCCGTGTGTAGCTTTGTACATAAAGGCTTTAAGGCAGAGTTCAAAGTTGTGAATCTTGAGCAGAGAGAGACATCTTGCTAATTCAGGCTGCTTAAAGGCTGGGGAAGCATGGGATGCTGATGGCCAGGTGATTATGGCTTAGAAATTGTGATACTGAGCACTGTATGACTTGCAGCCCTTCGTAAATTGAGGTAAATTTTTTCTTGTGTAGACTTTTGTCATGCTGGTTTTGTTCATTAAGGCCCCAGTTAGGCAAAAGTCTTATGCACATGCTTCAGCTATCTCTGAGTGTTTTACAAACTGAGATCTGAAGTAATAGCATCTGTGGAGCAAGGACTTCTCTTAGCTTCCTGCAGAATGTGCTTGTTTAGTCATTTCATGTGGCCTACTTAAAAGCATTTCTGTCAGATGAATCAAATTGCTTTCTAGACTCTCAGAGCCATCTCTCCAATAAATCATGGCTATGGTATTTGAAAAGAATTTATACATTAGGCTTCCTATGCATTACTTAATGAGTTCATAGGTTGTCTTAAGTAGAATGAACATAGTATAAAACTGCAGTGACATTATTTGGCATGTCAAGGATTAAAAAGTAATAGGAGAAAACTGTCATCTCAGTTATGGTGATGATTAAGAAAATTCAGGGTCGAAATTGGCTGTTAGCATGTAGTATGCTTGCCATAGTAGAAGAGATAACAGGCTCTGTTACAGTAAGATGAAGTATAATATTACTCGGAAGACTGCTCAGCTGTCTAGTTTTGTGCTACTATTTCACAAACCACTTAGCAAATAACTTCTCCACACAGAGGACAACAGAAGAACAGTGATAATGTCTGCATGCCTGTCTTGATAATTAGTAGGTAATTGCCTTCTATTTGCCCAACCTGCAAGGCAATTTAGAGGTGCACATACCTGATGCTTTGCAAAATGATTTTTCCCCTCTCAACTGGCTTAAAAAAAGAGGACAGGGGGTATAGCACAGTACTTAAGCACCTGGGAATCCAACATCTGATCAAAGCTCTTCTGTAAGCACGTAAAATTAGTTTTTCTTGGCTGGAAGTGCAGAAAGTTAAGCATGTTAAATGGCATTTTTCCAGTAATTTCCATTCCCTTCTGATGTCATCTTTAAATCTGGTAATTCATCCTCAACCGGTGAGGCAACATTATTCACAAGAGGAATTTATTTGGAGAAGACTTTGTTGGGGCATTTCCTTCCTGCTGATGTTTCCCGGGGCTGAGTGTGCTGTTCACACTTCAGGAGCTTGCTGACAGCTGATGGCTGGGATGTGCCAGCCATGGGGATGGGGCCATGCCAGGAATACCAGGCTCCTGGAAATGCTTGGCTTCCTGGGTGCCTGTTCATTCATGGAAGTCCAACCAGATAAGTGAATTGAAGCCCCATGGAAAGGAAACGTTGTCATGTTCTGTGTTGTAGCACCTTGTGCATAGTCTAAATGAGAAATGAATTACCACCGGGATGCCTGGGAAGGAAAAACATGAAGAACAGTGGAAGGCATTTTTCACAGAAAGTATAGAAGAAAAATGTTGTTTCTTATGATTTTGTAGTTATGTAACTTACGGATTTACTGTGTTTCATTGTGTGCAGCTCTGATAGTTGTAGCACTTTGTCTTTCTCTTATGAGAATGTAACAAACAAGGATTTAATTCAGACCTACTAAAATGGTTCCCCTATGCCGAATAGGAAAGTTTATTGTAAGCACATTTCTTTAGATTTAATAATGGAATAGTGGGTACAAGTAAACATATTAGCTACATTTTGTTATAATTATATGGTATTGAAACAGCACAGAAGTAATGTAACTGTATAGATATCTTTTAAGACTTAATTACAGGATTGTTTGTGTATGCTGATTACCAAAGTGTAAGTACAGGCATTTAATATAACGAGATATCTGGAACTTGCCTCTATCTGTCATCAAGCTAAGTTTCAATAATAATCACACAGTTTAGAATTGTTTCTTTGAAATGAGAATATAAAATCTGCTAACTGGTGGTTTCCAAATTGAAACTCGTATGTTTTAGCTGGACTTAAATCTGCTTTCCTGTTTTCTATCATCTTACTTTATGAACATGCTCTAAGAAAGATTTTTGATGCCATATTGTCTACTTTTCTCTTTCAAGCTGAATTCCAGCATCTGTCTGGGTCCCTACACTTGCTTTGTTGCCTATATGCCTGCTTTGGTCTATATTCTCAATCCTCTGGTGCACAGCTAAAACAAGGGAAGAGCTGTTACTGCATGTAAGTGTGTGCAGCAGCAGAGATTTATGATTGTTGTCTGCATTCATATAACCCTTAGGAAATCCCATCAGTTACTGGAATTCATCTTTATTATAAGAATTCCCCTCTCTCCCTCACCATTCCTTTATGCACAAACACCCTCTTCTCTTTAACCTTGCATTTTGTAATAGGGGATTTAATCTTCCCTTCTTCACCACCTTGTCCATCACTTTGCTCTTCCAGATCTGCAAACCATGTCTTCTGCTCCAGTGACATAACTCTTGGTACCTTGCCAAATTTTTAGTTTAAGCTGCACTGCTGAAGTGATGACATGAGATTTTCTGAGCAGCTAAGATACTTATCCAGGGAGTCTACAGTCTGTCCCAAGATGATGTACTTCAGTTCAGACTGGCTACCTGACATCTCAGTGCCTCAAGTATGAATTTGGAAAAGGGGTCTTGGACTTCTTGGGTGGTGAGGGAGAGACTGTGCAACAAGTTTGTGGCAGACTTAGTCTTCTTTGTCAGAACACTCAAAAAAGAGCGGGTGGCTGGTACGAGTGGCACTGAGGTTTTAAATTTGTTTTTCATCTAGGTATATTTTTATGGGTTACTGGTTAGCACATTTTGAATGCAGAACAGTTCTTAGTTATGTGAACTGATAGGACATAAAGACAGCAGGCATATATTAGTGTTAAATTATATATTCTATTTTTCTTTTTTATGCCATGCACTTTCAGTTAGTTAAAAAAACAGTTTTATTTAATTTCCTGTAAAATTCCCTAACTGAAAAAAAGACTTTTTTGAGATCCTACACATGCCTAGATAACTTAATCAGATGGATTTTTCCAAATGTGCCTAGTGCTCAAGTATTGTAACATTTGTATAGTTTGTGCACTTCATTACCTTAGAACATACGTTATAAATGTAAGGATCTTTCTCATCTTGGCTGTCTGGATGGCAGATGAGATTTCCTGTATTTTCATCTGTTTTCATTAGTGTACACAGCTTCCAGTATGATTGCTGTTCAATGTGTGTTTTGCTGTAAAAGCAAGAAGCCAATCCCTCTTTTAATTTTGCTGTAGGAATAGTAATACCAGGGAAAGGGAAGTCTCCCTATCCATTCCCCTGACCTCTATGTCATGGTATATGAAAAAGACTAAAATGTTTCCAACCAGAGCACCCATACCCTGTGTCAGTAATATGTTGTAAAATGCCTCCTTTCTTTTCCTACTCACATGAATTTACAGTAAGGTGTGGTTAGGGCAGCAGAGTACATCTAGAAAAAAACTGGGGACCTGTAATCTTAGAGAGTGGGGAATGCTGCTTCGAAGTGAGGTAGCAAAGATTTCAAATGGAGCATGTAATGCTAGCTGCTTGCTGCGCTATAGTGATTCTTCCACAGAGAAATTGATTTCATGCATGACAGTTGTGCTGCTTTTGGTCAGTGGTGATGATTTCAGGACTCTGATATTATAGTATCTAAAATCTGTGAACCGCTTTTCATTCATTAGTTTTTCGTTCACTAATTCACTAGTTGCTGTGTTGTAACACTGCTGCCCCCCACCCCCCAGTTTTCTTCCACTTGGAAGAGCATGCTGCCTGCCATAAATGAGAGCTTTCCTGACAGTGGTTTCTTTTAGTAGGGAAAAAAATTACAATTGTAGTATAAAATGTTTGAGATATAGAACTTCTGGGATTGTAATGACTGGAGACCATTAGTCTTCTAAGGATGCTTTCTGGAGACTTTCAGAAAGAAATATGGTACTTTAAGTTTGAAAGTAGTTTTATTTGTGTTCCTGCTTGCTGCTCTTGCTGTGGGGTAGCACAGTGGGTTTCATCACCAGAGGCAAATATTCTGTCATTCTTGGATCTGGAGTAATATTGATGAACTGTTGTAGGAGGGAGTTTTCACTTCCTGAACAGCCTGGAGCCATCGGCAGTTGCCTACACTTACAGACAATTCTGTTGTCCAGAATCCTTGCTGTCCAGAATCCTTGCCTTGTTTTCATACGTGGATATACAAGCCCCTTACAATTTCAAGTATCTGGAAAACAGTTGACAATATTGGGATACAGTTGGATATTAGGAAGCACTTCCTCATGGAGAGGGTGATTAGACATTGGAATGGACTTTCCAGGGAAGTGGTGGAGGCACCGTCCCTGGATGTGTTCAAGGAAAGGCTGGATGTGGCACTTCGTGCCATGGTCAAGATGGTGTGGTGGTGTTGGTCATAGGCTGGACTTGATGATCTTAAAGGTCTTTTCTAGCCTTGGTAGTTCTGTGATTCTGTGATAGTGAATGAGTTTGCTGAAATTTGGTCAGAGTGGTGAGAGATTGTGGTCCCTTGCAGCACTGTGAAGCAGTTTGTGTGTGTACGTGACCCACTGCGCCATGTTCTTCATCTGAGCTCTAGGTCACGTGTCCATGCTGCCTCAGAATAGGCCATGGTGATTCAAGTGCTGATGATTTCAGTTAATTTAAGTTTTAGTTTTCAAGGAGTAACCTTGAGAAGGAATTAAAAACTTGAACTATCACAGAAGGTGCTTGAGAGTAAATAAAGCTTTTCAGGACATGGTGACTATCTGCTTTCTACCTAATATAATTCAAAGTGCTGGTCATGCAGTGTGAAGTAGAACAAAGATAATTCATAGTGAATGTTCAGCTAATTTCACTGTACTTTGTGGCTTTTGTACCACGGCCAAAATATCATGCATACCTTTATGTTTTGAAAATACCTGTGAAATTCCTTCAGCAGACAATTTCTAGTTTGCCAGGTTCTGTAATTGTGAATACAAATGTTTGTTAACCCTGTTTTAAGCACTGACACAGACTATAAGGGGCACTACTCTGTTCACCACCATATCAGCAGATCTAAAGATTCAGGGCAGATCTAAATGACAACATGCTTAAAATACCAGTGATTTTTATGTGTGAAGACTGCCAATATTGTAATAGCTTGGATTTGAACTGCGGCAGAAGGGAGCATTGGAAAATGGTTTTGTTCACTGCAGTCACAGAACTGTTTTTATTTCTTGATTGGATAAGCTGTGCTGCAAAATGGAGTAGTGTCTGTTGCAATTACATATGCAATTTGATAGTCAAAGTTATTTGTAATTAAATTTTCTTTTACTGAATTTATGATAGCAACAAATTAATGACTCATTTTTCTAATTCTAATGAAAATCTGTTTCTCACTCCAACTATTTTCAATTTATAATTTGTCCAGTGTTGACTCACGTTATTTTTTTGATTCTTTTATAATTTAGATTTCATCATGGGAATTATAAGCCAGTTGTAAATTAATTAGAATGACCTTGGTATGGGTACCAGAAGGTGCTGTGGATTTCTGTTAGTGCTCGTATTGGGGTGAAGGTTTAGTGGGCTTGTGACTTCCTTCCACCAAGCTGTGCGAGATCTTTGGTAATAAGAAATGTAGGATTATGAAACCTGCATTCACCTAAGCCTGCAACTGTGTTCTTGTTCTTTAATCATGTGACTGCTTCAAGGCTTTGCCTGTTCTGTATCTGATAATGTGAACCTATTTATACGTAAAATAATGGGCAAATTAGTAAGTAGAAGAACAGGGCATATTATATTTTGAATCTGTGATTACTTATCATTAGATCTATAATGTGTTCATATATATCAGGCCAAATTAGTATATATTAGTGGCTTTGAATTCTTACTGAGCTTTTCTTAAACACATATTTTGTAATTGGTGCAAACAGCTGACATAGCACAAGAACTGGGAACAAACTGACGACAAGCAAGTAAACAGAAAGCTTGGGAAATCAGAACATGATTTTCGGTTTCTCATTTGAACTTGCACCACATTAGTTACAAGCCCTAGTTCTGGAATAGTTTTCCCCTGGAGAGTGAAGGTATGTAATAGACAGGAGAGCAGTCTTTGCTTGTAAAGGTGCTGTGGTGAAAGATATGAAGCATTTCAAGGGGGAAAAAAATACATAGGGTGGGGTAAATGGTAAATTTTTTTTTCCAAATTATTGAAAACATTAGGTTTTTTCTTTTGTAAATGTTCTGTCAGCAATTGGAATTTTTATACATTGTGCTAATCCTACCTTTATATAAAAGTCATAAATCTTAAAAATTAACATGTCAGCCAGTTCCAGAACTCTTCAGTCTGTTTCTTTTTATGGAGTGATCTGACACATTTTGCAAACAGCAGACCTAGGTGCTCTGCATGAGTCCCAAACTGGATTTTTAGCGATCAGCTCACAGGAATGGACTCTGGCAGTACTTCCAATCAGGCAAGAAAATGTGGTTTAACTTAAAGGCAATAATACTGGAAAAAAGATATGAATTATTGACCTTTTGACATTGGTTTTTAAAGTTTAGCATAATGGTACTGTGGCCTATGAATGTTTTTATTGGTACTTCCATTAGTTCCCTAATAATCTTGACATTTCCACTTACATTACATTTTCTGGAGCACAGAAGTCTCTTTTTTCACCACCTTATTTTTCAAGCACAAAGATAAATTTAATGTCTAATTAGCAGAATTAATTTTACTTACATTGCTCATGAAATTTGAGGGATATTCTTCTGAACTTTTAGCTGACCTCTAAAAAAAAAAAGCAACTGTTTACAAACACAAGTCTCTATGACTGTTTATTCTGTGAAGAAAATACAATAGTACAACTGCCAACAACTAAAATCAGTAACAGAGGGAAAACAATTTTGCAGCGAGTACTGATAAGGCAATTTGCAAAACTGTAAGGCAAGAAAAGAAAGGTCCAGTCAAGGTCTGTCCTAAAAGCAGAAGCATTTATGGGCAGTTCAGAATAACCTCTATACATTACAGAATAGATTTTTATAAAGATGTTTTCATTATAGTAAATAGCTTGGATATTTTTAATACAGACATTTACGTCTTATATATTTCTGATAACTTTTACTGACATCTAGCAAGTTCTGAAGTCCTGGAATTCTCTTGAGGTTTTCTAGTGGAGAAACCAGAAAAAAAAATATTGCTAAGTGCTTCCAGTGCTCCAGCCCTAAAGCAACATTCTGCAACCAGATGATACATATAAACTCACTTCCCATAAGAGAGCAGTCTAGTGTGGAAGAGAAAAAAAAAAGCGCCAATAACTATGTTTTTAATATCAGATGTTTTTAACCCGAGCATCTGTTTTGAAATTTTCTTAATTCAGAAAATGTCATGTTAAAGAAAGTGCAAAGTACTTTAAAATCATTAGGAATGAATAAAGCAATTTGGAGGAATGACAAACCACAAGTTTTTTTTTTAACATGAGGAATGCACTTGCAAGGGCCCTGGAAAAGCAGTAGCACTGGAAGAGTCATTACTGCTGCTACCTGTGGTACCTGCAGCATTAGTGATGGTGTTTCTAACCGAAAAAGCCGAGATGTGGCAGTAACATTTTGCCACCTCTGTGGCAACTGAACACTCTGATCCCATTTCTGCAATTTTAGGAAGATTGTCTTCATTGGAATGTGTCCTGGCTCAAAACAGGACAGAATGAAATAAAATAAGAACAAGGTGTAGGTGTGATGTGTCTGCCCTTAGTTAGCTGCTTCATACAACTAATGCTTTGATCTGTGATAATAAGTAAGGAGACTTAAGATTTAAGTTTGTACTGGCAACACTTAAATTTGCAATTTTGTTGAGAATTTGTCAGCTTGGTCACATCACTAGCACAGTGCTTTACTGCAAAAAGTCTTATTGAGCCTCCTGCTGAATGGTAACAGCGCTATTAAAATAAACACTAGCCGATCTAGTATTTTCAGTGCAGGACACTGAGCATACTTGGATGTGCCTGGTAGTAGGGGAACACATTGTCATTCAAATATTAAAGGAAAAGTATTTTTAATGCCAAACAGGCAAATTTTGGCCAGTTTTTTTTAATTTAAGCCTGCATAAACCCAGAGTAAACCTGAATTTTGTTATCTTTTAATATTCCTAAAGGAAATTATTTTACTCTTCCTGCAGTATCCTTTCTGTTCTATACTGTGATGGGTACTTCAGCTTTGGCCGTTTCAATCAGCACGTGTTTCTGCCAGCATAAAAGAAAGCAGCTCGATTCACTGGAATTTTCCTAGTTGTACAAGGAGAGAGTTTAGTTCTACTTGACCGAAGAGGTTATTTCTCAAACAGCCTTTTTTTATTATTCTCTATAGTGGCTCTTTGAGAAAAGCATTATGCATCAGTAATGCCTTGCAAACATTTAGGGTCTGTCAGTCCCCATGCACATTTTCCTCCTTCCAAGAGGCAAATCTCGAATAAGTCGGATACCTTCTTGTGGCTCTTGCACCTTAGATATATGTGAAATGTGAGATTCCAAATAGATACTTTATTTTAGGATTGATTTTCTTACACATCTTCCTTGTTTGATAACTTATTTCTTGGGAAAAAGGATTTCAGAGGATTGCCTTCCTTACGAAATGTAGATAGATTACATGGTAGGCCATCTCCTTTGGCAGCCTCTTGGGAGATTGCCAGTTGCAGATAAATACTCTCTTTTTCTTGATAATGTTTTAACTCTTCTGAGGTTTTAGTCTTCCCTCTCTTCCTATAAACTTTCCTTGAATTTAGCCATCTTTTCTAGGAAGTGATGTGATGCGGTTATGCTGTTCCTGCTTCTATAGTAATTTTCTTCTGATACGTTTCAATCCATTGGTAAAGATAAGGATGGAGATAAAGGTAGGCAGTTCCTAATGGTATTGCAGAAATGAGTGGAACTTGGGGAAGATGCTGGGGGGGTCCTTGGGGGCACATGGGTGTGAGAAAAGGGGAGTTACTGTTACAAGTAGGCACAGAGCATACAAGTCTACAAGCCTACTAATTGTCCTGTTTCTTCAGTCATCTCAGTATTTTTCTGCCCAGTCCTGGAAATCTCTAGGCCTCTGCCTTGCCAGTATATTTGTATTTTTTTATTTGTCTTTCCTGCTCCTGCACTGAGACTTTGGTCTCTGAAAAGGAGCACAACCATGGGGGGTGTGTGCTAGATGTGATGGAGTAGTGCAGAGGTTTCCAGACTGTGGTCTCCAGAAGGCTGCTTGTATGTTGCTGGCTCTCTGTGTTTGCAGCTGCTAAATCACATTAAAGACTGCTAAAGATAGGCTAGACATTTTCCCTGTTTGCTTTTACAGCCAGCAGTTGCTATAATTGCCGCTTGTCATGGGGAATATGTGTGTGCAAATGTGTGAGTATCTTTGACTGAGGGGGGAAACCTTGGTGAAAGAAGGTCTCCAAGAGAAGATTCTCTTTCCTTATCTCCTGCTGGATTAAGAGTTTTAGGGGATAAAATCCAGGAATGGGAGGGGTTTTCCCTTTAATTCCCCTTTCCTTTATGCTTCATGGGAGTGAGATGAGATAATGTTGACTGACAGGTCAGGCACTCATGAAGACACTAGCTTGAATGAAGAGATAATCCAGGCTATGAAAAAATTCAGTTCCCTTTCAGCAGCACAAAAGTTCTGTGAAATTTCATTGGCACAATTTGTTGCCAAGCCTGATAATTGTTTTAACTTAAGTCCCGTAGGGGGAAGTGAAGGTAACTCCACTCTGATTAGTAGCTCCAGGCTGTCTGTAGACGCAATGGAAGGAATTTTGAGGGTTTTCTCTGCAACCATAAGTGCAGGATATTTTAGAACTGCAAGCTCAAAATATCAGTTTAACATGATTTTTTGATCTCATTATCCCTCCCCAGTATCCATTCAATCTCTTTTGGATCATGCAGTGTAGAAATAAAGATGATGTTAGTCCCCCCAAAAAAAAGGCACATCGTATCTCAGGCTATGTGAAGTACCCAGTGTACCAGTTATTCTAGATTTGTACTCTCTTTTATTGAAGGACTTTTGTACTTGTTTATCTGGATGTTTTATTGAGAATTTAGCTCACTGTTTTTATGGCTTTTTTGATTCTTCTCTGGCTTCCAAGCAAGCGCTGTGCCCAGTGCTGGCAGGAGAGTGATGGAGGCTGGGGAGAGGAAGGAATTGGTGTCTTTTATTAGTACAAGTTTGGAATCTTTTCCATTCTCCCGATGAAGTTTTAGGTTTTCCCTTGAGAAAATAAAACACAAACAAACAACCCTAATTATGTTTGCTTAAACTTTGAGCATTTTTTGATCACAAAATGCAGAGACTGGCTGTAAAAATGCTCAGTAAATTGCCCATTTTCCTTTTTTTTTTTTTAAATTGTAAAGATGTTTCAGTGGAAAGAATTTCAGTTAACCTCTCAATTTCTCCCTGCAGTAAAGGTCTAGAAGAGATGCGAGCAGAGATAACTGGGAAGAACTTGCAGAGTTTCTTGTAGAGGCTTACCTGTGGAGAGCTGGGGTGATGTGATGAGGTACCAAGCTCATTAGCACAGTCTGTGCATGGGAAGAGAAAGTTGAGCACATGGAAAGAGCAAGTGCCTCCTTGGTGTACGGTTTGTGCAGGCATCTTGTGGCCTGCAACTATGAAATTGTAGCTGTATGAGACATGAGGGAGAAGGAAGCAAAGGGGAGGGGAGGTAACGCAATGTTCGAGCCAGACAGTCATGGGAATTTAGATGAAGTTGTCAGGAGCAGAGTGAGCAAAACCTTCAAGTGTGGGGGGGGGTGATTCTAATTCAAGAGGAATGGTGCTTTGGACCCAGTTAATGGATCTAAGTGGAGTAGTTAGAGGGGAAGGTGAAGTCAATCTGAGGCTAGATTAATCCCTGATGTAATCTTGTTGGCATCGTTGTTCTGGCTTCCCTTCTTTTCAAGCTTCAGTGGAATTCCTTCAAAGATATATTTGGCCCTTACAGTTCTTGTTTTACCAGATTCCACTGAATCATCATGTTTTACCAGATGCTACTCGGAGCCTCTGCCCTGCATTACATCACGAGTGTCAGGGCAGCTGGTCGGGTTACTGGGAGAGTAGGTTTCCTTATAAAGAAATTGTCATACTTGTGAAATGTTTTGTTTAATGAAGTTACGGCTGTAGCTGTTAAATTTGCAAGTGTTTTCAGTGCCAAATAACTGCATAGATCAACAACAAAACTCCATTTATGTGTGCGTGTGGGAGGCTGGCAAACTGTTTCCCTCATCTACCAGCTTAAATTCCTAAGTGTCAAGTTCTCTTTCCAGCTTTATCACCACCATGCTTTGTGATGTTGGACATTTCATGTAGAATATGTGTTCCCATTTCCCAGTCCATACTATGGGAATGATAGCATTCCCTAAGCTTAGAAGGATGGGAAGCTTTACTCACAAATTATAATTTACTTCAAAACTCTTCAGTACTGAGTGCTATTAAGAAGTATGTGGTGTTTTTGGATGCTGCTACATAGCCAGTCCTTATTGAGCCGGCATATATTTAATCTGATTATAGTAATAATGTTGAAATATTCCTAAACTCTATCAGTAAAGACGGTCTTCAGTAAAGGAAAACAGCAGATGAAGTACCGAGAGAGGTACCTATCACTGGGATCTAGCTGCCTATCAAGTGAGGAATGCATATTTATTTCTGTAGGAAACCACAAATCCTTTGTCAACAAAACTGACAGGTCATCCTTGACATTTTAATCCATAGAAGAGCCATACTCATTTTAAATTTGCCTTGTGTTACAGCATGTGAGTTCAGAGTCAGACCTGAACATTCTCACCACATGGAAAACATTTTAGTGGAGAGATGGAAAACATTATTTTGTAAATGGATTTATTAACAGTGCAAACCGGAACAATTGAGCATGTCAGGCCTCAGTTTGATTGCACCATGTCCCATGAATTTGTTGGTGATGGTTTAATTGTAGCTAAAAAAGAAGAATGGCAGTTTCAGTGAAGAAAACTGTACCATAAGGGTACCTTTTTTTGCTCACACACTACTGTGTCTTGAATAACAGATTTTTTTTGCCAGCTGGATTCTTAAATTTGATATTCTGTTTATGAGATGTCAAAATGTTACTGTATTTAGCCAGTGGTCATAGAGTTTATAGTCAGAATCTTGTTCGGTTTCATGTTTTATCATACTGATGCTAATAGATCTACTTAACCTCATCAATCCAGTTGATGAGATGATGTGTTTATACCTGAAACAGATTCCCAGGTTTTCCATGGGAATCTTGCTAGGAACAGCCTTTCTCCTTGGAGTTTACAGAGTGGAGCTCATCCATCATGAGAGAGAAATTTTATTTAAGAGTTTTCAAATGATGTAAACCTTTTTCATGAACAGTATGTTGAGAAGTAGGATATGTAATTCCAGGCAGTAGAATTGTTGTGTCAAGGTGGACTGTGTGTAAAGAGGATGGGTGGGCGGGCAATCTAAGCACAGATCCACCTGGTTCTTTTGCAGTATGATTGACATTTTCTGTAATTGAAGAGGACAAACCAAATTGACCTAAATCTGCATGTTTCTAATAAAATGGAGTCAATAAACAAAAGCCACATGTACAGAAACTATGCACCTGTTGAAGACATCACTTTTCATTGTGAGTAGCATCTGAAGCCTGCTTAGCTACTTTAAACCATTTGCATATTGACTTTCCTGAAATGTCATGTTGCAAATTTTAGAAAATGGAATGAGGATGCTAATGAAAGGAGGCTAATTGAAGGCCTCCTGGCAGCACAGGATCATTGTACCTTTCTTAATATTGCTTGAAGAATGATGGAAGCAATCATATGCTGTTGTGCAGGTACCTTTTGATTAGTTCACATCTTCTACTGGCACAGCTGCCTGGAGGCTCACGTTAGTGTCTCCTTCAGCTTTCCCAACTATATTTTATAGGGTTGCTCCATATACCACATTTTGAAATAAAACCTTCTAGTTAAAAGACCAAGCAGGCACAATGAGTGAAGGGGAGCAAAGTGCCTGGATGAAGGTGATTCTGAACAAATGCATTCTGAAGATTCTGCTTGAACAGAACATAATCTTTGTACCTTTTTATCAACTGCTTCTTGAATATTGTTTGCTCTGAGATTGTCGTGAGATTTTTTGGTACCTCAGAGACCAAGTTTGTAGACCTTCCATGTAGTCTGTGGTCTGCATCTCAACGTAGAGAATCCTTAACGAGTGATGGATGAATAATTTCCAAATGTGTCAGTCATGCATTAATGCTTTTGTTGCATCAAAATAAAATATTTTGGTTGAGACTATTTCTGAGTATTGACATAACAAAGGCTTTTGAAGCCAAATGACAGGCATCAACAGAAGTTTAACTCTGTTTCTTGTCAGAGCAAACAAACCCACTTTATGTCAGTAAATACTGACATGACATCGCTCTAAACCTGACATATCACATACTGAGTGTTAAAGCAAATAAAAGATGAGTAGAAGAAGAGTTCTATTTATGGAACAAGTGATCTGGGGAAAGCCTCTTGAGGATGGCATTAACCTTGGAGCAGTTTCCATTTATATAAATACCTTAAGAAACTTTGTCAAGCTAAGTAAAATCAATCTATATCATGGATCTGGAGGAGTATGTTGGTGTTTGTGAACCAGTGTCCTGACTGTAAGGCAAACTTACAAAATATTTTCTCTTTTCTTATAACCCTCTTTTGTCTTACTTATTAACTTGATTATAGTTAGGTCTTTAACACAGCAAACTGGGACCTAAAAGTCCATAGTGTGGGTGTATGAGTACTCTAATGTTGAGAGATGTTTTTTCTGTACTTGCCTGTGCTTTACATACCTGCCTGAGCTCCCTGCAGAGCCTGTACAGGTTTGCCCACAGACTCTTCAGCAAGTATTTCCTAGTTCCCATGTGATGTCTCCTCTGCCGGAGCTGTCACTGGGTAGGAGCTCTGTTTCTGTCCATACTCTGCTTTCTGATGCACTGAAGGAAAATGTTGGCCCCTTTGTCTTGTATATTGAGGGTAAAATTTATATTTTTTTCTCTTATTAATGTATTTTTCAAAGAAATGATGTACCTTTCTCCACTGACCTACTTGTCCATTTAATACTTTAGAAGACCTTTCAGTGCACATCTCCATGTCTAAATCACAAGAGACTATTATATGCAGTATATGGAATTATTTTAGCTAAGGTAACACTGATCAGAGCATGGGTGGGGCTGGTTTCTTAATGTTGTTAAGGAGCATCCAGATGATATGCAATGAAATTGAGATTTCTTTGGTGGTAACCTTCATCTAGATAGTTGATGTAGGCTGAAACTGCAGATTTGTTCTGGCTTTTTTTGCAGATGCTCAGCTAGGGATTCTGCCAGGGCAACTCAGTAATGCTTAATGTGATGCTTGTTTTGTAACACGAAGTAAAGACTCTACTTTGTCCCATTGGCCAGTAACAGCTGCCAGAGTGAAACATCTCTGGGGCCAATTATTGTGACCAGTTTCCTAAGGATTCTATAATAGGTGTCTAAAGTGAGAAAATCTTCCAGGAAGCAACTCGGGATACTTAGGAGTTTCTTTCTTTCTTGGGTTGTTCAAGCAGGCATGTTTTCTTTATGTACATACCTTAAAATTCAGTGATGTAATTGCTCTTCTTAGAGAAAAATGAAATAGCACAATTCCTAAAAACGATGCTTCTGTGCAAAGGTAGAGCTGGGTCTAACTAGGCTTGGAATTTATAGTGAAACCTGGGTGGCAAACCCTAGTCAAAATCTATGAGATATACTTTGAGCTAGCATGTGTATTCACAAAGGGCAGAGTGAGAAAACTGAAACTTGAGTCTTGAGTACAAGATTAATATTATTTTTGTTTTCTAAGCCCAATTTAAACACTGTGACTCTGCGTGTCACTCTGGCATCAAGTGCTGGAGGGAGCACATTAGTTAAAATCCCAGACTAGTGGAGATGTTACTAGATTAATCGTTACACTTTTTGTCATTTACTGTATTAGTTGTCTCATAAGAAACCATTTGTCACCAAATCTCGTATGTTTTTCTGTTTAATGAAGATCATTTACTTCATTTTTTGGGCATTTTTCCCTCTCTTTCACTACCTGAGATTAGAATAAGTTACTCAGCTTTATCTTCAGGAGGATGGCCTTGTCTTTTTGGTTTAATCTTTCAGGTTTGATTTTTTTTTTTTTCTAATATATGTGACTATCCATGGTATATAACCATGTGCTTTCTAATGTAATCTTAGCTCTCACAAAAGCTAAATATTTCTCTGTTCTTGTCCATGTCTGTCTTGCTTATCCATCAACCTGGGAAGAGCTACCTGTAGTAAAATTAATTCCTGAGCACTTGTTAAGATAGGGAACAATTTTTACTTTTTAATTTTTTTAGTCAGCCAAATCTGGGGAATGACAGTGTCCCCTACATCCCTTACAGTGGATGTTGCTCTTTTGTCATCTGAAATCAGAGATGTGAAATTGCTCAACATTTCCTAATGTTACAGTATTTCCCTCCAGGTACTTTTATCTCAGTTGGAGCCTGTTATTTTTGCTGCTCCAGTCCATGGTAAAAATACTGAAAGAGCTCTATGTAAAACCAGGCAACATTAACACATACAGCACAGAACTAGAAATAACATTGATGAGACAGACTATTCCCTCTCACAATTTTGAAAATTTAAGAAGGCTCTAGTGTAGTTTATATCAAAAGATTACTTCTGAGAGCCTGGATAAACATTGCTAGAATCTATATTTCAACTTTCAAGTGTTTAACGAAGGATTATGGGATTGTCCTATAACCGTGAGCTAAAGTATGGGATTTTACATTTTCCTTTTTGCAGGATAGTTCCTCTTAAAATTATACTCTGAACAATGGCTTATTTTCTTGTGCCAATACTCAATTCCAAATTTTGTGGCTTGGCAGCAGGCAGGTCTCAGATTTCAACCACATGTATTTAAAAAAAAATCAAAAGATCCTTATTTGGCACTCCACTCACATATCTTAAAAAGCTGTGTTTGTGCGTCAGATTTAAAAATAATTGAAACCAGGGGTGCAAAAAGTGAACTTTTCTTCCAGGATGTTTTGACTTCAATTGATTCCAAAAGCATCGAAGGGAACAGAATGGGAACTGTGTGCAGCATGCGGCACTGACACTGCGTGTAGAAACTTAACTTCATGGAGTGTACATGCAAGATACTACAGTGGCTCTTCTAAAAATATAAATATTTGTCTTGCATTATGTATTTAAAACAAATACAAACACAGAAATGCATCCTTTAATGACAAAACCCTATGCAAATTTTGTTTAGTAAATAGCAGGGTCACTTTGCCTATGGAAGTATTGGGGATTTTTTTTGACTGAAAATGGGTAGCTGTATATGTACAGTAATTCAAGACTGGATTATGTGTAGGTTATGGGGAACTAAAACTGATGAGGGAATTAGAATGGTGTCATACATTAGGTGGGAATGACAGATATCCTTGTCTTTAAAAAATGTCTCTTTGGGTCTGTAATATCTATGAATCTTTGGCCATTAAAGTAAAATATTACGGCTTGTGCCGGAAGTCACAATATACAGGAGGCTGTCTCTCTATTACTTACAAAGTGTTTTAGAGATAGTTGGAAAAAATGGTGCAAACTCCGTAGCTGGCCTGCAGCACTACACAGACATGTAAATGGAGGAAGGTTGAGCTTGCTTCTGTTCATTATTTATAGGTGGGGCAAATGTTATCCCAGAAGTTATCAAGCAAAGCACAAATTTGTAGTCTATTAGTAATCATCCTATAGGATAATATCATGATGAATACAAATTAAACCTGACACATACCAAGCATTGTTTTCACAGCTTTTCATATAAAAATTGTGTAGTTGATGGTGACCCTTACAAGCCTTACCTCCCCAGGCTATCTGGCACTTCCAAAGGGTGGATGAGTGTAAAGAGAAGCAAAGGCCCCTAAGTGAAAGAAAAGAGTTACAGGGCTGGGTGAAATATGCCCTGTGTGACAAATGTGTAATGTTGTCAAGTCCAAACCACAAAACAAATGAGAAAAACAATTGGGAAATCCAGAAGAGATGGAGAAGTAAAAAAGTAATCCACTGCAACTAAAGGGATTCTTTGGTCGCTCACATTTAAAAAAAAAAAAACAAAACAGCAAAAACGCAAACCAAAGATGGAAAAAATCCAGTGAATTCCTCCACACCCACTTACTCATCTTAAGTAGCAGCAGTAAAGAAAATAAAAAAAACCTATTTGCCAGATGGCACGCTGAGGTTTCATCTTATGCCAGCCTTGGGCCTACCATGAATTCTTTTCAGTGTTCTTTTATGTTTACTGAGAGTTCTGCTTGCACAGAAAAGTAATGTAAGTATTGTAATTCCAGTCACTTACTCATCATTGGAAAGAAATCTCAATGGCCAGGTAAAAGAAAAACAAATATATTGTATATGAAGTCAGTACTGTTTATCAGCATTTTTTTTTTTTAATCTCAGAGCTTTCTTGGCAGTCTAATGTGTAGGTATACATAAAGGCATAAATAGTTGTTATGAATAATGGTGAATATTTTGTAAAATACTGATAGATTCTTCTAAAGAATTTTGATACAGATTCAGTTTGAGTTTGGACCAAAGAGGACTGTCTTATTTGAATTAAATAAAATTTGAAGAAAAAAATCTTTTCCTCTTCTTGGCTCCATATCCTAACTTATGATTTCCAATGTGTCATTTATTCTATTACTTTTGTCAGTATCCTTCAGCAAACATCTCAGTTCAGATAGAAATCCCAGTTTAGGAGATTGTAACCATTGTTACACCTTGGTTTAAAACTTGAGCAGGAGCTGTATTTGAGAGAGAGGGAAGACTTCACAGTGCATGAGGAGCTGGATTAAAAAATAACCAAAACATCTCCTCCTCCAGGCAGACAGAGGACAAATCTTTCTCTTTATCCTTCCTCTCTCCCCACCCAGAAGAATGTGCACAGATAGTATTAAAATTAAAACAATAAGAAGGAAAAAAAATCAGAAGATTTCAAGCTTGCCTGGCCTGGGGAAATACGACTTGATATTCTTGTATAAACTGCTGCTCAGTTTTACTGTGCCTAACATAATGTAAAAGGCAGGATGATTCACTGTAAGCATGAAATATATTTTATTTCCAAATGAATGACTCTCCTGTATTTATCTCTTTTCCTTATTTAAATATTTTCCCTATTACTGGTTGATGGCTTCTATTTTTGCTTATTTTTTGTTGCAGAACTGAAATGGAGTGGGATGTGGATCCAACCTCTAGGGGAAGTGTGAGTTTCAATTTCATTTCTCAGTCATCTTTAGCTAGAAGTGGTGATACTGTCCTGACATGTATTGGCAACAGCTAGATAGAAATTTTAAAAAAAGAGAGGGAGGGAAATTGTTCTCTTTACCCTATTGTTATGGGTTCTGAGTTTTGTTAGGCCTATAACTAATTTTGATGTTGTTTATGGAGGTAAGCAGAAGTACGAAATCAAAAAATATATTGTGCTGTCAACTTAAGAGCTCAGTGCAGTTGTTATTATCTGGGTTGAGCCAATGCACAAATTCTAAAAGTAAAGTCCAGAGGAAGCCCAGTCCAACAAAAGCATGATGTGTAGCTCTGATGTTTTCAATATAAAGCACCACTAGGTGATCTTAGTCCTGCTGAGTTCTAATGGCAGAACTTGCTACTTGTCCCAAGAAAAGTATGCAGATGGTTTGTATTTCTTTCCTCTGTCATATAGTAGGCTTCCTGGTATTTATTTTGGGGGGGCTGCATTTCCGTTTACGGCTCACTGAACTGTGAAAATAAGATACTGTCTTTTGAATTAAATTATACAAATGATTATTGAGTATTGATAGTGTAATTTCTGAAGTAAATGTTTAGTTAAACAGCAATTATTCTGTGCAAAATTATTGCCCCACATTAGCAGTTGGTGGTTCATGCCAAATGGTGTAGGCAAGGATGATTACTACAGTATCTCAGTAGCTCTATGCACAAGTGCTTAGTCTGCTTTAACTCCTGGTTCGTTGTGCTTTTCCCCCATGCTGTTTTCTCCTCTGCACCATTACCACCAATAACATCTTAGGCAAGGTGAAGTCCTTGATTTCAAGCTTGATACAGAATATATAATAGATCCTAAGTGACCTGATGCACTGCGTGAAGCTGGCTGTGAGCTGGGAGTTGAACTCTAGGACCACCATTGGCCCCTTCCATCTTAAGCTACTCTGGTTCAATGAATGGGCCTGTTGGTTAACCTGTGGGAAACCAGGTTCATTTTTTGAGTTCACAGAGAAGTAAAGTTGCTGTTTGAGTGTAGAGTTGCTATCGAAGCATTTTTGCCTGTGAAATGACAGAAGGCTAGCTTTAGAAAACAGAATGGATTCAGCTATTTCTTCTAGTGAAGACAGTAGCCATAGCCTGCTTATGAGAGCATGGTATTTGAAGATACAGCCTAGAAAGAGATCAGAATTAAAGCAGAAGAGGAAATTAGATCTTCTAAAGGAATACAGAATGTTTCCCCTTTGAGTTTCTTTATAGCACTTCCAATTTGGAAAGAAAAAAGAAAGTCAGAATAACATTTTAAATGTAATATTATCTTCAGGATTGCTACAGATGTCAGAAGTTTTCACTGCCATATTTCGCATGGATATAAAGACTTTTTATATTACTATTAGCTAGAACTCAGTGTGTCTATATACACATACAGAGCTAGAAACATACGTATGCACATGCTTGTAATATAGAATAATATGTAAAAATGAAATAAATGGTAACCGATTTCACTGTTTCTGGATTTATCTTGGCATTTGTAAATTAAATCAAAATGACAGTCTCTTCTGAGTTGAGAAGCAAATGGGAGACCAATAATTGTGGGAATCCACGTAAATGCACACAAATGCATTACGGTAGCCACAGTGTGGCTGAAATAAGTGAGATTAAAATTGGGGAAGTGTTCTGCAATTGATTTCTTTTTTTGCACAGAGACAGGGACTAGTAAAATGATTAATAAGTTCAACCCAAGCCTTTGTCAAGTTTCTATACCTTTGGAGCACCTGATAAGAGTACCCTAAAATATTTTTGGGGTTCAAGGAGGGATCTGTGTGAAGCTCCCGAAGGTTCCCTGGATCAGACAAGTTTTGACCTGTCTCTGGGGCCTCAGTAAAAAACAGAAACAACATAAACCAACAACCGCCACCCCCAAAAAAAACCCCCCAAACACCCAAACAACACCTAAATTAATCCAGTGTTATATGGTGTATGTGTGTTACCCTTCAAATTTTGTTGAAGGAGGAAAAAAAAAAAAAAAGCAAACCTTGTATGACAAAAAGCCAGGAATTTTGGAGTAATTGAAATCTCATCAGTCTAATCAGACTCTTTTTTTCCTATCTAATGTTTATGGACAAAATGCTATTGCAAAAAAGATTCTCAGTAGTAATATAGTTAAAACTATTATACACACGCTTAGTTATCTACTCCTTTTCTCTGCTCTTTTCTCCGCTCTTCCATTGCCCTTCTGGTCCTAAGTCTTCCTAAAGCAGAAGTTGGAGGAGGATGGAAGGGTTTGCAGCAAGTCATCAGTATCCCAAGTTCTTGACTAGAAAATGTGATATGAATGATGGACTTGTTTTTTCCTTACTCTACGATCTGCTTGACACTAATTTCATATGGTTTCTAACGTGTTTTGACACCTTCCGTTTTCTTTGTTGGGTGCAATTCCATGTTTCTTTAGATTTTACTGTGAATGGTGTGCTTTTCATGTGTAAAACTTCCCCTATGGCTATTTTTTTCCCAGAACTGTATTTCTTTGACTGTGGTTGGGTTGTTTATCTGGGCATGAGCAAGTTGTCCACAGTCTGCAGTGTCAGCCCATGCCCCTTTTAATTGCTGACTCATGCTGAAATTCCTCTAGACTGCACCCGGTGTTTGTTTATATTTGTATTTTCAAACATATGTATATGCATATATATAAAGTATGGATATGCATATATAAAAAAAGATCGTACACAGTGTATATACTTTATGTGTATGTGTAGGTAAAAAGGAGTTTGTTTACTATATGACTTTTCCTCCATTGTGTACTGGTTATTAAATGCATGTAAATGTTTCATACTTTCACCTCTTTTTCATATCTCTGTGTCAACTTTGTGTTGATATACTACTTATTGGGATAGTAATTGGTGCATCTCTAAATTTGTAATCATGTAAACTACTTCTTATAAATACATTTATCAGAATAAAACACTGGGAGATACTAATTTAGTTGTAGTTGCATGAGTGAATTGCAACCTAGCCAAGAAGTAAACTCAGGTTTGTTGTAAAAAAGACCTCTCACTCCAGTTTGTTCGCCTCAAAGTGCATGTGAGTTCTGCTCACAGTTTTGGATACTGAAAATATAGGTACGTTTCAGTAACTTCCAGAAGCAATTAACTCTTCGTCTTTCTTGTAGATAAAATGTGTCAAGTGTGTGGGATAGAAATGCACTTCTCAAATTTGGGTGCCTTTCTGGGGACTGAAGAATAAAGGTAATTTAATTTTTTTTTTCTAAATGTTGAACAATTAGCACCATAGAGGAAGAGATAGCAATGCAGCATTTGTAACCTAGCAAGTAATTTGGAAGCTATTGTATGTTTAGTTTGTCTTCTCACTTTATGAAAGAGGTTTCTACTAAACAAAGCAATGGGCTGGTATTTTCTTGTAGCCTCTTATACCACGGAGTGGAACATAATCACAGTAGAATGAGGGTTTTTTTTAAATTGAATTCTGGTGAAAATGGATTCTGGAACTGTAAGCAGATTCTTGATGTAGCATTTGACTTGTTGCTCTGGCTGTATAAGGCATCAGTGGCTGTATAAGGCATCAGTGCTTGTTCCTGTTATTTCTTGAGAAGAATATTGACTATGTGAGAACAAAGCCTAACAAGTAACAGATCTCTAAGGTCAGTTGAAGTCAATTGTAGCCTGACAACAAGCACAGCCTTTAAGTCCCTTTGGCCCTGTCCAGACTCTTTTAGGGGCAGCTTGGTGAATGCTACTTTGAGTCCAGCTGTAGTGTAAATATGTATGAGTGAGCTGGCCAAAAACTGCTTAATCTAAGGGTTTTGTTCTGACACCCATCTTCTGAATTTCTTCTGACTCCCTGCTACTGCCACAAGACACTTTATCCTATCAGTACTCAATTCCACTTCCTAATTTGTCAAATGACTACTCCAGCAGTGAAAAGAAACCCACAAAGACTCTGTACAATGAAAATTATTTATTGCTATCAGTTGAAAATTAGCCCACCCATGGATATGTAGAGGATAATAAAAATTAATTCTTCACTCATTGTTGAAAAGTCTGGCAACACATAACAGGGAGTTGTCAAATATCATTCGAAAAACAATCTTACGACAGGCACTATAGTCCCAAACTCACTGTCTGCTTCCCACCCTGCTTGGTGAAATCCATAGAATTTACTAACTGCCTGTTGATGTTCCTGTTTCACTGACCTTTTGCAATTGCCTGTGGAGTTGTGTATAAAATTCAGTGATGGTACTGGCTCAATGTATTTTTATGCTACCTTGGCTTTGCAGCACCCAGTTTCCCCAGCTATGGAGGCAGAACTGCAGAACTGTTTGGTGAGCCAGATAGAAGAACTGCTCCCATGTAAAAATACTCCTGCTATGATTTTTTTTTTCCTTGCATTTTGATACAATTCCAGCAATCTCACTGACATTTGTTCTACTACAACCACAGAGGCAAAAATTCACAGTGAAGAAGAGAAGAGGAGAAGGTTTTGTAAAAAGAAAGAGCTGGGAGGTGTGGCTGGGCTGGGAATACTTGAATGTGGTAATAATGCTCAGCTTACCTGAAGCTACAGCTGTGCTCTGGGGCAGATTAGTTATTGCATTGGACATAGCTGAGTGATTCTGCTCTAGCAGAATGTTCAAGGTGTTTATCAGGTGACTGCAGACTGCTGTGTTTCGTCTTATTTTTCTTCTTTAGGTACAAAACCCCTAAGATTTTGAAGTTACTTTAAGCAAAAAATGTTGTTAAACTCATATGAGCACAGTACTTCTGGTCAAGCCTGTTGGTATGCATGCCAGCTTTGTCCTGAGGCAAGTAGTTGTTGGAGCAAGGAGGGTCCAGTTATGTCTGGCACCATTTTTTATGCTTTCTCCATCTCATATCAGTCCATGGGGAAATCCTTCCCTGTTCCAGAGCACAACTTTGTAATTTTTTACATCTCTCTGAATCTAGTATTGGCTGACAGTTGTGTCACTCTGACTAATGGCTTCAAAATATGATCTGATGTGGGAATTGCTCCAGCTGCTGCCATGTTTGCTGCCATACCACTTAAGTGGGGAAATAAGCATGGTACTGGTATAATCTTTTCTCCCTTTTGAAGATGATTTTTTTTTTGTTCACAACAAATTTACATGCACAATCTATGGTAACTGTACCAGGTTTGGAAACTTCTGCTTTGAAGTGGATGTTTTCTTAGCTTTCTTTCTGCTTCCACTTAATCTACATCTGTAGAATACTTCTACAATCCTATCCATGATCATTTCAACTTAGTGACCATATTGCAGCTATTGTTGATATATCCATTACCCCTCAGTATTGTATTCTGTACCAGCTTCTTACCTGTTATAGTGCTTCACAAACTCTTAAGAACATGGGAGAACATGTTAGGAGAGGTCAGTAATGCTGCAGAAGAGGCAGTCAGTTGGAAGAATACATTGGAGATTTGAGTATTAAAGATTAATTAGTAGAAGGTGTTTACTTGGGAAAAAAAGTAATTCTGCAATTGTTTCCCTTTTTTTCCCCTCACCTTTTAAAATATTTTGAAGGCTTTGGCTTCTACAACTGTTCCTACCTCTTCTAAAGCTGATATTTCAGGGAATGAAGTATGATGAACCACACTTCTGGGTGGAATTTAACACTTCTGTGTGTGTTTGGACTGAATGAATCTAAGTCTTGGAAACGGAGGATATTTGGATACTATTAATTTCTAGGGTTTACTAAAGCTGCTAAGCACACTGCTTTAAATAGAAAAAAAGTTGAAATAGTTCTTCTCAGACTGGAGTTTATTCAGATTCTGTCTACTTTAAAGATCCGTGTCAGGATATTGAATCTCTGAAATCTTCTGCATTTTGAAGAATAACCATATTTTGGCTCTGTCTCTGTGTTTTGATAAGAAGGTATCAGTGTTGATACTGCCCAGCTTTTGTGGTGTACTGTCCAGTGTTGCTACATGACTGAGCTACAGACCGTGAATGTACATTTGTTGTAGACACCTGCATTTGTACTTAACTTTCATTATGCTGTTGCAACAGAGCTCTCCTCATTGATGTAAGTCTTGGACCTCCACAAATACGAGCATTTCATGTCAGTGCTGAAAGGGAGCAATTTATCACTTCAAAAGACACACGTTTTGTATACTTTAATGCACGTGTAAGTGATAAATTTATTGTTTGTTTGTTTATGAAATGGACAATACGTGCATTGGTCGGACAAAACTTAGTCCACTTCTTTTTATGAGGTCTCAGAAAGTACTCTGAGGTTGTTTTAAATATTGGCAAATTGTTTGGAAAAGTTTGTGGGTCCTCATGGAAAAAGATCTATCTGAAAGTTGGAACTCAAGGTAAAGGTAATCCCCAGTTTGGTTTTAAATGAAGTTTACAAAGAGCCATCTCCTATATTGCTGGCCTTTTTGTAAGATATTTATTGAATTTTTCTTCAAAGCAGTGTTTTGTGATGATTTGTCTGCATCTCTGTTATGGGTCAAATTATGGGTCAATGAGTATCAGAGATTGATTTAGTTTACTATATTTTGGATACTAACAATATTGTTAGTATTTGGAATCATTTATGGTTGCTGAATTTGTTGAGAGTAACAGCTACTCAGCACTCTTAGAATGTCTTATAAGGTTGGACTTAATATCTAAGCACTGTCTTGGCTCCTTAGCTGCTCTGCAGGCACAGTGTAGAAGAAGGATGTGTGAAGGATGTCATGCCTTTTCCCAGAGGCAAATTTGGACCAACTGGACTTTGAATCTCTGAGTTCTAGAAAGCTAGAACAACAAACTTAAGAAATTGAAAAATTTTGGGTATACAAGGTAGGGCAAAATAAAAATAAAAAAGACTGAAAACAGATCTAGTCCCTGCCCACTGTATCCTTACAGCAGGATTGTTCTCTTCTTTGTCTCAGTCCAGCAATTTTTCATGGCTGAGTTGTAATAAACTCTAATCAGTTCACTCTAAGATACTAAGAAAAAAGCTTGAATTTCTGTCTTTCCCAGGGCCTGGATTTCAGCTTTCTGCTCTTTGCAGAAGTGCCCTGGTTGCCACCGGTATGCTATAGGCTGTTGCCTCGTCTTGCCCTCCAGAAGCATCTTTCATCTGAAGATGCTTCCCTGCCCCTGAAGGAGTTCCAGCCTGTCACAGGTGATCTTTCCCCCTGATGTACCTGTTTAGCACACGGAACAAATAATGCCAAATAATATGCAAACAAACAGATGGGATGCACCCTTCATCACCGTTTCACAGATGCTTTGACAGGGCACATATGTGTCAGTGATGGAGACTACAGAAAGGAGTAGGTGGTTGTTTCAGTCCTTGGTGAGATGTGGTGGGTAGGTGGGAGACCTGCCTGAAGAAGCTCTCACTACAGCAGAGAAATGTGTTAAAGTTTTTGTCCAAAGCATCTATTTCTGTGTGCAGTGGAAAGTCTGACGTAATGTATTCCTTTCCACACTTACTCTTCTCTTTCCCTGTTCTGTTTCTAGCTAAGTGGGGTCTCTCAGTTACTGAATGTAGTGCAAGAATACAAAAATGACAATTCCAGACCATCCTTTTGTGGCTACTGTTTTGTCTCTGCGCTCTTTCCCTCTCTCATCCCAGTCAGTTTAATTTGGCTGAAGGGAACTCAGCGATACCACCCTAACAGAGAAAAGCTTCAGCTCATAAGGTCATTCGGTTGTAAAGCAAACCATGTATGCCAATGTTTTGCCAATGTTTGAGAAGATTTTACCAAAGAAACCCTATGAAGCTGAAGTCCTTTGTTTGATGGAACCTGGGGAAAAAAGCAAAGTAACTGCTGAAAAATTAATATTAAAGGAAAAGGAAGTAAAGAAAGCTATGTTTACTGGGTGCAGCACAGTGGTTTTCAGGGAGACCTGAACTAGTTCTCAGAGAACCAGGTACAGGTTCATCAACACAGAGCTCTGCTCAAACTGAATAACCCCAGTGAAAAACTGTGTGCTGAAATTTATCTGTTTGGTTTTTTTTTTAATTATTATTTTTTTGTTTTGTTTTCCTAGGGAAACTGTGTGACTTAGTGTCTGTTTTAGTCCAGTAGCTTATCTATTCCTAGGGAAAAGATTCCCTGCATGGTTCTGCATGATACTCTGAGTAACAACGTCAGCATAAGGATGACAAATTTGATAATACACAAAACGAATTTTCATGTGTGACTTAGGTTTGATTTTTTTGTTAATTGGACTTGTTAATTTACTGAGTTGAGCCAATTGGATTGGAAGAACCAACTGCAAAATGAATGTCAACAATAACATGTTTATTAGTAAAATTTATTTATTGTCTTTAAAATGAGTGGGTGATTTTGTCATATCTTAGAGCAGTCAGATAAGGAAGAGTTTTTCTTTATGTGTGTATAGTGCTTATGAAAGCTGACAGCTTTAGCATATTGTAGATTAGGAATTCTAATTTAGAGTGTATTACTATATACATTATAAAATTGATATGTAATGAGCA
Source organism: Hemiprocne comata (assembly GCA_020745705.1). Classification (NCBI taxonomy): domain Eukaryota; kingdom Metazoa; phylum Chordata; class Aves; order Apodiformes; family Apodidae; genus Hemiprocne; species Hemiprocne comata. The sequence continues at coordinate 66,720,744 of CM036589.1, read as the reverse complement.
GAAGCAAGATTACAATTTTATTCACACTTCATCAGGCTGTTTCCTCCATATCTGTCTCTAATTAAAAGATCGTCTCAAAATACAAGGTAAGAAAAAACTTCTGGCCATGTCCACTGAAGTATTCAGTATGCTGATTGGGAATGAGACTAATTTTACCCAGGTAGCTGAATGGCTGTTAGACTTTACTGGGTGGCACTTGCACTGAGCATTTTACAGACTGTGTAAAAGAAATGGCCCTGTCCTTATGAGCAGAAGATTTTATTCAGACAGGAGTCAATGAATGAGAGGAAAAACGTGTGTGTGGGGGCAGGAAAGAGCAGGGAAGGAAAGGGTCAGGGTTACAATAATAATGACATTCAGGTTCATTTAGGTGCACGTCTTGATTTTATTACTGCTTTATTTAAATCTAACACTGCCCTATTTTTTTCCTGACAAGTGTCTCCTTTACCCCAGTGACTTGAGTAAAAAATGTAAAGCAAGTGAAGAGGAGATTTGATTAGTGAAGATTACTGGTCATGAAGCTGGTGGAACAACTTCTTTTTGTCAAATTGAAATTTGAGATAATGCAGAGAAGCAATGCAGAGACTGTGAAATATATTGCATTTATTGGCTGAGAGGAGGAGTGATACCAAGGGGCATTTAAAGCCATGACAATAGGCAATGGTGATATAGTGCATGCAGGACAACATTTTAAATGTGAGCTGTGAAATTTTTGTATGTTTGGTTTTGTGGGGATTTTTTTTGTTGTTTTTTGGTGTGTTGTTTTTTTTTTTTTTGGGATACAGAATTTAAAAAAATCTGAACAGGCCTAAGTTTCAGAATGGTGTTAAGTTTAGTCCCTTTGAAACATCTATTCACTCAATTTATAATACATTAAGTTGAACACTGGAAAAAGTGAGGAAACCAAGCCCATTCGTTATATTACAGTAATTTAGGCTCACTTGTTCGTAAAAAGCCTGGGAAGAAAGAATAAAGGAGGAGGCCTGAGGAACACTCAAATGAGAGCTCGGCCAAGTTGTAGGAGTAACACCCTCTTCCTTATGATAGATGATCTTAATGCTGCTTATACGTAATTTACGGTTGCTTGGAACTTCCTTTTGTAATAGACTGGTTTCAGATTTAAATTTTGCCAGTTTATGGTAGCTCCCTCTAGTGTGGGATGGAGGACCAATGGCGCTGTAGTGTACAGCATTGAAGGGTTTTTCTCTTAGCTTTTGGAGTGCTATTTAGGGGGAGAAAAAAAATAAAAAGGAGAGAATCTTAAAAACAACACCGCTGCTGCCTGACTCATCAAGTCATAGCTTGTTGGTCTTGCCAAAGATTGAGATACCTTTTAGTTGGCTTCTGAAATGAATGAAACTTTTGTTGCTGTGTTTGAAAAATGTGAAATAGACACGTAGTTTTTTTATGAGGCTATTATACCTTTGCATTTAATCTCACCCACTTGTTGTATGAAGCATGAATCTTTAAGTTCTGCAGATGTGTTCAGTTCCCCCCTGCCATTAGTGAGGGAAACAGCCCCTTGTGTAAAGGTTTTGACGGCGTGTCTTAATGCATTTTGAGAATTTTTCCTCTTTTCTTGAATTGGAAACCACTGCCACTGATAGCTATTTTATCTTTGCTCTTTTTGCTTTTAAAATCCCTTCTTCATTGCCAATTTTCTGTTGTTTTTTGCAACACTGAGAGGTTACCCTCCACATTCAGATGATAGCAATTCTTTTCTTCAAATCAGCAGCAACACAGCACTGCTTTATTCAGACTCGGCAATAAAATTATGACACATGAGAAGAGAGAGAGCACTTGGCTGAATGTGTAAAATGGTTAAACCATAGTTGAAAAAGGTCTCAATCTGATGATTGCCTGGAGCCTCCAGCTAGCCTGCTCGTGATAGGGTTACCCTATTTGATTTTAAAGTGTTAGCAAAGTTTCCAGAGGTACTGCAAGGACAGTCTGTGCTCACTGAATATGCTTGCTAACCAGACTTATGCTTTGTTTCTATTCCTTGTAATTGACATGTCGTCTTTATTTTATACCATTCAGATCTTGCTCTGAGTATGGTTTTAGCAGTTTCCTTGTGGGGTTTTCCAGCTCCCTCGTTACCACAGTGTTTCTATTCCTATTCTGTTCTCCCTGTGAGATAATACGATGGTGTTACCTCCTCTGAGGAAACGGGCATGTGGATTCTAGTGCCCGGAGTAACTGATGTTAGGTGCCTTGTTAGGAGCCTCATTAGTGGCCTGTGGTCTGATTTCTCACAGAACTTAATGTTTTATAGCATTTCCTTTATTTGTTCAGTCCCCAGCTCCTCTTAATACTTGTTGCAATTATTAACACAGTGCTCCAGCAAATCAGGCTTCTTAATGTGAACACTTAAAGCAAGAGAAATCTAATAACTGACCATCTGGGAAAAGCTTAATTTAAATGCTAGCCCAACATCACATACCATTTTTGTTTGTTAAACAGATTTCAACAAAATTCCGATGCTGTTTATTTTCTCTCTCTCATTCTCTCTTTCTGCCATCTCAAGTGTCGTATAATAACAATTACATTTGATCACTAATGTCATGAGTGAACCACACAGGAGGAAGAAACCACAGGAGGGATGAACCACTCAGGAGGCATAAAAGCCTTTATATCTAAATATTTCAGCACTCCAATAATTTATGTCCTAAGGCTTTCTTGAGAGGTGCCCAGAGGGTATATTAAGCCTGTTGTTTTCTGTTGCAAATTTTACTGCAAGTTGTCCTTAGCCTTCAAAATTTAGGACATTTTAAACAATGCATCTGTAGTCTTTGTATCTGATTGGTATTTGCAATTGCAGTTGTGAGGGCCTGAAAACTGTTTGCACTGACAAGGCATGTTGCATAACAGCCAATATTAATGTGTGTATACAGGCTGTTTAAATTAAGTCATGATAGTTGTTCATATCGCTAGGCAGGACACAACATAAACAACTTAAAGTTGTATGGGATGAATAGCTCTGTTTTGTGCTGGCCAAAAAGAGAGCATCTTGGGGACGGACCATCATCTTGCTGATTAGTAGCTGGCCATGTGTCGGCTTTGTCGACACATTTCAGATAATGAGTGGTTTAATGAAGGATGGAATTGGGGAATAATTCATTCCGTGCCATGAGGTTAACCACAAGCCTCTCAGAAATCACAGCACTCTCTGCTCCAGCAGATGTGCTGGAACTCTGTGCTGTGACTGGAGGTTTTTCAGCGCTCTGTTCCCCCCACCCTTCTCTTATTGTAAAGCACGCACCCGTCCTGCTGCCAAAACTTTTAATAAAAAATAGATTTGCATTTGCAGTTTCCAGAATCTTTATCAATCTTCCAGCCAAAGTCAGAGTAATAAACCCAGAGAACATCTAAGCGTGTGCTTTGCAGATGATTGATTTTTTGCACTTGGGATGTCTTACAGTCAGTGGCTCCCACCGTTATTTTTACATGGTGTGCTGCAGGAGACTCCCAAAAGCCCCTTTCCTCCTATTTGCACATAACAATTGGGATAATTTTTTGACTTTGAAATGAGTAATTTCTCTGTAGAGAATTAATTTTCTCTTTCTGGAGAAGGTACCTTGTCATTAAGTTTTGGATGAATACTCAATCTCTTTATTTATGGATTTCAAAATTTGTGTTAGATATCAGAAAGTACCTTAAAAAAGCCAAAAAAGAAAGCCTTTCAGGAGACTATGCTTGTGGAAAATCTGTTGAAGTATTCAAGAAAAATCTACTTTTCTTTGCACACAAGATGAGATGTATATCACATTCAGCCCTTAAGCATAATATGCTCAATATAGGTTATGTACGGGGAAAAAAAACAAAACCCAAAACCTAAACCCATTGAGTAAACAGAAATTGCAGTTTTAATGTGATTTAGTTTATCAAATGTAAACTTCTCTATGAATACTGTAAAGGTGTGGAGTGAGGACAATCTAACTTCAAAATGCTATCCAGCTGTTTGTTACTGCCCCTTGTCTGGGGTTTATAATCTCCTCCCTTGAGATGTTGGAATCGCATGTGTAAACATTACTCTTTTGCTTCAGCGTAGAGTAAAATGGGTTAATTTATCAGCTTTATCATCTGTCAGTTTAAGTTACCCTGCCTCACTTTTCACTGAAACTCAGAGGGTCCATTTACCCTCTGAGGGAAGAGGCTGATAACATGCAGCTGAGGGTGGTAATGAGGAGCTTGAAGTAAAGAAGAGGCCTCAAGTATAAGTTTGTCCATGTGCTTGATCTGGTTGAGATAAAACCTGTACCCGATTGAAGCAAAGCCTGATGTTAAACCAAAAGAATTATTTGTGGTTTTACACCTCTAGTTTAAAGCAATGCCTCTTCTTTGTGTGTGTAAGGCAGATGCAATCTGCAGGAGCCTTGTTTTCAAGTTATATTTCATGTATATTTGTTATCCTTTGTAAGAAGATATTTTCAAGTGGGAAAGAAATGAACATGCTCTTCAGCTTTTCTTTCTGCGGGACCCATATATACCCATGGGCTGCTGCTGACACACGGGGAGCGTTTTTGTGGTAATCTGTGTTAATAAACTGGCAGAAGGTCACTGACATTTAGGGCAACTCTGGGAGAAAGATCTTGACTTCAGGAAGTGCTGAGCTTTTCTGGATCTTCCTTTAATCAGCAGGTATTGAGAATATGAGATAGGTTCTGGGATATTACCTTAGTATGTCAACTGTAGAAGATACTGCCTGCTGCCTCTTTCAGCTGTGACAGCCCCAGTTGACTGACTTGGGGGCTTCCACTAACCCTAATGAAACTGTATTTACACATAGTTAAATTATGCTATGTCATACATATAGATGACCCTAGATACATATAGATAATAGTGTGCAATATTTTAGTGAATGGAGATGGGCACTGCTTCAGTAAAAGGTTATGCAAAGTATTTATGGAAATTTAGAACCACCGTCATAAAGGGTTGAAGTATTAGTCTGTTTGCTAGTTGTTCAAGGGAAAATGTGCTGTGGCCTGTCAAAACCTGAAGAAGATCATTTGCTATTGCAGCACTGGAAAAATGTGCCATTTGAGGCTGAGAAAGCTGCTTTTTCTCCTTAATATCCGAGAGGTGCTCTAGCTCCATTGTATTTCTGCATTCCTTTTGTACTTGTTGCCAGTGACAAATATGTTACATAGAAAAATTTTAGTCTCTTAGCGTGCAAAATTTGGACCAAAATTCCTAAGTTTAAGTAACTTGGAGAGATCCTGACACCTCTATTAGTTATCCTATTATATGTGTTCCCTCAAACATTCAAGTTTGAAAGTGCTGGGCTATGTTTTCATCTGTATACTTCAGAGTCCTTTTTTGGAATTTGCCAACTGAACTGGCATGATTTGAACATTTTTTTTTAAAAATTATTCTTAAATTGAGATTATTTTGACTTTTGCTGCAAGATGCATGGATAGAGCAGATGCTTGTGTAATACTGTTCACTGGTGTATTTGCAAGGATTCTGGGATTAATCTAGTTATAGTAAAGAGGATATTTCTCTCATTTCTCTAAAAGCATTTATGTCCATAGGAGAAGTGTCTTCCCTTGATTCTCAGTGAGGCAACTACTTTAATTTGATGTTTTTATTTAAGTTTTTGAATTATTGTCTGGTATAACAATTTCCTGTCATCTTTGACCGGATCCTATTTTCACTTTTATTTGTGTAAATGAGGAATTACTTGGTAAATTACTTCACACTTGAGGAGTGTGCAGTTTTATAACACTGTGAGGTCACATTGAGATTCCTGACTCTACCATGAGTAAATGGTTCCATATGGATAAGGTGGACACAGATGAGGTTTGAGAAACATGTAGACTGAAGCTTGGAGACACCAAAGAACAAAACAAAATAATTGTATGGTAAAGCAGGAGAAATTCCCAAGCCTATCTCATTGATTTTACCATAACATTGAAATAATTGTCATCAAACTAAGGTTAATAGATTTGTGCTAAGAGATGGCAGCTGTTTGAGTGACATAATAAGCACTCAAGAATGTCAGTAAAATAACCTTGGATCTCCCTGCTCAAATGGTTCAGAAATGGGCTGCCACAAAATGTACAGCCAAGTCAGCCTCTTCTGTACCTTTGATTATTTAAGGTTCCCATTCTTTTATTACAGTGTGAAGTCCTTCCTCTTCCAGACATAACACCAAAAGCAGTGCACCCCATCAACATTTACTGTCAGCTATATTCACTGATCTGTTACGATCTAAACTGTTCCAAAATTCTCAGACTGGTACATGCTGAGGTTCTGCTACTGGGTCATCTGGAAAAAATGAAGTAAATGAAATATACTTTCATATCACTCCTATATTTCTTCCCCAGCTGTTTTCCAGAGTGCTGCTTCTGCAAAAGATCCATGTAGGAGCACTTTCTATGTATTGGTTCTGCAGTCCCTGACAGATGTCTGCAGTATACTTTCAAAAACATCTTTTTAAAAGCAATGCAATTTTTTTTCCATCTGTAGATCACTGTTGCTTTTCAAAAAGGGTGGATGAGACAAAGTGTTTTTGCATGTAGGAGCTTATTCTGGGACTGAAGTGTTCAATTTGTAAATGACTAATTCACCTAAAGCAATGCTAACCACTGATTTTTTTTTCCTCAAAGTATATTGAGATAACTGCTCTGAACTATACATTTTCAAATCTAGATCAATTTGTCTAAAAGCTTTTAATATTATGGAATATTGAGAATTCTCACCGAAGGAGGAAAATCCCCCTTGGCATTCATACTAGGCAAGTGATAAAGGGAGTTCTCCTTAAAAAAAACCCAAACACCTTTTTTTCCTCTCTCACCTTCTTATATTAGACAACCGTGGGGAGGTGTGTGTGTGTGTTGACTTGCTTATGGGCTGAGAACTAGAGAAATCCCATCATCCCAGGTCTGGAAGAGGCTTTCATCACTCAGATACACAAGAATTGCCAAAAGTGTAATTGTTTGTGTGGGTGTGATGTGGACAGTCTCTGATCTTGAGTGGGATGCTTGACAAATCTACAGCATACAGGAGCTTCTTTTGACTGGCTGTGGCACTGATGGTATTTCCTTTCACAGTAGGGAAAATAGTCTTCTAAGAGTAAAGGTTGAAGTTCCTTATTCAGGTTCTAAAGCATGTGAGCAGTAGTAGCTTCAACTTCAAGTCCCACGTCTGAGTTATCTTCCTTCTGCATTCCTTTATACTATTTCTTATGTATTATATAGTTTCTGTGTTTTGAGCATCCCTAAAACCTTAGGGATAATTCTGATACAAATTAAAAGGTGATTCAGAACAGCTTCTTTAAATATACAAACCTCAGGAGTCGGGCTTCCTTAGGACTTCTTTTAAAAGGATCTAGCTTTAGAAGTGGAGGAGAGCACCAAAGGTTTTATGTGATTGCTTCACAAGAGTCCCTCTATCTCTGTTCCAGCACATATAACAGTGGTTAGAATCACTGACTTTGATTTCAGTGCAGTGAAGAAAGAGTATTAAATTCATACAGGTAGAAGTGAAATTTTCTGTTGGTGAAATATACCATTTTGTGCCAAATTAAAAACATGTGGAGGAGCTTGTATGTCTGACACTTTTCTTTTTACTTGTCCCTGAAACAGAATACTACAAGAAAAGTAAATGGAGTTGGAACTCAGGGAGAGCTTAAATTTTCTCTGATTCAGCTCAACAGGATTAATGCCATAGTCTTTTGGGTGGAAGAATAATCAATCCATTCTCCTTAAGACAATAAATCAAGAGAATAAATCAGACATTTGTGTCATGTCTGAGTAAATAGATTACATCCAACACTAATTTTTCCTTAATGATTATTTCCTTTTTGATTTTTTCAGGAGGTGGTATGAAGTCAGAAGAATTTAATTTATTAGCAGCACAGAGAGTAGTATCCTGAGTTGTTTTTTCTTTAATAAACTTCCCCACACTTTTCCATATTTGTGTAAGTTTCTAAGGATAAACTGATCTCAAAAACAGTTTATGCAATCTTAGTAGTTTCTGATGTGGACTTCACATTATTGTTTTCTCGTTGGCATGAAGTCTTCTTAACCGAAGAATCAGATGTACTCTAAAGCAGATTTTTAATATTGGATTTTATAAGCAATGACTTCTGTTTGCAGAGTGGTATGGCCATTTCAGTGGAGCTGAAAGCATATATCCAGTTTGAAAAAGACTTTGTCCTGTTGTCTTTGCCTTTTGTCCTCAGGTGAGCTGGGTTTGTTCACGCTCCATTTTCTTTCTCTGCATTATTACTGTTTCTTCATTCCTATTTTGAATATCTTCTTTTTTGAATTTAAGCACAGTTAGGAAGATACAGGTAAGGAGCATGTTAGTAAAATTAGATCAATCCTGACTGGAGCGTGTTGTGTTGTATGTGCATTCTGAATATTTTGCAACATATTTAAACTTACTTAAACATACTTCAGACATTTAAAAAAAGTATTTTCACACATTTTTTGTCTGTTACCTTTCTGGGAGGAAGATCATCATCTTCGGTTCTCTGTTATATTATCCAATACAATGCACTCACAGACCCATATTTTGTATTGTTAATATGGTAGTAAGCCTGGATTCTTGGATGGCTACTATAGTAAACTTTATGGCTACTAGTGAAAATAGCAAAAATAGCAATGAGAAGAACTACATAAGCTGGAGTTGTAACATATTTTGGGCTAAGAGTATGAGTGTAATTGTCTGTGGCAGCTAGTCTGTTGGGCAGTTACATGTTGCACAGCTCGTATTGAGTTGCACTCCAGCACGTGATTGCCGTTCTGTAAAATGTCACCGAGTGGTGTGATTGTGTGTAACCATTGAAAATTTGGCTTCAGATTCCTCAGTTTCTTTCCCGCATTTTCCATGTTTCCCTTGTATGCCTTTGACCAGCCTCTTTTTTACTTCTAAATGGAGAACAATGTTATAAAATACAACTGCTCTTCCTATGTACTTATAGGGGTTTTCACCTATAATGGTAAATGAAATAGGTTTTACCTGTTCTTACTCCTGCTGGCATAATGCAAAAAATGACATGTAGTTGGTACTGTGACTTCTTGGCGTGGTTTTTATACTTGAGTCCTGAATCTGTATTACAGAGGATGTTTGTATTGTCCAGACTGTGTGCTCAGTAGAAAGAGGGAGGAGTCCAATACTAACGTTAAGAGCTTATCTCTCCGTGTTTTATTAAAAGCAACCTAACTTCATATCTTAGGCCCTGAATTAAATAACTGAAGTTTTGACATGCCTGAAGGCTGGAGAACTGCCTTTATTACCTCTCCTATTGGCACTCCTTTAGGAGAGAGAAAAAAAATCCAACTAATTTTTAATCATCTGATATGTCCCTTTTGGACACAGAATTCATTGAGAGCCATAAATACATACATACATACCCCTTATTAAGAGTAAATGTAAATTTTAGACCATGCCTGTAATTGCTGTTGCTTGGTTTGAATATGCGCACGGCCTAACATTTCTTCTCCTCACCCCCTATTATTATAGTTAATTGCTGCTGTTTTCCTCTTCATTCCTATTTGAGCAAAGGCAGAGTTTCTGCCACTCTGTTGAGAACATTCTTCTCAGACATCAGGCAACTGCAACAACTCTTTCTTCATGATCATGAGTTCTTTCCTTCCACGGGGTAGATGGTACACCACAGTGCTTGATGTACTGACTGTGGCAGCAAACTTTGGCGTTGGTGGAGCTGAGAGACTGACTGTAAGGCAAAAAAGTAATTTTTAAAAAGTTCTTACTAATGTAGTCAAGGCCCCGAGTTCAGATGAATGATGGAATAAACTGCAAATCTTTTGCTTCAGGCACTGTGGCAGATGATATTCTAATAAATAATACTGTTTTGAATGTTACTGAGCTCATTCATGTTTGGGGTTTTTTCCACCTTAAAAAATGAAATTGATTTTTTTGGATGTTAATGGTGCAGATTTGGATGCAGTGGGTGCTTTTCTGTTCCTTCTCCTCCTATTTATTGTTTCAGTGTGTCTTTCACTACGTATCCAAGAACAGCTTTTATTTTTCTCATTTTTAGCTTCACTTTCTAGGTTTTACAGTTAAGTGCATTTTTTATGTTGTAGGTCACCTGTCACATTTCACCAGGGCAATATCTGTACACTGGAAGTAATTCAGCCTCTCTCTCTCTCTATTTAATTTCATGCTAATGTCTGGAAGATGTTATCTAGGTTAGCCAGGCTGAGGAACGCTGTGTCCTTTCCTCATTTTCTTTAGCTTCTTGGCTTTTGGCTATCTCACTGCCCCTTGGTGTATTATATAGGTCTCTGCAGATACTAATCTGAAGTGTGAACTGGCCAGATGAATTGTTGCCCATTATAAAGTGCTTAGTTTAAATTTATGTCCTACACTGAATACTGCTTAAAACGCCTTGTCCTTAAAGAGAACTCACTACAATTTCTTGCTGCAGATACTCTAAATGGGGCAATGAGAAATTCCTTCACATCGCTGTTGAGAAGTCCTGGCCAATTATTTGTTGTTTCCCAAGTTACTTTTAAGCTGGGTTCTCCAGAGGAGATACATAATATAATTAATTTCCTTTGCTGCAATACCTATGCAATAGTTTATTATATTTTATATGTATGTTTTACTTAGGAAAAAAAGTTTGGAAGCATGGTATACCTAGTCAATAACATATTTTTCACCAAATATGAATGGAAAAAGGGAAGCACAGCAAAATGTGTATGTCATGGGTGTCTCTTGCAGGTGTGGAATCTGTCCAGAAGAAGAGGTTCCTGAGAAAGTTTTATTAATGAACATTGCATCACTGCTTTTTTATGGTTACAAGTGCTCAGGGTGAAGGAAACTCCCAAATCTCTCATACATTTGTTTAAGTATAGTGTGATTTGTTGGTATATAAACGTATACTATTTATTTCTCATTTGACTTCATTTTTCTTTCTGCCATGGCCCACTGAGGTAATGTGAAACAAAAGTAAAATGCCTGTTCTGATTGCAATGATCAAGTAAAATGTAAAAGGGTAGTATGTGTAAATTACATCCTCTCCCTGATTCTTGCCAGGAATAGTTGTTCATTAAGTCAAAGCAGAATGGAAGTGATGAGCAATGTACTTGCTTAATAGACTTATCTCTGGAGATGGTGGTGGTGTTACCCAGATCCTTATGATCATCGTCATCTACTTGCTAACTTCCTGGAAGGAGTTAAGTCTTAATGACATTAATCATCTGTGATCTATCTCTTTTGGGAAATAGTTATTTTTTTATGCTATGTTGGTTTGGGGCTATTAAGGAAAGGAAGAGGCAGGAGGTTACTCCACATAGAGGACAAAAGGCAAACAGGAGAATAATTTCTACAAAAACTACAGAATGAGATGGATAGATTTGGGACCATATCACAGCCATGGTACCATGCAGTTTGTCTCCTGCAGGCCTCAGTGCATGTTGTGGTGAATCTTAAGTGTGGAAACTGGAGACTTGGTCAAAGCAAGTCCATGTTGTTGATCTCATGTACATCTCTGGTTGCGACTCAGGCCCGTGTGTTTCAGAGGGAACAAAATTGGGTCTTATGTAAGAAAGTGTATCACTCTCTTAAGAAGCATGGTACTTATGTTGTTAAGTAAACATTTTTAAAGAGCTAGTGAAATAAAGAGATGGTGTTTTGGTGGATATTGACTTTTAAAAAGCTTATAGAGTCTTTAATAAATGGGATTCCTTAGTTCTACATAGATAATGAAAATATGAATGTAGTGAACTTGCTATGTATACTAGCAAATGATTTCCAAGCACTTAAAACCAATGGATTTAAAATTTATTATGCTTGGAACATAAAGATCTTGGACAGTAACTACATTTCCTGTTAAGTAGACATCATTTGGTTATGTTGAAATATAAAGGCTCAATTCAGGTCTTCCTGAAAGCAGTGGCAGAAGTACTGTTGGCTTTGTTAAATGCAGACCTGGGACAATGGGAACTATCCTGGAGTTGGGAGAGAAGGCAGGGTAAGCACATGCAACTAATCAACATATCAAGACAAGAATAATTCTTCCTTGCAAGTCTCAGACTGTTGCAGTACATAGGTTATTTTTAGTAGGTAGCAGGTAAGGGTAATCTAGACTGTCTTCTGTATTATTTTTGGCTGTGGTTTTTGCAAATGGCACAATTAATTGAGATGTAAGCAAGTACTATTAATTTATGCAAGCACTGCTGCTTTGGTGAACTTAGCATCCTTGGTAGGCCTTACTTGTTCCCACAGCACTCACTTAGAAAACAGGATCAGATTTCAAATGATAAATGAAACAATAAAATATGAACGTTATTATAAGATCTGTGTTCCATAAACAATTATTATCTCCAAACAGATATACTGCATACATCTGAGTAATGAAGATACACTTAAAAAAATATTCCTAATTTAATGTAATGGTAACCCTGATGCTTCAAAGAGGGTCAACAACTGCTTCTTACTGATGGTAACCAAATACAAGCGAAGAACAAATACCAAACTTCTGAAGTCTTCATAAACAAAATCAGCTGAGGTTTCAAGTTTTAATAGAGTCAATCTATTCCAAGGAGTCGGACAAATTCTGAGGATGTTTTTGAAATTGGAAGTATTAGTTCTTCTAAGAATTACCCTTATATGAATCTCTAACTTCATTGGTGGTAGTAAAACTTTACCAGTTAAAATTTCAGAATAGGAAACACACCTGGTCTCACTACACAGAGCAGTTGAAGGATGGGAAGACACAGCCCTTTGGCCCATCAGATCCAGTCCTGTGACATGAGAGGCATATGATTCCCTTTGGAAAATCCCTGCAGCTGATATAAGAAGGGCTTCTGGTGTCCTGACTTTGGGTAGCTGCAGCAAGCAGTGTGTGCCCAGTAGTCATGATCCAGACATACTTAGTGAACACACAGGACTACCTGATTATCCAAGAACTGGTGGTTTGTTGATGAAAAAGTGAAGGTATTTTATTTGTGTCTAGTCGATTATAAAAACGGATTAATTTCTCTGATACATAGATGTATAGGGAAATCACCTCTTGGTTCTCAGCTTTTGTAATTAAGTACCTCTCAAATAAAAATTGTGGCTCAAGTATTTGACTTGGAACTGAATGACAAACTGATTTTTTGTGTCTTTCATTTTAGAAAGAGTTACCAACAACAGTGACTTTATTTGTTTTTTATTTTATTTATTTGAACATGTATGCAAATATATGTTGTCTTCTGTCTGATGGAGGCAGAAACATTAGATCAAAAATATTTTGTATTAAGAAAATGTGAGAGTGTCAAAAGCAGGTAAAATCTTGTGACTTGATTTTTTGCATTGCAGGCTCAAGATAATTCAACTGGTAATGACTTTCAGAGAATACCTATACATTTTTAGTGTAATGCACTGATCTAAAAGAGCATAACCAATTTGAAACAGTGGAAAATCTTGGAAAACAAGGTATGCACTGGGGGAAAAAAGAAGTCACCGTTAGAGGTTGCTTAAAGTATTTTAAAAAGTGCAAAGGACTGTTGTCTTGGAATGGTTTAGGAAATTAAGTTACAGGTAGAGATGATAGATTGGGTTAGCATTTAGGAAATAAAGATTAAATTAATTGTGTGTAGGGAGCTGAAGACGTTATGTTAATTAAGGTAAGGAACAAGACTAGGACAAAAATGAATCCTGTACAGGCTGAGTGCTTGGAGTGGGAGTTGTATTCTGGAGGGAAGATGAGAGTGGCATTGCCTTGAAAAAATAGATGGGTACTGAGAAGCATGAGAAGAGGCTGGAATTTTGATAAATGGATGCAAAATGTAGAACCAGGGTAGAGAAAAAGAAGCAAACAACCCAACTTCCTTCATTGTTCCCTGACATATGTATATATATTTATTGCTTAGTCAGTAAAGACTTTGCACTTTTTGAGGTAAAAAGAATTGCCAAGCTGGAATTTTAATTTCCAGAAGGCAGTCTCCCTGGTAGTAACACTACAACCCCAGATCTTTCTAATACGCGAGGACTGAACTGTGTTGCATGAATTGACCCCTTTCTGAAGAACAGTATTCTCAGTACTTATCCCAGAGTACAGCTTGACTAGCTTTTAGTTAAGTGGGGAGTAGGATAAGTGATTGTTCTACCAGAACTACAATTTAATATCTCATAGATATGCTGAACAGTTTGAAATAACTGTCTTTCCACTTTCCATTATTGGAAATTCTTTATAGCAGTTATTAAAAATGTATATTAATTTATTGCTTTACTCCCAAACAATTGCTTTTCTGTGTAGGCTAGCTGCTTCAGAATGAGGAAAAAAAAAAGTGTTCTCTACTCACTCAGAAATGCTGAGTAGCTTAAATCAGAGGAGATTAATAAAGCAATGATATCATTCAGGGAGAGCTTGATTGCTGATTTAAATACATGCTTCTGCACCTTCCACGTGCTCAGAAATAAAAAAGATAATACTGCTAATCAGCAGGCAGAAGGAAAAGCCCATTTTAACAGATTGAGCTGAGACAGATTGGAGACGTGAAGCTCCTTTTCCTGAGGCTCTTTTCCCCAGATCTCCTATATGGAGTAAATCCCATCACTGTGTATGTCATCAAGAACAAGACTTTTGTGAGGTAACCTTTCCACTTAGTCTATACAGACTGTGAAGACAACCCTAGCCTTGTCCTGTCCTGTTCTTCACATACAGGGAAAAAACCCACCTATTTATGTTTATCTCAATCTTGGCCTTTGCTTGAGTGTGAAAAGGAAAGAGGAAAGAGGAATGAGATGACTTATTTTTACTGTCAAGTTTGTTCAGATTCTGTTTATTTTTGCTGGAATGTCTTAGACAAAAGCTGGTGTTTTGGCTCTACATTTACACTCTGGTTCCATGATGTGCGAGACAGTGCATGACCTTTTCTTAGCAGAATGAAAGACAAATATAGCATGATACATTGAAGTAATCTACTACTACAAGGAGCCTCATCAGCATGATCATCATCTGCTTTTGTGTTTAAGTTTAATGAGGAAACTTGTTCAATTGCACATAGTCAATCTGAAAACAATAAAGGCGTAACTCCTATGAGCTAAACTATTAAAAAAATTAAAACCCTCCTCATTTCAGTTGTTGAAAAACAGGGAGAAAGGATAGACATATGGCCACCCACTTAGTTGTGCAAATTGTAAGAAGTGAAAATAACTTGTGACAGAATTGCCTGAAGGTTTCATTTAGCCCATCACACATGGCCTCAATAACACCATGGAACAGTTTCTTTTACCCCCGCCAACCTACCCAACCCTGCTACGAAATCTGCAAAGCATTTTTCAAATTAAGTGTGCACTGTTTTCCTTTTAAGTTTCAGGAGCAAGTGGCTGAGAAAGCCATGCTGAGCGATTGAAAACAATCTGCTTCAGCAACAAAGGGAGATGCCTGCTGCTTTGCAAGCAGCACAGAAAATATGCCAGCCATGCAGTGAGCTCGGTGGCAGCAATTCCAGAGCTGACTGATGTTTGTTAGTGCTGTGCACTTGCCTTTCTTGGGCCACTGTGGGGACAAGGGTGGATTTAAGAGTCCTTGGACAACTGTGGCAATATAGGTCTTATTAGCACATTGTCTGGGATTTGGAACTGATGCTTGCCTCTTGAGCCTGGGTAATGAGTTTTCTGGAAGTCCTGTGGCTTACTTCCCTGTGTAAAGGCAGGTGAATGGGTATGTTTTTGGTGTAGCTCTTACAGCTGGGGATTTGACTGCTCAACACACCATTATCAAAACTATCATTCTGTCATAGTGAAGGAAATTAAAGAGGGCCATTTGCACGTTCTGATGCAGAACTGATAGTGTCAGAAAGAAATCTTGGCAGCCATTTTTAATTTGTCATAGAGGAGTGGCTTTTGCATTCTAAAGAAACACGGAACAATTAACCAAGTCAAGTAGTTGGCTGCTAAGACTTATCTGACAGAACTCTTAATACAAGGAATGAATTATAAACGTGGTAGGCTTGTCTTAACTGGATCATTCCAAAAAGATAATGCATGGGCTTTGTGAAAGAGTGTAAGCTTCACTTTTCTAGTGGAGACATGAAGTATTTGAAGGAAGGCAGTGGATAGTTCAACAGATATCTGTAGTCTAGATGGATAGGAAGGCATAGGGAAGAGTCTAGTAGTTGCTTCTGCTTTTCTGCTGGATACATCCTTTTAAACTTTTTCCATGTATGGGTTCATATCAATGCAGTACTCAGGCTTCAAAGACTGTGACTGCAGCCTGTCCCATACAGCATTATGTAGGGGCTGCTCCCTGATCTGTACACAAGTTCAGGAATCCTGTGTTCAGAGATATTTCTGCAGGGTTTACCTCTATTAAATTGGTCGAGACAGCCAGGGGGCCAGCACAGACGTCAGTCAAGGAGGAGCCAGGCTTTGCCAGCAGCCCCCTGACACTGTGCTTTTTGGCTACCCCCAGCACTGGCAGTGGGAAGCAGCGGGGGCTGTGCCCTCAGGACTGCAGTACCGGCTGCTGCAGGGCTGCCTGCCATCAGCACACAGGCTGGGGGGTCAGGGGTCTTGTTCTTTCCAACCCCCCCCAGTCTGTTGCTAGGAATGTTCCCCAGGTTGAGGATCTTGATTTTAGTAAGCTAATGAGCAGGTAGCACTGCAGGGATGTAGCATATTAATAGTTTGAGAGAGAGCTATAAACTCTCTCTTCCAGCCAGGAAGAGATTCAACACATAAATGTTCTAACCTAATTAGAAAAAAGGGCAATATTCCAGAAAATATTCTAGCATTGCCTTTCTTTCTTAACCTTGCTTTTTTGCATTTCTCAACATTGATTAACAACCAAGCAGTAGGAGAAGGGATGGCATTTCTAAATGAGTGTGATGATCTATATCTTTTCACTGATATTTAACCTTCTGTTATGTAATGGCTGAGATTTAAATAGTCATAAATAAAATTCAACTATTGGCTTTTACCATTGCAATCAAAACATTTAGTCACTTACATGGTAATTTGTGGGTCTTTATGGATGGATCAAAAGCACTCCTGAAAAGCTTCTGTACTTTTGCGCTGACTAAAGTGAATGTCCATCATGGCTGTTGTGTAGATCTGCAAGTGGTAGCAACAAATACTGGAAGTTCAATGCATGGTCTGATAGCTTCTCTGGGACCACTTCCTTAGATAGAAGAAATCCAGCTACTTTGAATTCCACAGTGAGGTTTTTGGTAATCGAGTCAAACAAAAAAAGGTGGTACAGTGCTGTTGCAGGAGTTCATGTACAAATGAAGTTGTGGAAACAAGCCAAAGAAACACCCACGAATCTAGCAGACCTTTTGCATGGTGTGGGGAACATGTTTAGGAGATTCTCAGGACTTTCTTGCCTCCAGAGCATTGGCTGGTGTGTTTGCTGCCTGTGTGGTGGGATCACAGCTATGTGCAACCCACCCCCCCTGCATCTAGATGCAACAATGAAAGTTGAAGAGCCAGCATATTGACTTTTAGGGGGTGGTTTCTGTGCCAGCTGTGTGGCAGCAATATAGAACACAGTTTTAGGAGGAAGGGGCGCTGGTTAGTAGGAAGCAGGATTTTCTGGGCTAAGAGTCAGATAAACTTGGCTCCCTTGCTGCACTTGCATTTGCAATTCTTGTGCTACTGATGTTTATTCTGGACCTTGGGTATTTCAGAGTGCTATTTTATTTTAAGCTAATGCCAATTTTGATTACAAAGCTTAAAAAAAAAAGTAAATCGCAATCTTACATACAGTCACACCTAAAGCAGAAGTATTTCATTTAATCAGGCTACAAGTAATTATTTTTTTAAAATTTCAGACCTATAAATATAATGTATAGACATTTTAATGCCTTCCTAATTTTTTCTTTTTTTTCTTTCCTGCCATAGAATTAACAAATTTTGTCCCATCACTCTTTCTTCTTGCCACTTTGTAAATCCTAAAAAAAAGAGGAATAAAAACCAGAATTATAGAATGAAAAAAAAAGGAAAAACTTTGAGGACAAGGAGAGGGGAAAGAGAAAGTGGGAGTTATTTTTTCCAGTTGTGCTTAGTAAGAAAACACAGGGAACCAAAGTTTTTGGAATTTTTAATCTTAATGAGAAATTCCAAACTTTCATGAAGCCTGGTTTTGAAGGCAGACCATTTCCCAGTTAAATTTCCCTCAGCTCTAGCTCTAATAGCTTTTACTTTTACCTGTCCAGTAACAGGAGGCTTTCAAGGCTGCTGATGCGCTCCCATCCAGCAGGAGTTACAAGCACGTGACTTCAAGCATTTTCAAGTAGTCTTTTTACGATCAGCTTAATTTTGATGTCCGACAGGACTGTGGATGTAGATAAAGTTAAGTACGTGATTAAGTGGTTTGTTGGAAGCCAGCCAGAACACTTAACACCTCGCAGAATCCACTGAGTATGTGTAATATGCAGTCATGGGGAACTGTCTCTTCAAAGAAAAGAGAAATTTTCCTCCACAGAACCCACTGCTCTTCCTTGCTTTCGTTCTTCAAATGTACTCTCTTTCGAAGCCCACCTCTCCTTGAACTCCCTTTCTAAAAGTAAAAATACTGAAACACATATGCTCTTTATTTTCTAACTGTGCACAGGTGAACGTTTTCCTCTCTCCAGCCACATAGAAGCCAGTCAGTTCAGCAATGTTCTATTTTTTTTTTTTAATTGGTATTCCAAAATGGCTTTTCCATAGGATTCTCTGTTAAAAGTGAGTAGCTGGGAAAAAAAAAATAATAAAGGAGATACTCATGCTTTTTCTATTATGATAATTTTTTCACAGTAGACTGTAGCATGTGTGTTGCTTTCCTGGGACACTGATAATTTGCTTAGGTGTTTAGAATGTGGTAGTGCTGGTTTGCATTTACAGGGACTAATAACAGGCATCCAGGAATAGATAAACATGACGGGGGATTTCCATTGCCTTAGCCAGCTATTCAGAAAGTATTAAACAATACTCACAGTATGTTTTAACAATAAAAAATCCTGGACAAATGGACTTCAGCACTGCTTGTTCTGCAGTTAATTTTGGATAGGAAAAGTTCAAGCAATCTTGGCACTCTCATCAGGTGGCATCCTGGGATTAATTATTATTCAGTAATCAAGTTTTTTTGGGTTTTTGATAGGAATGCTGTAAGAGGAAAGGCTATTACGTTGTCATATTGTTTTAAAGGCTGAGAGTTTTTGTTTGGACAACTCCATTGTAAAGGTTTTGCTCATCCTTTGCCAATTAGGTAGAGTCTCTGTTTTCAGCAAAAGTTGCTTGTGTTCCTTGCCATGTTCCTTTGCCTCATCATCTGAGAAGGTGCAACTGCAAATCGTTATTTTATACTTACATGACTGCATGATAAAGTTAGCTGGCACACAACATGAAGACAATAAATCTAAAGCTTTTATATTTAAAAACATTTTGCTTTTATTAAACTTGGTTAGTTAGAACAACTGCTATGTTTCAGAGGTACCAGAAAATTTCACCTCCTCCAGCTTCTCTATTGTAACAACAGAGCTGTATGTTTTTTCCTGTATATAAGCAAAAGCATGCTCAGCACGCTGGCTGCAAGTATTTAACAAAGAGCGGAATTTAAAGATAAACTGTGATACCTTTATTTGCAGTGTAGAAAATTTTACCATGTGACTAGTGCTAGTACAGTCTACTACAACTCAAACTGCAGATCTGATACTCTTGCTAGATTCAGATCTGGATTAGGATTAAAAAAAAGTCCGTATGCAGTTTTCTGCTTAAAGGAATGTATCTTTTCCTTGCTAGTCTGGAGCAGCTACACTGGTAATCTCCTCAGGTTTGCTTTTGCCAGCTCCTTTGCTGCATTTGCTTTCATTACTTGCTTTTGAACAATCCTGGTGATGGGGATTTTTCACTTTTGCCCAAATTCTTCTGTAACTGTAAGGGAGAAGTGTTGCAGTGGTAAGGAAAAAGTAGGGAGCTCAAAGGAGGTGATGCTGGAAGAAGTGTGGACTCACAGTGTGATAGAACTTTTACTTGAACCTTTTGCATTGTGTTCTCTCAAATCATAGATATGTTGTGCATAGAAATTATTTCCCTTGGCAGTGGCTGCGTTTCCTGGTGAAGTGACGTGGAAGCTGTACAGAACCTAAGTGGCAGTCTGGGAAAGAGGTTCTCCTAAGGACACAATGACAAGTTTTAATTTTTGCAATAAGAACTTGCAGATGCATTAATTTTACAAAATAAGTCTGCATCAGCCTTATCTTGAAGATGCTTCCATGGTCAGAAACATAAATTCTTGTACATTTTAATTTGGTTCTTCTTTTTGGAAACAAAATGCCTGTTTTTCTGTGACAGTGGCCTGCACATAGACCAATTCTACTGAGACCTCTGCTCAGTATGAGATTCTCAGAATTATATGTCTACCTTTTTCGTAAGATCAGGATCACTCTGATATGAACAGGAAAGACTTTCAGAATGATTTTTTGCATTCCAAGGATTTCCTGAGTCCTTGCAAAAGTAGCCAGCTTTTTCCTGACTTGCATAACTCTCCCTCTTTTCCAGTAAGTTTGTCCTGTTTTTAAGAGGCAGCCCCGTTTCAGTGCAGCAGTTGCTACTTCTATCCTTGAGATGGCTACACATGGCATCTTTTAAATTTCCTCATGACTGATACACATACTCTTCCTTAATAGGAGTCCTGAGCCTTTACCCATTCAACTTCTACTGCTTGCAATTTTTCTTGGAGAATTAAGAGCATTTTTTATACCATCATTTTAGCTTCTACACTTAATTCCAATATAAAAAGGAAAAATTGCCTGTATCGTTTTCTGAGAGTTCATTAATCTTGCTCTGTGATCCTGTTTTCTCTGAATAATTGTTTTGAGATAAGAGTGGGTATTGTCACATTTGTCAACTTCATGTATATTCAGGTGGCCCTTGCTAACTTTGTAGTCACGTGGTGAAACTCTTCATAGTTCTTGCACGTTTTTCCCCACATTTTGAGCACTTTTTACAGTTAATGTTGGCTACAGCATATTTTTTGTAATTCTGACTTGGAAATCTGTATGTCTTTTTACCTAATTTGATTTTCTTAAGAGCACTTTAGATTTTTAATAATGTCTGTAATGTCAGGGGACCATTCATCTTCCAGAAACCAGCTTATTTTGCGTGGCAAGTTCCATGTGATTTGTCAAGGGTTAGCTCTGTCATTTAATAGTGTCTGCTGAAGTGTTTTGATCCCGGTTGTGATGCCTGGTCTGTTATCAGAGCCATTTGTTTCTGCAGGCTCACTGTGGCAGCACACAGGTCTGTGCTAGTGCTTTCTTACTGTACTCTGTTGAAAAATTTGTGTCTTTTACATTTAATTTTTTTCCAGGGAGTGCATTTCTCCTTAGATTCCTGTGTTGCCATTTCACAGTCAACTGCTTCTGCCTGAATCAACTAAAATCTCCCCCAAATCTCAAGTGCTTCAACACTTTAGTGTCAGGCACCTTCTGACAGTTTCCCCTGATGCTCTTTGCAGATGAGGCCACTGACAAGTAGCTGTCAAAGAGAAAAAAAGATAACATACATTATATAAATGAACTACTTCTTCACTACTGATCTGGGGCTAAAGAATCGGGATGTATCTCATCCCTGCAGTCAACCTGAAAAACACCATAAAAAGGGATTCTGTATTTTCAGTTGTCAACAAGACCACATTAAAAAACAGGTATTCATTTTAATAGTTGGCAGCCAGGACAGGGAGATACTCATGTATTAGCATGCTAATGGTGTTTTTCAGGTATTTTATATTGACTAAATTGAACAAAATAATCTTAAAAAGAAATGTTTTCCCCGTCAATAGAGAAATAAGAAAGAAACTAATTCCCTGCATAATTGGAAAATAACAGAATGTCAAAGACAGCTTCTTCAAATGCACTGGGAGTCAGTGAGTCTTGTTTTTGCAGATATTCTTACACATGTGGTTAAACTGCATGGGCAGATAGATATTTTCAGAAAATTGCATTGCCACAAGGTGATGGAGAAGACTGGCATTAATCATAGGTATTGAAATGGGATCAATAAAGCTTGTCTCACCTTTTGGACTTTCTCAGCTGGAATAATTTATCTATAGATGCTATGCAGGAAGACTTGCTTTACTAAACAAATATCCGTTTTGTCTGTACTTGCGTATAAAGATTAATATACCAAAATTAATTAATTTTAACCTTGGATTAAAGGTAGGCCATGCTGATAGTGCTCACTGTGTGTTTCATCTGCTTCTTCCAATGCATACTAATACTGCAGCTCAGCAGAAAAGTTTGGGAGTGTGATATCTCAGCTGGTAGCTCAAGGTCTTGGGGGAGAACATGGGTGCTGTGGCACCCATGTGCTGATGGCTGTCTTGGGTTATTCCCTGATTAATAAGGTGGAGCAACAACTCCAGTGGGTGCCCTTTAAAAGCCAGACACAGCTGAATTTTGCATCCAGACTAGCCCAACCTTAGAGTGCTTGCTGTTCCTCCATGGTTTTTATCCTCCCATGACACTTTTTGGCATTTCACGTATTTCATCTGTTGTGCGTGGTGTACTCATGGCCTCTAGTGTGTATGTCGGGAGGAAAACAGAGGAGGAGATGAGAGTGAGGAGGTGGTCAGTCTTCCATGGCCTCTTACATGGTTGCCTGCAGTTGAAGATGGCTGCACCAATGCAGGTGGTTCTTTTTTATTTTATTAAAAAATGCATATGTGTTTAAGACCAATGAGATAAGTGGCCTAAATATACTGCTATATGGAATCTAAAAGGAAATAGGTTAGTCCCATTGCCTCTACATTTCATAAGATGAAAAAGATGTGGCCACCTGATGTCTGATTTTTCTGTGAAAGCAGATTTCTCAGTCTCTTGCTTTGAACGTTTAAAACTGCCATGTCAGAAGAGCAGTCCTTTTCTATTCTTTCCAGTGTATTTTATTTTTTTCCTGTCTGCCAAGGACTAATCTGGGTGGAGGGATGAACTTGAGAATAATTTCCTAAAAAGCTAAAGGAACTCAGAAGAGAGGGGAGTGACAGCTGCTGCCAGCTGGCCGGAGCTGAGCCCCAGGGAGACAGCCCGTGCTGCCAGTCCCCAGGAAGGCGCTGGCAGCCGGTGCGCACCCAGCCCACCCGCTCCTAGGTGGCGGAGGCAAGCCACGCTGTCCTTTCCTTGCTGAGATTTGCTATGTGTCATATTGGACTATTTTAGATATATTACATTAATATTTCTGGCTTTAAATTGGGAACGGCTGTAGTGAGAGTATCCTGTATTCTGTGGTCAAATAGTTGGCGTTGGCAATTTCTGTGGTCACATATTTGGTAGCTAATGCTTTTTATGGATTCCAGATTTTTCTCCTCTGGGATAATTGTGCCTCTGGAGCTAACGCTGGAAGGATGTCGCTTGGTCATGTTTGTTGTTTTCTCCTTGAAGATGACAGCTATTTCTTTACTTCTACCACAGATACACTGGTGAGAAAACAACAGAAGAACCCTGTAGCTACATCGAGTACATCTATCTGTATAAGGGAGCACGTGTTTTCCCCAGAATATGTTGGTTTGTGCTATAGTGTCAGTATGTTGGTTTGCTTTAAAGCTCGTGCTGAAAGGACTCCTAGTGAGTGCTGTTGGTTTGCTGAGGAGGTGGAATTTACTCATATTTTCTGAATGAGAAGAGCTACGTTCTGACATAGGCCGTTTTAATTCAGTGAACCTGGGCTGATTAATGCAAGCTAAAGATCACGTCCAGTGAGGTCTGTTTCATTCAAGGGAAAAATGGCAGTGGCTGGCTACTAACAGAACAAAAAAATGTAGCTGTTATGAAAAAGAAAAACATTCAATTCTATATTTGGGAAGACCCTGAATGGGCCATTCCCATGGAGAACACGATGCAGGTGTGTTTTTGATGCCAGTGCCAAAGTTGGTACAATTATGTAGTACTGTCCAGCCTTTTCGAGGGCAACTCGAGATGTGTCTTAGCAAGACATTTTTAATTCTTTCAGCTTTTGATAAGTGGATATTTGTTACAAATCTAGGAACATAGAGAAGTCTGTGGAAATTATACAAATTGAATGTGTCAGCTGTTAAAGGAAGCAGACGTGGTGATTTAGTTGACCATAGCCTGGTTAAATACACATCATGTAAAGACAGGCAGAGGTTAACAAGAACTGAGAGGTGTTTTTAGAAAAGGAAAAAAAGGGAAAGAATAAAAGCATAAGTGATGCCAGTCTTTTTAAATAAGTCTAGTTTTGGACATACTGTACATTTTGCTGGCAAAAGTATTAAATGTTGTTAATATATTTAGACGTTGATAAAGTTCTTGATTTGGTAATGCTCTAAATGTTGTTTAATCAATAACCAGTATACCATAAACGCTATATATTTTAAGAGGATTTGAAGTGTGCTTAAGTAAAATTCATATATATGTGTAGACATGAATACTAACTTTATTTTTGCTTGTACTCTTACACTAGTGGGGGGAAAAAAAAAAATCAAAGGATAGCCCTTGAAAGTTTTTAACAATCAAGTTGTGCAAAGATGCTTTTCATTTACCAGTGCCTATTTGCTGTTGGAAATCTGAGTATCTAGCCATGAAGGCCAGCTGTTTTCTCCTTATGGCATTAGTAAAAAGAAAAAAACAAAACAATGTGCCTTGTTTAGAGTATTTCTGGGACAAATTTACCAGAATTTTCCTACTGCTTTTTATTTCTTTACATAAAATACCCATAACCCCTTTTCCTTGATGAGGTGGCAAAACATCCAAATACACTGGCTGATTTTTATGAGCTCGATTTCTAGCTCTCCTTTTCTTCATTGTCCTGAAATGCATCTTTCTGCCTACTAATTACTAAAAGGATATGCAATCTGAGAGTATCAGATATTTCTGGGTTTCATTAAATTAGACTCAGGCTGGAGTGAAAAAGTGGAAGATGATGATTCTTGGCTATTTTCTTCCTTTGTCCTGATGTAATTGGGGAAAGAAAGAAAAAGTCTGCTTTGCTTGTGTGAGAATGGTTTGTTTGTGTGCAAGTTTGTGCATGTGTACACGGATCTCTGTGTGCCATATAACTGGGAAAAGCACTGCATTAAAGATGCTAAGCTTAGTTCCTTTACTCTTTGCAGTTGGCTAGAATTTACATTGCAGAATCATTCACCATATTGGCATGAGTGAGAAATTTCCCTGATTGATATAAAAATCATGTGACTTACCAGCAGTTTGGGAATTAAGGAAAACATGAAAAACTGCGAGACTGGCCATGAACTTAGAAAATTTGCAATACTGTGTGCACGCACTGATGTGTGTGCCATTGGGTCAATGAAAGAGAGAGCCCCTGGGGCAGCAGTCCTACTGTTGTGTTGTTAGAGTCCTTTTCACATCCTTGTCCTGCAACTGAAACTTGGCCTCCCTCTTACTGGTAGGGGAAACTGCACCTCAGTTGTCTTTATCTTTGGGATTGCCTTCCCTTCAAGTGCTGTTTTTTTGGTGAATAAAGGCAGGGTGTGCAATTCCCATCCTTTGAACTCCAGTTTGAGGATGAAAAAAAATTCTTGAAGGAGTGTAATGTCTAGAGAAATGGTGAAATTATAGAATTACTGTTTTCAATCCCATTACATCTCTGGACAAACGGGTCCAAACCATGAAGAAATTTATTTCTGTTTTGGCAGGAAATCTCCTCTGGATTTAATCTTGATATGGGACATTGTAATACAAGAGATAGAGAAGAATGAGTTGCAATGACTGGACTAAAAAGGAAGGTGAAAAGAAAACCAGTGAGAGTACGTTTTTATAAGCAAGCAAGACAGAGAGCTGTAATGAGCAAGTGAGAAGAGCACAATAAGAGGTTTGGAAAATGCATTCTGAGGAAAGGAAGACTTCTATTTAAAAATACTTTTTATATTACACTATGTATCTGGCAGAACTTCTGATTCTTTTAGCTTTAATGAGAATGCAAGCCAGTGTCTAGTGTCTCTGTAAACCAAGAATCGATCCTTTGCAGGGTTTTCCTCCTCTGTTCTTGTTCATTCTTTTCCTTGAAATTTCAACATGTTGTTCTGTATAATTTTACTGTTCTGACTCTTGGATCAATGACACAAGGGTCTCTTGCCTTTCTGTAGCTCTCAGATGTTAGCTGGTGCTTTTGTAATGCTTTTTATCTTCCTAATACTTTCCAGACATTAACTAATTAATTGTAACAACACCCTGTCAAGAAGGTAAAATAATTCTGTGATGTTATTTACAGATGAGAAATCAAAGGAAAGGAAGTGAAGCAAATGGTTCAGAAAGATGGTACAGTTGGGAATAAAGGCCACTGGTATATATAGATCTGCCTGGCAATCAGGTAACTGTAACACATTTCTCGTTTTTAAAAGCTATTTTCATTCTTTATGCCTAAATGTAATTTTTCTTCCCCAGTTTTTAATTCTTATTTGGTTTTTAAAAAAGCAGGAATGGGCTTATGACTAATTTGGCAAATTTTAGGCTACTTTTTATTAAAGACAACCTTGTTCACTTGAAGGGTTTCTGGCATTATTCCAGTCCTTTTGAGACCATGTTAAGATTCTCTTACAATGTAAAGGCTTTCTTAATTATTATGCTGTTCATTTTGCCATACAGTATAATACATTTAGTTGAACATTCCCCTCATCTGTCTCTTGGGGAAATACTGTAACAGTTATGTGAGAGAGATCTACTGAATCATATTTTAAGTAATCTATATGCATTTTAAGTTACTATCCAAAAAGGAGGTTAAACGAGTGAAAAAAAAAGTTTTGTCAGAGGAATAGTCTTTAATAATGGCAGGAAGTAAAGTCTGTTTTTCAATATATCCCATAAGTAAGAAGGCATCTACTGTGAACTTCAGTTACAAAGAAAAAAGATTCCTACCCTAGTAATATCTTGAGATGTGAAATACGACTCTCACTTTCAGTTGGCCTAGTCCTTCTTAATTAACATATTTGCTAGGGATTTATCAGGTCTTAGAAGACCAATAGGGATGCTCTTTTATGCAGAATAAGTTTTGTTCTAATTAGTTAACTATGTGACCACTGGTAGACCCTCAATAACTCTGTGGTGGACATGCTCAAAATGCATCCTGAGTAGATTCATTTTCCAAGGGGGAAAAACTATTTTACTTCTGTCCTTTCTGTTCATCTAGTGTTTATATTTGCAGTGACAGAGCTTGTCCACGCCCTGCTGAAGGATGAGACTGTCAGAACTTAGGTTTGAAAAAGATTTCTTTAGATTTCACATATTTTAAGTGTAGCTTCTTTAATATTTAATTTTTTTCAACTATTGTGAAGGAACTGTAAAACCTTTCATTTCCTCTGTCCATCTCCCCTAACCTCCCATTTCTTCAGGAAAAAAAACACTCTTTCTAGATTACAAAGTAATTTTGTGGCCCAGAACAGCCACAGCAACCCTCCCTTTCCCTCTCATCTCCGTTCTCCCCCACTCCCACTATGCTTTTAAATATAGGCTTGAGTACCTGCCAGCTGCCCCTCAAAGCACAGCCTGTGGGGGGGATCATCTTTCTGCCTTCACTTGCAACCAGTGAGGAAAAAGATCCTGGAACACTGGAGGATATTTCATATTTTGAGTTCTATTCTTTAATTGAATCTCTTCTTTGCTTACTTGGCAAGGCAGATGATCCACCAAGAACTGCACATGTCAGATGTTTTGTAACTCGCTGTGGTTAGAAGGAATCAATATTGTGCCCCTGGAGACTCAAGTTGAGGATGCTTTACTCCATATTCTTCCCTAGGTCTCCAAATAAAACAACAAGAATTTCGGACTTGCTTACAGTAGTTCTGCTGGATTGGTGATGCAGTTCGGGCGTAGACAGCTGTTTTCCTTTCAGGATGTGGGGGAGTTGAATCATGGAGTGTGAGGGCAAAATAATTCCATGATAGAGGATATTAGGGAAAATTTATCTTAGTGGAAGGAGACAAGTCAAAACAGAATGGAAAAGTGAGTGGTTATGGCTCTAGGTAAGCTATCAAAGATGATAATTAGACACATTTTCTTCTTTGCTCCATCTGTATGATTCCAGTGAACAGACTTGTGTGTTTCTGTTGGGTTTAGTCTAGCTATGTGCTACGGACAGGTGAACATGATCTCAACAGTGAAACGTTTCCACCTGAACAAATTCCACAAGGAATAACTCAGTTCAGCTGTTCACTGTTTCATGTCTCTGGTCTGTGGTTGATGCCCATTGGCATCCTCTGCTGATTCAGTGTGACAGAAGCAAGTGAGAAGTCAAGACATGTGAGCCCCTTTGATGAGAACTGTCCCACGAGCATCTGTACAACTGTTCATCTTTCGCTTCCTGCAGGTGTTCAGGCAACAGCAGAGCTACACATCCACAGAGAAGTCTAAATGTAGCAAATACTATAAATCAGAAATTGCTTGTAGATGGTAGCATTTTACAGGGCCAATAGACTTGAGAAAGTATCCTTCAGGCTTGTGTAAATGTGTGAAATAATTGAATGGACTGGAGAGGCATCCTCTAATCCTCATGCGTGCAGTGTCCTACCAACATGTTCTGTTTTCCTTTGCACAGAAACAACCAGCTTGATTCATTGTGGTTCCTCAGCTCAAGAAACCCATGCTGATTGAGGTAGGGAAATGATTTTGACCCTGCCCCTTGCAGCCCTTTTTAGAGGTGAGCCAAGCTATATGCTTGAACGTGGAGATGTAGATGATTCCTGCATTAAGTTTTATTTTTAATTTTGTAAGGATGGAACAAATGGGAAGAGAACCTTTATGTCATGTGGCAAGGGCTAAGATCAGATGGTCTAATAATACAGCCATCTTTTGCCTCCTTGGATATTTAAAAACCTTGAAAGCTCTTTAAACTACCTATGTGTCAGCAGATGTGATTAATGCGAAGAAGTTAGGTACTGCACTGATAACATCATAGAAATTGATAGAAAAGGCCCATTAAGTCATCTTGTCTATCTCCTAGCCAGCACAGGATTATTCCCTATAGTATATTTTCCAATACTCTATTCACATGGTATAAGAGAAATAATGAGTTTTATGGCTTTGGCCTTTTGACAGTATGCACTTTATGGAACTTACTGATTGCTTTAGAGAGCTGAGCAAGACCATGTTTCATTGCCTGAAATTGGAGCAGAAACATATTAGCAAAAATTACTTAGAATTATGTAAGATTTTAATGAAAATTGCTCAAATACACAAGGGCAAGGCTGAGCCATAGCAGATGAACTTTGCAGCTGACAATTCTTTAGCTGCAGACTAGCATTTAGTTTTTCTAATAAACTATACGATGTTTAAAGTAAAATAATCTCTTGTGTTTCTCTCTTTCTCTCTCTCCTCCTCCTCTTTCCACTTCAATATCTTCCTGCCTTTCATTTCTGTCCATCTGGAGCTGGAGTTGAATTATAGCATATGATTTGTATAGACTTGTATCTCTCCCCCTGGATCATAACGTTCTTATTGATTCCCTCAGCTTGCACTCTTGCTTCATCTCCACCCTGATTTTCTCCCATGGTTTTGTCTGTTTCCTTTTACTCTGTGGGCTCTCATTCAACCTAATTTTCTTCCTTGGTTGTGGAAAAGGAAGGTATTAGTTTTCAGTAAAGAGTTTTTTCACTTCATAATTTTGATATTTGTCCTTTTTTTCTTTTTTTTTTTTTTTTTTTCCACCTTGGGCTGAAATATTTTTGTCTTGCTCCAATAGAGAAAGAATTAGAACTGCTTATCTTGCTGTGAAATGGAAAGACTCTGTTCCAAGTTGCCATTCAGAAGTTTCTGGCAGTGAGAAGAGGTGTTAACAGCTGCTGTGAAAGGGCTACTGAACTTGGTAATAGTACAGAGGATATTTTTGCCTCAGCAATGTGTATAATTTGCTACATTAATTAAAAATGTGTTTACTTTTCTCAAGAAGGAACTGAGTACATTCACATGGAATTTTACTCCATGAATGGAACAAAAGAAAGCAAAACTGAAACAGAACAAAAGATTCTACAGCAGAATACAAATATGTTGAAATATTGCCTTGGGCTGTAAAAATTACTCCTGAAATGGACACTTTTTCATGTACAGTGTTTAATATTTAGTTTTGGTTATCAAGGCAAAAGATTAACGTAGCCTTAAGCCACAGTGTAACTCAGCTTAGCGCTTCACTGCTGGAGTTTTTGTTAAAAAGATGTATTTTGACATTCTAGAGTGAGTGCCCCCATAAGAAGTGAAATGTTGCAAATATAACTTATGGATCCTTCAGTTTACAGAGAAGCAGACTGCAGCTGCTTCAGGCAACCTCACTAAAACCTCTGAGTTTTAATGAAGCTGAATTGAAGCTCCTTGCTTGCACAGTGCAGATCCCAGGATAAGTTTCTTAATGATAACTTTTAAAAATATGGGAAACTTTGTTCAGGGTGAAATGTCTCCAAGGCCAGAAATGTTTATTCACTGTAACCCTAAACAAAAGCCTGAAAATCTGTTATGAAAAAAATATGAACATGTGATGTTTCTCTGAAAGAAAAAAATATACTATATTAATGCTTTTTCTTTTTTCTAGGCTTTAATTAGAGAACTCCATGTTTCTCTGGTTAGCTCAGGCATGAAGCCCTGAAACCGTAGGAACACCAAGCAATGCTAATGAAATCTGAAGTGTTTCTGAATGTTGGCAGTGCCCACTCCAGCACTATGTATATGCTTTCCTCTTTCCTCCTGTGATCACTTTAAAGGTTTCCTCCTCCAGCCCACCAAAACAGTTGTGAAAAATGGGAAAAAACTGATGCCATTGATAGAACTGTGAAGTCTTGCTCTGGGTGCAAGTATTGCCCATGAGGAAGGAATTAAAACACCACCTAGCATCTTGCTTTTGGTAAGTGAGCAACTACTTGTTAATCCCACTCTAAAGCATCACTAACCAATATCTTTACAAAAATTTGTGCCTCTGTGAAAAAAACTTTGAAAATACGTCCATAAACGGTATTAGTTTGTTGCTTATAACAAAGAGATAATCATGCTGCTGGGTTACTACTTTTTGAAAGAAAGAAAAAGCTCTATGGTTTGGCATGCAGACTCTTAATTCCTGAGCAAAAGGCAGCGTTTGGGGTTTTATTACTTCACAGATTAATGAAATTTAATACGACGAATGCCATACTGTGGTGACAGTGTAGCCCCTATGTTGATGAAATGGCACTTTTTTCAAGTAACAGCTCCAGCTCCGACATACCTCGTGCTTTGCATTTTCTAGAGTTCTAAGCCAAAGTGGCTTTTAATGGAGGGAAGAGATTGTTTTGATTAAACAGAAGCCAGATATGAAATTAAAGACAGAGTTCAGAGGTTGCTATTACGTTTTGGCAAAGATTCTTCCTTAATTTTTTTAGCTTTTTATTTAGAGACAGCTACGCTCTGTAACACATACTGTCTTATCTACAGGGAAAGCTCTAATATTTGAAATAGCATTTAGGATTGATAGAAGGAAATACAACATGTGTTTCCTTTTGGAAATATAAGGTCAGGGCTGTTGCAATGGCAGGCTAATTCCATCTATTTCAGTATCTAATTTTTGACAACTACTAGCCTCAACTATTCACAGTGCAAGAATTCAGTTTTATTCAGCTGCAGTATACTCTGTCCCCTTGATAAAGTCTTATCTTGCCTGATTTTTATAACCACGTTTATCCATCTGTCACTCAGGGTTAGATTGTACCTTGTGCCATAGCTCAAAAATGGGATACAGTGTGTCAAAGAAGTGTTTCTAACTTGAAGAGGAACTGCCTCCCTGGGACACCCACAGCTGTTCCTGTTTCTCTTTCACATGAAGTTCATTAACTTCAATTCTGTTTTCTGTAGGCCTGAATGGAGTATTTTAAGTTTAGGTTGGTGGCGAGTTAAAAAATATGTCCTGTTAGTCTCTTCTAAAATAATCACAGTCATGACCTTGATTTTCTTTAAAGCTTTTAGGACTGACTCCTAGTTGTGTTGACCAGGCATGGGATAACAGGCAAGGTTTATTTCTTCCAGCTTTCAATTTCTAACCATTTCTAACCAAAAATATCTTGCAGTAGGTTTCTAACCTGCAAGAAGCCCTGTAGACCATATGAGAAGTGGTGCTTCCTTGCACTGAGAAGAATCTTGAGACAAAGTTTCACAAGGAGTGTCATCTTTGGACACGGCACTGTTGTTCAGACATACAGACCAGGGGACCAAAACTAGAGCAGGTTGGAAAGATCTCAGATATATTATGCAAATTTTTCCACTGATTTCTCAAGTGAGTTGGATATTGCTGACAGCAACAGCCCTTCCTATTGTTCTCAGTAAATCTGGAACATACGTGGTAGCATTTTGGCAAGGAAAAAAAAAAATTCCAAACAGCAAGTTTTATACTTGAAATCTGGTATGCTTCTTGCAGTGCACAAGAACCCAAACAGTTCTGTGGAATTTGTTTCACTTTTTTAGTGGTTCGTGCCCATTACAAATAGACAGATTTGACATCTGTCTAAAAGCCATGGCTAGCAGATCCAGGTTATGTTATTTACCTCTTTGATTGTCCTGCAAGTTGGTACAGGTGGCTTCAATAGTGGCTATGGTGTTCCCTGGGCAGCAGTGGTGCCTGCTGGGAGAGAGCAGGAAGCTCTCCAGCACATTCCATAATCACTGGTAGGTATCTTGCAGCATGTATTGTTTGGAGTGGTAAGAAAAAAAATATGCCATACATATCCTGTACTCTTTAAAATGAAATTGGTTTGGATTTAGGTTTTGGGTTTGCACTTCAAACCTGGAATGTGTATTGAATTTTTCAGCTGCTTTGCATAGCTGAGCTGCTTAACTGAATTAAAAAAAAACCCTAGCAAATACTGGATTTGTGGTCCTTTGTATAAAGAGGCAAAACTGGCAGCTCCAACAACGAATGAATGGGCATGGAGACAGGTATCCCCTTGTGCCTCCAAGGCAGCTCCTTCAGATAAGGACTGTGATTTATTGGTAGTTGAAGCTTTACTGCAGAACCTCCTCTAGGGGTAAACTCTTGTTGTCTTTTGGCATTTTCACTGTTCTAGCACTTTTCACAAACACACGTTATTTTGCATTAGTTTTTAAAAAGCTGTTTTCTAGCATGCCTGAAGGAGGACAAAATTTAGGTATTTGTGGAGAAGCAACAAAGAAAAGGTCAGAATGAGACCTGTCTCAAAAATTAATTGTCACTTGTGTGCATACAATACAGGAGAAAGTTTGGGGACCTGTGGCCAGTGACAGTGCTGTTGCACATCTTAACTTTTTTCTAGCCCATTTAGCAGTGATTTCCTAGATGAATGGTGCTCTCAGAATCTGTACTGAATGTAACATGGGAGTTAGAACAAAATTTTGTAAACAAAGGAAATGGAAAGTTTGGTGAAGATATTGTTGGCTAAGAGAAAAAGGCTTATTACCATTCTGAGTTTGTTTTGGGACCTTAGTCAGTTTGGAATTAAAATATAGGTTTTCTATGACTGGAAATATAATAGGAAAACACTGAAATTTTCCTCTACATAGCAACTTTGGAATTTAAATGTCTGTGATATTATTGCATGTTTTTTTATAAGTGATAAATTTTGTTGTTAAAAAATGCTGAATTTTAGAACATATTTTTCAAAGAGCTTGAAGGCTGACCTTGGCTTTGTATGTTTTTCTGCTCATGCACAAATGGTCCAGTTGTCTTTAAAGCATCTGTCTCTATAAATGTACGCTCAGTGGCAAGAGGGTGAAACAGCTAAAACTTTAACCTGAAATTGTAGGTGGCTACCCTTAAATCATGATAAAAGTGGTCATGTCTGAAAAGCAAGACTCTTCAGAAGAAATCCAAAGAAAGTACAAGTGGAGAAAATGAGTTATTATTGGAAGTTCCAGGTTCTGGAATAGATAAGATTAGGACATTACACCTAATTTGGCTATGAACAAATCTCCTTAAGTCCTAGTTCACCGTAGGTTTGATCTAAAATAATGCTTTGAAGAGTGCACTTGGTTACTTTTTTCAGATTATGAAGTGGGGTAAATGTTTTCATTTCAAGTCTTTATACCAGTTGGCTTTTGGCTTAGGTTTTGAAGGTTTTAGTATCTTTATCACTGGAATGCTGTAACTAAGTTTGTTCTAGATAGTGTCGATATCTGTAGAAGGGAAATTAAGTTGTTATATGGGAAAATGGGTTCTATAAATGGGACACTCATATACTCTATAAAATAATGGGAATTTTAATGGGTTTTACCATTGCTTAAAGCTTTACATAGGCATGCTCTGCTCAGATACTTTGATAATGCTATGGAATTAAGAGGATAGTGGAGAGGTCAGTTTTTGCCTTTTATTGTTTCTTATAATTAAAATGCTGGGTGTGTGCTCTTAGAAAACCTCTGAGAGATTCCATCCATGAGTCTTGTATTTCCAGCTTTTAGCTATAGACTAGTCATCTTGATTATAGGTTCAGATGCAGCTTCCGGCTGGAATTGTCATCCTTTGGGGGAAAACGTAGAACTGTAATCACTGAGAAAAAGTGATTACCTGTCTGCTTTGTGTGTCACCAATGTGGGACCGAAACTTAATGTATTTCTCCCTGTTACTTTTATCAGATCTTGATTGTGGTGTAGTTTGAATGACTCTGAGACAATACTACTTTATCGGGTGGCTTTACATTTGGAGAAAGGATTTTTCCAAACGAGCATCATTGGAGGCTTCATTGACTTTTTATGTAATAAATTTTGTTACCATGGAGTTGCTTTTCCTTGACTTCAGCAAATATTTATTTCTAGTGCTTGACATTTAATTACTGTTTTCCCTCTTTGGTTTCCTAAGGGTAAATTGTGTTTGAATCACTCATGGGAAATTCTAACGAAAGTCATTAGTGCTATCGCATAAACGCTCAAGTACTGAAATGACTCTTGAAAATGGCATTTAGCAATTAGAAAAGTTTACTTTTGTAAGGAGACAAATGTTGGCTATTTGATTGGAAGAAAAGAAAACAATTTTCCACTTTCATTGCTATGTATTCCACAAAGGACTGAGAATTGACATGGTTCATGTGGTCAGCAACTGTCGTGAAGCCATATGATAGCCAAATAATGTGAAAGGTAAATACTTATGGACATGTTTTCACTTTGCTAGGAAAGAAACATTATTTGCACCTTGAAACAGTCTTAATACTTCAGCAGGGATTTAGTCAATCCATAAAGTATGCTAAATAATTTCCCAAAGAGGCTGTGTGAAACGGTAAGTGTATAGAAATCAACCTTATTTCTAGTGCGTCCTTTCCTGAAGTCAAGGTAAAGCATTAATTTGCAACATCTAATAATACATTCAATAAAATGGTGTAATAATTTTATGGGTGTGTGTTTGGTTTTTTTGTCTTCCTTTGCTAGCTCCCTCTTATCCTCCATTAAAAGCTCTGATAAATAGACAGCAGATCTGACAACTCTTGTTGTTTGTGGGTTTTACCATGAGAGACTGGGAAGCTTCATACCCTATCTGGCTCTCCACAGATGTGGCAGGTCCAGCCATGTCTACATAGTGCAAAAGGAATGGTTAGGTTCATTGAAGGAATGGATGCTGAGGCCTCTGCATTTACCTGATACATGATATTGAGGGTTTAGCTTTGTCCCCAAGAAAACACTTCCTTAACCGTCTTGGTCTGAAGCTCCCCCAGGAACCAGTCTTTGGTTTGTACCCTTGTGTCCCTTGTTGTGTAGGGCACATGTGTGGTACTGCTGCCAGAGTGGGGCTTCCAGTGTGGTTTCATTAGAAGGGGAGCTAGCTCAAGCTTACCAAAAGTGCTTTAAAAAAATGAACCAAAATATGCAAGTGTGGATGATAAGGGGATTCACTTGCAAACCATGATACTGCTGCAAACCAGAACAATAATACAGATGCAGACATGCACTCCTTCTTAAAAAAAAAAAACCACACAAAAAACCCCAAAACAAAACCACCACAAAAAAACCCCTCTGGTATTATGTTTTTCCTCTGCAAACATGATACATTTTAATGTGAGTAGAGAAATGGATGAGAGGTAAGGAATTTTTGGCAGAACTAGATCTGTAATTCCATTTAGCTGTGCATCTGTTCCCTTTTAACTAAGGGCCTTCTTAAATTTACAATTAATATTTTATTTGAATTTTTATTGAATTCTACAGTCTGCTGAAGTTCCCTTGAATAGTGAATGGTCATGGCCGTTTAGAGATTTATTAGTAGTCAGGGCAAATTCTGAGATATGGTGAATCATGACATTCATTCATCGTTGGTGTCTTTTGAAAGGTACAAGAGTAAGCAACACTCTCGTGAGCATTAAATGTTTTCACAAAATATGATTTTTGTATAGCATATGAAACCTCTGTTTTCTTTTTGAAGACTTGCTGAATGTTCACTTCAGTAAAATAATATTAAATGAGAATCCTTTGGAGAGCCTTACTGAATTTCTCAATTTTCAGTTTTTATTTATTGGAATTAAACTTAACCAAAGCTAGTGAGCTTGAGATGGGGGCTTGAAAAAAATCAGAATTTACTTGCCACATTACGTGTTTTTTTCAAAAAACCTGGTATTCTTCCTGAATTGCCTCATAACTCAGATTTAGTCTTCATGTCATCACTTCTGTCTGAGGGAGTGTGAGAACACAAATGGCTGCCAAGGAGGGGTGGCACAGGCTGGTACTTGTTCACTTTAGCACTGATGTCATGAGGGCTGGCAGAAAGCAAAGCGTTTTTTTTCCATTAAGAGGTGTGACTTTTTCTCTAGGGGCTCCATATCATTTCAGGTGTATTCTAATTAAGACCTTTAGGTCCTTAGAAGTATTCTAAACAGAATGTTTGGGGCTTAGCTCTGCTGTCTGTGACAGACATTTGTGTTTTTGTCTAATTGTATAACTAGCACAGCTACCTATTTGTCACCATTTCTGTCCAAAGGCAAATTCTTCTCTATATGCCTCCAGAGTAGGAAGTTCTTTTTTTCCTTTTTACTCTTTGTTCAATATCCTCTTTCCTCTGTTCTCCTCATTCCTATTTCAAGTAATCTCCCCTCTGTCATGGCCAAGGCAAGACAATGGTGTTGGATGGGGA
Organism: Hemiprocne comata; assembly: GCA_020745705.1. NCBI lineage: Eukaryota > Metazoa > Chordata > Aves > Apodiformes > Apodidae > Hemiprocne > Hemiprocne comata. The sequence continues at coordinate 66,683,796 of CM036589.1, read as the reverse complement.
CTTACTGACTCTAAAGACTGTCGTGGTTCATTCTGTGGTCTGTTTGCCTGCCATGGGGACAGGTTAAGATCCAGGTAGGATTCAAACTGACTTGTGGGTCTTCAAGCCTTAGCTATTTTAGTTTGTTGCTGAATGTGTTCTGTTCAAGCCATTCAAAAAATCCCACTTTGAGAGAGGGATTTAGTACATGCCTTGTATTAATGCAATCATGCAAAGATGGACTTGAGCTTCTGGGGTTTAGTTTTTGGTTTGTTTAGGGTTTACAGCAGCATGAACAGACTTGCTTCAGTTAGCAAGTCCAGAGCAAGCATACTGTGTAATAACCAATAGCACAGTCCTTGCCAGAGGTGGGTGTGCTGTACTTCCCTTGTGTAATTCTTCCATTGCAAAAAGGACCATTTTTTATGAAAGTGGGGTTTTAAAGACTGGTTCTTGCAGTTTGTTAGTGAAATAACAAGACAGTAACTCTATTTGTGACACTGGTTGAAGAGTTCCTCTTCCTTGCCTTTACCCTCAGCCACAGGTATGTCCCTGTGCAGCAGTTTTCCATCTCATCTGATGTACTCCTTCAGCTGCTCTGCGGGCCTGCACCATTGACCAGGTTAAATATCCCTTCTGTCCCTTCATCCAAAATGTTAGTTTAAGGACAGATTTTATCAACTGGTGCAGCTGACATAGCTACCTGCAGCATGTGGGTAAGAATAAGCATATATGGGCAGGAGTTTCTGAAGCTCAGTTTGTTGTAAAGGTGGAGTCTTGTTAAACTCTAGTAAAAAGCTCATGATTGTCTCCTTCTGTGTGCAACAGAATGAGGAAGACTTATTTCTTCTGTTTCTTTTCTCCAAATATACTCAGTTTGCCAGAGTTAGAATTAATCTTCTAGTCTTGTGCTTTACGCACCGTAGCTAGTGATTTTCATGAATAAAATGGAAATCAAATGCTTCCTACATGCTCTGTTTCCTTTGTTGTTAGCAAGTAAAACACTCTTTTGCTCTAAATGTAAAATATTTGAAACTCGATAAAGAAAAATAGGTGTTTATAAGAATATATGAAAGTATTTTTACTACTATGGCTGTATCATGGGTCTGTCTTGAAGGAATACTTTAGGTGAAACATTAAGATTTTGTATTCAGAAATGTGCTAAGGTTTTCAGGTAGAGAGTTTCCTTTAGAGCTAGGAAACCTGCAACCTAAGACATCAAGACTGCAGTGAGCTCCATGTAAGTGGTCCTAATACATTTGTGCTGAGGTTAAGGAGCAGATACTGCAGAATCGTAATACAAGTGAGATAGAAATATGAAAGGTGACTACAGAGACCATGGAGAGAGTAACTGCATTGAGGAGATCATATTGCTATTCATATGTGACCAGAGATGTAACCATCAAAGATGGTTAACTTTCATGTCTCGCTGGTTTCTTTGCAGTCTTACTTTTTTCTTAGTCAAGGCAACAGATGTTTCTCCTAGGAGATAGTATAATGGATAAAGAATGGTTGGGGAAGTAGATTTGGAAAAGTGTGTTGCATGTTTGAGAGACCATGGAAGAATAAAATTTCAGATGGTTAAGTGCTTATTCTGCTTTTATTTTTCCAACTGTGAATTATTTAACATCTAGATCTTGAATTGACAATTCTTTTGGTGTATCTTTGAAGGCACTTCTGAGTGTGAAAAGAATATATGGATGACTGTTACTAAGCTATGGAAACAGATAACTAAAGTTCCACAATTTGATACTTATATGCATTTGAAATGGGGTTGTCTTTTCTATGCCCCTTGTGATATTAAGAATTATAACTTCTTTTTTCATCTACATTCTTATAGTCCTACAGGCTTCTTTCTCTGGTTACCCATATAATCTTACCTTCAGCATCCTTTTCCATTTGCAGTCTTATTTGAATTAACTTGCAGATCAAGATTAATTGAGTCATGGGGAAGGGCATACTTTGTCATATTTCTGTCACTGAAACAATTTCACTTAGGTATGAACAAGACCTGTTTTAGCAACTGATTATTGCTTTCTAGCTTGTTTTTCAGACCAGAAATCGTGCTGGACAGAATGGTGTATCTCACTACAGTGTGTGAATTGATGAGTTAAGATGCAGTGAGGAGTATTTGTGCTGTCTATGGAAAACTCTGATGCTAAGATATTCTTGTTTTCTCCTTGCATCATAGAATAATGAAAAGTTTGGTGGTTTCCTCTAAATTACTTGTATTGGCAGAATGGTCTGAAATGCAGATTTTACACATCACAGGGCATAAACTGCCTTGTTTTTGCATTTTGGTGTGTAGTTCAGATGATTTATGATATTTTGACTGCATATGTTGGATGCTGTAAACTGCTTTTAGGACTGTCTTGCCTTTGTAACCTGCTGATGTTACCTTATTAGTAGCTGCATTTTTTTCTTTTTTTTTCCACAGAAGCATTTAGCTTATTGGCATTTGTTGTTACTGCTGACGTTTTCTTCAGCATTAATATGTTGCTATGCAATTTCACTAGAAAAATGTTATGGTAAGCTGACTGAAATGTCATCCTGTCTTTATTTCCCTACAGGTTTTATGGGCTTAAATAAGCACCTGAATAAGCTTTTGAAATGTGTCAGATAATGTAATTTCACAACGTTATTACATGCTTGTTTCAGTTGGCACTTCATGCAACACGCTGTTTATATGGCTGTTTGTCTTTCTTGGAGCATTTTAAAAATAGTTCTGAACTAAAACACAAACATATTTCTAAGAGGTATAATTACTAAGTTATTTTTACTGACTAATTTTGGATCAGAGATGTGTTGGCTCCGGAGTGTTTTTCTGATACTGTTTTATGTTTAAGTGATTTACTGTATGAAAAAATTAATGGTGGAAATACTTAATCTTTACCCAGTTGGGCAGACAAATGCCCTTCTCATTGGATTTCTTATTAATAGTTCTTAAGAAAGCCAATTTTCTGTTGGCCGGGGTTCATTTTTTCCTCTCTCCCATTGCCTATTCCAACTTGCTTCCAACCTAAAGAGTGCTAGTCACATTTAAATGACATATGCGTGGTGATTTTTCATCTAAAATACATCACAGAGGCTAAACCTTATCCATATTATATTTCTATTCCTTGATGTCAGTTGTATTTTTTTAGTTTTTTTAATCTATAAAATACATTAGAAACGGCTTAACAAAGCTGCTAGCTACACTAGCTGAAAATGGGAAAACACTGCTGTGGTTTGTTCCTTAGACTGCTACTAAATAATGTCATTTGAACATGGATAAAAGACCTTGTACACAGAGATTAAAGTGAGGAAAGAGGTGGTTTGGCATCTTATTTTTTTAAACTTCATCGGATGCAATTTAATCTTGGGGAAGGGGGAGGTGGTACTAGATGAAGTAACAGGAAGATGATAAAAATTGTAGTACAGCTGACTAACCACATCCAATGTGAAGGAAGGCTGCATTTTTCCATTGATCTATGCGTTTATTCATGAAAAGCTGTCTTGATGAAAAGGTCACTTGTACTGTCCTCATTTCGTCATCAGGTAGAGCTTAATTTCTATCAGTGAAACTGAACATGCCCATCACATTCTGTGAGCAGGAGGGTTACACTGATGGGGCAACAGAAGTGAAAACCATAGTGTGGTAATGAATTGCAGATAATTTTACCACTATGTATTCTTCTTTTTGGGTAGAGTTACAATACAATAGTCAAGAGTGCTTAAATGGAAAAGCTAAGTTATTCTAATCTTATTCTAGTAAGCATGGGCTAATAATTTTGAATAATTTTGCCAAAATAATAAACTGCTCATTAATGTGTTTCATTTTTTAGGAAGATTTAAGATTGATGATAGGAGATACTTAATTCCTGCTTTTTTATTATTATCTGGCCTAATTCATCATAATTCATTTTTTTTTTCTTTGAATGCTATGGATGACCTCCATTATGTTGTGGAGATGGGGAAAAGCTAGATTTTGAGTATGTGATCCTCTTTGCTCTGTAGAGGGTAAGTGAAAGAAAGGAATCTCTTTTCCCCTTTAATCAGAATCTTTCTACTCTTCTGGTGCTGAGAATCCATGGTGGCCACTCTGTGCACTATAAATCTAGCTGATGTCTGAAAAGAGGCGAATTGCTTCCACTCCCCTATACTTTTTCATCTTTTATTAAGTCATTGTTTTGAGTGGAAACCTGCTTGGGATTGTGTCTGCTCGAGTAGCTCGTTCTGGGTGAGTGAAAACATGTTCTTCCTCATTTCAGCGTTACTTGGAGGCAGCTGAGCAAGGTCAAATTGTTGGTTTCCTAATTTTTACTTACTTTGTTGTTTACATCACAGATATTTCCAGATATCCTAAAACTTGATTGTGTGTTATCAAATACAATACCTATTTCTGTCAGAAGGCACCCAACAAGTCTGTACTTCCATGTTTCTGTGGCTCTTCAGAATGAGATACTGAAGAGAAATGTGCCTGCGACGAGCTCAAGTTTTTCTTACTTAACATCAAGATTGTTGTGGGAAGAGGGGAGGCCCTTAAACATTATTTTATTATTTGGAAGGTCTCATGATTTGCTGCCTTGTTTAAAATAAGAAGGACATTGTTTCCCCTCTGCTTGTATTTGTTCCAAGTATTTACAAAGTAGCATTTTAATATTTTATTAAAGCTCATTATAGAGATGTCTGAATGCTAGAAGAGTCTCAGCACTTAGGAAAAACCCCAATGTCTTGAGACTTGTTTTGTTTTTACTGGAAATCAGTTAAATAAAACATGTTTAGTCTAAATAGATTCAAATTTTAAAGTACAAACAAATATATGTCTAAACTTTTTTGTAAAATATCTTAGGTGAGTGCAGAAGAGCTTTAGGATGGCTGGGGCCTCTAGGAAAGACTAAATATAGGTGACAATGCTGCCAAAGATACCAGCATGAGTGTTAGAGCTGGAATTGAACTGAGAGGTCTGGCCATGGCACATTTCTTCCTTTTACCTCTCTGGCTCTTAATCCTGTCTGAGCACTCTTAGTCTTTCCTGTTAGCTTTGACTGAACTGTGCTCTTGCCTCTCTTTTGTAGGGAACTCATTCTTTTGGTCTGTACTTTTTCTTTCTTTTTCTGTCTTGATTGCTTCTTAACTGCCCTTTTGGTACTCTCTACTTTGTTTGATCCTAGTTTTTTCTTTCCTTCATCTGTCAATTTCACACATTGCTGGGTGGACCGCCCCCTGTCCTGAGATTTGTTCTTGTAGGCAAATACCACTCAGTTTAATAGGGTCTAAAATATAAGGCAGGAAAGGTTCAGGCCTCTGGGTCTTGCCATACCTAGAAACACCAGCCAAGTGGATAGACTTACTGGTCTTTGCACAAGACAGACAGAATGCTTCATTTATGTATAGGTGCAATTTAATTGTATAACCAAAAATAGAATGTTTTTCCACTACCTACAAGGGGATAAATTCTGGGGATTTGGCTGGTGCCAAATATTTTCCTGCACTTGATGCATCAGCAGGGATCTGGCTGGTGCCCTTACAAAAACAGAGCACGTGTTTGCACACATTCAACATCCCCTCTGAGACAGTTTCCTTGAGCTGCCATTTAGGTTGTGTTTGGCACCTGAGGTGTTTCAGAGGAAAATACAGCACGTTCTTGATGACATACTAGAGGGAGAGAATATTGAGGTCTGCATAGATGAGGGTTTGATCCTGGGTAGGTAAAATAATGAACAGGGGTTTAGCATAGCTGAGAGCCTGCACCTCACAGGGTGGCCAATGCAAGGTGTGCAGTGCCCATAAAAATCGAACCCCATTGGGGTGCCTAAAGCTTGCTTTAAGAATTAGTCACATATGGAATAGCACAGCTATTTTGTATGCTATCCCTTATAATTTAGTAGAGATCAGGGAGCCTATCGCTAGCAAAATGAGATCACAGAATTGTCATGGTTGGAAAAGACCTCTATGATCACCCCATCAAACTGTAAACACCCCCCCCCTGCCCCGGCAAAGCAAAAAAAAGCATCCACTTATAGCATGAAGTGCCTCATCTATGTGGTTTTTAAATACCTTCAAGGATGGTGACTCCACCACCTCCCTGGGCAGCCTGTTCCAGTGTCCAACCGCTCTTTCAGTAAATAAATTCTTCCTATTATCTAGTCTAAACCTTCCCTAGTGCGACTTCTGGCCTTTTCTTCTAGTCTTATTATTATTTACTTGAGAGAGGAGGACAACACTAAGCTCCCTGCAATTTCCTTTCAGGTAGTTGTAGAGTGTGATTAAGTGTCCCTTCAGCCTTCTCTTCTTCAAACGAAACAATCCCAGTTCCCTTAGTCTCTCCTCATAGGACTTGTTCTGCAGCCCCTTCACCAGGTTGGTTGCCCTTCTCTGAACGTGCTTCAACAGATGATGAGCTCTTTCAGTTAACCAAGTTACTGTCTAGTATTTCCCCCTCTTTCAGGCTCTCTAGGCTGTGAAAACTTATTTTAGGCTGCAGCTTTGTCATGTTACCCTTGCCATTTTCTCTACTCTTGAGATTTTGAAAAGAGGGAAAAACTAATATATTATGCATTTGTGATTTTATTTTTTGTGGACACAGAAAATTAGCATACCTACAAAATAGTCAGATGTCCATGCCATTGAAATTGTTTATCTTTCAAGTTTTTCTAGTCCCAGTTTAGTCTCTAGTGATGTAATCTCGTCTTTCTTATCCCTGTGTTGAGATCGTTCTCATAATTTTGAGGCATGTCAGCATCATCCACACTGTTCCAATATTTCCATCAAGTTCTTGATTATAAACATGTATTGTTCCTTCTAAGTAGCAATTAACAGTTGATTAAGTAGAAGAATCCTTGTGGTCTTTTGGAAAGCTTGGCTGTATTATTTAGAATTAAAGCTTGAGCTCATTGGGAATTTTTCTGACAAAATCACTTAAATATCAAAAACTGCCAGTTAGTCAAAACTTAAACTTTTGATGGAATTGTACCAGTTCCAACAAAACTTACAGCTGGAGAAGTTTCTTGGAAGGGCAGCTGGAAGAGAAACTGCCATAAAAGCCTGTAAGTCCATAGTTAAGGAACTTTCTTAGAAGCCTGGATGATGACAGCTTGAGCGTGGGTCTGAGCCCCTCTGCCAGTGCTCTCAGGACCTGTGTCTGACTATGCTGAAGTGCCCTGATTAGACCAGGGAGTCCTGCTTTTGTCTAATGCCTGAAGGAGCTTGATTTGATGAATAGAAAACTGTTTCAAGTCTCTGAAGGTGGTTCAAACAAGATTTCAGCATCCTGTTCATGCTATTTAAAAGAAGCTTTGGATGCAGGGACTTTAGGGCAGTGTTCATTTAAAATACATCTCTTCTTCCTGCACAGTGGGTAATTTCTAATTCATGTTATTCCATAATCGTGTTCAGTTGTGTGAAGGAGTCAACTTTGTTACTAAGACATTTGTCTTTCAGTTCAACTGTGTGGTTTTAAGTGTTGAAACAACTTAAACATTGATATACAAATTTTGATTGTTTTGAAGGGGAACAGCTCTTAATAATAAAATTGGAATTATATCCGAAGGTATAAAATAAGAAGTGCTTGGGAAAATACTGCTGTAACCTACCACCACACTGTTAACTAATCTGCTAGAACAGTCTTGTAAACATCACACCGGGTTAATAAAAGGTTGTGCCAGTTTTAAGGTAGTAAAATACAACTAAATAAAGCTTTTTAAGTAGAGTTTTTAAGCTGTCTGACATGATGCTTGCCAGAAAGCATCAGAGGGCTGTGCCACTTTCTCAGGCTGATATGAGTGAGGCACCAGCCATTTTAGCTGCCTCCCACCCACCTCTGCTCTCAGCTGTTCAGTTAGATTCAGAAGAAGGCTTGTCTGTAGCTCTTGGCAAGGCTGAAGCTCAGAAGCTGATCTGTGATTAATGATCGCAAGTAATGGGGGAACACTGGAATTTAGGCTTTTTCCCATGTGTGTTCATGGTTAAGATACTGGATTCCAAAAAGTTAGTTGTTTGATAACAAAGAAGGTTGTGCATCTTGATTTGAACTGTTATGGGAGTGGCAAAAAAGTTCTTAAACCTTAATGCTGTAGAGCAGGTCCTTCTGTATGCAAGTATTCCAGGGTCAAATTTTTCCTTGATTAATATTCAGAAAAGTTGCAAATTCTGTTCTCACTGAAGGGTTCCCTGGAGGCCCAAGCAGTGTGGCTAAAGGCAACATGGCAAACTGTATTGAAGGTAAATAAATCGGTGAGAGCACGAGAAGCAAAGTGATATGGGAACATGGCAAGATTTGAGCAGGATATCAGTCAGGTCTAGTCACTGAAGAAGGGGAAGAGTCTGGACTGGAGTGGGCAGCCATGGCAGGAGTTTGAGACAAGATTGGAACTGAGGCAAAATTCCTGACCCTGCAGGGTTGTGCTGCGCTGGAAAATGTCACAGTTCCAGATGATGAGTTATAATCCTTCACCTTTCTGTAGTTAAAGCTAAGCTTAAACAATCCTTGGAGGGGCAGTTACTTCATTAAGTCTACTAGCAGGTTTTAGCCCCACAGCCAACAATAAAAGGAAGTGCTGATATGGTAGAAGTAGGCTTGTCCTGCAGGTCATCAGTCGTGATTGCCTTCAATAAGGCACATGAGGACTTGGTGAGTCTGAAGTCTTTGCTTCTTCTTCAGCCTCCCATTTTACACTGAACCAACATCAAATTCTGTTACATATTTTTTTGAAACCTGAATCCTAGATAAATTGTCCAGTTAGACCAACCTGACAGTCTAATTCCTTTTACTGTGGGATGTTTAGGAAGGGATACAGGTGCAGAGCCACTGATGAGCGATAACTGCCTGATACCAGAAACTGGTAGCAGGTGATCACAGCATGTTTTAAACATTAGCACACAAAGGTACATTAATACATGTAATTTTGACCAGTTATCTGGAGTGCTTGTTCTGTTCAATATTATTTTGCTGTCTGTAATGCCACCAGTTGAGAAATATAGCTGTTAAACACATCAGAGTGTGCTCTGACATTTGAAGTCTTACATATCTCATCGTAAGAGCTTACAACATGTTCTCTACCAGGTTTATTTGTATGGAGATCTAGTGAGGTGTCTACCAGGTCTTTCAAAAACAGTAGCCTAGAATGATGGGTTAGGTAAATTAGTTTTTGAAAATCTTCTCTGAAGAAAACCCTGTGTATTGTAAATATTGCTCTTGGGGTGTGAGGGGGAAAGCAGAACTCAGGAGTTCTCAGATGCATCTTTTGCTTTTCTGAGGTTGCCTTTGTTCTTACGTCTGTACCACAGGCTCAAATTATTTATCCTTTAAAAGTGATCAGTCTGTTTAGAAGATATGATCCTTAAACTAATAATCCTCTTCTACAGTAGAAGTTTATGGAATGAGACTTGGAGAAAACACGAGTTGCCTTTACCAATATCCTATAGTATTCCTTCTCTGTGCTTGACCGTGGCTCTAGCCTCTGCATGGATCCATAGACCTTCAGGAGGGACCAAGATATAAATTTTTATCATGTTTTTTTTAATGTGCAAATTTTGAGAGTGTTGTTTGGACATCTCTTAAGTGATAACCTCCTCCTGTAACTTCCTGAGAGTCTTGAAATCTCATATAAGTCAGGCCCACAGTGTGAAACGTACTGTTTGCCAAGAAATGAAAATTATTAAGAGAATGTTTCTAAACTTTGGCCTTTTTAGACACCTCAGGTCTGCTGCTATAAGGCAGTAATTGTTTTATTTTGACTAACACAGTGCAGATTACAGACAAAAATAGAAATTGTGAAGTACATGCCAATGCTTCTTATTGAAGTGGCTCCCATAAAATAAAATATTTAGTTTGATATAAAAATATAGCCCAATTAGGTAGCAATTTAGCAAAAAAAAAAATTAAAAAAAATCTGGAACATAAATGGAAATCCTTAAGATCTGTATCAGTCCCAAGAAGTGTGGATACCATCAATTTTACTGAATGGTGGGAGTCTTAGAACCTAAAAGAGGAAAAAAGCTTAATTACAGTGGAAATAAAACAGTTCAGGAAAAAAATAATAAAAGCACTGTGAGTTAGGTCTGATCAAAAACACTGATGAGAACACTGGCAAAAGAAAAGATAGAGAAAAATTTATTGTGTCTATCAAGCATTGAGTTGTATTCTGAAACACTTGTGTTTCCATGGGCTGAGAATTACTGGAGTAAAACATTTACTTAGAAACTGAGTGAACACGCAGCCATTATGCTGATTATGGCATGTGTGTAGAGAGAAGGGAATGTTTTGCAGGCAAGAATAGGTTATTGAACTGGGATATGTGATTGATCCCTTTTACTTCTGTAGACTGGATTTCAAAGAATAACTATACAATGCCAGGCACGACACTATTGACTGCCAGCTACCAAACACACAATGAAGAGGAGGATGCATCTTACCTGAATATAACCTTTCAAGAGTATCAGAGGTATGTACAGAGCTGGAAAAAAGTGAAGGTGCTGTTCTCTGCAGGGGCTGCCCACAAAGGTAGTTTAGACTAGGTGCCAAAATCTCGGGCAGATGTGAAGATGAGCTCTGTCACAAAATTCACCAAATACAATCAATGCAAAATATGAGAGGGCCCTGGATGTTTTTCCTCTTTCTCCCACTCCAAAAATGGATGATCCAAAAATGGGTTGTTTATTGTTTCCCTTGTGCTGCTACTCCTATTTTAGAATGAAAAAGACTAAGTTACTAAAATAAGTTTTCTCAGTGATTTGACAGAAATAGGGTGGTTAAATGTTAGTGTTTAAGAAGGGCTTGGGAGTTCAGCTAAGTTAACTGTCTTGTGGCTGACAAATGTTCACTTAATGAGAAGATACTTGTAATAAAAAGAAGAGGTTTTAAGAAGCAAAGGATCAGCTTGTAGCAAATAGTATTATTGATCCAGGAATACATGAATAATTTGAAGGTACTATTTAATCTTTTTTTCTGAAGTACAGTGGCCAACAGACCATAAAATAAACCTGTGTTAGTGTCTGCACTAACTGGTAAAATCGTTGCAGTTATTGACAGTAAGGAGATAAGGTAAAAGTACTAAGAAGCTAAGAGGGAAAGACTAAAAGTCAGTAATTCCTAAAAGAGGAAAAGGACAGCTCTCAATATCAAAGAACTGTTATTGCCAAATAGCCTGCGTGTACAAAACAATACAACAAACAATATTTTTGTTTTCTGAAGTTTTCTTATTTCCATGTTCTTTGTCAAGATACTTGGACTTAAAAAGAAACAACTTAGTTTTTTATTGCTCCCTTCAGATAATTTTTACTTTGCCTTACTGTCAGAAGAACAACACAAGACAAACATAAAGACAAAAAGCCAAGAACTATGAACTGTACAAAACATTTATAGGAAACATATAGGCAATCAGCTTTGATGTTGCTAATAAAAGAGCATGTGGAAGATCTAGCAATAGCATTGCAAAAATATTACACATAAATCATTAAAAGGCAAACAGGGCCAGATGCTGCTGATACAATTTCAACTTTGTCTAATGTGTGAGGCAGGTGCTTTCTGTAGTGTGTGCATGAACACTGGTTCTGCATTCATCTCATTTGGGAAGGGACTGGAGCTTGCTGTGCATAGTTCCTGTTCTATGCATAAGAAACCCAACCAGGGTATGAAGCAGGAGAGGGCATGTAACCTTGTGTCAGCATCTTGTGTCCACCTTGTGTCTGTTGAAGAATCTAGTAGAAAAAACTTACAGTAGAACAGCTGAAAGAAAGTCTAAACATATTAATTTTTTTCTGCAAATCACTTAAATGTTTCAGGTTTGCCTAATTTTGTTGAAGCCATCTAACCAGCTTTGTGGTAATTTCCTATCCTGGCCAGCACATGAATGTTTGCACTTCTCTCCTCTGTTTAAAAGATGGATCTTTTGAATAAATTTCTCATCTCTTCAGGGTAAAAAGTCTTGGACTGTCTGCTCATCTAATGAGACGACCTATCCACGACAAATTAGTTTTAAGTTCTCACTGCAGTACAGTCACAGTGAGGAGAAAATACCAGGTGAGTTCCAGGTTTTCTTGGTATCTGTTTACATTTTTTTTAATGATCCTTCATTATTAAAGTTCCTAAGATTTCTAGACTTTTGACTTAAAGTCTTGTAAATAGTTTTGGTTTTTTCTGGTTTTCTGATCTAAAATAGACATCTGTGGTATCAAAGTTACAAACTTAAATCAGGTTTCAGTTACTTTAAAAAAATAGTGAAAGGAGGTAAAATGTATTTAACGATATGACTACATAAACATATGAGCATCTGAAATTTTTTTTATCCTACATGTTAGCTCACATAATTAGATGTTAGAGCACTCTTGAAAAAACAGCTATGGGAATAAAGGAGTGGCACTCAGTGCAGCTAATATAAGGCAGTGGTTGTGGTGCAAAGATGCCAGAGAATATAATAAAAAATATCTGTCGCGATCTAAATTTAGTATTATCAGAATCTGGGGAAAATTATGACTGAGAAGTCATTAGGGCAAGAACAAAGTCTAGTGCTGCAGAGAAAATAGCTGATGCCAGGCTATAAGCATCTTTATTTACAGATGATTCAGATCTGAATAGTAGTTTAGAAAATTGCTCTCTAAAAATGGAAACCATTGTCATATTAAACTTCACATGGAAGTGAGAAAACAGGAAACAAGAGCCCCAGTACTGTCAAAGCAGTCCATGTGGACTGGCCTCGCTTGTGATGTTGTTTAAATATATATACATATATATATATTTACTAGGGTACAACTGGGTTCCCTGCATGTGTGTATGGTGGTGATGATGGGAAGTTTGGGGAAGGTGGTTGGGGGTAGACATTAGGAAAGGCAAAGGGTGAGCAGCCATAGCCAAAGAATACAGTGATGTATGTCTATGATTTAAGCAATTAAACACTTGTGTTCTGGTAATGAAGAGTCGGTTTGCTTAGTGAAAAATAATTTTTTTATTGGAGATTATTGAACTTAAATAGTGTACATGGCTGGAATACAGCTCCGAATGTCACAATTTTGGAAAAGTTCAGAATTCGAACTGGTTTTAAATCCATGGTTTTCATCTGCCTTCACTTGTGATAAGAGGTTTATCCAAACCCCAGGTTCAGGTCGTTTCAAGATTGCTATCATTCCAGATGCTGTCCTGCATTTCTGTTTCTTGGGCTCATTGGTGATATTAAAGTTCTCAGTTGCTTTATGTCTTTTGCCTGTTGTGGTTAGCTAAGTAGTTCAGTCTGGATGTAGTATACGTTTTGGTGAAACTATTTTGAAATTTAATAAATTTATCAGTGTTTCAGAGGTTTTTCAGAAATACCTTCAGTGTTAAACTTTATAGCATACAATCTGTGCATTGGCATTTTGATGTAAGTCATATTAAAATTTGATCCACTTAAGAGCAAAGAAATGTATTGGAAATACTCAACATAATAATTACTTTAAAAAAAAACCTTAAATAGCTCTATACATTATGTGACTGTAATATGTCTTTAGATATTTGATGACTATGTGGTCTTACTTGGGCACAGATTAAACTTTGACAGAATTCAGTGTCCATTTTTTGTGAACTGGGTGAGCTGTTCAGAAATGGGAGGCCTTGACAACACAGCCTTGCCTGTACTATCTGTGGAGTGTATTGAGTGGTTGCAAACTTGTTTGAAGTGAATATTTCGGGGAACTAACTCTTCTTTTGATGAGAAAGTTACAGAAAAGTTACAGAAAGGAAAGAAACTGTCTTATTAATAGAAAAGCTCAAAGCCAACCCTATGAAATGGGGGAGAAATCACACATCTCTCTCAGTTCTGTGAAGTGGAACTTCCTTTTGAAAAAGGTAACTAACACCAAGCTCATCTTTATTTATTTAATAATTTATTTTAATTTAATGTCTGTTTTCATGTTTGTACACAATGTGCAGTCGATTTTGTAGTCAAAACAATAGATACTGCCCTCGTTGCCCTGCAGGTTTCTCTTAAGTTTATATCTTCAATTGTTTTCTTTCCATTTAATACTCTCTATTTATGGTTCACATGAAAAAACAGTCACTGGGGAGTTGGAACATGTTTTTATTATCTGGCTGTTGTCAGTGATGGTGTATGAAAGCATAAAACATCTTGAGTTTTGTAAGCTAAGGTAATTGTGCAGGGATCTTGATAATGAATTCTTGTTTTGACTAGTAAGTGATATGGTATGAAATTCATCATCGTAGTATCTAAAGTGTGCTCCAAAAAGGGGTAATTTTTTGTCCAAAAAGCACTTTGAAGTGTACTCTACATGTTTTCTGTAGCATCTCTTGACAAAACAGCAAGTTATAACTGGGATGATGTTCTGCTGCTTGCTTAATGTAATCCTCTAAGCAAAGCCCAAGTGCTGTAGTTACGCTGAGTGCTGTTTTGCTTGGATCCATTTGAGTGTCCTTTTTCCCCCTGGAAATCTGAGGCTGGGAAGAGAAACCATTGCTGTATTTGCTGACCCAGCCATTGCCAGATTTCTCTTTTCCTGCTTTGCTGATGGGTCCTTCTAGATGGATTTGCAGCTTCTGAAAGATAAAACTGCTTAGGTGACTGAGTCTGGAGAGACGTAAAATGGTGTTGGAAGACTTTTTGAACTTTTGAAAGTACTCCTTTAGTGGTGGTCACCAGATGGCACTGTTATATATGATGAGGCATATTGGTTTTTGTTGTCTTCAAGCAAGGCCTTTATAGTTGTTATTATTATCTGTCTTTATTTATGTCCTGAGACAATTGCTTGAGAGGAAATGTAGCAATAGCCAAAGTCGTTGCTATGTTGCCTCTATTTTGAAGTGATTGTTTAGACTGTGCTGCTTCCAGAGAGCCAGGAATTTGTATGTAGACTGAGCTTACTGCAAAGTGAACACTCTTTGTGTGCTGTTTGTTATGTGCACTGCACCAGGATTTGTGCAAATATGTGAGATGAGTCTTGGACCTGGACCGCTTGTGAAAAATGATCAGTGAGGCTTCGGCTAAGCAGTGCTATTTTGTTAATATTATCCACTAATAATCTCATTTTTACACTTGTGTTAATTAGAAATAGTCAAGATGATGGGAGTGCAGAAGGCATCTCTGTGCTCCTATGGAAATGGGGATGGATTTGTATTTTTGTTGGGGCTCTTTATGCTGAGTTTTATGTGGTATTTTAGAGCTTTTTTTATAATAGGGTTTTTTTTTGTTGTTTTTTTACAATATTTAAATTCTTCAAAGTAAAGTAAAATGTAAGTAAAATGAAATTACTTTTATGGTAATTAATTTTGCGGGTCTATGCCAAGCCTTAGTAACAGGTTTTAATGGAATGATTGAAAAACTGCTGGACTACTAGATGCTAAAATACATGATGTTAGCTTTTACCTGTGTCTGTTGTACCACATGCAAATTCAATTTACTTTCACCAAAAGTAGACATACTTCACATATAAATTCCTTTCCATTTTCAGGTGATTTATAGCAGATGCATATGCAAAACAGCCCTAAAACATCTATACTGCAAGATCATGTTTAAAAGATGGTGTGTGAGAAAACTAGAAAGTCTTACAGGTACTTACAGCAGAGTATTGCTAGATTTCTTAACTTTTTTTAGAGGAGACAGGGCTAAAAAAAAAAAAAGCCTATTAAACGAGGATGGAGCATTTATGTCCCTTCTGCTCTTTAAATACTTATCCACGATCTAGCAAAGACTGAAGTCCAAGTAATAAGGGAGTATAGTCGGATGAGACCTTTCATAACTGCAAGGAAGTTAGGTTTGCTTCACACCTGTGATGTGGGTGGCTCTTAAGTGTCTGCTTCTTCTAGGAAAACATTACGGTTCTAGAAATATTCTATTCTCCTTTAACTGTAATACTGTATCAAGCTGTGATATCCTGAATGGCTCAGAGTGGACAGGGAAAATGGTCCCATGGTAAAGTGGACTGTTCTGGCACTTGGTAGAGCATGTTGACATCTCCTGATTTGTCCCTGGGTAAGTCACGGTGTTCCTGGAAGGCCATCTGATACTAATCCACTTTCATCTCCCACCAGGAAAGGGAGGAGGCTATTGGAATATGTTAAAAATCAGAGCTGGCCAACATTCAGAATTTATTCAATGTGTGTTTCTGGTTGAACTGGGACTAAACTCTTTTTTTGTCTCCCCAAGATTTCCCACAAAGTGAACGCAGAGGAATGACTACCTCGCTAATAAAATACGGACTATCATGATGTCCACAGCATGTCCTAGCTGTTGGGGACTCCAGATGTTGATAGGCAGGTAGGCAGCACTGGGACATGGAAACCTCCAGAGGTGGCCTCCCAAAAACCCCCTGCTCAGGCAGTCCCTGCTTATGGAGAAGGGGGCATTCTCTGCTCCCTGTTCAGTAAAGACCCCCCTGTTCCAGCCATTAATTTCGGCTCACTTGAAACATTCCTTGCTTGCAAACAAACAGGAGTTCCCCTTAGAAAAAAAATCGTAACTGGCTTTTATCAAGGTTTTTAAATGACCATGGTAACAAACATCATATAAACAGCTGGAGATACTGAAAGTTAGTAAAAAAAATTAGCTCAATAGGAGGAGGAGATTTTTTAACATTCTACATCTAGCCTCATTTCAGGGCACTTTCTGAACTCTGATTTTGAATGCTGCTTTCTTCGTCTGAAGGCTGAGCTAAGGAGAATAGCTGTTTGAATCATTTAACTTGTGAGACATTACATTTTCCCTTGTATTATCAGAAAACTATTGAAGTCACTATCAGTGACTTTCCAAAGTTGTATATTGATTCTAATTGAAGAATGTTAAAGGATAACTGATTTCTTAGATCCACACAACTGTAGGTTTTTCTATTGAGGTAATCAACGAACGTGACAATTACACTTTTCATCATTTTTAAAATCTGTAGATTAACAACTTAAACTTGGAAAAGAACAGAAGTTTTTTTCATGTGGGCCACTAAATGACTTTAGAAAATGGAATTCTCAAACTATTATCAGCTGAGGCAGAGTTCTGAATCAGTTAAATAACTTGAGAATGTTACATTTTATTTGCAGAACCCCCATAACATCCAAAATGTGCAGTTATCTCCTCTGATTCTTATGTAGATTCCACAAAAATTCCATTTATGTTCTTCTCCCCAGGCAGGCTTTTACAAGTTCAAATGAAGTTAACAGACAGCCTATTTAGAACAAACTGAATTAGGTATTTCTCCATACAATGAGAAATTTAAACTCTGCAACTTATGGTTAGAAGATGGTATGGATGCCAGAAGTTTACATGGCTTCAATAAAGCAACCATGAAAGAAAATCTTGCTCAGAGCTATTAAAAACAGAATTACATGAAGTTCAGGAAGTCTGAGAATTGCAGATTGCTGGGGCTGGGATACTGAGGAGGTACTGGGATACTGAGGAGGTACCACTCTCTGCTTCTGTCTTATTCTCTTCTCCATGTTTTTGCTGTTGGCCACTGTCAGAGAGTTTAGAGAGGGAGTTTCCATCTGACATTGTATAGCTATTCTTATGCTGTCGAATACTGTGCTAGTTTTACTTCTGAGCTATCAATGAGTAAATACAATGCCTGGTTCTGTGGATAAACAAAATAGCTGCTTTCTAAAACTACTTTAAAAGACATTTCTATTTTTTTCCAGAAAAAATATATTCTTCTATTTCTTGGATTTGGGATCAGTTTATATGTATGATAAAGGCACAACCAGTAATTATGTATTTTTGAGCTGTTTCACGTGGGCATCTACTCTTTTAATTTGTGTGTGCATTATTTTTCTCTTGAGTGCTTGTGTATTGAATACCTGGACTTCAGAATTGGTCTGCCTTGTTCCTAAGTGTGCAATAGGAGAAAGTGTAAGAATTTCTTGCTTGAGCACTCAGCAGAGAATTCTTCATTACAGGAGACTTTTAGGCTGTGCTTTATCAGCTATCAATTAGAGTTCTGTGTTGTTTGTTGTGCTGTACTGTCAGCATACTTAGTCTGGTATGAGTTGGTACCAAGACAGCATGCTGTATTTATAAGAGTGCAGTGCTACTCAAGATTTGACACAAGAAAGGGCTGATGCAGGGCACTTTTCCCAACAGAGAGCTGAAAGCAAAAGTGTGAATGGAATAACTGATCTAATGTGTTTTATCATCTTAGAGGAAGTCTAGTGGCACTTGTACCGGAAGACAGTGAATCCTTTATCCTCAATGGACAGTCAATTAATGAAAATCCATAGCACAAGTGAGATATACAGATGTTTAACAGTGATCTTTTTACAAACTTGGTATAGTAGCAACTTTTAGTGGTGGCCCACAGCAGCCTATGTCATCAGGCAAGTTACGACCCTTGATTGTCATGAAGGTCTCTTGAAGAAGGCAGCATAAGGCAAAGATTGTATCTTTACACTTTGCACATGTAATGTTTTTCCATCAAACTCTTGAAACACATACTCCAGAATTTTTATAAAACTACCATTTGTAAGGGCATGAGGCCATGTAAGGTTATGCTTTGGTTTTGGGGTGGTTTTTTTTTTTATTTGTGGTTTTTTATTGGTAGGTATGTGTGTGTTCTGGTTCTTTTTTAATGACTTCTTGAAAAGTTTGAAAAATACTATACTTTTGCCCACAGACACTTATTAATTTCAGCAGATCTTGCCTATTCTTGGAAAACACTTTGCCAAATTATGTGTAATTATATTCAGCAATAAGGTATGTGTTATGTCTGATGATCTGGCTCATGTGTGACCTCTGTGTTTGGTTCAGCATTTGTACCTGGGCAAGTGGATGCACAAGCAGTGTTTGGCAATACTGTGGCAAACTGTTACATCAGTCTTCATGTGTAGAGGTCTTTGAAACTGGGTAACTCTGGAAAGTCACAGAATCACAGAATCACCAATGCTGAAAAAGACCTTTAAGATCATCAAGTCCAGCCTATGACCAACACCACCACACCATCTAGACCATGGCACTAAGTGCCACATCCAGCCTTTCCTTGAACACATCCAGGGACGGTGCCTCCACCACTTCCCTGGGAAGTCCATTCCAATGTTTAATCACCCTCTCTGTGAGGAATTACTTCCTAATATCCAACCTGAACCTCCCCTGAAGCAGCTTGAGGCTATGCCCTCTTGTCTTGTTGCTAGTTGCCTGGAAAAAGAGCCCAGCCCTCAACCTGACTACAACCTCCCTTCAGGTAGTTGAAGGGAGTGATAAGGTCCCCCCGAGTCTTCTCCAGGCTAAACAACCCCAGCTCCCTCAGCCCATCCCTATCAGACTTTCCCTCTAGTCCCTTCACCAGCCTTGTTGCTCTCCTCTGGACCTGCTCCAGCACCTCAATGTCCTTCTTGAAGTGAGGGGCCCAGAACTGGACACAGTACTCGAGGTCAGGCCTCACCAGTGCTGAGTACAGGGGGAGAATTACATCCCTACTCTTGCTGGACCCTGCACTTGGTCTCGTTGAATTTCATGCCATTGGCCTCAGCCCATCGACCCAGCCTGTCCAGGTCCTCCTGCAGCTTCTTCCTACCCTCCGGCAGATCAACACTCCCCCCCCAGATTGGTGTCATCTGTGAATTCACTGAGGGTGGACTCAATCCCCACATCCAGGTTGTCAATAAAGATATTGAGTAGGACTGGGCCCAGTACTGATCCCTGGAGGACACCGCTGGTCATCAAACGCCAGCTGGATGCAGAGCTCATGGTGGTGAGATTGAGATACTGAGATATAGAGATTTGTTTGTGACTAGACAAACCCATCATATTAGTTTACCTACTGCTGAGGATCAAAAATATGTTCAGGTCTCAGTGTTACCATGTCCTGGATGTGATGGTACATCAAATATTATGGGTTATGGAGTACATCTCTCTGTCTTAGCTTTCACAGATCATATTTTTCCAAATGAAATACCACTGCTTCAGGGTGTCACAACCTCTTTTCCTTATTTTCCACATTCCAATCCAGTTATTAAAATGTAGACTCCAGGTCTCAGTTCTCCTCTTGGGAGGTGAATTTATCAGTTTGTGCTTGGCATGTAGGTGGACACCATTTGAACCATTCATAGAAGAATCTACCCTGGCATCTTTCTGTTGTTATTGCCAGTAAAAAGTTACTGAAGTATTTTCATGGCGTTTGAGCGTGGCAGTGGTGGTGTAATGAATGTATGGATAAGCAGAATTAATTTTAGGAAAGTTTTTAGGGGGAGCTTGAAAAAGTCTTTAATGATTTTGTGTTAGTTCTTGCCAGAAACCACGACAAGGCTGCAGCAGAATATCTTTTTTTTTCTTCCCCCCCCTCCCCCCGTTTAACATAAATATGAGAGACATGCACTGTAGATCTTGAGTAAATTTATTTTTGAAGGAAGATACTGTTTTGGCTCTCATGATTTGTTAAATAACTTGCAGATTAAGAGTCAGGTAATTAAGGTTTGCCTGGAGGAACTGGTGCTATATATCTGTCTTTCTTTGGATGGGCAAGAATTCTGTAAATGTAAAATAATTTGCTTATTTTATTCAATGGATTAATTTGTCTCTTCATTTAAAGACTGGTATCAACCAGTTGATCTCTCCATGGCAAGCTCCTGGAAGGCTACTGCTGAGGTTTGGAGGTGGTAGTAAACTAGTGGCTTTCAGAAGCTCCTCTGCTCTGCTGTGAGCTGTGTTGTGGATGGTCTGTATGGGGTAGTTAAGGGTATGGTTCCCAAATTCTTCACAGGACCAGTGTTGAGTAAGCAATATTTATAT
Source organism: Hemiprocne comata (assembly GCA_020745705.1). Taxonomy (NCBI): domain Eukaryota; kingdom Metazoa; phylum Chordata; class Aves; order Apodiformes; family Apodidae; genus Hemiprocne; species Hemiprocne comata. Next base: position 66,663,148 of record CM036589.1, on the reverse strand, counting down.
AAACATCAAGAACTCTAAAAAAAATGGTGTGGAACAAATATTTATACTATCAGATGAAATGTTTCATTTCCCTCATTGGACAAATTTAAGTGGTGCCAAGCAGTGAGTATTAAAGATTAGAAAAATACTGGGGTTGGTGTGTTCTCTATAAAACAGTTACATTCCTAACATAGATATATCCCCTCTCTCATTTGTACTCGTTATGTTGCTGTTGAAGTACACACTGTTTTGCTTTAGCACCTGATACTGCTTTTCGTGCATTGCTTGCAGTCCCAGTAGAGCTGAAAAAACTAGCTCTTTGTCCAAGAATTGTGCTTACTCCTGATTTTCTTCTTCAAATTTAATTAGGTCCAAAGAGTCTGAAACTTTGAAAAGAAAACAGCAACTTATTTTAAGAAAGAGCAGAATATTTGCCCCCTTTTTACCTTGTCCTCCATCCAGGTTTCCCCTGCCAGAGCATCTTGGCTGATGCTGGCTGCCCGTCGCAGTCAGGAAAACCATCTGTGGCTTTGTGTTCAGCCAACATTTAGTCACCTCTCCCTAGCTGGCAGGTAGTGTGCTTCTGCCCTGGTGGCCATTTTATAGTTTCCCTACGTGCCACCTGCATGCTTGCCCTAGGTATTGTGCTCGGCTGTGGCTCAGCATTCTTGGGTTGGCTTGCAAAGTGACTTTAAGTCTTCCTTTTCCAACCAACTGTATTTTCTTCCAGCTGTGAGGTTCGGGAGTTAGTTCTTGATGAGTTGAAGGGAGATGGAGTGGAAAGGCGCTTTTACAGCATGTTTGTGCCTCTGTATTTTTTTCTTTCTGAGGACTTATCTAGATCCTGATTTAGACTAGATTCCAAGGTTTTCTCTAGTTTATGCTAAGCCCTACCTCTTTATAAAGGGTTATCAGACCCATCCGTACTTCTGATTGTCTGCAGTCTTCTGGGATGCCACTGGGTTCTGGAACCAATGTGTGAGAAACAGGAGGGGCCCATGTGGTACCTGTCTTTATTACCTAAATTTTCATGACCCTTAGGATGTTGGTATTCCCTGGTGTCCTTTGCAAACCCTTTATTCAGACCTTTTGAGTCTCACGTGTTGAGAATGAAACTTGCACGGTTGACTTCTGCCTCCTTCCCTGCTGTGATGTGTGGATTGACTCCTGATCTCGTATCATGAGGCACAGATGAATTGATGTGTTATAGCTGGACGAGCTGTATATTGTTAGCTGCGTGCTTGGAGGAGCCCTGCTAGACATGCAGCCCAGCATCTCTCTTGTTACAGGCCTGCCTAGTTTCCTCCCTTCACATCTTACGGGCCCATCTTGAGGTCTTATACTTAAGGATGGAAAAAATGTTCAGGATATGTTGCAAATATAATCAGATATCTGGAATTATGATGGGTATTTATTTTGCTGATGAAATATTTGGAAACTTCAAAACAGCTATAGGACTTTTTCTTGGTTTCACAAGGAGATAGAGGAAAATATATATTCCTAGATGTTTGCTGTATGAATTAGAAGGAAGATGATCAGATATGAAAGGACTGGCTTGCTTTGTGCTTCTCCATTAGTGAGAAGAGTTTCATATCTGTCTGGCTTACTTCTTTGGCAAGGAGATAGCAGTGAGTTCTGTGATACCTCCATACACGCACAAAGTAGCTAAATCTGGCCAAGGAAGTACATAGAAATTTTTGAAAGTCCCCAGTTTTTCCCTGTCCGTAAGGAAAGTATCAACCAGAGCAAACTCTAGGGTTGATAATTTATTAGAATCATATTAGCACCATTTATATTCTTCAATTGTATCGAACATAAAGAAACATAAAATAAAATTAATCCCTCTTTCAGATAGTCAGGTTTTGCTTACTTACTGCTTGTCACTATCAAGTAATCCTCAAGCTGGTTCTAGCCTTCCAAAAGAAACAGGGGTAACCAGCTGTGAATTTCTCATGTAGAATGCAAGTTACATTTTACCAAAACTTAATGAATACAAAAAAATCTCTCCATTGTTATAAAAAATAATTCTAATAAGGAACAAAGTACGTTAAAAGTTCTAAACTTGCTATCTTCATATGACTTAAGGATTCCACCTTAAATATAGCATCTGTCCTGTACAGGTGCTACTGAAATAAAAATAATGTCACATGTTCATTTATAGCATAGCATCAGGCAGGAGCATGGACACTGGGTTTACACATGTAGTAGGCCCATGTGGTGAAAAAAATCTGGCGTAGCTAGTTGGGCTTGAATAGTATTGAAATACAATCATAAATGTGACAAGGTTTTGCAAAACAAGACTTTGTTGTTACTGATTTTAAGACCCACAGCATGAAACCATGGGAAGTCTGGATATAGATCCAGGTTATCTATATACAGAATGGAATTTTTTGTTGGGCTGGTGTTCACTGAAATCCTGTTTAAAGTTCCTTTGCCCCTAATAACAGATTATTTATTGCAGAACCCCAGCTTTGTGCTTCTAGGCTGAGTCCAAATAGCCCAGTGGTCTTTTTGCACAATTGAAGGAGAATGTCATAGGAAGGGGAAAGCCCAAAAGGTAAAGACAGCCATTTTTACAGTTGTCGTGGTTAACAAAAAGGTTTCCCTTTCAATGTCTTTTTTATTTTTTCCTGAAACATAAGAGTTCAGGTATCAGCCAAGTGTGAGTGTATTTGCAAGTTGAGTGTTGTAAAAGTAGCTTACGTGGTCTTTCATAATAGAAAGGTCTATCACATGGTCTGTCATAATTGCTTCTGGGTAAATGAAATTATTTCAAAAGCAACCCAGAGCACAAATGCAGAGTTGCTGTCTCTAGAAGCCACGCTACTCTTGAGAACAAAATGCAGCAGCTTTGGGAATCAGAAACCTCTTGACAAATCATTGTAAGTCTCTCTAGTGACTTTTGCTACCTGCTACCAGAAGAAAGATTTTAAACATCCACTGATTGAACCTCAGAGGCAATATAGAGTGACATATGCATCACATTTAGGTTTCAAAACTACTGATATTCACGTTTAACCGAAACAGGCTTCATTCAGTTTTGAAAAATGAAGACAGTACAAGATTTTTTTCTTGTGAGGTAATGTCTTTTCCAAGGTTATATTATGTGTGCAGATCATTGCATACCAATACTAACGCATCCTGCCACAACAGGGGAATGGATGTCTGTGTGCTAAAGAGATGAGGCCAGTGCCAGGTGCAGTATGGTATCGGTCCGCTATACTTTCCTGCTCTCCACCCCAAATTATTCTTTTCTCTGTCCAGATGTGGGATGTGTATGACTGGAAAAGGAAGGGGTAGTGCTTGGTAAGCAGAATAGATCCTGCTCTCTGGTGGCTGTAGCCAAAGTAAACAAACTAGAGTAATTGCCACCACAGGCATTTTACAGTAGATCTGTGTTTTTATTGATGTTGTTATTAAACTGCTATAAATGTTGTAGGCTGCTGTTGGAGACGAAATTCCCCCTTCCCCCAATTTCTCTGTTGCTGTCTGTCACTAAATGCTATTAAGTTTATCATCCAGCAAAATCAGACAGTGCAGGAAGCAGTCTGAATGTTAATGTTAACCTATAATAGGTTTTAAATAGCTATAAAGAAAAATTAGACTGCAGTGGGACAGGAAGGCTAGTTTACCTTAACATAAAATAAAGGAGGACATGTTGACCTGATTTACTTAAATGTAGCTATTATGTGCTCTTTAGGGAGGAAACTGGTGTACCAAAGCTTATCCAGACAGGAAAAATGTCCTTTACCTCACTCTACAATGACATAAAGGTTCTTGCTTTAATTAAAGAGTAAATGCGTAGGTGACGCATGTATATATTAATGCAGATGTCACCCTGGCTACTTTTAATATTAATTCCTTCTAGAGTAACAATGGAGCTTTAGAAAAGAGTATTCTGAAATGTGCTACATAAATTTGCAGTGGAAATGTGAGAGTAATGAAAATGGATTATCTGTCATTTGGGAGTTCCCATACTGTCTAAAACTTTTACGAAAGTGTATGGAAAAGTCATGCGTGAGCCCAACTCAACTTCTTCCAGCTCTCTCCATGTTTGCTTCTGAGCTCCTCTCAGCCAGCAGCTCCCGCCATGCTCTTCCTGCCAGCATTTGAAATGCAACCACAACAGAAAGCATGTGGGTCCCTTAATGTACAGGGAGGCATAACCAAACTGTGTAGGAAAGTCAAGAACAGGTCACAGGTATGTGATGGAAGCCCAGTGCTGAACGAAAAATCAGTCTGGTTTGCTATGGTTGCTTTGAAATTTTGGAAAAGTTCATGGTGAATGACATATCTGCTCAGAACCATTATAATGTGAGGCTGCAATTTGTGCGAGATATTTTTGGAGATTGGGAGGGGACTGGTTACTGGCAGCTTCATGTGCCTCTTTTTGCTCCTTTGGGACATCTGAATTGTGAATGTCATGTGACCAGCAGGGTTTGGGACGGGAGAGCTCTGTCTTTGACCACTCAAAGCTGGGAGACTCTAGGCTGGGTCTAGCTGTTGGCTTAGTTTCTTGTCTCTTTGGAAGTTTTATATGCATTTTATTTAAACAGAATTTATTAGCTCTTTCTATACCTAGTGAAAGACTAAAACCTGTAGATATAAAAGCTTAAGCACAGTTCTAATACATTTTATTAAAAAAATTAAACAATTGTTAACTCATACTAACCAGTCCTAATAGATTATTTAGCTAATTCTAAGTATCCAGTTAATAGATTAATTTATTCCTAAAAAGAAAAAAAAAAAACAGGAGATGTATTTTTCCTGAAAGATAAAGCTGTTAATTCCCTATTTAGCTAATCAGCTTCCTTTTTTTGCTGGCAGTATCCAGCATTGCACACAACACGTTAGCTTCCCTATTATTAGTATGAAAATGCCACGTTTGGTCTTTGTGTATCTGGGTGAAATTCAGGATCTGAGGTGTAAGAATGTTAGAATAGATGGTATGATTGTCTCCTCTGGCCTTTGCATTAGGTGTTTGTGTTCTGTCACAATAGCTCATATGGGAACCTGGCTGGAGCAGTTCACCCCAGAGTCTGCATCTTCTTAGCTGAGGGGACTTTACTATTTCTTGAGAGATCCAGATTAATTATTAGAATCTAATTTAGACTCTTTAATATGAAACAAGGGTTATGCAAAAAACAAAAAAGGTAATCCCTAGTTTTGTAGTAGTTCTTAACATAGAAGATGTTAAAAAAAAATGTATGTGGCTCTTTCTAGACTTGTTGAATCTTCCCAGTGTTATTACTAGTGCTTTTCTTGTTAAGTTTTATGTACAATTATACATACTCACATGGTCTGGCAGACTCCACCAAGAAAGACTTGTATTTACAGTTGGATTGCAGTTTAAACAGTTTTTGCACTCTAGACTTTAGGCATATAGTGAGGCCAGCCTTTAAGCAAGGTTAGATTGTGATGGTGTTGACATACCATCACCTTTTGTTTTATAAGCTTCAAAATGTAGACATGTTTTCCAAGTACTAGCACATGGAAGCAGGACTAGAGTACACTTGGGCTTTACATACAAAGCAGATTTTATTCACCCAAACCTACCAAGCTAAAAATGAAAGAAAAAAAAATAAATCTATCAATGGTTTTGCTCCTAAATCCATGGAATTTTTAAAATTTACTGTTAGGAAGATGGAAGCTGTGGAAAAAAAGCCTTGAAAACTGTAATACTTCAGGTAGTCTGTAAGCAGTGACCTAGTGAACATCCATAAATATTTTCATTCTGAAAAAGTCTCCCAAAGTAATGCCATTGGGGTCAACAGAGTTGTAAAGTCAGGGAAACTCAGATAAGCCAGTATCTGTTCTCAGATACCTTGATGTGAACTGGGATTATCTTAATTTGAGTGAGCAGTTTGGTACTGATAATATGTCATAGCAAAGCTTCACTCACTGAGAGAAGGTCCTTCTTTGCATCACTCTGCTGATGTAATTTGGCTTTATATAGTATGGATATAGTTTCCTGTTGCTTTGGAAAATGTTGTCTAAATCAGATACATTTTTTTATGTGACAGTGGAAGAAAAATATGACAGGCAAATTGCTGACAATTTCTGTGGTTTTAAACATCTTCATGGTAAGAATGAAGCAAAATGAAAGTAAATGGAATGATATTAATTTAAAATGAGCCCTCCTAGTACAAAGAAACCTAAACTCTTAGGGTTTGGGTTTTTTTCATTCCACTTAAAATGTTAGCGAGTAATGGTCAGTGAGCTTGTTTTTTGACATAGCATAGAGAGCTCGTTGTTTAAGTTGTGTATGCAATATACAATTACACATCTATTAGCGTTTTGCCTTTAAAATACTAGTAGTTTGAGTAAGTATTTATCAAGTGTCTGGTGTTAAATAATCTGCTCAATATGTTTGTTTTTGAAATCAGATTATTTAAAATTGTAGATTATATATTCTTAATTATTCACAAAGTGATTTTCAGATCGGTGCCGATTTTTGTGATAGATCATGTTTCAGGTTGGGATATTCCTTCTAGCTCCTTAGTGATACTGCTCCAAGTGTCAAGGAAGCTTTGGAAGTGGTGGGAGAAAAGAAGGGGAGTCTGTGTGGCAGAAGGAAAAGTGGACGAGAAAGTTATTTGACCCGAGTTCTCACATACAGTCAGTAGTAAATGTAGTTTTGAAAAAATACACCTACATGTAACTCTGATGATAGGTGAAATTTCATTTTCTTTTTCTTTGCAATGGAGTCAGGGAAAAGCCACATTCTTCTGTTTATATATCTGTATTACAACAATGGGAACTTTTGCGTATTTCATGTACCCACTGGAAAAAAAAAAACAGTAATTAAAAAAAGAATGATGATAAAATGCTGAAGAAAGAAACATCAGGCATTTCACAGTCAATTTCACTGCCAGATCTTTCAGCAGTGTATGAAATGTCTGTGTTCTAACGCAAATAAACAAATTAGAGTGTGTAAATCAATTAGTTATGTGCTTGCTTCATTCCAAGAACCCATTTCCAGGTTGAAATAAATTTAAATAATAGAATTGTTTATACTTTTGGTCACTTACTAACAACTTTGTGCCAGCTGTTTGCTTATGATAATTAGAAGCGGTAACAATTTTTCTGAATTCTGTGTCTCTGTGTGAGAGTTTATGGATTTTTTTTGTTTGTTTTTAGTCTATACTTTATCAGTTTGCATTACTGTATTTGATTTAATTTGCTTTCTGTAAGCTACTTTTGAACAAATGCACAGCAAACTCATGAAACCAAAATGAAACAACCCAAAATATCTTGAAATTAATTTTACAATTTATTCTAGAAGCTGGGATGAATGAGAGAAAAAGTTGTGTTTATTTTCTTTTTAAGCATTTAGGAATTCTTCTTCCTTGTGAAAATTAAGTTGACATTGGTGTGATAGAAACTGTAACTACTTAGTTTAGTAATTAAGATCAGTTAAGATTAAAACTCTTTTAGAGTTTAAATGCATTTTTAGCTTTCTTGTGAACTGTAAGAAGAATGCTTTATTGGAGTTGTTAATTTTACTTCAGCAGTAAAATGGAAATAAGTTGGATTTTTATGGATTGTATTCTTTAGGATACTTGTGCTTTTTTAGTCTTTCAGTAGGTACTTTGAAGTCTTTTGAAAATTTATATAAAAATGAGATTCAGAAGGAGCAAAAAGAAAACACAGAACTCCCCAACTTAAAGCTATTGCACAGGACAAACATTTAATTGGCAAAAGTGTATTTTTGAGAGTTAGCAGCTTCTTAAAATACTATATCCACTGTGATGACCTTAGAGTAGAATACGACAGGCTTCTTAGATCAGGCACACCTCCAGCTATAGGCTTCCGTCAGGCGCAGGGAGGTTATGGCCCTTCAGAAGTCCATTAAAGTCTCAGCATGTCATAGCATTTTCCAGAAAAACATTGTCTGAAGAAACAATATTAGAGTAATAATATTTGTGATTTTTTTAGTGCATTTCATCTTTCTTTAAAGTAGTAGAGGATCAAATAAACATTAAAAAGAATGTTGGATGTGCTGCTGAAACCACTTCTGCCTTGCTCAGCCTGATGCTCTTCTTCTGTTGCCTGCTACAGAAAAGCTGGCTCTGCTTTCCACCATAGAGACTTCCCTTATCTATGTCCAAGTTGTGGAATGCTGAATGTCAGATGGACAGCGAGATCAAATAATGGAATAATTGAGGCTGGGATGGAGCACAGGAAGTTGTCTGGTCCAAGCCCAATCAAAGAAGAACTGACTTTGTAGTTAAATGCAACTTAGAAGTCAGTTGCAGTCGCCTGGAGCTTTCTCCAGGTGAATCTTGAATAACTCCAAAGATGGTCATTTCATAGCAAGGCAGCTAGTTCCAGTGCATGACCACCCTTTCTGTAAGGGGTGGGGTTTTTTCCCCTGATACCTTGTAGTAATTTTCCCTTTGACTTCATGCAACTGAGGTCCATTGTCCCTGCTTGCTTGTACCCAGTGCAGTGCTCTGGCTGCCGCAGCACGGCGGTACCTGTGCTCTGTTCCTGCCTGCCTGCCTGCACTGCAGAGGATGGTGAAGGGTTAGTAAGTGAATGTCTGCACAGTGTTGCAAGCATCTGCAGTACTTCATAAATGCAGATTATGTAGCTGTGTCAGTCATCTTGCTGTGGTAATTTGATATTACTCTTGAAACAGCTATTCTTTAGAAATAAATTGGTAGGCTAACAGGAGATGGGAAGGAATGTAAGGTACCTTCCTGTGTAAAATGGAAAACACACAGCAGCAACCACATGAATTTGCATCCACATCAAATTGTTCCACTGCCAGCATTGTAGATACTGTTGCTCTGTAAATTATTTTACGCTTCCATCCCAAGTCTTTGGTACCTCTGGAACTGTTGTTGAATCTTTTCCAGTTATCCAGAATCTTGTAACTTAATATGCCCATGTTGTAAAAAATGGCTGTAAAATGCAGGTTTAATAAAGAATTACATAAATAAGGAGTAGTGAAGGGTGTCTGAAACTTGATATTCTGGCTAGACACTAGAAAAGATGCTGGAATTCAGCTTGGTAATGAGTTTGTAGACTGAGATTAGCAAAACTATTTCCCAGACTGGGAAAGCAAACTCATTTAGACATTAGGAGTGTTATGGCTGCTGAAGTAAAAACATGGATGTCGGTGACTGGAAAAGCAACTACTTGTGGCTAATGATCTGAATGTTTGAGCTGTTCAACATGCACAATATATAGGAAAAGGTAGACTATGACTTTCTCATTGCCTCTAAATTTGGTATGCATTTGTTGCCATGTTAATTAAATTGCAATGCATTGCTCCTGTAACCTTAGCAGATATAAAAGCACTGAAAGCCTTTTGCCAGACCATACAAATGAAGCCAAAAGTTACATTTACTGTATACAGGCATTATCCTGTGTCAGAACCTCGTTTTGTACATATCAAAAATTCAGTACTGAATTCAGTCTCTTTACATGGTATTTGGATACAGGTATCCAAAATCAAGAATGGAACTCAGGCTTGCCTAGAAGCCTTGTACGGGCTTAACTACCATAGGACATTGAAAAGTTTGGAATTTTCAGGGTATTAATAACTCTGTTTTTATATTGGTTTTCTTCCAGAACTGGTAAGAAAAGTCAAGAGTGAGTTCTGATCTACTAACTTTCTCAAATAATTTGTTCAGTTTTTGTTTTGCTTGCGTACTGCCCAGCACTCCTAAGTCTGATGCTCCACCAATTCTGAAAGGTGGAATTTCCAGTCTCTGAAACAGGAAAAAAAATAATGAAAAAGAAGTCGGAAACCATCATAAAAACAATGAAAATATTTATTTTCCAGCAGAAATCTTAATGCTCCCATCTTCATCAGGCTAGAGTCTGGAAGGCTCTTTGAGTCTGTTCACCATCAGGGCTTCTGCATTTCTGCCTCTGACCTTTATGGAAGAGTTACTAGAAACATTTATTGCCACAGGCAGGATGCTTATGGCCTTCAGACTCTCTACAGTGAGATGTGACTTCCTATGACCTAATGTCACCAGCATCCAGGCAGTCTGCATGGCAAACCTGTCCTGGATTGAGGACCTGAAGAGTCCTGGGCTCTTTGATTCCAGGGTCCTTTAAGAGGTGATAGGGACTTAGAGCTTTGAACCCAAAAGGAACTTTGGAATTCCTATTTCTGGATTACTATGTAATCTAGCAGGAAACCAGGAATCCTGCTGATATTCCCTCATTATTTTTTATTTTATCAGTATGTTTTTTAGAAAAAGTAGGTTTTGTCGGCTCAGAACTTCTTTCATAATGAAACTGAGCATACTGACCTGTAGGTAATGCTAGGAAGAAAATTTTTAGACATGCTGCTTTTCTTTTAGAAATGTTCTGAAGCCCTTTTTAGCAGCAAAGTACAGCAGGCATGTACATTTCTTCTGTGTCAGCAGGAAAGGAAGGATGTTGGCCATGATTCCTATGTTAATCTGCAGTTAAGAGACTCTGGTTTTCTTATTAGCAGTTACAGTGATCTGGCCATGCCTCCCATTGAAGAATTACAGGTTTGTTATGATTCATCTCTATTTCCCATTTGTAGGGAGTTACTTGATACAGGATACTGTAGGTTCCTATTGAGTTTCTTTATGTATCAGTTTATTACATTATTTGATTTGTGAATAGGAATAACCAAAATGCCCATTCCCCAATGTTTCACAGGTATAGACAGCACAATAAAATACATGTTTGTGATAGGGCTACATTAACATCTTGATTTTTCTTCTTAAGGATTTTATTCTAAAATTAACCTCTGGATTTGAAAATACGTGGTCCACAGCCAAAAAATGTGTTTTGTCACCTGGATAAAATAATTCAAACCTGGAATGTCGTAGTTAAAATAGTGTACTTGTCTCTTCTCACTATCTGGAGAATCAAATTCTGGCTGTAGTCAAACTGAAAATGAATTTGCTCTTTTCACAAATTTGTCACGTGATTTGATATGATTATCCAGTTCTCAAAGGAAGTCTTGCTGTGTGACTGTTCACCTTTAGGGCTAAAATCAGGGCAGATTGGTATCTGTTGGGAGATTTGTAAGGTATGCCAGCATCAACCCCTGTCCTCACTATTTCTGGCTCCAGGATGGATAAAAATTTTTTTTGCTGCCATAAATGTAAAATAAACCTAAATACAGTGAAGTCAATGGATCTGCGCCAGTTTAACAGCAGCTGAAGATCTGGCATAGATTTTACCTAGAAATGCAAGAAGCATACATGAAGAAGGATTTGTGTTGCTAAATATAGGCTGCCCTGGGAGTTCTAAGTCTAAATTTCTCTTTAGCCTATGCAGCAAAAGTATCAAGATGCAACATTTTTGTTGTTTTTTTTTTTTTTTTTTTAAACTATTCACTGAAATGAATAAACATTTGTAATGGTCAAGAAACACAGATCCAAAGACCTTCTCTTTTCAAGTTCTTAAGAGATGAATTTCTGGAAAAAGGAGCACTCCTTCTAGGCAGCAACATCTATCTATCTGTAGATTTATGATATATATGCTAGCATGTATAAAAATGTATGCCCCTGTAAGTGAGACATACTCCTACAGACATTCACATGTGTATAAAACATTTGCAGCTTATGCACAGATAGACAGGATTTGTAAATGCTGAGGTACAGAACCGAAATAACAGAATTTTCATTATAGACAGTTTTATCGTATCTCTTTACATAAAATTTCAAAAACAAGTGCTAATGTTGAAATTGGCTATTAACCAAAATGTTTGCTGTCAAATTAAGTGTTCCCATCTGAGATGATAAATGGTGGCTACATGGCTATAAGCTGTGGCTTATGAAAAATAATTCTTTGACATCTGGCTCTAACATCTGGTTTTATAATTGATGCTCCAGAGCAAATGGAATATGTACTTAAAAGGTTTGGCTTTAATTAGTGTTCAGAAGCATGTGTTTCTGCATTGTGTAACTATCATACAGTTACAGAAGTCTGAAAGAAAAGATTTCAGCTCACACCAACACCTGCAGGTATAAAACCATATAAATAGTAGTGCTTTACCAGTTTACACTGGGCAGCACTAAACAACGTCCAGGGAGAAATGGTGAAGCAGAATTTTAGCACCTGTTCACTGCATCCCAAAACAATACTTAAGGGAATGCTCTTTTTCTATTCAGGATTAAAGAAAAATGAGCCTGGTAGTTTTATAATTTTATTACCATTTTATTTCTATATATTTAAGCTAAAGACAGTAAGGAAACCAGTGTCAGAAGGTTGTCATTACTGAGCAGTAAGAGACTCATACCTTTTTTTCTTACCTTTCTACTGCTAGTGTCTTTAAAATTGTGAACTGTTTTAAAGAGTCAGAACGGTCTTACATCTTGGCAGCACTTGCATGCAGAACTACTCTCTGGACGAACCTTAGTGACTAATCACTTCCCTTCATTCATAGCTTTTTCAGAATAGGTTCTGCAAGTCACACACAAGCTCGTGGTGTGTTTGGTAAATTATTTATATCACCATTGCACAGGTGAAGAGATCTAGTAATACATTCAAACATTAATATTATTAATATTTACTTTTCCAGCATTATAATAGCACCATAAGACCAGCTCCCCACCTGTGTGTGAATTGCTCCAGGCACATCATGGGAGATCCACTGCCTTGAAAAGTTTATAGAGAAAGCAGAAAAAAGAAAAACAAAACACAAGAGCAAAATGCTTGTTTCAACCATAGACACATACACTCTCAATTGCCCTTTTATCCAGCTAGTTATCACAGCATCTAAAGGTGCACACTCTGCAGCATGAGCTTGTTTTACTGGGAGGTTGTGGGAGAGTAGGTCCATACCTGTAGATACCAGCTGGCAAAGACCTGCCAAGACATAAATGCTGTTGTTTTCAGTCCTATAAACTAGTGATGTTTACAACATCAGACATTTTATTGATGGATCAGTGTGGGATCAATGAAAATTCTACACTCCTTATCGGTATGTACATCCTTTAAATAACAGTTTTCCTACTTTTCATCAGCCAGTGTTTTCCCAAGTTTTCAATGACTATGTTTTTACACAGCTCAGGCTCAGCCTGTGCTGTAAATTTTCCTAGTTTTAGGTATATTAACTGGCAACAGGGAAGTTCTTGTCCGCCCCCTCCCTGTTACTAAGATCTTGTTGCCAACAAAATGCCTTGGGTAGTTACATCTCAGTGGTGAAATAAGCCCTGTTGTTACCTTTGTTTATATCTTTATGTGACTGGTGTAGCTATTCCAGCATGTTGTCTCTCAACGAGGGAGTCTCCTGGCAAAGATTTGTTGGCCGACTTATTCTGTAATGTAGATATGCCTTAACCCATTCTATTTTCCAACAATAAAAATGGTCCCATTTTGAGAGCATGTTAAAACTGTCATGAGTACTCACACTGTCAGACATATGAATTATAGATTAGAAAGCTTCTGTCTTTTTCCTCTGTAAATTCCTCATCTTTGAATGTTTATTTGATTGTATATTGAAAAGCTTAGCTTTTTAATAGTAAACTGGGGTTCTTAGTAGTACTGAGATTTATCTCGTAAAAGTCCACATGCTGTTACTCATGGGGATTTATGAGGGGTAGCTTGAATACTGAGGAAGATCTGTAAGTTAAAAAAAATGGACAGGATATACATGAGGTTTTCATTTCAGTGAAGCTGGTCATTTTTTTTTTTCTGATAGGCCCTTCTCCAGCTCCATGAACGACCCAAAAATCTGAAAGATCATTCTCAGGATTTCCACTAAATGTGCTTCTGCTATGAATGATTTTTATCCTTCGAGTTTTGCAATTATTATGCTTTCCTCTTGTTGACTTTTATACTTTTGGCTTCTTCAGTGCACCTAAAAGCAGGGCTGGAAAAAAAGCGATGGTTTCAGAGAGTTTAACAAGGAAAGTGCTCTGTTGTGCTGCCAGTGGCTCTGAATAGTAGATATTGTTTCCCAGCTGCATGAAATATATACATTTTATTTTACAGTACACAAAGATAAATTTTTCATAGCTTTGCAGGCAGACCAATTAAATGCAGTTCAGACTTGCTGGGTCAAGGATGGAGGTTACATGTTACTGTCGAAGCCTTCCTAGGATTGACAAAAGCACTTCCTGAAGTTTTCTTTCTACTGAAGAAAGAAAACCTTTCCCTGAGAAAATTTCAGTTGCTTTTCTTTCCATTTATCGGGATAATTACTTAGGATGAACTTTTAAATATTCATCAGAACACAGAAGCTGAAACACGGCATCCAGCTGGCACCTTGTCTCCAGCCAGACAATACTGGCTTTGACAAAGTGAAAGTGCAATAGGTCCTTTGGTAGATAATTATAGAATGACCTTCCTATAAGGTACTGTAGTTCTTAATCCTCATTTCTCAGAGGTAACTGAAGGATGCAGAAGAATAGAAAGTGCCTTATTTGTTTTGGTTGTTGTTTTTTTTTTTTGTTTAAAAATCCTATATAAAGATGTCCTTTTTCTCCAAAAGTTGTTTTGAAACATCAGCTTTGCTAGGATTATTGCAGAACACGCACCTTCTAAAATCACTCTGCTTCTTGGATATTTCATAGGCTGTTCTAGGTAATAGGATCTTTCCAGTAAATTTTAGCAAGAAAATTTTTAAAGAGGTATCACTGTACCATCAAATGAACAGTGCTACTTCTCTTTAGTTCTTTTCACTACTGTCTAGTTTAAGAGAGATGCTAAAGAAAAAGATCTATTTTTATTGATAATGTGATTACAAATTTCCAATTTACAGAGTTTGAAATCCTCACTTAAATAATAAGTACAATAGGTGAACTATATGGTGTAGGAAAAATTGCATTCCAGTTGCATGTCAGAATCTTGTTAGTCTCCATCCCCTCACGGCCATACTTCTCTGGTTAATTTAAAATCTCTTTTCATAGTCTGTTCTTTAACCCAAAGTATAGCTGACTATAAATTTCAACGAGTCTCATTTGCTTACAACTCGTGTAATATACAGCCAATGCAAAAGGAAATATAAATTATTTTGGTAATAATCTGGCCTTCCTACCTCCCTGTTTAATCCAGTAGGCCATATGTGTAGTTTTCTTTTAAGTCACTCCAAGAATATTTCAGAGAAAGAGAAAAGGAGGTCATAAAGCATCATAAGACCTTGACTTCGAAATTATTTTCAAATTAGACCAGTTCAGAACATAATTATTACAATGATAGGTTTCATCTGCCTACAGTGGACTCTAGAATAGAGGAACAAAAATCTGAAGATGATTTTTTGGGGTGTGTTTTACAACCAAAAAGCCCTCACTTAGCGTGTGTGCACAGTTGAGTGTGTGTGAATAAGTATTATTCCTCTTTTCAAATTGGTGAGGTTTTAGGTTGACAGCCACAATCTATTATTTATTGCTTTCATTAAATATTGAAAGTTTATTTTACTATTGTAGTGAATTATTTGTTTAACTTTCAATCTTATTTCCTGTTAGGGTAATGTGCAGGAAAACCCACTGCACTTGTCTGCAACCAGGCAGTGATCCTATGTCTTTTAAGTCCAAATTTTGCCCTTAAGTTGCAAAACTACCCTTCCTAAGCTATGGCTGTTTTCTTCTTTTATTTTTGTATTTCAGATGACTGTTTTTCTGAAAGGGAAGAACTGTTGTTACGATATGTACGTGAGTCCTTAGGGAGATGTTTTATTTATATATGGTGAAATGGTAAGTGTAAATGATTTCTGCTATGTAATTGCACTCTGTTGATATGTGATTTTATACATTAAATACACTTTACAGTACAGTAGAAAATATTGTTATATGATAGAATTAAGAGTGATGAAGGGAATATGTAGGATGAGCATCAGAGATTAATAGCAAGTGACTGACATAGTGGAGGAAGAGATGTGAAGTCAAGAACATGCAATAGAGCTTTGGGTGGCTCAAGAACAGTACTATTTGCAATTATTTCCTATGAGTTCATCTTTTATTTTGGGTATGCATCAATGCTTTGACCCTGTAGCTAATTAAAATTCGAATGCTTTTCATTTTGATTTAAGAAAAAGAATATATTCTTTTCTGATGTGGAGGTGGTACTCAGCACACAAATTTCAACTGTGATGGAGAAGTGCCAGCATTTTTTTCAGTGAGCTGTAAAATTTTACACTTGGGTCCAGGTCCTTCTCTGTGTTTGTGAAGCATCTGATAGGGCAGAGCTCTGATTCTCATTAAGAACTTTAGGCATTATCACTGTAAGGATAAATAATAAAAACCCTTCTATCAACACAATGCTATTTTTATTCCTAATCTTACTCTATGTATTTTATTATTCTTTTACGTTATCTATATCCTATTTAAACATTATAACAGGATTTTTCCTGTCTTTGTGCTTAGCACACAGAGGGAAGAAATCTTTCAGGAACTGGTTGTTGCTTCCTGCAAAGCTAATTAAAGCCCCCAGAATAACAGGACCTAAAGAAAGTTAGGGAATGCACCACCACAACACCATTGGTTTGAAATCTAAGGCTACGTCTGCATTACTTTCTTGCTGTAAACACTCTCAGCGCTTCCCAGCAGTCTTTCCCCATGAACATTATTGCCTGAGACCAGTAGCCCTCAGAGCAGCCACATCCCTGGGTGGTTTGAAGAGCTTGCAATGACTGCCTGAGCCCATGCTTACACTGGGCGTGTGTGCAGCTGGTGTGTCTGCCTTTGCTCGTGTATTCCCTGGGCCAGCAATATAGGCCTAACACCAGCGGAGATTTAGAGTATTTCCCCAGTCCTACGCCCTTGTACATACAACAGCCGGGTGACAAGGACGGGCACTTTCAAAGGAAAATATTTTTCTCCCTGGAAAATGCAGTTCATTGAAATCTTTAATGTTTACGTAGGCTAGTTTTAAAGAGTATCTGGTAAAACATATTTTTAAGTATACCTGTATCTGTTTCTGAATCAAAAGAATCGATAGTGGAGGGTTGAAATTACTTTTTTCTTTTGGACATGCAGACTGTTAATGATGGAGATACCAGTTCAAAGTGGAAGTACCAGTTTTCAAAATGGGCTGATGAAATTTTTGTTAACCTAAACCAATGCCTTTCTTTAAAATGATTCTTTCATTCATCATAATTTTCTAGATTTTGACTTCTACAAATGGAAAAGGAATAAGTCTTGAACCCTCTTGCTAAGGAGAGAAATGCCCTCCTGCCCCACTGCCTGCCTTGGGTTGCACAAGTTGGAGCCACATTCCCATTCTCCCTTCCATGGCACAGGTAACACTAAGGCGTGTCAGTGCAGGGCTACCTATTTAGCCATCACACCTTAAAATCCACCCTGCTGGCTCAGCATTCCTCTCCCTTTCACCTAACTGCAGCTGCTTCATCTGATGGGCCTGCACTTTTTCTTCCAACATTTGAAATACAATTTGTTTTTATTTATAAACCTCCCTGGAACATAAAGTAATGTCCTTGGAAACCAAAGCAGCTCAAACACTTCTGTAAGAACCCTTGAACGTTTCCCTTTTGGGCTCAAGTGGAAAGTTGCCGTTTTCCATTTTAACTAAAAGTGCTCTGTAGGGAACAATCCTACATCTGCAGGGGCAGACTATATGACTCAATGCAAATCTTTTCCTTCTTTGACTTCCGTTGTTCTCATTCTGTTTTGCTTAGGCATTTTAGTCTCAACTTTCTTCTAAATGAGGAATTTGTGAAGATGAGAACTTAGTGTAAAAAGAGTAAAAATGTGTAAGACTTTGAAAACCCCTATCTGTTGTTGATGTCTAGATATTATAAAAAGAGATTGTTCTTTTTAATTTCATATTTATATTACTACTTAATGTAAATAGATGATTTATCTAGAACTGGGGTCCAAAAAACATTACTAAAGAATTTGTGTGGGGCATGCCCTGATGGTGTGAAAGAAGCAGACAGAGCTTAGGCAGGGAAACATGCACCTAAGAATGAAAAATTTGCTCTTGGTCTATTTATAGGTACACAGTTGGACAAAGAATCAGTTTCTTGTCTTTGATTCTTCTATTAATGAACATGTTGAAAAAGCAGTAGCTAAATATTTCAGAAAAAAGTGTAAGGGAGCAAGACCTGCACACAAGGAAAAAAAGCATGTGAGAGTGTATTAATTGTTGAACAAATGGAATTTTTAGACCACAGAGATTCATCTGGAGGGGAGTGTATTATCTTAGGCCATCCAAACAGGCAGTGTAGCATTAAGTGGCCAACAGCAGAGATGCTGCCTTTGGATCAAAGTGTGCTGTCTTGCCATAGGAAAAGGCACTTAGTGGAGCAGTTGCAACAGCTGCACTCATGTCTGGTGGGTGAAGCTCTGGCTGATCAAGCAGTAGGCAGTGTAGTGGTTCTGGGTCAGTTGTTCCCCTCCAAATCCTGAGTCTCTCATGTTGTTTTTGGAAATGTTTGACATATTGAGCTAGAGCAAGATTCCAAAAGAGATTCAGTTTTGATGTTACCTTGAAATCGAGTTGCTCATGAATTATTCTAAAAATAATAAGCCACCTGAAAAATAGTTAATCCAGCAAAAAGGGTATGTTTTGTCCAAAAATGTTGTAATTGCACAAAAACTTTTGGTTTAGCTGGTGTCCAGTTGTTTTTTTTCTTCCATTTCTTTTGCTTCTTTCTTTTTTTTCCACTCTGCCATTGAAGAAAGGAAAGGGTTAAAGAACAAGACCTAAAAAAATATTAAAAAAAAGAAAAAGAATTGTCTTTCTTAGGAATATTTGGTTCTGAAATCAGAAGAAACATCTGAAAATACTTGAACAGAATGTATGCAATGATTGCATTTGAGTAATGTAATTTGACTTTACTGTTGCTGTTGCAGTCTGCCTTCAGATAAAATCAATACAGTTACTTCTAGAGATGTGGCTGGCTAGAGTAGTTTTTAACAGAATAATGAAAAAAGTGCAACTGCTGCAGTGTGATAACTTTAGACTTTTGAAACTAATAAGCTTCAGGACATGTGGAAAAAGAAGGAAGATGGAACTTGTAGCAAAGGCATTATGGAGTCATTACAAGAGTAGGACTCAGCAGGAAAGGAGGAACTGATTAAAAATAGATGTTAATTAGATATTAATTGGAGCTCAGCACAAACCATTTTTTCTTCTCTGTTTTGTGAAATTCTCTGACTTTATAAAAATGTTCCTGAGTCTATGTTAGGATGATTCCAAGAGAGAAACTTGGTACAATTATATTTAATTAAAACAAATAAAAAGCTAAATAGAATGTGAGGTTTAAAATTTGTTCTCCCAGAGTTTCTGAGGGTTTTTATTTTTGTTTCTTTGTATTTTTGTTCTGGTAGTTTCCTGCCACAGCATAAAGAGGAGAGAGACCTTGTTCAAAGGAATGTTTGATGCTATAGCTGCTTGAGTCCATATGATGGTACTAGAAATACTTGATTATGTTCTCAAGCAGTTCTGGAAACAGGAGATCTTAGTTTTCATGTTTCATAACCTTTGCCCATAAAGCTGTGCTTGTGGCTGCTGGACAAAGAAGATGGAACTGAAGGTCAGCAGTTTGCCTGGTCTCTCCTGTATTCATTTGCCACAGGGAGGCACCCTTCTCTTCAGGTTGTCTTCTCTGCTGCTCTGCAAAATATTAAAAAGCATAGCTCTTTGGAGTTTTAAAACCCAATGAGTGTATGCCTTCATGTCAGTTGTGCTGCTTAAATTTACAGCTATACTGAATGCAGTCCCCCACTCTACTGTGCTGAAAGATGTCTGTTCAGCAGTTTAGTTCACAGGGATATACATTTTGCAGTTGGAGACTGAAGTAAAATGTTGACTTTCTTATGCAAATACTGTTTCCTCTTAGTATTCCTGAAATCAGCACTCTGATTTGTTCCCTTGCCCCCCTGAAAAAAAATCCCAACACCTTCCCCAAGAAAACTGCCTGCCAATCACAAAGTGAAAAATCTGTATATACTTGTTGAATAGTTATCCCAGCAAATTTCTCAGGCTGAAATGTAATAGCTATATACAAAGAAAAATTACTCAGGTACATAAAATAGGTTTATTTCAGGAGTTTTGGTACATATAGCTAGGATTATGAACATATCCATAAGTATGAAGGCAGTCTTTAAATTCTATTTAAATGTATCTTTTTTGATATGTAAAAAAAAAATATCAGAGGGAGCTTAGTTTGTAGTTTGGAATATTGAGAGTCAAAAGAGACTTGCTTAAAAATTTCCTGTTTGTTTTAATTCTTTCTTCATCAAAGGTATTGCAGTAAGAAAATATGCTAATGTCTGTCTCCTAATCCGGATATCCTACTGCATTTGAAATGATACAGTTGTATTTGCAGCTGGTGTAACTCTTGTATCTTGCAGGGAGGTTCTTTTAGAGGAAATTTCATCAGCTCTTTTTAAGTACTTTGAGTTGCTTTAGTAAAAAAATTATAGGAAAAGATTCATTACTACGTAAGCTTTTTACTGTTACAAGTTCTATTCTTTTTCCTCTCCTGAGGAAAAAAAAAAATAATATAGACTTGATTGCAAGGCGCTGTGAGGAGTTGGAAATTGTGCATTTTGTTGTGAAATTCTAAGGGTCTTACTTTTAATCATACTTAAAAATGAAAATAATATATTTAAAACTGTACCCACTACTATGCTTTCAAAATCCAGTGTACAAAAGTAACACAGTAGCCATTGCAGGGGTAGAGTATGAAAGGAGTAGCATGGATGGGAAACATCATTTCAGTTTTGGGGTTATTTTAGCACAAGCTAAATTGAGGACAACTTCATGTTATATGAGTGATGAAATAATCCCTGTTTTGTAATATCATCATTATGGCACAGAGACAATTGGAGAAAATGTTAATCCTAGGAGAATGGCAATTCAAGTATTTGGAAAATAAACTATCAAGTGTCAACACTGAACTGAGGTTGATGTTCATGCTTTTTAAGATCAACCCTGTGTGATCCATTGCGTATTTTTTTATTTATGTCTTAATTGAAAAAATAGATGTTTTCAAAGTCATGCAATACTTATGGTATGTATAAAAGGAGTCATAATCACACCCAGCCAAAAATTCCCAGTAGAAGGCTCTCGGCTTCACTCATTTTCCAAGAATATGGTGGTATTTCCACTAACAAAACTGGTTTAATTATAATGTACTCTTCTGGAGTCCTGAAAGTATGGTTCATTTTTAGGGAGCATTATTAGTAAGTTTTTAGTACATCCTTTGTAATTACTGCCTTGGAGGGCTGGGTCCTTAAAAAATGTTAATAAATTAAATCCTGTGCTGCTGCAACAGAGATTAATGTTTTCAAATTAAAAAGTGCGAAGGGAATTTTTCTTTTTTGACTCTCCTATCAGGCAGCTAAGGCTTTGGTTTTCAAAGAAGAAGGGGTTCACAGTCAATGGGAGTTGCAGGTAGCCAACTTTTCATAAACCAGTTTTGACTAGGTAGATGTTCAGGAGGTGTTAGTATTTACAATTGGGATTGGATTTTTAGAAGAACTCAGCTCTTATTTAGGTGTCTAAATATGCTTCCAAGAGCTTACTGTGTTGAGTGTAGCAAGAACTTCCAGCTGCAGACCATTTCTGGAAATTTGACTTTATTTAGGTGCTTGAATGTGTTCTGGTTGCTTCAGAAAGTCTGGCTTCATGCATCTATATTTAGACATCCAATATTAGAGATAATATTTTTAAAATTGGCCCTCACTTTTTCCTGAAAAGCTATTACAAGTAATTTCAAAAGTTAAAATAGAATTCAGACCTTCTAGTGCCATGTACTAACTGTGATAACATACTTCACGCAGAAAGCCAAAATCATTCAGCATAAGTTCCTACATTTAGAAGAGTTGCAAAGCCATGGCTGAACTGACATTTTTCCAAGTCTCCTGGAGAAGTCTCATCTGAGAGGAGTGGACAAGATGAAAGTGAGCTTTTTGTTCTCACAGAGGCACTGAAGCGGAAAGGGGGGACCAGAAACCAGATTGCAATCCAGAGCCAAATGGATTTATACAGTGAGGCAGAAGTTGGCACTTCCAGATCAGGTGAAGCTTGACATCAGGTTGCAGTCCAGCAAAATATTCTGAATATCAGTAGTTTAACAGAATCTCCCAGGCTGTTCTTTTGCAGAGATTAAATCAGTAAGGCAATTCATGTGGTTGATTTGACCCCCATGTCTTCATTTTAATTAATTTTCATCACCCTTTCTTTCTTTCCCTGCATATTTAATGTTTTATATCCCCCATGCTTTATGGTTTTATTTGTGTAATTTCCTTGCTTAAAAACAAAATACAAAGCTAACTTTCGGGAGTAACACAACAAATTGATCAATGAGAGAACCCTAGAATTCAGTGCTCATGTTTGTTCAGCCAGAAGAGACCTGTTTTCAAGAGAACTTACATCATTGCTGCCTGAATTTACAAAGCTGCAGTTCCCAGGCAAACAGCATACTAAACTCAGCATCGCTATAATTTACAGTAGATGACTGTTTTTCCTTTAAGAATATACAATAACATCTAAAGATGGAAGAAAATGTCAAGTATAAAATGACACAATCTTATTATGTGGTTGTAAGTAATCTCTGCAGCAGATCAAAACATTCAAGACTGGGGAAAGAGGAGGGAGGAACTGAGTTCTGTGCTAAATTCTGCTGACAAGGACAAGGAAATATAAACAAGATAAATAATGTGTAACAATGTTTAATCCACAAAGCCTACTTAAGACTTGTCTCTAATTTCCTGTCTAGGTTCCAGCTAGGAGAATTCCCCCGAGACCCTGTTCTCACCATTCATCTATACCCAACACTATTTCAAAAAGCTCCTTTTGGATTCTTGTTTGAGAGATCTCTCATTAGTCTTGGAATAATAAATCAGATCATCATTTTTCCTTTGCTGTTGAACTTGGGTTGGGAGCATCCATCCACCTACTTTCTAACAGGAGTAAAGGGATGGACCAAATGTTCAGAATTTCTCTCTGCTGATGTCTTAGTAACTTTCAGGTACAGATGGCCCATTTTAGTCTTAGTACACTTACTTCTTGATCAAGTTAGTTGTTTTGATTGATTCTCCATAAAAATGTTGATTTTTCTTTCATTAGTAAAATGTACAGGAACAAATAAGAGCTATGTAGGACTTAGCAAAATACCCAACACCCACACCTTTCTTCTTCAGTGATTTTTCAGGTCCAATATTACCAGTGACCATCTGGGACTTGTTCATAGCTGCTTATACTAAAATCCATATAACGATAGCACAAAGATGTCAAGCATAAGGGACCCTGTAGCAATCCAAAGAAGTGTAGTGGGTCAGCTCAGCTGACGGAATTTTCTAAGTCTTATAACCCAATATGTGGAAGAAGCCGTAGGACAAATAAGGATACCTCCCTTATTACACTGGTAAGGAAGGGGCAGATCTGGAAAATCAGCTCGGCCATGGGGTGAGAGACTAGCAGGAATTTGACAAAGGATAGAGGGGGAAGGCGGGGAATTCTACTCTTCAAACACACAGGGTTTCCTCAACTGAAGGATTAGCCAAGTCAGTGTATAAGAAAAGAGAGAGAAGAGCTGAGGAGAGGCTTGCATTCAAGGGGAATGTACATTCCCTGAAACACTGCTTTAAAGTGTGTCTCAGCGCAATGAGGGAAAACAGGCAAGAATGATACATAATTATCTCCTGACCTTGTAAAAATCTGTTTAGTGTTATTTAAAGTAAAGAGTCATTCTATTGTATTAAAAAACCTTACAAGCCTGTGTATCGTATGTCCTCAGAGAGATAAACAGTAAATCAGAAAGCTCTTTGGGGTGAAGTTATATGATATGGCCAAGTCAGTTTAACTCCTTGATGTGGTAAAAGGAGAGGGTTCTGCATGATACTTTTATTTTCCTCCCTGCGTATTTTTGCTACTTATTTTGTACTGCTTCTGGCACTATTTGGATCCTCACCATAAGCTGCTTCAACTCACTGACTGGCAACAATTCTGTGGGTTGGTTGGTTGTTCCCCCTCTTGGTTAGTTTTCTGCCTGTTAGAAAGCTGAGTCAGCACACCAGATGTATGATAGGCTCTAGTAATCTTTACAAGGGAAGGGGTTGAACTCTGTAAAAGGGAAGAGAAAATCAGGAAGGACAGAAGTGCTGAACTTCCAGAGTGGTTTGGCTGTCTCTTAGCTTCATCCTAACATTGAATTCAAGTTAAATGTTTGTAAGTTAGTGGGACTTTTTTGGAGAGCCAGTGCTCAATCCAGCAAAACAGATCTGTGAGGCCCTGTTTCTAAACAGGGGGCAACTCTGCCAGAGAGGTTGGACAAGGAAACGATGCTGGAAGCCACCCAAACCAAAGGAGGAAACCTTCAGAGCAGAGCACATGAGGACTCAAAAACAACCGCCCAATGAATGTTCATTAATTCTGTAGCAGGCCCCATTGGTTTGGTTCTGACCACACACATGAAAAACATCCTTGTCCCTAGCTATAGTTCTTTTTAAATGCTACTGACTTTTACCTGCCTCTCTGCCTTTGAGAAAATGTTTCTGGGTTTCCACCACTATGTTTACTTGCCTTAGTCTATATTAAATATAATTTATTGTTTCCTGCTCTTTTTTAAAAGTTCTTCAAGCTGACTCTGTCATTGATTTCCTTCCAGAATATTTGTATTTTATTTCATTCGCAGATCACATATGCAAATAAATCATACCAAGTTCAGATATCTGTTTCTACCATTCATTTTTGGATGATGTTCCAGAAGCCTTTGTTCTTTGGTCACATCCAAAAAAATGTGAGAGAGTTTTATTAATTCTGGTTGCAGGTCCTTAATTTTCTTCAGTTAAGTATAGCATATAGTGTCTGTTTTAACCTGTGATAAGAGCGCAGAGGTCTGATTGGCACAGAGCTTATATTAAAGGCTGAGCAGCTTTCTGGAAGGTTGCTTGGTGTCCGGTATCACATTTCCAATTTTTTCGTATTTTACAGAATAAGACAGTAATGCCAAACTGTTTTAACACTCACCCAGGGGTGTAGTATCTCAATGAGAACAGTTATGAGTTATAATATTAAAGGTAGAATGAAAAGAAGCAGTATTACTATAATGTGGGGAATACGCTTATTTTTTAAAAAAATTTGAAGCCTGATATAATATTTTCCTTCTTGTAATATTTCACTGGAAAAATTAGTCTTTTCTGTAACTCCAATAAAAAAGTTGCATTGGAATGAAGAATCTCCAATGTTTCCATTGTGTTTGGGGCACAGTAAGTGACAAGTTTTGTAGCTAATAAAATACTTGTAAATTTTCAAGAGCTCCTGACTGAAATGTTTTGTTTTGTTTGTTACAGCATATCTACTTTAGCTTGCCATCATAGTAAATTCCCATCAACTAGCTGTTATGTTCTCCTTGACTTGTTACAAAAAGCTCTCCTTGTATCAATAGGATAAATAATTTTTTTTCCCCAAAAAGCAAGGAGATAAAAATTGCTGTTGATCTCCACAAATTTTGCAGCAGATAATACAGTGCCAGAGTGGTAAGAATGCTAAAGAGTCTGTATTATTTCAGAGTAGCAAACATGGCCATCTGGATACTCCTGCAGCGTTGGGTGTTAACCCAGCAGGTGAAAAGTGAGGAGTGGGGCAGCTCTGCAAGGGAAGGAAAGATGGGAGATGAGGAGATGGACCATGGCTCAGGTAGGGACAATGTCCTCATCAGCAAGCAGCTCAGTCCCCTGGCATTTGAAAGGACAAGCAGAGCAAGGTGACTGTGGCAGCTCATTGAGCATGGGCAGCTCATCTTCCTGGCCCAGCCTCTCTCTCACAGGGGTTGTTTGTCCAAACAGGGTGGCTCTCAACCAGGAAGGGACACAAGAAAAATGTTGTGTGGGTTAATTTTTTTTTTAACTATCCTTTTCCTAATGCTCCCTAGTGCTAGCTTAGTTTTGGGGACTGTGGGCATGTGTGAAAGAGCAATTCTGCTGTGGCTCTTAAACAGTGTTAATGGTATTCTCCACAATGAACAGAAGCATTATTCCAGGAGCTATGACAAACCCTAATATCAAACAACTGTGAATATTTTACAGTAACCAAACCATTCTTTACTGCTTCTTTACTGTTTTTTTCTACTACATCAGGTTTTGGAGAAGAAATTGATAGCTCATTCATGTACCAGTTAAGCTTTACCCTGCACAAAGCCACAGTAAGTATATGATTTGACAGTAGGCTGACAATAACTTAACAGAAGTCACTTGTACAAAATAACATGAAATTTTTAGTTTTCAGTTAACAGAGAACATTATCTGGAGCTGAGATTTTTTTATTTTTACTTTATTTTATTTTTTATTTTATCTTATTTTCTCTTGAAATGGAGGAAACTGCTTTTATACATTTCCTGTGGGAAATCTGCTTTGCCTCTTGACTGAGCAATGACTGAAAAACAAAACCGGTGGCTCATCATTGTCAGTCATACACACTTTTTGCATGCTCTTGTCCATGACAAAAAGCATATGTTTCAACAGATTTTTGGGAATGTATTTTGGTTTTACCCAGATGTACTTTCTTCAAGCACTCTCACTTTTTTTACTGTTTGCAGCAGAAAGGCTGTATCAGGAAACCTGGGATACAAGGAATGCCGTGTGAACCAAAGACATCGACCTTACCGCTGTTTGTCCCTGGTGTGTTGTCACTTTACCACGTTTTGTCTTCTATAGATTGAGAGAGGTGGGAAAAGCAGTAACATGGAAGCAGCATGGAAAATTGTTTTGCCCCTTTGCCTTAGAAGATGGCCTTGGTGAGAACATTGGTGAAGCACTGTGAAAGAACTGGCATTGTGGTGGGAAGGGCTCCACTTTGTGTTATCTGGCTGCAGCTTTTGTGAGTACAAATGCTAACTTTGGCTCCTCTCAAGGGACATGAATAGCCTTGTGTAGGACTTGGTAAATGACCCATAGAGAACAGGGAAGGAATCAAATCAAGTGAAATAATCTTGGTGACTGCTGTGAACTCCTAATAGGGATATAAACAAGAAACAGTTTGTATGAGCTCTCATGTGGAGGTGTAAATGTCTTATCTCTACATGCTAGCAATGACTGGGGCTTTTAATGTTTAAGATTAAACAATTCCTGATGGTTTGCATAGTCAGGAAACAGCTCATTTTATTTCTTCCTCTAACTTTAGTTTTTCTTTTTTTTTTTTTTCTTTTTTTTCTTTTTTTTTAGCAGGGAAACGTTTAGAAATTCACATTTTAATTCAGTCTCCAAAATGTGTAATGTTATTACTGAATTCAGATAGAAATTAAACTCTTGGATAAAAGGCCTGGAGTTTATTCATTGCCATAGTGATGTGAGTAGTATTGGGGGAATATACTGAAGGCTTTCAAATAATTATCTGTATTTTTTCCAGCTTTCCAACTGTTTCTCATCTCCTCCCTCTGCCTCCCCCAGTGATGCCACTGCAGTTGTAGTGGGTTCTTTGTTTATAGTGAAAATAGTGAAAATAAACCCTTGATCTTCGCATTCCAAGAGTGTCAGTCTAACTTCCTGAGGTTATTTCTCAATCCTCACAAATATTTTTCTAGGAAGTCTTTGAGCACTTCAGTCCACTCCAGATTCTGAGGAGAGCATGATAATATCATGTGCATAAATACACGATAACTTAATTTTCTTAAAAATGGGAAAAATATGAAGCATTTTTTTTTCTGAGGAAGTATGGAACTCTGGTCATTAAGCACGTGTGTGTTTATGTGCATGTAGTAGTCATATTTGTACCTATAAAATTAATTTATGACAAAACAACTTTTGTTTTTCATGGGTTATAGCATGTTAAATGAGGGATAAAGTGAGATAGCATTGGCAAACAGCAAGCATTTTTCACGTCCTAGCTGTTTAAAGCTTTGCATTATCCTTTTGGCTCATGGTAATACCCTGTGGTTAGTGGTTTTTGAACATGATAACATTTTTTTGTAATTTTTCCAGTGTCCTAAACATAGGTTTTGCCTCCTGCAGTCACCTGTCAAAAGTCAGTTTTCTACAGGTCTCTCTGATTTTAATTGCTGGATTAGCTGAAATAATGAAAAGTCAGGCTGCACTTTGATCGATCCAGGAGACAATCTGTAACCCACTGCTCTGCCTGTTACCCACTTGCAGTTCTTCACTTCCATTGCTTCAGTTTTTAAATATGTTGTGTCTGGTACTGCAATAACTATTTCTAGGACCAAGTGTTTCAGTTGGAAAGTCAAAAGGCTAGTACATGTCTGGAAGGAGACAGTGTATGCCTTTCATTAGTAGGCTGTTAGCAATGTAAGGCCTTTTGAATATTTTTTTTTCCAATTTTATGACTAAATGAAAAAAACAGGGAAAAATAATTTCATAATTTTTTTTTTCCCAGTGAAAGAGGAAAAAGATACATGGTTTAAAATCAAATTAAATAGTTGTTTTAAGATGATAGTTTTGGTTTGGGGTGTTTCTTACGTAAAAAGGGTTCTTGGCTACATTTTTGAAGAAAATGTCATTTTGATATAAAATATTTCATATTGGAAATGTGGAAATGAAAGAGTTTGGGTTTTCTAACTCATAGTTTTCAAATCTGAGGCCATTTGCTTGGTTCAGCTCACATTTGTGAACAGTTACCCTTGACTCCAAAGAGTATTTTTGGCAAATACACCGTTGACTTATAATGCACCCGTCTCCCTATTGCTCCTAGTTTAGGCATCTAAGCTAAAAGCTGGAGCTATTCCTCCCAGGAGAGCCCTGGGGAGCAATGCTGAGCTGGGGGCACAGAGTGCCCTGACAGGGTTTTCACCTGCCTGCTCTCACCTGCTACGTTCTCTTTTCCAGACCACGGCCACTTGCCTCTGTGCCTGAGGCCAAAGGCAGCTGAGCAGTGAAGTCTGGTTGTCTTACACTCCCTAAAAAGTTAGAAATAGCCTAAATCCCACCATTCTTTCCAGAGACTGTCATCCTGTCATCCTCTATCACTTCTTGATGCTTGCTCATTCCTGGAGTTTGTTCCTGGAGCCATTTTCAATCCTTTTGAAAGCTTGATCACACTGGGCTATCAGTCATCCCCCAGAAAGCCTGTTGAGCTTTCCACCTCCCTTCACACTGTCCCTGAGGGTCTCCTGTGGCCCGGCCCAGGCTGCTGGGAGCTGCCTGCTTTGCCTGCTCCTGCTAGCCAGGAGGGCCTGGGGCCAGCCGGCGGGTACAGGCCTCACACTGTCCCTCTGCCCACTCAGCTGCCCTAGGCAGCTCCGCAAAAGTGGCTGGATCTGTGCTCACTCGCACCACCTCAGGGAGTCCTTGGCCTGTACCTTACCCTAAATGTCAGGCAAGAGTTACTTGTCACACCTGGGCTACTGCTGATGGGGCAACTGGAGTGAAAATGGTGGAGTCTGAGTGTGTGGCCATGGTCTCTCTTATCCTGTCAGTGATAACTGATGAAGAACAGGACAGACTGTGCTTTTTTGTGCCATAGTATGAATTACTACTTCTGGCTGTTGTGAATGATTGGTCATGTGTCCTTCAGGAATTGCTTTTATGGCTTTTAGTTTTGTTTTCATCTTAACCTTTTGCAGCACTTTACTGCTTCAGGGGCTAGTTTCTAATTCTTCGCCTCAGTACATTACTGATGCTTAGAATCCAAATCCTGCTTCACAGTGGCACTTCTCTTTCTAAGATGTTTAGAGGTAGGTATTTCTAACTGGACACCTTAATTCTTGAAGTTTTTATTATTTTTCAGTGCAGGGTGGCCTTATGCTGTTTATACTGCAGTCTTTAAATTTAGGAACAATTCCTCTCCTTTCTCACATAAGATTTATTTCTTTTCATTTCCACTGAAATAAAATTTTCCTTACTCTGTATTACAGGTTCTGCTTTTCCAGGGAGGAAGCGAGCACTATTTCTCTTACGTATTACATCCAGCTCTCTTATAAGGTAGACTTGTTCATTCATGTCAGACTGTTTTGAATTTTACATGTATGAATGCGTCAGCTGGGATAGGTAAATGTTAATTATAGGAAAGAGAATAAAAAGCTGGAATGGGTTTCAACTTTCTCTTTCATCTACATGAAATGATTGAGGATCAGTTCACATTAAATGGGAGAAATGTTATTTTAAAAAAGTGACTTGAAGCCTCCATCTCACATGGATCACTGCCTACTGAGAGGAAGTGGCAGCAGCCACTTTGTAATGAAGACAAGAGTTGGCTAAAGCAAATTATTCACTGTGCAATGTCAAAAGAAAAAAATGTTTTTTAATTAATTGTTGCAGTGTGCAGTGACATTGAAAGAGGATGCAAACTTTGTAGTGTCTGCAAGATTTCTTGTTCTAATCTAAAAGAAAGCAAACAGGTACAGATAAATGCTGAAGTACTAGCCATACTGAAATCTGTAAGTTGTCTTCTCTGTGGTCCATGCCTGGAAGATCTTAGGGGCTTGCTTTGGATATATGAGATTTTAGCACCAACTATTCTACGAATCTTCTGCTATTAAGCTGCATTACTTGCTACTAGCCTGGTATGAGAGAAGTTGAATTCCCTGGAGTTAACAGTTGATAAAACAGAGAATGCCTATTGCTATTATTTTATGCACCACAGTTAGTTGTTTCTGGATATCAACTGATTTCATTTCAAAGGTTTAAAAGAAATTATTTGCAATTGCCTATATTTTTCCTCAAGCGTTTTTTTTTTTTTTACATTAGAATGGTTAACCCAGTTCTTCCCAAATCAGAAATATTTCTGTAATGCTTGCAATACTGTAAGAATGACAGCTACAGAGTGTAGACAGTTAGTGGCTGAGGTACTAATCCAGTTATCTTTTGCAGTGTGCTCATTAGTACGGGATGTTAAGGGTAAGTAGAAAGACTTAGTAATTTGATTGTATAAGAAAATATGTTTCAGGACTAGCAACCCGAACACTTAAGTCAGATGTATATTTAACAACGGTACTTGAAGGAAGACCTAGGTTTATAAAGCTTGGTGAAGGAAGAGGAAACAGGTTATTTTAGTTTTCAAATGACGTTATTGACTGAGGGGAAAAAGGTATTCCATACCTTATAAAATAACAGAGATTTAGGAAAAATGTGTGCTGAGGTGAATGAAATCTATTGGGAATGAACAAATTTGCCCAAATGCATGTATTTGGCTCTTCTGTGTTTTGCAATATACATCAGTTCTGATAAGTGGCTTTTACCAAAATAAATGAAATATACTGACTTGTACAAAGCAGTCAGGTATGACAGTAGAATACTTTGTGGGACTTTACTGCCAGTCTCTTCATTGTCTAATGAGTGAGATTATGCATAGTTCAAGGTGTGTAATCGTTCTAATTTGGCAGAAAGGAACATTGTTTGATATAAAACCTGTGTGACTCATTACATTCTTAGGCATATAGAAAGTTCCACCAGAAGCACTAATATAGGTAACTAAATGGCAACAGTCTGATTTTTGTTATTAAAATAATAAAAGTTTATAAGGAACGGGCACAAGTGGGATTGAGTTTTATAGTCCATGTTAAAAATGTGGAATCCAGGGTCTTCCTCATGAACCAACACTGAGATGCATGAATGTGTCTTTCCAGCTCTCTGCATATGCTTGTAGGTTCCAAAATGTTAAAAATCATGCTTCTTGTGACTCGGCAGCTTTGATATGTAGGCATTCGAATATTAAGCTCCTTTTTCATGTTCCTTGTTTCTGAGTCCTTTGACTTAGCAAAAAAATGTGAGGGCTGGAAAATTCACTGATAAGGATAATTGAAAAAAACTGCACCAAAATAACAATAAATTTGAATCTCAACATTTTAGTCAAGTGAATCAGAACGGGAAATGTAATTTTAAGTATTATGCTTCTTCAGAGAAAAAAACAGAAGCGAAGCATACAAATTCAGTGTTCAAAGCAGCTTGAGTTCTGAATATTTAATGTTCACTGAGATTTGATTGTAAATTGTCAGTAGACCAAGTATCTTTTATAAAACATATTTGGTGAATAAATTTAAATAATGAATACATTAGAGAAGTGATAAAACCATTATTCAAGTGATAAAAAGGGTCAGCTATGCTTTCTTAAAGAACTGCTCTGGTTTGCTAGTCTCTTGGTGATTAGTTTCTGAAAATTTCAACATTAAAAACCAAACATTGTTTTTTATCATGCACATAAGTAGTCTTCAACCTTTAAAAAATTGTTCAGAAACTTTCAGGCTTTGTTCATTTGTTTTTACATTTGATTAAATTGCAGCATTTTTACAGTGAGTTTTTAACTGATCCAAGTACTAATCTAAAGTAGTTGATTTGTGCTCAGTGTGTTTCTTTTGTTTGAGCCTGACTTATTGATGGGTCTACAGTAAAAAAACAGTCCCTGTATATATTCAGTCTTCTGCTTATAACTATTGGTATTTACAAGAAATAGAGAAAAATGTCATATTCTCCACATTTCTAGAACTCCAACTATTTGCGTTTGGCATCTAGAAAGATTAACTTCCAACAATTGCATTGCTTTTAAATTTCTAGGAGCAGTGTGCACTTCAGATGTTTTCTGCTCCTACAATGATGCAAAGTAGCCATATGCCTAGTTAGCCATCTAATTAAGCTTTGCATCACTGAAGCAAGAGAAAAGGCCTAGGGTCTTTATTGTTCACATATCCAACATGAATTCACCAGATACTCTTGTCAGCCTAGGAATTAGAGGAACAAAAATGTGAGGCCTGTTGTTCAATACTTTGAAGCAGACTTGTTAAAAATCTGTGATTTCCTTCAGTTATTTTTTTTAAATGAAACATCCCAGAAAAAAAATTCTCAGTGTTCTGGCTTGAGCGATGGAAGCAATGTTGCTGGCAGGTAATAAGATGAATTCATTTAATGAGCTGGGTATTTTGCTTGTTGTTAGAACCTTTTCTTGTGTGGGAATCCCACTCACAATCCTTCCATTGTATCAGCTGGTTTTGTTACTATCCTAATAGAACAGCCTGAATTATCATCAAATTGTATAAAACATGTCTGATCAACAGTGAAAAATAGCTCCTTTTTTTTCAGGGTTATGTGACAAAGAGCTTTTTCTTCCCTAGGAGGCAAAAGGGGGGCACATTGCCCTACAAGAGGAGAGTAATCAGATCAACTGGAAGGTGATGTTTTCTCCTTTAGGTGTCTTCAGTAGCTAAATATATGAGCATATGAAAAATTTTTTTTCCTTTGTTAACTACTTCCACTCTTTTTCCCAGTCCTCGAGTTTGACCATAGAAATCCAAACCTCTCATGTAAAATAAATATATTTTCCATTTTTCAGTTACCAGTTCCATGTAGAGAGATAATAGCTTCTTTTTCCATAGCTCTAGGAAAACTCAAAAATTCTTCTTACTAGATTTTGGAATCAGATGCGGCTTGGGTGTTTCTTGCTCTCTGCTTCCACACACACATCAGTGTTGGTGAGAAGCATAATGAATTTTGTGCTCTCTGTTTCCACACCTTTTTTACTGTACTTTTAGTTTCTCCCTAACTGGGCTGATGTATTAATGTATAAATTAAAGAGAGCTAGCTTTGTACAGGTGGTTCCATAATGCTTGTTTGCTTAACCATGTCAATCTATGTTCAATCTTGAATAGTAACTAGTAAAATAAAAGCATTTGTGTTTAGGATATTTTTAAAAAGGCTTGAATAATGATAATAGTAAAGACCAGGTAGACTATGAGGAAAAGTGTGATTCAGTATATTTGCTACAGATCTTTCTGTGAAGATTATCCAAATTATTTCAAAAACATTGATTGGAAACTACAGTATATTAGGGGTAACTGTGTTGGAAGGACTGGTCTTCATTAGCAAAAATGTGGATTTCTTGAAAGGCTTTTTCTGTCTCTAACTTCTACAATCTGTGCTGCCAAAGAGGCACATTGAAAATCAATTTTTAAAAAGTGATTTTCATGTTCAGACTCTCTTTTCAGATATTGCAAAACCTACAGTACATTATATACAGTGGAATTTCACTTTGCACTTTGTTAAGTCAAAGGCTTTGGACAATGAGTGGAGTGACCGACATTTGTTTTGGCAGCCAGAGCTTCTTGCTACATCTTTCATTCATCTCTTGGAAACCCACGAACTACAAAATGGAGACAGTGCGTAAACAAAGCAATGTATGAAAAACCTGTTGTCCATGCAGCATTTGCAGTTGCAAGCTAGCAACGTTTTTCTTGGCTTTTCATCTGGCTCTGATGTTGCTGAAAAAAATAAAGCCACAGCTCTACTTAAGGGTAGAAAGCTTATAGTAAAGAAAGTGTGAACGTCCACCCATGACTGAATATATGCCTTCACTTTATCTTGGAATTAACTTCTGAAGCATCTAAAATGGATGCATTCTTGGCCTTTGTGTAAGGAGATGTGCTTCCAAGATTGTTAGATTCCTTGGTAGAATAAATGCAGAATGGCCCAGATAACAGTAGAATATATTTACTTTCTTAAGTGTAGTAAGGATGTCTTCTTACCTACTTTGGCATGGTAGGTATTTGGCTTGTACATGTTGCTGGTGTGTACATGCTAGGAGTGGAAGAGAGTATTAAAAATGCTAGTTTCTAGCTTGGTGTCCAGCATTTAAGTTCATATGGACTGTGAAGGTTAAATTAAAGACCTTTACAGGTATTGGTCTTACAGAAGCAGGCATTAATATAAAATATTTTTTTCATTATGATCAAGACCAGAAACCAATTGAAATATCAGAACTTCATGGGATCAAACACTCTTCAATTAAGCTATTCATGTCTGCTCCTGTATGCAACTCATTCTTTTTATAGATCTCTCACTTGTATGACTTCCATTTTTGATTGCGAATCTGTTTGCTGTTAGACACTGGAGTTCAAATGGCAGAATGAGTTATCAGGCTCAAATAGATGCAGGTCTCTGCTGTCTCATGGCTGTGGAGCAGTCCCTTTGTCTCACTCCTCAGCGTTGCAGCTGCTGAAGCCTGAAGGGCGTGTGAGTAACTTTCTTTTTTCAGAACACTTTGAAATACAATGGCTGAATGGAAGATTTAACTATGAAAACATGAAACATCTTTGTTGGGACACAGTGTGTGCCTGTGATATGAAGTGTGCTACTTCTCGATATTTTCAACAGATAAGTAGCTTGATTATAAAATAGTTTAAATTGTCAATATTTTTACAGTTGTCCTGCTGATAACTTTTCCTTCAATTTTAGAAGCATCTTGAGTTTCTGTTGTTGATACTCAACAATTCTGCCTTTAATTCCTGCTTGGTACAGCACAGGTATTGCAAATATTTTCCTCTTACAGAGCAACTGAGCACAGCTTTGCTCTGGGTCCCATTTATCTTCTTGAGGATGCCATACATTTGTTTTCTCCTTCATACAAGAATGTTCTTGCATATCCCTTTGGCATCCAGCATTTTCTTTAAAAAAAATGTTAAAGTGAAGAGTAGCAAATCAACTTGTCTGACATTGCTCTGTCACTTTTGTGTTGTTTGTCTGTTCTGTGCCCACATGTCTACTGTATGCCTCAAGTTTATTGTCCATGTAATACTTGATTGACAAGCCCAACTCCTGGGCTACTGCAACCTGCCCAAACCTTTTATATGGAAAAGAGAGTAAGATTCTTCTTGCTAGCATGCAACTCTGCCACTTCCTATAGTCCCAGTGTGCCTCAAATTCTGTCTACAAACTGGGTTTTGATATAGGTAGGGGGGAAATAAGAAAAGATAAATATGCTAAGAAAACCAGTTGTTTCTTGTGGCAGTATGTAGGTTAAGCTTCCGTCCTAGACCTAAAAATGGCTTTGCAAGGGTACAACTGTTGGAAGGAGACCATTATCTCCTTCACACTGCAAGTTTTCCTGTAGCTTCTTTTCCTGTCTTCTGTTGCTGCCACCCACAATAATGGATTTGTGTACAGGAGGCACGGCATCTTTAAAAAGGTTTGATTCAGCAATTTTGTAAGGCCCGTAGTCCATTAAACTGAGGGACCAGTTGAATCAAACAGGCTGTGCAGCCCCTAGTTTCAGTTTTGAAAGCACTGGCCCCAGGAATGGAATGTTATAAAAGACGGCAGACCTAACCTATTATTTTTCTACCTTGGACTGAGTTCTCTTTAGCAGCGACATGAAATTTCTATCAGGTTCCTTCCACACAGTCCTTTCAAGGCTCCAATAAAGGAATGAATGCCGGATCAGAGCCTTTATCCATTCAGTTTTCAGCTCTGTTAGCTTTCAATACCAGAAATGTATTTAGAAGTGGGTAAGGTTTGTTAACTCTAATATACCACTGTCACTCATCCTGCTCCAAAAGAATAAAGCTAAATATGTGTTGGGATTTGCAATTCAAATGAAACCATTTTACTTCTTGAAAATGGGCTACTGTGGAAGAAAAAAGGCTGTATAAAGGATCACATTAACCTACAGCAATAATATTATAACAGCACTGTTCATGATACTATAGTTAGTACTGTGCCAACTGGCTAATTTATAAGCCTTCTCCTTCCCTTTCTGAAATACCCAGCTGCTTCTCCCATAGCTTTACACTTTTCTGATTAAAAGTCTCCAATAAAAATGTTAGAAAATTTATTCTGTAGACTCAGATGTCATCAGTTTTATTTCAAAATGGTTGTGAGGTTTTATGTCCTCTTATTTATTTACTTATTTTTAAAGAGGAATGTAGCCCCATTTATTTTGTTTTCAATATGTTGCATATGCATGATCACACTGCAATACTTTTGAATTACTTAATTTCCTGAAGATCTTTGCTATGTAGCTTATTGCCTTATTGTAGAGACTGGAAAGGGGCATTTAGGGTTTATTTCAAAAGTTTGTAAACACAGAGTTACAGAAAATAATTTCATCTGTCTTACAGAAATTGTCAGCACTGACCTGAAGAGTTCCTTGATAAAGTGCCTGGTCTGCAGTTTGTGGGAAAGAAATTGTAGGAATAGTTTTCTATCTGCTGTTACCAGTCAACTACAAATAAGAGGACATTTGTAAAGGTATTGGCTAATAGTGGAACTGTATATAACTGAGACTTAAAAATCATGCTAATAAAATTGCAGTGTAGTGGGCCAGGTAAGAACAAAGCCAGAGGTATTGATCTTAACATTAATGGTTGATGCTATCACTGACATTACTGTTAAAACTTTTAATATCGACACTGTTTTGTGTATGACAATTGGAGCCCAGGGTGTATGGGGAGAGAATAGACCTTAAAGCAGGAGTGAATGAGTGGACCCAAATTTTAAAGTTAGACATTCACTTGAAGGGCAGGAAACCAGTTTCAGTGTCCTAACAGCAAGTATGCTACAGTGTACAAAGCTCTGTGTTATCAAGAATAGGGAAGTATTTCTGTTTCTAACCTGATATCAGGCTAGATAGAGTGCAGAGATGGAGAGTTTCCAAAAACCAATATGCTCCTGAATTCATCTGTTTAAAATATGAAGTGTATTGGGAATAGGAGCTTGAAGCCTGAAAAAAAGTCAGCATTAAAAAATGGTTACTTTAGAGCAAAGTGGGAAGGTCTTGAATACGGTGCATTCTTTTCATTTCTGAATGTGTGATTTAGTGCTGCAGGTGATTACCTGACCCTATGTTCCACTTTTTAGTCTGAAAAAGTTTTTTGTAAAAATCCAGGAGGAATTAGAATAGAATTCATCATGCTAACTAGAGTGGTTACTCTGTCACTCATGGAAATGACCCCAAACATGCTTTATTTTTGCTGAAATGCTCATAAAAGGGTGCTTCTGTATGAAAGTTTGCCCAAAGCTCCCATTGGCTTTTGTGGGAGTTTTTGTGTGTGTACATATGTATGTGTAGTACAGGCTGGGACAGGGAAACAAAAAGTCAGTCCATCACTTGTAGGTACTTTTCTAGCAGATCACTATTGCAGTTTCATCCTTGAGAGTACCTTTGCCAAAATGTTTCAGGGTGCATGTTGTGAACTGCTCTCCGACAAGTATTTAATGTATTTTATCTGTGTTGTGTATGAGCATATGTCTAAACAAATGGAAATACTATTATATGTAGTAAGAGATTTATACTCAGCATATACTTAAGAAATTGGGTAGATGCAAATACACCTATTGTGTAAACACATCAATACATGTATATGAATGTGTATTTATATTTTTGGAAATAGTTGGATGCATGTTTGTTTCTGTATCTGTATTTTGCTAGCTCTGTGCAGTATGTGAAATGTAGGGGAGAAAAGGTTCAAGACCAGGGCTAAGGACCTCTGACTAACTCCTGTTACTACTCTTGTCCTCTGGTTCGTGACTGATGTCACTGAGCACTGATTGAACTTTAACTCCTGGATGCAATAGAAATGTTTTGGGTTTTTTTTATGAGGCCCTGTTAATGTTGTCTTATGATTTTTTAAAAACCCACTTTTTTACAGAACAGTTGGGAAAAATGGATTTAGCAGCCCCTGTATTGTGGAAAAACATTAGATCATTGTCTAAGAGGGATATTTTGAATGCACGTTTTGCTGTGAGCACATCAGCTCAGGATCTGGGAACACTGAGTTCCTGGAACTGGAACGCTGTCTGTCCGCACGGTAATGCAGGCGCAGAGCAGCTTGCTTGGGAAGAGCCAAAGGGCTGCCGTGGTGGACAGACTTATGCTCTCCCTGTGACTTATCCATCCATGCTGCGTGAGCAAGAAGCTGGGCCAACATTAACACATGATGTCGTCTTGGTTTCTCTGGCTACTTCTACACAGTAAATACAAAGCCTCAGGGATTGTTTTCTAGTCCTAAAGCCAACTGGCCCAGCCTGGTCTTTGTCAGTACAGCTAAAGTCACCCTCAGAGAAGAGAGTGACTGTGTCCAAATCACCACTGGGAAAGTGTTCCTTGCCTCAGGATCACGCCTGAGTATTGTCTTGCAGAGTGCTTGGGTGCTCAGACCAAAGTGGTGTCACATCCCACTGCTGAGATTTAGCATTCTGGACTGTATGTCAGGACTTGGGCTCATTCCCTGGCCCTGCTTACTTTGCTAACATAGACATAGTCCCTGTCTCTACAGAGGCCTGGCTGTTGAGTTCATGGTTTCTTGAGTGTGTGCTCCAGAGGGTTACAGTGTAAATGCTGGGTGAATCTAGTCTTTAGAAATGTCCAGATATTTGCTTAATTCATATTCTGCTCTCCCTCCACCCCACCCTAACCTCCTTATTAAATATTAAGCCTGATTCCCTAGAAGTTAAAAATCTCTGTCTGTATGTGTGTAGATTTATGTGTTACTTTCAACAACTTTTGAATCTGCTGGTTTATTCAGCTAAATTTGGCAAAAGTTGATGGTTTAGACATCTTAAATTGCTGGATGTGTGTTGAAAAACAGTTGCTGGTAAGAGTGAGGGCTCTAAATGAATGCTTCCACCAATAGAAGGCAGGAAAGGTTGTTTTCTCTTGGTGGAAGCAGTCATAACACAAGTGTATGTCACTGCCTGGCTGGTCAGCAGAGCTACAATGATGAGCAACTGCTGCTTGCCCATCTGATAAGACAGCTAGGAGTACTGACTGGAAGAGGATGGAAGCAGTAAAGAACAAGAGGCAGGAGAAAAAGACAGAAGATGCAAGTCTAGAGGAAAGTAGGTTTCCAGAGCCTGGCTGCTCAACAATGTGCATGTTTGTTTTATTTTCTGGAGAGTGCAAAAGAAGACTTTCTTCTTAGGTAGCAGAGATCTGCTATAGAGGTGAGGATGGTAACCTTAGCGTGTCT
Organism: Hemiprocne comata; assembly: GCA_020745705.1. NCBI lineage: Eukaryota > Metazoa > Chordata > Aves > Apodiformes > Apodidae > Hemiprocne > Hemiprocne comata. The sequence goes on along the minus strand of CM036589.1, from coordinate 66,623,625 downwards.
GGCTGCAAAGGGAATCCAGAATCCAAATTCTGAGTGTCTTGGTGTCCCAGCAGAGGCATGCAGTGAAGAAGATGTCTTTGAAGGGGAACATGTTGTGTGAGGTGATGCTTCAAGATACTTAATAGAAAGGTGCTGAAGACATAAGTACAGAAGATTGTATCTAGTTCTCATAATCCTCTGAGATTTAGATACCTCACTCAGGAGGAAGCCCGGTGGTTTGGGTGGGTACACATCCAGTGAATGTTTCTGAAAACAACCTTTTCTCTCAAAGAACTGAAGAGAGAGGATGCTTTTCTTTTGAAGGAAAAGCGGTGGAAGGAATTAGGTAGCATTTATATATTTTATGTGATGATTTAAAATACAGGCAAAATCTTAGAACTAGAACCCAGGCTGTTCCTTTCTTAGTGACATAAATATTAGACTTTAGAAACATAGTCTCTTGTATGCTTTTTTTCAGGACCGGTGAGTCTCATATTTTACAGGAAAGCATGGCAGTGATTTAGCAAAAAGGCTGAAGAATGTCCTTTCTGAAGTCTGGTGCTTAGATCATTCACATGGGTGGTGGCAGATGTAAAAGAGAATGAATTGGATCTCCCACAATTTAAGTGCTCTGACGAGCAGATTTTTGCGTGAAAGCACAACTTACAGTCTAAAGCAAAGCAGTTGTTACAGGTATGTTTTGCAAGGAGCTTTTATCATCTTGAATAGATGCATGAATGTATATGTTTGCAAACCAAGTACATCTATTAGATCCATACTTTGAGAAGTGACAGTTTCATTTCTGTTTTCTAAATCCTGATTGATTTAATGAAAGCTAGGTTTTGATGTGTTTGACCGTGTTAAGACCGTGGCTGTTTTAAGACATTGACAGTTTGTAGCTGTATAAAAGATGGTTTCCAGTGCTCAGATGATGTGGTTTAAAGCAGTCTGTGGTACCCTGCAGTGAAATGGGCTAAGAGTGCTCTTCTAAGTCAGCTCCTGCAGCTCAGAAAAAGAGCAGCTTTATTGATAGTAGCAAACATTTGTTAGGAATGACATCTTTAGCTGCTCCAGCCCCTTGCAAAATGAACATTTGTCAAGTGGAAAAGAACATTTGTAGGGTGTATCCTCTCTGCTCATTCCATGTACAAGCATCTGGAATGAGGGCGCAGTATCTTGCAGAGAAACGGTGAAGATCTTCAATTTATGTCAGTGCAATTAGTCTGGCAGAGAATATCAGCCAAAGGTTCCCCTTGTTGCTGTGTCTTCTGTGCCTCTGAGCACATGACCACAGGATTAGGTCAGTCAGGAAGAGGGGTTCTCACAGCTCAGCTTCCTGTGCTCAGATGTGGTGCATTCCAAATGCTCGTGAGGTTTTACTGTAGTTAGCAGGGTATTTGCAAAGCGAAAGAAATTACACCTGAAAAGGTTAATGTACAATCTGATTGCCAAACGTGTGCTTTTTAAAAGATACTGAATTGGCTCTGCCTACCATTCTCAGGCTGTGGCTCTACTTGCCTCCATATGGGATCTGAGCTGTGTTTCCCACAGCAGATTCCTTTCAGCACATCCCATCTAAAGGTACATAAGAATGAGATGTGGATGATCTAATGGAGCTTCGTGGTTGCTGAATATGTAATTGAAATGATTAGGGATATGCTCCGGGCGTATTGAGGAACTAGTCCTACCCAGACCCTGATTGTTATGGGGATGTTCCTCAGTTCTCAATTTTCAGACATTTTCAGTATTTTTTAACTGGAGTTACAGATCCTGTGGAGCAAGTTCAAGCCTACTGGCAATAGGTGTTTCGGAAGTATTTTAGATTCAAGTCAACAACTAGCCTTAGGTTTAAAGTCATAGGTCTATTTATATGAAGAAGCGAAACAAGTGAACCCAGTCCCAAAGGATCTGAGTGTTACTGTTCTACCATGCTTTGACTAGCTTTGCTGTTCCTTATGCTGCCTTGCCATGTCACGTTCAGAAGTACAGTACATACCAGATCTGGGTTCTGCCTACAATATACAAGTAAAGCCTTCAGCTCAGTGGCTGTTAGTTCTATCATAGTACCCACACAACTGGATATATTTTAGATAAAAATACTGATTCAGTAAAGTGATTAGTTTGCAAATACAAAAAAATTATTTGCATTTCTGAGTAAGGGACTGTTCTAAGAAGCAGTATTGAAAGAACGTCCAAAGCCCCTTCTGTATTACAGAAAATGGCTCAGCTGCTGTTTTTCAACAACACCTCTGAGGCTGAGCTGTTTTATTCTTTAAAATATAAGGATTAAATCAAGCTTAGCATAATTTGGCAAGTGTCACTATAATTTTTAATAATTTTGTGAAACAAGTTTCTAAGACTGCAAATTCATAACTGGCAAAATAACAGGCTCTATACCCGGTAGCTGTTTCAGGTGATAAAATATCCATGTAAATATGGCACTTTTCTGAATATGTGGACTCAGACCCTGAATAATGTATGCAGCAATGTTAAGATTCTATCATGATACTAAAAGTGGTTACCAGTGACCAAGGGTATACGATTGTCTTGTGGGTCGTTTACATTCTGTAGGTTATTGTAAACCAGATAATAAAGCCTTTATTCTAATAATATTTTAATATTATTAGAATTTAATAATAATAATAATGATAGGCCAGCAGTTAGAATGGTTTCAGGCACATGTGTTAGGAACTTGGGCAATATTAACCCAGAAGCCTGTAAATCAATGATGTGGGGACTGAGTTCTCCTGTGGCTCTCAGGAGCATCTCCAGGTTAGTGTTCTAAGTGGTTTGTCAGTGACAATCATACTCCTCATAGCATATTTATTCACCTTAATTTATATCCTCGTGACTTTGGCACTTTTCCTTTACAGAAATAAATACTCAGGTTCATGAATATAACACATTTTAACTTTAAACTTACATGATTATGTAGTGAGAACATAAGTAACGCATGTTCTTCCATGACCATATGGGTAAATAAAAGTAGGAGAAAAAGACTTTTTGGGATATGTTAGAAACAGGAAAATAAGGGAAATTAATGTCTCTGCATAATTCCATGAGTCTTTTGTCTAAAATAATGTATGGATTATTATAAATATAACAAAAAGTCAGATTTACTGCAAATGATGCTTAACAGCTGTTGAGAGAACCTGACAAACAAAGGCTTTGGATTTGCTACATTTAAAAAGGGCCAACTGTATGCTAGAGTTGCCTCATTTAACTAAATGGGACTTCTCAGATCTATAAAGTTGTTTATATCCATATATTATGTCATAATAGCTAAATTTTTGTATTAGTTTTTCAATACTTTTTCTTTCTTATTTTTTTAAGAAAGGAAGGGGTCAAACTGTTACAATATTATGGTTAACATAAAGCAAAAATGCTCATCAAAATACTTTCTCATTTGAAATAAGATGAGGAGCCGTGTGGAAAAGTTTTGTTCAAGTATGCATTTGGATTCAGGAAAGAATATGAGCTTGTAAACAGGAAATTCTCTTTCGCAAACTTCAATGCCAAACACATCTTGATACATACAGAAATGATCATAAACTGCTTTTTGTTTACAGAACTATTATAGCTTCAATAGAAAGATTGCATTTCGGAAGAGCTGTCTGGAAGCTGTTGTGGAGGGCATCAGACATCCTATCTCATGAGTATTTTAGTTTGTTAGGAATCTTTAGTTCAGTAGGTGTCAGTGCATTTTCCTGTTGCTCATGTGCAAAAGCATTTTTGAAATATGCCTTTCTAGAGTGATAATTTTTGCTCTGTGTGCAGCAGAGGGAACTACTGTCACTGTGAAAAAATACAGAGAAAGTAAATGTATGTAGTATTATAATAAAACCACAGAAAGCAGGGAACAGGGTTCAAAGCTAATGTTGGTACTTGAGGTGATTGAAGTGAAAATTATACTTCCTGAGTCAGGATGATGCTTTTTTAATGATACTTAAGATAATGCTTTTGAATTAATGGCTGAAATTGAATTTAGTGCAGGTAATTAATATGCTATCTGAAGAAAAAAAGGTCTTGGGCGTTTTCACCTTTTACTTTCTTTAACTAGCATTGACATATTCAGCTGGGAGGTTTTCATGTGTCATTGTTTATTCTTTCTTGACCTAAAACCTATGCCAAAGCAAGATTTTTATGCCTGATAGTGTTAATACTTGCCCTGCTGAATAGCTCTTTCATTCACATAAGGTAATTTCCATGTGTGCTGCCCAGCAGGGTATTTCAGATGAAGAATTGATACAATGTTGGGTATTTAATTTGAAGGTTCATGTAACAGGTTTGCTATCCATGCAGTTTTGTTATTATCTGAAAGGAAAGTTTTGGCATATGTAATTGTCCACCCACCACTGAAATATTCAGACATGCTTTATAATTACATGGAGAAACATTATGGGCTCAGCTGCAGAACTGACTGTCCAAAGCAAATACTGGAGATTTGGCTGTAGAACTATGTTCCCCTCTTCAAATAAGATATTAGCAGAGAGAAAAGAGTAAGACTCCTGTATGAAAAAGTACTTTGGCAAATGATAACCTTCCTACATGAACCAACCTATAAAAATGAACAAGAAAAGATATGCTGCTTCTCCAATCTAGTATGACAGTTACAAAGTTAGGTAGAACAGATACTCAGTTTTTAATTCTATAGATTTTCACAGCAATTATTTTGAAATCCTAATAAGTTATCTACTCCTAAGGATTAGTTATTATTTAATTTTAAAGGACTTCTATTCTCTCATGAAATGCTGAAAGATTTGTATATATGAAGGTAAAGGCCATGGCTGGAAAGCCTGCTTTTCTCAAAAATCAAAGGAAAACATAAATTTTGCCGAGGCACTGATTTCAGTGATCTCACTATCCTCTGTGTATGCATTTTCAGTTTTTCAGTCCAGGAGAGCTGCTCTTCTATAGGGACCTCAGTGACAAAACTCAGAGAGGTTTGAAATCTCCCTTTAAACTGTGGGGCGACCTTGTTTTTGGTTTTGTCAGCATAGCTGCTACAAGGAAACTCTGGAGTAGGTTTTGGACTGCTACTTTCAGGCTGTAACTTTATGGATTCCTGTAACATATAATGGGATAGGCAGTAGGTTTTAGGGCAGTCATATGATATTAGGACTATAAAAGTTTTGGTAGCATTCTTAATAGCATAGTGTCTGAACGTAAATATGTGTGTTGCTAAATCCAGCACTTGCTGGTAAAAGGTACAGGAGAATAGAAAGCCTGTTTTCTCTTAGAAATCAATGTACATTTTTTCTAATTTTTGGGTAAAAATTTACTTAATTGGAATATGCTGGAAACTTCAACTGCTCTTGTCCATTGTAGTTTATTGTTATATTTGGTTTAATGACTTCTAGTACCTACAGATGGCTTGCAACGTGCTGAAGAGCGTTCTGATTGTTATGCATAGGGCAGGCACTTTGTGTAGGCACATGCAGTAGGCACATGTGTGCACAGATGCTGCTGAAGCCATTTTTACTAAGGTCATTGGTCTGCATTCCTGACTTGAGCACTGGTGTCACGCACAACAACAGTTTTCCATTCTCCATTTTACATATAATAGCCTGTGAAGATGATTTTCCTTTCTGGCTGTACAGATCTGACATTCCTTAACTATAAGAATCTAGTTTTACTCTGCGCATAGTAGCTACATCCTGAAAAATTAGCTTTGGTTGTTCTGACATATGTAGTTACATATGGTAGTTGCAGCTTAGTTGTAGAAATTTATGCAGGGGAGTATATATGTAAGTCTGTGTGTTGAGTTGAGGGCAAGTTAGTCTGAGTAAAACCTCTGCTGAACAAAGACAAGGTCTCCAACTTCATCAACTAAATTAGCACTTCCCTGGATCTTGGTTTCCCACAGTTTTTACTGAGTATATGTAGCAGTATCTCTCAGACAGCTTGTCACATGGAGAGAGGTTTCATGTGATGGGTTAGTGCATCACACGGTACAGACTTATGTTCTTCTTTCCTTTTTTTTTTTTTTTAGCTGATACTGAGACACCATTGCAAAGCCAGCTTTTTTAAGGGAACAGCAGTGAAAATATTAATACAAATACTCCATAAAAAGGCAAGTTTTTGCTGTGGTCCCTGATTGTTGCCAAAGTCATACAGCTGGCTCTCTGCATCTATAGCTTAGCAATAGCTAGGCATAATTTCTGACAGACCATTGAGGTTTGGGACTCCTTGGAAACTCACAGGGATTGGTTTGATGGAGAGATTTTTTTTCCATCAGACTCCCTGGAGCATCTGTGCTTTCAAAGAGAAGGGTTTCACTTCTCAGCCTGACAGGTGGGGACGTGTGCTCTGCTTCCCTCTTCAGAGGTAGGAGCACTTAAGCACAACTTGCTCACTGCTTTAATGAAAGATGCCAGAACCCATCTCTTCCCTTTGCTTCCTAGGCAGCCCCTCTGTTGAATTCAATGTCTTCTTGCATCTCTGTAATACTTTATGGTGTGGGAATCAATGTGAGTTTCAATTAGAGGAAAATTTGTAGTTGTAGCTGCTGTTATGTGCTCTGTCTGCTCAAATCCACACCTGACCTGTCTCAAGCTGCATTAAGTAGTTGCCTCCAAACCTATAAGCATTTACATGAAAACTTTTTTAAATTGAACAAAGAAATTCTAAGCCAAAATACATGGAGTACTCAAAGTCAGTTTGCCTGCACCAGAAGCATTTCTGTTCCTCTCCATTCCCTCATGTCAAAGCAGAGCATGGGAAAGGAGGCTTGGAATTTTGAAAGACTTTCTTTCAGAGGTTTGCGTGGTCAAAAGTTGTCACAAAGAGTTTTTATTGCAATCAGAGGCAAGGATTTATATCAGAGTAAGTCCACACGGGATAAATCCTTCTATCCTCCTAAAATAACTCTTTGGAAAGAAGATCTAATTCTATCAGAGGTTAGGCTCAGAGTGTGGAGCATGGTATTCTGGCCAAGAGGCACTCGAACGAAGACTTCAGTCAGACTTTGACAGGTATTGAGCCATGGGTAGTTCTTAGTTCTTTACCTTTAGTTTGTGCTAAAAACTAAAGATGTGAAAGGTGTCAGATTACGATTTATTTGGCCAGAACATTTTCATTTTATTGTGCCTTCTGCACTTCTCTAGTTCCGTGGCTCACTTCACCTATGATACTTGTTTATGCCATTGCTGTTTTATTTAGGACTGATCAGTATGACTGAAGAATTAGCGAGAGCAATTTGAGAGCTTGGCCTTAGGTCTCGAGGGAAGTAATTACATTTGGATGGTAACAAAACATTGAGGAGAGAATATAGCTTGTTTTAGGCAAAGGCTAATTAAACATAGGGGTTTTGTGGTTGTTTTTTTAAGATTTTTGGAGGGATGCATGTAGGAGTAGAGTTCATAAAGCATAGTTCAAATCAGCAATTCATCTTTTCCATCCGTGTATTTTATTTTTTTGCACTTCGGGCATTATCTGACATTCATAAATCTGTATCCTAGCCCAAGAAGTTCTGTTACGCCCATGAAGTGAAGGGGACTTCTGCCTGCAGCGGCGTGTCCTTTCCAGCCTTCTGGGTTAGCTTGTTCCTGTCTTTCTGTTTCAGGCCTTTCTGTTCTTACTGTGAAATACCTGCTCTAGGCTGGGTTCATACTGGCTACCGAAACTTCAGGTGAACTGAGGAGATAGGAAGTGGAGTGGAAAAATGAAACTTACTCAGTTGTTATTGCAATCTTGCTGATGTTTTTGACTGTATTGCTGTTAATTTAACATTGTGCGTCCGTAGATACTGTATCATGAAGCACAACATAGAAGTGAACACGTAACACTGCTTAGGTTCTCTGCACTGTAGTCTGTGTTATTTCATTGTATTTATAATTGTTCCAGTTAACTGTTCTGTTATTTGGCAGAGCACTTTTGACTAAAACAAATTACTATGTGGTAAGTGGGAAGTCCTGGGTGATTCTGCTAATTCTAGTATTAATGGGTAGACTGACTGGTAATGCCTAAAATGGGGGGCCGTGGAACATCCCAGTTTATGCTTGGCTTTCTGTATAAACTTGAGGAATATATATAAGAAATGTAGTTTAATGTGTAAACCTGCTGCATAAGTATGCATAATGTTTTGGTGAGCAGTAGCACAGAGGAAGAAGTAGAAATCAGAGGGGATTGCAGACTGAGCAGTAAGTCAGTATTGTGCTGTTGCAGAGGAGAAACCTTGTTCTGAGGAGTATTTTAAAGAATAACTTGTGAATGGTAATTGCTCTGATAATTGAGTACTTGTGAGGCATCAGTGGTAGTGTTGCATCTGTGTTTTGGGGCATCATGTTTTAATGATGTAATTTAAATTTAAAATAATTACTACCAAAAAAAAGGAAAATAAAGAAATAAGAGAATGAGAGAACTGCAAGGATAGCAACAGCTTTAAGAGGTTTGGAAAGTGAGATCTACATGGAACGGCTAAAGGAAAACTTCAGGAAAGTATTTTAAGGCGTAGCCTGCAGGCTGTGGGCCAGACCAATTTTGCCAAAATAATTCATGCAGCTTCTGTCAGCTCCTGCCTACCTGATTTCTGAGCCATTCACTCATGGACAAGACCCAGCTTGTGCTGCCCACTTTCCCAGTTTTTCTTCAACATGTGCACTGTGGGGGGTGCTGCGGGACCTACAAGCAAGTCCTTTGCTGAGCCATGACGTTCTTGCCACATATCCAATCATGTGGGAAGTACCAGCATGGTTTGCCCTCGGGTGGCTGTGTGACAGACCTTCCAGGTTGTTTTGGGAAAGATGGCACTTCTAGATTAGACAAACACCTGAAGTGTATTGCAGAGTGATATTTTAGTCCTCCTTCACAGAAAGGGAAAGGTGTAGAGGATGGTGGTCTTGATGTTCTCAACTGATTGTTTTCCTATTTTCAGTTACCTTTTAGGAAATATAGTGTAAAAAGGGAGAAAAAAAAAGAGTAGAGCTTTGTGTATTTCACACAAACTCTGAAAAAATGTTAATAAATGTTTTTTGACAACTTCCTCTTATGAACAAATTCTTTCAAACACATGGGCATATGCTTGTCAGATGCAAGCTAAAATACCAAAGCAACTGTGCTGCTGACCACAGAAAACATCACACATCTTGGCTAGGAGATGCAGATATGAGGGGGTGGGAGTGAAGCCTTCTTAAAATGAAGGCATGGTTATTTCTCCTTTTTCTGACCTTTTCTGTTTAGTATGGTTCCTTCTCTTTCTTGTTCTTTCTTTTCCTATGGTGGTATTTCTAAACACTGATGAGACAACACACGGCCCAACAGGATTCATTTAAAGGATTTTAAACTTTCTAAACTGTTTTGGTAGACGTCATAGATATCATGATTGCTCTTATTCCTGTGGGAGGTTTTGCTAGTACCTCTGTATAACTGATCAGTTTGAGATTTCTTTGTTGGTCTATTTCTAATTAAAATACTGAGCTGCTGTCTGCTTTCTGGCCTTCAAGCCTTTTCCTGCCTCAATGTGCAGAACAGGCTGTAAAACATTAAATATGGGAAGGCTGGGAAATGTAACACGCTATAAATGCATGAAGGTAGGAGCTCAAATATGTGTGGACATAAAGATTTTATTTCTTTACATAAGGTTTAAATGAAGAGACTGTAGTATAAATCTATGCTTTCAAAGTGAACTATCACTTTTCAGCAAGAAGGAAGGTAAGAATGAGTATTAAGAAATAAAATATTATGCCTTTAGGAAGCATCAAAGAAATCCTAATAAGGTCATCCATATATGCAAATAAGTGAGGATCCCACCCTGCCCCCCAAATATATCATAGAACTTTTTCTTTCAATTTTTTTATCTGCAGTTCAGAATTGTATAGTTTTGCTTTTTTTTTTTTTAATGTTGTGAACAAGATATGCAAAGCTCAACATTATGCAATGAAACTGTCAGAAGACAGCTGGGAGGTCTTTGTTTAATGCCCATTATGCCCCATATTTGATATCTGTATTTGGCTCCTAATTTGTGGTAGATGGGGGTTTGAGGATGATTGCAGTTTGGAGGAAAAAAGATGTAGTAGCTCACTGGAAATCGTGAGCGGGGCTGGAGGTGATGTTTTTATAAGCAGAGTGCTGCATTTAACTGAAAAGTATTGCTTTAAACCTAAGCCATTTATAAGCAGAATTTCTGAACACTGAGAAAACTGTTTTAACACAAATTGAAACTGAGAAATCCTGAATGGTTAGTGTAAGAGAGTGGCAATTCAGATCTCTGGGTGAAATGTTGTTTGATTTTCTCAAGCATTTTGTGTAGCTGGATCAATCACATTATTGACTTTTTAAACAGAATTCTCAATTATGATGTATGTGATTTCTGCACATCATTTTTCTCAACTGGTTATTGAAGTGGTGGAATCAGCAGCACTCCCCAGTATGGTTGCTCTAGGTATTTGTTATGTAGATGGACCTTAAATGAAAACTCCTGGATCTCTCTAGGCCTGGAACCATGGAGCACTCATCAGCTGATGGTATGAGGCCTTTAGACTTTCTGGCTCCACTGCTTCGAGTGGACATTTCTCAACACGTGAGCTTGACTTTCCTGTGTTCAGTTGTGGCAATATTTTTCTCTTGTGTACTCAAATAATATTATCTCAAGTTCATTGAAAAGCCATCCCAGTTGAAATAGTGAAATCCGTATTACACATAGGGAGTATAGTCAATTGACCAATTCTGTGGGTTTTTTTAAACTAATTTTTAATCTGCTTGCATCCTGTGTAGTGAAGTATCAGAAAGCTCTGTTGGGTCCAGGGTATATAGAACAAAAAACATTACTGTTTTACTGAAATGATGAACCCCAGGCAAGGAAGAAATTACTATTAAACTGAACTGAGTTACTATTCAGAAGAAACATAATGCTATCATACTTCATATGAAAACCTCTCATGGTTGGAGGAAGGCAGCTCTTTTCCTTCTCCCAGCAAGTCTGGAGTTAGTTTTGGCTTCAGACAGAGGCAGCAGGTTGAGTATCTCCCAAAGACATTTGCTAACTTTGTATTGCTCAGACAGCTGTCTGAAATGGATGATTGCACTGAGGTGGGTTTCTGCTGAGTATTGATGTTCTAAGTTGTTGGCATGGGGTGGATCTTGAAGAAGGAGCCTGCATCTCATAGAGATTCTATTGATAAAATGTTAATAAATGACCTCTGCATCTAGCTGTTATTGGTATTCTGGGGCATATTAACTGCACCTAAATTATTGCATAGGAAAGACTTGTGAAATTTATTTGACTTCAATGACCTCCTTAGAGAATGGGCTTTGTAATATGCTGAGTGACTTTTTTTTTTTTTCCTCAATATACCTTTATGAGGTTCCCTGTTAGGAGCACTCTGATAGTTTTACTTGATTCTGGCCCTTGCCATGGGCTTGTAAATTACTTTCAGCCATATACAGGACTGTGTAATACCTCCCAGAAGTCTAGAGAGTAAAAGAAATGAAGATACAGTCTGGGCTGCAGTATTGGCCTATGGCTATTATGGTTATTGCTTTTAGATGTTATCAGCTTGCTTCTCAGATTCTACCACTTCTCCCAAAATCTACCTTTTAGTTATATAGCTGCCTCTGAAATGCTGGTGTCTCAAATCCTTGTTTATTTGGACCCTCACAGTCAGTTCTGGGATGGAGAGGTCTGCTGTAGCGGGGTTAGCCTGGATACTTAAAGCAGGCTGGTGGTGCCAGCATCGTGTTTCAGCCACTGAGGGTGACCTCTGGAGCTCAGACATAGCCAAGCTTAATAATAATACTGTGGCACATCTTGCCCTTACATTTCTTAAATCACTGTCATTGTCAGAAGCATTTCATAATCAAGTCCTCATGAAAAGCTTATCATAAGCAACTGAAAGAAACAGCAGTGACTATAATGACTGCTTTTGTGCAAGCCGTTGAAGCTCATTTAATGCAAATGTCACAGGCAAGTAATGAAGTCTGTGACTGTTAATTATGCTTTAATAATATCATTGACTTTCTAAAGCATGTAGCTTTGCCGTCATGGAAAAAGAAACAAACCCAAAAACCAAACAAAGAAATCAAACAAAAAAAGAACATCTTGACATTCTCCTGTGGGTGATTTACAGGTACAGAAGTTGTACAGAGTGAGGAAATAATCTCATTGCTGTGATGTGATCACACATACACCATATTAACTGAAATGTTTTCTTCACTTTGAAGACCTGTACAGCACAATGGGAGCTATGAACTGAAATAATCTTTAATATTCTGCTAAGAATGGAAACAAGAGTATAACCCGAGCATTCCTGTTAGTGATGCTGCTGGCGGAGCCCCATTCTCAGAGATGGGCCCACTAGATGGCACCAGATACAGCAAAGCCGCCTTCGGTGCTTGGCTTCTTGTGCGCCTCGGAAAACTTGCAACGGTTCAGAAGGATAAAAAAATAAAAATATAGAAATTCATGGGTGCATTTAAAATTATACGTTTTAAACTGAAACCATTGCACTATTTCTTTCCTTAATAGCTTTGACTATAGAGTGAGGACACTTAGAGCAGCCACTAGTTGCCATTGTAAAAGGTTTGTGCTTGGAAATGTTTAGGTAGAATAACTCAACAAAACTTTCATTTTTCCAGCGCGTTACCTAATTAGCTCAAATGTTTGTTGATGATACAGCCATGGGTCTTATGATCCCTAGGATGTAATTACAGACAGAGAAAGGAACCACAAATGCTCTGAATAAATAAATGTTAATTCACAGGGTAACTGTCAGACAAATGCTGTGGTAAAACCTCAGCAAAGCATCCATCTCCGAGAATGCTGATTTTTGTCTGTTTCTTCATTGTCTCTGAAGTGTACTTGTGCTTTCATTTGATTTTAGATGTGTGTGTTTTCTTTAGGTTATTTACATTGTGATAGACTAAGTGCAAATATTTTCTTCTTTCTCCTGCATCCCTCTGAAGCTGTTGGGTTCCAACGCATTTTCCATGCACACAGAGCAACTCCACATCTTTAATATAAAATATGTTGCTTTCTAATGAAAGGCAGTAGGAAGAAAGAACAAATGATGAGTTTCTGAGAGAAACCAAAGCAGCCATGGCTTCTAACTAGGCTGGAGTAATTCAGAGTGAAAGCACAGACTAATCTGGCTGCAGAGGTTTAAGAACTTATCCTCACAGCTGCCTGCTTCATCCTTCTGCTGGAGACAGCCATCCCTGGAGCAGAGGGGAACATATGTCCAGGGCTCAGCTATCTCACTGCACCATCTTCCTGTGAATGGCTAGTAAAAAAACCGAATGGTCTTTGTGTTGCAGATCAGGAAGATCCAGTTCCAGCCCTACCAATGGCAACTGGGAGGCAATTTCCATGTTAGTGAATCAGTTCTGGATCAGACCCACAGTGAGTCACTAACTTCCCTTCTCATTTTATTGTTCTGCCATCCAAGGTTTGCTGTTCAATGTTCATAAGGTACCTGGAACTCTATTTTTGTTTACACACAATCTGTACATGTGAGAAGTAGGCAGAGAGTTCCATTTGTTCAAATACATGTTGTAATTGGGAAGCTGCTCAGCTTTTCTAGAAATTCTCCTTTCCAGATTGGCTTTTTTTTTTTAATGTGCATGTGGACTCTCCAGGAAACTCTGAGGAAGACTTTAAATTACAATGTCATTAAATTAACATTTTGATTTTTATCTTCTTTTCATAAGATTAATTCTCCACTCTTTGTATTTTCCCTGAATAAAATTACAGTCTCACAGTTGTACTAAATCAAATATATGTGCCCAGAGTTGAATTTGGCCATTACTCTGTGACCAGATAAGGATCTAGCTGACACTGAACTGCCTGTGATGCAACATGTATAAAGCAGCAGTGATGCTTTTTAGCTTGGAGAGACATTTGAAAGAACGTGTAGAACTGGGATGTGATTCACCCCTGCTGGGAATGGAAGCTGACTTAGCATCTTGGAGGGCACAGGACTGGGTGCAGGTTAGAATATCCTCAGTTGAAGAGTAGAAGGTTTATGCATCTGGTGTTTACTTTTGGTTTAATTCCTAAATCTCTTACTGTTGTGTTTCATGGGCTTCAAAAATGCAGACTGGTAAATCACTTTATATGCCCTATAATAACAAACCAACTTCTAGCTACAGAGAAGTACTAGTGTAGTGGAAGAGGACAGCATCACCAGCTGTGTCCATACTGACAGGCTGAGGCAAGGTAGGAGATGCTTTCCAGTGCTACCATGGCTGTCATTCAGAGAGGGTGCCTGCTGGAGGGCATTACCTCTTCTTTATGGAGATGTAAGCTTTGCACCTGAAGTTCCCATACCTTGAAACCAGGATGTGGAAGATGGGACTGGTACATGGATGAGCCTGCCCTAATGAAGCTGTGTTGCAATTAAGGTGCACAACTGGGAAGAGAAAGTAGTGCTGATTTTTTTTAGTACAGATGTAACATAAGTGTCCATAAGATGTGGCTCTTGCATTACTATAGTCTTTATTTTGCATGATAAAATCCTGTGACCGTGAATGAGGAAAGGGTTTAAATGCCTGTGGTGATTTGCCAGAAAGGAATTAGGGTAGGCCAGCTCAGGCTGATTGTAGGAATTCTCAGCCTTCTTATGTCGTAAGCGTTCATCTCGCCATGATGAAGTTTTGCAGTCTTGGCTTTCTTTAAAGCCTGTCACTGCCCTTGCAATCAGGAGTAGCAGCAGTAAGTAACAGTGCCTTTCATCATCTCCAGCTAGGCAGGAGACTGGGATGGTTCCTGCAGAGTGTGTAACGGCCCTCCATCCCTCTCATGGCAAGGTTAGGCTCTAATTAAAGCCAATCTTTGAGGAATTTGTAGCTATTAAAGAGCACTCCCATCTGTGAGGTGAGCTTCTGAGAGGGGATAATGCTTGTGCTAATGTTTCTGCACTAGTTTCCTGTTCTCAGCCAGGTGCAACTCAAGCTGTTGGTGATTATCTTTAAATCCTTGCATGTCTGGGACCTGTTATGTAAGAGACAGTCTCTCACCCCATACTAAGTTGTGGGACATACAACTGGCTGTTTGTTCCTGAGGTGAAGCTTTCCATGGGCGGTTATGGAGTTTTCATACTAGAAAGCTTCTCATCTTAGGAATTTGCCCCTGCCCCTTCCCCTTCCTCCTTTCTCTCCCCTTGGCAGCCTGCCAACACACAGCTCTTATGATTTTCCAACAGGCTGTATGGATTAGCTGTTGTCCTTTTTCCACTGTTTTGGTATATGTAATTTTCTAGTTAGTATTTGTGTGGCAGTAGCTTTCTCAAAGTGGTTGTTTTGCTAATGTCATGCATTTGTGGGTACTGCATGGAGTTATTCTGTACCTCTTCTCCCTTACCCTCTAATTTTCGGAGGAATAATTTTGGTTGCTGTAGCCATAGGAAATATATAGCTCTATTAATGAAATTATGCAATGTAAACATACCTTAGGGTTTAATAAATGATCAATAGTTGGCTTGTGAATGGCTTTAAATAGTTACATAATTCAGTAGTTGGGTTGGTTGTTTACAGCTAATCCTAAATTCTGATTTTAGCTCTTTGTAACAAATGTTCTGTTCATGCCTGGAGTGTACAGCATTCCTTTCTCACTATCCCTTTGCAAAATGTCCATAAAAGAGCATTAATAAGAAGTGTAATGAAGCAGGGATTCATACTGTGTACTTATGGGGGAGGAAAAATTTAATTTTCTCCTGCAAAAAATCATTTTAAGAAAACTATAAAACTATAAAATGATTTTAAGAAAACAAAAGATGTTTGAGATCTGGTGGAAAGGCTGCTGAAACTTCCTTCTTTTGCCCTCACTTTTTTTTTCTCTATTGGCAGATCTTGAGATAGAGCACTGTTTCAATGTCCTCATTAGGATTCTCCAGAAAACTGATTTCTTCTCCTGTCTTGTTGAGGTTGATGGCTGCCTTCCCGTTTCCTCTACTGGAAGCTGTCAGTTCCAATACCACAATAGTAAAGAACTGGATTCATTAATACAGCACTGGCTCTGGTTCCAATAAGTTTTAATTGTAGTGAAATGGCAAGATGCTTCTTGTGATTTGTCCCGGTCTACCCTAACTGCCGAGTAATGGCCAGTATCGTATTTGTTCAATGAATCCTACAGGGCCAGGCTCAGCCACAGACACATTTTGGAGTGAAGACAAATCATGAAAAATGGGTGTCGGCACCCATCCATTTTACTGTCACTGAATCCAGAAGTGCTCAATCATATATATTACTGTAAAGGGAAGAATCTTTCTGTCAACATCTATTAAAACAATTGAGGTATCTAATTATGTAAACTATTATACCTCTAGAAACTATGAATATGTACAGAGCACTCTTTGCTTGCAAACATTTCCCTTACAAGAGGAAAAGTGAACATTACCGTGGTAGCTTTACCAGCTCAGTGTCTTGTGGTAGGTTTCTTTTGTACACCATTTGTAGGAGGCAGGTGAGAGGGTGCTGCATGAAGATAAACAAGATTGAAGAGCTGTGCAAGGACATAGCTGATGGGTCCACAAATGGGTAGACCACCAGCCAAACTCTTCTGAGACACTGGAGACAGTATGGTACCTCTGAAACTGAAGAAATAAGTATGAGGCATGTTGGAGCTTCTCCCTTTAACCAGGACATATGTCTGTGTTTTCCATACCTGTTTATTCCTTGTAGGCAGGATAAGGAGGAAAATATTAAGCTATCTCACTTAATGGAGATGGGTGACATATTGTACTGGTTGAATTGCTGTGAAAGGATAACTAAAGTACCCTTCAAAGCTTCGCTCAGCACAGTGTATGTTTGCTCCTGGTTTATCCTGTGACAGTTGGTCTTGTCTCAGTTAGGCAGAACGTGATGAAAAAAGGAATTAACCATCATTCTTCAGCAGCAGCATCTCCCACAGAAAGTAACCCAGCAGTGTTAGCCACAGCTTCTTAAGACCTTGTGAGTCTCCGAGTCTCTTGATGTTTGTAAGGTATACAGCTGCCTCTTGCAAGGCTGCACGGATGCCCCCTCCATCTGCATTTGTCTTGAGCAATTTGTACATGAGAACTGGTCCTTTGTGTGGTTGTAAGCTCCCTTACAGTAGTGCTGGACAAATACTCATGAAGACAGCCTTTGTCTGAAGAATGAGTTACAGTCAAAAGGCATATTCCCACCTTCAAAATGCCAGAAAAATCATTACGGTTTTCAAGAGCTCTTCTTGAATCTCAAGTACTTGTAAGTTTTTCTGCCTCAGAGCTTGAGGCCTTGTCCTTTCAGGACTCTAATTCTGATTGGAGCTATTGCTGTATGAACATTAATGGATTTGATTATTCTTCAAGAATGTCTTCACTTTACATGTTCAATAGCACAGGACTTGTGGCTTCGTTCCCAGGGTCACAGTCAGAATTCCTTTTACATTCTTTTTCACTGCAGTGGCAGTGAACATTTTAAGTATTCGTCATGCCATGGGGAATAAACCAAAACCACTAGTGGTACAGTGTTTTTTTATGGTTGTTGTTATCTCTAGAAAAAGTTTCCATGAAGATAAGCTCACCAAGGAGCAATATATGAAAGGGATAGGCTCCTTTAATCAGTAACATGCAGTTAAGTACATAGATGAATGACGACCTAAGAGGGCCAAAAATGTAATCACGTAAGTGATTGCAGATAATTTGCTCAGGAATGGCCTTAAGCCTTTGAATCACTATGGAGAAGACAACTTATGCTTTTGATTAATTCCTGAATATTTTTACCCGATATGTCCCTTTTCTGTATTGTCATCACCAAACCCAAATGGAGACATTCTGCTTATTTGCTGTCCATTTCAAATCCAGGATGTCTTTAACTTTAGTGAGCCTGTAGGTGGGAGAAGAATTTGGCTCTCCACAGGTGAGGTTCAATCTTTAAGAAAAAAAGGAACAGCCTTCCAGCATCTGAAGAGGCTACAGGAAAGCTGGAGAGGGACTTCTGACAAGGGCATGGAGTGATAGGATGAGGGGGAATGTTTTTAAGCTGAAAGAAGGTAGATTTAGATTAGATTTTAAGAAGAAATTATTTACTGTGATGGTGGTGAGACATTGGCTCAGGTTGCCCAGGGAAGTTGTGATGTCCCTACCCCTGGAAATGTTCAAATCCAGGTTGGATGGGGCTTGGAGCAATCTGGGCTAGTGGGACGATTCTCTGCCCAGGCAGGTAGGTTGGAACTAGATGATCTTTAAGGTCTCTTCCAACCCAAACCATTCTGTGGATCTATGAAATGCTGTGGTAAAACCCTGATTATGCAGGGAACAAGAGAGAGACCCTGTGATAACCAGGAGGTTGGGAGAATTTTAGAAGCTGGCCAGGAGATGTAAGAGGTGACTGACTTCCTCCCTGGTCCCCATCAGTCAGCTTGGGTCCCCAGGGATCGCTGAGCAGGAGGTGGCAGCTGTGCTCCAGGGCTTCCATGATAAAGCTTTATGCACTCCTCAGACTTCAGCACATAAACTTTACAACTGATTTTCAGTATTCACACTTTTGATTTAGGCCATCAACAGCCATGGGAAAAACTAGAAAGTTATGACAAGTGGGGATTTCTTATAATTTGGGCTATTAGTAACTGGGAATTTATAAACTTTGCTATATGCAGCTGCAACAAGCGATCCTGTAACAGGGAAACTGCAAATATGTCAAAACCAGCAATAAATACCTCCAAGTTTCTATAACAACAACAACATTGCTCAAGCAACACCAGAAGAAAATTATTGTTAAGGTCCAGACCCACTTAAAGTAGAGAGTTAAAGAGGCTTGAGAAACTCTTCTTCCGAGGCTGAACTTGCCAGAGCTTATTTGATTCTCCTGTAGGCTTGAAATTACTCCCATTCTCACAGCAGGAAGGTACTGTCTTAAAACTGCGTTTTAAATATAACAGCCTGTAATGCTAAATGCATATGGCACCAGAACTCCAATATACAAACCTTTATAAGTAACTTCATGTACTGGGCCAGAAGTTTCTTAAACTCTTTGGGAGAGGATGCAGGCATCCCATCTCACTTTAGACAGCTGATTTACAGTCTTACACGATTACTTAAAGAAAAGCAGTGATTGGCACCATTCAGAGAACAGTATACAGTGGCACAAGGTGAAGAGCCTGAGCCTGTGGGGAGAGCCAGGGGAGAACTTCTGACTCTGCTTTACTTCTGAAAACAATTATATTGTGTGAACACAGCCATAAATGTCTAAGGTTGATTTTGGAGGTTACTTCCTTCACATATTTCTCCTACTGGGATCAGAAACATGAATTGGGATGTTACAAGGAGATACTGGAAGAGTGGGACACTGGTTGAAATTGGTGATCTGTAAAAGGTTTATAGGAGGGCTTTTGTTAGCATTAAGAGTCTTCAGGAGGTCCTCCTGCTGACACAGTAGTTTCGGCTGCCTCTTACGCTGAGGAGGCCTTTAAATATTCATTTGGTTTGTAACACAAAGTTTGTATTTCACTGCAATACTTGTTTTAACAAAATCATGGCAGAATACTGAACTGAACTAAGGTAACTCAAAGCTTTATTTCTTTTTCAGGTTGTAGAAAAAGTTCTCTGTGTAGCTTCTAAGATAGTTTTATCATTGTGTGTCTTGCTAGTTAGAAGAGGATAAAGAGAATAATTTCCATTTTAAACTGAAGGACTGAGGCACAAAGAAGACAAGACTTATTTAAATTCATGCTGAAGGACTGGCAGAGTGAAGGACTGGTATCCTTAAATGCCAACCTGGCAGAGGGCTAAATCTCTAAATACTTTGTAAATAAAAGTGTGGATTGTGCTGCGGATGCGATAAGTGTGGTGTCTGACAGATGAGTAAACTGAGAAATAAAGTCTTTAGAATGCTTGTCTCATAGGAAGTCTCTGGAATTGAATCCAATTTCTCCAGGGAGTGTTTGTCCTTGGTCATTTACATGTCCTTTTAATGCTGAATTTCTGAGACTGTGTATTGAGAAAGCTTAGTAGTGTAAGAGGGCACTTCCACATGCAGAAGGCAGTAAGTCAGTATTCATAGCTCAGCCATGCGTGTTAGTGGGGAGCTGGAAGGCAGTAAGAGTTGCTAGAAAAATGTGTGAATTTGAAGTTTGGTGAGGAAATATATCATTCTGCCTTAGACCCTTAATTGATATAGTTTTAATATCTGTATTCTAGACTTAAGAGGTAGACAAGAATCAGAAGAAAATAGAAGTTTTCGAATCTCAATGAAAATCAGAGTTTTAAAGCTAAAAATTAAATTTATCTTTATTTTGAAAAAAAAAAAAGGAAATAGATATATTCATATACATACAGGTAGTAAATAGCAAATAGTGGGAGTTCTCTGATTAAGAGAATATTTTTTATCTACAAACATGTGGCTTACATTCCAGATGAGAATCTCAAATTGTTCGTAAAAGTATCATTCAATTGCATGTTGTAAAAACCTTTTCTATTATTATTTGGGCTTTAAATACTGTTTGTGCTCAAGGGAAGCTATAATGACTTTATTGGTATGGACATGAGGCAGACATTAAAGCAACATGTTAAAAATTACATGGAGTGGAATTTTCATGAAGCTGTAATGATTTCTTCATACCATAAGGCCTTTGAATCAAGAGTAGACTTTTTTTGAAGAACATTTCAAAACGCACATGGAATCTATAACCTTAATGCAAAACTCAGTCACATTCAGTGGTCTGTCTTGTGGAGAAGGTCATATTGGAAAGAAAAATTGGTACCTTTCAGCTATACAAATGAAAGAAGCTCTTGATTTTTAGGCCTGTAACTTAAAAACATCTGGAAGGAAAACGTGTGTGTGGATGAGTATTTTAGGAAATAGGGAAGAGTTGGGGCAAAAAAGTTTCTACAGTGGACAGTAAAAGACAGATCTCTTCTGTATTTTCCCAAAAAATCCAGGCAAGTGCAAGCTAGGAGTCAGCAGAAAAAGTTATGGACATTTGCAGAAACCCACTGAAGCTAGGAACAGAATCTCTTGAAGACTAAGACTTTTTCACCAAACATGGCAGTAAATCTGTAGCTTTCAAAGACTAATGTAAATGTAATCTTAGGAAGGCAGGTTCTTGGTGCAAACAAACCATGTCTCTTTTTGAGTTCAATGTGGTTAAAGAACAGTTCTTGCTGTAGTTCTGTGTGTGTTTGGAGTGATGAAATGGATAAAGCAGAATATTATGGATAATGCAGCTGCAAGAGAAGGTGGGAAGACTCAAATACTTAAGAAAATCTCAGGAGGATGTGCCTTCATCTGGTGAAATTCAGCATATATTCTTACAAAGTGTTCAATGGTCTTGAAGTACAGCTATATGGATTTCCACCATGTTGTGTCTGGACTCATACAGGGCCCTCATGTAGGGCTCACCTATATGCTTGGGATCTTTTTCCATGTGCCTAACTGGAGCTGATTAAATGCTTGTCTACTGCAGGAGGCAAAACGAAACAAAAACCTCCCCCAGAAAGTAGTCCAGATAAATCTAGTGGCTTTAAAAGGTAGCTTTCCTCAGGTAGTCAAAAGGCATATGAACAACTGGGAAACATGGAATTATAGCCCAAAATGTAAAATGACAGGTTAGAGGGCAGGAGGGAAAAAGTGGAGCAACCACAACATTCCACCTGTGATAGAGAACGTAAATCAATAGTGGAAACGGTATGCAGAGTTCAGGGCTTGCTTAAATACTTCTTTCTGTAAGGAAAATTAAAAAATGAAGAAATACGGTGTACATTTGAATCCTAAGTTGCATTTCAGAGAATGTTTCATAAGCTGCTCATCCAGAGAATAGAGTCAAACAATGTTTTGATTGCAATGTTGTTAAATACTTCTTTGCTGCAGTTCTGCATATATCCAGTACAGTAAGTCCTAGAAACAATAAGGAAGTATAGTGGTACTGTAGAAATACCTTGGTTAAATTAACTTTAGAGACAGGAATACAGGGAATATTCTAAAGCCTCTCTTCCAAGTTGTAATGGGATAACCTGCACATTGCCTTTAAGAGAGGGACATGAAAGACCTGGCATCAAAGGATCTGGTGTGTCATGTTTGTGTATAAAATGATTATATAAAGGTTGTAGCTAAAGCAATCACAGCACAATATTTTGTATTCTGAGCTTCCAGAATTCTGATGTGATACATATGTGCAAGAAACAGATGGGCATTTAAACACACAGGTCATCTTAGGCAAGATGAGATTTACCTGCCCTAAATTAGATGGCTAAGTCTGAGTTAGTCAGCCTAAGCCCACTTCATACTCAGTGGGCTAAATGTCTCAAGAGGCAAGTCATTTTAGCCTCAGATAGGTTCTGTAGTGACACAAGCGAGTTGTTTTCTTTAAGTGTCAAGCTAGCTGTGGCTGCATTATTTTGTCCCTCCCCCCCCCCCTTTTTTTTTTCCTAAGTCAACCATTTTCATTTCTCAAGTGCAAAACTTGAAAATGCCCTTACTTTTACCATATTTAAAAGCTTAAAAACAGGAGAAAGCATCTTGCTGTAGGTTCTGCCTTTTTTTTTTCTCAGTGACTTATTCTAAGCCTTCTACAGAATCAAAATGTAATTTTATTCATAGAATGTATTTATTCTCAGCAGTTTTTTTTTTTTTTTTTAAAGCAGCTCTGCGTGCCAGTGAGAAAGAAGAATGAAGAGTGCCTTGCAACTTCCTAACTCATCTGGTACTCCTGAATCAGAATATTCTGTGGGAGATGAATTAGGATTTTTTCTGGTAAGTTTACCAGATGAAAAAATATGTAACTGTTAATAACACTGCATAACAAACAAGTGTTTTTTCTTTTTTTGGTCAGAATAGATAAACATAGGACAGATACCTCACTGTGTTCTTATTGCTGGTCCATGACACACTTTCTATTTACCAACTGCAGATGAAGCCCTCAGTATGGAATAAAAAAATCCTAGGTACCGTCAATTGCAACTGAAAAAATAAAATTAAAGAAAATCAAGCAACTTGATCTGAAGATGAATGAGGGTAATAACTTGTAGCCAATAGCTGTACACATGAAACTGGTTCTGTTAACTCTAGCAAAATCAGGTTCATTTCCAGTTAGCTGGCTGGGGTATTTCAGTAGAGTTCACTTATCCTTTGTCATCCAGATCAAATAGCAGAAGTGGAAAATTCCATTAGCACAGGCTTCAAAGAGCTTAGAGAAGCTTTGGAAGGTACTTCCCCCCCCCCCATTCATTGAGGAAAATGAAATAAGTGAAATGATGAGCACAGTTGTCTTTGGCTGTACCTTAAGAAAAAAGGATTCAGTCTCATCAGCCACTTAATACCAAATGAGTCAGGTTTAATGCAGGTTTATACACCACGCTGTAAAACGTGACACTGGTTTTCTCCCCATCCAGAGCACATGTCATCTGTGCACCTCTGGGTCTTTCCTGTTATGACATAACCAGCCTTCTCCTCTTCCAGAGGCATTTTACTTGAGCACATGACTGCTTTCTTAAAGTTTATTTAAATTATGGCACTTCTACTTGTACTCTAGCTGTGAGCTAATGCCGTTAAGAGAACTTTGTATTATATAGACTATTCTTTTTTAAAACAACACCATCAGAAGCCTTGTAAAAAACCTGTCCAAGTAGTGAACTTCCAGAAGGTGCTAGGTTAGAAAAAGAAAAGTGTGAAGTTGTGGCAATCATAGAAGTTTCAGAATAGTTGTTGACTTCAAAGATGATCAGTTTAGAATACATCTGAACTGTCTGTCTTTATTGAGTTTCCCCAATTAGTTGTATGCCATTTCCTCTTAGTTTCATTGCTTCTTTTGTATCCTTCCCAGATTAACGCCCCAACCACCCTTAATACTTTATATTTTGCACCACACGGATTATTCCTTAGTTTCACAATACATTTATTTGACTTAATTACAGTAGCATAAGGTTGATAACAAAAGATAGCATTTTGCAGGCTATGTTTACACATCGCCCTTGACTGGCATGTTAGAACCTTGGTGTCTGTTCAGCTACCTGTTAGAAGAAAGTTCAGATGTGGTTTCATGGAGAGCTTTGGTGTGGGATGTGTTTTTCTGAAGATCTTTGCTTAAGGCATATTCCATCCTTTCTAGGTTGTGTGGTGACCTTATATAGCCATTTAATGTCAGCTGGATTAGAAGAAAATACTGATGTAATTAACACCATTTATCACATTGTAAATGCAGTCAGTTGAGCTCATCACTTGTCTTTGCTTGATGGCCATCCTGCAAAAACACTTGTTTGGAAAAAAGATAAAGCAAAAAGTATTCTCTTGAAGCTTTCAAAGTTCACATTACTGGAGGTTTCTGTTCTCAACTATTTGGCTGGCTTCACCTTGAAAGTGGAAAAATACATTAAGACCTTGCATCTGTACTGTCTGTAGGTAAATGCTGGCACAGACATGTAGAAATGTAGCACTGGTTTGTGAGCAAATTGCCACAGATTTTAAAACCTGGGCACTTATGTAAGTCTTAGAGGAGCCTGAGTAGAGCATGTGTAGGTGATATTCCTAAAGTTATGACCCCACTGTGTTCCTAAAGGGACAAATTATTGTAAAAAATGCAAAGATAAAAGCTTTTCTTTGCTACCTCAGCATGTGTCTGTACCACTGGCAAAAAATCCTCAGCAGTGGAAAAGAAGAAACATGGGTTTTGAATTAGGCACACTAAATTATATCTGTGTTATGTGTGTCTGTAAATACAGTGCAAATGTTTACCTACTGGTTGCCTGATGTTGCTTTTCTAGTTCTTTCTCTACAAGTTCTTTAGCTGGCTCTGCTTTCCCTCTGCCCTTCCTCTGAACTCTGTGCCTGAGCAACATTATCCTGCTGGTTTGCCTGGTGATGCCTTATTGGACTACATGGACATTACTTTCCATGGAATTTGAGTCTCTTGAATTTGCTGCCATAGTTTATCCATTTAATTCTACCCTGTTATGAAATGTGTAGCAAATCTAAAACACTTTTGTACCTATGGTGTGATGCTATCCCCATCTCTCAGCTTCTCTATTCTTCCCTGTGCATAGACTGAAAAAGAACTGAAACCAGCCTCAGTAATTACTGGGGCCACGACAGCCTTTCTGCTCAGTCCTAACTGGTTGCCTTCTTGTCCTAAGGCAGAGAGCTGTAGCTCTTTGGTAACCCCAAACTCTGGATAAACCCTTTCTTCTAATAAGGATCATTAAGCACCTGGAGGAAGTTTTCTCCCATTCTTGTCTTGTCATTTTGTGTGTGTGTATATATATAAAAAATATATACACTAAGTGCTTACTTGCCACTTGGGACCCGCAAGGTTGTCACAGTCCAGAAAGGAAAATACACACATCAGGAAGTTATCCTGGCTAATATGCAGTGCTAAAACCACTTGAGAGAAATACTTTGGAGGCTGGAGAGTATCACTCTATGAATGAAAAGATGAGTGAGTCAAAACCATGAGTCCTTCTGGTTTTCCAGCTGAAGGGTAAGCAAGTGGAGGACTGCCTTCATGCAAACAGCAGGCAGCTGCTGCCTCAAGCAGCTCAGCTACCAAAGACATAGGTACAAGAATAAAATTTTATCTGCTTCTTCCAGATTCTGTCTCTGAAAGACACAGCCCTGACCTGGGGATGCAGTTTCTGCCTATGCTGTCCAGTAGTCAGCCCTGCTTTGGGCAGGATGCTGGCCTAGATGACCTGCTGGGCTTCCTTTCAAACTCAATTATCATAGGATCCTGTAATCCTAATCTTTATTGAACCAACCTTTGCCATAAGAAAGCTAACAGTGTACAAGAATGGAAAGTAATTGATGCCAATAGGATTTTAGTAGTTGGAGCCCAAAAGTGAATTTACTGTATGGTGGAACCACTACCTAAGAATTTGAGTTGAAAAGAACAATGAGAGAACACGTCTTAAAATATGTTGGAATAAATCCAATAAGTTTCTTAGCCCTGAGAATGCTGTTGCTCCCTTGGAGTACTTTTATTTTTTATGACTGCATCCTTGGAGAATCCTTGAGTGAGTAAAATATTTTGTGTTTCCCATTATACTGTATGGATGGGAAATGTTTTATCTTTCCTCGTTTGGATTTTGATTTTCTCTTGCCTTCCTTTTGGGTGGCACAAGCACTTCAGAACAGGCCCTTCTATTTTTTTTTTTTGTTTGTACAAAATATTATCACTACAGAATGTTACTGATACACACAAAAAACTCCAAATCTTTCCACTTTTTCTGTTAGTGTCTCCCATCTCTACCTCCCTTCTATCTTTATTCACTCAGTTCTTTCTACTCACCATGTGAAGTGCCTGTGGTGATAGGCTCTAGAGTATTAGTGATGAAATGAAGGTTTCATAGTCCTGCAGCCTGAAGATCTCGGTGCTGCTCTGCAGGCCAGGTGAAGTTATGACAGAGAGGTCTGCAATGCAGCTTCCCACATTGTTCTGCTGGGACAGTTTGTGCATTTCCCTGGATGGGCCCCATGTTTGTTTTGTTCATTGTACAGTAGAAAATGTTTTAGACTAGATGTTTTCTTCCCCCCCCCCCCCAAAAGCAGAGAAGTTTTTTTAATGCATTTCTTTCAGTAGTTTTCTGGAACCATCCATTCAGAGAAAAAAGAGCAGAACATTTATTTTCTCATTATTTAGTATTTTATATTATATACCAGAGGATTTATTAAACTGAATACTTTTATTACCTTTTTATAATGAGAAAAGTTTATAAGAGAACACAGGGTCATAAAACCTTTTCCTATAAACATCGTAAATGATCTATTTGGGCTTCAGTCTGCTCGTTCAACTCTTTCAAACTCTATCACCTCAGTCACTCACTGCCAGCCTGCCTAGTAATCTGTTCAGACCACTGAGAAATACCTGTTTCTCCCACAGACCTTCCTGTGCCCCACCTTCTGGGTTGCTCTAACTGTTCCTTCTGGCACAGTAGTTTCAGCCTCTTCGAGTCCAGAAAGGAGACATTTCGAGGCTCTATGCTGACTTCATCTTTAGCATGAGGAGAAAAACTCCAAAATGTAAAGGGGAAGGTATCCGTGTCTCCTGTGGCATGTTTTCCAGGGCTGAAGTCAGTGATGTCCACAAAGGAAACTGACGCCTGCCTGCTACTTTGTTAAGCTGCATTTTCAGTGCTCTGACCTGCTCTTGGTGGCCTGGGGATAACTCACAGTCAGAGGAATTAAATTAGTATCAGTGGGCTGTGTGTACAGCATCCTGCTGGAGTCAGACCTGCTGTCACCTGATGGCGGTACACGAGTGCACAGGGTGGTCTTCCTGGTCTGACTGTAGCTAAATAATCCTGTTGCATTAATTAATACCCCTGAAACTAAGTAATTTTTTCCAAGTACAGAGTGAATATAACCTTCAAAATCAATCTGTGGTGAAAAATGGGAGCATGCTGCCATTTGTGTTGTTTCTCCTTAGGATTCAACTGAATTCCACAATTTATCTTGACAATTAATAAAAACTTGGTCATGGAACTGTCATCATGAACACAACTGCTGAAATGGTTAAGAAATTTTGTACTTTTCAAAGGAGAGGGTCTGGAGTAAAATATTGTTTAGGTTTGTTGTTGTTGTGTACACAGAATTCTGACACCTAATTGTTTTCCCCATAGGCCTGAAAGGTGTGTTTTTATCACTGATACAACTAAACCATCAGAAAAATATTAGCATACACATGCCCTTTTTCTGCACGAGCAAAAGAGAGTTACATTGTTTCATGTCTCAAAACTGCCTTTGGCAACTATAGCTTCTTATTAATTTATTGAATTTGGCAAATTGACTGTGTGGGAAGAGATTCAAGAGTTGCATCAGTTGGATCTGGATGAGTTCCTGACTAGATGTGAGATATTTCTGTTGTAGGCAACATACACTCAACTTGAGACGCCACCTGCCCATGTTTGGAGCTGTCTACCATTTGAACATCTCAGAGGAGTAACTGCAACTAAATCTCAATTTATAGCATAGAATTACTACAGAAATAGAGTGTTGAATAAATCATGTATGCTTTTTAGGAAAGATAGCTGTTACTGTAAGCTCCAAAGACCATGGTCAGGCTTTAAAGGTTAAAAAGAAAAAAAAGGGAGAAATGTGAAAACAGAGAAGTGAAGTAAGGTTGAAGTTGCTTTAAAGACTAGTCATAATGCTTTTTAATTGATTATCAAGAAAGTGTAAATGGTGAGGGTATGGAAAATAATTGCAACAAATCTAGAAGTTTAAAATTAATTGGCCTTGAGAATGTCCAGAAGCATTCCTAATGATACATTACTTATGTAAGGCTTCATTATTAAGAGGTAATAAGGTAAAATCAAGTTCTTTTTTTGAAACATTTTGAAACCTAAGGAAACAAGAGTCCTGAACAGATTGTTGGAATAAGATGATCATTGATCTTTCTTTCCCCTTTTGACTTCTTAATAAAAACTGTAGTACTAGTGATAGTATCTACTTTTCAAAATTATTACATGAAATTATTTTAATAGATTTGGTTTATGGGATTGTTCGTAAATGGTCTGAAACAAATGATACCTTCTAATCTACAAATACAGAATTAAGTAGTCTTTAGAAAAAAACACACCAATCAAAACACAGAACACCTTAACTATTGCAGTGTCATTTATATTTCCTAAATGGAAAAAGGAGTAGCTGAAGAAGTCAGTGGAAAGTAAATTATCCTAGGATGAGAGTGTGTGACACTAAGGACAAAGAGAGAGGAGACTAGCAGGCCTTGGGGAATCTTTAGAACATATAAAACCTTTTCCTGTCTTCTCCAGCAGAAGTAGCATTTGTTTTTGGCTATGTACCTGGACATCAGATTTAAAAATAGCTGGGTTCCTTCCTGCCTGAGGAAGAGAGAAAGACATGAGCCAGATTTATTGGCTGACCTACAAGCTTTACATTTAATTTCTTTCTGGTCACATTTCTTGAAGACGTTGCTTTACAGACAGGGTGGTCAAAGCAGCAGTTCCACTGCTGATCCATGTTTATCTAGATATTTACAGGCTTATATGCAAATGTATTTGTTCATGTGCTCCATTCAGGGGAATATGTGCTCCCTCCCAAACATTTATGTACACAAACATACTTTTCACAAATATTCCCAGAAAAGCAAACCAAAATTAATGCTTGCTTAATAATACAGGGGGTAATTTCCAAAGTGCTTGAAATTGCTTGGATTATGCTCCTTGATGTTTGTGAGAGTTTTCACTGCAGGCAGTATTAAAAAAATAAATAAATCAGAGTTAGCTTAACCCTTTAGAAAATTGTGTTAGTTTTTGCTTGCACTTGTTTTCTTCAGAATTGATGGGGATAGGTTTTTGTGGCAGTATCTAAGAGGCAGAGATTCTCCTGATGAAGGGTGCAAATACCATCCTATGGCTTCCTTGGCATTCCATCTGAACTGTGTCTCTGAGACAGCCTCTGCAAACTGCATCATCAGGGAGATGGTAAGTGAAAGGACAAATATGTGTTGATTTTGGGGCCTGGTATATTTATAGTGTGTAAGAAGATGGTTCATTCCAAAAGAGTTGTGTTGAAGCATCTTCAGAGAGACAGCCATAACTAGTGTGTTTTTTGGGGGCAGTTGAGGAAGTGTGGGACTTGGTCTCATTATATTCAGGGAAGTTTAGGAAGCATATACTCTTAAGTAAAGCTGACCAAGATGATAATGCTTTTGTTACTTTTGTTGCATTTGTCCCTCAAAAAATAAACTTTTATTCTAACAGTATTTGACTTTCCAAAAAAAAAAAAAATAAAAAAAATCCACACATGACCTTAACTCTGTGATCTATGGTAGTTTATGTAGCGTTGATATAGATTAATGTTAGTTTTGCAACGTGATTTACCTATTATTGATGGTGGCATCCAATCATATGACTAAAATAGATGTCTGAAATGTATATAATGACTAACCATGTATGTCCATGCAGTTGCAGATATGCATGCTCTATATA
The DNA here is from genome assembly GCA_020745705.1 of Hemiprocne comata. Taxonomy (NCBI): domain Eukaryota; kingdom Metazoa; phylum Chordata; class Aves; order Apodiformes; family Apodidae; genus Hemiprocne; species Hemiprocne comata. The sequence goes on along the minus strand of CM036589.1, from coordinate 66,593,812 downwards.
AACATATATAAATATGCATGTGGTTTTGTGTATCATACCTGTCATTTAGATATACAAAGACATATGAACTTTACAGAACTTTCCCATTTTGGGAGATGATTCCAAAGGCTCTCGTACCCACTGGGCTGTGCTGGCTTCACAGCCAGTGTGACTTTGACTTTTGAGAGTAAATCCAAGTATAAAAACAGAGGTATTTGGCATGTGCTTGCACGCCTGCCTCAAGTCATTCTACTTAGCATGATAAAATCATAATGAAGCTAAGATTACACATGTTTTTACATCTATAAAAACCAGAGTGCAAATTCTGACTCAGCTGTGGTTGTGTACAGTGATCACACACACAGGACAGAACCCATAATGCTGTGTATTCACTGCTGCTGTTACCTGGACTAGTGTAAGCTAGGATTTTTACCATCATGTGTTGTGCAGTAACCATCAAAATCTATTTTTTTTTCTTTGATTGCATCTTAAGTTACTGGAGGACATTGAAAAATCCTTCTCCATACCACTGAGATGAGAGGAAGAAGGAGAGGATCCCAACTTTGAACATTTCTATTAGAAGACAGCACTTTTAAGAGCTGGAGGGAAAGTAATGTGACTAAAAGCTGCTGATCACACTATAATTAATGAATTATTAAGTAACAAAGTATTTTGCAGTATAAGCAGGTAAAGCTGCTGCCACCCTTGGAGCTGGTGATTCCAAAGCCACATTGGTGTCTGTGTGACTATGGAGCCACACAAAGTTTTTTGTCTGTGCAGATGCTGGGCTTGGTTTTCAGTTGATTCATGTAAACAGAGTGGTCAAATGGTTAGAAAGTGCTTGTAGTCTCAAAAAGGATTTCTCAGCAAGTCTGAAATGTCATTCACCAGCTGCAGTAGAGGGGGGTTTGGTGGAGTAAACCGGATTCTCTTGTTTGCTAGGGTCTTTCCATAGCAGTGGGCCACATACTGTTTAGGGGCTCAAGCCAGTAGCTTCCTAAGTGAGCTTGTCTCTGGATAGAATTTAAACAATTTTTTGTGTGAAGAGTAAAATTTATTATCTGAAAAAGCTGCAAAATGGCAGCATGTTCTGCACTCCCTGGTATTTAGCATCTTTCAAAAAGAGGATGGATCTACTCTGCAGTGACATGGAAACAGGAGTATTAAAATAGCTGACTCCTGAAATAAAATAGAAATAGTAGGATGAGATGGCATGGTTAAAAATCTTTTAAAGAACCAGCACCTCATTCTAAAAATGGATTTTCCCCTGGACAATTGTTTTCTTTACAAGAATGATCAAAACTTTATATGATTGGAAAACAGATCTCTTTTTCTTCTGATTCTTAATTTCTTGTTCTCTGGGCACCTGAAGTGTTATAGAAATGCTAGGAACTTTGCATACAGAGCTGAGTATCAGGTGTTTGGTTTTACTATATGAATAAATTTGCTTTCAGCTGGGAATTTCTTTTTAACAAATAAGATGTTTTACAGCTGAGCAACCTCTATAATCTCAAGTGCTAAAGCTATGAGGTTCAATGCTTCTTTCAATGCTTGAAACACTTGAAAAGTTGGAAGCAACAACAAACTGGTTGTGAAATGTAATTACTCTGCTTTAACAGTAGGGGTTTTCAAGTAATCCTTTACTTAGTCATCAAGTTTTTGTAACCATGGCCCTCTGCTTCTGATTTAGGTATTTCCAATACCAAAAGGAAACTGTGAGTTTTAAGATGCAGTGTGATTAACTCAAGGATATAGACTCTCTGAGGATCAAGGACATGAACCCAAGTAGGACTGATTTGCTTTCCAATTTTTTCAGATCTGATGTTAAAATACACAGCTCTGTCAATAGAGCTGGAGAGATAGCTTTTACATTGTAGTTAGATGATGTCTGCAATTGGGTTTGCTTATGATGTAAACTGTATGTGAGGGATCTGCAAAAATTTTCCAGATTTGTAGGAGAAAAATAAAATTAATGCAGTCTGCTTCACATAACTGTCTGCAGTGAACAATAAAATGGCTGTAACAGGGATCATTTCTTCGCATATGGAAAATATATAAGCTTTCTATATATTTGTAATATATTTGCTTAAAATTTATTGCACGTATATTTAAAATATATACCCCTGTATAAAATACCCTGTTTAAAATGGGTCCACTTTGCCAATTTTTGTAATATTTCAAATATGTCGTATAACAAAATGCATTCAAAGTATCATTAAAAATTGATACTTTTGGAACATTTAAAATGCAGTTATGTGTTGCACTGAGTATTTTTAAAGAAGCATATGTGCAGAGGATTTTTCAGATATATAATTGATAAGCAGGAAATTGAGATTCCTCTCCCATTCTGTGGAACCTGTGAGAAGATTTAGTCCAGAATAATTGCATACAGCAGACTGAAGGTATGTTTGTACCTTATCTCCCTCTGCTTTTATCAGAAGCAGTGTAATATTTTCTATCAGCTAGACTCAGTAGAAAGTCCTGGCTTTTCTGTACTCTGATGATGCAAAGTATCCATAGGCTTGGCTAAACCCAGATAAACCAGTTTTACAGCTATTTTGCATTGCCAAAGGAGTGCAAAGCAGCTGGAACTTATTGGTGAATCTGGTCTTAAATCTTTCCAGTGCATTCAGAAACCAATGTTGTTTGTTGTTGGTTTTTTGGTTGGTTGGTGTTTGGTTGGTTGTTTTTTTGTTTTGTTTTTGTGTGTGTGTGCACTTTTGGCTTGTTTTTAAACATACAGCAGGTTGCTGTGTGTAACACTACTCTAGAATGTTGTGGGAAAGGCTGTGTTGTATCCTGAAATGAGAAGCCAACATGGTTCAGAAGTAACAGCTCCTTGATGTGCAGTACTTGGGCCAAGCTCTGCCTTCAGAGATAGAATATAACTAACTGGGAGCAATACACTAGCTTTGATGGACATATTTTATTTTTGGAAGGTGCTCAAAAATGAGCCTGGAGCACTAATTCCCCCATGGCGGTTTAACAAAAATAGAGAGAATTACTAAAGGTACAGCAAATCCTACAATGGCCAAACAGTGTAGGGGGGAGTAAGTTGTGCCTAAAGCTGAACAGGAAATAGATATCCTGGCCTGCAGGAAAAAAAAAAAAAAAAACCACAACAAAAAAGGGCGGAATGTAGAACTTTCCCTACTTTGTATGTGGATGGAAATAGTGATTAAGCAAAAAAATAATGAACAAGACCCTTGTATCCTTAGGTTAAGCTTATAACTTACTTGTGCTTTGCATGAGACTGAGATTCAAGACCTCTTCTCTCTAGGTCAATCCAGGACTCAAACTTCAGTCTGTGTACCTGAGATGAGTGTCCTGATGTCTGGCCTTTCAGATGTTTAGAGGGGAGGAGTGGTAAGACATGTTGGGGTTTAAACAGAACTTATGTCTGGGACATGAAGCACTCTTCTTAAAGTTTGAATTGATACAGTCCTACAAAAGGTTTGGTTTGAGCAAATCTGCACTATTTGAGGAGAAACACTTTTGTTTAAAAAAAAGAAAAATAATAAAAATCTGAACAGCCGTTGTTATGTGGCTGTTTTGGGCCAAACCAGCTTTGGTACTGCAGCACCTAAACGCTGTGATTCATGTTCTAAGCATCTAATGCTGAAATTCCACTCCTCAGAAGTCACATTCAGCTCCTGTCCAGCACCAGGGTTCCCAGCAGCTCGTTTGCTGCACCAAAGTTCCTCAGCTGCCAGCAGCATTCTGGCTTGCTGTGCCCAACAGCACCTTGCCTGTGGCAGCATCCAGTGCCTGTGTGCCTGCCGACAGGTGCTGTGCCAGACTCTCTGTTCTCAGTGTTCTCCCCCCTGAGTCACCAGTGGGGTGCAAATCCACCCGTGCTCCCTGAGCTCACCTCATAAATAGCACTGCATCTCTGAGCAGAGGCAGTGCTGCCATGGCAGCTACCAATTATCACCTAATTACTCAGCATTTTGTCTTGTGTCCAGGATGCTGAGTTGGTTGGTTTTTTTCCTCTGCGTAAAGCAAATCAAAGACACACTTCTGTGAGGATGCCTCACCACTAGGATGTGGGAGAAGGCAGACAACACTTTCTGCCAATTCCATAGATGCTGTTAAAGTGTGCAGTGACCTAAAGACTACAGAGAGCCTGCCTATTAGTGCTTCTTCCAAGGTTTTGAAATGTTCACTAGAAGAAGGACTGTAGCTTTTTTTCATTCTTGGAAGGTGCCTGATGATTTCACACTCTCTCTGCTCTGGTCACTGTTTAATTCTGCCATGTGAAACATTTAACAGGAGACACTGAGCCTTATTTCTTTAAAAGCTTTAGAATATTTTTGAATGGTCAAACTTAAAGTCACACCAAGAGGCTCTGAGAGCTGGAAATGGAACAGGCACCTTTTGGTGCTTCATCCTGTGTTTTAGCCATGAACCATTTTCTGGGTCCTTGACAGTACTGCAGGTATTTCCAACTGTGATGGTTTCCTGTAAACTGAACACTTACTCTCTATTTTTTCCTGGGTCTGACACCTTTACATGGCACTAGGTGTGTTATGGCTGTTAAGATCATCAACCACTTCCCTTATTTTGCAGGAAGGAAAGGTAGAAGGGGTGGAAGGTTTCATGACTTAGTACAATATGGGTTCAGCCATTAATGTGATTTCTGGATCCTCATGTGCCTCCCTTGCTTGTCAAGGTAATTTTTTCTTGTGGTCCTGTAGCCCCTTGTTCATCCTGGAAGTTCTTGTTTCCTTCTTCCCTTTCATGCTGAAGTATTTTTTCCTTTGGGGAAGATAACAGACAAGCAGTTTTTCCTTTTGAGATGTTCAGCTCCTTTGAGTACCTTCTGGTCAGGCTGACATTGTTTTCAGCTGTTTTCCCAGACATAATAACCCAAACCCTGCCTGAAAAACACTGAGGCTGAGTCAGAGACTATTTCTGAGGAGAGGTTGTACTGAATGTATACGGGGAGCTAATAGAGCTGCCTCAAACAGGTTATTTTCCCCTCAGGGTACTGAATAGTGGCTGTGGCTTCACAGCTGTTGAGTTCTGGTGGGCTTCATGCTCTAGAGCTCTAGTGGCAAGAGACAAACATGGTTTTGGTCTCTGCTTCCTACAAATTTAATTATTTGTAAGGGATTGCAAACTTGATTGTGAACATGCTTTGATATATATTTGTTGATTTTTAGATTTTGATTTCATTAAATGGTTTGACAGTTAAAAAGTTAGCCATGGAAATCAGAATCTACTGTAACTAAATACATAAAATCCAATAATAAAATTATGGGGAAAAAGCCTTAAGGACATTTGTAAAGACAGAAAAATGTAAATAATTCCAAGAAACACCAAAGTATGGTGTAATTCATAATTATTTTAGTCGAATAACCATTGCTTGTTTATATTAATAGAAACAAAGCCAAAATATATCTTATAGACTAAGCAAGTATTAGAAAACCCTATCTCTAGAGATCTCCATCACATGCAGAAGCACTGAAAGTGGTATCCTCCATGAAGAAGGATTTCTTTTCTAACTCTCTTCCAAAAGCAAGGAGCAAGTATGGATATTACATCTTTTCAGGTAATAAAATTTAGGTACAGAATTGTTTGAAGGGAAAGGCATTAGGCATAGGCATTTGGACTCAGTCAACTGAAACAGGTAATAGACATGCTTGTTCTTAAGTGAAGCTTGCGAAGGATAACAAAAGACCTAAATATTATTCAATACGAGTGGATCAAATAGTTTTAAATGGTTTCTGAAAATGTGTTTTCATTCAGAGTCTTAGCTCTCTTTTCCCATTTTCTCAATGTTATAAACAGTGTTCTTTAATTTCAGATTTTCATTTTTCTCTCTCTGGTTCTGGATGGGTCGTGTAGATGTTGCTTGTCATTAAATGGCATCAAGTGAATATGCAAGGTATAGAAAAAAGATTGCTTGCTGTTTTTTGTTCTTGCCATTAACTAACTATAGGTTCAATAAGCTGGAAGTTAAACCTGGAGACATATTTCTAACTGTGTCCAATAAGATATAGTCCTTGAAAAATCTTGCCTAAGTTGCTTGAGTAACATAATAAACAATGTATTTGATCAAAATAATAAACAATCTAATCAGATCAAATCCTTTTCAAGCAAACCAGATGCTAATACTTTTCAGCAAACTTCCAATGAAATGGTGAAAGGGGGGGGGGGGGGGGTCTGCATCACCACAAATGGTTAACTTTCTAAGGGGAGAAAAATATGTGTACCCATACTGTTTGATTACAATGATTAAATGTAAAAATGCAGAATTATTAAGAGAGCAATCTTACATCTCTTTCTATCCATCAGAATTGTGGACTGCTATAAATCTCAAGAGAAAGCCTTTCCTCACAGGAGTTGTTAGAACAATTCTAAATCAGCTGCTGGCCAAAATGAACCTCTAAAGTTTTAGAAGTTAATAAAATCTTAAGTACATATTTGTTAGGCTGTTCCTGGTTGTTCTGGAGGACAGCTTAATCCGTCCTCTCATCAGCATTGTTTTTTGCTCCCCAAGGGAATATTCTACAGTATGTTTCCTTTGTCATGGAATATAACTGAAGTTCAGTGTAATGTCTTGCAAGATGATAGCATAAATTATATAGAAGAAATGTTTTGCAGTAAGATTTTGGTTATTTCACAAAAAGCTAACTGTTAGACCTAGAGAGCAAAACCTGTAAAATTCCTGAAAGTTGGCTGAAGTAGTGAGTTACAGGACCCGTTTATGCAGTTTGAGCTTAGAGAAAGCAAAAGCAGAAGCTTGAGTGGATTGCTGAAATGATTGTTCAAGCTCATATAGATGAAGAGCTGCTATAAGACCCATCTCAATTTTACCTTTATTTTCCTAAACTATATATAGATTAGGCACAGTCATGTCCATTAGTAATTTCTGTCTTCCTCTCATGTAGGCATGAAACTAGTTTAACAGTTTCCTGGGAAGAGCATGATGTATCCAAAACACACAAGTCCTCATCCAGCTTCCTGTCTGTAGGTAACGCTGCAGTCATTTTGGATTAGCGGTAAACAGTCACGAAATTGGGAACAGGTTCTCCCAGCTTTACACAAGAATCTGCAAAAACGTGAATACTTGTACCCAGAAAGTGTGATTCCAATTCAAACATCATAAAATAATATACAGTGCATGCTTAACTGCATGCAGGGCTGTAAGAACATATTAAATGACATTGCCAGATGCCAAAGACAAATACGGTTTCAGCATTCTGCTGTATAGGAACCTGAAGGAGACTATGGCTTAACTTGAACTACTGTCAGGGATTTATTTCTGTGAAATTATTTTCTTACCCCATCACTTTTGCCCTTAGGTTTCTGTTATAATTCCACTTGTTCCTGGCATGCATGTTGCGACGTTAGATCGTGTGTCTGAAAAAGCTGGCGCAGCCTGAGCACTGTTAGCTGTGCTGGCTGGGTGACCTCCTCTCACCATTCCTTGAAGCCCTAGAGTGTGCATGTTCCCCCCAGGAAGTGCAGAGTGATAGAGATACTGGGAAGTCCTCATCAAGTGTAATGTAAAATGTATGGTGTTCTTTTTTTTCCACAGGCTGTGTAAGTGAATTGTTGCCCATGACCTTTCAGCCTAACAGGTTTTGTTTTTGCAGTCAGTTAAGCAAGGTAGGAGATCTGAGAGAGGAGAAGGTGGATACAATAATCTTTAGTCCTTTGTACAGCTACTGTAGTTTCTACAGGGTACTACTGGGATCACAAAAACAACGATTAGAAATGTTGATCTGAACACCAGCCCAATGTAATTTAAGAGAAATACACAGGTACAGAGAGTAATTTATACAATTCATTATTCTAAGGACTTGGAGTGTGAAGCTGTACTCAAATTCAGAATCCAAACTGAAGACATATGTCATAATTAAATGATGCAAGTTGTGGGGAATAATCTGAGAACTCACTTAGTCTGGGTATCTCATAAAAAATCGGAGGGATGGGTCATTTGACAGCACACCTAAATCTGGAGCTCAGCCGAAGCAATCCAATGTGAAAAATCAACATCTTTTTGCTCATGCTTCCTGAAATATTTAGGCTGCAGAAAATGAATGCTAAAAACCAAGCTTTTTCAAACATAAAATAATAACAAAGTCTATGAAGAAGACCTGTAAAAAATTACAAAGCCAGCCAGACTGCTGTTCTCCAAAATATTTTCTCACATGTTTGAAATGAATTAGGGATTTCCGTAGGCTTTCAAAGTGGCTTTGCATTATGGCATTGGTGCCAGATGATGACATCTGGCCCAGTAGGAACTGAATCAGAACAATATAAACCAACGATCTTCATCTGAAAACAGATCCCCCATAATTACCATTGCAAGTATGGGTAAAAATCGTAGGACTTTAAAATTATTTTTTTTTATCACTATCACTTATTTTGTTGCTTCCATATGGAAATTGCAAACTTGCAATTACAATTGCTCTGTATCCTGAAATCTGTCACACCAATGTAGTTTTTAGGTTTTCACATCTAACACCAGTTTTTGGTACTGGGGTGGTCACCATTTTGAAAGAGCCCACTTAAAAAGTTTTGCTCTCTTAAATAATCCAGAATGACCATTCATCATATCTCATGTAATACACTTCTAGACGATTAGGGCAAATATTTCAGCTCTACCAGGAGCCAGACCTGGAAATGAAAAGCTCTGAATTAAGAGTGTTTGCTAGGGGTCTGCAGCTCTGAGGTGCATGAGGCTTAAGCAGGGATCCAAATGCTGGTTATCCACATCCCTGGCAAGCATTCCTGCCAGCTGATAAGTGAGTTAAGTCTTCAGCCATTTGCTTTTCCTTTATAATGTGCAGCTCTTTTACTTTGCAGCAGAAGTTTGACATTTCTTGCCAAAAGCTTTCAATATGAATGGAATTTTCAGTTGCCTAGGAATAGAATCATACTTTGTCTTGAACTCTCCTCCTTTATAAATGCAATCTTGTTTCCAAAAGTTAGTTACAGGGGGAAAAAAAAAAAAAGACAAAGGAAAAAGCTAGGTTTGCAAAATGTGCCCCTCTTGGTTTTCTTAGGAAGCAGGAAGAGAAAAAAAAATAATAAAAAATCAAACTTTATCACCATATAGTTGAACACTCTGAGGTGGATTTTCTGTGCTGTTTGAATAGTCCATTTTCTTCTACAAGATCTAGTTTCACAGATACAGATGACATGGGAGGTGTGGAAGATTTGTGGGTTTACTGGTAAAACTTCATCTCACAAACATACTTGTCATGGTACTTGGGAAAACCATTCTACCATTGTAATATTTTGTTTCACATAAAACAGCAGTGGCAGAAGCACATAATGTTATTTCACAGTTACATTTCAGATTTTATTTAATATTTTCTAAATTATGTGTGATGTGCTGGACAATTCCCCCCACATAATGCCTTCAGGTGTCTGATCTCATCTGGTGTCAGATATTTATCTTAAAAATGCTTTTTCTCAAACAGGCATGCTAAAACTTTGTGGAGTTAATAAACAGGTCATTTTATACCAGGTTTCTGTTTTAAGTATCTTTGTGGTTTGCCCTTTATACTGTTTCAGGCTCATTCTTAGAATGGAAGAGAAATCATAGAATGGTTAGGGTAGGAAGGGACCTTAGAGATAATCTAGTTCTTTTTACCTACCTTGTCCCTTAACTGCAAGTAAATCAGTTCAGATTTTGCAAGAATAACAGAGACCTTTCTCTGGGATCTTGTTACTCAGATTTTCAGATTCCACTCTCATTCCTAGAGAAATGAGCTTGAATGAGTTAACTGTTAAGATAGTTATGATGTTATCGCAGTTTTCTGGGTCCAAGGACATCTAAATATCAACTGTAGATTGAGCTGCTTTAGTATTACTGAGGGATGAATTGTAGCTGAGCCCTTTTTTTTAAACCTAGAAAAGAAAAAAATCCAACACAACCAGGAACAACGAAAATTCCAACCCCTGCTTGCAGGTAAGCTCTGAGGGGGCTAGATTGCATTTGCAAAGTTAAATAAATAGAGGTACTGCTGGCTAGACTCAATGAGCCATACTTAAACTTTCACAAAGCCACAGTTGAAGTGCTGTTTTTGCATAACCACCACACTCTGCAGGTCATAAGGACAAACTAGGTCCATACGGGAAAGCATTTACGTTAAAAAAAAAAAAGAAAAATTGTGCTGCTTTGAACACACGTAATCTTTATGGCACTGCAAACGCAAAATGCAGTAGCTCCAGCAGCATGCTTTTTGTCAGACTGCTGGCCTGCTTTTCTTTAGGGGACCTGGAGACATGGGAAGCTGTGTAAATGGAATTCTTTGTATCTAAAGCTTTCCGGCCTTCGTTGCAGCTCTGCAGCAGATGCAGGTTGTACTTACTGGGCTGGTGTAACCTGGAGTCTAAATGGATGCACTAACCAGTCAGAAGGGTGTAACCTAAAGTGGGCTGGGAGTTGCCCTGCACTACCAGGTGCTGTCTCTCAGCTAATTGGCCTTTAAATTGCCCACATCAGAGGGCAATAGGCTCGGCCTGGGTCTCATTCACAGCTGTGACAGTGATAGTGACTAGTGAGAGATGAAGAGAAGCAAGGTCGTTCCACTCAGGCTGGATTTAGTAATTGCTGTGAGACTTCTGTGAGGTTCTGTCCTTATTCCTAGATCTTCAGCCATAGTAGTGTTTTTCTTGAAGATCAGAGACATGGCAGGAGGTAAGGACTACCAGAGTTCAGATTTGCACTTAGGGTTACCTAGAGCAGATGTTCTGGTTTTGAGGTCTCTTGCAGCATTCCTTTCTCTCAGGAGCTGTTGAATAAAGGAAGGTAATAAAGTCCTTCAGTCATCCATCTTACAGAGAAAGGTAAGTCTTGATTGTGCAAATTTTTTAATTTTTTTTTTTCTTTCCTGAGAGACTGGTTTAACTAACATTGATTTCTTTTGCTTTGGGTTTTTAATCACTCAAGAGGCTCTGCCAGTAGAATTTTAACCCTTTATTCTCTCAGCAGCCTTTATACTGACCTTAGCATTTCCTATGGGAAATAAGGGAATATCTTTGTATTGGGCTGACCATGGGTTATTGAAAATGACCTGTTGTCATTGTGCCAATGAATAAAATGTCACAAGTAATTTTGGCAGAATTAAAGAGCAAACTAATTGAAGGACTACTCAGTGAAAGTCAGAAAAAATTCATCTGTTTTTAATATCTACCAAGGCTCAAACTCAGCTTTTATTTCATATATAAAGATGTGAACTCTGAAGTACACACGCTTCTTTCTAGTACTACCTATGGCACAATTTTTTAATAAAGTTTCATTAAGCAATCTGATCAATAATCAGTCATGAATGTTAAAGACAAATTACATTGCTAATTCCTGCTTTGGAAGGAACCTTAGACTTCTGACAGTAACAGACTTTTCTTACTAAGATTTGTTTAGGGGGTATCTTGGAAAAAAAAAATTAACAATCATTTTTCAACTGGCTATGTAGGATTATGTATTCATGAATGCCTGGGCCACATGCTGTATGGAGTTGCAGTGGTTCCTTATCCTTAGAGATGGCTACTCATAACTTAAGAATGTGTAAATACAGAACACTCCCTGTAAATACTATTGTTAGGAGCCAAGGGATCTGCAAGTTAACAATGGGTTGTTGTTGCTGTTTTTGTTTATGATACCTTTTAATGGAATCGAAGAACCAAGGTCCAGCAGCTCTACACAGGAACTGACTTCTTACAATGGGAAAAATTTACACAGAGACTGCACTCAGTCTGCAGATTGTTTACTGGTAAATGATGTCATTCTGCTATCTACACACTCCCCAGCACCTTTTGATTTATAATATCCCACTGGTCTGTGGCCTTTTATTTCTTTAACAAATTTCAAAAGGGGCTTGACTGATGCAGAACAGCAGATTGTCATTTCATGCGAGCCTCCTGCCACTTTGTACCCTTTATTCTTTTAATGTGTGTAGTGAAAATAAAGCTGCTACCTCCATAAAGGTTTTCTGAAGAGCAAAGTGTGAGGACAAACTCTTTTCAGCATTACACTAAGGCTATGTGACTAATTTTTAAAGGACTGTATGATGTAACTGGGAGCAGTTTGGCTATTGCTGTATAGTGTATATATATAATAGAGATTAATGGAAAAGTCAGCAAGGGAATATTTTAGGCTGAGTGTGAGGAATTGTTTCTTTACTGTAAAGTCTTTTATGATAGAGAATAATCTCTGGAGGAAAACGGTGGGGGCTGCTTGACTCGAGTCATTAAAATCTGGACAAACCTCTAGGAACAGTGTGGAGCAGCCTTGCTTTGGCAAAGATATGAACTAAGTACCTAGGAACTCTGTTCCATCCTCAGTTTACATGAAAGACACATGCACAGATCGATAACCCTTGTGGCAGTTTTAGCAGTTTACTGCTAATGCAGCTCTTACACTTGCCAGACCAGGTTTCCTAAAGACATTTGGACAACTGTGTCTGAAGAGGTTCATAAATTACTCTGTATTGTGCCAGCTAAACTCATTTCACTTCAGGAACAAGAAGTCAGCATGTTTACACTTGTCCTCACTAGGATTTATTTTTTTTTTCTTGGGCATTTAGGTCCATGTGAAAGGCCTTCCTGTGAGCTAATGGAAGAGAGGGCACTAGGTACCTGTTGAATGTCACCCAGACTGAGCCTGCCTGCCCCCTTCCCTCACATTTGCTCTAAAAAGTGCCTGTCTCAGAGAATCTCTCTAGTGTGTTTTAGAGTCGTGGGTCTTAACCCCACCAACTTCACCTCCATCCTAGAGAGGATTCATTTATTTGTAGAGGGGATGGAGAAATACTAGAATTAACTGAGAATGAATTGGAAACGAGTTTCTTCCCTACCAAAAAGGTAAGGAATCTTAGAAATTAAGAGCATACAGATGTAAACATTTCCCATTGCTGGTACAGACCCTTTTATAGAGAATTTAAGGCACATAATACTTGCTTGCTTTTTTTGTTTGCCTTTCACAAATCTTTTAAAAATCGTTCATGAGTACTGATGAGAACTAGTGGTTTGTGTTCCCAAACAGCCATGAAAGGAAACAAGAGCAGACAGTTGTTCTGTATAGTGATTTTTGTTTATCAGAAGATGTCTGTTTACTCTTCTGTCTTCTCACTCCCATCAGTTTAAGTTTTTGAAGTCGACAATTCTAAGTTATATTTAAGCAGTAAGTCTTATCAGAAAAATTCTGGGCAGTTGGTACTCGGTTTTGGTCTCTGCTGCTGGCTGAGAAAGTGTCCCTGCTGTGGTCCCAGCTGAGAAGCTCCAGCAGGAGGCGAGGAAAGAGAGAGGAGTGTCTACTTTGCTTTCAGTAAAGGCTTCTCATTACTACAGGACAATTATCAGTGTTTTATGCCATGTGTTTTTTCTACTCTTATTAAATATTTGGCAAGATCTAACTTTGCAAAGAATCCTTTTCAGGAATCCTTTTAGAGTCTCTGAACACGTTACAGAGCCGCTGCTGAACTCTGTCCTTCTCAACTAATTCTGAGCAAAGGGGTATGTCTTAGTTTTATGTGTGTAGAGAACATGGCAGTGTTGTGTTTGTAAGCATGGAGAAAAATAAAATGTAGTCCTTGCCAGTTATTCTGTTGAAAGTAGTTATTTCAATAAGAGATACTGAGAGGTGTGTGGTACATCTGTTTGGTAATTATCAGAAACTGAATAGCAGCTACTTTAGGACAGCTGTATCTGATGGTGCTATTTTCTTTGTTATCTCTTCCAGGTGGAGCATCTATGATCTGTTGATCTTCTACTTTTCTCCTGTTCCACAGCCAGTCTGGAAATCAGGATATTCACTCTAGCTGAAGTTAGCTCAAATGCCAGGTAAAGATGAAATCTGTTCTATTATTTAAACCAACTTTGGCATTGGCAGTCAAGAAACTGAGTGTTTATCTAATGAAACAGTATGCCAGGATCATGCTGTGGTACAACTAGGTACAGCCAAAAGACCTCAGGTGAAGTGTGCAAGGTCTGGGAGAAAACAGAGGCAAGGATGTTTTCTGCAATCCATACTGTAGTGGATTAGTCTTCAAGTCAGATTTCTTACCTTTTTATTATTTTTTTTTTAAATGAGATATATAGTTAGTGGTAACCCACTCCATGTTTAAAATGAAACCAAAAGGCAAAAAAAAATTTGCAAGGAGCCCAAGTGAAAGAGATGTGATTGTTTACTGCTTTTATTAGACATGTTCACAAAGCCTCTAATTAATCAGAGTCAAGGTTTAGAGCTGTAATTCAGTGTTACCATGGTTTCCAGAAAGACCCCTGTCACTCAGGCACTTTCAGATCAGCTGAGAGGCATCTGCTCATCTTATTTAATTCGAAGGAGTACTTTTTAGGTAAAAAAAGCAAGAAATTTGGAAGAGGAAGCAAAGGCCTTAACCAATGAATAATTACTCTTACAGAAATACTCAATAATTATAATGCAAAAGAGCTGACAGCACATAAACTGTGCTGAAAAATCCCCGCATCTTGTTAGGTAACTGCCAGAAGCTGAATATATCCTAATGTGTCATTTGCCTTATTGTACTCATTTAAATCCTATGAACTCATAAGGGGGGGGGTGTTGTGTGTGTAAAAGTGTTAGATCAAGCTATTTTTAGCTGCCAGTGTGTGTGAGAAGGAGCTTTTTCCAGTGCACTGGGGTAAAGAAATGGGCAATGAGAGGAAAGCTTGGTATAGCTCCAAAACTTCATTATTTTTTTTTTATGGCACAAGCCATGGACTGTGGAATGAGTTAGGAGCAAGAAAATCAATTGCCACCCTGCCTGTCCTGGCAATTTTGATTTTTGGCTGAGAAGCTGGGAAAGCTTTCCAGCTTGGGTAATCATGGGGAAATCACTCTGGCTGGCAAAAGGCCTGGAAAGGACTAGCGCATGTGAGGAACAGGGCCCTACTCTGTAAGAGAGCATCCTTGGAGGGACTGGCACAGCCAGTCCCACTGCTGCATGAGGTTGTACTGGGAATCATGTCATGGATGCCAGCAGGTAGAAGGATTACTCTTCAGGAGGACTTCTTCAAGCCTCTTTGAAAGTCCTTATGTTTTCTTAGGGGAAAGGAATAAAAATATGTTATATTAAACCAATCATCTAAGGCAGCAAAATGAAGTACTTTGAGCCTGTTTTATGAGCCATCTCTCTGTTTGGCTCTCTCTCCATATGCACCTCTGTGTAACCTAGTTTGAGTGCACAGTATTTGAACTTTAACACCGTTTGAATGTGTTAAACTTGGTGTAAATTAGAGAATTTCTAGCATGCCAGATAAAGCCTGGGTTCTTTGGAAAGAGGAGATGCCAGTCAGTCTGTTCGCAGCAGGAGTTATGTATCATTTGTAAGTTTTTAATCATATCTCAGAGTTTTGAAATGTGGTTGGGAGCTCAGTCTGTTGTTTTCATCCACTGACTGCCTCTGTTGGAGCACTGGGAAGCCAATAATTTGGTGACCTTCACTCACTCCTTCGCAGAAGGTGTTAAGATATATGAGAATATGAGAAGAGCTTGATGGGTTGCAAACACTAAAGATTTCAGTTTTCAGGTGGGCTTATGAGCTTTGAGCAAGATCGTGATAAACAGGGAGCAGTCCCAGTGGGCCTGATTTCACACAAGAGCCTCAGGTGAAGCATATTTGTAAGACTCTGATCCTCAAAATGTTTTGTCAGCTGATAAAATTCCTTTGGTCATCCAAGCTGTGCCCTTGCCCCTTGCACATGTCCCTGAATGTGTAGTTTTTGCGAATCTCAAGAAACTCGATGTTTACAGCATTCAGGGAGTTGGGGGAATTATCTGCACACTGCTGTGCTGCTGCCTTGGGTGGCAGGGGATGCTTGCAGGTGGAGGCTTTGAGATCACCCAGCATGTGTGTGCACAGCTGAGCCTGGGGTGAAACACATCATGGCACCCACCCTTCAGGACAAAGTGTGTGTGGTGTTGCCCTCTTTGTACAATGTCTGCCAGTACACATGCCTTCTAAACAGGGAGAGGTCTTTTTCCTTCTTACAGCAACCCTCTATGCTAGGCAAAGACTTTTTCCCCCTTTCTGTAGAAACTTGGACATAGTCATTTGAGATTCATTGGACCAGAGGGTCTTGCTCATCTGGAGTGGAAGAATTCTGTTTTGATCTCTTCTTTAAGAATGCCTTATAAATGTTCTCCAATAACTGCTTAATAGAGCATGCATAGGCAGCCCGCAGCGTGGAGGCTGGAATGCAGATCTCCCCAGCTCCTGGTGGCTGATAGAGGAATAAATTAATTGTAATGGGAAGAAAAAGTGCAATAAAAATTGTGAAGCCTTCATGTGTTATGGTAAGAGGTGTCAATTAATCAGCTAGAGAGATAAAGTTGAGAGTAATTTAAACTAGAGGTTGAAAATAATCTAAAACAGATTAAGTTGAAAACAAAGGATGAGTCTTTAGGCTATTGGGAAGGGAAATCAATCTTGTAAACAGGTCTTATTGCTGAGTTAAAATTACTGATTCTAACATTCATTAATTCTAGCATTTATTTTCTTTTGCCAGGGTATGTCTGCCCTCTTTTGAAGAGGATGTCTGGAGTGAAGAATTAGGAAAGTTTCATAATCTGGTATTTTAATAATAGCTGTCTGAACAGTTGGGGACTGTTGTGCCCTGCATGAGAAGGAAAATGATACTGCTGCAGGGAGAAAAGCAATACTGCACTGAAGAGAAGTGTTCTCAGCTGGAGGGCCAACGATACTCACAGACCACAGGCCCTTACAGACTGTGCAGCTGATGATAACATTACAGTGCAGTGCTGCCACCATAGCACTGAAATATCTATTAAATTATTAAGAAAATATAAATATAAAACAGCTAAAGATGTTTTTAAAAAGCTACTTAAAAGTGCAAGTGCATATTTAGAAATACAGGAGTACCTTGAATATTTTCATTGATAGCTCCTGACAGGCAGCTCGTTACTGCTGATCTAGTATTCCTTCCTCTTCACTGCTGTTGAAAAGATTATTCTTAGGAAGTAAAGACATACTTTGGGATTTCTGGAGGCAAAAATAAATACACAGTGTCCTCATGAAGAAATAAGTGAATAGGATCCTATTCTAAATATTTTGCAAGAGGGAGCAGGGGTAGGAACTGAGGCACAAGGAGCAAAACACATTTCCTGAGGTCAGCCAAGAGGGAGGCAGTAGGAGGTCTGATGAGGACTCCCTGCCCCGTGAGACCAGACCCTCCACAAAAGGTATAAAACGTTACTCAGGATTTAAGCTAAAGTTTATACTTGATGTGGCAATTCTAAGTGAGGCTAATACATTGTGAGATAGATTTAACAAATGTGCATACTAAGGCAATATAAATGTGTAAATACACATGTAGTTCATAAAGGCCTTATGTCCTGCCAGACTCTAAAATAATTTAGTGCAATTAAAAAAACCCCAAATATCTAGTGATAGATTTAATCCAAACTATAGTGCATTTGTAACTATAATCCTGATACTAGTGGTGATTTCTTTGGAGTTTAATGTAAAATAAGAAAGCCATTAATAAGGTCTTTTCCTGTTTTAGAAAATTGTATTTTCAACTCAGCATTAAGCTGTCTTTATTTAATTCTTAGAGGCATCACTTCACAGTAGTGCTTATCAACACAAAGAAAGTGTTTAGTGTTGAGGGCTGCAGTTTGTAAAGTGATTACTTTGTAAGACAAGCTATTTTTCAGAAATACAGTTCACCTCCCTGCAATGTGGCTATCTAAATTTTGGAGGGGATAAGGAAGTGTGATTTACATGTGAAATGTTTTAGGGGTATCCTCAAAGTGGACACAAAACCTCATGAATTCAGACCTGTTGATTCAAAACAACTGAAATGTTAACAAATTTAGATTCTGGGATTGAAAAAAAGTTATGCTTAGAAAGACATGGGCTGCTGAGGTTTACAAGGAAGGATCTTAGATGGGCAAGGGGAAAGGTGCTGCTTTGGAAAGCTTTTTTTTAGAGCTATTAATGGAGCTTTAGCTGCATTGCAGCAGAGGGGGAGAAAAGGTTGCCAGGACAAGATACTATAATGTAAGAACCACAGCCAGGGACTGTTTAACTGAATAGTACTTTCAACATGTCTGTAAAGGCAGGTTTTCTGGTGTAACAACCTAAATTTATCATAATGGCATGAGAGATGCAGATACTAAAATACATGTGTCATATCAAACAGAGGAATCTGTATGCTGTGCTTATACTGCCAGATTGTCAGGAGCTCTTCTCATCTGTACAAGAAAATCTTATATAGTTATGCAGGAGTGACAAGCTTCCTCTGTGGGGATACTATACTGTATAAACTGTAATTTAATTTTTTAATCTATAAATAGATATAAAAATATAATGAAACATAATTCATTAATTCATATTACAGTAGGCTGCCCAAAACTTGGTCCCTGTGTATGCTGGTGTTGGTGTTAAATCAAGATGGATTATTTGGGGAAACTTTATTCTTCAGCTACTCCGAAACAGTTTCTAAAAGGTACAAACTCTCTGAGGACATTACATGGACATTCTAGACACACATCTCTCAAACTTCTAGAGCAAGAAGCTTTGAGAAAGGAGCTAGGCCACAGGTATGTTTTCTGTTCTTCAGCAAGTTCTTTGTACTAATATCCACCTCTTACTTCTGAGAGTCAGTAAGGTACAGAATTAATAGCAAAATACATTTTCTTCACAGGCAGCTGAATCAGACTGTAAGGAAGCCTGAGGTGGTGTCAAGGAGACCCTCAGATGTGTGTGTCATACTTCGATTTAGCAATAAGCGTGTGGATGAGGAAGGCAGCTAAGGGCAGAGAGTAGAAAGTGTAACTTAAGACAGGAAGGAGTGTTTTTTTAAAAAAGATAGCTACCATACTGAAATTTCTAAAAAACGTAAAGTTTAAGGATTAGAAGGTATATAGCATTGATTTTCTGTTTTGAAAGCCTCCTAGGAAATTTTTAGTGTTCATCATCTTGATTATAACTTGAATACATAGATTAAACCCATTTTTAAAAATTATTTTGTAAATAATTTCTCTCCCCCAATGCCCTGAAAAATTGGGTGTTATCACTTCAGTAGAGTGTCAGCTTTTTTTCTGAACTATAGACCAAAATGTGTTAGCTTTTACTTAGGCCTAATGGTTAAAAGGAGATAATTCTAATTTAAAAAAAAAGATAAATTTTTATTAAGTTTACCACAAAATGACACTTGATCCCTGCAGCTGTTTTTCATGTGAAGTGTTAGCAGGGGGTCCATTTTTTAATACTCTCTGGCAAATAGCCAAGTGTTACTAGGATGGCCTCCAGCTTTTGAGATCAAGAGATCTCAGATCACAGGAGATAAATTGTATTATTGTCACTGCAGAGTCTGTCGAGAGAGGAGGTGACAAGGTTACTCAGTAGGTTACAGATTGAACTGGAGGGGCTGGGTAGAGACAGTGAAATTTAGACTGAATTATCGTATTTGTACCTTCTGAGACTAAAATCTTTTAAACAATTAAACTAAATGGTATGCTAGAAAGTCCTTCTCAGCCAAATTCAGTTTGGTTTCTCTCCACTTTGAATTCTCTGAGCTTTTTTTTCTTTTTCATCTATGGAAATACAGCACTACTGAATTACTCTTCAGCCAGTCAATACCAAATCTGCTGTGGGAGTTAGCAGAGCCAGCAGAGCCCAGAGGGAAGTGTGCTGGTAATGACTTCAGCAGAGCAAGAATGGACAGGAATGGCACCTGTTCAGTATCCTTCACTTGGAGCAAAGCAGCATCAAGGTTTGAATCGTGGCTGTTGCAAACCTCTTTGGGATCCTAACTCGTTTTTTTTTGTACAATGAGTCTGTGTCAGAGTTTGATGTTTTAAGTTAGTAGGTTTAGATTCTGCTCCTGGTTCAGGGAAGGAATTTATGCCAGAAATTTCAAGAAATCTTATTCCACTTGCTGGGGTGGAGGGGAAAATTTACAGAAGAGTTAAGCAGATAAATTCCATACATCCACATGCATTTTTCTCATTCCTCAAATGTATTACTTTTCCTTCTCTTGGTGCTGGGAATAAGTGTGCTTTTTACTGCATTTTTAAGCAACCTAACCTAGTATATTTTATCTTGCTAATAGATTATTTTTCCAGTAGTTTGAATAGCAAGTTTGTTTGAGACATTGCTGGTGTCTTAAAATTGGTAATAACTGAACACAGTTCATAAAATTTAATCCTAGAAAATGAGAAACATGATTCTAATCTTGCTTAAGTGCTCAGATACCATAGTGAAGAACACAAAATAGATAATGATTATGTCATTTTTTAATTAAGAAAACAAGCAAGTTTATGACTTTTAATCCACTTTCACTTAGGAAGATCAGGTAAAACTCTTGGAAGAGCTCTACAGAGTTGAGAAATTTCAGTACTAATTGAAAATGGTGTAGGTATGCTACAAGAAAGGCTTATTTTGTTGCTTTTGAGACATCTCCAGTACGTGAAGATTAAATAGAGAATATTACCACTACTCACTGTTAAGAACTGTATTGAAGTTTTTCATTTCTTCTGGAAAGGTTTGGAAGAACAGTCAAGTATTTCCTTTCTGTTTCTTTCTGAATCTGGGCAAGTTTATGCCTCTCGTTACTTTGACATGGGGTGCCTTTGCTTTGGCAGGACAAAACCCAGGTAAGTGGAAGCAGTCTACACATTCCTGTGAAAGCTTTCTGTTAATTTCTGAGGGACAAGGAGGACCTAAGAGCAGTTTAACCAGGTCAGATCACTTTGCCAGTATCCTATCTTTGAGGCCAGAAGTAGGTGTTTATAGAAAAATGTAAGAGCAGAGCCTGAGCAGTGATGATTATATAAAGGATGACAGATAATCACGTGTGGGTTCAAGTCCAGATTCTGCATAAGGAAAAGGGAAGCAGCAGCTCTGTCCTCACTGGTCAATCTAGAACATTTTTCAGGTTTTTCCAAGCATGTCTCTGAAACAAAATATGAGATTAAAGAGGTTGCTTTTTTTTTTTTTCTAAATCAGGATTTCCAGCACTGTACTGGCTTGGTGAGGCTCATTTGAATTTTACTTTATTATTTTTTTTTAAGCTACTGAGCTGGTATTTTCATGGCACTGTATATGATGACTCTAAGGTCTCTGTTCCTGACTAATAGTCACTTGAGTCCATTTTTTTGTAAACAAAGTTAAGATCTACTTTTTTTTCATGAGCTATATTTTACATTTATCTACATTACATTTATTCTATCACTTTTTTCCCCCAGTCATTTAGGCTCAGAAGTTGGCCCTGCATAGTTGGATCACATCTTTATTATCTTGGATAAGAATCCCATATCATACCATTGCTCATAACAAGCCAAAAATTTATTTGGGAACTAAGAGACTGTTTTGGAATAGTAATTTGAGTTTAGGTCTTCACTATTGCTGCTGTTTTTTGAAATGTTACATATGTTTTTCATTTTTTATTTCATTTCTGGAGGAGGAGAAGGGGTTCTGGGCTGGACCCAGGCTGTTACATTTGGATCTCCATGTCAGATCCATCTGCTGTTGGCTTGAGAGCTTTGGTCAGAACAGTTTGGGTGCTGCTTTATATGTTAAGCTGTTCAGCACATCCTCTGCTGAATGGTGATGTTTTTGGTACTGGCTCTGCTGCTTCCCCAGTATCTGAAGCACAATCCTCTACATCAGATTTCTATTTCTGGTCTATTTCTCTTCTCAGGCTGATGTGATAGCCAAGGAAAGAAGCACTGAAGTCATGGCCTGTTCCTATCACAGTCACAATTAACTTCATGCAGTACTTTTGAAAAAATATACTTGGAGTGATTGTATTGGTGTTATTTTCATCTCTCTGTGATATTCTTGGCAAAATTCTACCCACCTCAGAGACTTCTGACAGACATGACTGTCTTTCGGTAAGCAAGAAAGAAGGGTTATTTCATGATCACACAGACTTGAGGTCTAACTGTTAGATGGTATGAACTGACATAGCATGATTGAAAACTTACCTGACTTGCAGTAGATGATGTTGTCCCTGTGCATGTAATGAAAAATCTAGTCTGTTTTTAAGAGAGGTGGTGTAGATGTTTTTCCATGTCTTTAGGCATCTACTGTATATGTTGCAATTCAGAAAAGGCAGTTGACATGGCCCAGAGATGTGGTTCCACACTTCTGACTGGATGTTGACACTGTATTTTGTTAGGAGACACAAGCATATTGGTTTATGTTGAAACACAGGATGGTGGCTTCTAGGAAGTATGCATTTTCTCTTGTTTAGCTAAACACTTTCAAGAGTAATGAACAAAGACAACTATTAGAAGTTTTTATGTATTTTAATGTTAGAAATGGGAATTACAGGATTAAAACAAAGACATAAAAATACCATATGCTGGGTTTTGTCTGTTACAGAATCAATTCGGCTGCATGTAACTTTAGGTTCTTATTACTGCAGCAGTGAAAAATGCAACCTTACTAGGCCTTGTAATCAAATCCAAAACCTTGGGTCCCAAGTCACCATGCACGTAAATGCTCTCGATCTTGTTCTTTATCTTCTTGGAGGTAAAAATAAATCCATGAAGAAAATGCAGTAATTCTTCCACATGCTTGAACATACTCATTACCCTCCTGTTCATAAATGTTCTTTAATGTTTTTCCCATGAGTGCGTTTCCTTTAGTCTTGTGCAGATACCTGATGGATGATCGACGTCCTGGAACCTCTATTCTCTTGGGCTCCCAGCCTAACCTTGAAGCCTTCAGGTGTCACATATATTCAATACCTTGGAATTTTTTTCCAGCCATTTTAATCCTCTATCATCAATCTGTTAACAATCGCTGCATGTTTTGTTTCATCTCAAGAAACATCTGGACTAGTAATACATATTTAGTGTTTTTTGTTGAAAGGATCTTTTTTATTTGGTCTCATATGTCATTTTTCTTCTTTCATATACCTTACTTTAGCTACCTATTTTCACTTAAATATATCGGGTCATGAATTTGTAAAGTGGATCCTTGGCCTTCCTTCAAATAGCATGTCTGAGCAATTGATTATGCAGATTTTTAATAGTAAGTCTTCTGTAATAAGAGATGTTTGACATGCCTTTTCAAAACCAATAAATAAACCAACAACAGTCTTTTGTAAATGACCCACTGTTGTGACTAGACAAAAACTTAACAGTGCAAATATTAAAAAAAAAAAAAATTACCTGTGGGGTAAAAAGATGACTGATGGCAGAAATGCAGTTTATCTAACAGCAAGGCAGCCATAGTAATTTTATTTTAAAAAACGTAGTGCAAATCTTTGGTGTAACAGCCTGTTGGGTAGAGCACTTTGCTGGGGGAAAAAAAAAACAACACAGATTTAGATTCAGTGCTCATCTCTGATCTTCAAACCATGTTTTGGAGGACTATTTTTTAGCACTCTGCTAAAAAATAATAAAATAGTAGTAAATGGCTGAGGTGGAGAAAGCAGTCATCTTCTTGAAGTAGTGGAGGTGGAGTAGTGGAATGAAGCTGTGGAGGCTCCATCCCTGGGGGCATTCAAGCTTAGGTTGAATGGGGCTCTGAGCAACCTGGTCTAGTGGGAGGTGTCCCTGCTCATGCAGGGGAGTTGGAACTCAGTGATCTTTACGGTCCCTTCCAACTCTAACCATTCTGTGATTCTAAGTAATGCCACGTACAGCCAGGACTAATGCAACAATCTGAAGAAGGGCCCAAAAGGGAACAAAAATGAGAGAAGCCCTGGACAAGGGCACCCTTCTGAAACAGTGAGTCCTGGTCCTGGCATGATTTGCCATGGGGGAAGGGGAGGGGAGTACAAGTGTCTGACTGTCATGCCAACATAGACTGGGAGACAGAAATACCCCTGGGCACCACAATTTAGTTGGACCCCCCGTGAGTCAAAGGCAAATTATCTGTACATTGTGTCAGTTGCTTGTGCTTATAAAGTCATGGATATATATTTTAAAGAGAAATGCTGGCCTCTTTTTATTCTTTCATTTGTCTGAGAGCCCTATTTGTTGTATACCTCTCAGTTGCTGAGTTTTGGGTTTGGTTTTTTTCCCCCCTACTGTGTTGAGAAGATGATTTTGTAATTACAACCCCAAGCAAATTAACTATTGCTTTTGCCTCGTACACTTAAGGACTTTGCTTTCAACCCAATTTTAAAACTTGCTCATCTGTAGTGCTGGCTCCTCTGTTTTAGGAAGGAGATCTAACATCCCTATAACCATTAAGATCTGGCCATGTTCTGTTCCAATGTAACAGTTCCTTGGAGCTGTAGGAAGTTTTATTTCTTTTGCACATCTGCAGTAAGAACGCGGCATTTGAAATCTGAGCCCCTTAAGGGCCCAGGTCTTGGAGATATTGATCATCTGCTGCAACTTTTTGTCTGCTTTCAATTCCCATTCCAGTCGGCAGGAGACGAGGCTCTCAGCACCTTGCAGGATCAGGCTCGCAGAGGTTGCTTTTGGAGAAGATTGCCTGTGTATTCAGCTGGCTGGATCATCTCTCGTCAGATGGCTCCATATGTTATTACACATCCCAGATATTTCTGCTGTCAGCCTGAAGGTAAAACAATGGCTGCATTGTCTGGCCTCAAGCTGAAAAGTGACTAAGTGAAACCAAACTAGAGTAATGGGTTTGAGCTTTTGGGGTTTTTTTAATTAAATTTTATTATTTTTCAAAAAGATCTTTTACATATGGGACTTAATTTAAGATATTGCCTATATTTAGATGAGACATATTTTCTAGGAACTTCTGTATTGTAGTAAAATTATTGATTAAAACAGTTTAGTAATTAAGGAAAAGGAGAGATTATCACCCAGGTGGGGCTTCTGTCCCCTTCAGAGTAACAGTTGAGCAGCAATGAAGCAGGTAGTTGACTCATGAGCTCCCACTCTCTGAGATGATGGAGACAATCCATGCAAGGTCCCCAAAGCATTTTCAAATGCAATAGTAAAAATTTGGTATGACTGGAAATGAGAGGTACAAATGAACCAGTGGGAGGTGGGGAAGAAGATGATGTCACTTGGCCACAGTATTTTCAAAAAATTTAACACTTCTGTGGATTTACACAGTTCCTTTTAGCTGCTTCTCATAGAATTTATGAATAAGGCAAATTGTTGACCTTAACGCAGGAACACTTAGACAAGAGGTGACAGTGGATAACTTCATGGCTCCTTTTTCCTTATGTTCTGTAAAGAAAAGATTTTCTGGAGGGGAAGCTATACTAAAGTAAAAGCCAAGTTCTGCTTTCTACAGTACTCTAACACTTTAGCTATAAATTATCATATAGTAAAAAAAATGCTATGGTTAATATTTGAGACACTGAAAGAGCTCATTTTTAGAAATGTGAGGGACCTGTTAATCCTGCTGAAGTCAAATGGAAATTACTCAGAACCTCAAAAAAGCAAACCCAGGCTATCTTAGATTAGGCAATAAAAGCCAAAGGAATTAAAAAAACAATGTTGACCTTAACACTTAATGAGTAAACCCTTTTGTCTCCTGTACTTGCGCATGGCTATTTTGAGTACACTTAGCATATACTTTCACTGTACTCCTGGCCTTCTTTCACAAATGGGACACAACACTATTAGTTGCCTTCCCAGTCAGAGCTTTGGTCTTGAGTTTTTCTGTTTTCACTGGAGTCATTCTTAGGCCATATTTAGCCAAAGTGCACAGTGTGCTGACAAGTGAAAGCTGGCAGTTTGAAAGTATTCCCTCTCTTCCACAGAGTGAGTCTATCCTTACCCTGAGCAATTATTTTGGTAGTGCAGTTTCCATTTTCCAAGCAGCAACACTGCCAAAGATTTCTGCCTAAGAAAAGTTAAAGCTGAATCAACAGTACGTTGAAATCAAGTGGTGGATGCAGAACAGTAAACACAGAAAAGGCAGAAATGTATCTGCAAAAAATTCTTGGTTCACATAATTCATTTTTTGAAGAAAAGCAATTACCTTGGCAAGACTGTTGCTGGTTCGTTATGGCAGGGGCTGCTTAGGTGCTAAAACTACTCAGGCTTGTGAGCAGGTGAGGAGGGAGGCTGTGCACCCTGTAGTTCCACAAAGCTGTAACCCCAAAGCTCCTCAGTGATGCAGGCAAAACCTTTTTTCCTGTGCTTGTGAAA
Organism: Hemiprocne comata; assembly: GCA_020745705.1. NCBI lineage: Eukaryota > Metazoa > Chordata > Aves > Apodiformes > Apodidae > Hemiprocne > Hemiprocne comata. The sequence continues at coordinate 66,567,783 of CM036589.1, read as the reverse complement.
CAAGGTTATGGTGAGGGTGAGAGGAGGCAGTAAAATTAGGGAGGGTGCCACTCGGAGCCAGAGACCTCTGTGCCATGGGCAGTTGGCTACCAGCACAGCCCCTCCACCCGGATCCTCCTTTTCCTTCCCTGCATCCTGGAGCACAGCTGCTAACACTCTGTGTTCTTCTGTGAGGAAACACACATAACAGTAAAGGTATTAAACTGAAATGTCTTAGTGGAGTGGCTTAAGGTGTATGAGATCTCTTATAGGTTCATCATTAGATTTAGTGGGGTTTTTTTTTGCTCAGTGGAAACACCTAATGTGTTTGTGTGGGTTCAGTGTAACTCATTGTCAATTTAAAAGGGTAATAATTTACTTCCATAGTATATAGTTACCTAAAGCCCTGTGTACATGTTGTCACTAACTGCTCTTGTGAAGATATTTTCAGCTTATAGACATTTTTCCAAAAGGTCAAGAACTGATACATAATTAGTCATTTTCTGAGACTGAAACTTTTTTCTCAGAGCAAAAATTACTCAGTTATGAAACCACCTAAGTCCAAACTGTGTGCCTGGGTTTCCTTGGTGTGGAAACCAGGGTGTGGGAGGAGGGGAAAGGGGGAGTGGTGTTTATGTCTGGCTCCACATTACAAAGTTAGGGTGTTGCCAGGATGTGCGTCTGGAGCTGAGGATACTCCTTGATCCAATAATGAAGTTGTAGTCAAAGTGATTCTGGTGTGGGTCTGCCGCGTCCTAGTGTTCGTGGTCACTCTTTTGGAATAATTTTGCATGGAATATAAGCAAATATAAGACAAAACAAATTGCTCTTGTATGCCATACTTCTGTTCAGCCAGCTTGCTGCTGGGCCAGCAACTATTGAAGTATAAGTTCAATATTACGTTTCCTTAATGTTAGATTTATTGTTGATGAAGAACACAGTTTCTCAGTTGGAGCATTGCTGTGGCTGATGATGTGACCGGGCAGAGTCACCCTCAGCTGCCTGCTGTGCTGGTTCCCTTCTCCAGGTAGCTGCAAGGGGGTGAGGTGGGCAGCTACCTCACAGAGCTGAGCTTTTTTGTCCATCTAGCCTTAGACCCCTGTTGTGGGTAATCCATCCAAGAAAGGAGATAAAACAGTACATCCTGAAGCACTCGTACAGCCTGGTTTTAGATGTGAGGTGTTACTGCAGCATTGCTAACAAGTAGGGAAGCCTGTCTAATGCAACATGGAGCTTGGCTAGTGCTACTCAGTAAGAAATTGCAACTTCTATGAGAAATATTGTCCATTTAAGTCAAATAACAAAAGCTGTTGAAGAAACTGATCTCCATGGGATTAGTCTCATTAACAGAGTTACAAGTAATTTTGAGTTACTCACTCTAGCATAATGTAAAACAACGAAGTTAGATTAAAAGGCTGCCCCTTCATGAGCAGGCAGTGCTAAGTACGATCATGAACTAGATTTTTTCACAATGTTTGCATGATGGGTTCACTCTCTGAAATAGTTATTTCAGACTCTCTGAGGAAAAATTTATTTGTGCTTGTATTCAAAGAAAATATTTGAAAAACTAGATACAGATTGGTCTTGCTTTCCCCACTCAGAAGAAATATTCCTGCTTTTAAACAATTTTAACAGCTGCAAGGAAGCCACAGTCATCTTTGATCTGTCAGTGAAATTAGTTTTTGTTTTTAATAAAACCTGATATCTTGGACAGGATGTTTAAGAAATTGTTGTGGACCATTTGTAGCCATTGGTGCGCAAACAGAAGTTAGCATTAAGCCGTGTTTAATAGAACAGATACACAACCTAAACGCAGAGAGAAAATTGAGTCCCTGCAAAGAAACATGGAGTCTGCCTCACTGTGGGCCTGCTGCTGCTCCTGCTGCAACAACCTGGAGCCATTGGCTGTGAGTGTGTCGCTGCCTTTGGGGGAAGCTGGGTACCTCTGAGCAGGTGGCTGGAGAGTCTTAAGTAACTTACTGCTGACTGGTGCAGGCTTTTGCTGAAATACAACCTGATTGGTAGGAATGTGGGAAGTTCAAGGATTAGGTATGGGTTTTCAGGCTATCCCTATGATCCATAAAGGTTCCTAAATGCCTGTCTTGTTTTAGGCTGTGTGTAACTGGATTAGTGTGTCTTTCTGGTATCAGTGGGGCTATTTATTTGGGTTATTCATGCTCTTAGATGTTTTAAGGAGGAGGCCTCAATGGGGTGTATCAGTAACTGTAACTCTAAAATAGCTTTGAAATAAACCTAATTAATTTAGAATTCTGCTCTTTTCATTATATTATATGGAATTAAATCAGATGCTAAACAGGAGTAGAAACAGAGTTATAGAGGTGGTGGCATTTCCTGTAAGGTTGCTGGTACAGTGCTTGTCACTGCATCAGGGAAAACAAAAGTTAAACATGGCAAAGTAGACACTTTTAATATTGTAAAGACAGTTCCAGAAAAACATACAGAGAAAAAAAGAGATGACAGCTTATATGAGTCATCTGCCTAGTATTACATCCAAAGAGACAATATAGCAGAAAGTATTTGGGAAGTACAAGAACTGTTGTTGATTTTACAAAGTTGTGTAGTACTTAACCTTGTATTCCCCAAAGATAAAGAATAAATCCATGGTTTCAGCCATCCAAGTCAGGATGGCTGAGAAGAGATAGTCTGGAGAGGTGAAAACGTAATAATTTTCTCTGGTAGCAAATACATTGGAAATGAAACTCATCTGTCTATGCCCTGCTATCCTTTGAGATACTCTACAGCCTCTAACTGCAGTTCTAGAAGAACTTGGGTCTTCTCTTGGTCCTTTGCAGACATTTCTTCAGATGTCTTTCAGCAATCCAGATGTACTGCATGGATGGAGTAATGGAATCACAGTGTAGTAGGCTGGTTTTTGAGTGCTGACTCTTACATGTGAAAAATCAGGCTCAAAGAAGTACTTACGCTCCTAACTTTATATTAGTTTTATTAGAAAAATGGGAGCCTAAAAAAAGGTCAAGTACTTAATAACCTGGGATGGGGAAGGAACTTTATGCCACACAACAGCTAAGGACAGCTGTGGTCCATGGACTCATACAGCCTTCCTGGGAATGCTGATTGTGAAGAAAGTGCCTTGTTTGTATGGAAGGAAACAATCCAGGATTAGGAATTTGGCTGGACCATAACAGGGGCACAGGTCTACTAGATGCAGGTAAGAACTGTGCTTTTATATGTCATGGGAACCTTTGGTGATGCTTGCACCATTGATCTTGGTTCCCTTAGTGCAACTCCCTAGGAGACACAAGTTATTAGCTTGTTTTCCATGTCACTGTCTAGTAGGTCTGGCTGCAGAAGGGTGATGCTGGACATGGCACAGTGAGGTGTTTTGTTGTACATGAGATGAGTCATCTCAAATAAAATGAGGAGGGGAAATACAGTGTGCAGAAAATGCCTGCTTTTGGATTGATAAATGTAAGGAGCTGAGTGTGCATGTGAATTTACCTGTGGGGAGCAGAAGTGGTTTTACTGTGTGTGTTTGGGGTTTTTTTTAGTAAGTTGATCTTGCTAGTAAAACAGCACTATTTTGATCTTTTACTTTGCATTTCTTTAAGAAACAGATGAATGTTAAAAACTAGGAGCTTAAACAATGATAATGATACGACTCTGGATTGTGCTTGTTCCTCCTGAATGTCAAGGGAGATGGTTAACTACCAAAATGGGTATTAAAATCCACTTTTGAGTACCAAACCATGTGTGAACCTGGGGACTCACAGTTGTGCCAGGCCAGAAAATGCACTTAACTAGTATTAAGTCACATTTGTATCTCCTCAACTTAGATGGGTTCTGAGGAAAGCTCTGCTTTAAGTCCAGGAGCATCTAGAGCCCACTTAAGCTTTAGGTAGGCAAAAGTAGAACATTTCAAAATATTTCAGTATTAAATTCATGGTATATTAAATATCTTCTGATTTGTTCTTCAGTCAGACAGCTAAGATCTTTATTCTATGCTTATGAAGTGTAGACTTCAGTTACATACTTAGGTTGTTCATACTTGTTTTTTAAAGAAATTCTCACTGTGGATGTTCATCATATTCATAGTTTTAGTTAAGATGGATGCAATGTGAATTGAACATGTTTTTCTTTGTTAGAAATGCTTTGTTTGTCTGCTTTTCAACTCTTGTTTAAAGCAAACACTAATTTACTTCAACTCCATGATTTAAAAATAAAACACACAGTAAAAAAAGCCATCCCACACTCAGAAAGGCTGATTAAAAGCTGGTTAGTCCTACTTGTATGTGTGATCTTATCAGAATGGCCCTTTCCTTTCCAGATGTCAGAGTTTTATGTGGTGTAAATGATACTCTCATTACCCAGATGGTCTAAGAAAGGAACAGTTTCTGGGAGGTATATGCTATTTAATTCTGTACATTCAGGGTCTATAAAAATGAAACTGGTCAGTAAAGTGTCTGAATATCATGATATTCATTTGGGAATGGAAGCCCTGAACCCACTGAATGTACACTTGACCAGATGTAGCCTCATCTTTATAGACAACATCCAGACCACCAATAAAATTATTCAAAATAAGACTCGGAATGGCAATCACAGGACTGCTATTCTCATAACAAGCTCAACTGTGCACAAACAGTAAGGGTCAGATTTAGTTCTCATTTACACTGGAATATAACAGTCTTGAAGGAAGGAGATTTTTTTTTTTTTGGGGGGGAGTGGTTTTTTTGAGTGGAGGGCTGGGGTTTTGAGGTTGTTTTTTTTTGTTTTGGGTTTTGGTTTTGGTTGATTGGTTTGTTTTGGGGTTTGTGTTTTTTTTTTTTTTTTTTTTTCAGAGAATTGCCTGAGAGTGAATTTAGTCCAAATTTTCTGTACAGACATAACACATTTGTAGGAAGCAGACAGGTGATTCAGCACATATTAATTGAACCAATAATTGCACACAAAGGGCTTAATTAATTTTGTTCTTGGGTGTCAGTATACAGCACGTAAGTCTCACTGAAAGGAAAGAGAAGTATCTTGAGGGCAGAGCTGACCCATATAAGTAACTGTAGCCTCCCTCCTAAATGCCAAAAGCTATTGGAAAGCTTTCAGAATGTGTCCTTGGAAATTATTCTAAGTCAGCATATAATCAAACAGAGAAGTATTTCAGATTACCTTGTTTTTGTAAACGCTATGTTAGTTTTCCTGGAAGTGAGTCTGCATATTGCAAAGTTTGCTGTTCAGCTGAATTAACTTTAAAATAGACTGAGGACAATGTTCATACAGTGCCATAGTCTAGCCAAAGCTAAGCAGGTGCTATCCCAGTGGTATTCTTGAAATAGCACCCAAGTATTCTAGTTGTGAGTTTATTTGCCTCCACTGCAGTTCCCCAGGGCCTGCTTTCTGCAGATCTTTGAGATAAAGCTCTGCCGAAGTGTGCTGCCTCAAAGAGTTGCAGGTGCTGCAGATGTGCTTGCCTACCCAGGTGAGTCCATGTCCCAGGAGATCCCTTGGGATCAGGGGGTCTGGGGACAAGACCCTTGTACTGCCTCTTCCTGTGTTTGCTTGTCTGGCAAGATCTGTGCCCATGGTAGGGAAAGGCAGGCACTTGAGAAACATAACATTGGGTGCAAGTTAAAGAATATTCCTGCTTTTTCTAGCCTATGCTGGATAGGAGAGATGAACACAGTGCTAAATGCACACCCCAAATACTGCCCCGTCTGTCCTTTGCCCCAGCTCTTCTGCATACTATATTTTCAATGTCTAAATGGTCTTTTCTCACTAATAAGAGAGGTAGAAATGAGGGATATTGGTTTAGTTAGTGCTTGTTGAAAGAGGATTTACAATGTAGAAAGAATAATAAATGTGAAGTTGAGTTCATGTCTTAAACTATAGATTACTTTTTCTAAGATTATTTTAAAGTGTAGTATATTCTGCAAGAATTATATTTTTCCAGTTCTCAATTTGGAAAAAATATCTCTCTTTAAGGAGAAGTATAAAATAAAAGAAACAAAGATTTGGGGGGTTCGGGATGGGTTTTTTTGAATACAGACAGTCATTACAGTTGGCCCTGAGGCCTTACTGACACCAAATTCTAATGCTTCTCCTGTCTTTGATTTTCTGGAGAACTACTGGCCAGCTGACCTCTCAAACATCTAGCATCTGGAATATTTTCCTGCTCACCATCTGTATTTTTTTAAATGTAAAAGTGTGAGGGGAAAAAATGGCAAGAAATGAAGAGAAATTGAGGCTGAAATTTTATTTACATTGCTAATCAGAAAGAGGGCCTTTAATGCTGTTGGGGAAAAAGAAACACTAGTAAAACATAACTGGAAGATACACACATTTGAAGGAAACAGTTAATATGACAGCATAACTGAATAAAAATCTATTAAAAGCTGTGAAAGAGACTGTTGTTGATGCTAATATAAGTTGATAGCCGATGCCTGGAACTAATAAAAGGCTGTAGCAAGGCGGGGCTTCTAAATTACTGAGAAGGCATAAGATGAACAGTAAGAACAAAGTGCTTTTAAATCAGCTGATCTGCCTTAAAGCAAATATTTGTACAAATGGTAGTATCAGAAACTAGGAATTAAAGTGTTTGCTAAAGTGTTCTGAAATGGTGCAAGTGAGTTATGGTTAGGCTAGGTAGCAACTGGGAGGGAAAGAGGATGGTTTCATGATGAAAATTTAGGGTGTTAGTAGACAGTCCAAACTCTTCTGGTTGAGTAGAATGTCCACAGGTAGCTAAGGAGTTGGGAAATCTTAGAGGGAGATAGGTCTGAAATTTCAGGAAGAGTGTAATGCAGTGACAGTGGTAGTTGTCGCTCACCTTGTTGAGCTTTGATTATCTTCTAAGAAGCAAGTGAGATGTACCTATACTGCTGTAGCTTCTCTGGCAGCTGTTGGTGAAGAGAAAAAAGTACTGTCAGAAAAATATGAAGGTATATAGAGAGCATCTGAAACTCAGCTAAATTAATTGCACTTCAGAAAGTTTTCAGCTTCACATGGTCTCTCATGTTCTCCATCACTGGGTATATTTCTTTTTTTCTCTTTCTACCAGGAGAAGTTTCTTTTTTCTGTGTCCTGCACCAGTGGCAATTTGGAGCTCCTAGAAGTGATGACCAATAAAATTTATACAGATAAGCTCCAGTGCTTCAGTTTTGTTCTGAAACAGCTGTCTGAGCTAAACATATTTTCACCATAGCTCTTGAAAGGAACTAGCCCCAAACTATACAATATGTATTGCATTCCTATGCAGCTGCCATTTCACTTTTTTTATGTAGTACATGGTAATCTCCAGATCAATGTCCTCTTGTGAAGACCATATTCTACCCAAAGGACCATCCTTTCCCTTGTAATCCAGTGATGGAACTGTTCTCTTCAAAGAAAAATATCAGTTTTCCACTGTGAAAACCTAGAATATCTGTCTCAAGACCTCTGTTGAACTTATTTGTGGACGTTTTATGTATTGGCTTTGCCTTATTGTGGTATCTGAGCACTTGTTCAGCTTTATTTAATTTCTAACAGTGAAGCAGAATGCGTTTCTTAACTCTTTTTGTAGTTGTGTAAGCTTTGTAGTGGGATAGAGAATTCTGAGATAATACAGGCTTAAAATTACAAAATGAAGATTTCTGAATCTATACTTTTAACTGAATCTGAATTTATTGTGATGTTGGGAGTTGTAGGAGATCTCATTGGAACTGAAAAGTAAGAGGTTATTTAGCAAAATGCCAGAAGCAGTTTATCTTGTTCTTGTCTAGGCAGCCTCTGCCTACCTTGCAAATGCCCAGAGCAGCGGGCCACATGCAGCACTTAGTCTTGAAGTTTTCCCTGGGTTCTGAATATATGTACAAGGAATATTTTCAGTGGAGGAGCACACATATATTAAGAGGCAAACTGGCTACAAAAAAGAATTTCAGAGCACTATGTAGAGAGACCTGTGTAGCAATTGAAAGAAAGCCATATAAATGCTTTGACTTGCTTCTTCCTTTAGAGAAAAAGTAACACATGTGAGAGATGTGTCCAGAGACGGTGAGTATGCAGCAGAGTATTGTTTGGGGTAGAGCATCTGATGGAAAGAGTCTTGGAAATATAAGCAAACACCCCCTATCTCTTCCTGAGGGCTCTGTGCAGAGCTGGAGGAAGACAGGACTTCATGCACATTTATTGTAACTTAAGTGGGATCACATCAAAGAGATGTCTGATGCCATTGCCAGTTTCGCCTCCTAATGCAAACAATATGAAACTCCCCAGATATATTAGCTATATGCTTGGGTCAGCTGAAGCAGTTTTTCAATTTGTATAATTCAAAATTAAATACAAATGAAGAAAGTACTGCTCTCGTGAGAGCTGTGTACTTTCCTTAGCTGTTGGGGAATCTTACTGTAACTCACCGTGTTTTGAATTCCATTCTCAAAAATCTGCTAGTTTTCATTCTGCAAAACAAATATTCCTCTCTCCAGTTTTACACTTTCTAACCTCTCAATTTTTCTGGTCAACTTACTAAATGTGGTGGGCTTTTTTCTTATGTTTCTTTATGCTTCTGAGCTAATCATTCTTTAAAATAACAATTTGTTTTCCCAACCATAAATGTAACACAGCACAGAAAATGCTAAGTCATAGAAAAATGCATATTACAGCTGGAACTGATACTCAGTGCATTAATTAGATCCTTCCTCTAAGCTTACGAAAACACAACTGAACTATAAAAGAGAGCACTACACTAGCTCAACTAAACATACATCAGTTGCTCATCAAAGAGGGACTCTTAAAACTCCTATTTTCAATTCTAGTCTTCAACAATAAAAGTAAACCCAGCAGAGAGCTTAGTGTGGTTAGATAGTACCATTTATTGCTAGTGTGTTCATGCAGGAGGAAGCTGAACAAGCCTTTAAAATATTATCTGAAGTAACACAAGACCCCCTGCTGTCACAAAGCAAGCATTTAACAAAACCTCTTGGGTAAAGGGATAATGGAGAGAGATAGAGGAAGAATTATCTCCAAATGTGGAGAGAGTGAGAAACAAAAAATGCTCCACTGATCAAAAATAGGAGAGAAGCAATGGCAGATAAAACTAAGTAAAAATAATTACAATCATTAAATAACCATGATAGAAGAGGTGTCAGGGCCCAGGAAAAGCAGTTTGGAAGCTCAAAGCTTGGTTGCAAAGCAGTGGTATAACTCAGTGTTTGAAGGTTTGCTTATGGACAGGACGGAATCATAGCAAATGGACGTGTATATTAGCACTCAGTGTGCAACTGATAACTCTTCAGGGAAAGGCAGGAATGGAGAGCAGAAACTGTCACCTGGGAACCACCTGTTTGCCTAGCATCTGATTCAGGAGATACCTGTTTTAATAGGGATTCTTAGTTTTTAGCTTAACTTCTTAAGAAGATAAAGCTTTGATAACTTCTTTTTAAATATATTTACTTACTGAATGTCTGTTGGTAGGTCTACCACAAAAATAAATAAAAATGCCTTTCCTCCCAGACTTTTAAACCAGTTACCCACATTTCGCAGAGAATTAGGGATCTAGAGAGATGATTATCCCTAACAAAAGATAGCTAGGGGCAAATACAGCAAAGATATTGTAAAACCCTGTTGAGGGGAAAATTCAGGATAGCTCATCTAGATATTAGAGAATCAGCGTGAAGGAATAAACACAGAATGAGAGGTTATCCGCAGAAAAACCTTTCTTTGACAGTTATGGCTTATTAGACATCAGACAATCCATTCTGGATTTCTTCATATCTAAAGAGCAAACTCAACCTTCCTACAGCGCAATTGCAAAACAGAGTCCTGAGGAAAAGCTTCTAAAAGCCTCCACCCCATTAGTTACACCTCATCACATGCCATAACATGACTGTGGTAGATGTCTCAGTGCCTCCTGTGTGTGTAAATCTGAGCCTCCAAACTAAATTTTCCTATGTGTGAGATCTCTGAAAGGTTCCAATTAGTCAATTTTTTTAACTGTCTCAGGTCTTTCCCCCTGCAAAATACAGTTGTATAAACTTCTGTTCAGGTTTCTCCTCTTAATGATGAGTCTTGAATTCTCTGATTCAAGATAGAAGAATTAAAGGACTTAACTCCACTTCCTTCTCTTGCAGTGATGTTGTAAGCTGCTCTCCTGGGAAGTGAGAATTGTGCAGCTGTGGAGGACAATTAATACCAGTCTATAATTCCCTATATATATCTTCTGAGCATTAGGTTACTTGGTAAATACGGGGATATAAAGACTACTGCTTAGTGAAATGGGCAATGTTGTAGGTTGGCACTTTGAAGAGAGACTTCACACTGGGGGTCCAGGTAGAAGGACCATAATCAGAACTGCTGGAGGGGCTCCCTGGGTATTTTCCTGCTCACTGCCAGATTGAGACTGTGCCTTTCTCAGTACAGTGAATGGTCTTTTTTCCATTCCATGGTGCATACCTGTTTTCTTGAGAAGGAATGTGAAAAAGGATTGAGGTGCCAGGCATCCAGGTGTTTCTCTGGTCACTTGTGATACTTGTGGAGCACAGGCTGTAGTCAATTCATGTGAAGTACAAAAGGGCAGCCAGTTTCTGTGTATTGTTTGTTCTCCAGGAAGTCATAGGATACCAACCATAAAGCAAAATGAGGCCAAATTAATAGATGTACATTAAGCAAATTCAGCTTATAATGATAAAACTTTTCTGCAGAGACACAGAAAAAATAAACGAGTGTCATCCAAGGGGTTAAAGGGATTGACCCTATAAACCTTGGTTTATAAACTGCCAACTGTTAATATCAGAGTTGTCTGTAGTTGCAGCAGGATTTTTCCTATCACCAGTGTTGGAGGGCCAATCGAAGATGATGTAATCAAAGCATTAGGACATGTTCCCTGAAGTAAAATATGTTTTGTTTGTGTAAGTTGCACCTAGGATCTGTCTTCATCATTAATGTTACGCAGATGGTGACACCCTAGGAAGGAAGACCCTTGAACCATGTGTATCCTAAGGTATCTTTTAAACTCAGTAAAAGCCATCATTACTTACTGTGTGCACCGTACTTTTGTATTATTGGCTGCCAAGTTCCATTATGGCTAATTGAATTACTCTGTACAGATGTAGTGAAATTTTTCATGTCTTCGGACCAGATGTTGCTGAACTAGAGGTCAGTTGAGGGACTTGGTGTATCAATCCGGTTTTTGTGTAGCAGTATAATAAATCAGCTTTGCTGAAGTTCTAGGCACCAGGAAATTGAGTAAACTGTTCTAAATGTTGGAAAGAAAGTAAATCTCTGCCAGTGGTCCTGTTTATTGTGCTTTTCCTTCAGACAAACTATGCATCAGGAGTGATGATCAACTTAAATTTTTTAGTATCTCAGATGCCTTTGTAATGGAGAAAATGGTTAATTGGAACCTGTGGCATTGGCACCACAGCACTTCTCTGTGGACTGATAGCTTAGGAAACTCAAGCAGTTTCAGGTCACCTCTTGCACTGGTTTAAGGGGCAGGATTTCCTCAGTCTTTCTGGAATACCCTGATCTTGTGGGCAGAAAGCAAATAGGCTCAGTGTAAGTGCTCTAATGATGCTGATTCTAAACAGCCAAAAGAATGAAAGAGCAGTAAGGGGTGACTTGCTGTAATGTCAAGTGACAAGGAAAATGTTGTCCATTCCACTTGTTAATGACAGTGTTAATGAAAATAACTTGATCAGATCTTCTTCAGACTTTTTGAACTAGGAGTGTGCCTCTGGTGTTAATATTCTGAGAGGATCTTGAAACTTGTCATAAAAATAAAAGGACTAAGCTCTAAAAGACTTTAAAGAGTTAGGGGAAGATAAACTGATTATGAATTGGCAGTTTCAGAAATGGGAAAACATAAAGCTCTTAGGTATATTTGCTAGTCACTTGTGGTGACCATCTCAGTTCCTTTTGGGTACTTGCAGAAGTCAGTTGGTCCCTTTCCTACATGAGCTAGCACTGAAAGCATGTCAACATCAACTGAATTAAAGTTGGTTGTTTTATGAACCATATGGTCTAGTTAAGTCAGAAATAAAGACTTGATGAAGAAATCACTTAGGGGCTGCACAGGAAGTTATGTGTTAACTATTATACAGGAAATCAGACTAGATAATCAAAATGGTACTTCTGGCTTCAAAATATACAAATCTGTCCAATGAACATTTTTTTTGTCCATGTTTGATGAGGTAACTGCGGGTTCCTTTGAACTCCCTCAAAAGGAGAATAGATCTTAGTTGTGTTTTAAGTCAAATGGGAATAGCTTTTTTAAATATCAAAGTACAACGACAAAAAAATCTGCATTTAAGAGCAAATAAACACTTATATATTTAATTCAAAGACAAGGTTCTTTATATTTTGTGAGGCAATATTTACAATCATTTTCTTACTTCCTTAAGTGCTGTTACATATGACATTAAAACTTCTCTCTCTCTCTCTTTCCCTTTGTGTGTATAGTAGTATAGATCAAACAGGACTTCAGGATAAGCATTACTGAATTTTTTGAAAAGATTATGGCATTTTCAGATAAATGCTAGAGTGAGCACTTAATTCATGACATTTTTGTTCACTACCACCAGGCTACAAGATCTCAAAACTTCAGTTACCATTTGATTGATTCATTTTCCTTCTGGGACTGTATCCAGTTAGCCTTAAATAAAGTTACTCAGGAGTTGTCCTGCTTTATATATGCATATGAATCAAATGGAAGTTGGAGTCCTATGTTTGTGATCTTGCAATGGTAGCTTAATGTTGGTGACCAAAAGAATGAAAGAAAAATAATCAGAATACAGTAAAGACAGTGCATTTCTTATATACTTATTTGAACATTTATGTAAGACAAGATTCTCAGGACTTAAAAAGCACTGCCTTTTTTGGAAAATGTAGTTTTGCATTTAATTTAAAGACATGCATATTAGCTCTGTTTAAAGCTTTGAACAGAACATTGAACACAAAAATATATAATTAACTCTTTCTTTGTGATTGTTCCCAAAAAGAATCTATAGATTTCAGTAAACTTAGCTAAGGCATAAGCCAGCTGAGAAGTACTGCTAGTGTTGCATTGAGGAGCTCACTGGTCAGCCTAATCATTTTTGGGCGAATGTAAAATATCTATAAAAAAAGAATATAGATGACACAAATTATTAAATCCACGTACTTGTTATCTGTCTCTTTCCATTTGGGATTAGAGCTCAAAGAGCCATGGAAATACTTTCTAATGAGATTTTGAAATTCTTGTAGTAGTACCACAGGGAGCTCTTTTGTCTGTAAATTTGCTGGGATAGAACTCTTTCTGGATTTCAAATAAGTCTTTAGAAACACTGAGGATTCTCAAATCTGACAGTAAAATTTAACATTATTTTTATCTGACTGTGGTAGCATGTGGTTGCAAAATCAAAGCTTTTGCAACAAGCAATTTAATACAATGTAATTAGGAATTTCATCAGACTGAACTGTGTTTAGTATCAACCATTAATTTTATGCTCAAAGGTGTAATGTGCTGGTACCAAGTTATACTGTATTGTTGCCACTGAAGTTAGTATTGACAGTAGCCTTTCAGTCTGTTGTGTGTTGAATTCAGTATTTGACATAACCATCTGAAATACTAACATTTTTCTAAGGGATTTAGAGTTGGTATTCAGCTATTTGCTAAATTTAACGTGTTCCTTGGTATTAGATGATCTGCAGTACTTCCAGAATTGCTGTGCTTTCTTTGAATTTGTGGCTATGACTACTGTTGTCCTTGTTTTCATTCCTGCTGTTACTCAGGAGCACTTGCTGGCCTGTCCTTGGTGCCCCTCTGAGGGAGGAATACCTAATGAGAGTAAATACGACCAGACCTTGGGCAGAGTGTGTGTGAATGCTGCTGCAGGTCTCTGGTTGCAGAGTGATTAGGATTTGGTGGAAGCTGAGAGGAGGCTGACTGTGGCTGGGACACCTTGTGTATCAAATGTTTCACTAAACCTCTGAATGCTGTAAAGCTTGTTTTCTTGCTACAGCTGAAAACCGGTCCTATAGCTGGATAAATTACAGGGAAAATTATGAATATGTATTCTCACAAACTGAGGATTTCCTACTTTGTCATGCTGCCCCTGTTTTTTTTTTTTCTTATTTTGTTTATATGTGTGAATCTATGTAGTAGAATAATTCTCCTCCGGTCTGGTAACCTAAAGCTGTTTGAAGGAGAACATAAATTGTCAGTTTAGGAATATGCTTCTTCTCAAAGCCAAAATACTTGAACTGTTTCCAGCAGCAGTAAACAACACCAGAGCATAGTGCCTTGCTGTGTGAGTAGTCAGGTTAGCACCATATTCCTGTAAGGTTGAATTTTCATTCCTCCCCAGCCCTGGCTTTTCTGCCATGCTGATAACCAGGAGGAGGCCTTACAATCACAGATAGTGTAACAGAAGGAGAGTTTTATAGAAATATATAATTTTTTTTCTATTGCTTTGATCCAGTGAGTAGCTCTGAGCTCTCAGGATGACAGTGTTTAAGTATGCATATATGTACATGTTCAGGGCAGTTGACCAAGGAAAGTCTGATGGAAAATAATGAAGATTATTCCATTTTAGCACAACACCAGCATATGTTGTTATATTTCCTTTTGGGCCTCCATGGTTATCCCAGTGGTGAGGAGTTGATTCAGGTGGTCAGAAAAAGCCACTATTTGGTTACTACGGAACCCTTCGGTTACATCAAATGTAAAAGGTTTTGTTTTCGTGCAAGTCAGAGCAAGAAAAGATGATTTTGGCTTGTATCTCCCTCTAGTCATTTCTCCTACTAAATCTCTGTACTTTGGGTTTCCCCAGATGTTGTTTCCACAGCCCTACAGACCTACCTGCCTCGTGCTTCCATGGTGCTACCCTGTCCTTTCCATAGCCTTGGCCATATTCAGGGTGTGTGCATGTGTGTTATTTTTTTCCTGGATTTCACACAGAATCCTTTCTGAAACTTTACTCAGGGAATACTCCACACAGCTTGTTTGGGAGTGGAGACAGCAGCTGTTTCTGCCCAGAACTACCATGTTTTCTTCAGTGAGTGTTGCCTCCTCAGTGCTCCTGCAGCTAGTAGTGGTAACCTGGTTTGCAGTGACCAGAAATTGAAGCTGGGGCAAGTCTGGCTCTTCAATGGGTGTTTGCAGTAAGGGTTGTGTCCTGTCCTTCCCCTTGCATGTGCTTGTGTCTCAGGTTGCTCATGTGTTTGACTCTCAGGTAGCTCATGTGTTTGACTCTCAGGTAGCTCATGTGTTTGACTCTCAGGTAGCTCATGTGTTTGACTCTCAGGTAGCTCATGTGTTTGACTCTCAGGTAGCTCATGTGTTTGACTCTCAGGTAGCTCATGTGTTTGACTCTCAGGTAGCTCATGTGTTTGACTCTCAGGTAGCTCATGTGTTTGACTCTCAGGTAGCTCATGTGTTTGACTCTCAGGTAGCTCATGTGTTTGACTCTCAGGTAGCTCATGTGTGACGCTATGCTGAGCTATCAGTCATGTTTGCACTTGTCTCCTGCACATCCTGCAGGCCAGCCTTTGCCAAATCTTTTGAAACTTTTAATTAACGGGACCTTTTTGTAATGAGACTTACCTGTGTTGCTGTACTGGGTGGGGGTGTACCCAGGCACTGGTTTTGGGGGGCTGTGAGGAGCAGCAGGGACACAGCCAGTTCCAACTGGCTCCAACTGACCCACCTCAGGGCATGGCTCAGCACCTCAGCCAAGCTGCTGGCACTTCAGGGAAGGCATGCTTAGGAAAGGGCAAAAAATGTCAGACAGAGGAGGAGTAGGGAAAAAAGAGTAAGAAACAGCTGAGGGGGCCCTCAGACCCATGAAGAATGGGGGGAAAGGAGGAGGTGCTTCAGGTCCCTGCACAGAGTCCTATCCATCCCATGTCTTCAAGAGATTTTTACTCCTAGAAATTCAATTAGGAAATGAATTATGAAGGATTTACACAGAGCTAAATTAGTAATTGTAGTCACACAGTGTATGCTGATGGAAGTTTATTTGTAAATTTTAAACAGGTCACACTGTGAAAGTCCTTCACATTTTAGTGTGTATCTTTAGAGGTGAAAGAGTTGTGTATTCAGCATAAATACTGTGAATTGTTCAGATTGATAAATAATGGGAATGTGAACTATTTTGTTTACCGCTTTTACAAAACTTCTTGCAATGTAAAATCATTACAAGTCCTGATTTTCATCTGTCTCCTTTCTCCTATCAGCTAAGGATACAGTTTATTTAGATAGTTAAAGGAAAGCTTACTCCCATCAGACAAACAAGGTAGGTAAGAAAAATACTCCTCTGTGATTGTGGTATCTGCATTAGCATTTCTGCTAATTTTGTCAGTGAGGTGATGAGAGTGTTTTCTGACAGGCTGTGTGGTAACCACACCTCACTCTCCTTTCACAGCTCCTTTAGGTGATGGATTCACTCAACCTCAGACCCGATGATGTTCTGTCCCAGAGGTGGCTTTCCCAGGTCTCCTGGGTAGCAACTGCATTTAGGAAAAAGGAAGCAGTGGGTTTCATGTACTCACAAACCCTTTGCTATAGGCAGATAGGTACTGTCAACTTCTCTTTGGGTTGCCTCTAAAAATGTTCTAAGTAGTGCAATCAAGGGCAATTACTGTATCATTTGCTCGTGTTTATAATGTATTAGAGCTTTCTGGGCTTAAGCACTGCAATCCATCCTGGTTGCTACCAAGTAATCCTTTGCAGACTTGTAAATCAAAACTGTGGCTGATTTTCAACAGGATGATTGTCATTTTTTTGAAACTTGCTAATTAAAACTTTATGAGCATGCAATTAAATAGCAGAGAACAGTTTCCATGCATTGCAAATGAAAATAAGCCATAGTAGTCTCAGCAAAAATAAGCGTCCTTCACATTTGCTTTTCTTAAAAAAAATAAATTACATTTGGTGGTTTCAGGCTTTCCAAACCGTTTACCATATTTGTCATTGAAACTCTCTCTCTTCTAGTTGACTTAGCAGCATGAACTTAACAAATCAGGCTGCTTAGTTGGACCTTGTAACTATGCTGCAACTTCAGGTGCAACTTTTGTAAATTATTTTGTGTGCTTAGTGAAAATATGTCTTTTAAATAGAAAACTTGCTGTTCTGAAGTATAAAATACTGTTTCAAATGGGTTTCTGGGATCCAAACCAGAGCAAGCATTACTCGGATCTGTAAAAACAAGATTGCTGGAAATCTATGAAGAAATTCAGGATAAGAATAATTAAAGGTACATTGAACAGAATTAATAAGATCAGTTAACTTTTAGAATATATCCCTCTCCTGTGTTTCTATAAACAATTTGAAAAACGGTAAGAGTTTCTACTGAAGCTGTTGGGCTGAGCTTATATTTTGGGTCACTTGATAAACCCTACAAATAAATGCTACTCTGGTTTAAATTTCAAAGCAAGTCATGTGTAGAATGCCAACACTAATTTTTAGTGGTGAAAAAACAAATTAAATTAACTTTTAATTTTGTATGACCATTTAGAGGATGCACAGAATTCCAAAAACTATTTTACTTTGAAGTGCTACATCCAGTCTCAATAAATCATCAATGTAATGCGTAGAAAAATAACTGTATGTTAAACAGAATAGTTCCTCTTTTACGGCAGTTTTCACTTAAGCAATTGACTTTCTGAATGTAGAATTTGGAATCAGAAGATGACAGGAAGACATCTTTAAGATGTATGGTTGTCTGGAATGTGCAGAATATAGAATGAACTTGTATGTGGTGTGATCATTTCCTTCATTTGTAACAACTGAAACTCAGGTAATAAGTCTTTAATTGTGAGATATAATGGTCACACTATATATAATGTTTTGAAATCTTTTTCTTTCCCTTCCTGTACACTGTATTAGCTTTGACTTAGCCATACATCTTAATTTTAGATGTCTGTATTTTGGTTACATGAATCTTGTGTCTACCTATTGCACTAGTCCTATCACTCTATACCTTCTGTTTGTTCTTTGACTTACTAACAACTTGCAATTATTTTTCCAGCAAGTCTTGCTAGCGTAAATGTTCAAGGCCTACAGAAATGCTATAGAAATACTGACAGACAAAAAAGTGTGTCTTAGAAGAAAAGCATGATTCCATGCATGGTTCACTGAATTAAGGCTTTCTGGGCTTTCTTCTCAGTGTTACTACTGGCTTTTTGGGTGCTTCTCCTCATCTTGCCTTATCTATAGTTTCTTGGTCACCTCTTATCAATTGAACTGGCAACCCTTCTGAGGTTCTCATTAACAGTGTTTCTTCTTGTGATAGGCTCTGAACAAAGAGAACAGCTTTTGACTGTAAGCTCCCTATCACCGACTTGTTTACTTCTTATCATAATGGGAATTGCTCTCTATAATGGAGCTCCTATTCCTGTAATTTAAAAAAAGAGTAACATTATTTTTAATTTTTATTAATTTACCAGCTGAATAATTAGGTTGATGTCCTGCAGGAAGCGCGTATACAGAAGAATATAAATTTGGTCACAAAAAAAATGGAAAGGAAATCAGAGCAGAAGGCATACTTTGACATTTATTAACATGCAAATTAAATATATCATTGCACAGAAGGGATAGTGTCAGAATGCCAAGTGGCAATTTCCCAGTATATGTCATGGGATAGCAGTACTAATAATCTGTTCATTCAGTGAGAACCTACCATAAAGAGTTGGTAGTTCTTTGGAAAATGTGTGTATTACTACAAAGTGCATTGTCCTAGCCATGCCCTTTTGTAGGTATTAAAATAATAAATTAATTTCCTAATTTCTCTGAGCTTGACTTTGCATATTTAACATCTATATAATGTACTTTTAATTGTAATTTCAGAGTTATTTTAAAGTGTTACAAACTAGGCAAGGAAGGAGAGTTAAAGAAAACACTATGTGCACCCTACATAGGCCACTGGCAGGTTTTAAACTTTCGTTTACTCTGTTACCTTGAGCACCACAGCAGTAAAATGCTAACTCACGGTTATTTTTCCTTAAGTGTACCTGCCACTAGAGGGGAATGGAAGCACATGTTTTGGCCCTGGGTTTCACAGCTATTTGCTCAACA
Source organism: Hemiprocne comata (assembly GCA_020745705.1). NCBI lineage: Eukaryota > Metazoa > Chordata > Aves > Apodiformes > Apodidae > Hemiprocne > Hemiprocne comata. Next base: position 66,548,804 of record CM036589.1, on the reverse strand, counting down.
GAAAAGTGATGTCTTGATTGCACAGCCTTGGGTCTTGGAAGAGCTTGTTGTCTGTTCCTTCTCTTTTCACTGTGTATTTGCTCAAATTTTTATCTCTGCACCTGTTGCAGACTCTGTCTTCTGTTCCTCTATTGGTCCTTCCCACAAATTATCACATTTGTCACCTGTGATACCTTTCTTTTGTGTCAACTCTTCTTTCCTTCCATTTCTGCCATTCTGTCCCCAGTGCCTGGCTTTGCTCTCCTCCCTGCCTCGTGCTCCCAAAGTCATTCTGTTCTGGATGACTTTCCTTTCCTCCTCTATTCTTTCCTTTGCATCTAAATCAGGCCACTGTTTTCTTTTGTTTCTTCCAGATAAGCACTTGGAAGTGAGACAACAGCGATGTTATTTTTTTTTATCTGATTTTTATTCCGATACTTGATACTATAAGATCATCTGGGAAGCTGAAAAAGCATAAGTGGAAAAAGATCTGATGAGTCCCTGCAGTCCTGGAGTGGAAAGGGTGCAATCCGTTTGATGTGAGCTGTGTGGGACTAGAGCATGCTCAGTGACCAGACGGTCTCTAGAGAATTGAATTGCCAGACTCCAGTCTCTACTGAGTGACTGAAATTATCAATATATATGTTACTATTGAAGTTGAGTGGGTTTTGAACAGTATGGAGAAAAATATACCTCTGATCTTAGAGGAACATTGGAGAGGTCCTAGAACTTCTTAATGAGACAGTAATAACAATGTAATTATCCTGGCTGAAATAAGTCTTCTGAAGGGGTCTCTTCATACCTCCTAAACTTAGGCACCTAGATTAAGGATCTAGGTGGGCCCAGTTGCTACACTTTTTTTATAGTCAGTGATGAAAAATAGATTTCCAGATGAGGTTTCAGATTATTTAATGTAGATTTCTAATCAGAATAGTCTCTGCAATAGTGTCTTTTAGTGTTCATTGTATACATACCTTACCGTGACGATCCTTCTCATACAGGAACTTAAATTAGAGGTCTAAAGTGGAGAGGTATGAAAAAAGTAACTTTGTTTAAGGTGATAGATGTGTAAATTTTTTTAAAAATTAAAGGACTATGTCCTGTATTTCACCATGAGGCAGATAAATGTTTAAAAACTTCAGTCCAGAGACTTATGTTTGCTAAACTGATAAGCAGAACCTGAAATGATGTAGTCCTTATGTAAATAAGTTAGCATTTTCACAACTTAATGTATGCTGTTCACTGCCTGTGGGAAAGAAGCTGCTGGATAATTAATGAAGACAAGTAAGAAAGATTGAAAAGGCATTTGTTAAAGTTTCCTTTGAACTGTGAAGCTCAACATTTGTTAAGACAAGTGACATTAAAAAGAAAGTGTTGGGATCAGCAGTTATTAATCACCTAATCCAGGAATTGTGCCACTATTTACAAATATTAAAATTAGTTTTCAGGACACACCTGTCAGGTTGAGATTACCATCTGGTCCAATTGTACAAATTTAGAAAATGAAACAAGCTTTTTGTTGTGTGTGTGTGTTTAATGATTAATAAGTTAGTGATAGCGAGCTGTGCATTACACTGAGCATATGCCAGAAAGCCCAGGGAAATCAATATTACAATCCATCCATTCATTTCATCCATAGAATTTGCTCACAACGATGCAGCAAGGGACAAGGAATGAAAGACTTTTCTAATGACTGCCTGTAAAAAGCATTAATTACCTTTATCATGTATAAGTAGACCTGTATTTTTCATAAAGTTTCTTGACCAGACTGATTGACCTAAAACCACTTGATCCCAATTAAGAGTGATAAGAAGGAAATGAGTAATATTTTTCAGTGGCTGATGTGGTCTACTTTGCTTTATCATGAAAATAGGCTGTTCCAGGAAAAAAAAAAGTAATTCTTCAAATAAACCTTCAACGTTCTCACATCATGCATATAAAATCACTGGTAAAGAATGATTAATCCAAGTTTGAACCTGAATCAGAAAAGTTGTATGATAAAGGGACATGTTTTATAGCTGCCAAGACCTTTCTGAAGTAATTTCTCCAAAGTATAAAATGCTGGGCTGTATAGATACATTAAAGTTGAGAAGAATTAATTTTTACCAAGTTCCCAAGTGAAATGAATGGAAAGAGAATTAAAATGCTTTTCTACAATTACAAAAATATTTCTGCAAAATATTGCTTAGAGGTTAAGATGAAAAATATTCTAAATATCTAAATTGTGCGAGTAATTTTAAAAATAAAAAGGTAACAAGCACCTTAAGTTAATCCGAACCATCTTTTAAAGTGGTCTCTAAAATAAGACAAGCATACTTATTTTTCCATGATTGTTTACTCTTTAACAAATTGAAATAAAAAGAAGGATGAATTATGCATACTTTTATATCCATAAATGGTTAGGTAACATGCATCCATTAGAAAGTACCATCTGTTCTGTCCTCCTGCATATTTGCAGTGCTGACGTGAAGAACAGGCTTTTGTAACCTAACACTAGTGGGAGAGGCATCAGGTATAAAACGAGGTTTAAAGTATTTTATATATGCCTTAATAGATGGGCAGTTGTTGAAACAATTTAAGTAGCGTGACAGTTTCAACAGTTACATGTACTTGTATCTGCAAAAAATCAGTTTTGCCTACCCTCAGGGGTGTGTAATGCTTTTTAGGTACCAAAGCTTTCTAGGAAAGTCCCAGTAGTATCTCTGTTTCTGTTACTAGATGCACACACAGCCACCTAGGTTGAAGGCAGCTGCCTCTAATTTCTGCCTAAGTCATACAGGACTCTTGGTGTACAGCTTTGGTACTTCACACACCTAACCTTCAGGATTTCATCTGGCAGGCATACACAGCATGACTAAATTTCACACAAAGACAGTTTATATTTTGGCATTTTGGAACAGTCACATGGAAGGAGGATACCCAAGTTAGAGTTTCCAGCTGAAATCTGATACCTCCCCTTCCAGGAGAGTGCTATAACCATTAGATTATGTGTGTTCTAAAACTGCACTCAATTAGATTATTCTACCTAAAAAAAGGAATGTGCAGTGAACAGCACTGTGAATTTACTGTACCGTTGCTATTCCCTGCTAGCTCCCCAGGTGAGAATTACTTTACACATTTGAATTTCAGTAGTGCCTTTTACAAAGGCACTTCTACTGCATGATCTGGTTATATACACAGCCTTTGCTAGTGTCTGATCTGGAGCCATAACTTACTGACCAACTTTGCATCCCTTACATCACCTCCAGAGTAGAGGAAAGCCAGCTGGCACTTCTGAATTTATGATCACTCTGTCCTTCAGATTAGACAGTAGTAGATTAAAAAATTGCAAGCATACAGAAACACAGGTGTGAAAGTTGGTAATTAAGAGGAAGAGAGGTAATAGCTTATACAGCTGCCTTTTGGTCTAAGTAGTCACCTGTGGTTTAAGGTAACCTCTTTGGCTTTACACAGAAAAGGGCTAAGAGTTTGCTCTTAGCCAGTACTGTACAGTGGAGATAGTTAAGTGTGCGAGCTCTTCTAACTTTCATTACAAAATCAAGTAGGTTAAATTAAGCATATTGAAATACAGCATTTACATCTTGTGGAATGATTCTGTTCTCCTTGTGTGAACCTGGAAAAATCAGCATTTCACCATGATATGGCCAAAATAGCAATTTCAACTGAGAAAAAAAAAAGCAAAACCAAAAATCCTATCCAATCATATTGGTTAAAATCTAGGGCTCAGTAATTTTCAAATAACTCATTTATGAATGTAAGTATAAGAGCCATCTGTTAAACATTTGGTCTTCCAATACATTTTCACTTTAAAGAGTTACATGCTACTGTTAGAAATGAAAATGTTTTAATTATCCCCTTCTGTCTAATCATTGTATTCTCAGTGAAGGTTCTAAGAATTTTAGCATCTTTTAGAGCAGGTACATGGCAATCTACATTAATTTTACAATACTGTTGTATGCATACACTGTCACACAGATAAAATCAACATTCTGCAATTATAATGAAGGTATAGAATATAAGTATTATGGTGTGCTATTTTGGGACCATTTCCATAAAGTAGTTTTTAATTTTGCTCAGGTCATTCACTTACCTCTTCTTCAGCCACATTTTTACAGTCTCTTGCCTTCCTTATTTTTTTCCTCATACATTAATACATTTATTATAAATACAGCTGAAGAGTAATGGTCTACAGTGTAGATAGTGTCCCACCCATATCAATTGCTCAACATAATTCAAAGAGTTAGCATTTAAGACTGCAATAGTTAATGCAGAAACTATGAACACCTTCCTGTTTTACTAGGTTCTGAACAGATTTCACTATGATATGGCAGATATGGTGACCTCTGCTAGGTGTTCAACAAGGCAAAGGGGCCTAATGGCTGATTAAAACTAATTTTTAATGATAGAGAGGATGTACGTTCATTTTCTCAGCTGCTTTTCTCATAATCACCCTTGTGGGGGAGGTAACACAAAGTCAGAAATTTGCCTTATAGAGCTTGTATCAGTGTAGTTGTAGTTTGGTATGCACTTTGCTTCATGATAGATGCTTTTCTCTGGTGACTGAGCAGGAGACTTTGGCAAAACACTGATATCTCCATAGGAGAGGATTATTGGGAGTGGCTGCAAGCGAGGGAGCTGATGTGACTGACCCCAGTGGTATATCCCAGTAAACACTGAGAACTGTTCAGAGACAGTGGTGACCTACAGGGAAAGTGCCCACTCGGAAGATGGTTAACATCCAGGGTTGTATTTGGTGAGTCAGACTGGAAAGGCGGTACGGTTCCCTTGGTGCTTGGTGACAGTCAAAGATAAACAATGGGTAGTAGTCTGTTAGACCTTGTGCTCAGGGCCAGCCCTCAGAGAGAGCCCAGAAATGAACTGGTGGCCTGTGGGCTTTGGCAGAAGCTACAGAGGCCTGTGAGTATGCATTAAGGGACCCAACTGAGGAGTTGTCATCGTCTGCTTGAACTGGGCTGAGGATTTGGATATCTCCCAGTCTGGGTTACAGAGGAAGGGAAAGGAGTCCTGTATCTGTTTTACCTCATAGATGTGGAAAATACATGGTTAAGTAAGAACTGTGGCCTTCTGTTCAAATTCAACTATTTCAGTGCCCTTGTCATCCTATTGTCAGAATCAATGTGGGATGTGATGATTTAGGAAATGGCAGCAAATACTGTGGTTAAAATGTTTCTAGACTGCAGTATAGGCTCTGCAACAGATCATAAATGTCATGATCACATATCTAGTATTCTAAAATAGAGGATTATTTTAAGAAATAATATCAGATCATGTATTTGGAGATCAGCGCTTGCCCAGAAGAAAAAAAAAAGCACACTTATGGCTGACCCTCCAAATTCTCATATGTAAATGTCATATGAATAATGTTCTTTGCATGGATAATCTCAAGAATGACTCCTCCATTGTAATTTGCTGCCACAAAATAATGCCAAGATTTATTGTTTAAACTGGGACTGTTTTCTCCATGAAGCTGTTAGTCCCTAGTTCTGTACTGCCCTATGTGGCTCCTGACGCTTCTGCCTCTTGACAGTCCCCAGACCTGGAGATCTTGAGGGACCCTGGGCAATGTGGCTTCCCCAGGGGGGTGCAAGACTGGGGATGAGGTAGGGCCCAGCAGGGTTGTGCTGCCCCACAGAAGCTCCATCACCTCAGCAGGGTTGGCAGGTAAGGGTCACTGCAGCTGCAATACACACACAGTTTGAATTGAGGGTGCAGGAGTTGGAAAGCAGTTGGCACCAAGCAGGGCATGAGTGTTTATCTCCCTGAGATAATGGAGTACATAACCCTCCCCTCCTACTCTGCCTTGGAAGTTTGACCTAGATGTTTTAGAAATAGACAGGAATGTACACAAAGTCTGAACAGAGTGGTAGCACTGCCCCTGTGCTTTGTGTTACCTGTCCACTCCTTGCGTGGCAGTGTTGTCCTGGGTTGAGCCAGGATGAAGTTCATTTTCCCTTTACTGATTTTTTTTTTTCCCTTCAGTAAGCTCTCTTTTAACTAGCAGCAAGTGTTCTAGCTAGTGGACTGGTAACACTGGAATGTTTATGTTTCTGCTGAGACTCCAAGGTCGCTTCTTAGCTCTGCTGCTACAGAGGCTACTGGGGCAGGAGAGTCATATCTGTGACCCCCCCGTAGGGCAGCTGGACTAGACAGACAGCAGAACTGACCAAAGGTATTCCATTCCATACATCTACGTAAGCTCTGAGGAAGGTCAGAGATCACAGAAGACAACTTCCTTCCTGCTGCTTCTTCCCTTCTCTTCCGTCCATGGCTGGTGTCTGGGGAGGACTCTCCGTCCATCACCATCGACCCTAGGCTGAGCCCTGACCCTCATAACTCTCCCCACAGCCCTGTCTGCTCTGCTGTTCTCTCAGACAGCAGTCTGAGAGTTTTTGGGACTGCTCACAGCTCAGGAGAGTGCTGGGGGAGTTGCTGGGGGTGGGGAGAGGCAGGAGGCTTTTGCACATTCCTGAATATACTTGTATATAATTGTACATATAATTAAAGCTGTCCAGTTTAGTTTTCAATCCAGCTAAGTCTCTCTCCTAATTCTCTCTCTCCTTCCCTACCTGGGTGGGAGGGGAAGGGAATCAAGAGCATTTGTGTCTCTGGTTTATTTTTCGATTCTAAGTCAAACCTTGACAAGTGTTCACTCCTCTGTGCCTGTGGTTCCTGTTAGTGGGAACTCTGTGAATCTGGTGAATGTGGCCAACAAAGACAAATTGAGGGAGAGGAGAATTTTGCCCACAGTGATGGAAGAAGAGAGTTATGTCTTGTTCTAGCTCTGTGGGAAGCCACAGTGGTACATGCAGCACATTAATGTTAGGGTATTTTATTGTATCACTCTCTCATGCTGCGCTCATTTGTAGGGACAACATGACTTCCATAATATTTATTCTAGGGTCATTTTATTACTTTAATAACGCCGATTTAGGTTGTAATTAAAGCCTGTATGATTTGTTTTAATAGCTTGCAGCTTCATTCAGCATATGTTTTGATATTATAAAACTGCTTCAATAGACAATGAATTCATTTGTCCCTTTTACTTATTAAAATGCATGTGTACTTCATCAGGTTTATTTGTTGTGAATTTTATAAGTGTGGAACTTAATAACCAGATCACATACAGACACATGCCAAATTTGAGACTTGATTGATTATGACTGCCCTTGTGAATGAAAGAACTGAGAAAACAAGTAAACTTAATTGTATTTAATATTTGAATAACAACATTTTGCATATTTAACCTTATCTTAGGAATTATTCCACTACTGAGTAACATGATGTTGTTAAAATGGATTGCTGACCAGAATAAATTTATCTGGTATTATGAATTTCATGCTTTTTCTTAATAGTCCTATAAATGAAGTTCTCTCCTTTAAAACCACAGCTTTCAATTACATTTGATTATTCATTTTTTCATTGTTTTGTAAGTGGCACGCTCTGTCTTCTAAAATAATCCTTACTGTCCTTTAGCACACTTTATACGAAGGAACAGTTTTACTTCCCTTTCATTTTCTTGTAGTTTTTTTGACAATGAGCTTACGTTGTCCACATCATCTGCTACAAAGGTTATTTTCACTTCCAGTACCTTTAAAACGTTTCTCTTGTAACAGGACCCAGACCCATGAGGTGTTGAACATTTCTGATGAGGAATCGGATACCATCAACATTACATGACTGCAAAGTGTACTCCAAGCAATTGAAAAAAATATTCGGTAAGGATATCAGAGACTTTATTGTGACACCTAAATATCATACACCAAGATGAAGCCACCTTAATCAACTTTGTTTTCCATCTATGTATATGAAAGGGGAGAGAAGTGGAAAAGCACTGAACTAATGAATTTTTCCCCCCTCTCTATTCTTCTTTCCCATGTTGTGTTGGTTTGTGTGTTGATTGGTTTTTGTTTGTTTGTTTATGTGGGATTCAGTACTATCATAGGTATGGTAAAAAAAAGTATTCTCCTCTATTTTCTTTTAAGATGGTTTAGAAATTGGTTCTGAGAAGTATTTTATTACATGGCTGCCTGCAATAAGAAGCAACTGGATTCCGTAGCCCCACAGGCCTTTCAGATTTCTGTGTTTCTAAGCAGCAAATACGTTGCAGAGCCAACCATCCTGCCTCCTCATGCTGCTCTTCACTTTAGTAGGTTTGACTTGAAAAAAAGAAGTAAAAAGGAGCCTTTATTTGTTTTGCCACTGGATTTGTTGAAGTCCTAGATGATGGTGTGGTTAAATAACTAATGACCTCATAGGTGCCATCCAGTTTGGAATGTAAATAGTTACTGTTGGAGTATTCAGTTTTGAGGAAAGAGCTTATTTCTGAGGCAGTCTTTTCCAAAATCTGAATTGGAGCCTGAGCCTCTGGTTTGGACACATCTCAGTTCTCTCTATCTTGCTTGTAGCTGTTTCACCATCTAGAGGTGTTACAGTAATATAACATAAACCTGTCGGGATGGGTTTTTAATTTTTTATTTTTATTTTTTTGACAGAAGCAAGAGCAAGGAACCGGTTTCAGGCACTGGCTATCAGTCAGGATTCTTACTGTGCTAATGAAAATTTGGAACACCATTGAAAACTAGAGTGCTTGGCAGAAGCAGGAATATGTCTGTGCTGTTTATGAGGTATATAAAAAGGTCAGTGTTACTTTATAGATTTTTAGCCTAAGCAGTATTTACTTTTTTTATTATTTACTTTGTCTTGTTTTCCAGCAGCAATGATTTGTTCTGGATATGGAATGTAGCTTCTTTGATTGGTTAGTGTGTTGTTGGAAAATCTGTTGTGTTTCTAAGTCCTAGACACATTTTGACTGTATTATTAAGAAAACATTGCTCCTGGAATAATAAATGGTGGGTTTATTTTAAGCAGTTGTCTTAAATTTTCTCAATCTGCAAAAGAAAGAATCAGAATAATAAAAGAATGATCAAGGCTGGGTTTCTTTTGTTTTAGCAGGCAGGTCATCAGTTGGCCTGTTGGCAAAACTCCATTCATTGTAATGGACCTGCATGAATTTCCAGAAGTTGCAGTTTTGGACAATAACTTAAGTGTTTCAGAATCCCTGACTTCTCATCTGGCACTGCCAACATTATCAATTACAGGATTGTTTTTGTGATGCTAACCTGCTCCCCTATAAAATGGTGGGTTTTTTTTAGGCCACTAGACAATGGCATAGGCCAGTTTGAGCCAGCATGAAATAGTGTAGTAAGACTTTGGATGTGCTAGAAATACACTGAAGCCTGTATCAAATATTGGTAGTTTGCTCCTCAGTTTAGGGTGTTTTAAGAGTGGTATTCAGTTGGAAAGGGGGTGCTGTCTTCCATTTGAAAAAACTGAAGTCTTAGAGTTGGGACTGATATTTATTTTTATCTCCGTAGTGATTACTTAGAGGGGAAAAAAATATTCATGGGGTGCCATTTTGCCCCACCTGTTGCTTAGATTTTGTGAGGCATTTATACATAGTGAAATGCAGAGCCATGTATACACTGTCAAGTATAGACAAAGAGCTGTGAATTGTTGGTGGTTTCATAAGATTGCATTCTTGTCTGTTCTGATTCCCCCAGAGAGATTGACCTACTCTCCTTTTCCCAGCAACTTTTTTTTTTTTTCTAGGTACAGAACTGAATGTTAAGGAGCACAATTAAACCCCATTGGTTTAAATGACATCTTATTATTTTAATAGTCAAGTGACTGTGCTCCCCCTGTGTGGCCTACAGTACATAGGTATAACACGGTAACAGCAGCTGTGAAAACAGTCTGCCTTCCCTATGTTTAGATACCTATCTGTGGCTGGGGAGCAACAGAGGAAGTCAAAACTCCAAGAATATAATGAGGATAGAAAATGTACAGTCGGCGCATTTCTTCCAAATCTTGCTCAGTAAAGCAGTTTGAAGACTTGTCCTTTTGTTCTGCCAAATTTACCAATCTGAACTTTCTCAGATGATGTGCATTTAATCTCATTCTGTCAAAGACGGGCCCCTCTGGTACTGTGAGGTTGTGGCTCAGGACTTAAATCTTCCTCCCACAGAAGTTGGTGGAATTTAGCCTGTACAGAGGCATAGGTAGCAGTGTTAAATACAAACAGCAATGCTGATTCCTCAAGAAACGTATTGAGTTCTAATGTCTGTTCATGAATTAGCTCCTGAACGTGCAGTAGGTACAGTAAACCATTTTCAGACTTAAATTAGGAGATAGGCTAAAGTTACACAATTGATTTAGTAGAGGATAGGGGATTTAGTAGAAGGTGACCAAGTTAATCAAGATCTGAAAAAAATTAAGTTTAGATCTCTTCACAGTGATATACCCTTTCCAGAACAACTGTTTCTGAAATAACTCATTCCTTTTGTTTTCCCCCAATGATGCATTTTGGCTTTCTGAGACAAGTGGAAAACTGCAAAACTGAGCACAGCTTAGATAACCAAGCATATAGATGCATCTGAAAGGCATCCCTTATTCCTTTCAAAATTTTGTAAATCAGAAATGCATCTTGTAAACCAGAAATGCCTTAAATTATCCTCTGGTCTTGAGCTGAAGATCTGTGTGGCACCAGGCATCCTGATGGGATTTCAGTCATCTGATGTTAATGTTAAATAAGGTGTCAGCAGAGTATGCAGACTCCCATTTAGAGAGGAGCTATTGTCAGTACCTGCCTGGAGATGAATGAACAGATCACCTTGACATTTCAGCATCTTTCATCCCTGGCACTGTTAAAGTATGTTTGCATTTCCTGTTCTAGCTATGTGGAAGTAGCTACTGCTGTTCCCTAACTCACAGCCTTTTTATTGCTAGGGGAAGTTATGTATTCTCTTTTCTTTTCTTTTAGTTTGTTTGCTTTGGGGCATTACAAGCAGTAGCAAGGCCTACAAAACAAGCAAGAGCTTAGATAAACATCACAGCAGGGTGGTGAACTGTTTTAGGGACTCAATTTTCTTCTACAATTTTTAAGTTGCTACTCAAACTACAGAATTTATGTATGATTCTATATTATTTTCTCCCTCTAGTTGCAGATGCCTTTCAAATCTCTATCACCTTTACAGTTGGACTTATCACCTATGCAGGTGGACTAGATGATCACTGTAGGTCCCTTCCAACTGAACTATTCTGTCCTGTGGTGGCATTCCTTGTCTTAACTCCGACTCTTTTGCTCCAAGTTATGGGCTTGATTGTCAGTCACTTTAGTCTTTCCATCATCGTCATAATCTTACTTTAGTAAAGTTTGGAAACCCTGATTGAGATGAAGCCTTACTGTAGTAAGGAGAAAAACAGAAGAGGAGCCAATTAGCAATAACTGGAGCAGACAAATCAGAAATTGATTAGATGGCACAGGTCAGAGAAGAACCTGTGTCAAATTATAATTCTTCCAGTCCCATCTACTGGCATCTTCAATGTTGTTACTCATTTGCCTTACCATCCTCTACCTTGCTACTCTGTTAATGTTATGTTTCTTCAATAGTTAAAATAGTTTTGTAACTTGCCTACATTTTAAGTAGTACCCATTTACTAAACAGCTTCTTGGTCACTCCTTTTCCTTTTAAGATAATTCCAAATTCTTGTTGCAAGTTTATAGTTCGGTCATTATTATTTCAAATATTTTCCAGGCTCTGCAATAGTTTTGGTTTTTGGTCATGTTTTGTTTTGCTTTAAAAAGGTAAAACACCCAAAAAACCAGCCCAAACCCTTTTGCTCCAACAAATAGACCTGTTGAGAGAAGTATCTTATGACTATGTCAGCCAGAGAATCAATAAACAAAACTTTTCTGTGTTACCTTGCTGATGAGTTAAACAAACTGTTTTCAAGCTGTAGGGATTGGAGTCTTGATAGGCAAATCTCCCTGTATGTTTTGGTGCTTGTTCACGGATTGTTAGAGTCTAGGTACTGCTGTTCAATAGCGAGCTATTTCCCATGTCCTTAGCGCCATAAGATGACATGGATGTACTTTAAAGGAGGCTACTTGATATCTTGAGACCATGGTAAAGTAAATAATCTGATGGTGTTTTCTTCACACAGTAAAACAGAGCGGATCATCTTAGCCTAAAATGGAAGGGTGTTCTAGAAAAGATGCAAGGGACTGAACCAAGTATTTTGTCACTGGGTCTCGACAATTAGTCTGTTTAGTCTGATTGCCCTGAGTTGTTAGCTGCACAGCTTGTGGAATTTATTGTCCAGAAGGGAAGGCAGCTTCAGTTGTTTTTAACACACAGATCTACAAAGGTTTGCAAGATTTACATTCTTTTTCACCTGTTAATCTTTCACGTGATGTCTACCTTGTTCTTGTCCTTTTATGCTACAATGAAAATTGCTGTGTTAGCACATAGCATAACATATATAAATATAGACATATATATATAGCACATAACACACACTTTCAGCAGATGAAGCAATCAGCAACATCTTTACTCCCTGCAACCATGCTAGCCAAGGCTCCATTTGGCTCCTTGTGTCCAAGTCGGTATTCCCTCATCCCCTTGGTATTTATGTTTTAAAAACACAGAAGCTGATTTTAGAAACACTAAAGCCAATGAGAACTGCAAGAGCACTGCACCTCTGGGAATCCAGCCCACATCCCTTTTGTTTTGAGTGTAGGATGGATCCTAAATGAAAAATCTTTTGTATTTTGGAAACTAAGAAGGAGCTGAAGCAAATTTCTTCATACTTGGCAAAATCAGAATTGCTGTTGATGGAGACCAAGCATGGAAAGTTCTAGTCTGACAGACTTATTTTTGTCAAAGTTATGACAAGTCTGAACATAAAGATTTGCGTACAAATCCCTCTCATTTTACTATCGACAGTGACAGTAGAATATATTTATGTAAAAAATAAAATGAGAAGTTAGATTTATATTCACCAAACAATTACTAGTAAGCAAAAAACAAAACCAGATCAGCATAATGATGTTTTTGTCAAGCGTAACAATTTTGGTTTGGCCCAAATACATAGATGCAGATTTGGGCTTTCTGTCACAAGTTGCCAAACATTTGTTTTCATTTAGATCTGTGTATTTGTGCATGTACATATTGACAAAGGGGATTTGACTCCAAGAAGAACGGAGGTATGATCCAAATCCCAACACAAATCCTTCCATGGACTTCACTGGGACTTGGATCAGCACCTTAGTGAGAATGTTCAAAAGAGAGTGTTCTGAGTTAAACTATCAGTTCTTCTTCCAGCTCTCATTGAAATCAATTAAATCTTTCCATTAACTTCTATCACTCTTGGATCTAGCTTTAAAACACAAATTTTGTATAATGGGACATGTGGAGGCTTTTCTGTTAAGTGTATTTTGAAACAGACAAGGGCATGAGAATTTAAGGATAGAGGGCTGGCAGGCAGTATTAATTGAATACAAACTATTAGAGGTTAGAAAAATGCCAAATTAGTTGGTTTTTAAAGGGCTTGATTTTCAAAGTGTATCAGAAGTCTTGATTCTCTGTAAACCATTTTTTAGGGTTTAAAGAGGATTGAACTGTGACTGCTTCTTTGCTGGTTCTGGTTGAGAAAAGCAGCCCCATTCAGACAGCAGTTAAACTAGGCAACTTAAGTGTATGCGTAACTCCTTTCTTAAGGAGAGGTGGAATTAAACACATGCTTTAGTGATTTCCTGACCTGGGGCTTTTATTTTCCTTCTGTGAATATTAGTGAAAGTACCTTTTTGTTCATAAGAATACTCATGAAAAGCACATTTAGAGCCCCTGGCTCAGATTTGCTTAATCTAATTAAGGAAGAGAAAGTCACATGATGCATATTAGGTAACCAGTTGCACAATTTGTGGGTGACCATTAAATCATTTCAGACAGTAATAATTGCAATAACTTGCAGTGTGCTCTCAAATTCATAAACATAATAAAGAGCTGTTTTCTAGTTTGGGATGTCCTCTCAGTGAGGAGCACTGCAAGATAGGGAAGATTTTTTTCTGGGAAATAGAAACACCTTGAAGAAACTTTAGATGGACTGTTTTCTCATAAGGCAAAACAATACCGGAATTTCCTCCAAATGTGAAAAGAACTTCCATTGTCTGTGTTGCTCAGGGTTTTCCTGATTGAAAAGAAATCTATCCAGGCTAAAGGGACTTGAAAAAGTTGCACTTAAAGTACACCTGTGGAAATGACAAAAGAACTACCAACCCTCACAGATACCTGCAGCTACCTTTCTAACAATATTACCAATTTTATTTATGTAAACTCAGATGAATAAAGCATTTGTGTGAAAAAAGTGCATATTTGTGAAACGCCTTTGAGAACACATGGGAAAGCATTTTTGTGTTTTATAAGTACATATTCCATATGTTTTACTTAGAGAAACTTTTAAGCAAAGATTTCTGGGTCAAATGACCTCACTTATTGTTTGTAAACTAAGCTATCTAATCTGGCCCAGAGTCTTTTTATCATATGGTGTAAGTCAAACTCATCTGGTTTTTAGGCTTACAATTACAGGGAGCTTTTGACTCAACAGTTAAACATGAGCTCTGGTTAGGACAGAGCCGTAATGGAGCAGAGAACACTGTAGAAGAGTTCTTCAGGCCCCAGAACTCAGCACTGTGAGATTATCAATTATTCCTTCTTCTATAGGAATTTCTTGGCCCAGTTTATTTCAACTGGTTGCCAACCGAGAAACAGCTGATGCCAACCTAGCATCCAGAATCCATAAACACTGTGAAAAAGGGGTAACTCCAGGAGTTAACTTGCCCAAGCATCTCTGTTCATGTGTCACAGAAGGCTTTTCTGTATTACTGCCAAAAAGCACTCGTGGGGGAAGCAGCTGTGTCTTACCCCACATATTACTCCAGGGTGGTGACCACATCCCTTTTGTCAGCACCTTTGTACCACCATAGAATGGTGTGAGGGGGAAACTCCTCATTAGCAGTGTCTGTTCTATCAGCTCTGATCTCTCATTTCCCAGGAAGCTTCATCCAGCCAAGCAGGGGAGTTAATGCAAAAGCTGATGTTATGGCAATAGGTAGAACAGACTGAGGACAGAGAGTGGCATAAAGATACTGATTACCTTTTTTCTTTTGTGTCCACCTGGAATGCTGCCTGCAAAATATCTCAACTGCTCCAGCCTCTTCCTACCCACAACTGAGCAGAGAGAAACACTTTCTTTATTTTCTGTTCAGCAGAACTCAGTTTATCCAGTGTTTTGGAAAGAGAATCTTGTAGTTTGCCTGAAGCAGAGGGCAGGGTACTTCCTTTCACTGTGAGGCAGTCTGGTGTGCACTTGACAACTTCTACTGACTCCAGCAGTGGGATAGTAACTATTGGGACTGGCTGTGCTTACTGAATTGGGTGTGTTTTTTGAACAGTCTGGCTAGATGCAAAGCCTAAGGTACACAGGATTTACTGAAGAGCATTCTGTAATTGTTTTTTCTACTCAGTCCAGTAAATTTTTTTCCAAGGTCTGCAATTTCACATTAGCCTGTTACAGCTACAGGGAATATTCAGCCAGTATTTCTCTGAAGTTCTGTCTCAGTTCAGAAAGACTAACGTCCAATTAATCCCTGTTGAGGGTGAGGTGTTTCTTGAAGACTTACAGCCAGCAACTAGAAAATAGCAGGCATTGGGACATAGTGGACTTCAGATTCCTGATCCTGGGCCATTCTTTTCAACTGCTCAGAAAGCAGACATTTACATCCTTGCCTCTTGGGGAACAGAACTGCATATGGAGGCCACACATTTTACTTTACATTCCTCTTTGGACGTTTTAACATGTACCCTCTTAAACAGTGCCATTGGGTTTGATACCATAGTCTATAAGGAGTCTGGAATGAGACACAGCTATGTTTGGCCCTTTACCAAAAAAGTTGGGTACTGCTGCTCTATAAAATGCATTAAAAGTAGTTGCCTGCAAAACTGGCCTTGGGCTAGACTCCCTCAGGAGCTAAGGAGATTGCAGATCTCAACACATTGTAAGTACTGTGTGCATTTCTTCAACCTTCTGCAACATGCAGCTCCATCTGGTTGGAGTATGAGGGAGAAGGTGATACCTGTTACAGCGTGCTAACATACTAGCTGATGTAGGAAGAGACAGGGATGTTGAACATGGACAGAATAGCTAGAAAATTGTAGTGAACTGAGCCCAGTGAGAAGAAATTTCATCTACATTAATTATTGAAGGATTAAGATAGTATCCTGTTGCCTTGAAGTGCAAGAGAGACATCATGATTTGAGAGTGGGGATGGGAGGAAGTGTGGTGTGTTGAGGTATGCCTTTACTCAAGTGCATCAGTCTTACCTTTAAAAGTGCAGAGCCCTAGGGTCCAGTGGATAGAACAAGGACCAGGTTGAGCTAACTCCTGCCAGTCTTGCAAATTAAAACAGATTCTATCAGAAAATACTCATCTGGGGAAGAAATAAAAGCAATTCCTGGGAAACAGTTTTATGGCCAAAATTATGAGCTTTTAAAATCTAAAGACACAATGGTTCAGAATCACAGTGATTCAGCAAAGGTTATCTACAGTAGACTGAATTATCATATCTATTTCAATAGATGGAGGATGACTAATTATTTATCCTCCCTCTTCAGTTTGAAAGTTTGCTTTTGAACCAGTTTGGGTTTTATGCTAGGTTTTGCTGGTGCCACAGAGTTCAGTGAACCAATATTTAGCTTATTTCTCCGTACATCTCATAGTGTAACTTCAGTAGATCGTAACAACATCGTGATACAAATGTCTGAAAATACTAAAATATATGATATCTTACGTGTTTTATTTAGCAGACAGTGATGTCACTGGTGCAGGTATAGATTTGATTATTCTGTGACCAGTTTACTAAGCTCTCTGTAAACTAAGGTCAAAGTATCAAAACCAGGCACAAAGATAATGAATGCAAATACTTCGGCACAAGCACCTCTGGAGGACAAATCCTTACAGCATGTGAACTTGATTGCTTATGTGTACCAGCTCTAGACCTCACCTACTGTATGTTCTTTCTAGTTTGCAAATTTTAAAGTGCATAAACAGGTAATTTGCTTTCAGTCATGACCTGCCTTCATGTGCTCTGTTGTTTATTTTGCCAAAGTAAATGGATATTTTGTGCCTCCAGCTGTGCAACAGTCTCTAAAACTTACTTCTGTTTATTTTCTCTTTCTATTTGTACTCATTAAGATCATGTTTTTTGCTTGTTTTCTGCTTTTGCTAGATTCAGTATGCTAAGCGTGGAATACTATGTGCAGAGGAAAATTCTTTTCCTTCAAGCATGAGCTTGAGCATTAGAATTGACCTCTGTCATTTACATGCTTATGAAATAAAACAAAGGAAAAACATGCTTTTCCTTCATTTAGTGGAGGAAGTTGCCATTTTGACTCCATCTTCAGTCTTCTGGAGAATTATTTGTCTTGGGGAATGTGCTGTTGTTTATGATTTATGCTTCCAATTCCCCTTGGTGGCTGGCTATATGTGTCAGGGATTCCTTTAGTAAAAATACAGAGGAGTTTATGTAATTGTTTTATTGTAATTACATACTTGGCCTTGGACATGAGAAGAAAACAGAAGAAAAAAAGCCTTTGAAAAATCTGCAGTTCCAGCTCTATTTATTACTCTGTTTATCAACATATTGCAAGAAGGAAAAAAGTGAAACATCAGGAGCTGAAACCGTGCAGAGAACAGAGGCCCAGATCTTTGCAGATATCTGACAGATAAACTGCACGGATATCATGAAGAGCCTAGTTTATCATCATTTAAACAAGAAAGCTGAAGACATGCATGAAAGTAATAGAATTACTTTGATATTCTTTTGTATTGTTGTTTTTTTCTTTAAATTTGTCTGCATTCCATGGGGTCTAGCTGAAATACGTGGGATTTTTCCTACTGATTGTACGTGATGGTGCTAATTTGAAATCTAAGACTCCACCAGCTCTCTAAGATCTGAATACTGTTAATGGAAACAACTCTGTTACAGAAGGTCAACAAATAAAATCTGAGTTTTAAGGAAGAAAGGTGTTAACATTCAATAACACACACAAAAATATTGCTTTACTTTAAGAAGCAAATACCATAAAATAGAGCTGACAAAACAGAAAATGCAGAATACAATGAAAAAGATTCGCAAGCTTTCTTGAAATCGTAAGTCCTCTTGTAGCCACTGCAGATATACATACATGTAACCAGTTATTGAGATTGACAGAAATAGCAGATGTGGATATGGTGATGAAAGCAATAGAGATCAATGAGACTCATGATCCCATTATGAAAAGAATAGATTCTGCATAATGTTCAACCACATCTGTCACCTCGAAGAATGAAAACTAATTCAAGTCATTATGTAGGAGCTAGCAACCTTGATCATGGCAGCACTACTTTACTTCCCAGAATAATTATTAAACTGACCAAAGTGTTTCTTGGATTTGATGGTCTGCTGAAGATTTATACATGTAAGTGTTTCTGCAAATCATCAATGGAGCATTATCCAGCTTCTGCAGTACCCAGCCACCAACATTGCCAGGAACACTCATATCAAATTATTTACGATAATCATGAAAACACCACCACCAGAAACACACTCCCTGCAACATGTGACTCTGGTGCTTGCAGAAGGCTAACCTCAGAGCAGTTCTGTGACAAGCATTTTGTATTCTTATGGGCTCTTCTTGTTTCTTACGAAACTACATACTGATCATTGTCAGCTTTCCAGAACATTTTCCATAATGGGCTTTTGTCCTTAGAGTTAATGCTAGATTTGAACTTTCCACGTTGCTGAGATCTGCTTGTGCTTCTTCTCTTACAGGACTCACAGAAGCAGGTGGTCATTCCTGGAGCTGTTGCATGTGACTTCTGTGTATTGCCATGTTGTCTGTTGAACCCATTTTGGTGAGTAAGAAGAACATGCAGCTCACAGTGAGGGCTATGTGCATTTTCCTCAGACGTACTGATGGTGCTTAATAGTGTGGAGAACAGATATGCAAACAGCAAAGCTATTCTGTGATCAAGGAGAAGGGCACTGCAGAAGTCCAGCTTCCTTCTTTGGGTTGCTCTGCAATGTAAGATCATTGGCAATGAGGCAATTTTGGATAAATCAGTGGTTATGGTCATTAATGGACGAAGTTTTGCCTTCAGAAGCCAAATGCATGCTTTCTGAAGACAGGAGAACAAAGGAAAGGGGGAAAGCTCCATTTTAAAAAGTGGCTCTGTTTTTTTCTAATGTTATTATGAAGGTCTATTCAGTGCAGTTCTACTTGCAGAAAGAATTACAGCATCTGTTAGAGGTGGCCATGAAGAACTGAGGATGCTGGCAAGCCAGGAGCTGATTGCTGAGCAATGTTGTCTACAATGACAGGTAAAAATACAATTTTATGTTATTTCTAAATACCACAATGTACACAAAGTTTAAGAAAAGCAACTCTCCCTGACCGTGAGGACACGGATCTTGACCTTTTTTTCACCTCAGTTCTATCTGACCCTGATTTAGTTTTACCAGTTGTTTTTTTCCTCAGAAGGTGATAACTCTGTGATGAAGAAATAACATAAACCATTAGAATTTTTTCCTAGCAGAGAGGGAAATGTGCATAATGGCACGTCTTGCATTGTGATCTGTTACTGATGGTTTCATTAGAAGTTTTTATTGGAAAAGCTATGTAGGGGGAAAAAAAAAACTCCAGCAAACAGCTTGCCTAATACTTCAACTGTAAAACATAAAGAGGACAAGTCTCTGACTGGTAAAATCTGAACTCTCAAAAGCTGTGTTTTGTTTGTAATCTCAGGGTCTAGAAAGACCACATCATCGAGTCCCATACTTAACGTCCCCAACCCCCAACAAACTAGATTTTTAGTCTAGGATAGATTTTTTTTATGAGCAGTTTATAATCTGTATCAAAATAAAGATTTATAAAAGAAGTGCTGACACAGATTTAGATCAGGATCCAATAAAAATATTGTAGGGCTTCAGGAGTGCAGAAACCTGCATAAGGTCACAACCTTCAACCTCATCCCCCTGCCACCCAAAAAATTTGTCAAAGTGCGATGTATGTGGATTTTTCTGGTGCCAAAAGCTAAACAAACAACAAAAAAAGGAAAAAAAAAAAAGGGGGGGAATAATTGGAATAATTTAATTTGGTCTCAAATGACAGCAATGCAAACGTCTTCCTCTGTGTGGTTCACAACTTTTGCTTGTATAGTAAGTGACATGTTATTATTCTGGAAAGTAAGGAAGAAGTTTTGTGACACAAAAGGTTAGGGAAAGAAACAAGTTTTTGAGTTAGGTTTGAGTGAGTGACAGATGGAAGGAGAAAAACTGATTTATAAAAACACATTGGGATGTGTCTCCTTGCTGATTTTTGCAAGCAAAGATGATCTGTAGCATTGGTAATGTGTGGCAGGGAATTACCTGAAATAATGAACTGGTCAAGTACACTAAAACTGATACTCTTCTCATCAGCATCCAAAATACAAAACCTGCCAAAAAATTCTAATTGCAGTATACTCTGTCCAAATTATTTTACTACTTGCCAAGAAGGACTTTGGAATATTTGGCAGAGTCTTCTACCAGGAGAAAATGAAACAAAAGGGAATGTGGTGGAACACAATAAAGAAATACCCCCACCCCCTTGAAAAATAGCAGATTGGAGGGGTTAGCCCTTTCATGAAGAGCTGATAACTATAACTCATTCTAAGTAGCTAATCAGAAATAATTTATCAAAGATAAATAAAATGGGCTCAGCTAAAAACCCTTCCAAATTTAAAGGTGTTTTTTGTTAGAACAGCTTCTTGAATACTGTGATATTCACAAGATTTGTTTATATTAAACATCTTTCCATTCGTTTACCTTGGTGCACAGCTATGATCCATGCAGTAATGTACAGAAGCATT
Organism: Hemiprocne comata; assembly: GCA_020745705.1. Lineage (NCBI taxonomy): Eukaryota > Metazoa > Chordata > Aves > Apodiformes > Apodidae > Hemiprocne > Hemiprocne comata. The sequence goes on along the minus strand of CM036589.1, from coordinate 66,528,017 downwards.
ACTGACTAAGCCAATTCTAAATTAAGCTATCATTAATAACTCTAGAGTTTTAAAATAGCTCCACAGACTTGCTTCACAGCTCTAGGTAACAAGGACTATAGACTATAGTGAATTTAATTTATTTTTAGTCTGGGACTAGCTCACAAAGAAGTAAAATGCAATTAGTTTTTCAATTTCCTCTTTATTTCTTGTGCGCACACAAGCAAAGTATCAAGTATTATCTTGCCTTCATCTGTGTATTTGTGAGATGGGAGTAGCACAAACAGTACTCGTAGGATACGTCTGAGAAGGATTGTGAGGATTTTCATTTCAGTTCACAAAGTGTAACCTGAGCAGGAAGATGCTAAAACACAGCTACTAGTTCTGTCTAATTGGATTCGAGGCTCTATTTGGTGCAGCTGGTTTTTTTAAGGTAATAAAGTATACTGAAAATAGTTTTTAGGCTTTCATACCTATTAAAGCCCTTGATGGTGACATGACATGATCAAAGGTGTTCTTTTAGATAAGGCGATTTTGTCTCTCGACATGATTACTGCTTGTGATTGTTGCTTACCAAACAAAATTCACAGGTTTGAGCTGCACAGATATGTTTTAGTCTTCCAAATGGATCCCTTGCCTGAGCTCTTCTCTATTTGCCATAGCCCTACTGGGTCTCTCATTTCCTCCAAAACCTCTTCTTTTGTCAAGGCTGATGAGAGGAAGCACAACAGATCTCTGGATCTGGTATATGTGTGCCAGTGAGGACTCTCCTGCAGGAGGAGGGAGCAGTGCTGCTGTGGCCAGCTCCCTCCACCTTTGCAGCTCCTGAGGGAGGCAAGGGGGCCAGAAACTGATTAGAGGACCCAGGTCAGAGATTTTTGAACTCTGAATTTGGCAAGCAAATGGAGGAGGAATGGATTTTACAGTACTGTGTTTTAAGATGCATTTATTCATAACTATGAAAGCTGCAGACATATTGTGTTACTACATCAGGATCCTAAGCAGATGTTTAGATTTTACAAAAAAGGGTGTATGGAGGAATTTTCAGTTTTCCTTTTATTTAAAAAAATCTCCATTTTACCATTGGTTTTACACACTAATGCCTACAGGGAGACAATCTGCTTCATTGCAACAAATTGCTTGAATGTAAAGGTGTGGGGTTTTGGGGGTTTTTTTGTTTGTTTTTTTCTGATTAGGCTAAGTAAATCAAAGTAGATGTGTAGTCTCCTGACATAACACTGGAGCCAATACACTGCATAGTTGCAAGGAAGTTTAAGTGGGAACAGTGTAGGAATTTCTTAGATTTCTCAGTTTTCCATAATGTGATCATAACTTAACAGAAGGATTACATAACTGAACAGTTTATTCACTTCATAATTGCTTGGACTCTCTCTGTTTCCATTTGCATTTACATAGGAGACCTGTTGATGAAACCAGACCAATTGGTATGTGGAAAAACTATATTATAGGGAAGGGATAATGTGATCTTAGTTTTCTATTCATATGATTTATTAGGTTTTTAAATAGACAGGCCACACCAATGATGGCATTGTCCCTGCGAACCACTAGAAAAGGTTCTGTGGGTCAGTGAGCTCTGCTAGTCTCCACGTCACGATGTATTTTCCAAAGAATATGTACAGGGAGTCTCTACCTGCATGTTTTAGTTCATCTCAGGAGCTCTTTTGAAGAGAATCTCCCAGTCATTCCCATTTACGTTGCTTTGATATGTATTGGCAAGTGATGTTGGAGCACATGAACTGGATTCCTTTCAGCTGAAACTATACTATGAGATACACTCCAGCATTGCACTAATGCACTCCAGCTGCTATAGGGCTTTCAGACCATGGGACCTGACTGGTCCAAAGTTTAACAAACAAGCAGCCAGACAAAAAAATCAGAAAGCCCCACAGTCCTGCCTCTCAAATGCTTAGTGTGCAGACTTTGGGTCCTCAGCAGCAAATTTTCACCCTTAAAAACTTTTCATATTGGTCTGTAGTGCCTGCTAATGTATGTGCTTATCCTTAATAACAATTGTTTTTAGAGGGTTCCAGCTTCAACTTTTGAGGTTGCATATTGGTACCCAGAGTTTGGGATCTGTATTGTCATTTTTTCTAATGTGATTTTTGAATTATTAAGAAACTTGAAGCTGTCTTAAAGAAGAAAATAATTCTTAAGGAAGATCCCTCAATTTTAAGTAGGAATCTGAATCTTTCCCTTGTTTTTTTATCTAATATAATCAGAATAAACATTCCCTTCTTACTTGGCCCAATTCAGGCTTCCTCATAAGGCTACAAAAGGAGCTCTGCCAGCTTCCAGGAGTTCTTTGATGAAATACTGTTACAGGTGAAGGGACATGTACACATCCGTTGCTTGTGCATAGACATCACTGAATTCTTCTAAACTTCTACTGTTGATGCTTTATGCATTTGGTTGACGTCGCTGTGAAAAGCATTGTGAGAGTGGATCTGAATGAGTGGGCCAAGGTGGTAGGTATTAAAAAAAACGTTGGTATGTTGTGACTAGATCTTTATAGAAGAATTTTACTCTCTCTCTGCCTGTTCATCACAAGCAGATTCATTCTGCTTACTAAATCTTCCAATGTGTGCAAATACATAGGTAGTAAAACCAGCAACAAGAAGCTGTTTTCTTTGGTTAAACAGCTGTTCCATGAGTAACATCCCTGTGTCTTTGACTGTCCCCTCTACAGCCAAATATTGTCAGTTACTTTGAGAATTGTATATATAGGAGGAAATCCTAAGTGGCTTGGATGCCACCAGACTCCCTAGACTAAGGTTTTTGTAGTCAAAAAGGGTGGTTTGCATGAAGCAGGGATACATTGCACTCATGGATTGGCCAATGTGTAATGGTATGGGAAAGTAACACAAACCTGGCAAAACATTAGGATAAGTATGCTTTACAGAAGAAGCATTTTTACTGTTGCTGTCCGATATGGCCTGTATGATTTCCAGTAAATACATACATGGTAGTCGCTGCATCCAACACTGTTGTTTTTCTGCTGACTGCTTGCATCCACTAGCCTTACGTTTGTTTTATTGCTTCTGTTGTCACTATGTTTATTATGCTTTTGTATAGCTTTATAGATGCTCACAGCACTTTATAAAACATAGAATTAGACAACCTTGTTGCTGCAAAGAGCTTGCAATCAAAGCTCTGATCTTGCTTTGGACTCTAATCCAATGAGCAGTCCCATTGAACTTAATGAGATGCCACACAGGAATAGGGATCTGCACAAGAAGACCCTGCTGTGAGGTCTGGGCTTCATATACTGGTTACTTGATGCTGATCCAGAAGTTCTAGGTGAGCATCCAGGCAAAAATGTGTGTCCTTACATCTTGGCCTCTGTCATAGCCCTAACCTCTGCCAGTCATGTCATGGTGCAAAGCAATCAGCTTTCTCTGTTTATGGTGGCTGTTAATCTTTCTGAAATAAAATATGGCACCTACTCCATGTCTGCATGAACCATGTTGGCCTCCTTTTGCTGGAGTCAAGTAATGAGAAAACATTCAGGACTGTAACTTAAATGGTTGAGAGCTGGGATGTCTTAAAATATTAATTTTCTCCTCATTCTGGCACCAAGGCAAATGTGTAGGTGAGTCCAAGAAAAATATGAAATGCCCAAATATTATTTAACATAAGTTATGCAGTTCCCAATTTCCCAACAAGATAGATCAGATGTAATAGTTAGCACTTTGTATCCCTACAATGGAAAATAGCAAGAGTTGTAAAGCTGAGATTGTCCTAAAAAAAGGATTATTTGAGTTGCTTAGACCTCGGTCCACAAAGGAACTTGTAGAATCTCATTGCTTCTGAAAGTAAGTGAATTGTATTTTAGTAATATAAATATGGAATTAGGAGTCTCACAGCAGGTAGCTGAAACTGACAATTTTTTTGTCTCTAAAATTTGCCAGTTACAATTATGGAATAGTGCTATGACTTCTTTTGTTCACATTCTGTTCTAATACGGTTAAAAAATCTGCACTTCTAGTCATGGGAATAATTTGGTTTTAGTGAGTGTTTGGCTTGAGTTGTTACTGGTGGAGTTTTATATATAAAAATATAAAGCATGTAGTTTATTATAAATATAAAGTCCAAATGATTTAAAGCCTTTGTCTAAAATGTGATTTAAGACCTTTGCTTCCTTACCAGTTCTGGGATGGTTTGGCAGGTAGTCAAGTCTCTGATTTAAAATTTGAGCAATTCATGTTCTTTTGGTCTATACCTCTCTATGTTCTAGTGAGCATGGAAAGACCACTGGAGGTAAGAAACTGTCAGTAGAGTGCTTGTCCTCAGCTCTTCTGAAGGCAGCAAATGGAATAAGAAAGACATCCCGCAGTTCATCTCCAGAGGAGGCTGGTTTTTAAGCAGTGAAGCAAGAGTACAGTCTTGATGATCTAGCTGTCTGTACTGGGGTAGCTACTGGAATTCACTGCAACGCCTTCTGTGTCCATTTACCTGGATTTCTGACCAAGGGGAGTTCATCCCACATGCTGTCACCCCGTGTGGGAGACCAGGTCTCCTAAAAAAGAGAGACAGTTGTGGAGATTTGTGTCACAGCAAGACGTTTTGATTAACTGAACATGGTGAAAGAAGTTGGTGTGATGCTGAATAGTGAGTCCTACAGAACCAGATAATGGAGAACGACATTCATGATCCATGTCTGGACCATGGATTCTGTCACTTTCTAGTATTTGTAATTTTCAAGAAAATAAGGAACTTAGTTTCCTCCACTGAGCCTGTCAGCTGGGATTGCTTAAGAAAGTGTTGATTTCACACATAAGAAACCAAGAGAATGATTCTCATGTTGTTAGAACAATACCTGTTCATTTTTTGGGAACTGTGGTACGTTCTTTGTGTGCAGGGACAAAAAGATAAAGCCCCTCATAATTTCAGAACTTAAGCCTGTCTCTAGCAATTCCTCTTTCTGGGAAGTGGGTTAGTTCATAACTGTCTAATGTGGGGTTATTTGCATTTCGTACTGGACACTATGAGAGACAACATTCTGAAAAACTTAACTTGGGATTTGGTGCATCGTAACTCTTTGTAATAGATCTGAAGAAGCTAAGAAACATCACACAAAAACAAGTGCCAAGAATGTAACGGATATAATTAGGCTAATTGTAACTGCCTGGTTTCTTTTTTTCTTGTGTCAAGCTCCCTGAACCAGCAGAAGTTTTAAAGGGCAGAATTTTAGGACTCCTTTTGTGTATAGATGCTTCCACAGGTTAAGGAGAAACTTGGTGCAGCTGCAGAATTCATCCCTACATGAGTGAAAATACATGGTTTGAGTCTAGAAAGACAGAGAGCTTGAATCTAACTAGGTGATACAAGAAAGAAAGGTGCATCAAGAAAGACAAAGGAAAGAGAAGGGGATACCATTGACATCTGCCAGTTTCTTATGAAACCAATACAAATAATTCACTCTTAGATAGCACTTAATATGCTACTCTGAAATTTTAGTATGTGGGTCCTTGGCTTTATACTAGCTGGGACTAACAGATGCATTTTCATGCCCAATGAAGCTTATTACCTGATTTCTTAAAGGCTGTATTTCTCCTATGTTTAGATGTTTTTTGTTTGCTTAACATCTCTGAAGATGTAATCACGTAATACTGATTGTACTGTATGCCAGAATTGTGGAATAATTCCCAGTCCTTTTATTACACCTTTTTCTTATGCCTAGGTTCCTATTTGGAAGACAGATATCCCCAGATTTATAAATGTCTAGCCCTGAAAGTGGTTAGTGACTGTACATAATCTCCATTTTTATCCTGCAAAGGGTGAGTAGAAATCATTTGGGTGTGGGTTTGTGTATGTTAATACTTAGAGCTATTGCTTAGCACTTCAGAATAGCTCCTCAGTCATTTTCTCTAGCCAACTACTTGTAGATCTTTGCAGATTTTAGTGCTAAAAAAAGCCTGCAAAATTGTAAACATGTTCAGTCATGTGAGAATCTATCAGTCTAGTATATCTTGGAAATGCAAACCATATTTTGAAATAAAATTATAAATGAGAAGACAGTATGAAGCTAGACCTAAGACTCTGCTTAGGGTTGCTTAGTCCTTTCTTGGCAAACACATAAATCTTTTCTTTTACTGCTCCGTATCTAGGGTGCCAGCTGTGTGGGCAATGGCAATACTTCTTTCCCATGTTGCATGTTCCTCCTGCAGGTTGGCATTCTTTTTAGGGAAAAACAGTAAAACCAAAAGGTGTGAGAGGGAGCTGTTCACTTCCTTTCTGATGGCACTTCTATGTGCATCAGCCCAGTTTGAGAAATGACTGCTGGGCAATGGAAAGGTGGATAAAAAATACTACAGAAAAGTACAGATGGGATGGGGAACATTTTAGGCCACTGCACCTGGAAAACACAAGTTCTAGTATGTATCATCTAGTCTCTCCTTCTCGCTTACTCTTTGTCCCTGAATCTCTCCAGTTTAGTTTCTTTGCTCATTTTATTAATAGGCAAATTTATGGGAGACAGGATTTATGGTCTCCTTCTGCTAATAAATGTTAAGGAATATGACTTAAAGTGAGGAATACACAGCAGGAGATTATGAACTCTTAATAAGCAAATATCCTGTTTTCATGCAAATATTCTTAGTAACACAAACAAAACAAAGCAGAGAAGGAAATATAGCCAAAGTGTTATACAAGCTGTGGTGTAATTAAATAGGAGGGATTTCAGAATTTTCCAGAGGCCAGGAGGAGTTTCAAGTTATCCTTCAGACTTCTCCAACTCATTCCTTCAGATGGTTTCATCCCATAATGTTGGATGGAGGCTTGGAAAAGGAGAATTGGAAGAATGACAAAGTAACCTGAGAACTTTGCAAAATTCTCAGTGCCTGTCTTGTTCCATATCTTCTCCTCAATGAAAGACTCTGACCTTAGAATTTGGCAGACTATATTGCTTGAGGGTTTTGGAGCTTTAAAAAGGTTTCTAAGGTCATGTTGTTGTCCTCATTCTGGTGAAAATACCATCTTCTTCCACAACCATAAGCATGATATCTGCAAAAGGTATTAAACATAGTTAGTTGGCATTAACATTATGTCTAGCATGTATCCATATTAACATGCTGGAATAAAATGTAAAAGCTTTACTGATGGTTTAATAGTGGTATAAAGACTGGGGAGTGATTAATGAGAAGGGAAAATCTAGATCATATGGTCATCTGGATGCAACAAACAGTATGTCTGAATATGGCCAAATACTTCCCACATCTACTAGCCAAGGGGACAGCTGTAATTACAGGAGAGGGGTCTCTGACTTGGAACGATTGAATAAAGAATTGGGAATCAAAATGGATAATAACTGATTGCTACCTTCTGGACTACTACTGTGGCCAAAAGAGGTGATGTGATCCGTACACAAATAAGCAAAGGAATCTCAAGGCACATTTTATTTGGACTTCAGTGGCTATTGGGCTTCAGTGTGCCCAAGCATTAAGGATAAAGGTCAGATAGTCAAAAGCTGATCAGAAAGCAAATCAAGGAGGGAATAGGAAACATGTATGTTTATATTTGTTTATATTGTTTAGCCTGACTATAAGAAGCTTAACTGGTACTTCAGTCATTGCTGATACATGCTTATAAAGTGAATAAAGCTTGAAAATTGGGATCAACAGTCTAGCAGAGAAAGCTGTCAGAAGATCCAATGACTGCAGGTTGGGACCTGGGTAAATTTAGATTAGAAAGAGGATATGCAATTTTAGTTACTATTGGAGCAATTTTCTAAGGGTTGTTACAGACTATGTCACACTGCCGATTTTTACATCACAATTGTTCACTTTTACAAAAAAGAACCAAAATATTCGTGTTCATCCAAAGTGTATTTTTTGCTCTTTGGGTCAGCTGCACCACAAAGCAAATCAGTGTCAGTTTTTGCACACTTTGCATCAAGTAAGTCTTGACCTAATTCTTAACCCCAATTCATATTGAACTTCTGTGGCTAGTCCATATCGTGCTCATGGATGAAACCAAAGCCTAGTTCGTGAAAACACTTCAATTTCACAAACCATCATCTTTATAGCCAAACTTTGCAGCTGGCTCCAAACCTCCTATTGTGTTGAAACAATATCTGGCTTCAGCTATCTTTAAATTTGGGGGAAGTCTGGATTTGAACTTGACAGCTTGGGAGCTTCTGGTTTGTTGGTTTTTTTTTTGCTATGCTCATGGGATTGCAGGCATGTACTGTGTGTACTGTTGTATAAATGCCACATAGTTATTGCCTTTGGAAAGTGATGAGCTTTTCTATCTGCTGAGACGATTTGAAACACTTATCAGGTTATTTCCGAAATATTTGTACTATCCTTGGATAGAGTATGGGACAGATGTAACTCACTGATGATTTTATATCGTTACATCATAATTTTTCTTTCTTTTACTAGTTTTCATTTACATTTAGAGAGGGAAATCTCTCCAAAACTAGTAAGGTTATGTTTGCAACTAAAGTAACCTTGTTTCACACAGTACTGTGATGGGTACATCACCTAGAAGAGCAGTGTGGTCCAGGGAGGTGTAAGTGGAGCAGGGTGCTTCAGAGGTTTGAAGCCAAGGTGCTAAACTCAGCTTCTCTGGAGCATGCTAGTTGCAACCGGTTGGAAAGTGGATGGACAACCATTTAGACAGACACATGCACAGATTCTTTTCTGATACTTTGGGCAGTCTTTCTTATTAAATTTGTCATATTTGTAATATTAACACTAAATCATTGCTTGACTTCCCTTCATTTATTCATCTCAAGAAAACAGCTGATAGTAAGAGTCAACAAGTCCAGGCCTCTAAAACTGAAAGCCAAATATATGATAGAGTATTAGTTTAGATTACTTAAGTAACATCTACTGTGTGGGCTCCTTTGCAGCAGGTGCCATAACCTCACAATGAGCATTAGAGCTCATGGTAGAAGACAGAATGTCACAACTATGCTGAGAGAGTGATCAGGCACTGGAGCTGGTTGCCCAGGGTGGTGGTTGAGTTTCCATCCTTGGAGGTATTCAAGAAATGTGTAGATGTGGCACTTCAGGGCATGCTCTTGTGGCCGAGGTTGTGGGAGGGTTTTTTGTTTGTTTTTGGTTGGTTTTGTTTGTTTTGCTTTTGTTGTGGGGGTTTTTGTGTATTGATGGTTGGTCTCAGTGATCTCAGAGGTCCTTTCCAACCATGACGATTCTGTGAACTACACAGTATCTTGTGTTTCTTTGGTGTCTACTTGTCATTTAAGTGACATCTACCCAACATTTGCTCTGTTAGCCTACTGATAAGCTTTTTAGCCTGAGTCTTTGAAGTGGAGATTGACACTTGAGAAAATTTCTTAGTGTTACACTATCAGATAGCAATGGTCATAGAAACTTCTTGGAAATACTACTTTGGTGATTTGGAACTTAGAAAAGTACACTGACCTCTAAAGTTTCAAGACAGGATGACTTGAGAAAGGGTTCCCTTTTGCAATCTATGCCTTAAATAATTTGGTACTTTTCATTTAAACTTTGATTAAGAATCCTCACTCTGGCAGGCTTCCTTGCTTTTACTTTTTAAAAACTGTAAAATCCATTTAAATTCTTTTAATCAATTTAATTCCTTGTCTTGCAGAAAAGAAAGAGAAATATATATTTCATTATATACTCTTGATGTATTTTATTTTCTCATTCTGTATGTTATTGATGTATATAGATTTGTGTTATATAATCCTACTTGAAGTATCAATATCACTTCCTATGTGGTGTGACAAGACAGGGCTTTTTAATTGCCTGATAAAACAGTATGTCCAGTAATAAAATGTTGCCATGTAGCACATTCAACTTTGCTGTCTCCTCTATTAGATTGGAAAATATTTTAATGACTTCAGTTTTTTAAATACTGCTAGGACAACTATGGGCATTGGGTGTTTTCAAAAATTCAAATAAAACACACAATTCAAAGTTAACCCAAATTTTAGTCATATAAACATTTGATTAGGAATGAGTAAAACCTTATACATGAATAAAAAAATAAATATAAAGCATCTGTTACACAGTTTATGTAATGTGATCTGTAGTATATTTAAAATTGCATGGCCTGGTTTAAAGGGACATTATGCACTAAAACCCACCTAGTTTTTCAGCAATGCAAGTAATGGCCCTATGTGTCTGTATTGTCAGAGCCTATCTTGTAGATGTCGAGTGCTGAGGTTTATTATTTTTTCACTTCAGTGTGTTCCCAGTGTTCTCCTCCATATGAATGTTCCTCTTGCTCTTGTGGAGGAAGAGCTCTGCTGTTGGCTTCTATGTCCTCCTCGCTCTGTCGGAGCATGGGGTTAGCACAGCAGTTTACCAGGCAGTAGTCAACTTCTTCCCCTCTTGACAACACTTACACTGTAATTTTCTAGCCTTTATTTGAGCTGCTGTGTGGAGCACTAGGTTTCAAGAATATCTAGAGGCTTTTTAAAAGCACACAGTGGAATTAGGTAGTCAACTTCTGCTGAGTCTTAACAGTGACTGAGTGCTTCTTTGCACTTTTGTAAATCATTCTTGAAATGCTGGCCTTTGCAGTGACAGTAAAACATCAGCTGAAATGCTACATCCACTTTCTCCAAACCTCTCTGAAAGATCTAAAATATATTTCTTTTCAACTTTGGATTAGCAGTGTAAGTGCATTGAAATTTCCTGAAGTTGAACTTGGTGAACTTTTGTATTATTTCTCTGAATAATTACACAGGAAAATATGCATTTGGTATTTTTTTGCTATCCTTTCAAAAATGTGTTTATCTTCTGGTACTTGGAAACATATTCCAGAATATGTGGTCCAAATGTAAGATGTTGGCCTCCCGAATAGGCATTCCGGTGTAATTTCTGTGCGATGGCTTTTGTTTGGTATAATGGCTTCTGGACCTACACTTGGAAACTAAGACTGATCTCATTGTCAGCAACGGAAAGTGTACGTAACTCTCTTGAACACAGATGAAGATGTAAACTGCCCCTTTGGTGAAAAGCTGCCTGTTTTGGAGATCATTACTTTTTCAGGGTTGTGAAGTATTCTGCTAGCATTTAATTTCTGTTTAGGGAATCTGTAATAGTCTTGTTGTTTTGCTTGATCTCCTTTCTCTAAGAGTTGTTATACTGGCTCTCTAGAGCCCATTCAAGTTCTTTTAGCACTACTTGTTCAAGATTTTGCTTATTAAGATGATGGTCCTGCACGATCTTGAGGCCTGTAAGGGCTAATGTTCAGGAATGAGGAACAGTTTGAGTAGGTTTGATTCAACATGTCTAATACCACTTTCTTCATCCTGCTTTCTGAAAACATTTTTTTAAAAACTCCCTATTATTTGAAATCTCATGATACAGTTTTGCTGTTTGCTGAACCATTTGGTACTGGCAAGGTCACCCCAATGTGCTTTGCCCAGGTCTTTATTGATGCTGAGTATATTTGGAGAAACGGAAGGAAACACACACGTAACAGAAAAATATCTTAAATTTTTAGAGCCTTGTATTATCTTTTTTAGCAGTAATGCTTGTGCCTTCAAGCACACTGAAGGTTTTTTACAATTCATGCTTTTGTTTAATATTCCTCTTCACCTCTCTACTATCCTTGACTCCATTTCACCTCTCCAGAATGAACACGGTTGTTAATCTTTAAGTAATTGTGCTTCCTTCCTCACTGATGTTCTCAGAAAGTTTTCTGACACGAAAATGAAATTTCGTATTCTTGCTTTGGAGGCTCTGTTTGTTTGTTTCTCTTGTCAAAGCAACCATCTTCCTTTGCACCCTCACTAGGTGAACCTGAGCCATACATTTAGTATCTTCTTGTTCTGGAGCTTTTCCAGAAGGATACTTATCTTACCTCCCCTTAGAAAAATTATTCTTCAAAACTCATCTGTAATACCTGTATGAAAACACTGAGTATGAGGCACAGGTTGAAGAAGCCAACATTTTCTTATCTATTTATAGTTATTCAGAAAAATACAAATCTTCGCGTCATATTTGTGCTTTGTATCTGCATTTATATATTTGTTTTTTAATACTGTTTAGTGTTCTGATATGTCTGTTAAAGAGGATATAGGACTGGAAGAGGAAGAGAGAAAGGCAATAAGGAGTCATTTTAGTATGAAGAATGATTAAATAGATACCATTCTGCAGATGATTTAGGAAACAAAAAGAACAAAGGTCTGTAAACTGATAAATGTGATGGAGAGGGGAGCAGAAGAGGTAATGATTGCTCATTGTCTCTTCTAATATAAGAACTAAGGCTTTAAATGCAACTGAACAGCAGCAGATGCATTCAAAACCAACCAAAATTAGTAACTTCACATAAAGGAGTTATTCTGCCATTGGGATGCTGTGGATACTTAAAATTAACATGGCTTCTGAAAGAAAAAGGAAAGTCACGTCACTGAGACATTTTAATTGGGTCAGGAAGATCCTGTTTCCCATCCCACTGGAGGTTGTGAGAGTGAATTGGGAGAAATACTACTTCATGTTTCCCTAGATATCTGCTCATGGCTACAGGAGGAGACAAGATGCTGGGTTAGAAGGGGTTATTAATCTCACCTGGTTTGTGCATTGTCCAGAGAAATGTAATTCTCTCACTACCTCTGCTGCAGAATTTTCAAATATTTAAGTAGCCTAAGCCAATCTTTGCCAATGGACACTAATTTACCATACTGTGGAGAATGACTGTCTTCTCCCCCCTAAGTCCTGTCATCTGGAAGGTAGGTGCAGTTTATGCTGCTTCTGCTGTTGGTGGAGAGACCTCTGAAGACATCTCTACATGTCATGAAGGTAAATTAAGAGGTAAATTTATTCCTAGTGACAAACTGATCTGTCAGTCTGGAGATTTGTTCCTGCCCCTGAAATGATGGATCAACATTTTTTTGCCTTTCCTTCCCTACTCCTACATGTTTTCATTGGGCAGTTGCCCCTGCTTGTTGCATTGCTTTCCATCCTTGGCATCTGGCCAAGCTGGCCCAGTTGCACTCCTGATTCCTCTTACAAAATGTCTCTGCTTCTTGGTCTCTAGATGGTCTCCATCCTCCTTCCAGATTCTGCATTTAGTCACAGCTTCCCTCCTTCAGATTTAAGCCAAGGTGTCATGGAGGATAAAAAGTTTCATTAGAAGTTCTCTTCTTATACTTTAATTGCAGGAAATATTTTGTTTGGCTATTTGTTACAGTGAGCTGAGAACAGGAGGAGCCTTCAGGGAAATTTGCAGTTCAATTTCAACTTCCAGTCCATGCTGGGTTTGCTTAAATAGTCTTTTTTTAAATTTTATTCTTGATAGGAGTCTGGGTGGGCAAAGTATAGACAGAGTTTTACAGGTGTAGTCGAAACACTATCTTTGACACAGAATAACTTCCCTGCCTAACCCCAGGTTTTCTTTCATAACCAAATTAATAAGAAAAGCTTGTTAACATATTATATTTTCAGCAGGAACAAAAATCTTCTTTTTCCCTATCTGTTCCTTAGAAACAGGTAAATGTTTTTGGCTGAAGCTTCCAGAAGAAGTCTTGCATAGCAGACCCCCTGCTTCAGGATTCATCAGCCCAAAGTCACATTTGGCAGAGTCATGTGAGAAACAACACTATTGTAGGAAGTACTGAGCTTTTTTAACATTAAGCAGAGCTACAAGTCTCATAAGTCTCAGTAGCAGTGTATTACTCAGAGCAATATGCTGTCTGGAGCATTTTTAAAATTCTGGTTCTAACTGTGAAGTTAGGTAGAACTCTAGTAAGTTCTGAAATCTCTATAAAACTTTTGGGTTTTGGTAGGTTCTGCCCTGAAAGTATTTATATGACCTGAAGGTCACATTTGTAGCTCTGGACAATTGGCCCTCTGACTGCTTAAAACACTACTTACCAAGATTGGTTGCATGCAGAGATTGTGCAGGAGGGTTAATCAGTAGATCAAAATAAAGTCTAGATTTTTTCATATATTCTACTATGCATCATGTCCTATGTCAATTAAAACCATCTGTGTGTGTCCATTTTAAAATGATTTATAGATACGCATCCTCTTTCTTCTGAAACATTCCAAGGAATATTAACCTGGAAAAAAAATACTGAATTAAGTAAGTGTGGCACATTCATCCCAAGGATTTTATGTGGTAGAAGATAATGAGAGACAGTTGTGAAATCATATGATACTATGGTTTAGAATTATAGATGGAGCAGGGGCAAAAGCCTTTAGTTGAGGTTGCCCAAGTGTGATAGAAGAGTGATGGGACCTTATCAGAAATTCTACAGAAACCTCTTTCTTCTGAAAAACTGAAACAAAGCTGATTTCTTGGACCTTAACTTTTGTAAAACTGGCAAGAAATGTCTTGAAATAAATTTATATTCTATCAATTCTGTCTCACTGTTTAGCTCTGTTCTATGATAGAAACAGATATCCTTTACACAGGTTTGGCAATGGCTTTGAGAATGTTCCTGATTTGAAAAGGAGAGAAAAGTCAAGCTTTTTGAGCTGTGGGGAAGCCAAGCAAGGACATTTTCTAATGGAAACTATTTTTGCAATTCTGTTCTGGTAAGTTAATTTGTCATAAGATTTCCACCTGCTTTTTTGGTTTGTGTGTTGTGGTTTTTGTTTTTTTGGTGTGTTTGTTTTTTTTTTTTCAATCTGGGTGGGGTTTTGTAGTGTGTTTTTTTTTTGTTTGTTTGCTGGTTTGGTTTTGTTTTTTTAATATCCTCTGTTACCTATAGAGACAAAAATACATTCCTGAGTCATGAATTGGCAGCTGGTATTTCAGTTCTGATACAGTCACAACTCATGCCAACTGTGACAAATTCTTCACTAAGTGATATATAAAGAGTAGTCAGAACAGCAACAGGACAGGAATTATTTCCTTCCATCCATCCACTGCCTTTCAGTGTGTGGCAGAGGAGGAGTCTGGGTGTCAGTTTCAACCTTCTGGTCTTTTGGTTTCTTTCTGAGAACAAATTCTGTGTGAAATCTGATAATGTAAAAATCCTTGGGTTTGATTTAAAACAGAGGAGAAGAATGTGACACTGAGCAGTTTCTCTCTTTTTTGGGGCACTAGATTTTGATGTTTTTAGTAGTTTGTTGGTCACCAGAACAGGACAATCATATAGACCATAATATAAAGAAATAAATATGTAAAAAAATTAGGCTTCTGAATGTGGCCATTAAAGTAATAAGGTTTGCCAGCAGAACTGTGTGCCTAAACTGGTCCATGGATTTAAGTGGAAGTTTTAAATACCTGTGGAAAACTTCCTAATAATAATAGTAATTACAACAACAATAGTAATGATTACAATATTTTTATTAATACACAATCATTATTTGTTTACTTTTGAAATATTTGACTTACCTTCGTTCAGCCTCCCTTGTGTGTCTTTTGTCAACGCACGCATTCTGCAACAGGAATTTATGGCTAGGAATTTGTCCAGGTTCACAATCACACTTAAGTCAGTGCTTTTATTCTCAATTTCTTGAGTTGTGTGGTAGAGGACCTTACATTTGACATCATGGAGCTCAGTAAAACTTGGCCATTAAAACACTGGTTCCATTGAAAAACATCTGGAGGGAAACCAATAGTCCAATATATCCTGCTAGACTACACTCAGCCTCCTGGTCTTTCTCTTTGTGTTCTGTCTTGCAAAAACCTGGCTATACTTACAGAAATGTACAAACACAAGAACAAAATGGATGCACTCCATGTTCTTAAAAATGTCATATCTTGGCTGTGCTGAAAGTGTGTGTATTCTTGCTTGGCCCTAGCAGTGGCTGGTTTTTATGTTGCTTTTTATCATACTGATGCTAAGGTTTAAGAGTTAAAAACCTTACAAAGACATCTGGTTCTTTTGTCATTACCTCTGCATACTTTTTCCATATAGTTTATTTCTAATGTTTTACTTAGTTGAGTTTTAAATAGCTCAAATGGTCAAGTTTCTGTAATTTCTTTTGGACGTCTCCAATAGCGTATGAAATGGCTTACTTAAGAGTAAGAAATAATACTATCAAATTAGAGTTTCCTTTTCTGTACACTGTGTTCCAAGCTTTAAGAAGAAACCCCAACTCCTATTTTCTCTGTAGGTCAGCATCCCTCTAAAAAAGGAGTCTTAAGGAATGCATCACTATATTAAACTGCAAAGAAGCTATGTAGCCTCATCTCAGAGTACTTGTCCAGCCTTGGAGAAAGTTAATTATCTGGTAATGTTTATCTTTTTTATTTTAAAACAAATCCAATGGTGGATTGTGGTTGCAGGGGTTGGGTTTTTTTAGTCCTTAAGAGCAAAAGAATATAGGGAATAAAATTGTTCTTAGGTATATGCTGTACAAGAGAGTTTCTGGTTTTAGACTTTTAGCTAGTGAAAAACATTGAGTTTAGTCACTGCTTCTGAGAAATAAATATCTGCCTTTAAAAGTGCTTGTAACAGTTTTTGCGTTGTAGAATATGAAAATGGGGGGAGGGGTAAGTGGTAAACTGCTATTTAATCTTGTGTATCAGTATCTGACATATCATACCTGGAAGCTCTTTGGAGGTAGTTAAATTTTTTTGCTGATTCACAAAAGCTGACAATTACTCGAAGTTTGGATTTGAAACAGAGAAAAAGCACTTCATGCTTGTCTTTTTTTGTTTGGTTGGTTTTTTTAAGTTAGCATTTATGGTAACAAGTCTCCTACTCAATTACCTTCAAAAATCCATCCAGGATTAAAGAGGAGTCCTTATTCTGTGCACAGCATCTAGCCCATCTCCTCTGTCTTACAACTAGGATTTGAGCTTTTCCATTCTCTCTTGACAGCTCTCAGCATATGAGTATCTTCTTTAAGAAAGGGAAAAAGACTTTAACAAAACTTTTTAAACCATTGATAACAACTTTAAACATTTTCCTTAACTCTATATGGTCTACAGAAGAGTTAGCTAAATAATACGGGTCCCTCTGATACAATGTGGGATTCAGTCCAGATCCGTCAGGTGTCTCTGACAAAAGAAAGGCTAAAAACAGACATTTTGACTTTGAAGCCAAAAGCAGCTGATGTCTTTTCACATGAGCAAGACAAACATTTCTATTCATCAGTAGCACTACGGTCATCCATATGCATGTGCACGTATGTGGGATTACAGGCTCTAGTGCTCATACAGTGAGTGTTGGTGGGGAGCTGACAGCAGTCAGCTTTCACTTCCCTGTTTTTTGTGGTCCTTCATCTGCTGCACCTCAGGGTTCTCTCCTTTCTGCTGGGTGCAAGGGACTCAGGAATGAATAGAGGGAAAGCACCGACATGTGTGTAGTTTTTTAACCAAGAACAAAATCACAAACTTCATTAAGTTCTTGAGAGTAGCTGGAAATGTCTGGACAAAATTAAGTGACTTGGAAATACCAAAACTGAAAAATAACACTAATTAAAAGAAATGTGAAGGGAGAACTGTTGCTGTTCCCTCTGAAGCAATGATATTTGTGTAGACGGAGTGCAGACCAGAATTTGGCCTCTGTACCTTATCAAGCGATCAATCTTACGTGTTCACAAATCCAAAATCAGGTGTGAATGTTACCTTTTCTTCATTGCAATCCAACATTATGCTGAGGTTTAAGAACTTTTAATTTAAAATTAAAAGTATTTTTAATTTAAAATTAAAATTTAAAATTAAAAGTAAAATCTTAGCTGATTTTTTTTTCTGAAGACAGATTCATTCATTTAAATCCTATTCTGACTCATTTTCTTTCAAGAAATAAGCACATTGATATTGTTCTATTTTGTAATGGACAGTTAAATGGTGAAATATAACTGTTAATTGCTGTTCAGTATGAAAAATAAAAATACATTATATTGGCTTGATAAATATGCCCATATGCATAATCTTCCTGTCAGTTCAGCTGGAAGAGACACGCAGGAAGATCTCTCTGTGTGAAGAGAGATGGCAAACAGGCCTATTTTCAAGTGTGTCTTAGGCAGCTAGGAGCTGTTAGTACTGGTCCTGCACGATTGATATCAGTGGAGGTTTTGCCCCACTCTCCAACAGGCAGTGAGAACAATACTCTTTGATGCCTAAATTTTTTTAAAAAGTCATTGTCTCTGTACCACAACCACTGCTGACACTAATTTAAGGATTCAAAATCAGGCAATGATTTCTGCTTGTGCTATTTCTTTTCCTCTTTTTATGCCTTTGCATTTCCTGGTGAGATTATTGCTGCTGTATTTTGTCCTCTAAGTGGCAGATACTGTAAAAAGTAACTTCTCATCAATGAGAAGATGACTGGGAGTTTGAAAGGCCTTGTATTGAACCACAGATAAACATTTGACAGTTATGAGTGCGATAGAAAAATGTGACTTGTTTAGGTCATTGTCAGATGAAAAGTTCTATTGACAATAAATTTTGCATACATTAATATGTTAGCATCAAATCTAACTTAATGGTTTTCAGCTATATCCAGGATATTCTGTAATTTGTTGTTAATAAGCTGGAGGCATGGCGACAGCACACACAAAATGAAATCCATTCTATTAGAAAACCAAAGATAACTAAAAGCATAATGAGCTCCTGCTTCTATCTGTGGTCTGCATTGAAAAGGCAGGAGATACAGTGCACAAAACAGAATAAAGCAAAATCTACTTTTTGGAGTAGTGGAGGAGTGGAAATCTGTTAGTTCAGTTTATCAATAATCAGGAAGAGTAGAAAACAGAGAGAAGCAATGTGATGAATGCTGCCTGCTCAACAGAATGTGAGACTTTAATGAAAGATAGTTAAACTACTCTCTACCCTTCAAATTCCTCATCAGTATTCTCCCGTATACAGCTGGAACCTCTATTAATTACAATGGAATCATTACTAGGTAAAAATTGTAACCATGGCTATGGATGATGCACAACAGCTTGAAATGCTGCTCGCACAGCAAAATCGCACAAAGAGGACGGCCACTTATACATGTCATCACTGCATTCATGGCCTGATTCCTGAACTCTGTGATTAAACACTGCTGAATATCTTTCTCCACTATTCTCTCTCTTGCCTGCTTTTATTTCCTGAGAAGGTTTGGACCTCTGTTCTTTGCATCTCCTGCCATGGCTCAAAATCCTGCTTCTTGGTTCTTTCAACCTGCCACGTCCAATAATCACGCACAGAAAACGCTTATGCAAGCCAGTTGGCTTAGATTTCTGTCTTAAGGGAAGAGTGCATCTGTTTTTTGGATTGAATCATGCTTATAAAGTCGTGCTTATTCAGTTGACAGAAAAAAAAAAGCATAATTTAAAGCTTTCATTTGCTCTTGTGCTAAAAGATTTCAGGGCCTTAATTCACCCTCATTTTATCCTTCTAGAGCAATACAAAATTAGAGTTCATTATGGTGATCCAATCTCTCCTTTTGTCTTGATTGAAGACACAGTAAGCTCTTTGCCAGAGACGTCGACTTTCCTGAACAAGCTTTTCAAGGCTTGCAAGCTATCTGTTTTTTCCCCAGTAGGCTAATTAGGATGGATTAGTGCCCATCTGATATATTGTAGGGATGAGCCAAAAACTGAAGGCGAAGGTAAATTGCAATGCCAAACACTTCCACCTTTGCAAGGACTATTGCCCTGAGACACAAGTTAAGGTGCTGGGGTAGAGC
This sequence comes from Hemiprocne comata, assembly GCA_020745705.1. NCBI lineage: Eukaryota > Metazoa > Chordata > Aves > Apodiformes > Apodidae > Hemiprocne > Hemiprocne comata. The sequence goes on along the minus strand of CM036589.1, from coordinate 66,508,495 downwards.
AGGGTACCGTTGCAAAGGCGATTCTGTTCTGTGGAAGGACAACACCCTAAATGTGGAAAATGAGCTCATGAGTAGAGCTGCTGATTTTTTGGTTGGCTCATTCCAATAGCGTTTGTTTTGTGATTAAAATGCAGGCAAATTTCAAAATAAAGCATGGCTTTGAATACAAAAAATTTCATTAGAAAAACATCAAAATGGAAATGTTTTCTTCAGAGAATAAGAGAAAATGATTTTCTGACCAGAAGAATTACTAGAAACCATCATTGTTTTGTGATTTATTTTTTATTTCTTGACCAGAGTCTGATTTCTTTCATGACAAGTTTGGCTAAAAAAAATTTCACTCAGATCTCCTGTTCTCAGTGAGACAAAATGAAGGCTTAATGGAGAGACCCGCACAGCAACTCTTTTGAAATGTCTGTAGGGATCCTAGTATTTTAAAAGGTAGGTTAGCCAGTGGTGGGATTTATCTGGCAGTTAGACTGTCTTCATGGTCAGTACAGAAAAAAGGAGCATCTAGCACACAACTAATCTCTAGTTAAGTTAGACTTCAGAATAGGTCAAATCTGTAATCTGGAAGTGTTTATTCCCTCTGTTGGCTAAAAGGATCATTCTGATGATTGGTTCATCCACAGACGTGGATACAGTGACATTTGAAGTGAGGTGAGAAGAATCCTGCTTTTAAATTGTTTTGAGTCTTTGGGCTTCAGAAACAAGTGAAGAAGTAGAACAAAAGGTAAAAGTTTAGGTAGGCATACTCAGGAAAAAACAGCACTGTCTTGTGGCAAAGGTGTGACAAATGGAACGTCCCTGTATTCTGTGAGCGAGTAGAGACTGAAAAGATCTTCTCTGCTCTGGGGAAATTGCACCTCTTTGTGTTAGCTCCAGCAGTGAGTCTGGTAACCTGGTTCTCACAAATGAGAGTGAAGATCCCACTGTGGGCAGCTGGGAAACGTATTCAGGGTCCTATGATATACTTCAAATAGAATTAGTGGAATTATTCACTAATTACTAAAAATTAGTCAGATTATTACTCACTTAAAATGCCTGTAAGGTATTGAACTACTCAAGACAGACACTAAAGAAGGTTTTGACAGAATAAAAGGAAAATTTCCTCAGCTCTGATAGGTGTATTTGTCTTTAGGAAGCAACCTAAGATTAATAGTATCTTAGTTTGTGTATGCTTTTGATAGCACATAGATTTGACTGAAACAAACAGTGGCAGGTAGGGATTTACAAAATATTTGATGTAATATACATGCATAAAATTAAATCTTCCAGACTGTTGCAGGATCTTGCACACTGAGCCTTTGCCACTGCAGATTCACTGAACTTTTCCTCTGACAGCCTGGCTCCCACCCCAGTCCCGAGGTCTGTACCTTCATGGGCAAAGATTCATTAGTCCATGATGGGCAGTAGCTGTGGGATCCCTTTGTATGGTTTCACATCATCCTGCCTTGAAATGTGAGCACTGCAGCAGCTAAGACCTGTAATCTGGGCCTCTGCTGTTGTGAATGTTTTATAAAGAGTGTCTGTTATGTTTTTGGGGTTTGTTTTGGAATCTCGAGGACCTCTTAATTTGGAAGTTCTTTCAGTGGCTGTATCTTTTTTTTCTTTTTTTCTAATAGACATTTTACGTGGTGGTAGTTAAAAGGGGAAAAAAAAAGTGTTCATTGCCTATAAGGTGTATAGAGCCAATCATCATGTTAATTATATGTCACATAGTAATGAATAATCCCACACTTTTATCATGTGGGGAATAACCTGGGGTTTGTCAGATGGAGCTTTGTGTTTTAAATGAACGCTCCCAAACAAAACTCTGCACCACTCCAATTATGTGAAGACAGACTCTGGTTCAATGCTTTCTTAAGTCTTAAAGCTTTGCAGCTGTGGGAACAGCAGTCTGACACACTGTTCTGCAAACACCAGAAGTCTAAGCTAAAATGTAAAGCATACATTTTGTATTGCCGATTGGCTTTGTAGTATTCCTCCATATGTTCCAAGAGCCTAGTCGTGGTGAGAATACTAAGTTAAAAAAAAAAAATCTTCAGAGTTGAAAAGCTGTTATGATTACAATGTATTATTGTATAATTGTCTAGCTTTGCAACTTTGGAGAGTGTTTATGTTCTCGAAATTAATTAGCGTGGAGTGTAACTGCTTTTAAAAATGTCATTCCTCTCAAAACTATGTGGTTAGAAATGTATGCCTCAGTGAATATACACTTCATTATTATTGAATAAAAAAGTTTATTGTTCATTACATGGAAAATTGCAGTTGAGGCATTTCACAGCTTCAAGAATGATTATTATCCCTGATTAAATTATGGCAAGATTTTTCATGGGTCAGTAAATTGAAATAATTTTTATTTGTAACGTATTCAGAGAAGTATTTATGCAAAAGATAAGTCAGTGATTTAAGGGGAAAAATCAGCAGACAATTTAGAGAAAAGCAGCACAAAAAAGAAATTAAGTAACATTTCTGTAGAATACTTGTCACTGTAGTGGGGAAAAAATGTGGCCTCAAAATTATTAGTTTTATATCTTGTTAAAGAGCTTTATTATAGTGTAGCTTAGTGTTAACCCTTTTCCTTGATGCTGAACAAAGTTAGATTGTGATTTCAGATGCATGCATGTGGAGGGAAGTGACAGTGCTGTTGCATTGTCAGTTACATATGCAGTGGGAAATGGTGTTTTAAAATATGGACACTCCCATGGCTACTTACTCCTCTCTTCAGCAGCCCTGAGCCAGCATATACCTGCATATCCCTACAGCAAGGAGATAGGTACAGGCTTGGTCAAGAGGCTCCACACTCAGCTGCTGTGTTTGATGTCTGCTTCTAGCTCTGACTTTGTACTACAGAAAAGAGATCTTTCAATTTCTTAATGTAGCCTCAGTGATCTCTGAGCTGTTTCATGCTGTGTCCCAGCCTAACCTATCTCCACGTGATAAATGTGGGCAGCTGGTGGTGCTGTTGGCAGGAGTCAAGACATTTGTTCCTTCTGGTGATGTACGATCTGTGTGTGCCTTGGTCTCGGTCTGCTCTGTGTCTTTCCCTCTTGGAGGACTCCTGGACCCAGAGAAAATTTTCACCCTGCTGCCCACCTCACTTCTGGGAGATGGGAAATGTGCTGCAAGCTCAGTTTAAATGAAGTGACAACTTTAACAAAATAGCCATGCCTTGGGACTGCAATTGCACGTGGTTGTAATGTTGCCTTTGTAGATATAAAATCGTAGAGTAGAATCATAGAAGGATTTAGGTTGGAAAAGACCTTTAAGATCATCAAGTCCAACCATTACATCTCACTTGGAAGTAATGGTAACTCCTGAGGCCTCATATCAGGTTGCTTTTTCTTCCTTCTTGGCCTACCTAAGTTCTTCACATTTCTGCAAATCCCTAGTTCATCTAATGTCAGCTCCTAACATTGCAACCATTCATTTTCTTGCTTTTCAGTTAAATAAAAATGCTAGCAGATGATGGATGACCTAGGCTTCCTTGGTGCATTCATATCCTGGATCATGCTAAATGTATGGATCAGTATCTGTAGCATTTTCAATAGATGATTTATTATTTTGTCAGAGTTTTGCAGAAACCTGTTTTGATGATGTGGAGTAAAAATGGCATGTCTAAACCCAATTGTTGCTGCAGAAAGTTTGAAATCATGCTTAGGCATCTGCAGCCCATGCCATCAAATTTAACTTCCTTAAAAAAATCTGATTTTACTCACAGGTGCATGGGGTAGGTGAAGTATTCTATACTAACCCAAATAAATCAGAACTGCAGTCTAGAACAACTTCTGCCCAAGGTAAGCTAGTTGGCTAGCTTTGCTGCACTGACTTAACTTTTCCTATTCTGGGAGTAGGACCTGGCTTGTGTTTCTGGCATAGGAAAGAAACCTTGGCAATTTCTTCATTATTGCTGCTCATTTGTGACCAAAAGAAATGTTGCTAGCCCTCCCTGTCCATTTTCTTTGATCCCTAAATGACCTGTAGAATTTCTCTCAAGTAAAGCAGAATGGTTTTCCTGCAAGAAAATTAACGAATGACTTAAATTACACTGTTACAGTTTTGTCAGTTTTTTCCTGTTAATTGCCCACTGTGAGAAAACTAAGTATCAATGGAAATGTATTGCATTATGCTTTTGAATATACAGATACGTTTTGTTTTGCGGTAGTTATTCATGGTACTTGTATCCAGTGTCAGTTAAATATTGTATGAACCAGAAATATGTAAATGAGCAAAGTCTGTTTTATATGGACCAACTAATACAAAGATGGTGTTTACTCAATGAATATACTCTAGAGCAAACCATATAATCAGGGCCTTTTTTGTTTTCCTGTTTGGTTGTGTTGTTGTTTTTTGTTCTTGTTTGTTTTGTGGTTGTTTGTTTTTTTTATGTGGGTGTACCTTGAAGGAGGCATGGCACATAAAGAGACATTAATAGACTTTAATTTTAGGGAGCTAGGTTACATTCCTGCTCTGATTCATCTTCTGAAAAACCTGCCTATACAGAACGATAGATGCCTAGATTCCTTCCCTTTCCCCCCCTCTCATACATATCTACATAAAAGAGGTTTTAAGACTCTTAATAAAAAGCAAAAAGGAAAATCCCTATAAGAACCATCTTACAAATTTTGCTCAAACAATCTGCAGAAATCAGCAACAAAACCCTGCTACCTTTTTTTCTATCCAGTCTGTGGTAAAAGTATGGGAGCTCACTACTGTAATCACCCTGACTCCATCTCTCTGGAAGGGCTTCATGTAGTTGTGTCACATTTCTGCATTGTCCCATAGGATGTGGCTCTTGTGGAAACCCATTAGGTATTTCAGCTTCTTTTGGGCCTCTCAGCAGCTTGTTTTCCACTTACAAATATCTTGGTACATTTTCTGGTATTCTACGTGTGGGCTGGCATCCTCATGTGTAGTGATGCACAATTCCTTCCTGTTGTAGCATTCCTCTTCCTTGTGCTTCTTGGATAACCACTGACTCTGGGACATCCTAAATGGTCAAAAATTTCCAGAACAGCAGCACAGGGAAATGTTATTATAACCATTTTCCTATTTATGCTGGCAAATTGGCAACTTGTCATGGTCTGGATCACAGAAGTTTGAATGGAGACGAGCCTCATAAATTGCATTTTATATTTCTTTTTCCAAAACCCCTTCAAACTTGATTTTATTATACACATATAATTTAAGCATCATGACTTTTCAAATGCTGCTGCCTGAATACGGCAGCTTTCCAGAACATGTGAACATGTTCTAGAAATTTCTTTTAAAATTTGCTAGAACAAAATCAGTGTTTTGGGGGGCCAGAGCCTAGATTTAGCTGGCACTGATACTTCCCAGGAGAAGAGATTTTTACAATCCAAACAATCTGACAAAGATAAGCCTTCTGCTTCGTTTTTATTCTTAAAGGCAAATGTGTGCCATAACAGGTAGTGAAATTAACATTTTAAAATCTTTCTTGATTAAAACTTTTAATAGACAGATATTTAAAACATAACAAGGATGATTTTCTATAAAAAGAAAAAAAGTATAATCTTTGTTGATGGGAGATACTTGTGATACATCCTGAAACATTTGGAAAATTCTGATAGGTAATGGTGAGGAGTTAATAGACTTCCATATATGGGAGTACAGCATGCCTATTTTGGGATGGGAAAATTTGAAACTCTTTGCAGACCACTGAGGCTGGTTGCCCAGCTTGTAGATTAGGGATAATGTAAGTAAAGTGTAAGTTAGGCAAGATGGGTCTTTCCTAAAAATCTATTGCATAAAATTGTCTCAATGTTTTATCTTTATTCTTCTAAACAAGCAAAACCAGAAGTCATTGCTTAATATCTTGGAATACTTTCAAGTCAGTCTTAGGTATTAAGTGGAGAGTAGTGCTGGTATGTTACCTCTTCCAGCCCATAAACAGGGAGACTACATAAATGTTACTGAACCTTTTGATGATTTTTGATGTGTACGTATTTTACTTTCCACCTATCTTGGACAAGCAGTACTCCATCCTGTAAAAGATGTTCTGACAAAACCTTCAATGTTTTTCTTTCCCACAGAGATTTGAGCTGTATAATTCTCTTTGGTGACCTTCACCATCTCTATCTGTCTGTGACGTACAGATGAAAAAAGTAAAGGTCACAGCAGCACACTGACAGTAACTCTTTTTAAATCTCATTCTGTAAACTAGAAAGGTAATTTACTCAATTTTATGGATTCCTCAAAGCTTTTTTAAAGTCAGCATTCCAATGGAAAGATGTAGAAAAAAAACTGAGCCTCATTTGAGACTGGATTAATGCTGACTTTTGGAAATCCCTTCAGAATATCTCTTTTCTAATTGCAGCCTGTTGTCTGAAAAAATCATTTTTGCAGATATGGCCAAGCCTCAAAAATGCTTCCTGATTCCAACTAGTCACCAAAATGACTGTTTTACTGTTTGTGGCCAAGCACATGCATTAATGCATCAGGATGATGCATTCATACTGAGTGTGAGAGTATTGCAATCTTTTGTATGTAAAATCAAAGCCAGGTACGTCTACTGAGCATCTTGATGCAAGACAAACTGCAATCGTCTTTTTGATAAGCTACCCAAATCAAAGATCACCTTTTTTACTATGATTATGAAATCACTCATAAAGTCAATCCTATCTGTTGGGGAGCTTGACTTTCAGTAAGTCTCTTCATTTATTCTTTATAAAAATAGAACAGGGCAAATATTTATCCCTTTGTTAGGTGTGCTGGTGAAGATATTGTGAAATTTGGACTAAAACAACTGTTGGCATGTTTGGCATAACATTTACATATGAAATACAGTCCATGGACCCATAATATTTTTAATTACTCAGGTTGGTAGAGGAAATTTTCCCCTCTTATGGATGTCACTTATTAGCCCAAGATTTGTTTTGAAACTGTTGTAGTCAGTGCTTTTTCCACTCTAATGTTTTAGCCCAAATGAAACCAAAGACACCACTTACATATGTAAAACTGAACACACAGATATTTTCACATTCTTTGCTCATGTGATCTATATTTTGTTTTAAATGTCTTCCTGTGAAACCTGAATGCATAGGGGGTTACTCTGCTGCTGTATTGTCCTAAATCCTTCCTGAGATCTGAGGACAGCAAGGGGTGAAGGTGAGACAATGCACCCCTGTGAGCAAACTGTTGCCTTTAGGAGACACGTACCAATTCAACGAGAGCCTTCTCAGGTTGGGGCTGTGTTGAAACTGAAATACTGTTATTGCTAAAGACATGGTCTCAGGAGGACTCTGCTTTCAATCAGAAGAAAATACGTACAGTCATTTCCAGTAGATTAATGTGGATATTCCTTTTTTCTTCTCTGGTGACAGAAATGTTTCTGCCTGTTTTTTCAGAATGGAAATAGAGTTTGCATTTGTTTGATCTAATGCAACATGACAAGAGGCTTGTCTATGAAAGGTGACTTTTCTTTATGCAATATGGAAAGGGAAATTCCGAAAATGTTGTGACTGAGTAGGACCCTGAAGCTTGAAAGAATTTTCTACCTTCAGAGATGCATTATCCTGCCCTTTAATATAGAGATAAATCCTTAATCATACACTCAATTTGTTTTTTAATCTAACTGGGTTCATTTTGAACCAAGGGCTCTCAGATGAATGCATAAACACTTTGTTGTTTGGGTCACATACTTAATTACATGATGTGTTAGCACTGTAAGAAGCATCTGTTTGTGTTTTGATTTTTGTTTCTTTAAACTTGAAGTTCTGAAACATGTTATTAATTTTGAATACACGTGTACCACTAGCTCTACTTCCCCCCCCCCCCTCAGTTTCACCCACTTTATAATGTCAATATGGTAAAACTGTTTCCTTGTGTGAGTGACTACATTGGTTATAGTAGAAGGGATGAAGTGGTCATGTGGACATATCGTAGGTGTTTATGTTAGATGACGCAATTTTAAAATACCCAAACATTCTACTATTGCTCAACTCCTGGTAGTACCTATGGAGCTCTGTTGTGGATGAAATTTGTTTTGCTAGTAATTTGTACCACGTTTCATAGATCTAGAGAACTTTCTGTGGTTTTGTAGCTGCCCGTGTATATATCTGTCCTTCCATTTCTGAGTAGCACCTTTTACATTTGCAATTTGTGTTCATTGAGTCTGAATTTGGAAACAATTGTACACCTAGGTTTTTGTTATACTGGTTTTATTTAGTTAGTTTTCAAACTCATAAAGGTTGTAAGTGCTTGGAGTCTTCCTACTTGTAAAATGTTTTTTAGTATGAGACTACTGCATCAAATGAGTGGATACTAGATGCAGTTTAGTGTCTCAGAAATGTTCAGCATAACTGAATTAAACTTTATAGGTATAGTGAGTTATATACTTGATTTCTCTTGGAAATCGAGGCGGTATGTGAACATTACCTTTTCTTAGTATTTTCTATCAGCTTACTACCTGCCTCTTATTTGTGATCACTATCCTTAACAACAGTGGTCTAGGGGTTGCAAATTCAAGGAGGGAAGCAATTTTAAACAACAAAATACTACACACACACACCCCACCCCCCCAGTTAAACATTATTATACTTCAGAGATCACAATCTATTGTCATTTTTTGCATGTTAAGGCAGTTACTGCAATTGATGGCATGCTGTCTTTATAACAGAATCCAAAAGAGTTTTAAACTATTTGTCTATTTACATATGTTTTAAGTTACCCCATGAAATTTAACAGAGGATTGGCAATGTCTCATTTGAGATTATAAAGGGCTCTTTTATAACAGTTGCGCACAATGCTTTTGTGTCTCATGGCTTATGCATAAATGAAGGTTGATTTACCTGCTAAGGGGCACACAAAAGTGAATTTGGAGACTACATTCACAGTGGGATCCCACTAGGTGTTTGGTCATGGTGTTTTAGTCAGTCAGCAGTTAAGTGAGGACATTTTTTCTGGACTAAGGGGGAGCTAAGCCATTACCTAGCATTGGATGCAGCCTGTAACTTTCATAACAGGCTCCACACACAAAGGAGGGTGAGTAAAGCCCTAGTTATTTTCCTGTTCATAGTTGCCCTAATTATTGGCCATCTTACTTTTTCACAACAGAAGCAATTAGTTTTCACCACAGGGGTCAGGAAGGGTCAAAACTAAATGGTTACCCTGATTCCTTCTGTTATGCCATCTGAGGGTTCCAGTCAGGAATTATCTTTGAAGGAGTTATTCAAGGTTGCATCCTGGGGCAGAAATAAGCAAGGGTGTAATGATTAGCTTCACACTTCTCAGAGGTGGAAAGTATGACCAAATCTTTACTGATGACCAAATGCCTCTATCCACCAGAACTGGCATCTGAGCTCTGAACATGCTTCAATTTAGGAGTCAAAGACTTGGTCTCTCATCTAAGGACTTGGACTTTCTGTCAATTCTAGGTGAAAAAAAAGTGGAGAAAGGCTCCTGTTTGAACCCGATATATATGTAATTAAATAGGTTTGGAAAAGGTTAACTCTGCAGCCCACTATATAGATCATCTCCGTTAAATGTTACTGTCCAAAGTTCAGCTCCGTTCTCTGAGGAGCAGAGCAGTAATGGAAAGGTTTCCCTCTACCATTGTGCCTCTCCTCTTTTATTGGGAAACATGTTGAGGGCCTTGGGTTTATCCTGGTGCAGCATAAGAGTCTTCAAATGTTTAAATTTTCATGGGGCAGGCAAATTATTTCTTGCCCAACTTTGTCTTGAAAATTCACAGAGCTGAATCTGTATTTTAATATCTGAATCATCACATGCATAACAGGGAATGCACATTGCAGCTAAACTGACATGTATCTATTTTGGGATGTGTTGGTGCAAATAAGTAAATATTTTCAGATTTGTTGTTCTTACTGCTTCTATAAAGCATATCCTATAAAGGTGAGTCTGGTTATCATCTGCATGAAAAATACTTCAGTCTGCTATAGCTGTAGTGTGTGTGTGTTTATCTACTGATCCATACCTGTGCACATATTTATACAAAATATGAATTGTAAATACAGATTAGTTCTTATATTTCAATGTGCAATGTAAGTAATTTTTATATATATATTTTTAAGCAAAGAAATCTTTAGATTCTTTTAAAATCTGCTCACAACAGTCTACAGTTTTGGTCCACTCGCTCTTTTTTCACCAGGTTTTATTAAAATAAAAATATAGAGTTTTAGATTTACATAATATAAGGAAAAAGTAGATTCCTCTTTAACTTTTCTGTGTTTAGGAGTGAGAATATTCTCCCTTATGATATCTGTGCTGTTGCCAGAGGGATGGGAAACTGTTCCTCATTTTTCTGGGCAGAGGAAGACATGACCTTACCCACTTCTTCTTTTGACAGATACACACATAGGAGACATGGTGCTGAAAAAGTTTCAATTTTTGGGAATTGAATTTTGGTTCAATGCCTAAAACTCAGGAGGCTCATTGTTTGAGTCAACTGTAGCGTTTGAGTTTAACATCTACATGGCTTTTAGGCTCTCTTTTATGTAGAAATTACTCTTCTGTTTAACTCACAATTGTTTAATAATGTAAAATGTTAATTTCAAACAGAACTTGGATAAAAATTCAAAACCTATTGTTTTTCATAGTTACAAAAGATAAGGTCAGTAGTGGTGAGAGGACTGAGGTCTTAACAATGTGGAAACTCCCAATAGTGCAGAATTGCTCACAAAGCTCTTTAAATATGGTCCATTTGGATGAATTTTTAGAACCTCTTCACAATTTTAATGTCTGTTTTCTTATTTATGGAAGGACTGAAACAGTCTTTCCTCACTAAGTCCCAATCTGATTTTTTTCTTTTCAGATGCTGTCAGCACCTCTTCAACTCCCAGGGACTATACATGCCTTATATTTTCTGATGTGGAAGCACAAGAACTTCTATGGAGTATCTAGGTACTGCTGACCTTGAACTTCTCATATTTTGGAATTCTGCTTTTTTTAATCTACCCTTCTTAAATAGCATTTTCTGGGAACACTGAACTTCATCTGGCAGGAAGTGCACCGGAGTTACATAGTAGCAGGTTCTACAACAACTGGAGAAGATGTAGACTGAAGAACTGTGGCAAGAGAAGAAAAGGAATATGTCTGGGAGGGGCAAGAGAAGTGCTTCTCTTTACATGATTAAAAGGTACCTTTTGACTTTTTTTTGGGTTCAGACAGAGGTTACAGCATAGGTAGATTCCTAAATTCTTGTAAGAACTGGTTTGCCTAGTTCTGGAGATGCTTGCTGCAGGGCTTCACCTCTAAAATATTTTAGCCAGATTCCATTTGTTATCAGCACGTTTTGAAGTTTCAAGTAAAACTGTGCAGGTTGTATTTCTCACTTTCTAAGAGTGAATTCTGTAGTTATGAGCTTTTTCATTCTCAGTTTCTCAAAACTTTCAACAGATGTCTTGCCAGCCAGCAGCAAAGATGATTAAAAGTTTCTGAAGAAGTAGACTGCTGCTGGAAATCTGAAAGGGATCCTACTGCAGTGCCAAAAATCTTTGGAAAATATGTGTGGCCCCCTTCTTACTGGAAATGTGGATAGCCCCTTCTCAAAGAAATCTTCCGCAATAGAGCTATTTCCTTGCACTTCTGGGTGTTTTTTCCTGAACTAGACACAATGGGTAAGTGAAATTCTTACAGGTAGGATGAAAAGAAGGTGAAGGAGGATGAGGTTGGGCCTTTGTCTCAGCAAAATTTGGATTGCATCTAGAAATATGCTGAAAATATGCATCTAAACCACTGAATGTATTTCCATAGATTCTCTTTCTGTGATGCTAGTTGGTTCCCAGTTAGTTTTTAGAATACTGCTCTTGAGCATTTCCATCTGGCCAGGAGTTTTCAACTTTATTTTTTTTTTCCATAATGCAGACTTAATCGTTATAATTCATTTTCTTGTCACCTTGAAACTAAATTAATGCAATGCACTCTGCTTGGTATATGAAGCATTGTTTGATTCATATTCATCATCAAAGTGTCTACTGAGCTGCAATTGAAATGTTCAAACATTGCACTCATGTATGAATAAGCAAAAGACTTAATGTATTTTCAAACAGTATGTTTTTATGACAAAATATCTGTGCTTCAGTTTATTGAAAGGACTTAGTGTAGTTTTGAAAGGGTGATGTAGTGTCTGGCATGATGAGGAACTGGATTAAGCCCAGGAGATAGTTTCCTGTGCTAGATTTCTCTCTCAAGTGTTGGGCACCATACAGATAAACCTCCCATTTATCTGGATTGAAATGTTCAGATATGTTCTCTTTACCTTCTTGCTTAAGGTAATAGAAATGTCTTCAGCAATATCCAAAAGTTCATAACCTTTCATGATGTCTTTTTTTTTTTTTCCTTTTTACAGACTTTCAGAATTGTGGATTTTTTAAAAACTTGTCCAGTTTTTTTTATCATCAGTGGTAGAGAAATGTAGCAACAAGCCTGTTATCTTCATACAGTCATTGTGGAATTAGCAAAGCTGCAAAAATAAATGATGATTTGCTGAATTTTTTCTAAACATATTTTCCATTGAAGGGCCAATTTCAGTTATGAGCTTATGCCTCTGAAGCACAGAAGATTACAGAAAAATACAAGAACACTTTTCTTGGGTAAAAGTGTATTTTCAAAGGATGCTATCTGAGCATCTGTGTTCTTCTTTCCTTTAGGTTGGATCATTCTCTGATTGGAAGTCAAAGATGTTACTTGTAACTCTGAGATGATACCTAAAATTTGTATTCATCTTTTACCTTTTCTTTAGATTTTTTTATTACACTTGAGGATGACCTTTAGGAGTCAGCTTATAAAAAGCTTCTTGCTCTTACTCCTCTGATTGTCTAACCAAACACTTAACTTATCAAAGTGTCTTGAAAAGATAAGGAGAGATGGTTCTTTTGTTTTCAAGATTTTGCTACCAGTTAATACTTTTCAAGGACGTATTTTAACCACATTTGCTACTCAAATGGCTTATAGAACTATGCTGAAACAATTATCAAGTGTTTTAAGAGGATGAAGCGGAGCTTAAAGATACAGCAGTGCAAGCCAGGTAAGCAGCTAAATGCTCCTTTTTCTTTTATTTTCTTTTCCAGATAAGTCTCAGTTAGACAGTTTTACCTTACTCCTCAGGAATGTTCTGTTTGAAGCAGCCCCAGCTAATCCATGAGTCATTCTGGAAAAATTTATGGTATATGCTGATCCACACGACACTCATTCCATACCACACTATGGGACAGATGTGTGCAGATATTTGTTTCTCTCAAATGACTTTTACATGGTCCTAATGACATGGATACAAATTAAGTCTTCAGATAAGTCACTCATATAGTGAGCAATCTCTTTAGGCTCTCCTGGGGGGGAAAAAAAAAAGTACTCACAAATATTTTTTGTCCCAGGGCTGCAAAAAACATAGGACAGAGCATCCCAAACCTTGCAGATTGCACTGTATTGGTATTTAAGTCGAGCCGATTGCTGTGGAACTCACTGCTGTTGGGAACTTTTGCAATAAGACCTGCAGGCTTTTGTTTGCATATTGAGTCTGTCCTGCCTGGATATTTTCAAAACTACCATAATTTTTCCAAGATGCAGATGTATACATCACAGTACTTAGTGATGTTTCAGTTGGAATTCAGTTTGAAAATCTCTGACTGCCACACATAAATTGGTTTCAAGTAAATAAAATTAGTTTTTCCCTGGGCTGAACTGGAACTGAGAAGATTTGGCACTTGGTATTTGCTACCAAAATCTTTTACAGGTAGTTTAATGACAATGTTGTCATAGAGCCAAGCTTGTCTTTAACACTTCTTCCTGCGATTTCATAGAGTTAGGGCGTCTTCCAATTGCAGAATCCTACGGAATTGAAGCAATTAGCAGCAGCCAAAGATCTGGGCAGTAGTCAAAAGTAGATCCTATTTTGGTCACAGTTTAGATATCACTTTGCCCAGAATGGAGGAGATCCAAGTGGTGCTTGCTCTTTGAACAACCCCTGCACTTAGTATACTTACCCATGGCTTCAACTCAGTGTGTGCTGGGCAGTGCCTGATCACAGTCCCTGCCTGAGGGGATGTACAGCCACAGGTATGCGTCAGTTGATTAGTAAAGAGAAGGGGAATATAGGGATGTCAAAAAAAACCCAGCATGCCAAAGTCTTAGCATTGTTTAGTGGGATAGGGATTCTAGGGTAGGATAAAAGACGTAAATATGCTTAAGTGAAACCAGAGGTTCCTGGAAGAGTAAGGAAAGTTGAATATGTGGTTTACAGGGATAATAGGCAGAAAAGTTAAGTGCCAGGAGGAAGCATATATTCTCTTCTAGGAGGGAATTCTGGCTCCGGTAATCTTGCTGTGAAGTTAACAAGTTGGCTCTGGTATTGAAATACCTCAGAGAAATGTCAGTGCACCTTAGGTTTTTTCATCTGCAAATGGAGGCCAACATTACTTTTAAATGCTCTGAGATGTCTAGATGAAGAGCCAAATTAAAGTGAGATTTACAATAATGATAAAAATAACAAAGCCGCATCATTTTGAAAGAGGAAATTAGTGTTCATTTTTGACTGTGACAAAAATACTTATTAAAACAACCCAGAGTTTGGGGCAGGTAGGCAGCACAGAAATTTTCAGTTGAGTAGTATTTACTTCTTCCAGGTGGGAACACATCTATCCATTAATTCAACTGCACTGAAGTTAGGGCCCAAACTTACTACTGAAACAAGTGACAGACTCTTCCTGCCTTTAGCAAAATGTGCCTTGGTACAGTCTATATTACGAGATGTTAAGTGTTTTAACAACTGAAGCATCTGTGTTCTGTTGAGCTCTGAGGTGGCATCCAAAAGGGTCAGAAGATACCAATCTGATTACATTCCTCATGTTGGTACGACAATAGTCTCTTTACATATTGTTTCCATCATTATTGCAGTCATATCACCAGTGTCTTAATACTCTGCCAATTTATATTCTTGAGAAATTTTTGTCACAAGAGTAGAGCATTTTTGCTTTGTATTCCCTTTTGTCTTGGGAAGAGTCATCTTCTCTGTTTCAGTCTTCTCTTGCACTGTAAAAGGAGAACAGTAATGCTTTTGTATTTCCCTAACCAGAGTTTTTCAGGACCACATTGAACCAGACATTCCCACTGATGAGCACTTTCATGCATGAGTGCCTTTGTTGCGGTCAGGGAAATTGCTGGTTGAGTTGGGATTCAAAATCTCTTCCTGAGTCATCCACTGAGTAGTGAGGTGAGCACTTACAAGAGAACATAAGAGCATTTAAGCCATGTAACTCAACTTAATATCAGTGGAAACAAGTACCTAAACCCTCACACTTTAGTATTTTGAGTACTTTACATTTTGACAGGCTGACAACTTTCTAACATTATCGTGTTACAGCTATTAGTCCAAATCCCCTAGACCCCTATTCAGTCTTTATGAAGGCAAATCTATTTAGAGCTTTAATAGTGGAATGTACTTCAGTATGATCTGGAGCACTACAGAAAAAGGAAAACAAAGTACTGATTGGGAGTTTACTTAACAAAATGTAAAGACAAGAGTGGCACAGTTCACAGTTGACTTTTACCAGAAGCAAATCAACATTTGTTTTTACAATGAGCGTTTTAACCATAAGCAATAAAACTTTGATCCCTTAGTGTGAAAATGTAGAAGTTGTTGTGTGATGGTTGTTTACTAGTTTTTGACAGGTACTCAAATTAAAGGACAGAATAATAGGGGAGGGGTGATCTTCTATAACTGAAAGACAGTCGACAGGAAAATCTTCAGTTATTTGTTTATAGGTGGTTTGTTTGCGATGAAATTCACTCACGAGACCAATTTAAGCATCAGGTTCCATTCTTCAGTTCAGCAATTTCACATTGCAAATATCTGAGGAACTGTCAAACCAATGCTATCTGGCTCTGTAATTTTGCTGCTTTCCATCCCCCCCCACCTTCCTAGACCTTCTCTTGCTGTCTATGTGATAATTCTGACAGTAACCTCTGAGTTGGGAGCCTTGGCATATGTAGTTTGCCCAAGCCCTTCCACATACCTGCTCGTCATACGTGACACAGCTGAAAATCCATGGTAAGTGACAAGCTGCTCTATGCTTCTCCACTGGCTGAAGCACATCAGATATCATGTTGGCAGTCGGTTTAAAGTGCATCTTAGATGTGGAGGAATGTCTTTAAAGTACTTGAAGGGTGTTTATTGCCTGTCCTGAAATGTTTTAATGCTTGCAGGTTCTAGCCAACACTCTGGCATGGCAGCACTGACATCTTTCCCTGAAAATTCCTGTTCCTGTGGTGCAAGGTGTTCTGAAAGGATGTGGTCATCTAAGCACTAGGGATGAGTAATTGCACAGAATACCTTTGTTTCTATGTGTTTAAGAATGAGTTAATGCTTATTCTATGTTAATAATTTTATATGCTTCAATCACCATTTAATTAGTTCTGTCCATTCGCTACAGAACATATTTGATTGCTGTAATAGTACTAATTTATGCATTGTAAAAGTTGAACTTTATTTGGTACCATTCAGTCTTCATCCGTGTTACTTGTTTATTTATTAAGTGCTGGCAGCGTACACAACAGGACCAGATTTTCAGTGGTACCTTCTAGCATCTTCCTGTTGTCTTTCTGAAAATGATGAATGTTTTTGTGGATGTACTGCTGTGGTTGGGGTAGATGATGATTGAGAAGTTTTTTGAGTTAGGTCTTCTAACTGATATTGCACAATTTAAAAAATGCATAAGTTAACAAGCAGTAGGTTTAAGGACTTGGGACGGAAATTGGAAAGGTAGAGAAATTGTTATACTTGACTACAGCTTTGTCCCTACAGTGCCACTGACCTTTGTCTGTGTGTGTGTCTAAACATGAGCAAGCCTGTGTTATATATCTGACAGTAGTCACACAGTAAGAAACATAGTCAATCACTTCTTTGGTGTTAGCTGCTTCAGTTCTTTCAGATTTGTATTTTGTTAAAGCCAAAGAAGTGGTGAGTTTACTGCAGCCTTACAGACATTTCTCTGAAAAACAAAACTGTGGGGCATCCATTTTTATGTGTATTCCATGCTGCTTTGGAGTAAATTGTGCAGGCAAATTCCACCATTAATGGTGTGTAACCTCATTAAGGGTTTAGGCCAGAAGCATCTTAAATTATGCTTGCATTCTTCAGGATAATTTAAAGCCCTCATACAAGTTGTTGCTATTTGAATATGTCCCTAAAGCATAAGATAAATGCATTAACAGGTTTTGGACCCAAAGACTTGAAATAAAAGGGGAATGGAATGGGGTTGTGGAGACTAAACAACAGCTCCTAAACCCTGAAGTGATAATGAAAAGTAGGCTAGCCAACATACTGGTGTTTCCTTTAGGAGACTTGGGAAGCTGGTTTTTGGCTCTTGTATTTTATAAAACACTATGTCTAATCTCTTAACTGTTTTTTTACTGCAATGTAATATTCCAGTTTTGTTTCTTCCCACTGCTCTGGCAATCTTCTTTCCTACTAGTACATGTTGTCTAAGGGAAAGACAGCTCTCTTGTTCTATAGATGAAATCTGAACTTGGAAAAGATAAATGTTGCTTCTTTCTACAAAAAGAGATAGAGATAGCATCTGGAGGGCAAGATTTAAACAGCATCAGTTACATTTCTTGGTTGTCCCTTTTATATGAGGAATGTGAAAGTTATATGAAGCTATATATGTTATCACTAGAATTAACAATAGGTTAGCTTCTAGTTTTTATCAGTTTCTTTCTCGCACTTATATCCAAATTGTGCCTTGTAATTCCCAACCATTTCTTTTGTGAAAATATATTAGATGTGTTTTCCTTTGTTTATATTTGAACTATGTGTGTTGAGACAGAATAGGCAGCAGAGAAGTAACAGTATAATTCTCCCACTGGTCAAGAGCCTGATCTTATATTTTAACTACATTGATTAGGGTAAGTCATGGAATAAATTCCAAATTATAGGCTAGTGAAAAATACAAGTGGATTCTGAATGAACCTAGAGACCTTGTGTCAGTATAGCGTAGATGAACAGGAAATGCCCAAAAGTGATTTGTTTTTAGCCCCTGAAATTGAGAATAGGAAAAAAATCCAGTTTGACTTGTACTTTTCACAGTTCTATTTAAAAAATGTATTAATCCTTGAAAGACTTCTCAGCCTGACAACTCACAGTGAAAATTCTTTCATGAGAAATAATTTTTTTCCTCAGGGTGTGAAAAATGATTTTTAAAAAAGTTACAAACCCCCTTTTCTTTCAGAAATACAGCTCCAAGGCTCCAAAACATTTGAGCACTTCTATTTTCTGTAGGTGCAGGGGATTCTATCCTATATATAAAGATACATAAGCACATGCTTTAACTTTTAGCAGGTATTAAGTCCCATTCATTATGTTAGGACTTAAGCATATACTTACATCTTTGAGAAACAGGACCTGCCCCATGTTAACTTCCAAGCTGAAAGTTTCATAAAGTGTTGAAGGTGGTCCAGCATTCACTGACCAACAGTACTAAATGCTTCCAAAACAGCAAACCAGATACAGACCTGGTTTAATGGAATTCTGAATTACAATAAGTAAATTATAACACACCCTGTTGACAGAAGCCTCTGGGCCGGGTCCAGGCTTGAAGCCAGACTGAAATTTCTCATGTAGCAGGTAATCAGTAAGATGAGAAACCAGCTGCAAGGGAAGGGCTTCTTTTATGCAACAAGAAGGTGCTCTGAGAGCCAAGTCTTATGCTGGTAACCTTTTCGGTAACACAGCAAGAATTGGTGCACTTCATTATATGGACTTCAAAGGAGCTGAATTAATTGGAGAGGAATCTGATTATATTGGAGCAAGCTACTTTATGGTCGTATGTGCGAAGATTCAGTCATGAGGTTCACCCATTACTTTTCTAAAGACTTCAGTGTAAGCAAAGCCCATAAGTAATTTCAAATGAGGGTTAATTGGTTATAGGGGGAAGAGGTTACTAGACTGGCATTATCCCCTTCATAGCATTTAAACTGAGCAACGTGACGATATTTCAAAACCGTCTGAGACTTTTTCTTCGTGCTAGACTCTAAAATTACCCATTTTACTTAAAAACAAGGAAGCTGGTGTTTCCTTGGCCTTTGTCATAGTGTTTTTAAAGCAGTTGTCTCTAGAGTTTGGTACAGGTTAACATAAAAATACAACATACCCAGTCACCAGATAGATTGATGAACATAGTTGATCATATCTGTCAGTCTGCCATTTACCCTTTCTTCTATAGAGTTCTTTCCAAAACATACTAGAAGTGTCTGAATACTGTGGAAGGGTTTAGAACAGTTTGAAAGTAATCTGAGTAGATTTTGTAAACTACATGATGATTTGTGCTGTATATCTGGATTGATGTTTCCAATTAGTTTTCCTGGTAAAATGGTAGTCAATTTCTGTAGAAGATCCAGACAGTGGAGGTCATTCAGGGCTGCATTATCATGGTGTATGTAGCTAGTGGTAAAAGGAGCTGGCTTAGCAAGCAACAAGGTCTGCTCGGATCCACTGTGTATCTGACAGTAGCCTGTTGGGCTGGTGACACAGGTGCACCTATACAGCTGTGGAGATAGTCTGGGAGCCTGCCAGGGAGAGCTCCAGTGTGGAGTGCCTTCACTGTACCACTTCAGAGGGGACAGTGCAGATGTTGTCAGTGTCCCTAATAGAGCTTCTCTCAGGCACCAAAGTCCGTCAAAGCAAACCTGGCCCAAGGGTGAAAAGGATTATGTGCAACAGATAGGATTTCCCCTTATTCCACAAAACTTATCTATTTAAAACATCCTGCCGTACATCTTTCTCCATTTCAACTCCCTTTCCTTCCCACGCCTTCCCTCACAGATTAATTGGGAGGCCTACAACACTGTGGAAATAGGAATCATTTCACTTACTTCAATTTTTAGTTTTAAAGTTAGTATCCCAGCCTAAGTCAGTCAGTAAGAGAAAGGTACTCCACTGGAGAGCAATTAATCTACCCTGCCTGCATCTTTCATCTTCTCTATCCACTGCACTAAATGACAAGTCTCTAAAGTTTGCTGAGGTGGATCCTAATGTTTGCAGAATCTTCCCCAGTGGATGCAGGGGAAGGTTAATTGTTTTAAGCTTTGAGGTTTGGATTTTGCAAGCTTAACACTTATTTTGATGAAGATATTTAGAAATGAAGTTCCTACCTTTTAGGAATAAGCAAATAATAATTAACAATGTTTTCTTAATAAGCAAACAAAAAAACCCACCCTGAAAATTAGCCAAATTCCCTTCTGTTCTGTAGGTTGGTTTTTTTTGCTTTTGGTCTCCATAGTAAATATGATGATTTTGGCATACGTGGACCCTTTTGTTCAGCCAATAACTGTTGGGAGCTGGAAATTCTGGTTTCCATTCTGGAACTAGAGGAGCACAATGATCTATATAATAGATGGTACATCAAACTCATCAGGAGAACATGTACTGAAAAGAAGAATGGCAGTCAGTGGCCGTATTAGAAACATGGGATCAGCATATGTAAGTAGATTTGATTGAAATTGCTTCCTTTGTACTTGATGTGAGAGAAAATTGATTTTCTTGACCAAATGAGATTTCCACTGAAGGTCTACCTTTATGTGAAAATGTTTGAACTTTTTGCTTGAGTTGGGTGCTCAATCCCACATCCTTTTCCTTGTGTTTTTAACTGGACAGTAATAATTTTCTGGGCTTGCAGAACTGTAGGCAAATAATAATAATAGTAAGAATAAAAATCCTTGCCAGATATTTTGAGAGTTTCCTCCATAGTACTGAAAGCATAAAGGGCTGGATTACAGCTCAAGGTTATCTCCTGCTCCCAGATTGATGCACTGTTCTGGGAGTGAGTAGTAGCATTTTCTGCTGTATTTCTCAGTAGAAAGTTTTTGTTCATGCAACTCACATGGGCCGTCCAGTGCAGCCCAGGTCCATTCCTGTTTGTTTTGACATTCTGCTGGCTATGGGAGCTGCAGGTTGCTCTTAGCAAATTGTCGATGAAAACTTTCTAGTAGCTAGCCCTTAAGTTCTACTGAATTTGTCTTAAGCCTGAACTGGTGTATTAAAATTTGAGTGGATTTTCAGGCAGGAGCTTAAGAGTGCAGTACTCATTTTGGCCTATAAATGAAATTTCTTCTTCACAACATGATAGTACTACATCTCTACAAAAAGTAGTTGGAGCAAAGAGTAAGGATAACTTGGAACAAGATATTTCTCAAAAATTTCACTGGTCTAACCTGAACATCAGAGTCTAGGCAAAATAACTGTCATGGAACATATCAGGCTAAAATATCCATTTTGAAAAACTCATGAGCAACTGAAAACAAAGCAGAAAAAGAGAATTCTTTGGCAGCCATAACTATAGATATAGCTACCCCTTAAAACACAAATGTTTCCAAACTATAAGTGCTTATATCACAGAGATTACCATATCATCACAGGCTGTCATTTGTCCTCTTATCAATGCAATGTGAAATCCCTGTGAACATAAATACAGATTAATCTTGAAGATACTTGGCATAACAGCCCTGTAGAGCACTTCTTCAGTACTGTCAGAAAACACATTCTGCTCAGCTACCACAGGGCCTCACTGAGGCTTTTAAATGACTGTGGGGTCAACGTCCAATGCCTGGCCTTCTCCAGTCACAAACATTTCAGCACTCTCTGAACAATGGATTTGTCTCCATTATGTTTTGAAGCACTCCCTTGCTCAGGAAGCAATAATCCAAGAGTAATTTTCTGCTATTACAAACCTTCTAATAGGAGCTCATATGTGATAATTAGGCCTCTGAAATATATTTCAGAGTGTGTTATTTTTTTCTAGCCGGTTTTCTTTTTTGTTCATTTAGTAACTCCTGAAAATATTTTACTGCATAAAAAGCTTTTTTTTTTTAAACCAAATCCTTTGTGATTAGTAATGTACAACTAAGACATTTTGAGCATTAAACACCCCATATGTGAAATCCCTGGAGTTTTGCTACAGTGTGGCTCTAAAATTACAATGAAATTACAGAGCTGGAAGAAGAAACAGAACTGTACAGAAGAAAGCTAATACAGTTCTTTATATGTCTGTTTAATAGAGAATCCTTCAGTTCTCAGTTTAAAAAAAGAAAAAAGTAAAGGTTCATTAAACTTGGTACCATAATACTTGCTACGTTTATTGAAGAAAAACTTTAAGTCAGTACCCAAAGCCCTTAGCTGCAGTGTGCTCAGAAAGCAAAATAATTAAATTGATATTTTTTCCTTTTCTGACAGGGCCTCCCATGGGAAGGAATATTACTTGGCTACACCAGTAATGGCTCTCTATCTATGCAAAGACCGATTATGTTAAATTAAAACCTCTCCCTATTTATCAAATAGCCAAAACTAATAAACAAAACGATAGCATTAAGAGTAAACTGCTACTAGACTATTACTTCCTGCATCAGAGTATTATTTATAATTCAATTTAGACAAAGCATCTGCTCCTCAGGGAATGATGAGGCATGGTAGTCACATAAGAGCTCTTTACTATTTGAACACAAGAATCAAATTGTTTTGCAGTCACTGTGGTTGGACACAGTTTCTACCAGAAAAATAACCACGCCAAAATTCCTTCAGAAGTTTTTAAGAAATAGATTATTAAAAGGAATGCCTAAAGTATTGCATATAACAAGTAATGCTAATTGGAAGAAACTAATACAT
Organism: Hemiprocne comata; assembly: GCA_020745705.1. Classification (NCBI taxonomy): domain Eukaryota; kingdom Metazoa; phylum Chordata; class Aves; order Apodiformes; family Apodidae; genus Hemiprocne; species Hemiprocne comata. The sequence continues at coordinate 66,485,862 of CM036589.1, read as the reverse complement.
CTATAAAATAAAGGAGTTGTTTGGTTTTTTTTTAAAGAGAAAAACAAGAACCTGATAAAGTTTTGTCCTTGTGATTAATTTATTTATTTTTATTTCTTTTAAAAAAAAGGTTTTTTTTATATTTAAGGTTTTTAGCACTAGAGAAACTTAGTATGTCCTTCAGTATAGTATTTTGCTTAGTGCACACCAGACCCTCTAATTTTGAATTTATAAGGAAATTTCTCAAATCAGTGTACTTGTGCCCTGTGGAGCCTACATTGTAGGCAGATAGAAATACAAGGTATCATTTGAAATTCGTGCAACAGGTTGCATGATATGAATACTCTAAAAAGGTAGACCAAAACTTGAGCTTGCAGCCATTTTGAAGCATTAAATAGTGCATTCAGGCAACTTCTCTGCGAGGCTACCAGAAATCAAGTAATGCCTATATGTAATACACCCATGCCTAAGAAAAAGGAGGAAAAGAAAATCTGATACCTCAACCACTGCCAGCCAGTAATGACCAGTGGAATTCAGCTAACGTAGACAATTTAATTTTAATGCCTAGTGGGAATTTGATTAAAGCAATTAGGGGAAATTCTGAACATAGTCCAAATCATGCATCTTTCCATTTAATTTTACTTTCTTTAAGAGCTGTCAGCATGCTTGGCCTCTGAAAATGTATGTAGTAAGTCTCCTGAAAACTTTTAAGCAAGGTTATAAGTTTGTTCGCATAATAGTGACATTGAAGTGAGTGAGGCTACTTGCAAAAGGGAAATTATACATGTGTTTAAGGGTTTGCAAGATCTCATGCTAAGTACTTGGAACAGAAAGTTGTTCCACAGCCTGCCTAAACCCTAGCCCTAAATACACCCTTTCCTTTCCAGCAAAGAGCCTAGGCAAGGGCTGATCAGCCCCAAGAAACAGAGAAATTCAGGGGTGCAGTTGCAGGCCCCAGTTTCAGGGTGAAGTAGATGGAGCTGAGAGATTCCAGTCACCAGGGAAGTTCAGTGACTTCTTACAAACAGGCTGCTTTGAGTGTCTGATTGTTATTATGATATAGGTGGAAATTAAGGGGAATAAACCTCTCATAAACATATATGGAGCTGCAGCCATGGCTATGACATCACTGGCAGCCAATTGGGTAACTAGGTCCAATTTGGTCCATCAACTTCTACAGCCATTTAAAAATTTTTATTATTCTACCACATGAATCTGGACTGCAGCCACTCACCATAAGACAGACTGGACTAATAAATCTTTGGCACATGTAACCACCATGTTTAATATAAAACAACCCATACACTTTTTAAAAATATGATTTATAAAACAGAACATGAAGCTACCTACATGATCTTTTCTAGCTACAGCAGATACAGTTATTTATCGCACATTTAATTACTAACAGCAATTCAGTCATGTTACCTGACCTTAAGGCCTTATGATTACCTGAGCCAACATATTTCACATGATAAAAATATCAAGCTCAGAGAAACCCACCAGTCTGGCTTTCTGTGAAATCTAATTATAAATAGCAATGTTAAAAAAGGTTAACAGTTTAAATAGTCAAGGCAGTTATTAATTTTTTAAGTGCTTTGATTGAAATTATAGCTGAAAGGGCACCATGCAGCCTGATACACTATGAGCAGTGCAGCAGCCACCTTCATTTTGGCTGCTCAGCTTGAACTTGGGGAGCTCAGCTGGGTCTGGTAGCATCTCTCCACAGCACCATGGGATGTGTACATCCCTCTCCCTATACAATCTCCATCTCCAGCCTGCATCGGTGCATAATGGGGAAGAGAAGTCACTGAATCTATTTGTGGGAATGAGCTCAGCCCTTCCCTTAACTCTTAACACATGGCTACACAGATCGTGGTTCTTTGAAAGGCACAGTCAAATTGTAGATGCTGAGTTTGAAGTTGTCATGAACTGCATTATCACAGGCCTTGGTAAACCGACAGTGTGAAATCCTGGCCCACTGCAGGTAAAATTCTCATTGATATCCTGAGTTTAAGAATTGGTCCTAGACTAACCATTTCTAAATGATTACCTCTGTCTTGTTCCACGTGTATTTCACTCAAGGCAGAAAGGCTCATGAGCAGGGGGAGTGAAGGGAAGGAGCATCTGCTGATGGGAAACTCTCCTACATGGCCAGTAACAATAATAACAACAGTGGCAACACTAATGATAACTTCTCCAATCATAGTGGTGACTAAGAGCTTTAGCTGGAAACCTGGATGATACCATGCCTCTATAAGGCAGGTATTGTACAAACAAAATTAAAAAATAAACATTGTCCCCAAGGTTGTTGTTTTAAGATATGTGATACAGTACCTTAGAATAAAGATGAGAAATGCATTTTAGTATATACATTCTAGGACTTCTTATTAAAAAAAAAAGAAATTTAATTTTGCTGCCTGTGTAATTTCTCTAAATTTGAAAAGAGTGCATTTACTTTGATCTATTAATCACATAATTTGACATGTATGAATTCTATAGTTATAGGTCAATGTATTATAATTTTTCTTCTGGGAAAGGAGAGGAAACATGTTTTTTATATATTATAATAAGTCACACATTATGTCTCTAAGTATGTTCTAACATAAAGCAATACTTTCTGTAGTACACTAGATATTCTCATTCCTTCTTTTTTGTGGGATAGCAGATGAACCGAGATGACCTCATGCTACAGCTTTGCTTCTCTGGAAAAATGAAGCTGTCAACAGCATAGGAAAAGCTTCATAACCACAGGAAACAAAATGTTCACAGGAGCTGGACTAAGACGGTGGAGCTTGTTGCCAGACAAAATAAGAATGACCAGCATGTGTGCCACAGTAAGCACTCAATGCAAGAACCTGGTTATTCAACCTAGCTTTCCCATGATAGTTGTTTCAAGCATCCTTAGACTAAATGCTCTTCTGGTTGAAGGAGTATGAAAAGCTCAAAAATATGCAGAGGCTGAAAAAGATTGCAAGCTCACACATAATTTCCCTGGAAAATGGCTAGCCATTACAGTGACAGTCTGATACAATCCTGGATAAATAGACTGCTACTAAAAAAATAAATAAAGCAAATCGTCTCTTCCTGTCTGTAGGACTGGCAGCATTTTGAGACATTTCTAAAGCTATGTAAGATCTCAAAAGCCCAGTACAATCCATTTATCCTTATTATTATTTCACATAGACTCTCCAGAAAATATCAATCAAATAATTGGGCAGTAAACAGCATGTATGTACTGTCTGTAGTAACTTCTTACTGTTCTGTCAAAAAGGTTGCTGTGTGCTTGATATTAGAAAATGGAGTAGGACTAAATCTTCCCAAGAGAATACCAGTGATTTTGCTTAAAATAATGTAAACACGGAAGTGTCTGATTTCAGTCATTCTGTCTAGTGTGAAAGGCAGACACATATGCTACAAGACTTGTATGGTATTTGGATATTAGTGCAGGGTTGGCCTAACTCTCCTTTTTTTCTGAGTCACATACCCAAATCTTCATGTGATTAAAAGCCACAGAAGATGAATACCGTCTACAGAAGGGAACGGGAGGTCCTGGAGTGATTCACAGACAGTAGCTGACAACAGGTCCCAGAGGACCCATTAATTTATGGTGGAGCAGGTCTAGCTCATGCCAGCATGTTGCTGGATCCCTAAGCAGCCCATTGATTTTGGCTTCAGCTGCTGCTGCTGGCTCATTTCCTCCATGGCCAGACATTTGAATTCCTCGTCCTTTTTTGCCAGCTGAGTCTTCTGACTGGCCTTGTGATTCAGCTGTCAACTTGGGCCAGTGCTTAACTGCTTGTGCAAGACCCTGCCTTGGTGTGTAAGCAGTTCAAGAAGGGTGTAGGCTGCTGCTGTGCAACTGAGGAACCTGTTAAGAACCCAGCAGCAAACAGAATGGTAATGTACTTCAGCCCGCGGGGAAAAAAATAAGTATTCCTTTCGTATAAATGAACAAATTGGGATTTTTTTTTGTGACCTTGCAAGAATATAACTGGCATTGCACAGATCAATTTTCTTAAGACCAAAATAAGCTGGCAGGAAACCCTGGGAAGCCATTTCTAATGCGTGCAAAGCTGAACAAACCCCAGCAACTGAAGTATGTGAAGGCACATGGTACATAAATCGACAGTGGTGCAGACCTGTGGAGGAAGAAGGAATTCAAGGTAGAAGAAAATCAACTTTGACAGAAAACAGTATAAAGGCATAACTTTAAAATAAGTAATGTCTCAGTTTTTTGCTTATATCCATATATATACACACACATATTTTTATATATGTAGACACTAATCTAAGTACCTTTGAGAACTGAAAAATTGCTCAGTGGTAGAAGAACCAGACAGGCAGTCTCCAACTGCTGGCTGTACTTGAAATAAGAAATCTTCAAAAGCTGTAGTGATGTGAGGCAGTGCAAAATATCAACAGAAAAACAAAAGTGGGTGAGTAGACATGGTATGTTTTCCAATTTGCTGGCCAATAGCATACCTGAAGACAGATCCCTTGTGAACGGGGTCCTTAAATGTTTTGCCTGCCTACTTTCAGAAGAAGTGGTACAGGGGCCCATGCTTTATTCACACAAGTAAGGCCAAATGGAGCTTGAAACACTTCGACTCATCTGTATCCTGATCTGCCTCTTTCCTGCCTTCAGGCAGAAAAACAGAAGAGTACAAAGAAGCAGGATCTTGAAATTTGGAGACCCTTAGACATAGGATAAGCACAGCACAAACAACTGTTAATGGCACAATTATCACTCGAAGTCACAGAAGATAATCCTTTGCTTAGCTTTAAGAGCCAATACTGTGTGTCCATCAAAAAAAGAAAAATCCATCCATTCAGGCCTGTGCTGTAAAAACTCCAGTGTGCTTGAGCAATCCTCAGAGAATAAAAATGGTGAACTAAAGAAAGAACACTTATTTAATAGCTTGGTACAAAGTTTCAGCTCGTAATACTCCCTGTAATAATAGCAAGGCCAGAGGAGAGAGAGTGGGTTTTGACAACAGTAATTTCTGAAAGATCTTGTGCAAACCAGAAGCATGTGAAGAGTTTAAGATAAAGAGAATAAAGACATCACACAGCTGCACACACATAAAAAGTGTTTCCAGCTAATTCAGACCTTTAAATTAAATACTCTAGAACTATTAAAACGCACAATGAAGCGAAAAGAAAATGAGGCAAAATTCAATGAAAGCGAGAAACTTTCCTGAGCATTAGCTATATAATCTGAACATTAAAAATACTATTATCTCTTCCAAGTCTTTCATAATTACCAGAATGCAAGCAAGCAGCGCTTTTTAAAGGAGAGTTAATTCAAAGCTAAAATAATAACAATAATAATAATAATAATTTTAAAATAAGCACATATCAGGCTCCAAATCTCAGTGTTATCTATTGATGTTTGAAGTACAGGATTTTTATTTTAATGGCATTTTCAGTTAATGCGTCTGTGATGAGTTGAAGGGATAGCAAAGACAGGGATTTGTAGAACTGTGATAGTGATCAGGGTTTTTCTATAAGAACAAGGTGATAGAGATTTCTGATCAGGTTCATGCGGACTAAATTGTGTGATGTGACAATTTAATGTTCAAAGCTTTTCACTTTGCATGTTCTAGGTCATATCTACCCTACTTTTGAAACGTATAATTGTAGAAAAGTTGTAAAAAATTAGTTTTGCTCTGAGCACTGTGGCAATAGCAGAGAAGCTGGTGCATCCAGCCTTGGTGTCTAAAGTCACACTTATGTAAAGGCTTTAAGTAGGCAAATTTGTCCTAGCTTTACTGTTACTGGCACCCAAGCCAGTTGGGTTAAAACTCAGTGATATTTGTTCTGTCCACAGGTGCTAGAATGATGCCTTTGCTTGCAGCATAGTGATATATTTGAAATGAGGACAAGCTATTTCCCTCTGCTATGCATCCACACACAGGCAGGAATCAGTATTTGTTTCTGTAGTGCACAGCATATATAAAGTACATGGTGCTGTTTCTTCATTAGATATAAGTTTGTAATTAGGATTCCTTGTGTTATACAAAAAACAACAAAAACCAAACAAAAACAACAACCAACAAAGAAACCACAAAAAATACAGGATAGTGGTTGAAGCTGATAGAAGTGGTGAATCTGCTACTCTATGTTAATATGCTTACTATTTAGACATTGACTTTTGGGGAGGGTAACTGTTATCAACTGAAGTGGAGCTTGCTTCAAATACTTTTAACTCAAATTTCTGGAAACTGAGTGATATATAAAGCTGGTGGTTGGAACTCTTCTCAATGTTTTATTGTAATGTAACATTTGCTGCAGTAAACTATGCCCTCAATTAGACCTGAGCAACTCCATTAACTTTAATTATATCGTGGTTGTAACTGAGAGCATAATTTGGCCCTCTGGGAACAGCATATGCAATTAAAGCTCCACAGGGTAGAATAGGCAGAAGAAATCTGCCGTTCAGTTGGAGCTGTTAGAGAAATTATAGGTTGCTTAAGTTATTCTCTCCAACTTAACAAATCCTATTAATGATGTAGTTGCAGTATGTGGTTTCCAGTACATGGTGGCTAGTAGGACAAACAGTGTTTATGCTTTTTCTGTTGCTATCTTGCAGGTGAACAGAGATCAGCAGTTAAAGCTCATGGGTACTGACTTTTTGCCCAGGAAGCAGGAGAGGAGAAGCTGAGTAAACAGAATGAGTGCATTTGCAGCAGCTGGCTGTGTACTCTACAGAAATTGGCAATCACAGTTTGGGACCAAACAGAGAACGCAGAGGGCTTGGAATCTAGGGACTAAGGAGTAATTTTTGCTTATTTGGCATAATACTATAGCAACAAGTTGTTACATTGCAGAAGGTAAATCAAACAAAGAGCTGGAGGCAGATCCCTGTGATAAGAATGAACTAGTTTTTCATCCTAACTGTTGTAGTAGAAAGCAAAAAGTTGACAGTGTTATTAAGCTCTACTGATAGCCCATTAAATGTCTTTAAAAATATGACTGAGAAATATTAGCTTAGATCGTAAGAATAAGAAAGAAGAATTTCTGTCTTGCATTTTTTATTTCCAGAGAGAGATGACAGAGGAAACTTTTACCACCGTGGTATTCAGGGTTATTTTCATACTTGCTTTTGGTTCATCTTCCTAAGATAAATGAGTTGGTTTGTCAGAATTCACATCTGGTGGATTTCAAGGGCTTGAAAATCATTTAGGGCCACTAAACACTTAGGTTGTGTTAAACTCCAAATGGCTATGCCCAGGAGACATCAGAGCCCATGGTATTCCTAAGACTTGGCACTTGAGTTTCATAATGCTTTCTATGGCAACCTCAGTTCAGTTTCAGTCTAAGTGCCCCCAAGTTCCAGCATTTTTCACATCAGAAAATTACTTAAGGAAGGAACTTCGGGTTGTGTCTTATTTTCAACACCTGACACTGGCATCTGTGCCAGTCCATACAGTTGCCCTCATACTTTATGCCGAGATCCTACTGCCATGCATTTACAAAGCAACATGATAAAGAATTCTCTGTTGTACCCAAACACAGCAGTCTGACTACTTTGGGAGCAAGATGTTTTCAGTGTTGGTAGCTAACTGCTGCACTGAAAGCTATTAAATTTCCATACTGGTGCGGTTTGTGTGAATCTATTGCCCTTGAGTTTTAGGCTTGCCTTAGATCAGTTCCAAGTTTAGCTGAAGCCCTGCTAAAATGAGTAGCAAAGCTCAGCTACATGTGCCATCAAGTTTTCAGACTTTTCTCACTCAGATAGATGTACTGCACCAGTTGTATTTAAAGCATGGAGTTGGGGGTTTCTGAAGGGTTGGGTTGGTTGTAAGCATATTTAGACCATAGAATCACAGAACAATTTGAGTTGGAAGGCACCTGAAGGATCATCTAGTTCCAACCTCCCTGCATGGGCAGGGACACTTTCCACTAGTAGACAAGGTTGCTCCAAGCCCCATCCAGCCTGGCCTTGAACACTTCCAGGGATGAGGCATCCACAACTTCCCTGGGCAACCTGTGCCAGTGTCTCACCACCCTCCCAGGAAAGAATTTCTTTCTCCCCTCTTTCAGTTTAAAAACCATTAACCCTTGTCCTATCATTCCATGCCCTTGTAAGAAGTCCCTCCCCAGCTTTCCTGTAGCCCCTTCAGGCACTGGAAGGTGCTCTAAGGTCTTCCCCAGAGGTATGTGAAAATAGCACTGTGCTAAATAAACACCTAGGAAATCCAGGGGTTTTTTTGCCAGAATAGGTTGCAATTTATTTATCTTTTCCTTCCATTATTCTTTCATTTTTTTTTTAATCTTAATACATAAAAGATACAGAACGCATAATCAACATCTTACGCCTTTTTTTACATTCTTACTAGAATATCTGAATAAGTAACTTGTCACTACTAACTTCCTTTATTTTCTTACAGTTTACCTACTATTAACTACTTAACTGGAGTAGTAAATACATTTATACTTCTCATAACTTCATAGTAAAAGTCCCATCTGCTTCTTTAAGCCATTTTTCTCTTGGTTTTATAGGCAACTTTTGCTTCTGAATTTTATATGCTCTCATTCTCGTACTCTTTTGAGACAATGGCAAATACCCATTCATTTCAAAAGACCTGTTGTTTAAACACTTTGCTGTCTTTGATTTTTGGTACTCAGTAGTATATTGGGAAACTGTGCTTCTTCCTTCTGCAGCTGGTTTCATTACAGCTATTGTCTATGTCGTTCCCTTAGGCAGGGGATGCAGCAGCACTGCATTCTGTGGTGAGGACTAACATAGTGTAGTTGTGCACTGGTGGAGGACAAGATAAGTGGAAAATGTTTTGAATATACCTCCTTCTGATTGCAGTTTATACTGTCTAGTTCATGTGTTGAAAGAGACAGTGACTTTTTTATGCTACTTGTAGTTTTGTGAGAATGCTGACTACTCCAAGCTGAAGTGGAAAAACTGGAAAAAACCCACTAATGTTGTAATTGAGATCAGCATGCTTAGTAGCATTTTGTGGATGGGTCTCTCCACTATCTTGCACCTTTTGTCTAAAGTGCTGTGAAAATGGAAGAGGTTGTATTCCCTCAGTATAAGTGACTGTCCAAGCTGAAAACTCTGGCTATTTGCAGTCTGTAACATCCCTTGCATAATGAAATAACCTGTAGCTGGGAATGTTTGGGTACACAGGAGCCTTTCTCCAACCTTGCAGGAGACAAATACACCATGGGTAAAATGAGAAAAAATGCTGAATGCTGCTTGCACAGCACTGCTTGTGAAAGAGTAATGTTTAAAGACAGGAGTAGGCAAGTGAATGTAATATCTTTGTTGTTTTAAAGATGCTTACTTGGACTGGGCACAGCCTTACAGAGCCTTGTCAAGGAACATTTGACACAAGAAATATCCCTGGCAGTGTCTTTGTGATTCTTGCTGTCTTTATTGTGAGCTTTGCTGATTTTAAAGTCCCTTGCTAGATGTTTGATAATCAATACTAGATGTTCAATAGCCAGTGCTAGCCTGCTTATCTGTGAGATTTTTGGGAAAGAGAATCATGACTTTAAGTATAAAAAACCAACCAACCATAATCCAGAAAACCAAAACCAAACCCTGTCCTTCCTAAAAATAAACCATTGAATGTGATCCTTTCAAACAGTGTTAGAAATAATTTCTTCTTCTAACTGTTCAAATTTCTTGCTCTTTTCAAATATATAAAAAGCGATAAGCTCCCATAAAAATGAATTCTGTTTCTTTTCCTTGGATAAGTCTCTTTGGTTTTTTTTCCATGATTTTTTGGTCTAGTTTAATGGTATCCTTGCAATAGAGTGTTGTGCATATTCCTCAACATGGATGGGGAGTCAGCCAATTATTTAAATGAACAACGGTTGAATTAGTAAGTTAGATGAAAACCAGATTATCATAATATATAAATTACATGACCACATCAGGGTGCGTGACGCTGAATGGCTGTTTGGATTGCTATCAGGTTCTGAGACATTTTGTGTAAAACGCTGATTTCTGCTTGGCTGCTCACCACAATCCTTGCAATAAAGGGCAAGGAGAGGAACGCTGAGTACTCCCCTGTTCAGACCACTACATTTCTAATCTTGTGGTCTTTTTTGGATGTGACACCTAGAGTAGGGCAGATTACGTTACCAGCTAATGATCTGCAGAATGATATGCAGTGCTCTTTTGGCAACTTTCCTTCTGATGCTTAAACCCTATATACAAAACTGGGATAAAAATTTAACCTACTCTTTGCCATCCATCAAAACATCATGAAGTGTATGATGAAGGGGGAAGATTTGACAGGGGCAAAAAGGAAAGCAGTAGTCATTTGTAGGCAAGCCAGGTGCAAGGTGGCTGCCTCAATGCATGCAACTCATGCCTAAGTGGGCATAAAAGCTTCTCTACAGGCATATTGGGTGGTCAGATCTTCACCCCAATTATATGGCTTGGAATCAGAAATGTCTCCACTTTCTTACTTGAATTTACTCCAGATTCCTGCAAATGTAACTGAGATAAATAATTAATGATAGACTGTCAAGACCTTTATTTTTCATTGCAGTCAGGAGCCAAGACATAGGTTGCTCATAAATGAGACTGTGCTAGTAATTTTGTGCTGGTTAATAGCAATGAAAGGGCTCTCTGCTTATTTAATTAACTAGCTTGTGACTAAGGGAGCTCTTTCAGTGGCGTGGCTGTACCCAGAAATATAGTTTGATTTCTCAGTGCCTCCTTCAAACTACAACTTACGGCAATTTTTTCCTTTTAACAAAAACTTTATAGTTGCATGGCATATGTGTTTGCCTGCCTTGCTGCACACTGGTATTTAGCCTGTCACGGGAAGATGGTATTTACCAAACTGTTACAGCTTGAAGGCTTTGTCTAGTTGCAGGGGCAAATATGATCTGTATTAAGCGTTGAGGCTATGTTGGCTAATTATTTTTCTCCTGGAAATCATGTTGACAGGCAGGTGGCAAGTGCTCAACTCTCACCATGACATGCATCCTGGACACAGCTAAGTTGGGATACATCTGGGACTGGGAGATGGTGAATGATGCCTGGTCCTATACTTCAGACGCAATCTTAGGCCTTCAGGGACTTCAGATGCTGATATCTGGCTTGTGGTATTGCTCTTGGCTTACAAAGTCTATTTTTGCTTTTGCCTTGTTTAGCCATTCTCCATGAGTCCTCTGTCCTGCTCATATACTATAATTCTTTGGACTTGCTAATTGAGACCAGCTGATATAGAGGAATTTTTGAGCATAGCCTTGTAGAGGTGTCAGCTACTATTCATGTATTCAGTTTCATCTGTACAGATAGTTGTCTGATTTTCATTCTCTTGTAGTATGTAAAAGCATAAGAAAGGCCTTGTTGGATCCAGATCAGTGATCCATCTAGCTCTTTGACAGTGGAGAAAGGGATGCTGTTTAGGAGGGTCATGTGGGCCTGACCTAGAATCCTAGAAATTCAACATCCACTGTGTAAAAACTATTTCCTTCATTTAGTTGGGAACTGACCTCTTGCTACCTTCAGTGACTGACCAGCTGCTATAAGGATTTGCAGGATTTGGTCAGTAACAGTTTTACATTCAGTTTATCCTTCATGAACTTGTGCAAGTTGATCATGTTCCCTTCCAGCCGTCATTTCTTCAAAACTGAGACACAGTCTTTTTAATGTCTCATAAAGCAACTGCTCCATACCCTCCTTCACATTAGGAGCTCTTCCCTGTGCTGCCTTTAACTCCCCATGCCCTTGCAATGCAGTTACTCAAAAGATGGAGGCACTGCCCTTTTACATAGCAGAAAAACAGCATATCTCTTCAACTGGAGTGATGTTTCTTGTTGTATTTGGTAGCATAATTTACCAATAAAAGTATCATGTCTTTTTTTTCTTCCTATAACAGAATAATATATTTCTAGTTTGAAATTTGACTGTAGAGGTATCACAGTATGTGCAGGTTGTGTTTGGGATATGCCCTTCCAGTCTTACATGCTATACAATTTGGTTTCTTAATTTTGCATAACTGGGTATTTCAGCAATTTAGAGTCTGAGTGCTCATGAGATATCTCATACTCAACTACAGTCCCCGGTTAGCAAAACTGCAATTAAGCTCCATTGTTAGCAGTGTCTACATCTGCCTTTACTGTCTCATCCTTTTGCTCCTGTGTAACAATATAGTTTTATCAGCTGTGTTTCCTGTGGTCATCTCTCTTTACAGAGTCAACTGTTGCCTTCACTGAAAGATTTGGGAAGAGGGAAAAGAGGTTGTTTGGGAATTCAGTATCCCTGGAATGGTGGAAGTCCAGAGCCAGTATAAATTTTTTCTCTGAGATGCTTTGCTTGTCTAGTTGTGACAATTTTTACTTTCCTCGTAAATGTCTCTAAATGGGCCTCTGCAGCATGTTTTGTACATCAGGCTTTGTTTGTCTGCAGTACTGACTTATCTGTCTTTTAAACAGAACTGGAAACTTCAGGTAGACTTACTGTGACATGAACTCAGGCTGATTTTTGCAAGCGTCTTTCTCATTCTTCAACCCTGCAGCTTTGTACTCCTCTCTCTAAACAGTGACTTGCTTGATTATTTAGTTAGATTAGACATTTGTTTTATTATGATTTCCTCTTTTGGACCAGAGGCAGCCTGGAGTAGCAAGGCAAAACAGATTGTTACAATTTGACTATTTTATCTCCCAAAGGAAGAAAGTGTACTCCATCATTAAAAATAACAGTACTGGACTTCTTCCAACCCAAAATATAGCCGTACTTATGAGTTAATGTTGAAAAAAGATAATGGAAATAGTTTTTGCAGGAACAATTTTAGCGTCACAAGCAGAATTAGTACCATGGACACGAGATAGATTAAAACCTGAATGCGTTTCAAAATGCAGAGGCATTTAATGCTGCATTTATTTAGACATGTTGAATGAATAGCACACAGGGCACACAGCATTGCAAGAGAAGACACAAGTGCATCTTGCAGACTTGGAAAATATTGCAAGTTTAATGCAAGTGCATTGAATTATCTCAGGAGGGAGATAAAGAACCTCTAGCTAAGGTACAGGAATAAAGGCTGACACTAAAGAACAAAGCCAAATATAAGCCAGAAAGGGCAAAAGGAAGGAAGAAAGCTAAAAGAAGGTAGGCAGAGTCTTAACAGGATTGGAAGAACTGGGATTCAGCACTAAAAAACTGGCAGTCTGGGTCTAAAGGAGGACAAAACGGAAAATATCAAGAGAGAACGTTTCGGAAATAGGAATAAAAACTTGGACTGTTTTAGAAGGGTCAGAGGGAGTGATACGTATTTGAAAGTGTCTGTGTGAAGGCAAGATGCATGACGACAAAAACAAAGACACTAGAAATGCACAGAATATTGGCATCATTAATCTTACTGGAACAGAGAGAGGAAGCAAAAATCTGTTAGCGATAAATAGCATAAGATAATACATAGATCATACAGAAGGGAACAGATGGGAGAGAGGTTTGGAAATAAATAAAAGTGAGGATTATGGGAGAGCACGTAAATTGGTTAGAAAAATTGTGCATGCTTGGAAACTCTGCTTAACCTCAGCTCCCATCGTCTGTAAGAGTTGTTTTTCAATTTTGGAATGGGTTTTTGGTGCATCTAAGTAGGATGGTTTGGTGAATGTTTTTCTCTATAAAAGAAATACTTCGAAAAAGCTACAGCCATCCTCACGAATGTGGTGGTATTTCTAATCTGACAGTCCTGTCCTTTGTGTCTGCAGAACTGCCCGGGGATTAGTGGCATCCCCAGTTTAGCAGGGCAGGTGAGTGACTGATTAATAGCAAACCACTGACTCTGCTGAAGTTCCTGGTGAGGCACACACACACACACGGGGAAAACCTGTGGGCCATCCTGTACCATGAGAGCATGAGTCCAGCTGGGGCATTTAAGATGGAAGAAGGGATGTGAGGGGTTTTACTATGGTGTTTCTATGTTTTTTTTTCTGTATGCTGGTGCCATACTTCTATGATAATATTTCAGAATTAAAGTAGGCTGTTTCTCCTGTAGTTAGTTTTTAGAAAATACTGAATCAAGCATTCAAAAAAAAATTGACAACTGCTTGGAAAAAAACATGAATCAATCTATGAAAAAGCAGTCACATCTAATTGTAAGGAACTTTCTCTTTTAAAAAGGAAGTTTAAAGTTGATAAGCATACCTGAGTGCTGAGCTGCCTTGAATTCTCCCCATTTCAAGGTAAAGTAACTCAGGTTAAAAAAATCTTTCATTGAATCGGATATTTAAAATAGAAAGGGGTGAAAGTTGCAGACAACATTCAAATAGCATTTGTTAGTTTGGGTGGAGCACAGTGCAAATGCATTTCTAGACAGTTATAAGTCTGAACTCTTCATCTGGTCCTTAGCTCCCTGTTCCAACTGTAACCCCCCCTAATTCTGTCCCTTACCTGCTCCCCTACACGTTTATGGTGCAGCTGGGTTCATCGCAGGTGAATGGGAGGAGTGGGCTAGCAGCATCATCCTAGGGTGCTGAGGGAGCTGGCAGAAGAACTGGCTAAGCCATTCTCAACTATAGGCCTGTCAGCCTGACCTCAGTGCCTGGCAAGGTTATGGAACAGATCATCCTGAGTGCCATCAAGTGGCATGTGGAAGACAACCAGGGGAATCAGGTTCAGCCAACATGGGTTTAGGAATGGAAGGTCCTGCCTGACTAATCTCATCTCTTTCTATGACTGGGTGACCCGCCTAGTGGATGAGGGGAAGGCTATGGATGTGGTCTACCTTGACTTCAGCAAGGCCTTTGACACAGTCTCCCACAGCATCCTGCTGGAGAAGCTAGCAGTCCACAGCTTTGACAGGTGCACACTTTGCTGGGTCAAAAACTGGTTGGATGACTGGGCCCAGAGAGTGATGGTGAATGGAGCTGCATCCAGCTGGTGCCTGGTGACCAGCGGTGTCCCCCAGGGATCAGTACTGGGCCCAGTCCTATTCAAATCTTTATTGACGACCTGGATGTGGGGATTGAGTCCACCCTCAGTAAATTTACAGATGACACCAAGGTGGGGGGGGGAGTGTTGATCTGCCGGAGGGTAGGAAGAAGCTGCAGGAGGACCTGGACAGGCTGGATCGATGGGCCGAGGCCAGTGGCATGAAATTCAACAAGACCAAGTGCAGGGTCCTGCACTTTGGCCACAATAACCCTAGGCAGCGCTACAGGCTGGGGGAAGAGTGGCTGGAGAGCAGCCTGGCAGAGAGGGACCTGGGAGTGCTGGTGGACAGCCGGTTGAACATGAGCCAGCAGTGTGCCCAGGTGGCCTGGAAGGCCAATGGCATCCTGGCTGGTATCAGGAATAGTGTGGCCAGCAGGAGTAGGGATGTAATTCTCCCCCTGTACACAGCACTGGTGAGGCCTCACCTCGAGTACTGTGTCCAGTTCTGGGCCCCTCACTTCAAGAAGGACACTGAGGTGCTGGAGCGGGTCCAGAGGAGGGCAACAAGGCTGGTGAAAGGACTAGAGGGAATGTCTGATAGGGAGAGGTTGAGGATGTTGGGGTTGTTTAGCCTGGAGAAGAGGAGACTCAGGGGGGGACCTTATCACTCCCTTCAACTACCTAAAGGGAGGTTGTAGTCAGGTGGGGGCTGGGCTCTTCTCCCAGGCAACCAGTGACAAGACAAGAGTGCACAGCCTGAAGCTGCACCAGGGGACGTTTAAGGTTGGATATTAGGAAGTAATTCCTCACAGAGAGGGTGATTAAACATTGCAATAGACTTCCCAGGGAAGTGGTGGAGGCACCATCCCTGGATGTGTTCAAGGCAAGGCTGGATGTGGCACTTAGTGCCACAGTCTAGATGGTGTGGTGGTGTTGGTCATAGGCTGGACTTGATTATCTTAAAGGTCATTTCTAGCCTAGGTAGTTCTGTGATTCTGTGATCACTTCTAGGAGGAATCTGGTGCCACCTGCCCTGGCAGGCTGCTGCTGACAGAGCTGATCCCTTCACCCCTTTACCATGCCTGGCTGCAGCTTCACTCATGCATGGTGGACCCCTACACTAGCCCCAGATGAATGGAAGCTTGAGGCCAAGCACTGGCTGTGAGTGCCAAGGATGCAGCAGGAGCAGAATTTGGTGTTTGCTGACTGAAAGGCCAAGGTTCATGTCGGGGCTTAATATACAATGCCAGGGTATTAGCCTTGGGTTCAGAAGCAGGAAGGACACACTGATCTTGTACTGTGCTCTGAGGGCTTATCTTCATGGGTCATCATAGTATTCTTCACTATAAGGGTGGTGAGACACTGGCACAGGTTGCCCAGGGAAGTTGTGGATGCCCCATCCCTGGGAGTGTTCAAGGCCAGGATGGGTGGGGCTTGGAGCAACCTTGTCTACTAGTGGGAAGTGTCCCTGTCCATGCAGGGAGATTGGAATCTTTCAGGTGCCTTCCAACCCAAACCATTCTGTGATTCTATGTTAATCACTGATACACAGACCTTGCCACTCCTTTTTCCCCCTCTGCCCACCCCTGGCCCCTGTTGTGGCCTTTTGTCATCATCTTCCCACCCAATGTTGTAGTATATGCAGTTCTGCTGTTTTCGAATTATCCCTTATCACTTGCTTTATCCAATTGAATACCTGAAGTTTGACTTTGTGAAGTTTGACTTTTTTTTCATTTTCATGCCTGTGGCTTTGCATCCTTAGTTAGGCAGTGCAGTTTTACTTTGTTTCTGAAGTTGCTAATGTTTTACCAGTTCAGAAATTAATGCTTGGTATTTATGTGGTATTTTCTCAGTGTATTGAGGAATGAAGTGTACATAACAAATCTTTAAAAAAAATCCAACATTCTGTGTTTTGCCAAGGGCTGCAACAATCATTGTAGTGCTTACCCCTTTTTACTTTCAGTAGTGAAACAGGCATAGTTGTGGTAGTTGCTATGTCCCTTGCCAACATAAAATGACAGTGTTCTTATCCTTTTCTCATTATTTTTTTTAATTTTCTTTTTCTCCTTTAGAGGAGCCATATTTAGCAAATTCCTTAGAGCATTACAACTCAAATAAGCTTTTACCTTTTATAGGTTTGAGCTTGTCTAGTTAGGCATACTATTTTCTGGGGGATTTCAGCTGCTAGAGAATGTTCAGGCTGTAAACATAACAAAACAAAGACATATTTTCTATATCTTGAGAATACTGTGACTCTCCAACAATCTTAAAATACTTGTTGCACCTCATATTTTCAAGTAACTGGCAGGAACAGTAATCTTCTACAGCTTAGTACAACTCTATTAAAAATGAGTAATATATATATTGATCATAATGCTTCTCTTAGCTGATGAGGCATCTCTTGGGGATGAAACCACAGTACCATATGGCTTTAATGTACTCGATATAGTTCTCCAAATAACCACTATAAATTATATTTCAGAATTACGCTGGACAGCAATAGAGTTAGTCTTCCAAACTGTCAATAATATATCATGACTGTAGGTAAGAAATTGATTATGCACAGGATGCAGTATTTAAATGATTAACCAGCTAACCAATCCGTTTTGTAGCTGTGGTTTGTGAGACTTTGAGTTGCACTAATTTTAACTTTAACATCCCATGATAAAATGAGTGACTAATGCACCCAGCTAATTGAAACTGATACAGTTAGCAGAATGCATCATTCCTCTAGCAATGTAGCTAACGTAATGCAATACAGTTTCCTCAGAAAGAATGAGAACCAGCATCTTATTGCAATTTTAAATGTAAATTTTAAATGGAAACGTTCTTCTGAATATGAAAGTAGTTTACTGCCAATTCTGGCAAAGGGTGATGTAATAAATAGCTGAATTTTAAATTTAAGGCAAAACTAAAGACATGGCTTCATTTGCCAGGGTTATATTATATGTTTTTCCCTCAGATGTTATTTGTCACAAGTTAAATCATCAACACAAATCAGTTTCAATCCAATCTGGAACAAAACCCATTCCATGAAATAAGCAGTATTACCTGTTAAGCGTTAACAGCAATGTTGTTGTTTTTGACATTACCAGCTGGCAGAAAACATGATGGCCTTTTAAAAATCTAAACCTGGAGGGAATAATTCAGAGTCCTAGCAATCAAGTTTAGAATACATACAATATCTGGACCCAAGGATCAGTTTCTGGCAACACTAACTCCGCCCTTACTCCTTCAATAGGTAAGGAAACTGGATAACATGCAAGCATCTTGTTTGCTCTGCCTTATGATTAAGGATCCCATGGCATTTTTTTTTAGGGTAGAAGTTCAGCATTTGGATTAACATCCTGCTGACAGAGTCCTCTCTCCTTCCACCTTTTTGCAGTCCCTCTTTGTGCAGATTTTCAATATGGCTGGAGCTGATATTGCATATATGCTGCATTCCAGAGCTGGCCTGACAACACAAATTCTGGGTTGGGGATAAAAAAGAATAAAGAAAAAAAGATGGGACTTATCCATAGAATTTTTTCCTTCCGAGAATGTTGTGGAGACCTTTGCAGGTTTTCACAGGAAGTGAAAAAGACACTGTTTTAGTATAGTCATTAGCCCAGATTTAGGAATATAATAAAAGGTATTTGAACCTGGGTTTTCATGAGGTTGGCAGCTCCTGCAATATGCAGTCAGCTGTGCTCCAACTTTTCTCTTCAGGCTCATCTTTGTTTAAACAAGTATTTGGGTGATCAAAGAGAGAAAGGGCAACCAGTAGTTATGTTTCAAACATTGTATAGGCTGTCAATCATCACTTCTCATAGGTGTAGGAGTCAACTGTGGCTGCTGTTGGGAAGGTGTGCCACGAGGATTTGCTAAGCTCATCCAAATAACAAGGTCTCCAAGGTCCTCAGTAAGTTGCAAAGATGATCTAATTGCATATAGATTTAAGAGGCAGATCAAGACATAGTCAGTTTGGATTAAAGCATGCTGCTGTTGTCTTGACAGGGGGGTTATCGTGTTGTCTTGACAGGGATTGTATTGGAGCTGTCGGTGATGGTCAGGAAGGGCTGTGAGGTCTCTGCCATAAATGTTTGAGCAGAAGATGATTGTGGGTTTTCTTCTACTATTGGTCCCTTGTCTTAGCGGAGGTTTGCAAAGATGCAAGCAGTACTACCAAATGCAGGAATTTAAAGATGCATGTCCTACTCCTGCTTTTCAAAAATTTTGCAAGTATAGTACACAATCCTTGCATAAGGCCTTTGTATTAGTTAAGAACTATAAGCTAATACATAACCATAATTAAACTTGGGTGTACAGTTGGGTTTTTTTTCCTTTCTCATTGCCATCCTGTTGCAACTGTTTTCTACGGTGTATTTGGTACCATAGCAATGAGGAGTAGAAGCCCTCCAATGGTACTAGCCAGTGACTTCAGTGTTTCTTCCAGTTTCTGGAATACTGAGACAGAGGTATTGATGGCTCATTATTATTCTGCAATAAATTTTAGAATTGTACCTTGCGATGGAGAGGAAAACCTGATCTAGTAAATCCATGAAAAGAATATAATTTTTCCCACCTCCAACAATTTTATACTCCTAACATGATGTAAAAAAAACCATACATCTATTCATTTTCTGGCTCTTGCTTATGGCAGCTATTTAAAACATTAGATGGTGTTTTAGGCATCCATATGTGTGTGCGTTGGGTGGTGGAATTTCATGCAGAACAGAAATACAATGCTAAAAATAAATTTATCCTCATCTACACATGGTCACAATCAGTATTCTCCAACTTTGCCCTCTCTAATGTTACAATACTTGTTGCAGCATGGAATTTAAAGTAAGTTTATAGTGTATAATGTCATGTATTTGATGCTATGGTGCTAGCTGCCCTCATGGATAGTTTACTGCATCTCCTCTTGATATATCAAGCAGATTGCGGAAGATTTGAGGCATTCAAGACTTGCTTGGCAACCCTTGGAACATTGCAAGTTTACTAGTTTAATGGTGTACAGACCTCTGTCTCCTCACCAAAATATCAATATTTTACAACATCACAGGATTAATGAGATCACACATGTTTTCCCCAAAGCTGATGAATTACAGGTTACTTCTTTGAGTTGGAGACCAGACATGAAGAACAGAACGAGATCCAAATGACACAAAAGGTAAGAAGTAGTAAACATTGACAGTCATCACTTTTTCATAGGTGTGACAGTCAACTGTGCCTGCGGTCAGGAAGATGTGCCTCAAAGTTTTGTTGAGCTTTTTCAAATAACAGTTCAAGGTCTCAGCAAGTTGAAATAGAGATTTTATTGTGTAGATGTAAGGAAGCAGAGGAAGAATCAGATATGTTCACTTTAGTGAATTTGGAGTAAAGCACACTTTTGTTGCTGCTACATGTTCTGTCTTAGTGGGAAGTGCCTGACCACTTGTGTGAGCCATGCTGTTCTCTGCCACATGCTGGTTATATCTTACTTATTTCTATTCACTTTCCTTGCCAGGCCACTTGATCAGTAAGGCTGTCAGAATCCCAGGCCTCACAAACTCTGTGTATCGGCCAGTGTTGTTTGCAGCATGTCACACTGTCCTTGTCTCCCACCCTCTGCCCTCCTTCTGGCCTGTATTTCTCTGTTTTCTTTCCATGGCAGCCAGGACAGGGAGGTCAGGCAGATGATGCACCGTAAGTTTCTCCCTAGTATGAAGTCAGGAAATTCTTCTGGCTAGATGTTAATCACCATACATTAGTCATAGCCAAAGGAATCATCCTTTTCTCACTCTAAGTGCTCCTAAAAAGTTCATTTTGTCCTACAGTAACAGCAATCTGAAGAACTACTAAGCAGCAAATGCACGCAACCACACACAAAACCAGTCTGAATGATCCCATCCCACAGATTCCTGGTGCGTTCTGGCTCCTCCAAGTCTGGCTGATAGAGCTTACAGTCCAGACTGTCTCTGTGCTTTTGCAGTGAAGAGCACACTTTTAGGACTAATAAAGGATGAGCAAACGAATAATCTATGTATTGCAGTTATATAAAGGACAAATACACTGAGTATAAGTAATCTCAATAGTATTTGGTAGGCAAATCCAAATTCTCTCCCACCTTTTTCTCTTCATAGATGTCCCATTTTGCCTTAGGGTACTGCTCATTGCCTCTTCTATGCAGGAACATCTGCTAATCTAATAAGATCTACTGGTAATGAGCATTACGCTTTGCACCAGAAATACGAATGTACTTACTTAACATGCATGTCATGGGAGTCAGTTACCTGCAGTTTTCAGAATAGTGTCAAAAAGCTTATTTGCTATTCCTGACATGACATGGTACAAAGTTTTAAGTGTTTTCTACATTTTCTTAATCTCTTTTTCTCCTTAAATTTGTATATTTCACAGCCTCATCCCAGTGAACATCCTGAGGCTACTGGCATTAACAATAATTTGTCATTATATTGAATTAGGCTGTGAATACACAAGTGTGAACAAAATGGGGCAAAGTTTGAACAGGGATTTGAAGCATAGTATGGCACAGGATTTTTCTCCATAGCTATTTTTCTTAACATCACATATCAGATTCAGAGTATGATTTGTGCCTGTAAATTACAACGAGGCCTTGGAACCCAGGTCAACTTTGACATGAGCTCTTGTTTGAGCAGGTAATTAACTACATGAATTCCCTTCCAGTCTAAATTACTCTGTGACTCTAAGAATCACAAGTAATTGAATTAGTTTAATGCAATGACAATAGGCCACCAAATAGATTTGCTCAATATGCTTTTTATGACTAGGAAACAAATAAAATAAAAGGTGTAACATGAGGGTTAAAAAAATAATTTCAACTGGTGCTATAATGTCTTTATTTGACACTTGATTGTCAGTGCAACCACCTCTTGAGTAGAACTTTGCAACTTCTGACAATAACACTTCATGAAAGTTCGTGAGGAAGAAGTGAAAGAAAACACTGCATCTGCTTCAAAATGCCAGGATATTTGTTGTATTATTATTACCAGTATGAAATTTGGCTACATAAACAGCATTACTTTAAAAAAACTGCTGGAGCTAGGATTTAAAGATTTGAGTTTCTTCTACAGTCTCAGTCCTGTGCTGTTGGCATTGTGCAAGAGCCTTAGTTCAGTACTAACTCAGACAGACAAGGGCTACCAGTACTATTTCCTTCAGCACATGCACTCACTTTTCCTTGGAGGATCTCCTGTTTAAATTCATACTTGGCTCAGCACTGCTTAACTTGGGAGGTCTGACTGGCTTGTAACACAAAATGATGTGGCTACAAGCCACTATATTCATTTGGTCTCCATATATTTGGATTCACCTTCTGTTAATCACATATATTTGATTATGATTCATCAGGCACTTCAAGAACATCATCTAACAGGGAAAGCTTCTTTACTAATTTTTTGCCTATGAACTCTCTGTCTTCCTCCACCTCGTCCCAAAAGTCATGAGAGTTCTTGATTGGGTCCTAAACTATTCAGAGAGCCAGACTGACTACAGGAAGGGTGTTGTATGCACACTTCTTAAAGACTGTGGTGGAGTTGTGCCTGCTGAAGTGCTCCCCAAACAATCCCTCTGGTGACATGGCTCTGTATGAATTCTGACATATATTAATGTCAGTTTCTTATATTAACCAATGAAGCAGGCAACACACTGTAAATTGTTGCTCATTCCTGTCAAGCATTCGAATGTGTTGGCTGCTTGAAATGAGATTTTTGCCTAGGGAGAAAAGTATTTAAAACTGGTCCTTCTGTGAGTAATTTCATGAGGATCTACTTTCTGAAAGTGCCTGCTGAAGAGATGCCTTTTAGGCCATTGAATGTGTGCGCTCCATTAATGTCAGCACGTGTAGAATAGGTTAAGTAGAATTTCCTGGGTGCGTTTCAAATAAGATTAGTCTGTAATATATTGAGATCGGTATGAATTTTTATTTTACCCACTTAAAAAAACACCAAACCACCAAAGTATAATCAGAAACAACCCTTGGGCATTTGGCTACATAACACAAAAGGCAAAAGAGAAAAGTGGCTTCAGGAAGTCGGTTTGCTGGCCTTGTTTGTTTGTGAATCTAATTTTCCCCTAACTTCCACATCCCTTTATAGTACAATGTCCAAAGATGACAGTGATCTTCTTCATCTTGTTTGTTGTGAACTTTGGATAAGGCTCCAGGCATTCTGAGGCAGATGGCTGCAGTGTTTTCAGGAAGTAAAGTTTTTCCAGGAAGTGCATGGAAAAGTTCACTGTTCCATCTTAAGGACAGCTTTTCTGACATATGTTTCCTGAACCTTTAGGAGGAGTTAGCAGGAAAATGTAATAGGAACAATCTTTCCGTTTCTGAAAAGGAGGTTACAGCTGAAGACCATGCTCACACATGTTGCATAATTTCTAGCTGGCTTTTCTTCCCTGTGGTTATGTGCAAGACTTCATTGGCTATGGGGAAAGTCTCTTGCTTCTTAAAATCCACTGTGACATTAATGATGAATAGTAAAGACCACTGCACTGCACTTTGCACGCTAATCAGTCTTCAAGTTGCTTTATATCTTGTACCATATGTACACTGTGACTTGGCTGGGATGAAAAACTGAAACTGGCAACACTTACTCTGATTGTTCTTATAATGATCAAACGGTGATACAGTTTGACAGAAATTTTATAAATCTTCATGTCATAAAACAAAACCAGCATGAGCTAGCTTGAGCAAAGAAGGTGTGTTTAAAAAAAAAAAAAAAGTTAATGAAAAGCACATGAATCTGCCCATCTGTGCAATTGTTGTACTTTTTCAGTGTATGAAGGCAAATAAATACTATAAACCTTTTGTACAGTCAGTTTGAAGATATCAAAAGAAGCTTTTTTGAAAGTTAAGCAGCAAACAGTGAATCCACTGGTGGTAGTCAAGGAAGGATTTGTCTGGCAATATTTAGCTTGTCATTTCTCCTTTTGTATCTGTAAGAACTGCCTCTTGCACATCCTCAGCCTTTTCTTGTTTGGTTTATGTTTGGAATCTCATGTCAACACATGTGAGTTACAACATGAAAAAAGAGAGTTTTACAAACTCAAGGGACCAGGCAGTGAGATACATGTCACTATTTTGCACTTAAGAAGACAGGGTGTCACAGAGGAAATGTTTTATTTGTAAAAGAAGTACAGTGATTTTCCAGCCTCATCCTTAATAAGTATCTATGCACATCATAAAAAAATACAGATCATCAGAACCAGACAGTCCTAAGGGATTCAAGAAAGCTCATTTCAGCAAAATCAGAGTTGCTAGGTTAGGGTCTGTGAAAGAAAACTTAGGAAGAAAGGAAACCAGGAGAGAACATGACTTATAAAGGTGAGAGGAAGAACAAGTGGTTTGCAATATATCAGGGTCCTGTAACCTAATAATCCAGAAATAATAATGAAAAAGTGTAAGCAAAGACAGCACAAGCTTATAGGAACAAAATCAGGGGTCCTAACATAAGTAATCAATTAATCACGAAAACATACATAAAAAGGCATTAAGTAATGGTTCTATACATATATCAGAAGTTAGCTAAAGGTAGTTAAAGTAAGAAAAAGAAAAAAAGGACAGGTCTCATTTACTGCAGATACTTATTAAAGAAGATAATATGGGTTATAATGTAGGTTGGTAAGACTTTTTTCTTGACTTCATCAAACAAGATTATTGTTATTCTAGAGCTAATACAGTAATATTAATGAGCGACAAGAGGCCAAGAGCCAAAATGTCAGGTTAGAAAACAAGTAATTCAGGTGTACTCTTTGAGGAAATTGAAAATCACCTGTGAATGCTTTTATAACAGTCCAGCAACATATTTTCAGAAACAGATTAGGGAGATGACACAAAAGGCAGTTGGTACTACCTTTGAAATCTAGTTCCAGTAAGTTCAAGGCCACATTGATCTGAAAGTCGATAAGGTGTTGCTAAAGGCTTTCCTAGTCTCAGTGCTGTTTAATCCTTCTGGTCATAGCTTGGAGGATAAGTTACAGAATATACTCATAAAATGTAAGTAAGATTCATAGATAGGAGGGTAAGTTTAAATATGAAAGTGGACTTGAGAACTGGAGAAATGTTATACCATCAATATAATAGAATTCAATAAATTCAGTCCACTTGAAAAATAGAACGATTAAGAGTCAGCTGGCTCTGCAGAAAAAGATCATTAGTTTAGACAATAATGCATCAATTAAGCCTTTGAACAACCCAGAATGAGAGACTGTAGAATTTCACCTACTGGATGTTTTTGAGAAGATAAGTATGTGCGAGGGATGACCTCTATATACCTCACAGTATTTCTGAGCTAACGCAAAGACTGGATGAGTCTTTGACATTTTTGCGAATCCATGACAAAGAAACATCATTTGGCAGTTGCAAATGTTATGCTTATACATGCAATTTGGGTTGTATATATATTTATTTTTCCTACTAATGTCTATGGCAAATGCAGATTGAGCTGTAATCTCTATGAGATTTTGACTGCACAGTCACAAGTGTGTTGGCCTATAGGTAACCACATTACAAAGTACTTTAAGTGCTGTGAGCAAAACAGGCAACTACAGTTCATCTTCATGTCATAAATTACTGTGCCATGAAAGTCAAATAAAAGCTACAGGAGGTCTGCTTTGAAAACTGAGATCATACTTGCACTTTAAAATGAGCAGAAAAATCATTCTGTTGCTTTCATTTGTAGTCTTTTGTTCTTGATAATGTGTCAAGTTGTCTTTTTAATTTATGTAGGCCAGGGGCTACAGCAGATGACGTTACTTCACACTTTCTGACTTGCATTTTTGTTGAGGTCTACAGCCCAAAATCTAGAGTGGATATTGTAGGTCTGCCTTGGCATACTGTTACTATTTATGTGCCTTATTTATAAACACAAGGGAAGTGGCTTCTTTCTGGCTCTTTCCAGGTGCAAGTGTTTTATTTGCATCTTTCCACTGGGCTTGGGCACTCATTTCTTGCTTACATTCATATAGTGAAATTAATTCTTTAACCTCAAACTTTTTCCCAAATAATTTCCGCTTTGTCAAAACATTTAATGAATGACCAAATATTTTTCATCAGTGTCTTTTGATATTTTTTAATCAAGCTGAGTACCTATTGATGTTTATTTCCTCTAGCATAATTGTTGCAGTTCTGCCATTTATTCTGGTTAGATACATTCATTCGACTTCAGAATATAGTACTGTTATGTGGAAAACTAAGGGCAAGGTATGATATCAAAACTGTAAACAAGCAAATGAAAATATGCCTTAAACAGTTTTATGTGAAGTCTCTTGAGGGAGGAGAGTTATAGAAGGCAGAGATGCTGAAAGGGTCCCTGGAAGAAACTTCTTTAAGCCAACCTTCAACTCTGTGTGACTGAAAATCCTGAGTCATGATAAGGAGCAGGTGAAAGGGAGTGATGGGAGCAGGAAGGACAGCGAAGGGTGAGAAGGGAGGGTTGTACGGTCAATACAGATGTTAGAAAAGGTGGTCAGTGTTTTGCCTAACTGGTGTTCTTAGCCTCAATACTATGATTTGGTCAAGCAATACTCCCCAGATCAGTCACTTGATATGTCCATGTATAATTTAAGAGATTGGAGAACAATTTTTCACATTATGTATTTTGAATGACAGTCTGTAAACACAAACTCTGTGTGGTGTTGTCAATACAGAAGGGATTTCTGGGAACAGAAATGACTTAAGGAAAGGCAACAGAAAGGTCATGACTAGTAAAATCTATAAAAGCGTTGAGGGCTAGATAGATAAAGAGGAAAGCAAAGATACTTTGATTGTAATTATACAAATAAATATCCCACCATTTTTACAGTTTGTAAACTGAAACTTACCTCAGCGCTGCCCATCTTGAGCTGCTGTGCAGAATTTACAAACATGAACACTGTGTGTCACTTTGTCACAGCTCTTGCAGCACATGGCAGTATAAATGGCCATTACAATCCTACATCATTTTCATGGCTTTTGCTTGCTGCTGCAAGTATACAATAAAAAAGACACATAGAAACAAAACAATGCAAAAAAAGCCTGGTTGAAATTCATGTGAACTTTGGGGAGAAACACAAATTCAAGCTAAACCAAATGTTTCAGTTTGCTTTGCCTCAAATAAATAAAATAACCCAGTGGGACTACATCCCTGTAGTGAGACTCAAACTTTACCTGCCAGTGATTTGAGGCAGATGTAGACTCAGCTGGCTTGGCTGCAGTATGATGTGAAAGAAACACAAGCTTTTCAGGGTTTTATAGCTGGAGTTTTGCTGAGTGCAGCTGCTCCCTCAGCATATTATTAACTCAAAACCTTGTTCATTTAAAAAAGAAAAGAAAAGATTCCTGGCGCATCTTTATCATGCAGGAGATCTCTTGGACTATTCTGAGGGGATGTGTCTGAAAATTGCTGTGGAGGATGTGATGCACTAAGTTTAGTACAAACATAATGGAATCTAAAGAATAGTAGCAAGGGTAAAACAGAAGACAAAATGTGAAATGTTAGTGTATCACTCTGGAGCTTTCCTTAATAGGCACCCAGCACTCTAGCAGGGACTTTTTTTCAGATCAATCAGAAGAAAACTTATTAAAGAACTCATCACCCCTCTTCTCTATTTTATTTCTGTGGTGGCTGCATAGCTTCTAAAGAGATGAATGACATTATGATGGCAATAGTTTTGTAGAATCACAGAATAATTGAATTTAAGGCTGAAGAGTGCCTCCTGAAATGTTTCCTGCCGCAGCAGCAATGGAGAATCAAGTATGCCTGAGTTTTTTAACACATTTGTCTTAAAGGCTTCTAGTGTGGAGGGTTCACTCTCTCCCTGGGCCCAACAGATAACTTTATTTGCTGTCCCCCAGTCTGTCTACTGTCATAACTCTGAATAGTTTAATAGCTGTTCTCTTTTTAGTTTACTTCATTGATTTGAATCCCATTGTCATCTTTGTCCTGTCTTTGTCTTGGTAAGTAGCTTCAGTTTCAACCTTTCCTTTCTCCTCTCACCTGTGTCCTCTTCCCCTTTCCCTTGATTCTTCAGTCTTTCTCAGTCTGATCACTCCTTTTCAGTCTCTCTCTAAATGGTGAACCACTTTCCCAGTTCAGTGTTTCCAGGGCAGGTGTCCAGATGCCCCCTGAAGCAGTCACAGGAAGGGCTCCTTCTTCAGTCTTTCACAGGCAATATTGTAAAATACATCCCCATGTGATGGCTGCCTCTTTCCACAGTACAAAACTTGGATTTATGGTAAGCTTGTGATCCATGGCACTCCTTAAAATCACTTCTTAACAACTGCTGCTTAATCGTCTTTCATTCTGGTTTTGTACATACAATTTTTCTGATATAAGGTATTCTGCACCTAACTTTATTTGATGCTAAGCCACTTCTGTAATTGTCTTAAGATCAAACTGAACTTTTAGCCTGTCCTAGCAGACTATCACTTCCTCCTAATTTAATATTTTCTGAGCGCTTAGTAAAATTTCTGGGTGATGTGTCCTGATTTACTGGAAGTACGGGATTCATTCCACTGAGGTTATACTAAATGCATTATTAGAAACTGTCATGGACTGGAAAATGGTTGGAAAATGCTTTTTGAGGAGGATTCTTAAATTTAGCTCAAAAGTTTACTGTCTGGAATGAATAGGGACAAATTCTTGTGGAGGAAGGTGCCATAGTGCTAATTTCAGTGGGCACGGTTTAGAGTTTGCATTTACGTCAAGAATCATATGCCAGACTGTTTTGGTCCAAAGTTTTCTTGGGGCAAAGGGCCATACATACATGCTCCATCTTAAGAGTTCTGTGATGTGAGAACTATGTTTGTAAGCTACCTACTTGTTCTGTGTTTATTTATTGAACACTGAATACAACAGGCTCTGGCCTTATTCCACTGTAATGCATAGGCATGTAATAAGGTGAGAGTCTGAAAAAATGTGATTTTACTGAGTCAGTCATTCTTCTGAGTGAACACTGATCATTGTGGTATACTACAGCAAATCACAGCGTGTAGTGCTTTTCAAGATTGCCTAAGTTAAGTATTATATGTTGTCAGAGAGCAAACCTATTTTCACTACTACTTCTACCATTTTTTAAAAAACGTTTGGTATATGTGTTCTGTTTGTAACTTTAGTTACAAACTTTAAAGTACTTCCATAATTTAAAAAAACCCCAACATTTAAAAAGACTCCAGAACAGATCTTCTGATAGCCCTTTAGATGTCACTATTTTAATGAAGATGAATGATTGATTGATTGATTTATTGATGAATTAGTGAAGGATCTCAGGGTAGTATGTGTAGCTTTTGCAGACTTTCCTGTGGTAGTTTTTTATACATCTGCTTGTGAACTGTATATGACTTGGAAAAAGCAGTTATCTCTGGAGTGCCCTTATGCTAGGCCATGCACTGGGCAGGAAAGATGCCAGTTTGTGTTTAATTTTCTATTAACTTTGCTATGCAAGCTTGTCTTCCTTTTGCCCTGTTCATCATTTTTCTTCTATGGCAGTTCAGTGATGTATTTTTTTTATCTTAAACCGGAAAATATCCCAAACACGAGTAGTAAGCTGTCTTTGATGTTTCCTGACACTTGACTATTCTACCTATATATAGAAACACTCATGCATTTATATATTACTAGTGTACTGCATTAAAACAGACCAAATATTACACCCATGTTACGTTTACGCATTTTGTATAGGATACACATTACAAGGGTGTTTTACTGAATACACATATGAAGGGATGGTGATAGCACTGTTAGAACAAATGTCATACTGCATTGGGGATTTACAGGATACAATTCAGCTGATTTCATTCAGTCTATAATAACCCATACCATTCCCTCACATGAAACACCTCTTTAGTACTAGAATCCACATACCTACTTTCAAAACCAGCTTCATTCACTGTTTGATTTATTAATCCATTAAGTGGATTTTCAGACCTAACAAATAGCCCCAGAAAACCATTTCAC
The DNA here is from genome assembly GCA_020745705.1 of Hemiprocne comata. Classification (NCBI taxonomy): domain Eukaryota; kingdom Metazoa; phylum Chordata; class Aves; order Apodiformes; family Apodidae; genus Hemiprocne; species Hemiprocne comata. Next base: position 66,456,078 of record CM036589.1, on the reverse strand, counting down.
TCCCACTTTTTCTCTGGGATGGCAAGGGTCAGTTTCTGTTGTAAGCTCTTAACTCCAATTTAGAATTAGCTGGAAATCATTAACACTCAATATAAATTCAGCAGCAAGCTTGAAATGAGCTGGTAGTCTGACTAGGCTTATACAAGACCTCCATCCTTAAAGCAGAGGTAACTCCACCTCAACTAACACCCTTTTTTCTTACATCAGAATTATCTAACAATATTGTTGCTGCTCTCACTTGGAGATATACATATTAAGTTCAGACTAGTGGTTGTTTTCAGGGCTCAAAAAAGATAAAGTAACATTGCCCCATGGAAGTCTTGTGGTGTAGTTTTACAGGTATGCTTTTCAGAGCAGCATGTTGAAGTGTAAACAGTGATCATGTCATACTTCGCAAAATATACCAGTGGTGCAGCTCTATGGAAACGGCCAAAAAAAGGGAAGATTAAATGCCATATATTGTTTACATAAACAGTTGCCCAATCTGCATCCGTTAATCAGGTGTTTCAGCATCAACGTAGCCTGGTAGGCAGATAGATGGTCAGGTACATATTGGATTTTTTTTATTTTCTTCCATACCCATACAAACACCAGTTGTACTTACTGCTTTGGAGATGAATGATGAAATGGGAGCCTCACCTTTCATGCTTTTAGGTTTTTTAGCATGAAAAACCACTAAATTGATGAGTAATGTGGCAGATCCTCAGTAATTTACAATTCATCTTAGTGACTTGGAAAAGGTTCTTGGCTTTTCCTGGTTAATCATCTGAATTTTTCAGTTAACAGCATTCCCTTCCAGTTCATTTTTTTTCCTCTTAGCAAGTGACACATATTCATCTAATGTTACTTCCTAAGTATTATGCTTACTTAATATAGTCCTATTTTCTGTGGAATACCCTCTTCTTATTGGTTATCCGTGCTTTAAAATGTGTTATAAAAATGAATATAATAAAGTTTATTAAAATGTAAAAGAAAAAATAATAGAAAAAAATCTATAGCTGAAACTAAGTTTACCTAAAACCTGAGGCACCTAGCAGACCGCTGTAATTTTAGGGCCTTAAAGGAAATTACGTTCTGCTGTAAAACTGTAGTAGCTGCCACTCAAAATACAGGAACTCCTCTCAGCACACAAGAAAGGCTCACTCAAGGCAATTGGAAGCAATAACAGTATTTCCAGCCACTGTTTTCTGGTTGTTCATATGTCTGTGGGAGAGATGAGGAAAAGCTGAAAGAATCTGATGTAGGAGCTGGTAAGGGGACAGGACACCCATCTTAGTCTAACAGGGAGAATGTGTCCCCAGGGAAACAGCTGGTAGGAGAGCATTTTGGGTAGCAGAGGTTTGGAAAAGTGTGCAAGAAAACTGTCTCTTGTCATTGGATTTTACTTGTGCTCAGGAAGAGAGCACCTTATAAATTTCTGTAAATAAATAAGGCCACAACAGAGAACACCTAACTCCTTCATCACTTTCCCTTCTTGATGGAAATTACTTACTTTTTTTTTCCTCATTATTTAAGTGTGAAATGTGGAATGCTTTTCCTACAGTTTTGCATATAGTATGTAGCTCATTTGCTATACTTTGCTTTTCCTGCAGTTTAAGGCGTTGCTATCATAAAGTCAGGATTGCCATGAAAGTAAATCTTACAGCAGGCAGACATTTCCTCTTGAAAAATGAAACCTTACATTATAGCAGGGCTTTTACTTTGCTGACCTGAAAATAAGTAGCTCAGAGCAGAACTTAACCTTTTCTAATTACGGGGGAGGGGAAAAGATAGCACACGCTTTGTGCTACAGAGGCAAAACCCTTGTATTTTTCTTTAAAACTTCCAAAGGCAACTTTTATTTTTTGTAAAAATTCCTGTTTCCTTTGGTTAAAGTCAGCTTTTTTCACCTGCAACGAGGTGTAGCAGTAGTAAATCACACTTTGTTATTCACTGTCATAATATTAATTTTTTTGATGGTTTTAAAATGTCTTCTTAGGAATTTGAAAATGGCTTGGAGAGATTGGAATGGATAGGACCTACTTTTAAACTCAGAAGTGACCTTAGGCTGCAGTTTGTGTCAATTTAATTGCAAGATTTACACACAGATGGTATCTACAGACTGTTTCTCAGATGTAATGGAATAAGAATAATTAAGAATAATCTCATCTTTTATTGCTTTCTCTTTCCCTGTTAGTCATCAGAGAAAGCTCAATGTGAATATTCTATCTTATGGCAGTGCTATTCTGTTTAATAGGAATAGGAAAGCTATTTAAAAATAGGTGTTGTTTTTCTAAGACAATGAGAAGAAATGTTTTCTCTAAATTGTTTGTTGATTTAGGAGCAATTCAAATACTAAAAATTTTGGTTGAAATCTCCTGTTAGGCTGCAATTTATGTGATAACTCCTTAGGAGAATTGTCTGTGCTACATGTACTGGCATATACATACTGCCATTTTAATCTGCCATACTTTTGCCTTCAGAGAAGAATGGTGATACCTCATGAAGGTTCCCAGTGACTTGTATTTTGTAGTCTAGGTAAGAGCCCAATCCTTGGGAATGCAAACCAACCAACTTTAGCCTACATAGGACACCAGGAAAGGTTGTCTGGAAAGAAAATTACGTTAGCATATTCTTGGGTTTTGAGGTGTTTTTTAAGTAAGCCAATTTTTATGTGAAAAGAAGACACTGAGTCCTAATATTCTTTTATGTAAAGCTCCTGTTTTTATTAATAGAAAAATGAGATATATTATAAATGCTTGGCAATGCTAGTCCTCAGATATAACTCTGTGCAACTTCATAGTCTGATTTGGATTTCACAGGTACATCCCCAAATCAAAAACTGTGCTGATTTTACAGGACATAACAAATATCTATTAAACCAGTAATATATTTATTTATATGTGTCTGTGACAGTCATGGGAACTGGTTAATTGGTTACACTGGAAGTGTACTCATACATGAAAACAATGTGTTTTTTTCCTGTAAACCTTCAGTAAATTTGTTGAAGTTTCCATACTGGCTTTCGGTAAGAAAAGGAAAGGGAAATCGTTTCACTGACTTAGATTCTACATATGGACAATTTCTTTATAATCCTCTTTGAGAAACAGCATGGGCCCAGACTGTTTATTTCATCATAGAAAAACCTGAAAGAAGTGCAGTCCAAAAGGCATAGTCCTCTAAAATCTGTTCTCACAATTTGACTGAGAGCACTGAGCTTTCATGAATCCTGGGAAGCATAACTGGGAGTAGAATAAAGTAAAATATAATGAAGTTCTTTTTTGTGTATGGGAAAGTTTGCACAACAGAGAACATAACCCAAAAGATATCATTTAAAAATGAATGGAATTTATGGTTTGCAAGACTCTGTAAAAAAAAAAAAACAAAACAAAAACATATTGGGGAAAAAGCCTGAGACAATGCCTGTAAGTATTTTTGATTGAAGATATATTTTAGATTTAACTTGAATTATACTAAAATAATTCTCAGATACTATGTCTCATTAACATAACTGATTTTGAAATTGAATCATTGTGAAACTTGGAAGCAGAAAATATAGTAAGACTACATGATTGCAACTCTGAGAATGTATTTTAAGTTGCCTGTATATAAATATATTTGTTAGTGTCTCAGAAATGTGTCCTGCGAATGTTCAAGACATTGAGATTACCGTAATTTTAGGACCTTCACATCAGAAGTGTCCTTCAGTATTAATTAAGGCAACTTGTCATAATTATATGGATAAACACTTCAAAAACAGTTTGTGAGATTGGCAAAAAAAGTCCTGCTCTCTATCACTGCTTGTTGGAAATGCCAAAATATTAGCGTGACACTTGAACAGTCCTGCAGTCTGCTCAGTCAGATTGCTGATATATAAAAGAAATAACCTGAGGGGGATTTAATGAAAGCAAATGGAATGACTAGTGTTCCCATGTGTTTATTTGATTTACTTTTAATAACTCAGCACATAAATAATTCAGACCCAGCTGCTCAGATTTAATGTTGAGCAACAGTAGCAACTCTACAGTGTTTTCTTTTTTTTTTTCCCACTTAAGAAAATGTTGCTGAGCACAAATTCTGAGTTTACATTCCTTCTTCACTTGGTGATTCTTCAGCAATACTTTAAATTATAAATACGAATTAGACTACCTAGTACTATTTACTCTGCATAGTCATGATTTAAGATATAATTGTATTCTAGAGGGAAACCTGATACAAATATGAAATATCTATATTTTTGAGCTTGTTTTAATTTTGGTTTATCTTTTATAAGCAAAATTAATTTAAGAAATTTTTTACCACTTCTCAGAAAAGGTCCATCTCCTTTCCCACTTCCCCCTTCCCACTTCTCACTTTGCCCTTTCCTTTCCCTTTGACCTTCCCCTTCCTGGTTGGTTGGTTTGTATTATCTCCTCTTGGGAAAGAAGTAAAGGAGAGGACATTGCTTTTGTGTTTTGCTATTTGGCTTTTTCCTGGGAGATTCAGAGTAGCTTTTTTTCTGATCCTATGTGAATGCTGGCACTTTTTTTTTTTTTCTAGATAAGCTACGCTGCAACTATATCTGCAAAGTGACATAACTTATGTATTCTCCAGCTTCACCTTCATTACACTTTTAAAATGCTACAGTTGCTCTGTGATGAACTAGCAGGAAAGATAGTTTCCAGACTGAGCTGAAAGAAAGTAGAAAAATTACATATAGCTGAGTAGGAGAAACGTACAAAATTGGTGGATTCTGCTTTTTTAGACAGATCTGTGCTTTAAATAGAAGGTCAGTCCTTTTCTCAGTTTACCCAACAGTATCCAGAGTAATGGAGCAGTGATTCCTTGCATCCATATTGCTTTAGCATTAAAAACCTCTATTCCACATTTATCTTGAGGAGAGCTGGCTGGCAGAATCCAAAGTGGAGACAGGGAGTGAACTAAAAATTATGTGGATAATCAGAAGATTCAGTACTCAAATGAGACTTCTGGTCTTCTTTTCTTAAGCAGTAAAGGTGAAGATAATGATTTATTAATCAGTAAAGATGTGTTGTTTGATTACTAGGCAAAGATGCCAGAGGAAAGTGGGATGAAAAAGCACATTGCTGTGATGTGAAGTGATCTGTCTGGCGTGATGCACCATCCCAAGTGGCCAAGGAAAAGGTGGATCCCTCTAAATGCATAGTTGACACTCCCTAACAAAGCAAGACTCAAGTTTAGCTTTCTCTGGGTGTGTACTATTTTTAGCTTAAATGAAATTAGTCCATCTGCTGGTTTTACTAGGATTTTTTAAAAGAGCCTTTCAAAAAATGAAAAAAAAGTGCTCTGTTTTTTTCTTGTGAGCATACGTTCATCCAGTCTTCATTTTTTCTTATTTTAAACTAAAACTAATTACATACCTTTTCCATATATAAAAGAAGCATATGTATTTTATTATATTTTCATATGGATGAGGCATTCTTTCTTCACAATATGCTAAGGAGTGAAAAAAGAGAGCGGTGGATGCTGTTTAGAGCCACAGCATTCTTTATGAATCCCTATTTATTAATTTCCTTTCCTGCTTTTCTCCAGGGAAACTTGGAGGTGGCTGGGGTCATCACAGCAGACTGAAAACTGATTTGAAGCCTCAGAGGAGGTAATAATACTTTCTCATTCCTCCCTTGTTTAATCTTGACAAACTAGCCATAACTCTCTGCGGATTAGTAACATGCAATCTGGCATGGTTGGACAAACCAGGTTTACAGTGTATCCCTAAACTTCATTAAGGGTGTTCCATTCCCATATGATTAGAAAGATTTTTTTTTGGATCTGAGCTATGGTAAAATCGGATCACTGGGTTAATGGAAAATAAGAAACAATTAAACTGTAAATCCATTAAGTGATTTTAATGATGTGGACTAGATTTTTAAGTCTATAAGGATTTAGAGGATGCTGTTTTTTCTTTTTGTCTCGTGTTAAGGTAGAATATACTTTGCTCATTCCAGTGTAGGAGACATTTTAATTCCCTTAAGAACCAATGATGCTTTCACTTGCCCATATTAAGTACTTTCTTCTTAGCTGACTGTAAATCCTTTAGCTGCATGGTGAGTATTTGTGAGCATAAGCAGTAAACCTCCCTCTGAAAGTGAGTGACTGATTTTATGAGTGTTGAATGGGTAACCAAAATAATAATGTTTCTCTTCCACTTCACAAAAGTGAATAGAGGTTTTGCATTCAAGACATTTTAATCATATCACTATCATATTGTGCCCTTTATCTAGAACTAAATATCAGCCAAAGTTTACTTGAAAATGAGCCTAGGTTTTGCTCAAATAAACTAATGAACATTTGTGAACTTTCAAGACTGGGCTGAATTTCAACTTTGGAACAATACTTGAAGCCAGGTGAGTTTTACTGTAAATATTTCCAATGTGGTTCCAGCAAAAATCTGATCTTGTTTAACTAGTTTAACTAAATGCTTGTGTAACATTGAGGCATGGATGACAGACTTTTTCATTAAAAAGAAAAGACAATAAAAGCAGGGATAATATGCTACTGTTGAACTGTGTGCAAAATTTTTAAATGTGCAGACTGAAATCATGTTACCTATAAATATTCTGTTCATTATACGTATTCATATATAGATACCAATAGGAAGCAAATAGCCTAAAAATGTAAGGGACTCCTCAATTTTAGTATGATACTAATAAAAACTGAGTAAAATACATACTGACTGTGCTCTCTCTATGTATATAGATTTGTAAAATCTAAGGCAAAATGAATGTTACTAGTTACACCGTCTCAATTAAGTATTGCTGATTTCAGTGGCTATAAAACCCTTTGTAAAGGGTTTGAAAGAAGACATAGCTCCTTACAGAAAAGAAAGAGAATAAATGGGGCGATTCAGTAAGAGAACTAGAGGTTCAAGAGACTACATAGCACCTCACAACCCATAGCAAATGGCATACTTCTTGTAAGTAGACAAGAACACAGAAAACTGTATCCATCCTTTGCCTCTTCCCCCCTACCCCAAAAGCCAGTCCAGAACTTTACTTGGTGTTATAGGCAGATGGAGCTAGCATAAAGATGCCTTCACACAGAAATGCAATTGCTTCAAGATGGACCACAGTGGTTGATAAAAATAAATAAAGAATAAATAATAGTATACGCTGTGCTCTTGACTAGCCTAAGACATAGGGATTTATAGAGAGATCACCCACCATTTTTCTGAAAAGTATTTGAAATCTGTTCCAAATAGTCAAAATGTAGTAAATTCACATAACCAATTCCCTAATTTAAGATCTGTGGTTATGTATGCAGAAGACCAGGTCAGTGTATGTGCTGTGAGTGAATGTAGCTCAGATAAGTACACTTACACTGAAGCAAAACTGCATGACTAGATGAAGAAATAGGCAGTTAGCAGAGTATGGCAATCATCCACCTGGAGCTTTTGTTAGGTGGTAGTAAGGTATTCTAAGGGTTAATGTTTTGTAAGCTTCTTTTAATTGGAGGTAAAGATTGTGTAAAAGTTTTCTTTTTATAGCATTAATCTGTAGATTAATGTTTCCTGTGTTTTAATGACATGTTCCCCAGCAGCAGATGAGTGGTATAAAAATGTTTAATGAGAGTCAGTCATAGCCTGCTGGCAAGCAATGACCTTGCCTTCAACTCAGTGTACTGGGTAAGGATACTTGGACTCTTTTTTGTTCTTTAACTTAAGTTTTAAGCCTAAAAGGTGCATAAAGAGTGGGGTTTTTTGCATACCCTGCTGAATGTTGACTGTAATAACAATACAGTAATACCTGTTGAAGCAATTTTCTTTATTTCCTGATTGGAATTTAGCAAGGCGTGTGTGTTCATACGTGTGAAAAGGGAGACAGAGATACAAAGAGGGCTGAAAGTTCAGCAGATTTCCTGCGTTTTTGGCTACACTTCTGTTCTGTTGCCTGTACCTAAACCAGAACATTAGCTAGTCTAGGCTGATTTTAATGTAACCACTGCACATAAGCAAGGCTTCCACTCACCACTATTCCCTAAGGCATTTATTAGTTCAGGCATGTATTCTATTAATTATACAGAGGGCATGACACTGTTTCAGTATGTCATCTAGATGCGTGTACATTTTAATCTATCTGCATTGTATGATGGAAGTTTGGTTTTTTGCTCTCCTTGCCTTGTGCTCTCCTGTTTCCTATGAAAGCTTCCTCTCATGCTGCAGCACAGAAGGGAAGAAAATCTGTCTACCATTATATGCTGATACAATTAAATGCACGAGCTGGCTAGATTTTACATGGCTTGGCTGCAAGTCAGGAAGGTACCCATAAAAAAAAAATTAAAAACAAAAATATCTGTGTGTGCATGCCTTTATGTATGCATATGTATAAAATATAACATAAATGGGACAGGCCAATTATTTTCCTTCTGGTTTTAAAATTGATTCAATTCTCTTATCACTGCCAAAATAAAATAAAATAAACCAAGTGTTTCTTTCAATACATCTTGCAGTTTTTATCAGCTCAATAAACATAGTCTGGAGAACCAAAGAGAAACTATTGGTGTTCCTTAGCAGAGAGAGTGAAACAAAACCAGACATTCTGAGAGTTTATGAGAGCATGTAAAAATATCATTTCCTGAAAAAGTCCCTAGTTATAACTGCAAGATCAGAATGTCCTGATTGGGAGATTGTGTTAGTCACAAAATATGATATACACGTTGCATTTTGGAACTGCAGTCTACTTAACACTTACTGTTGCTGGACTGAGAAAAAATAACATATGTTGCTACCTTATTGAATGTAGCAATAATAATGAAAAGCATAGAGGAGGTGGAGGAGAGAGAAGAAAGTAGTTGCTTGAAGGAGCCAGCATTGTGCTGAGAGGACAAGCTGCCGTGTGAGTGAAATTCCCTTCCAGTAACCTCTGGATCGACTCAGCCCCACTACCTATGAACTTCTGGCTCACTGACAGAAAAATAAGCCATGCAACTTTCTACTTACATAAAGAATAAAACCAGCTCAGCCCCTGTCAGTACATACTGTTTTGCTCTACTGCCCTGATGCATCAGATGCTTGTATTTTCCAGTTACTAAACTTGGAAACAAGGTCTGGTACAGGTCCTAGGTTATTTGCCAGGCCTGTCAGAACTATCTTGCAGATGCTCAAGTTGAAGTTATGTATTTCAGAGAATATATGATTAACCCAGGTATAATATCATCTCCTCAGAACACATGGAAATACTAAGTGTATAATAATGAGTAGGACAGGTTGAAAATGATATATAAAAGCTGTTGGTTTTTTTTTCCTTTATGTAAAACTTGTGCATTTCATGTTTTACTTGGAAATTCAATTATCTGTGGAAAGAAACCCAAAGGTACACCAATGAAAAATCTGTCAGGAAGTGTGGATATGATGACTAGTGACATTGACTGTTTCACCCTTATTCCCCTGCAGGCCAGAGCCCAGCCATGTCTGATGAAGCACTAGGTAGCTCAACAAGAGAATGGATTGCAAGGCATCAAAAGAGAGGTTACTTGGTCCAAGGACCCTAATCTAGAAAGGATAATATGCTGATAAGGCATCTTGTACAACTGTGGTAATGTTTTTTCAATGCAATTTTTTTTTCCTACAAATTTAATGCTTTTAATTTTCTTCATGAAATCAAAACTTTGGCTAAGAAACATAGATGGAAAAATCTTACTTTTATTTAAAAATTCTCAGAAAAAAAAATAGTTTCCTGACATAATAGTAACCAAGAAAGCAAAACTTAATTTGTGTAACTGTTTTAACTGGAAATGTTATTATTTCTGCTCTGGTGCATATGAATGTGATGGATTCATACTGTGAGGGAGGGAGAAACTAGAGGGAATATAGGAGCTGCCACACTAAATCAGACACAAAGTCTGTCATCTACAGCTGCTGATGTTTGCTGCTTGTCCCCAAATAAATGTGTAGTCCTATGTAAACAAAAGAGTCATGAGCTCCATCAAGTGTGATGCTGATAAAAGCCACACATTTTTTACATTGATTTCAACTCTTTATTTTTGATGTTAATGTATTTTGCATAATAATTTTTTAATTTCAGTTTTTGTCTCCGCAGCTTCCTGTGGCACTATTGTCTTACATCTTGATGGTGGAAATATTTTTTCGTTTGGTTTTCCCTATTATTCTTAATTTCAGTTACTGTCTCAAATTAATCATATTGCGTAGTTGCTGTTTGATATAGAATCATAGAATCATAGAATGGTTAAGGTTGGAAGGGACCTTAAATATCATCAGGTTCCAACCTCCCTGCCATGAGCAGGGACACCTCACACTAGACCAAGCTGAGCAAAGCCTCATCCAACCTGGCCTTGAACACCTCCAGGGAGGGGGCTTCCACAACCTCCCTAGGTAACCTATTCCTAATCCCCATCACTGTTTTGTATGACAGTTTCTCAGGGGCCCTCTCTGCCTTCGATGCCATTTCCTAAATATTTATCTGCATCTATTTGCAAGCAGGGTGATAAAATCCTTCCTTCTTGATGCAGAAGAGAGTGAGAGTGAGGGAGGGGGGGAGAAGCGAGTGCACCTTGGCCAAAAGCACTCTAGGGCAATGTATAAGATGGCCAGCACTAGATGAAGCTGTGACTGGCTGGCAAAGGCTGTGGCAGTCTTGCTCACCCAACTCTGGTAAAAGCATCTTTGTCCCATCTTGTTCTGCCTTCAGGCTCTGTTTGGCTTCCCATTTTTACTTGAAAGACAGAAGTGGGCTACATTGCTAGAGCCTTGAAAATTATTTTGTCAGATGTATGCATACATACTGCTTTTTTGCTTGTAATTTTGAGAGGACAGCAGAAGTTCTGATGTTTTGTCCTTGTGTAATCTCAGTCTTACATTTAAGGAGGACCCCAACAATAAGGAACAGAACATAGGTTACAAAATATTGGGTTTACTGTAAAAAACATATTGAGAAATGTTCTTAATAATCTATTGCTCACTCACAGTTACTCAAAGTGCAATTTAAAATAGCAAAATATATCTTCTTGTGTCCAGTACTGTACATTTTCACTTTCATGCCTTGTTTCCATAAATTCAACTGAGATATGCTCATCAATCTGGTATTCCCATTATCAGTATACATTGAAAGAGACCAGATTTCCACCAGAAATCCTGACATGTATATAAATTTTCTCCCAGTTAGGAAAAGAAAAAAACAACCACCACACTTTGGTTTCTATAGGTCAACCACGCATCCTATAAAACAAGATTTTGTGTAGTTGAGACAAATGAAAAAGCTTTTCATTAACCCATTTAAAAGATAGTGTATTTTTAATCAGCATCTTTTTGAATCAAATCTCTTTGGCCTAGTGCCTTTCTTGACATTTTAGCACTAAGGAAGACATTTTTTATCTCTGTGCTAAGGAGTGGCTGTAGACCACTTCAGAGAATATTTGTCTTCATAGCTGAAATGTCCACCTCTGCTTCCATCAAACTACTCTCTGTGGGAGAAGGCTACTTAATACTAGATGATCTGCTCCTCTATTATTTCAGAGTTTCTTTATTGTGGAAGGTACAGAATAAAAGTTAGGTGTGTGGAGCTCTGGAAAGATATTACAGAAATCGCCCTCAGGTGCAGCTGCAGTCAGCAAAGATGGGTTTTGATGTGCTTTCTTGTGAGTAATTTTATAAAAGTTTTGAAATGGTTTAAATATAGGAGCATTTTTTTAAGCTTCATAACATGGGACTAAATTCACCGCAGGGTCTTCACAGCTCTGTGTGAGAGAATGTTTTCTGTGCCACATGAAAGTGCTAGTAGTTAACAAAAGTAGTCCCATTCTCCATAGAGCCTGACCCATAAACTTGCAAGGTAGCTTTCTGGTAGAAGGAGGGTGCCCTTGGCTCAGCAGGATGTTACAATAGTGTTGGTGTCTGATAGTTTAGGCATTGTTTGGTAGAGTGTGTATTTAGAAATACAGTCCAGGTGGAGAAATAATGACTCCACATGCTACATCATGCCTGTGCAGGATGCTTATACTGGAAATAACTCTTAAGCAAAGTGCTCACATCTCTGCTCTACCCACTCAATGAAGAAGAAAGTTAAAGGTAAGTCATAACCTTCTCTATGCTCTGTCCCTTAATCCTGAGGAGAGTTTGCCAGTTTCGGATCTGTTTTGTCTGTAGCCGTATATTTAAGCACCTTGAGCATGGATTATAAGGGGCTTGTAGGAACCTTTGCATGCTGGAACACATGTAGAGCCTGCAATGTTGAGGCATTGTAGAAAGAATAATGTTGTGATACTTTGAAAAATAGCCAGTATTTTCCGCAAATATTTAATTCTTTTATGTTTTTAAATGTCAAAAGTAGTTTTTAGATACATAATGATAGTCAATAGTCTTGCAATGGTTTTCCAAATAATTATGGATTTTATTACTTTAAAACAAGTCTGAGATTTATTGAACCTTATTTTTTTATGTGCTTACTTCTGTCTTTGTTCAGAGTGTAGCACACTGATAATTAACATTTGACACCCACATGGGGCATACGCCCATTTGATTATAGCTTTGGTACACTTATCAGATAGATAGATAGTTATAAAGACACATACACAGTGTTAGTGTTCTAGATGTCTTCCAGGTAATGTGCACTTCCAGGTAATGTGCACTTCCAGGTAGGTAATTCCAAAAGAAAATTATACCATTGTTGTACTAGAAGGGTATTAAAATACTGTTATTCACTGTTAACTAAGAATGTGTTAAATCCAGATGCGTTTTCTGAAGGAAGATTTTTTAAAAATGAGAATGTTGGAGATGGAGTTTTTTCTTTGTGGGATAAAATTCTCATTTGCCATTAAGTGATTGGAAACTAAGGACTATTATCATTATTGCTTTTATTTTATTCCCCTGTGATGACTTGAAGTCAGGAACCTCATCTGCAGCAATATGAGTGTTGAAATTGCAAGTGGTGTTTGTGGTCAGAGCTTCCTTCATTACAGCCCTCCAACCTGAAGGGGCAGCCATTGTGAAAACTGAGCATCATCAAAACTATGAAAATTTCTCTTCTGTCAGCCAAGTGGATGTATATTCCCCAATTCCTCCGCACCCCGAATTTCCCTCTCTTTTTCCAGGACATCAGAAACTGGTCTGTCAGCAGCACAGCCCAGCCACATGTGCACATAAAAACTATACAAATTAATACTAAAACACACCTCAGTTGAGGTTTTCTCCCTAGTACAGCATTTTCTTGCAGTGTTTCTCTTTAGCAGCTCATTTGACACTGGATGCCTGACCTCTGCTACCATAATAGCTGTTAATGGAAACTTCACCTCATGCAACGATAAGATGGATTTTTGGCAGCTGTGAGAGATTATGAAGAGTAAGAACAATCTTAGCTGGAATCAGAAGAAAAGAAAGCATCTGTACCTTGAGAAACACTCAGCTGGTTTTCATTACACACCAAGCCTATATTTATTACAAAGACTAGCCAACAGACAGAAACTGATAGGTCTCTGCACTCTGAGCAAGGAGGCTAGTGTCGGCTTGATAAATTCTTCCTTTTTTCTTGGTTGTATGAGTACAAGTGACCAGAGCTGTTCAAAACTACTGGGGGTCTGTCTCGCAGGCCATCTTCTGAGAGTGTTCTTCATCATGTTTTTCTTTCAGTGTTGCTCCCTCATGTCTAGCTGTCTTTCCCTTCAAAAATGGAAAGCAAAGGAGGTGTGGCAAAATGAGGGGAAACAAGTTGCTTGTTTCCTTTTACAGCAATTTTACTACATCAGACATCAAATAAATTAATCATTTATTTGAAGTCTTTTTCACTAGAAGTCTTTTTCCTAAGCTTATGTAAATGGTGAGAAACATCTCAGGCCACAGAAAAGAGCAATTAAACGTCAGTTTGAAAACTCAGTCATTAAAAGTGCAAAAGAGGAGACCACTGTTGAAAAGAGCCTTCAGTAAAAAAATGGGGGAAAATGTTAATGGGAATGAGAAAAAAGTTATTTTCTGTCTTCTCCCCAAGCCTGGAACACACCAGAAATCAAGCTGAGCTGTCACTAAAGATTAGGAGACAACAGCTACCAACCACAAAACATTTGGATGTGTCACTAAAGGCACTGTAAAGAAAGCCAAGTAAACAGAATGCTGTGGCAGAAAACTTTGATTTAGTTATAGCCAAGTAAACATGGGAATATACTGCTGCAAACAAGTGTGGAGTTTGGCTATAGGTCCTTTACATCTGAAGTGAAAATTAAATTACACAAGCCAGATGTGAAGGCCCATTAGAATCCCTTTTTTCCTTGAAATTAACTTGTTAATTAGAAGGGTGGGAGGCAAGAGCTGTCTTTTTAGCCCTTCCAAAAAGGATGGGAGCTGGGAGAGTGTGTTAGGAGGCTTCCTCTCTACTTGTTCGGTCTATTGCAGCTGTTCCTGGAGAGGCTTGTTCACTTGAGATGTTGGGAGACATTGTAGTAGTCTTTTCTACACACATCTGCAATAACCTGTAAAGAAAGCATGGCAAGCAACATGCCTGCCACCAGTACAACCCTCTGTTGTTTTGGTTTTTTTTTACTGTCTGCTGAGGTTTTCAAAATGTATGCTCTGATATGGTGGAATTTAAACTGTTTAGAAATCAGTATCGCTATCACTTGCTGGAGGTGCTAAAATTCAATCCAAAACTTCAGTGGTGATTTAGATAGAACCAGCATGCTATTCAAGTGCTAAATGATGGCAAGATAGATATGGAATCTCGTCCATAGGAAACAATGCAGTGTATCTAACTGGGATATAAGGTGGGACAGAATTTCCTCTTCTACAGCTGCAGTTGAGTTCCTCTCTCCTCTCCAGGCATTTTTATATATATGCAGTATTAACTCCTTAGCTGAATTAATGCCACCTGTCTTCTACCTGCTGAATGCCATGACCAGCTACCAAAGTTGAGAAATTTAGCCTTGCACTCACATACAAGAATTTAAACCTGAACCTTTTATTTGATGAATGGATCCAATGCTAAAAACTTTGAAATCATCGAATCTGATTTAACAGACTATTTTAGTCATGTTCCACAAAGGTTTTTGCCTTACATGAGCAGAGAGTGCAGTAAAATGTGATGCCAAATAGGCAGTTTTCAAATCGGTGTGATGGTTTTACTTTACAATCTCTTGAATGTTTTCACAGGAAGTGGTTACTAGGAATGATAAGCAATATAGACACCAATCTGCAAAAGCACCCAATTCCTATTAAGATGTCTTACTCCCTCTGATCCATCTTGGAGGATCTGGACCCTTGGCTCCTGAGGTTTTCTGGCAGCGGCCTTGTCAGACTTTCAGGCAGAGATATATGGAGGAAGTTACATCTACTGGAACTGGAGCTACTTCAGAGAAGTAGCTGTACAAGGGATGGCTGCTGGCACTGCATTTAAAATCTCTAAATAGAAGGAAATTCTTCACAGACTTCAAAGACGTGCTTTTTTAAATGGGGCTCCATTTTGCTCTTTTGCACCCTTCTAAATTGTGGTTGGAATTTGTAGGGAGTACTTTTGTTTATCTGTCTATGGAAGCAGTCAGTGTATTTTTAGAATGCAAGATAAAAAAAACTTTACTGGGTTTTTAAAAGAAGTATGTCCTGCTCCATCAGCTGTGGAGTAAAAACTGTTGCACAGCAATTGGGCTGAAATAATTTTGGGAACAGTCATTAGTCCGTTGGTAAAAGGAACCTTTTATTTTATGTCAAAGTATCTCTCCATTCTGTAAGTTCTACTGGAAAACTTCGATGAGCAGTTTATTTGTATATAAGAAATATACAAAATATTTCAGTATGTCAAGGTAAGAAATGGTGTGTGAGGTTGTAGCGTAAGAAAAAAATACCACTCAGGGAAATGCAGCCCATACTAAATCCTCACACATTAGGGTTTAAATGAGATTTAATAGCTATATTTGTTTCATAAGGATGAATCTCATCCTAGAAGTAGAGAACCATAGTGTTGCTTTAGTTTGTGGTGCATTTCACATATTTTCAACCACCTAAGCTGGGATATTTTATTTAACATATTTATCAAAGCTTGCTCTTTATGTAAGCAAGAGATAGACACCTTTTAGAGGTCTTAACCCAGAAAACATTTTTAAAAGGGATCAACTGCCTTTGGAGCTTTCTCTTACCATCCTACCTGCCGTCCAGCCTTCCCTGAAATAGTCTAGACCTAGAAGCAGTCAGAAGGATAAACCCATCCTTAAACACAGAGATAGGGGGACTCATTTCTATGCTTTCTCAAACGTACGAGAATATCACAAAACTTAAAAAAAAAATCCTCATCTAATTGCACGATGAGTTCCTTATCTCTGGATAAATCTTTATTAACCTTTTATATATGCCTGAGAGTCCCTGATGGCCTATGGGTCTAATTTTTGGTCTGATTTGAATTGTCAGAGCGTGAGATCAGACATAATGAAAGCTACAGAGTGGTCCATTATTTGTTATTTTTGGCTGCTAGCGATTAAAATTTCTCTGAGCAGGTCTGTGTCATGATATGGCAATCCATGTGTCAATGTCTTCAACAGGATCTAGGAACAAGACTAAACACCTCTGTACCACAATTATTTCAACATATATTAGCTTTTACTTTTTCTTTCTTATTTTCAAATGCAGATGCAAGATTTTGTCCCAACTAAAATCTGTTGAAACCTTGAGATACTTAATTAAAAAAAACAACAGGATACTTTCCAAGGAACAGAAGCAGTTGGATTATACAAATGAGACATTCCACTAAATGAAAGCGGAAGATGTTTAAAATCAAACTTTCCATTTAGTAAGAGCACTGTAATTCTAGACAGGATAAAAACATCCATTAGACAGCTTTGAAAATGGCTGTAAACAGCTTTTGAAAAGGAGGGGGATGTCATTTGGCAGGGACAATCCTATTAATAAGAGAATTTCTACAATACTGTATAAATTTCCCTGCTCCTGTCTTCCCTTTTCCTGTTTTACTACAGTTCATACTGGGGCAATAGAACTTGCAAGAAGCATCATTTTTCTTGAGCTTGAAGCTTTTATTTCAGTACAGCTGAAGCTTTTCAATGGAAGCAAAGGATGCCAGGAAAGGTGAGAAGTCATGAAAGCCAGGGTAAATGAGCTCTCAATAATTCCTTCTGTGTATTACGAACATTAGGATATTTGAGTATGCCACTACTAGGACCAGTGTAGTACCTTTTGAAGTAACAGCCCTGTGCATTGTTCCAACGAGGTTATATCTAGCCCATGGTCCCCAGGCTGCTTTCCCTCATTTCCTTCATCTTTTGTTCATTAGTGATAAGCCCTGCAGAGGCCAAGGCTGTGGACGCACAACCCAGACCTTAGGTAGGGTAAGACCACCCCCAACCCTTTATGGCACTCTTCACAACAGTCCAGATCCTGGGAAGAAAACCTGGGTGAGAAGGGAGCTATGGTGAGTTTGCACAAGGTCCCTGACCCAAGTGATCTGTGATCCAAGACGGCAGGGCACACAGGCCAGCTGAACATGGTGTGTTTACTCCCAGAGCCCTATCCCACCACAGGAATTCAGGAAACAAGATGGTGCTTTATAGGATAGAGCACCACACTCTGACTACCTCACCAACTCTACTAGTATCTGGCATTCTGTATTCCTGCTCTCCTCTTATTTATCCAAGGTCCACATGATCATTTCTATTTCTGTTTCATAGGCACATTTCTCACACTGCTATGGGTATCTTTCTACTTCCCTGCTTCAGCAAGTTACCTGATGTGCCAACGTAACGGTACTGGGAGTTACTCCCTGCAAAGCACAGTGTAACTGAGGTGAGAATCACACCATGTGTATTTACTGCTGTTGTATGCTAGCATAAAGGTATGGTCAAGGAAAGTTGGGGATTTCTCTTGCTAGGCTGTATGATATACCAGTAAGTGGTGTCAGTAGGAAGCTACTATGTTACAGCAGTGAAGAAGCAGTGGCAGCAACTGTGACATTGCTGGTGGAATATTCTTGTACCCTCTGTTATTACTGGCTGTACAAACAGAAGAATTTGTAAAAAAGCGTCTAGATCATTCTACTTAAATATCTAATCTATAGTAAATATTTGTAGCTGCAGTTTAAAGTTTACATTCTTTGAATATATGGCATGCTGCTTATTGTAAATATCAGATGCTAAGAGAAAAGCATTTTGAAAGTTACCAAACCACTTTGTATTTGAAGCCTTCTCAACTAGTACCAAGCATCCTTTGCCTTATATGATTTCCAAGATTTCTTGCACATCAAGTAAGTTCTTTGTACTCAGGTTTTTAATCCATGCATTTGATATAACAGAAGCCTATTATTTAATGTTAAATAACATAAATCGCCATTCACTTTGTAAAAGAGTTAGATTCTAAACCAGCTGTTCAGCAGTAAAATGAGCTTTAGTTGAATTTATAAAGTGGTAAGTGTTTTTGTAATAGTTGTGGTGGGGCAAAGGGGAACTAACTGTTTGAAGAGCTGGTTATCAACCAGCACTGACTTTGATAAGCTAGGTATCGTAAGCATAAAACCCCTACAACTTTTTTCCTAAGAATGTCTCTGTATTTAAATGGCAGAAGGAAGTATATATCAGATGGAAATAAAACAAACCTAGATTAGATTACTAGTTTAGTAATCTTCCCAAATAAAAAATACAGAATTAGAAGAAGAGTTAAGAAAGATCACAGTAACAAATGCAAGAAACAAATGGGGCATGAATTAACGATGCAGAGGCAACTGCTTACAGATAATAAATACCTAGTTTAGGAAACAGAAAACCACACAGATTTCTGATAATGAATGCCTCCCCCAAAATGTCCATCTGGCAAGGTTGTCTAAAGGAAAAGTAGTTGAGCTAGATCATGAGTGTAATTTGAAAGTGGTAAGTAAAAGCGTGATATCTTTTTATGAGACTTTAAATGCTTTCACAATTCAAGTGACAGAGAACATCAGGAAAATGAGAGGAGCCACGAATAAGTCACATCTTCAGTTCTGTAAATAGATGTGGCTCCCTGATGCTTCAGCAGATCTGCTTTCATTCATACTAGCTGAAAACCTGACCCCTGGCACTTTCAAACTTTCTTGCAGAGTTAGTTGAGTCGAAAACAGACTTAATGATTGTGAAGTGCTTGAAGAGATTGGGGAAAAAATTGTATTGCTAACAAATCTCACAGAGTGCAGGGTTAGAGCAGCACTGTTGTCAAAGTGCTGCACATGAAGGATGGTTCCCGCAGCCTCAGTGGAACTGAGTTACCTCTGGGTAAAAGAAAAAAGAGATACTGATACATTATGGATTTGAATTTTATTAAGCTATGTAAACAACACTAGCCCACTGGGCCATGGTATACTGATGCTTTTGGTTTGTATTCTCTTTCTTCTTAAATAGAATAAGAAAATCCTTCTCCAAGTTTAGTAACTAATTGCTTTGTGGAAGACAGAGATCCTTACGGTTGCCTACATCACATAATTGCTGACAAAAGGATTTCTGAAGATTAAAAACTTGTAAGCAGCTTTCAAAAATGAATGCAAATAGTGAATTAGATCAGTGGCAACCAAGTAAACATTTGAAGTAATGTCTTTGAACATATATTAATTATTAGAATACACACATGATGGAGAAAAAAAATCTTCCATTTAAAAAAAAACACAAACAAACCTAATATAGTGAGTGGTCTATTTGCAGTACCTCTAATATCCACATTTTTGTAAGAAATTAGTTTTGATAATGGTGGGGGTGAATAGATGACAATATAATGAGTGTTAAGTAGTGGAGAGAGAATCTGAGATTTTAAATACACATTTACTTTTGCAAAAGGACTTCTAGTTTCTTCTTGTTTCTAGTAATGTCTCTACTCCAATTTTTATACTTCGGTGAACTGTTAGAGAGAGCACTATAGAGAGGGTGCTGCATGTGAGTGATTGAATACAGCCATTTTTTTAAAAAGGGTAGTATGGATTTAACTGACAAATAAAGCTGTGTTTTATCTGTGTTTGGGAGATAATAGTGTAATTACCTAAGCCTTGCAGCTGCAGACATTTCCCATGCAAATTTGAAGAACTCTTATAGTCCTTAATGAAGATTTTGTACTTTGAGCAATTATCTTCAGGAAATAGCCGTGCTGTAATTGGCAGCCTAAAAGGGAGTTAATTAGGAAGATCTTTGTGGGGCAGCAAGCCTCCTTGGTGGGCAAAGTTAAGGCGATGGCATGTTTTCTTTGAAGAGCACCATTACAAATTTGACTTCACCCTCCACCATTTTAGCATGAGAAAAAAATGCAATTACACATATGAAAAAGAAGAAAGCACATATAAACACTTTT
Organism: Hemiprocne comata; assembly: GCA_020745705.1. NCBI lineage: Eukaryota > Metazoa > Chordata > Aves > Apodiformes > Apodidae > Hemiprocne > Hemiprocne comata. Next base: position 66,435,848 of record CM036589.1, on the reverse strand, counting down.
TTATCCTGAAAAATGCCAAATGATTCCTTTCTGTGAAGAGCAGGCAGAGCCCTAACTAATCCAAGGTAGTGTACCCATAGTGCTGGACATGGTAGTTAGATTAAAAACATAAGATCAAAAAGGGAGTGGTGCCTTTCCAGTAGATTTTCATTTCATTGTAGTTTATTCCCTGCTGTAGTTTCTCCCATGCAATTCTTCACTGAATGTCGTGTTTTACAAAGAAGCTCAAATTGTCTCAGTATTAAAAGCCACTGTTTAAAACCTCCAGTAATCTGTTTTTGACCATTTCATAGCTTTGGATGATTAATTGTGACATATGCCATGAAATGCAACAAAATAGAAAAATAGTGCCAAAATGCAGCCTGTATTCAGCTTAAACAAATTACACTGAAAAATAAATAGGATTCAGTATTAAAGGGATGATGTGGGTTTAAATTTACAGATTTCATGAAGAATAAGTATTTGTACAAGTCTTTTTGCTTTTATAATGAAGTATCAAATTGGCAGTATTCCAGGCCACTTTCCATAGTACATTAAGTTGATTGTGATGCTAAAGCACTTACTCCAATTTGTAGAAAAGAGGAGCAATAAGAATTCCACCTAAAAACCAGAATGGGACAGGAGGGGAAGGCACTCAAAATAAAACTAAAATAACACGCTATTTTTTGCTTTTTCTTTTTGGATGATGAAAAGATGCCCATATTCTGGAAGACCACCAGGAAATGTTGAATTACTTTCTTTTAATTTACTTCTGAGAAGTAAAATCAGAATTAGGGGGAGGGGAGCATATTTACTTAGAGGAAAACAATAAAACACTGTTCTTTAAAAGTAAATAGATAAAGAATCAGCTAAAGAGTCTGATTAGGTACTGCTTGTTATATTAAATTCCTAACTTGGTTAAATTAATGCAACAATATCAAGTAGAAAAAAGTTTAATCCCTAAACCATGATCCTGCAAAATGTCTCACTGAAATTATCAGAAAGGCACATGAAAGTAGTTATCCTACTGGTTGTGTGGGAGAGTTGGTCCTTGTGGGCACTTGTAAATGCACTTGTAGTAAAATAAATAAGAAACATTTTGCCTGTGATGTGGAATGCAGCTCTGACACGTTCTGGGAAGGGAGCTCTAACATGGGTTTCTTTTAAACAAAGGTTTTATGTTTTGAAAAGTAGCTTGTGTCTTACTGGATGGCACAGAGTCCCTTATTTATTTCTTTCCCACATGAATGGCAGATTTAGTAGCTGAAGGGAAAGCAAAGATGGCTAGGGATTCATAAGCCCACTTCACCTATTCACCAGCCAAAGCAACTGGCTGGGAGCCCCAAGCGTTAATTAAAAGCTAACTCTGACAAAGGAGCTCTATAAGGAGGTTCTAGGTGCACAGGGTGTCACTGGGGGGTGGGAGCTCTCTGGCTGATGCCAGAGCAGGGGCCTGAGAGTGTGGTCTCGAGAGAGCATGCCAGGCCCTGAGAGCTGTACCACCCCACCAAGTCAAGGGGATTGCTGCATAATTGGGCGGATATCCCTGTGTTTTCTTCTTTGGTGTCTGGACTACATGAGGTATGATGGTCCCTGATGGTCCCAGTTTTTTATTTGAGCATCTGTGTGCAAGTGCATTTGACAGGGAACATAGCTCTGCAGCCTGGTGGTTGTGGCATCTACTTTGGGATGGGAAAGTTACGTTCCTGTTCTTGTTCTATTTCTGAGATTAGTATCCAACTGATTTTAGATAGGATATAAAAATAGGCTTTGAGCTGTTGCCAGGTCTTCCTCATCCCAGCTGTATGCTTTGCTTTTCTCAGTGATTTGCTGTAACAGAGTAAATCATCAACAAGAATACCCAGAGGATACCCCTTTGCATCCTTCACCCTTGCCCTCTCACTCCTTCCTTTCTGTCCTGAGTCTCCAATGGCCCTGAAACTGCAAGCTGAGACATCCACCTTTTCAGTCCATGGCATAAGACTTGCAGGGTAGCAGTATCAGCAAGAAATTTTATTTGTGGATGGTTTTGTCCTGTCATTATACTATGAAAAGTGCCTTCTGAGTATCTGTTGGATATCTAGTGGATAAAGGTTGGGAAGGTATCAAGCTTTTCGAGTCAAACATGGTCAAACATGGCTGTGAGTGGCGTGCACAGACGTTTTCAGTGCTAGATGGCAGCCAAATGTGTATGGTTTGGTTTTGTGTAGTTTCTTTAATCTCAGTGTTTGTATGCGGGTGGCCCAGTTCTGCTGTAATGACCCAATTATTTTGCTGAGTATAACTGCAAGCAATTCAGTCCCTCTTCCTGTAAAGGGGGGAAAGGAGCAAGAAATTGTTATCTCCTACTCAGGATATAGTTAAAAACAGTTGAACTGCAGATGAGTAATCACTTTTGAAAATCCTTGTTTTAGAATTCTAGGATATCTTAGATACTAGCTTACCTACAATTTGGATGCAAGGATAAAAATATGGTTACAAAGATATAGTTATCCAAAATTCCTACAAATTTTTAGAAAAACAAAATGTTTTGTGTTTTCATCTTTTCTTATTCTTCCTTCCTCCTCCTTACTGAAAAGCAAGATGTGAGAAAATAAATGCACTCCCTTTAAGCTTAGAATATTATCTTTCAAACTTAAAAATAGCTGAAATAGCTTCAAAAATGAGAAGTGCCCATATGATTTTCAAATTTGGTAATGAGCTTTTTTTTCTATGAAAAAAAAAAACAACCACAACCAAAAAAACAAATAACAACACAAAAAAAACCACAAGAGACTACTTGAAAGCTTTTATATAGGCCTCCTGTTTAATGTAACAAAGGTGTCTTCCCCTAAAACAGAAAACTGAAGGTGACAGAGCCATCTACCACTGAAATAGTTCATTTAGAGAAGCTGCATCCTAAAGAGATAAGCATTTGCATGCTATGGAAGCCTTCAAACTGTAAGGAGTTCAGATGAGCAAGTTGGGTTTTTTTCCTCAAAGCAGCACAACAACCTCATGTGCACTGCTCTATCCAACAATATTTTGGCTGTAACTGCCAAAACCTGAAAACGTCATCTGTTGGCAACCATTGCCACCAAAGAGAAGTCTTTTGGCTTAGGGAGTGACAACCAATTACAAGAAAGGCAATAATATGCCTTGTTATATCAGCCCCAGGTCAGGTCTGCAGTAATCTCACAATAACCTGTTAATCCATAAACTGAACAGTGTTACTGACAGTATATGGAGGAGCTGGAACCAATACAGTGAATGACTTTCATGTCAAAGACTCACCAGATTTCTTTCCTCATAGTGTGTGAAGGTAATCTTCAGTAGCTATAACATTTACATATCTCTTCCTAAATTTTACTTTACTGACTCAGTTGCCAAAGTCAGACTTAAATTTTTGTATCTGTTCCTACCTCTTGCTTTTATAAAGCATAATATAGCCTGCAGAAAAATATTTTATAGTATGCATACATACCCTTTTCTAATGCAATTAGTCCCCTTTCATGAGATCTAAACTTTATTTGTACAAGGAGTCCTATCCTGCAGCTGTAATATAATTCAGGAATAGACTTTGGTGTTGCATCAAGTAAGGGTGAGCTAAATCAAAATGAAGAACAAAGCTCATGCCAAAGTGTGGGGGTTTTTTCCTGACTGAAAGAATGATATGACTTGTAAAGATTAAAAACAGAAAAAGGTGCTATTTTTACATTGGTCAAATACTGAGAGCTAGGGGAAACAAAGGTTATGTTACCATACTATTGGGCTTCCTGTCTTCACCTGTCTATGACCTGTTTGGCAATTTCAAGAACATTTTAAAGTGGTAGAAAGTTCTCAGAAAAAAAATAAATTGCTTTTACAAGTAGATAAAAGTTGATTAATAGGTAAAGGAGAGAGAGCTTCGAGTTGGTGTCCCCTGCCTTTTCTTCTTCCTCTTCCCTAAAGTCTGAGCTCAGCAAGTCATGCCTGACTTAGCTTATGGTGTAATCAGTCTATCATATTAGCCAGCCAACTAGTATCAATGAACTCTGGTCCAGTTTTTAATTAATAAAGAGAAAAATCTGTGGGTATGGAAAGGATAAAATTAGAAAATGGGGTGAACTAGAAGAACTGTGGAAAAAATGAGCTCAGAGAGAACATGGGGTCAAGTGCTGAAGACTATTACACACAAAAGCACAGTAAATCAGGGCTCATTTTGGAATTACTTTATTATGGAAATGTGAACGTTTGACGTTTTATGTGAAATTCCAATATTTATAGACACTTATATCAATAAACTTGGTTACACGTACCTATGTATTTAACATACACAAGAATTACCCTGCAGCACAAGTTATTATGTACATGAAGAAAACAAGCAGATTTTGAGATTTTGAATTCCAGAGTTTTCTTTCATATGCCAGTCTGACCCCAGCAAGGAGAGTGAGCTGTCAAACCATAAAAATAAAGGCTAGTGGGATTTTTCCCACTTGTCATGTGCTGCCGTATGAGAACAAGCCTTTTCCCTATCCATGTCTTGCTATTCCAGTTGGTGTTTGGTGCTTCCTCCTCCCAGCCTCTCTATGGCTCTCCTCCCTCTTTCCATGCTCCTGCTTTCCTCGCGCCTTTGGCCGCCATCACAGCTCTACACTGAACTGATTTATTGACCTCTGAGTGTCAGGAGTGAAGTGCTAAGAGAAGAGGTGTGGGAGATAGGGTGGTAGGCTGGAGAAGAGGGTCCTATTGAGAGGGCTGAGAGGGAATCTGCCGTAGCTCTTGCCTACTCCCTGGAGCCAGATGCTTTATGCATTAACTTGTACGTTATCTGAGGGTTATCTGCATACTGTTCTTTCAGGGGGTGCTGCTTTATCTGAGGGTGGATGATATATGGAAAATGGGATAATTCATCCTTTATCGGTTAAAACCAGTCCAAATACATACTGCAGAAGTTCAGACTAGAAGATAATAATAGTTTAGGTTCTTCCAGTGTTAAAATCTATTATGTGTTGGGTTCAGTGCCGTTTTAGCTGGAAGATGATAATTTATACATTTAAACCCTCTTTCATGTTTTGCCATTGGCTGCCTGTGACCTTGAGCATATGTCAAGCATATGGTGAATTTCTGAATGCTTAAGTTGTAGCAGCAAGGTGTTCTATTCCTGTTATTTAGTTGCTTTTAGCTCCCAGTTTTGGCCTGAGACCACTGTAGAAGGGTTATTTTCTGTTAATTTAAATTATTAAGAAAAATTAGTCTTACTGATTTGTTTATGTATTCACTTTTTTTCTGCAGCAGCAGCAATAGGTCTGGTGGCAATAAGACAGTTGAAGGTGGGAAACAACTTTCTACTCAAAGGAAGGACAAATCCCTGACATTTCTACGTAATCTCATATAACAAGGCTTGTAAAATCCATATTTTACACGTACAGTCATTGCAAGGTAAAAATTTCCTATTATTTTTTCTTTCACACAGTGTGCTACACTAGACCATTATTTCCAAATGTTTTCACTAGCGTTGGGTGACATGCTTGGGGGCACTGTTTGAGGTATATCAAACCTGGCTGTGAGACTCTGCTTTAGCACTCTATTTGGAACTGTAACTGTGGAACTCTGAGAGCAGGCTGGGGGAGACCCAAGGCAGGCACTCAGCAATGATGAACTGGAAGTTAGTAGATGTAGAAAAAAAAAAAATCAAACCCGGATTTGACTTAGTGATTTCAGGGGCATCAAACAAACGGTGGCCCTCGTGTCACATTTGTGTTTGGTTTGGTTTTTGTGGTGTTTTGTTTGGTTTGTTTTTTTTTTTTTTAAATGTATAACTTAGCCATTGGTTCACCTAACCTGACTCTATTCATCATCATTTTTCTCCTTATATTCTGTGGCTGCAAAGATGTTGATGACCTGCTAATTTATTCCTTGTGTTCTTCATGAATTTCGTCTGTTGCCAAAAATTGCCCTCAAATGAGGGTAGTCAAATGAGAGCATTTTCACATCTCTCTTAAGCACCCTGCATGTGTTCTGCTTTAAAAAGAAAAAAAACAAAACAACACAACTTTATTTTACAAGTGTTTTTTTTTAAAACCCACAGAGCTGTGAAGCTTACCATAATTTACAGAAGGCTTTATGACTGGGAGTAGGTGGGAAGAGAAAGAAGAAAGAAAAAATAAGGCAAAGGGAGGGTGAGGAGGTCTTTGAATGAAATAAATGAAATGAGACTATTCCAACTCTTGTCTAATAATGCTAGGAGAAGGAGACAGAGAAGTGCTAAAAACATATTTCCCAGGTTTCACCCAAGTAAAATTAGGAACAATCTTGGCAGTGGGTGACCAGAGACATTGTCATGTCAGTTCCCTTTAGTTTTAATATTACTGTCTAGAAATGGAATTAATACCTTTAAATTCATTAAGCTATTAAAGTCGAGAATAAGTTTTTGTCGCACATGTTCTAATAAAATATTGAACAAGACAGATTAAAGGGATATTAATTAGATCAAGAAATGTGTTCTGTGCAGAGAAATAGGTGAAGTTTTTCTAGAAACATGCATGCATAAATAAGTGTGAATAAATGGTGGCATATAATTGTCCTCTAGTTTGAGATGGCTGTATGATGAGTTGTACTGGTTGTGCTTGATTTGTGCCAGTAAGACACCAGACTGGAACACCATTTTAATTTTAATGCTGATTTTACTGAGAGAGAATGTATCCCCTCAGCTATCCTCCCAAATGAAAGCAGCAGTCACTTTTGGAAGTAGTGGAAATCCTGATAATCAGAGCTAACACAGCATAACAGAAAATGGTTTTTCTTCTGGGGAAAATTTTAGGGACTTTTTCAATAGATGTACTTTGAAAAACAAACCACATAGAAATTCAAGTTTTTTTCATTGCTAGGGGACCTAAATGTATTGTCCGTGAGGGAAGGAAAAAATGCAAGTTACTTTCATTAGCTTTTCATGTGTAATAAAGCTTCATATTAATATTGAGCACCTTATGACTAGAAGCAAGAGCTAAAAACCTCAGCAACTTTGTTCTTTGCAATCAACCCGTGAGGCATCTAAAAATGAAATTGTCTGAATTTCAATGGAGTGAAATAGCGATCTCTAGCAACTCCAAAAGCTAGTGCCCTGCTCAAGTAGGTAGAAGTCTGATGTGTGGGACATGGGCTTGCATGTTTTAGCCAAATGTGCCCCTAGAAAAAGCAAATTCCTACCACCCTATCTGGTGGCTAGCAGTTTTTGAAGTAATTGCAGCCTGTTGTTCTGGAGGCACAAGAGGGGGGTTTTAGTGACTCCAGTGGAATCATTCCAGATGTGGTGGAAATGAGATCACGTTCTGGGCCTCCTTTTATAGCTCTGGTGAGATACAAGATTGCAAAACTTACACAAGAGACTGTGCCAGCTCAAGAAAGCTGCTTTTTTTGTTGTTGATGGTGGTTTTTTTTTCGTTTGGGTTGGGTTTTTGTTTTTTTGAGTTGTCTACTTGGAGTTTGCTAATTTCAGGCCCATAGACCTTCATCATTTGCCAAGAAACCTGTGCTTCCCTAGGAATTCCCAGTGACACTCTGTCAGTCCCCAGTTCAATCCAGGAGGTGCCTTTCCAGTTGTATAACAGGTGACCCAGCATGTGTAGAAGTCAAGTGTGATTGTTTTGGCTGCGCACACAGCAGTGCAGCCTCTGTGTGCCAGGGGCACAAAGATAGAGAGTGTGAAAGGAAAAATACTGACTTTCTTTGGAGGAACCAAGAGCAGGCTGATTGACTCACTGCTGGTTCACCAGCAGTCTATGACCAGCTATGGTGGTTTTTTTTTTCCCAACACGGCACAATTTCTGTGTTCTGCGTTTTCTGTGCAGGTCTATACATAGTTTTCGTTTTATGATCAGTAGAACATACTTAAAATTCATGTAGCACGTTTTAAGCCTAAAATGACTTTTTAAAGATATGTAATAAAACTAATGTGGGTTGGAGCTTTAGTTTATGTGAAAAGGAATTTCTCTATGAGATTGAAAAAGGTGAAAACCTATGGGGTTTAAGTTCTGCAGCCACAAGCCAGGACATTATTATTCACTGAAGATCATTTTTTCAACCCCAAAATCACTAGTTTTCTTTATGAACTGAAAACTACAGTCCATGTGTATTTTATGATAACTTAAAAATATTTTTAAGAAAATTGCAACACCTCTACTTATCCACTGTGAGAGCTTTCCTGTTAGATCATCAGGGCCTGATTCTGCCCCCTGTTGGGACAGGGTAGTTGGAAGGGTAGGGAATGAAATCAGTGGGACTACTCATGGGGTAAGTTACTCATGGCATAAAGACAGACCTGGACTCTAAGGTATGTGGTCACCAATAGCAGCAGTCATAGGACAGTTCCAGGAATAATAGTGGCAGCCATTTAAATAAGTTTAAGTGGAAAATTGTCCTCCATTTTTACAATTTCTGTCCCTCAGATGTCTGCATTTAATAATCACATTCTAGTATTCTCATTATTACTCATGAAAATAGTACAACTTTCTGGTCTGCTGAGAATGCAAGTGGGGCAATTACTTAGATAAAGACATTTTGACGTTTCGCTGGGACAAACTGCCTTTTGAGAGAACAGAAAATGCAGGAAGTCCTCACTTCTGACAAACCCAAGAAAAATGTGAGATTTCACAAGTTTCTTTAAAAAAATTATACACACACATATATATTTAACATTTTTTTCTCCAGCCCTGCTGTAATTGACACCAAATGTTCCTGGCAGCAACTGCGATCCAATTGGTTACTGAATCTCTACCATGCAAATTGAAAACTACACTTCTCTCAAACTGCATTTTAGTATGAGGGAAGCAGTTTTGAAAACAGCTTTATTTTTATTCCTGAAGGTTGCTGATGCGTGCCATTTTGACTTGTAACCACTTTATGAAGAAAAGATATAGTTGCTGAATAGAACACATTTTCAAAGATGACTGAAGGAAAATGCTATTTTTGATAAATTATACATTACTAGAGTTCTTAACAATGCTGATTGCAAAAAAAAAATAATAGTAAACCACAACGAAAAAAACTTATAAATCTATAATCCCACCTTAAAAATACATTTGCCCTTGGTAATTAAAATCTTGACCTCTGCAATGAAACCACAGGGAATGTAGCTTGGTGAAAATTTAAGGACCTTGACGTTTGTCTGGTGGATAACCACAAAATCTCCCAGTAGTACAGAACAGGCATGCCAATGTCTGTTTGCATATATCATAGTAAGGCATTTCAACACAGTTAGACTAGGCCTTGAAAAGAAATATATAAATGAGTTAAAGATGAACAATTTCAGGTATTTCTTTGTTTCTTTGTTTTGTTCATTACAATTATTTTTAAAGGTTGAGATAGCATTTATGTATTTTTAAAAAAGGAAACCAGTATTTCTTAAGCCTGAATAACAGTTTAATGTAAAAAGCAAGCAATTCACTGAGAGAGAAGTTGGTGTCTTATCTACTGTGTAAATCAGTGAAACTAAGTGTGCTATCTTGTCTACACTTAGTGGTGACTGGCTTTGAATATTAATTTTTTTTCAGTTTGTTTCTCTTCATGTGAGAAAAAAATTATACAATCTTGATAAACTGAAAAAAAAAATCTTTGTCTCTTGCTCTCTTCATTACTATCTACATAGCTGGAATAAAAGGATATGGTATCTGACATGCTTATGAGATTCTTGTGTCAGCTTCTTAGATGAACCTATACCTGCCCATAACTTCATTACAAAGAAGTCATCCTTACCTGTATCTAAACTGTGGGACTCTGGGTACTTTCAACAACAGATGGGGAACAAACCAATGTTAGCTTTCTCCCTCCTTCTCTTTATTGTTTCCATGCAAAGCAAAACAGTCCTGGAAGCTGTAGTGTGTAGCTTGTGTGTTGGAAATTTGTGAGATCAGGGACCTTAATACCCTTTATGTGCAGATTAGACAGATAAGGCATAGCCTTTGCTTCAAGTTTTCCATAGGGGGTCTGAGTACATCCTTTCTGGTAGATTCTTGCTCTTCATAATCTGAAAATATTTTGCAGCATCAGAGGTTCTCAGCAGCATGGTACTTTCATGGTGTACTAAAGTACCGTGATTGACAGAAAACAGCTGGAAGATATTTGAAATAATAAGGGCTTCCACGATCTGGATTTTCTTAAGTTTGCTTAGCCCACATGCCAGAGAGAGCTCCCCTGCTCATTGCCAAGACTCTTCGCATACCAGGTTTAGGAAATAGGCTGGTGGATACACCCAGCAAATGGATACGAGTTGCACATAGCAAGTCCAGTCTTGCCTGAAGGGTCATTAGAGCCAAGAGAGTGCCCCTGATCTCCTTCCTGCCTAGCTGCTTTGCTGAGCACTGCTCGGGAGATGAAAGCATCTAGTCTTCCTCTGCTGAGTGAAATTATTTTCTCCAACCTTTCTTTGAGACAACTCTGGATTTTCTTTGTCACCACTGGTTTGATTGAAACAGATACCTGACCTACTGCGGGAATTTTGGAGTTACTGGATTAGTGGCTAGACTATGCGTTGGTTAATTTTCTGCTTGACTGAATCCAGTTTTGAACTAGATAGATCCCAGATTTTATTCGTGCCCTGTGATAATATAGAAAGTTGTTTTCCATAAGGAACTCTATAGTCTCTACAGTAATTGGGGATAATGTGACCTAGTTATTGGATATTAATGTAATTACTGAACTAGGCTGGCTTTGGTTTCTAGGCTAATTCCTATTTAAACTAATTAGGAATAATTTCTCATGTCACTATTTAGATGATGTTGAGCAAAAACATAGGAAAAATACTAAAGTCTTCAGCATAGACTTTGAAGGCACTGTATTCCTTGATCTCCTCTTGGTCTCTACTCCCAGGTGCAAAGCATTCAAGCACAGCCCAGCCGTGTACT